>OV815981.1:7313296-8563296 GCA_929112965.1 Mythimna albipuncta
ACGTATAACGTTCCCACCCGTTTCAGACACATAACGATATCCACATGTTTCAGACGCATAATGATGCCTACTTATTTCAGGCGCATAATGATACCCACCTATTTCAGGCGCATAATGATGCCTACCTGTTTCAGGTGCATAATGATGCCCACCCGTTTCAGACGCATAACGATATCCACATGTTTCAGACGCATAATGATGTCTACTTATTTCAGGGGCATAACGATATCCACATGTTTCAGACGCATAATGATGCCTACCTGTTTCAGGTGCATAATGATACCCACCTGTTTCAGGCGCATAATGATGCCCACCTGTTTCAGGTGCATAATGATGCCCACCTGTTTCAGACGCATAATTTTCGCGCACACCGCCAAGATGGCGTCGCACATCCGCTACGCGTCGGCCGTCGGCGTTGACGTCATGACCTTCGACTCTGAGAATGAACTGATGAAGATAAAACAACTCATGCCACTGGCACGGTAAGTAATGTTTACGCTGTCCGACTCTTAAAGCTTCTACTGTCTTCTACACATCACAGCCTGGCCCTAGTGGCATTACCCGTGGGGTTACGCTACCGCTACACTTGCAGGGGGCATGTATGTTGGTCACTTGGAGTTGGCCACCCAGAGGCTTCACAAGTGAACTGCACTCTTTTATCTGCTACGTAAGACTTATTTATTAATATTAGTTTTTCGACCGAACTATTTTACCTGCGAAGGTTTTAACGGAGAGCGTCTTTCAGCTGGGGAGAAGTGGCAAAAAAAACATTTCCAGCAAAAATTGCACTAAACGCATAGCTCCAACAGAAGCGGGGTTGGTCGGCGTGTTAGCTCGCTGAGTTGGCCGCCACCTCCTTGTCTTGTACATCCCATTACTGAATTATAGACCAAAACAGTCAAACCGCAAAATCGAATTTATGATCATGCCGCGTCGGCACAGGACGCAGCACAGGCTCTCGTGAGGCGGTACCACATACCTACATTGTTTGATTGGGCTATATTCCCATGTGTGTGCAGGCTGGTGATCCGCATCCGCTGCGACGCTGCCTCTTTACGGTTCAAGCTGGGCGTCAAGTTTGGCTGCGACCCCGTCACCGAGGCGCCGAGCCTGCTCAAGATAGCTGCCATGCTCGGCTTAAACGTGAGTAACATAACATCAGGCGTGTATTCTCCATCGTAGGCTTGGGCTCGCGGACGAAAAGCAACGGGTAGCTCATCGTCCGGCCGTTCATAAACCGTCCGAACTGAGTCCAAGTCGTCGAAGCGCGTAGTGTTCGCACGTCTCAAAGAGATGTCAGCAAAATTGTAAGGGTTTAGCAGGGTCGAAGCCAACTGGGGACATGGGTTGACTTCAGAGAGGGTAACCCACAGAAGAGAGGAATCACATGACCCACAGGACAGTAGTCTTCTGTTCTGTTGGGAAACCCATGGTCTTGGACGTAAAGGCAAAGAAGGAACACAGGTACGATCGATTTTAACTCACTTAAACCACACCTATGTGCCTTCAATTGCCTTTTGCGTTCCAGGACCATAAGTATGTCCTTTTCAGAACCGATCCCATGGCCGTAGCAGGCGTCGGCTTTGCTGGGCTCTTACGGTTTGCTGACATCACTTTGAGATGCGCGTGGAACAATAGGTACGCGTCGTCGACGACTCGGACTCATTCCGGACATTTAAGGACGGTGAGCTATCGATTACTTGACGTTCGCAAGCCCACGGTACACGCCGACCTCACGGCGTCCTTACCTTCCGCATGACGCAGGTCCTCACCGGACATGGTTCGTTCGGGAGGTTCATGTTCCAAATTAAAGCGGAAGTGACGCCCGGGTGTCGCCATTGTGCGGAATGCCCGGAGGACTCGGTGGAGCACACAGTCGAGGTGTGCCCCGCTTGGGCGAAGCATCGCCGTGCCCTCGTGGGGGCGATCGGCGGCGGAGACCTCTCGCGCCGGGCCTTGGTTGAGGCCATGGTCCGGAGCGAGGAGGAGTGGCAGGCGGTCGCCGACTTCTGCGAAGCAGTAATGCTTGCAAAGTAGGAGGCCGAACGCATCAGGCAACGGCGTTATCGCCGCCGCCGCCGGCGCCGGGATACTGATCCCGATTTCCGGCCACAGTAGGCGCGGGCTTGCGGACAGTAAGCAATGGGTAGCTCGCCGTCCGGCCGTCCGGTAACTGTCCGGACCAAGCCCAAGTCGTCGACGGCGCGCGCTGGTCCCGCGCGCCTCTAGGAGTCTGACACTATCTCCCGCTCCGCCCAAGAGCGGGGGTTGTCATAGGGACCTCTCATTATGGCGACACTTGGTGGAGCCTTGGACGTCTTTCGGCTGAAATGATGATAGTAGTGCACAAATTATAAATACTTTACATTGAACATCCCCAGATCATCGGCGTCTCATTCCATGTGGGTTCCGGCAATACTGAGACAGCAGTGTACGCGCGCGCCATCGCGCTGTCGCGGACTCTGTTCGACGTGGGACACAAAGTGGGACACAAGAACATGAATCTGCTGGATATCGGTGGAGGCTTCCTGGGGGAACTGCACTCTTCTATCTGCGAGGTGAGACTTATATAATATATTACCGACTGACTAACACAAGGCACAGCCGAAAATACTACTCCATTTGAACAAACAATTTTAATGAGTCTTTTATCTGAAAAAAAATCTAATAATGTTACTTATAATGTTTACAATTAGGTATTTATCTAAACTGATGTTAGGTGATTAACTAAATTCAAATAATCTTTGATGTCTTTTAAACGATTTATCTATATCTATACTTAAAATAAATCTGTAGAAGTGAAAATTCTGGACATTGAAAATATAAAAAAAATAAATGGCGGGGGTGTTACTAGACCGACACCGAACCCAAAAATGTTATTAAAAAAGTTTTTGTCTGTCTGTCTGTTTGTTCAGGCATCACACAAAAACTACCAGTTCGATTACGATGAAACGTGGTATAATTATTCTTTAATATCCTGGGCATCACACTGGGTACTTTTTATCCCGGAAAAGTATATACAATAAAAAACAAACTTAATTTTGCGGTTCGATCCCTAGACCCGATTAGTGTACCAACTGCAAATAATAAGTTTGTCGAAGGTTACGTCTCCCGCACTAATGGGAGTTCACTAACCCCCCACAGAAAGGAGAACCGTGTTACCTCGAATTTAACGCGAGCGAAGCCGTGTTCAAAAGCTAGTTTTAAATAAAAAGACATATCAAGATTGTTAACGTTTAGTTAACTACCTAAACAAATGAAGTAGGTATAGTATTTTCGGCTGTGCCTTGTGTTAGTTGTGTAATCGTATGTTTTAGAAATTACCACTAAATCTTCACTTAGTGATTGGAATCAGGCGTCGTGTGATGGTTTTGAGGATGAATTTGAATGGCTAACAAACTAATGGTAGATGTAGATTTGATTTTTCTGTCGACTCTGTCAAGCTCTTGGCCAAAGGTACCATTCCTTATTATAAAATCATGTACCTGTCTTTATATTTTATTAATAACTACTTCAATTAATATTATTACTTGCTAGTCCTACACTATTCCTTATTATAAAATCATCTTCCTGTTCCTGTCCACAGTACTTGCTAGTCCTACACTATTCCTTATTTTCCTATTCACTATTTCTATTCCTTATCTTCTTGTTCCTGTCCACGTTTCTTGCTAATCCTACACTATTCCTTACTATCAAATCATCTTCCTGTTTCTGTCCGCGTTATTTGCTAGTCCTACACTATTCCTTATTATGAATTTATCTTCCTGTTCCTGTCCACGTTGCTTGCTAGTCATATCCAAATCCTTATTCTGAAATAAATTAAAATATTTGTGGTTTTCATCAGGTGGCAGAGGTAATCAACTCGTCTCTGGAGGAACACTTCCCGGAGCGCTCGGTGCGGGTAATCTCGGAACCAGGGGCTTATTTCGCCAATGCCGCATATACGCTGGCTGCCATGGTGTATGCTATAAGAACGGTACATATATTTACCTCTCCACTGAAATATAGTATATTTCGGTAATTTGACGTAATACAATTAGGTATATTCTACATTACGACTGGCAATCGCAATGTATTGAGGATTGATGACCGATGACTTCTCTCACTCTAGGCCGGAGCGAGAGGGCGTGTCAGTGTTTTACTGACTAAAACCACTCCTACGTTCCTACTTTACCTTCGTTCCAGGGCTGTTCTGCTGACACTGACATCTCCTTGAGGCGCACGAGGAACTCTACGCGCCGTCGGACTTTGTCCGGACGGTTACTGGACGGCCAGATGGCGAGCTACCCATTGCTCGCCGTCCGCAAGCCTACGCCTACGGTGGCTTGGAATCGGGGTCGGGGTCTTGGTTGCTGGAACGTGTGGAAGTCCTTTCTGTCACGCGTGGGTCCGCCTCCTTTGCTAGCATCGTCACGCGTGCGTCCGCCTCCTTTGTTAGCATTACTGCTTCGCTGAAGGTAGCGAAGCAATGTATCCGTGTGGCGTGATAATGGCATCTAAGTTAACAGTATGGTTTATCCGCCAGGTGGTGCCTAAGGAGCGCGACGTGATCGCAGAGAAGCACACCATGTACTTTATTAACGACGGAGTGTACGGCTCGTTCCACAAAGTGACGTACGAGAAGCACGTGTGTGCTGAGACGGTCAACGTAAGTCTACGTGCTTTTTTGTAGACACAAACCATCTTTCAGAACACAAAATAATTGTCTCAGAAATATTTTTCATTTTTTAGACATATAAGCGGTATCTACATCATATGTATGTTATATTTTCATGTACTAATAAGTATTTTATGAAAGTTATAACTGTATAATTAAGCAAAACTATATCAAACTCTAGTTTAAATAACCGTATCGAAATATTATTTTAATTCTTTATCAGATTCGGTTAGGCATCGGTGGCAGAGAAGCCGAATATTTGTTTTTTTAACCGACTTCTAAAAAAGGAGGAGGTTCTCAATTCGGATGTTTGTATTTTTTTTTATGTATATTCGCGCATAACTTCGTCACTTGCCAACCGATTTGAAAAATTCTTCTTTTGTTGGAAAGGGTTTAAAAAACACTAAAACTATCAAAATAACTTTAATTTCGGAAGTCGGTGTTAAATAACGAAGAGGCAAAACTATTACAGAAACACCGACTTCCGAAATTAAAGTTATTTTGATAGTTTGTGTTTTTTTTAGTAAGTCGGTTATTTTTTTTTTTTGTAAAAAGTTTTTTTTTAATATTAACGGTTTCGGCTGCAAATAGCGTTTCGGTCAGTCATTAATATATTCACTTTTTGAAACACATTTGAAAGACTGTTTAAGTGTTTACCTTTCCGAATATCGGACATCCTCTAATGACCATCTAAGATTTTTGAATGACAGCCACTTCCATTCCGTCCATGGCAGTTTGTGTGTTTGTTAACTGTCTGCTACAAGGTTGCATTGCGGCTGGGGCTGTGACCTCTCAGAAGTGATGTTAGGAACTGTTTGTTGTTTTTAACCGACTTCAAAAAGGAGAAGGAGGAGGAGGAACACAGTATGTTCGGCTAAATGTATGTTTATTTTTTATGTATCTATGTTAACCGATATCTCGGTCAATTGTGGACCGATTTTGAAAATTCTTTTTTTGATTGAAAGGCTTCCGAATTGGTCCCATAGAAATATTGTTATGATCTGATCATGAACTTCGAAGATATGGAACAGCACTCCTCTTAGAATTACAGCAGAACTGTAGTTACAAGTAAAGTTGCTTTGCTTATACGTGTAGTCGATGACTGACTGTCAGAAAAGGCGGGAGGGATGTATCGAACTGATCTGATGATGAAGCCAGAAGAAAAAAAACTAAATTAATGTAATCTAACCGTGTTTGGGATTATCAAAATCGTTATGAGATGTACTGTGGCTAGTTATAAGTTATTTAAGTTTGTCTGAAGCGTACTTTTTAGTGGTGGTACCATAACTAAAAAGTGTACAATAAAATAAAAATTACAAAAAAAAATATAACAGACTTTAATGTTAAAAATACTGTTACGCCACTAAACGTGAACACGCCATATCTCCGAGAAAATAGCAAATAGCACGTAATAATTAAAACGCATTGCTGTTCGAAAGGTCTAGAGTAGTTTTGCTTAGACAGACTTGGAAAAATCTCGAAACATCCACAAGGTACCTACCTACCAAGGTACATGTAGTAATAGGTATCATCTAACCGTAAGGGAATTTGTACTCTCCGACGTTAACAATAGAGTCGAAATTCGCATGAACGTGACTCTTATTATTACGAGAAATAAAAATGATTTATGACTTCGAGAAGCGATTCAATTGTTCTGGAATTCTGGATAGATCCGGGGTCGTCGGTATCTAGAATTTTCTTGGCTCCGCATATAAATACGGGCCCCCGGCCGGAAGCGAGTCAGTTGTGATTTCGACTGCGATCAAGAGCGAACTACCCTAGTACTCGAAGTGATTTTTATCAACGACTAAAGCGATAGTGTAACGGTACTCTAGTGTTAATTGCGATTCGGATAATTGTTGACTGGACTAATTTGTTATTGTTTGTGGTAAATAAAGTTCTCTCGTCAGTAAATCGGCATTTGATTACCCACGTACGTAACAACTGGTGTCAGAAGTGAAATGCCATTAACACCGAGAGACGACGAACAGCGACCACGAACAAGAAGGCAAATGGAGATGGATGCTGCGCGTCATCGTATAGAGGAGGAAGATCAGGCTGGCATGGAAGCAACGGCAGCTGCTGAGGTGCCAACAGGACCATCCTCGGAATTGAACCTCGCTGCGGTGTTGGCCGCCATGCAAGCTAGTATGGAAGCTGTCCGCCGCGACCAGGAAGCCGCTCGCCGCGAACAAGAGGCCAACCAGCGTAAGCTTCAGGACCTAATCGCAGCGAACCAGGAAGAAGCTCGCCGCGAACAGGAAGCCGCTCGCCGCGAACAGGAAGCCGCTCGCCGCGATCAGGAGGCTAAGCAGAACCTGATCCTCGATAAAATCGACCACGGCCTCGTCACGTTGGGTGAGAAGGTAAAGAATCTCACCTTGGAGGTCAAGGAGGTTTCCGCCCGAGCTGATAGCCTCGAAACAAGGATTGATGGCCACGAAAATCGCCTGCTGGATATCAACAAAAAAATCGTCAAGCTCGAAGCACGCGAACCCGTTGCCGTTGGCTCACCATCGCACACCCACTGTGCATCAGCCGCAAAATTTGATGTGCCGCGTTTTGATGGCACGTCTTCCTGGACGGCATTCAAATATCAATTCGAAACATTGGTTAAGACGAACCGCTGGGATGATGAACAGTCTTTCGCGGCATTAACTTTGGCTCTACGAGGGGACGCCCTGCTGGTCCTAGAGAACCTCCCTGCGGACGGCAGGACATTGGAGCGTCTCATGGAGGGACTGGACACTCGTTATGGAGACAAGCACCTCGAGCACGTTTTCCGCGCGCAGTTACGCGAGAGAACGCAGAGGTCTAACGAGAGTCTCCAGCAATGGGGAGTTGAGGTTGAACGGCTGGTCCGGCGTGCGTACATGTCAATGACACCAGAGATGGTGGAAGTAAATCTGGTGCAAGCATTCATCGACGGCCTACGGGATACTGAAGTCAGAGCTACGGTGCGACTCGGACACCACCAAACTCTGAAGAGTGCGATGGCTCACGCTCTGGAAGTAGAAGCCGTACGACAAGACTCACGTACGCATAGAGTTAGGGAAGTGGTGGCCTCGCCTTCAGCGCAACCACGTCACCGAGAAGTGGTGGCTTCTTCTTCGGCTAAGTCCCGCTATATTCCGACGTGTTACGGTTGCGGAGAAAAAGGGCACATTCGTACCGATTGCCCCAAGAGGAAGAGGGGAAGTGTGGACTCCGGAACTCAAGTTAACGAGGAGTCGTTAAACTAAATGTCGCCAGGGCCGCGGGGCGGGTGCTGGCTGGTCAACTGAAGGCCCCAACCATCACCATCAATCAAGTTCAGAACGGAAATAGTTTGATCATCGAAGGGACGCTGAATAATCGTGCTTGCAATTTCACCGTTGACACGGGGGCGTCACGGACTGTTATAAGACCTGAGTTGCTGAAACGCACCATCTTGTGGCAAAGAGAGTCTCCATCCTGCCGACTTCAGACAGCAACCGGCCAGCCAGTCTCCGTCCTCGGTGATACAGAAATTGAATTCAAAATCGGTGATCAAGTGTATATCCATCCTGCGTTAATTGCGAATATTACCGACGATTGCATACTGGGTCTCGACTTCTTGCGGAATAACCGATGTATTTTAGATATCGACAGGGGAGTATTGAAATTCCCAGATCAAGAAGTCTTCCTGCGAGGAATTAAGTCATGCAACCTCTATTGTTTAAAGAATACCACACTGGCTCCGAGAACAGAAACCTTAGTTGAAGTAAAATTCCCCAAGAAAATCAGGCAACGAAGTTGTGTAATGGTTGAAGATATTGGCCGGCACCCGGAGCTCATCACTGCCAGAACATTAGTTATGACGACAGGGAAATCCAAGGTCAGGATTGTGAACCTTGGGAAAGAAGAGGTCCAACTGAAGAAAAACAGTGTTGTTGGGAGATGTGAAGAAGTTCAGTATCTCCGTCAAATCAATAAATCTCCAGAAAAGCAAGACACGACCAAAGTCGAAACTGATCACATCCAGCAACTTCTGGAAAATTCTAAGAGCAACTTATCGACTTCGGAACTACAGCAAGCAAGGGAATTTCTGCTACGGTTTCGAGATATCTTTGCAACGGGAAAAGACTGCGGGAGAACAGGTCTCGTCAAGCATGAGATAGATACAGGTGATGCGAGACCAATTAAACAGAGACCGCGCCGCATACCCTGGGCTAAGGAATCTGAGGTAGCAGAAATGGTAAAGGACATGGCTGATAATGGAATAATTGAGCCTTCTACGAGTCCATGGTCTTCTCCAGTCGTTCTGGTGAAGAAGAAGGACGGCAGCACCAGATTCTGCGTGGACTACAGAATGCTGAATAATGTGACGAAGAAGGACAGTTATCCCTTACCAAGGATAGACGATACGCTGGATATGCTGAGTGGCATGAAGTGGTTTTCAACCATTGATTTGAAAAGTGGCTACTGGCAAGTGGAAATCAGCGAGAAAGATAAAGAAAAGACAGCATTCAGTACGGGTATTGGCAGCGGCCTGTGGCAATTTAACGTCATGCCTTTTGGGTTATGCAACGCTCCAGCGACGTTTGAACGCCTCATGGAGAGAGTCATGGTGGGCCTTCTTGGTGACGTCTGTCTGGTATATTTGGATGACGTCATTATAATGGGTCGCACATTTAAGGAAAACCTGAGGAATATGGAGAAAGTGTTCACCAGGATACGAGGGGCTAACTTAAAACTAAGCCCAAAGAAGTGTGCCCTATTCAAGAAGGAGGTCAGCTACCTAGGACATGTTATTTCCGCCGACGGGGTGAGAACCGACCCTGAGAAGATAAAGGCAGTCCAACAGTGGCCGGTGCCAAAGAACAAAACGGAAGTACGTGCATTTCTAGGGTTATGCACATACTACAGGCGGTTTGTCAAGAATTTTTCGGACATTGCAAAACCTTTACATCAGCTGACTGAGGATAAACGAGATTTTATCTGGGACGAGGACTGTGAGTCAGCATTCGACGCGCTAAAGCAACGGCTGTGTGAAGCACCTATACTGGGGTACCCGAGCAGAGACGGAAGATTTGTCGTTGATACCGATGCCAGCAACACGGGAATTGGTGGAGTGTTGTCACAGGTGCAGGGCGACAGACAGGTCGTAATCGCTTACTTCAGTAAGGCACTTTCAAAGCCGGAAAGGAACTACTGCGTGACTCGACGAGAACTGCTGGCTGTGGTTAAAACCTTGCAGCATTTCCACAAGTACCTCATAGGAAGACAATTTACGTTGAGGACGGATCACGCTGCATTGAAATGGCTTCTACAATTTAAAAACCCTGAGGGCCAAGTTGCAAGATGGCTCAAGCAGCTGCAGGAATTTAACTTTGTGACTGAACATCGTAGTGGAAAAGGGCATAACAATGCTGACGCCCTGTCGCGACGTCCATGTAATGATGACTGCAGACACTGCCAGCAGAATGAAGCCCGAGAACGCGTCAATTTAATTAGGGCTGAAAGCAACTTCAAGAAGTCCCAGGAAGAAGATGACGATATTCGACCTTTACTGGACTGGAAGCGTAGCGGAACTAGGCCCCAGTGGAGTGAAGTATCGTCACATAGTCCCGTCACTAAGAGCTACTGGGCACAGTGGGACAGTTTAGTCCTAGAAAATGATGTGCTTTGTAGAAAATGGGAATCGAACGATGGCAAGGAGGTGACCACACAAGTGATAGTACCACGATGTGAAGTAGTCCCCCTGCTACAGGAAATACACGATGGTGCTTCTGGAGGACACCTGGGCATCAAGAAAACTCTACTGAAAGTGAGACAGCGGTATTACTGGCTCAATTGTAGAGATGACGTAGAGCAATGGTGTCGGAAATGTACAGCGTGCGCATCTGTGAAAGGACCACAGACTAGGAGCAGGGGCAGGCTTCAGCTGTACAATGTGGGAGCCCCATGGGAACGCATCGCTATCGACGTCGCTGGACCTTTTCCAGTTACAAATGACGGAAACAAGTACATAGTGGTGATCCAGGACTATTTCACAAAGTGGCCCGAAGTCTTCGCCATACCCAATCAGGAAGCGACGACAGTGGCGAAGAAGGTGGTCGAAGAAGTAGTATGTCGGTATGGCGCACCTTTGGAAATCCATTCCGATCAAGGCCGTAACTTCGAATCTGCGCTGTTCCAGGAAATGTGTACTCTTCTGGGAATTTATAAGACACGCACAACACCTGCGCACCCTCAGTCGGACGGAATGGTGGAAAGGTTTAACCAAACCCTGGAGAATCATCTGGCTAAGGTTGTCGATGACCATCAGAAGGACTGGGACCGGTATATTCCACTATTTCTGATGTCTTACCGATCGGCAGTGCATGATAGCACGGGACATACCCCAGCAAGAGTGAATTTCGGCAGGGAGATGAGACTCCCGGTCGATGCCATAACTGGCGTGCCACCTGACAAGACTAAGCCAGTTACAGATTACGTAAGTGACCTTTAAGATCAATTGGACGAAGTGCATAAACGAGTTCGTGAGAATAGCATGAACACCAGCGTAAAAATGAAAACTAGATACGACCGTAATGCCAACGCCAAGGGATTTGAGGAGGGTACACTGGTCTGGCTCCACAACCCGCTTCGACGGAAAGGGAAGTCGCCGAAACTCCAAGCTCGATGGGAGGGACCTTACACCGTGTTAAAGAGGATTAATGACGTGACCTACCGCATCAAGAAAGGGTTGAGAGGGAAACCCAAGGTTGTTCATGTGGATAGATTGGCGCCGTATCACGGATCTAATAATGCTCGGGACGAGCATGACTAAGAGGGGGGCACTGTTACGCCACTAAACGTGAACACGCCATATCTCCGAGAAAATAGCAAATAGCACGTAATAATTAAAACGCATTGCTGTTCGAAAGGTCTAGAGTAGTTTTGCTTAGACAGACTTGGAAAAATCTCGAAACACCCACAAGGTACCTACCTACCAAGGTACATGTAGTAATAGGTATCATCTAACCGTAAGGGAATTTGTACTCTCCGACGTTAACAATAGAGTCGAAATTCGCATGAACGTGACTCTTATTATTACGAGAAATAAAAATGATTTATGACTTCGAGAAGCGATTCAATTGTTCTGGAATTCTGGATAGATCCGGGGTCGTCGGTATCTAGAATTTTCTTGGCTCCGCATATAAATACGGGCCCCCGGCCGGAAGCGAGTCAGTTGTGATTTCGACTGCGATCAAGAGCGAACTACCCTAGTACTCGAAGTGATTTTTATCAACGACTAAAGCGATAGTGTAACGGTACTCTAGTGTTAATTGCGATTCGGATAATTGTTGACTGGACTAATTTGTTATTGTTTGTGGTAAATAAAGTTCTCTCGTCAGTAAATCGGCATTTGATTACCCACGTACGTAACAATACTGTTTTCAGTATTTTTAACATTAAAGTCTGTTATATTTCCGACTTCCGAAATTAAATTTATTTTATACTTTTGTATAAAATAAATTTAATTTCGGAAGTCGGTGTTAAATAACGAAGAGACAAAACTATTATAGAAACACTGACTTCCGAGTTTAACTTTTAAAGTAATTAATTACTATTATTGATGTGATAGCTTGTAGTAAAGCTTCTGATGGACGAAGACGGAGCATGCTTCCCTAGAAGTAGGTAACCTATTCACTATTGACTCAAGACCCCAGGAGTTGTTTTATTAAATCTGGTTTGTAATAAATTTCTAATGCGAGGAGAATAGGATTTGAGTATATTTTATTATTTTTTTCCCAGGAAAATGGGTCCCCTCGTTCTGCGTGTTCAGTGTGGGGCCCGACTTGCGATGGCATAGACTGCGTGATGTCCAGCGCGCGGCTCCCGGCGCTGCGCGAGGGCGACTGGCTTCTGTTCCGCAACATGGGCGCTTATACTATGGCAGTAGCGACGCATTTCAACGGCTTCCCCATAGCCACTATCCGGCATGTGATTGATGCCAGATTGGCGTGAGTATTATCACATGTGATGAATTTATAGTCACGCTGAGGAGTATCGAGTTATTTATTTACTAGCTTTTGCCCGCTCTTCCCTACTTCAGCCTACTATACCCTACTCTACTCTACTCTACTCTACCCTACTCTACCCTACCCTACCCTACCCTACTCTACTCTACCCTTCTCTACCCTACTCTACCCTACACTACCCTATTTTTTTTTTCCATAATAACCTTCTCCTCATAATAACGAACACGACAAAATAAAATTAGCGAAATCGGTCCAGGCGTTGTTGAGTTATGCGCTTACCAACACATTTTGCGATTCATTTTTGTATTATAGATTTTATACTTTATTGTAAATACTACACGTTTAAGACTAAGCACCAATATTAAGGTCCACAAAGTAGACCGGTGAGGATTTCACAGATAAGGAAGAAAAGTAGATACACAGAAACATACGTGCCACATATACTTATACTACATACATATACATAACACAGTGCGTTAGGGTTTAATTTTGAATGATGGCACGGTTTTAAATAATAAATACGGCCGCTCGCTTTCAGGATTTATTTTGCACTAATGATAAACTTTTTTGAACACATTTAAATAAGTATCGGACATACCGCCCATCAAAAACAATAGGATAATGATAATAAACCGCCATTATGATAGTTTTCACGAGATCTTAATCGCCCCGTACCGCAGGAATGGATATAATACTAAAATAATATTTTCTATGAAAAAAAAAAAATAGAAAATTTCCCACTCACATTAGACAGTTCATAGCTATGACAGGACAGCGTGTCTCGGGTCAGCAAGTGAACATTAAAAATATGAGTCTAGCCAATCTCAAACGTCCGGTCCCCCAACGAACATTTAACAATTTCAATTATTATTTGCAATTCCAGCCGCGTGCTACAAGAGCTGAGTCCGTTGAACGCGTCTCAGTTTGTGGCGGCGCCGGCGGCGGGGCGCACCGCAGATGCAGAGACTGAGGTTCCAGAAATACCTGCGCCGGCGCCAACACCCTTCCTCACCGTGCTCGGCCAGTGCTAGCAGTGGACTGATTAGGGATTTGTTCTTGGCCCAATTTTCATTATTTTCTATGTATTTCAAATACAAGTCTTAATATATTTGCTGATGACATCCAAAATTAATACTTTGTTGAAAGCTTTTGAAAACTGGTTTGGTACCAATATTTTTTTAAATACGCTTTCTCGAACACCCGCTCTTATCCATACCGCTTTTAGGTACGCAATTTACTGTTTTCTGCACTAGTGGAAAAAGTGCGCGATCTCGCCTTGCCACAATTTATTAGACGTATCATATCATGCTAGGAGCTAAGCGACCCCCACGAGTTGCGCGTCAACTCCCGTTTGTTCATTTCTTTATAAGTATATTGAAAAACGCCGATTTATACACGTGGAAATTTGTCGCTACAGTATTCGGCTCCATAAAACCCTCGCCTCGTAACAGAAACGAAGTATTAGACAAAGTCAAATTGTTTGAATTGATGCTTTGCTGAACTGGAAGACTGAGCCATCGTCTATAACAAAGTCTGCTAGTACCGCAAGCTATGCAATTAGATGGCTCAGATATGAACTAACTCTGCTCTAACTTAGCATAGTATACCTACTTTGTCCGGACTCAGACATAGCATATGTATTTAATTTTGGGGCAATAGTCCTAACTATTATACAAGTACAGTGATCACTCTGCATTCTAATTTGTGATTTAAATTATGCGACATTATAATGACCGACTAAGGACTCGGCTTCGGCCAAAATGGGCCGAATATTCGGCTCGACTGAAACTAGCGTCATTGACTTGTGACGATTATGATAGGTAAATAAAAACTTGTTCGTCTATGTGTACGATTTATTCGGATAATATTTTAGTTTTTTATGAAAGTTGTAACTTATATACGTAATTAAGCACAACTATATAAATTATATTTTTTTGCAAATAGGTTTTTCGTAAATATCAAAATATAGTTACGAATAACTGACAAAAATTCTATTCCTATTCGAAATTTCCAGTTTTTCGATTTTTACTGATACCTTGTTATAGTCTGTCTAATAAGTCAACCGACTTGGGAATTTTATATAAGTAATATTAAATAATTTAAAAAATACCTACTTGTATTCGGTACTTTTTATACGGTTCTTCTGTTAGTAAACAATGATCTCTACTTATATCTTAATCAACCTTGATTATTGAACCCTTGTTGATTTCATCCGATTTCAAATTACCTTAATCGTTTAACTTATTAGACAAACTCTAATTTCGGTTTCGGACGCAGCCGACACCGAAAAAGGAACCGAATATTCGGTACCGGTTTCGTTTACGACTGCAAATTGTGCTACGGCCGATCGTAGTCGGTCACTTAATTAGAATGATGAATATAAATTTATTTATTATTGCAAACTTTTATAGCATTATTATTGAATTATCTATGACATTTATTTTTACATTGGTATTAAATTATTCGTCAATTATTTTAATATTTTGTTGTATAAATTTTAATCTAAAGTAATGTTTTAGGCTTACTGTTTTATTTTACATACACTGTATAAATAAAACCCCCAAATGCTAAACTTAATAGCATTTAAGTTTAATTTTACAGTGTCCAACTTTGCTCCATTATGTACTTATAATTTTTTCAAAAACTTGTATCTTTATTTAGGAGTATAATTCTAATAATAAGTGTATTGTACAGCAACATAAGAAATAATAAATAAAAATCAATACCTGAAAAACAAAATTATTTTTCATTACTCATACTCTGAAAGTAGGTCTGAAGTTGCCTGAGGAGCGGGCTGAAAGTGATACTTCTCATCCCTAGGGAGTTTTACTTTACAACTGACAGCTGTCAAATTATAAAAAAAAAAAACGGATGAAATAGTTCTATCTTCACATTTCTATTGAACCATGTTCCAATTTTCCATACAGCCAGTCAATCACAGCGCGATATAAAATTGAAATAACTTAAAGACAAGTATTAATTAAATAATGTTATTGATTTATTTGTTCAACTATTTCTTTAAAATACTTTATTTTTATATATATATATTAATATATTAATTAAAGATTACAATTAATTTCAAATTTTTCATTAATGTGCTGAATAGCTGCATGGCCGCCCGCAGAAAAAAAAAAAACAAAATGGCGGGAAAGTGGCAATCAGTCGTTGGTTTTTTCGAGTTTTGTTTACATTTCCGTACAACAAAGATTTGTATTAACACGTTATGTTTATCAGATTAAAATAATGATTTAACGCCTAATTTTATAAGAGAAGAGGCTAAAGCAGTAGTGGAATACCTTTTACCGCCTAAATCAGAAGAAAGATACCTGCTTAAAATCACAGGTACGACGACTCAGGTTTTACAAATTTTTTATTTTATTTTTAGTTTCCTCGTATTCGTAATGAAAAGCACAGTGTTTACCTCGGGGTGAAAGTAACCCATTTAACCCCTCGAATTAGCGACCTCGCTTCGCTCGCCCGCCAACTCCTTCTCGGGACGAAATGAGTTACTTTCACCCCTAGTGTAACAATGTACTATTGATCACACAATTTCCGTTACTTTTTCCATAAAACCCATGGAATTATGAAGTTTTTATTTTATTTTATTACTGTTAGGTATTTTTAATCAACATCTAAAGGGGTATAGAATCAAAGTCAGCTAAATTGATTAAGTATTGTTGATTTTGAGACTATGGATGTCAACCGATTTTTCAACCAATTATTATTATGTTCAAAACTTCATTTTTAGTATCAAAAGCAGCTAAAACACATCCAAAATTAATATTAAAGTATTAGATTAGAATCAAAGAGAGGTATCATTAGGTGGGTATCGTTAGGCGCCTGAAACATTTGGGTATCATCAGTGGCGTAGCTAGGTGACCAAGAGCCCTGGGGCAAAAATAAACTGGGGCCCCTAAATTGTTAAGGCTTTACTAATATATTTAAAAATTATTTATATACATATTTTAAAAATGCAACGCTGCTTTACCTTTTATATAAATCCCAAGTTATAAGAAGATTTATCATTAATATGCACACACAATGATATGGAGACAATGTCTCGTTAACATGATCGGCAACGATATCTTTCACAGCTTCTTCATGAGTAGGCTTTTCAACCAATACTGAAGTGGTCACATTATCTGATTCACTATCACTATCAAGAGTAATATTTTTCGTAAAATTTTTCATTCATCCAATAAGCGTTTTGTTAATCAGTTTTTGGGGGCCCTCGAGCTTGAAGGCCCCGGGGAACTGCCCCGCCTAGCCCCTTAGTAGCTACGCCACTGGGTCTCATTAGGGGCTTCCCAACCAGCAAGTGATACATGACTGTATAGTCACTGGACTACAGATGTTTTAAAAACTCAAGATGGTGATGGTGATGGAGGTTGACTGGGAGAGAATGCCTTGTTGCATTAAGTCCGCCTATGTACCACTACTGTACATGAAGTTTAAATAAATAAATAAATGGTGCCGACAGAAAATTTTGCAAGTCTTTCTTTTCTTTGCATCTATTTTATGGGTCGGATATGACCTACAAGGTATTGTGGCTGCTAGTTCTCACATAATATTAGCGACAAGAAATTGAAACAGAGATATTTGTAATACATGACATGATTTAAAGAGTGTCCATGGAGCTTCCTGCACATTCTTCTCAATCTAGAAAGATCCCAAATAGCAATCTTGATCCAATGTCATGAGTGACGGAGCCTGGCAGGGTCGGTGCCATCGCTGCGGTATTATTCCAAATATTTACCGCGGCCATCGAACGCAAAGGGTAACTGAAGGAACAGGAGGAACAGTGGGTTTAAGGGCTGAAACTGCGTAAAGCGGACGCCTGCGACGAGCACCTGTCGCGTGTGATCACGCGGTCGGTCTCCGCCGCTGAAACCTGATTATTACCTAGCCACGATGGCTGCGATGGCTGCGCGGTGAGCCGCTACGCAGCACTTTTGTATGGGACCGCGCGGGCGTCCAATTTAGGGTCAGCGCAGACAGAAAGCTGCGCAGCAAATTTTATTAAGGCACCCTAAAATCAACTTTAATATTAGTGTTGCAATAAAGTGCATATTTGCTTAAACCTGACAAAAAATGCTCGCGCGTCCTCGAGGATACGCGGGAAACGAATCCGTCAGAAAATTCCCGAGACCGCGCGAGAATTATTCCTCTCTGTCTGCCCTGACCCTTACGCAGTTTCAGTCCTTAGGGTGAACACCGGAATGACAACCGCTGGCAACCATGCAGCAAGCACTTATAGCGCGAAATATTTTTAAACTTTATCTACATAGTTAAGGGACCAGTATCGCTTGAGAAGGTCGCGCGGCCACCCGCGGTGCCGCGCGCCACTCGTTTCATGTCGGTAGTTGTGGCTGTTGAATTGGCCAATTTCTGACTGATGACGTGTAGGATCGCTAGTGGGCGCATGGATACGCGAGGCGCGCACCTGTCAGCGTTGTTCACGAGCAGACGCACGAATTCCGAACAATGCGCTTATCTTTTTAAGTCGTATAGTCCCTTGAACCATCTGACCAAAATTATGTGAACGCAACTCTCACACTCGCCTAGGCGGCAGTACGCAAATCTGTGCATTTATTCGCGGCCAGCAGCGCCCGGAAAGCGCTTTAAATCCATTTTCTCTACGAGATATTGATTGATTTAGGTACATATGCAATGTTCACTTTGAAGAATATTTAACCACCAATTTTATGTGTAAAAATGTTTCTAAGGCCGCGTTTCCATTGACGCGGAGCTGGGCGGAGAAGAGCGGTGAAAAGTGGTCAGTGTTTCCACTGAAGCGGAGCTGGACGGAGAGGAGCGGAGCTGGGCGGAGAGGAGCGGAGCTGGGCGGAGAGGAGCGATGAAGAGCGGTGAGTGGTCAGTGAGCGGAGCAGAGCGAAGTGGAGCATACTTTTGGAATCGCGCATTTTTGCACTTAGTTACACTCAATCTATTTAGTTAGTTACCTACACTCAATAACTTAGTTACACTCAATTGTCTAACAGTTTCAATGAACTTCTCATCCATTTTGATACGTATGCACCTAGTGACGTAACGAAGACAACTGACACACTGCACGCGAGTCACGCTCCGCACCGCTCCGTACCGCCCCGCTGTTCTCCGCTCTGCACCCCAATGCTCGCTGTCCTCCGCACTGCACCGCCTCGATGTATGAATATCCGCTCAGCTCTGCTCCACCCCGCTCGTGCTGTTTCCATTGAAGCGGAGCGGAGATTTCGAGCATAGTGATTGGTCAATACGTGCACCGCTAAGCTCCTCTCCGCCCCGCTCCGCGTCAGTGGAAACGCGGCCTAAAGGTCCAAGCCGTTTCGAAGGAGTAGGGAAAAGTTACGAAATTGCTAAATACGCTTTGGAACGTGCAATTTAACTTCAGTTTTCTTGGACTGACCGACATTTGACTATTCAAAAGTACTGCAAATGGTCTATTTGAAATAAATGCTTTGATTTTTTTGATTTTGTTTCGGCCCTGAGTCAATAAAAGTTCACTTCTGATTTTACCCTGAGCGGATGAGGTCAATAAATAGGATAAAAATGTAAATTCCATTCAATATGAAGAAATAAAAACACCTTATCACATTCCACAAATGTTTATTAAAAAGCAAGTTTGCCACAAATATTTTTGCGAAAATCTTCCTATAAGATGAAACATTAACTTTGAAAAATTCATAAATCACATAACACATGTCGGTAACACATTGAAATACATTTACATTCAATACTTTACGTCTATGAAAATATGCAAAAGAAAAAACACCGTGAATTTATATACATTTAAGCAGTTTTGCGTAAATAAATTGAATATTAGTAAGCAAAAAAAAAAACAATATTATTAGGATTAACAAATTCGCGCTTATGGCGACACCACATTAATTTTAGAAATACATAAATAAGTACAAATTTCATAACGATCACATCGCTACATAAAACATCTAAAATACAGTAATTTATACAAAATAAAATTTTATACTAAATATGACCCCAAAATTTGAATTTTATGAGACATTAAAATAGTTGCTAAAAAGCAAAATTTTTCTACATTTAATAAGATACTGTATGAGATGAAACGATTCCTATACAGAACGAAGTTTTATATAAATATAGATACAACAACGATACCGAGGAAAGAGGTCCCACAGATACCGAACGAACCACACCATTTGAAGTTTAAAGTATTATAAACTTTATAGTAGTGAGATAGAATTGGAAATTCAAAGCGCAATTCTGTATGGACCCTGCACCGTGTAGCACTTCCTACTGTAAAATGAAGACCCAGTCAACATTACTTAGGACACATATTACATTAGCAATCTTACCAGTAATATCGAACTTTGAAACGGATATATATTTTTTATCCAACTTTTTGAGTTGTGCTGTCATACAATAAAATGTTAGATTTTGTCCGCTCTTCAATTTGAGGTAGGTTAGAAAGTGCTACATTACAGGGCCAATTCCGCATCATTTTTAATTAGTAAGCAAATTCAATACAGCCAATGGAACCTCCCTCCGATTCGAGTTATGTTGTAATGAGGCCGTATACATTGAGCGCATGTATTAACAAAAAAAAAAAGTAGTTCAAAGAAATAATTTTGAAAAAAAATAATACAATAAGTCCATTTATTTCGTCACATTATTTGTTACCTGACAAGTGGGTGTTTAGTAGCGAACCGACCGAATGTATAAATTCAAACGAATAATCAAATAATGTCAAGAAAAAAACCTACAAACAGTTTAGTGACACATCCACGAAAATTTCGCGGCGAATTTTACGCCCAGATTCAAGAAAGAAAATTTATGAGCGCATTTGCTTGATAGATTAGTTCAATGAGTTCTCAACAGCCATCGCTTGACTTGAGTCAAATCAGTAAAGCGTCTATAATTTATTTCTAGAAACCGGACGTTAGTTGCGTTTTGGCGTGTGTAAAAGTCGATGACGGCGCTTCCATTGCCTTTAGTGACAATAAAAATAACTGAAAACCTGAAAGAAGGTCATAGTACTGATATTTAGTTCATAGTCCTTTAGTAAAAGTTGTACAATTCAATAACGATGAGAACCATTAACTTCAATAAGATTTTCAATGATTTCAACTACACTTTCAGAGCTATAAAGTACCATCCTACAACAGTTACTGACCGTCAAAACCCCCAAAGTGTATGGAACCGACTACGTGACCGTGGCTAGCCAATTGCAATTCTATAAATTTTGAGGTTTTCGGTTAGCACTGATAGAATGTCTCTGTTTATTAGACCCTATAAGCAAACGAATATGTTGAAGCGCAAATTCAGCCGCCGATTTACAGCGCCGTAATTTCAGTGGACGCGTCACGATTTCCAAACATTATTTGCTACCTGACAAGAGTGGGTGTGTACGTGTAATGCGAACTCGTTTGTGGGTGAATGAGTAGCGAGTAGTCCCCCGGGCGTCACTTGAGCGCGCACTCCACGAAGACGGCGTGCGAGGGGGGCGGCGGCGAGGGGGGCGCCTGCAGGGGGGGCGGACTGGCCGTGCGCCCCGCCGCGAACTGCGACGCGGTCAGCGGCCGCAGCTCCTTAAGCACGCAGCTGCAATGGAAAATAAGTGTTTTAGCATGCATTATTTATATATAATATATCTATATGCAGATAGGAATTAGAGGTGAATACAGAACCGTCAAATAAAACACTTTTGTAGTAGTACTGTACAGTAGTACACTAATTAAAACTCGAATTAGTAGGTATACATAAAGCGCGAACTCACAACATCACTACTTTTGTTACCTTGGGTAGGTATACCTGTTAAAACAATTGTATGTGCTTATAAAAATAAATAAATATAAATATAACATGCCAAATACTATACAAAAAAGTGAAAGGCCTGCTTTCCAAGGACGCGTAGCTTCATTGACTCGGAATCGGACCGGATCGGTTCGGATGAAACCGAACCTCTGTAACATCTAAGCTACAAGCATTGCTGGCCTGTTCGCCTAGTGGTTAGCAACCCTGACTGCTATACCGGAGGTCGGGAGTTCGATTTTCACCCAAGACAAATGATCTATGCTATGAATGTATTTAGAAATATTCTATGTTTATCAGTTGTCTAGTACTCATAGGACAAGTTCTACTTAGTTTGAGACAAGATGGCGTTGTGTGAAGTTTTTTATGGCATGTACAGTACAATTCACGAATGATGGCGGCCGTGAAGTTTGCGCAGAAGGCTGTGCAGTAGCGTGTTTTAGGAACCAAATGGCGACGTGCGTGTGCGAAAAGAGTGTAGTATGCGCGAACGTTCGCAAAGGCTAACTTCACGGCCGCCATCATTCGTGAATTGTACTGTACATGCCATAAAAAAACTTCACACAACGCCATCTGTACTGTAATGAAGATAATACTCACGCAAGCCTGGCATCGACGACGGGCCGCACGGTGGGCACGGGGAAGCCGTTGAAGGGCGAGGCCACGGGCAGCGTGTACGCGCCCATGTCGCGGAACACGAGCCAGTCGCCCACGCCCAGCGCTGGGAGCTGCGCGCTGGGCAGCACGCAGTCCAGCCCGTCGCACGTGGGGCCCCACACCGAGCACGACGACACCGGGGACCCGTTGTCCTGCACATTAAGAGGGATAATTCACATTAATTATATTCAGATAGAGAATATGGTTAATTATACAAGCAGCTCGTTCAAGTATCATCATCATCAGCCTTTTTAATGTTCTCACTGCAGGGACTCAGGCCTCCTCTCTAGGAGAGGGAACGGGCCGTTATCCACCACGCGGTCCCAGTGCAGGTTGATAGATGTCACATGTTTTCGAATTCTTGGTTCTAGACGCGGTCCCAGTGCGGTTTCCTTCACCGTTTTGAGAGCAGTAGTAATGAAATAAAGTAATGCGCTTGGCTCGTAAGTCGGGGCCGTTACCACTCGGCCGTCTCTGTTCTACACTTCTGTGTGACATAGGGTATTTTTTATGTATGCGGGCGAGGCTACGGACAAAAGCAAGTCTGTAATGGTTTGCTTACGTTGAGCGGCTCGGCGACGACACGCTGGTGGTCGTAGAGCACGCAGTTGAAGGAGCCGTAGACGCCGTCATTGATGAAGTACATGGTGTGCGTCTCCGCGTTCTCGTCGACGTCCTTAGTCGCCACCTGCCGGACCGAACGAGCATTAGTCGAGTTTACACAGAGTTGTAATTGAAGTACTTATCCTGATCACGTTATAACTTAAGAACGCCTGGACCAAATTTAAAATGTTTTTGTTTTTTGTTTTGTTCATCAGGTTGTAAAAGCAAAGTACATTATAAATGTCTGTTGGGTTCACTACTTTTTTAACGTGATAATAATTTAGAGCACAAAAGTATTTCACTACATTTCTGCCTACACAGTTTATTTCTATTCTGACTTCTGGTAAAATAAAATCAAATGCAAAAAAAAGTGTCATACAGGAAGAAAAAAAAGCTTTAGTGCTTACCTCTCTCTTGGCGTGCACGCAGGTGGCGAGCGTGTAGGCGGCGGCCGCGAAGTAGCGGCCCGGCTCCGCGATCACGCGCACCGAGCGCTCCGGGAAGTGCTCCTCCAGGGACGCGTTGATCACTGACGCCACCTGCAACACGCACACTGGTTATACACGCTACATAGCACACGCGGCCAGTCACTGGCGTAGCTAGCGGGCAGCACGCCGGGGCCCCCTAAACTTGTTTGGTGCCCCTGAGATCAGGGGACCCTCAATATCTGACTGAGGGGCCCCAAGCTAGGGAAACCCCAAAACATAATTGGGGGCCCCAAGCTCAGGAATCCCAAATACCTGATTGAGGGGCCTTAAGCTCAGGGAACTCCGAAACATGATTGGAGCCCCCAATCTCAGGGGGCCCCATATAATTATTGGGGGCCCCTAGATCAGGGAACCCACAATACTTGAACAACAATACTTTTGAGTAGCGAAAAATTCTCCCAGCTTCGAAATGTAAATAAAATAGGTTGCAACATTGCCAAAATAGCAAAAAAGGTTACATCGCGGTCATTTCTGCCACTTAAAAAAATTGCTTGAATCCTGCAGCGCGCCACCAAACTAAACCCTTTGAAGTTTTCATTTCGAATACATGCAAAAATTTACTTAGCGTGGCTTTGATGGTACATTCCGAGCAGGGGCCCAGCCGGGTCGAAGCCTGGCCCCAGTAGCCAGGGTTATCCGAAAGGGCCCTCGAGCCCCGGTATGAAGGCTTGAAGGAACGGGATGGGTTTTTTTTTGTCAGTAAGAGTCTGACACTATCTCCCGCTCCGCCCAAGAGCGGGGGTTGTCATAAGATGATTTTTCGCAAAGAAAAAAAAAAATGGTACATTCCGAATTAATAAAATAATGGATTAGTTTGTTCACCTCGCAGATGGAAGAGTGCGTGCCCCCCGGGAAGCCGCCGCCCACGTCCAGCAGCCGCATGTTCTTGTGTCCCACGTTGTGTCCCACGTGGAACAGCGCCCGCGACAGTGCGATGGCGCGCGCGTACACTTCCGTCTCAGAAGCGCCGCTGCCCACGTGGAATGACACGCCAATCACCTGAGGAACACACGATGACATTAAACATGATTATAGATATAGTATACAATATTTGACTGGTCTACACTGTTTTTACATAATATCTAATATATATATATTGTAATAATAACCACTTTTTTTAAAAGAGTGACCATGGAGTTTCTTGCCAGTTTTTCTCCAAACGACCAATTTCTAACCGTGCACTAGTAGCTTCTGACGTTTTATAAGTGCCCATGTAGGCCTATGTGAAATAAAATATTTTGACTTTGATTCAAGCCAGTTTCCTCTAAAAAAAAGTGAAATAACATCTACACTTATCCAAGGCGGGATGGTATTTGGAGGTATGCGAAACAGAGAGTATAGCCCCGCAAATCTCATTCGTTGAAAAGGCAGAATCTTCCGACCAGACGGATGTTTTATCTGACCCGGGCAAGTGCCCGAGAGATGATTTCAGGCTCTTCTATATGTTCAAATCGCGCAGAGAACTCTTATCTGCGTGATGCAGGATTTCGTAGATTAGTTCATACTTGCGCCATAGATGTCGCTACAGATAGAAGTCACGTCAATTGAAACTAATACAGAAGCGTAGAACCTTTTTTATAATTGTACTTTTATTGTTCTAATTTCAAATATATTTTTTTTTTAATTTTCTCTTCACACAATCGTTGGCGCAACAAATAAAAGTATATTTTATTAACATTACAGCATATTTTATTTTTTTATCTCAAACAGACGGTTTATCGTTGTAAAGGAACTGTTATATAATAAAACTAGCATTTGCCCGCAGCTTCGCCCGCGTACATAATACATAGCCTAAGTCACTCTGGAATAAAGCAGCTTTCTATTGGAGCTATTTTTTTGCAATCGGACCAGTACTTTCTGAGATTACCTCCTACAAACAAAAAAAGAAACAAACTTTACCTCTTTATTATATTAGTGTAGATGTATGGATATCTGAAATAATTTATTATTTCCTACAATTTCGCCAATTAAAAAATACATGTACGAATTTAGTAAGCGTTACTCACATCCAAGCCGAGCACGGCAGCCAGCTTGAGCAGCCTCGGCGCCTCGGTGACGGGGTCACAACCGAACTTGATGCCCAGCGGACACTGCGCGGACGCGGCGTCGCAGCGGATGCGGATCACCAGCCTGCACAAATTCATTATTATCAGTATTATCACAGAAACCCTGAAATCCTTGGGAAGGCCGAAAACAACTCACAGAGGCACTTTAGACACTTAACGGAACGCTATACCAATTATTATTATACAAATAATTTATTTAATAACTAAAATGAGTCGGGTTAGGAGTGTCAGCAAACTTAGGATTTGTAAGAATTAGGTATTACTTCTTTGATTAACAATAGTCATCCCATCGCCATTTAGATAATTCTTTAAAAACTGAAATGGCGATAGATGTTTTTTTACCCGAGCCATGTTTTTATCGGTATCTGTAACTCTAAATATCAAGCTATTGTTAACAACATAAATTTACTAAAATCTATGTTATTTTTGCAAACAAAAATGGGGTAGAAGACTTAAAACTGCATTAATCAGTAAGAAATTTTGATCTACTATTCCGGTAGATTATTTCTAATATTTGGCCGTCAAAATCGAAATGGCTATTGGCCAATAACTGTACCGTTTCCCAACAACAGATTTTTGCTACATTGCAGCACTCCTTTCTAAGTAAACTGGCAACAGTACTCACTGTGCGTGCGGCATATGTTGTTTCATCTTCATGAGTTCGGTCTCGGAGTCGAACGTCATGACGTCGACGCCGACGGCCGACGCGTAGCGGATGTGAGACGCCATCTTAGCGGGGTTCGCGAAAATTATGCGCCTGAAACAAATATCATGTGTTAGCACTACTTCTAGTCTATCTTCACCAAGAACCTGGTGAAGAACGAAAAAAACCGCTTTATGAGAAACGCACAGGATTGGTCTATGCGGAAATAGGCACAGGCCTACCAGGCCCCACGACCAGCAGTGGAAGTCATTCGAGTGAATGATAACGGACTGCTTGCATTAGTTCTACTCAAAGAAATGTGCAATTTGTTTTATCCAGATTTCAGGAAGATAGGACGGACATCTTTACAAAACTGTCCTGTAAGCGGTCTTGCTTTGAACTTTCTTCTCGTTTGCGTAATGTTCTCTGGTCTGCATCTTATTACATGGCTTTAATAAGGGGACTACTTACTCGGGAGCTACTCCAATGGAGGTGACGAGTTCGATCTCGACTTTGGACGCGCAGTCGAAGCCGGTGCCGAGGGCCGCCAGCGTGCTCACGAGCAGCTTGTCATCGTTGCATTTCACCGCTAAAGAACCAATATTGAACGTTAGTTTTTGAGCATTTTCGGAAAGAGATCCAATCCAAGTACACCAGTGTATTCGCAAACACGGGTGCATTCTCTCTTTCTTCATTCTCATAGTCAAATGGGAGGAAAATTTGACACGATCGGATGGAGATCAGGTGTAAGACTAACGAATTTAACCTTTCAATTGTGATAATTACAGACACAATTGAAAGACAATAGGTGCGCGAACGCCGGCGTTCGCTTGGGGTTTAATGAATTAAGTGTTTACCGAGGCACGGGGTGTGAAAACATCAACTTCCAATCTCAGGGTTGGCACTGAGGAATTCTTTTTTTTTTTTTTTTTTAATTATAGACCCAGGTTTCACGGTTAGCAGTTCCACTTACAAACGCAAGGCTAACGAGAAAGTTAAAGAAGGATAAATGGAGGAAGAGAGACCATCAACCATTATATTCTTGCCCTTGTTCTATGTATTTTATGACATTGAAGTAATTAAGTTAAATTATAATAAAGCTAAATAAAATAGTATGTCGTTATTTAAATAATTGATTAAGCTTGTTATCGAATATTATGTTTTTATCCTTGTAGCTTTTCCTAATAAGGATTTCAATGCTTATCAATAATAATAAATTAAGTTGTGGTTGTAGCAACTTTCCAATACATATTTATAAAACATGAAGATTAATAATTTAGGCTTCGTAATTTAATAATATATAATAATAATAATAATAATTTCTTTATTTCTTCCAAAAAGTACACAAAAAACACAACTACAAGACAACATCATATATCATTGGTACGTTCCAAAAAGTGAGTCAACGACTCCCAAACTGAGCACTGCCCGTATCTTGGGTAGTCGGCGGTCCACCGTTTTATTTGTGCAGTCTGATATAGTGTTATTATCCTATTCTGTTGGGATAATAATAATAATAATAATAATAATAATGAGCATAATATTATGTCTTCTGGGATAGTGCATTTTTTTTTTTTTAAATAAAGAAAAAGAAAACAAAAAAGACAAAAAATAACTAAAAATTAAGCTTTACATCATTTAGTTATTTCAATAAGTTTTTCTGACTCATTGTAGTCTAATGACTTTAACCAATTTGATAATTTATTTTTAAACTTGTGCTTATTGAGTTTATAAAGTGAGATCTTTTTGTTGACTTCATTGTAAAGCCTGGAACTCAATGCCCTGTACTGTCGCTGTGCGAAAGCCGTTCTACATCGCACAGAGGGGCAAACAAGTGCACCACTACGTTTCCTCAAAACCTCTTTATTTAGGGGAAGCAACGAATGCCGCCGGAGCATCGTGCGTAGAATAAACAGCTGTCGCACCGTCAATACATCGCATTCCTTGTATAATTTAATATCAGATACGTTAATATCTAGGTCGAAATAGTCCTTATTTGTTAACGACTATTTCGCAGTAGCCTAAACCTAGCCAAAATACCAACTTAAAATGACGATCAACTTATAACGATTGGTTGATTAATTAATGAAGATTTTTGTGAATTACGAATGTACCTACACAAAAATCCTTCAGATAGGGTGTGTTAATATTCTACGCAATCAACTGCGGCCTTACGATAACTTAACAGCACTTTTGTCATAAAAAGTGCAATATCAACTCACCATAGAAGGGCTCGACGCGAGGCATTAGCTCCTTCCAGCGATGGTACCGCGCCACCACCTCACCCAGGTCCATCACGTAGAACGGGTCCTCTTGTGTGCCCGACTCCACGATCTCACGGATCAGGCCCTCGGGCGACCACGGCCCATCCATCACAGTGATGAGCTGTTCTTCTTCAACGACCTTCATATTGGCTGGGATGTTTAGCCTTGTGCGGTTACTTTAAGATTGACTTAGGAGCCGACTTAGCCCCGGCAATGCCGGAGCGTGGGGTCGGCTATGCTGCGCTTGCCTGTCCGGGCCAAGGGGGTCGGTGTCAAGTATTCGAGCCGGGTTGTGGGGGCCCACTAGCGCTAGTCCACAAGTGTCAGCTGAAACAATAAAAACTTTTATTAATTACATGTTTTAAAGGAGCTGTAGATATTAATAGAACCAGTCAGTGGCTTGACAAATCCAAATGCAGCTTGGCAGTTTCGAAAATGAAAGCTCTGCGAGTCAACATTGTGTATTGTGTTTGTGTATTTGTACTATTGGTGCCCAAAATAAGACAGAAGATAAATGGGTTTTTGGTGGCGTTAAACGTTACACTCGCCATCAACTCCGAAGGTTTAGCAGCTGGTTCTAACTGGGCGAAAAACTTGAGACTTAAAGACTCACTAACTACTAAACAAGTACAGCGCGTGTACCAGGCGATCATAGATCATAAAGAGTAGTCACAACATTACGTTCCCGGTGATGTAAGCGGGTTCGAATTTGAGACGATCGACGTATGAGAAAATCTGAGGTGTTAGGGAGCTGGTCTGGCTAGCCTATTAAACAACCGCACTAGTCCACTGGGATCTGTGTGCCAGGCACTTATAAACCCTAAAGAATACTCACGGAATGTCTCGCTGGCGTCAGCGGGCCCGGGCTCGCAGCCAGGGCGGGTCGACGTTGAGCGCGCGGCGCCAACACAACGGCGCGGGGCGGGGGCGCGCGGCCTCCTGCGGCCTGCTCAGCCGCACACGCCCGGCACTTGTAGACGCGCCGGACTCGCCCGGTGCTCCCTATAACAAATGGAAAAGAACGTCAGAAAAAAAAAATGTACAAGACATAATATACGACATAACAAAGACTCCGGAAACCCGAAAAATGACTTGATTAGGTTAGCTTTCCTGCCGTCGCTAAAGCTGCGGCTACATGTTGTAGACACAAGTACTTTTATTGTGCCAGTTACCTATATGGTCACTTTCTATCGCGGGAAATAAAGTTTAAGTGCTTTACTATAACTCTTTATTACATAGTTCACAAATTATTCCTATTTTTTAGAATGTTATTCGCATTATATCCTATCTCAGTAGTGGCTAAATAAGATTAGTTGTCATTGAACCATCATAACGATTTACGAGATTTACTTATAAAACAAAGAGTTCATCAGTTTTTTTACAGTCAAGTACCTTTCAGTTTGAAGGCAGGTGAAACCATTTGATAATTATAATTAGTGCGCAATTTGTTATCACATCCATGTCATTTGACGGAGTCGTTTAGGAAAATAATGCCTTATACAAAAAATATACCTTTGTACGTACCACATTAAATGGCTATATAATAAAACGCGCTTTAAAAACCTGTTACACCTACAGGTACCTCACAGATGGCGCAATTTGCTAACCAAATGATATTATCATAATAATATAAGTCAATAACTTATTTGATTACCTTATACAAAGTATTTCAATCACCGATCACACTAACGAGTCGATTACACTTTTACAATCAGCGCTAAATATGAAAATGAACACTTTACTTTTAAAAGAAATAAAACAAACTTTTTATCAGAGACTAGGTAGTCGTATCAGAGCCTTGAACTAAGTCACTCGATAACTTTTTCAATACCCACTGATATAAAGAGATAAGCTAACTGACGACAGTTATCGTCTGAGTAAAATTACAAGCGATGACATAATCAGCGTAGAAATAAGTAGGTAGGATAAATTAATATGTTATCTATATTTATAGGTTGTTGAGGAGGTGATGTTTGCGGAAAGTTAATTACTGTCTAAACATTATGATGATTCCTAAAAAGGTATTGAACAAAATTGTCTTCGGCGCGGCGTAGTCATCCCATCGCCATTTTGATTTTACTAAGTTGCGGTGTGTACTGAAACTGGATAAACGTACCTAAACAAGGAAAAAAATCGGAGATTACCCTGGCTTATTATCTGTCTTTTTTCCGTGTAGAAAAAATATATCATTATGTGTAATTTAATAGTACGTCGACTTAAAAATCAAAAAGGCGATAGTGAATGTGACAGTAAGCTTTTAAAAGAAATAGAAATCCCAAGACCACAGTTACCGATAAGAGAGTTGTATCGAGCGGAAACAATTTATATCTTTCTTATTTTTTCGAACAAAATGAGTCACTATCTGTTACACTTTATCGTACTTTCATGGCATTTGGAATGATTTTATTGCAATATTTCCTTTTCTGTACGCGAAATATCAACTTTAAAAACCTTTACTACCTTTCAATCGTGGAAATTACAGACACAATAGAAAGACAATAGGTGCGCGAACGCCGGCGTTCGCTTGGGGTTTAATGAATTAAAAGGCTGTTTTTCCACTCGCCTGTCGTCAACATCGAGCATCTTGTTACAACATCTAACACAATCCAACGCGATGTTTCACCAAAAGGCATCGACTTTCCCGGAAATACGTGGTTTATACCCTTACAAGTTTCTTTTAGAATAGTGATAAGGTATTTTTTTGAGTTTCTTTTTGTTATAAAAAACTCAAATATCCGAAATATTATATCAAAATTCAAATAAAGATCCCAATTCTGAAATCGGTTACAAATAAACATTTCTTGAATCAAACTTTCTGAAAACTATAACGAAAATACATGATGTTGACATAAACGGTTTATAAAGTTTCCATTGTCAAAGGTAAAATAATTTCAATTTCAGAATATAAATGCGACGTATTACGTGCGCAAGGATATATCAAGGGAGGCACACCCTGCGTTAGGGTTGTCCACTGACAGTTTGGTATCAGAAAAATTGTTTAAAGAATTTTACTCCGGCAGGACGAGATTCTGGCCTAAGAAACTAGATGACTACCGCCAAAAACCGGAAAAAATAGAATTCTTTGGAGGAGGCTTTACCCTGAGGGGGTCCACAAATTAAACGTGCATTATTATTTCAATTATCTTATTTATAAAATGATTCAATTTTTACTAACTAATATTAGGAACCCATAATGTAATTTATTTTTTGTGGAATAAATAAAGCTATTTTATTATTATTATTACTATCTAGGCAGGCATTGATTGCATCAGGAACGAAGATATTCGCAGGAGAACCAAAGTCGCCGACACAGCCTTAAGAATCGCCAAACTAAAGTGGCAGTGAGCAGTGCAGATTGCTCGTAGAATGGCTAGCCGATAGGGCCGAAAGGTCCTCGAGTAGCGAAAATGCAACGTTGGAAGGCCTCCTAAAAGGTGGATCAACGACCTGCCCCCCTAGCCAAGTTACAATCGTATAGCTTGCACCGAACGCTTCGAGTTGGCCGCGCCGCCAATTCTTTTGTTCCGACCACGTGACTGAGGGATGATGACGGTAAGTCCTCTGGGCTTCGAAAAATCATTAAATAACATTACCCCTTTGGTTGAAGCGAATGGAAGTTTCAGCATTTTACCGACTAAAACCCACCCATAGCCGTGATTCTTTCCGCGTGGATATTCTTGCAGCCCGATTTGACAACCCTAATTTGACTGTAGCATCTTTAATGCAGCCGACGCGAACATGTAATTTCGTGATTATAGTGTACGACACAATAATATGTTCGAATAAGTAGACGCTACGGAATCGTATGCATATTTGATAGGTTTTGTTTTCATTATAGGTTGAAGTGTATTTACTTAAATGGAGAGTTTAATTTAATTTCCCAGTAGAATTTTAAATCATATTTTAATCAACATACAACTTGACACTATTTTTCATGTTCTATGTTTAAATTTAAAAAAAAAAACTTGACACCGATCTTCAAAATGCAAAAAACCTAAAAAACATAATCGGTCTCTTTGACCAAGCAATCGGCGAACATACATAAAAAAAACATACAGTCGAACATTATAACCTCCTCATGTTTGAAGTCGGTTAAAAAAGAATTTAGCGGGCTACCATTGCTCTTTCACTTTAGAGTAGAGTTTTTTGATGAAACTATGATCAACAGCAGTGATAACCCAGTGGTAGCGGTCTCGACTTACGAACTGTAAGTCGCGGTTTCAAACCCAGCCAGACCTATTACTTTATTATAATTTATTTCAACACCACTGCTCTTAAAACGATGAAAAAAAAACATCATGAGGAACCCGGCATGCCCCTGAACTGAACCAAAAAGTGATAATATCTACCAACTCGCACTAGGCCCACGTGGTGAATGAAGGTCCATTTCCCCTCCTTGAGAGGCAGCCTGAGTCCCTGCAGTGGGTCCGAACTAATTGGTTAATGGGTAGGTAGATTTTTGGAAATTAAAAGAAAAAAAACGTGTTGCGCCGACCACAAGTAATACAGGACAGGGGCAGGAAAATGATGACTAAGTCGGTATAAAAAGCCAATTTATATCGATTACAATAATTAGGACACTCCTATTCCTCATCACGTCATAATCAAACGTGACAGATAATTATCACGGAATCATTAATAGTACGATGATCGTAAAATTATTATCGATCGATAATTTAATCTTATCTTCGAGTTAGTAACATACAAAATGATTTACTGATCGATTTCTATTTCCGATATAATTTATTATATAATCTTGTAATACTGTAAATCCCAGACGGAGTAATGACGTAGGGTAGAATACTGTAATCTTTGCAGAAATAAGTGATAGATAATAATAATAATACATTTTTTATTATTATCAAGTTCTTTTTAATAGATATACAATTAATTAATTGTTTCATAGTTATTGCGTCATCTTACCACACCTTTTTGAAGAGGGAAATTTATTTTACTTTTGCCCGCGGCTTCGCCCGCGAATATAAGCAACTCCGAGCAAAGCCAATGCCCGATACACGCCTGACAGGGAAACTGGTTTTTGTAGAGAAGTGATATGAAAGAAAAGGGAGTAAGTGATAGCGTGAAGAGTGACAGGATAGAATGGAAGAAAAAAACGTGTTGCGCCGACCCCAAATAAAAAGGGACGAGAGCAGGAAGAAGAAGAAGAAGAAGTAATGATTTGTGCGTCTATTTAGGCGGAAAATAAACATGTTTTCCTTCTTTCAAAGCCCTAGTTATTAAATTCTCATGGGATAGTGACTACACACAGGCGAAGTCATGGACAAAAGCTTATAGTTCTTCAAATATTTAATTTAGCCCAAATTCCTGTTTAAATTGTTACTATTTATACACATACTTAATGATTGAATATCAAAGTCCATTGATAAATTACGATGGACCTCTAGGTGCCTCTAGCATGTATTTATAGCGTGCTCATTCGGTACAGTACGGTCAGCAAACCAAGTCTATCAATATCTATAGGAGAAACTGACTGACTGAGTTACTACTGGGACTAGGATTGTTAATTTTTAAACAAGATTTTCTTTTATGACGTAGCCCTAGGCGAGCTAAGCAACTAAAAAAGTATTTTAATAAACTTTACCCCCCAAGAGGATAAAACGGGAGAAGTTTATGTGGGTACAAAGTTTATGTGGAGAAATCTACATACACGCGAGCGAAGCCGTTGGCACAAGCTGGTCTATATAGGGTGACTGGTAATTAGCAGGGTTGTAACGGAGGTAATTATATCGGAACCAAAGGCGGAGTCGGAGTTTTTAAATTTGATTTGTCGGAGTCGAAAGAGAGTCAGAAGTAGTGGCAGGAGACAGATTTTTTATTTAAGGACAAATAAATCATTATTCAGTCAATTTTTTTTCTTTTTATTTTTTTAATTATAAAGAAAATGAACGTGTCATGTGCGTCAACAAGTGAAAAAATAATTGACAATAGAGTGCACGTAGCGTGTTGTGATTCCTGACCCGACCACGACATGGAACGGAGATTTTACAATGGCACAAAATGGTTATTTTAATTGTGTTTTATTGTGCCACTTATCCCAGAAATTTGTTGTACTTTTTGAGTAATAAGAGTACGATTGTGGTCGGGCTGGGGATCACGGTTCCTGACCCGACCACAACCAGATCTAATAAAATATCAATAGTAGGAAGTTACTGATTATGCCAAAAATATGTGTCAAATTGTGCCTATGGCACACGAAATTCTTTTACTATTCATATCACAGAATACATCTTCATTTGAATAAAATTAAATTCAAATAAGGCCTCGTGGCCTGAGTCCCAGTAGTGGGAACATTAAAAAGGCTGATAATGATGATGATTGAGTTGAAGGTTGCCCGGTAGAATAGAATAGAATAGAATAGACTTTATTGTACACCAAAAAGTAATACAGCTTATACAAAAAAAAATAAAAAAATATAGAAAAAAGAAAATGCCTTAAGGCAATAAATCTCCCTCTGTACTTTAGTGAGAATAAATAATTTAATAATTTGACTGGCCTGTTGGTCTAGTGGTTAGTGGCCCTGTCTGCTATGCCACAGGTCGTGGGTTCGATTCCCACCCAGGACAAATGTTTGTGTGATGAGCATGATCATTTGTTCTGTGTCTGGGTGTAATTTATCTATAATATGTATTTAGAAATATATAAGTATGTTTATCAGTTATCTAGTACCCATAACACAAGCTCTGCTTAGCTTGGAACTGGACGGCGTTGTGTGCTAGTTGTGAAATATTATTTTATATTAAAAATTATAATATATTTTTTACTAAAAAAGAAGCACTTTTAAAACAGTATACAGTTAACACTTTTATGCTAACTGTACTTTTGATTGTTTTGCATCAGTCAGTGCCAACGTTACAAATACTCGTGACTAAATTGAATTTACATCCAAAATCATACATGGCAACAATGATACGTAGTATCAATTGAATCTGTTCAACCTTAATCTACCAATTAATTTTGTATGAGTGTGCGCTATTGAGAACTATATTAACTAAGGGACATAATATGATCATAGCACAGCATGACCAGTTTTTTAATATTCCCACTGCTGGGACTCAGGCCTCCTCTCTAGGAGAGGGAATGGGCCGTAATTCACAACGCGGGTTCAGTGCGGGACATTCATCACATATCTTCAAAAAGTTTGATTCATAGTCGACATGCCGGTTTCCTCACACTGTTTTCTGAATGAAAAATAAATTACAGGTAATGCGCCTAGTTGGGTTTGAACCCGCGACCAGCAACTCTTAAGTCGGGGCCGTTACCACTGAGCCACCACTGCTAGTAATATGATCACTGGAGAAAGTACTTTAGCCCATACAGCCTTATAAGACTTTCGGAAGTCTAGCAAAGACAGTTTTTCTGATAGCCTATAGTGTCCTACTGCTGGGCAGACGCCTTCAAAACCTCAGTCTTGGACGATTTCTGGCCAAGTATGACCAGCTAAGGATACAAAACTATTTATTGTTAATTTTACAAAGCTTGTGTTCATTTTCTTAAATGCAAAAAAAAAATATCTTTCTCTTAAGGGCCAAGCGCCCGAAAAGTGCCATAAAACAATGAATTTCTGAAGCCTACTCCTCCGTAACGGCTAGGTCAATTGGTTTGAAAAAAATATATGTTTATTAGGTATAGATTCATGAAAAATAATATCAACATTTGATTTTTTCGTGCAATTAATACTTTTTTCGTGCAATTAATACTTTTTTAAAAAAAAAAATATTTAGCAATTTCGCAACTTTTCCCTACTCCTTCGAAACGGCTTGGACCTTTAGAAACATTTTTACACATAAAAATTGGTGGTTAAATATTCTTCAAAGTGAACATTGCATATGTAAATCGATCAATATCTCGCAGAGAAAATGGACTTAAAGCGCTTTCCGGGCGCTGCTGGCCGCAAATAAATGCACAGATTTGCGTACTGCCGCCTAGGCGAGTGCGAGAGTTGCGTTCACATAATTTCGGCCAGATGGTTCAAGGGACTATACGCCTTAAATGAAATCTTTAATGAAAAATTAAAAAACATACACAAGATTTATTTGTGTGATCATGTGAAGTAGCAGCCAATCACGACTCAAGAGCATAACCACCAATAAAATCAAAAAATTCTGAAAATTTACTTTGCCTTTTACGAAAAAGACGACAGTAATGCTAGAATTTTATCACTGCAGCGTTAATTACATGTGCCAATAAATATGAACCAATAAAAAAATACTACGTGTCAAATTAACAGATCACGTTTGAAACACTATTATGCACTGCAAAAAGTAAAACGAAGACGTAATTTAAAAAGTTCCCCTATTTAAAAAGGACTGGGCAGGACCTCTGCCGCTGGCCTGACGAACTGTGGGCCTGTAAAACACAGAGTTTGTGCACAGCAAACAGGGCCACTGTAGACCACGAAGAGGGTAGCGCCCTCGATGATCATAAATAATTGGAAAAGAGAACCGAAAAATCGTGATCGTTAAATGGAATAGGGGAGGCCTTTGTCTAGCAGTACGACAATATGGGCTAGTAATAATAAAAAAAGCAGTTATTTTCAAAATTTAACGAATTGGAAAAAAGAAGCGAAGAATCGTGATCATTGGCAGGAAGGGGGGCTTTGCCCAGCAGTCACACAATACGGGCTAGTAATAATTTTCATAATCGAGCATGAATAAAAAAAAATATATATATTTTTTTTTTCAAAATCGAGCATTTATTAAAAAAAAACACTTAATATTCCATCAAAGAACTTCAACTGAATCAACATACATTCAATTAATTAGTAAACAGACATCGATCGAATTTTCACGAGAATCGCTTCGTGACAGACACATCAGCTACATAATGACGTCACAAGCCGCCATGTTGAATCAGCGCGCGCGCAAGGTCAATGTTATGTGGAAAAAACATAATTCCATTACACATTTATATCTGTACGCGTGGTGAATAATTTTCCTTCGCCATTTTAGATTCTATGGTGACAATTTTGGTTTAGGAAATTTTTCCGAATTTGATGACTATCGTAGATGGTATTTGGCCCATTTTGATGATTTGGTCTAGTTATTAAAACGTTGAGATGGAGGAGTGGTGTGACGAGAATGGATAAAGTGAGAAATGAGCATATTAGAGGAAGTTTGAAAGTGGCGCCAGTGACTGAAAAGTTGAAAGATAATCGGTTGTCTCTGTATGGTCATGTGAAGAGGAGGGATGAAGCGCATATTACTAAAAGAGTTCTGAGTATACATGTAGATGGATGGAGAGGGAGAGGGCAGTCAAAGAAAATATGGATGGATTGTGTGAGAAGTGATATGAAAGAAAAGGGAGTTAGTGATAGCGTGACGAGTGACAGGACAGAATGGAAGAAAAAACCGACCCCGAATAAAACGGGACAAAGGCAGGAAGAAGAAGAAGTAGCTGAACCGGTATACGTTATGCCATATAAATTTATCAAAGAAAGAAATGGAGGGTGCCGGTAAGGGTTTAAAAAATATATTACGTATATATTATATATATAATAATATATTATATATAGACGTCGTAGGATATTTTTTACTGTAGGATATTTTTTTTTACTTATATAAAAATGGGTCAAGTCGCTTCGAAAGAGTTCGAATGTTCGATAGCAAAAATAGTGACAAGAGATTTTTTCATACATTAGATTAGATAGATTTATTGCAATCTATGTATAATTTAGGTTATCACTCAACCCGATTGTGATTGCTATGGTTTTATAACAACGAGTAATATTAATAACCGGTATTAATTATAATAGTAATATAAATGAATTAAAATACCGCCCGATTAAAAGACGTGTCCCAACATTGGGTATCAATCAAAGGGGCACAGTATTTATCCAAAAATATTAAAAAATATTTTTCAATAGGTATATTTTTTGGACCAATGCTGGTAATGCCTATATTTTTTCATAAACCGTATCTTTTGCTTAATAATATTAATGCATGGAATTTTGTAGACGGTGAAAAAAAATCACTGTATAATAAGGTATTTTTGTGACTAATATAGACTTTGTCTGAATAAATAAATTTGTATTACTACCTATAGTGAGATAATATCACTTTTGGGAACAGCAAAATATTTGTAAGATATAGGAAGCTTTTGCATCACTTACATTATTAGAAAAGAAAGGTATTCTTTTTAGTTTAACAGTTCAGATCGATCAAGTCACTGAAAATCCTAGGCAGGAACTAAATGAAAAATTATTACTAATAATTCTTTTAAAATCAATCGTTGAACACTTTTGCTGTCTCACTATAAGTTTGACTGTACCGAAAGTAGAATTTAATAAAACGTCATTAAGGCGGCGTTTCGGCGTTCGCTTGGGGTTTAATGAATTAATTACAAAAAGGCTAATCATGAAACAAAATATTAACAACTATACTGTAAAGTTATTTCCTTTATCAGTAAATTTCGCCATGCTGCTAAAATATAATTAGGAAATGGGCAGCTACTGATATCAGATATTCTGGTTGGTAACTGCTAATTATTTTTTTGAATATTAATTAGGAAATTTAAATGTTTTCTATATTTAAGGAAGTACCAAAATGGCACTAAATGGACTCAATTTGGTATGAAGGACCAAGCTGTCTATGATTATATTTTGTTTTAAAATATGGTAGTAAAAAAATTCATTTTAAATAATATAATATTGGTAACAAATAGAGGATACTTCAAAATTTAAAACGTGAATACGTAGAAAATCGCCTATTTCATCGAAATCAGGAAAATTATATTTCAGAATTATTGTACTAAATTAAAAATAATTTTAACAAAATAAACCTATAAACTCACCTTTAATAGCGTAATTCTCAAAGCTTTATTCCCACTTTAAAGCAACAACCTGAGGTTGTTGCTTAAACTACGAAAAAATAAAACGAAAACAGCGAACACGTTGCAAAAGCAACAGAAGACGAAAGTTTGAATTTCGAACGAAAATTCGAACTGTCACGGATGCGCGATGGCGGCAAACTGATTAAAAAATGGCCGCCGGTCCTGTATTTATGCGGAGCGTTATCAGGATTCTCGGGATGGCCCAGTTATCACGAGCGATAGTACTATAGTCTGATGTAATCGTAAAACCTCGTCTACACTGCCGTAAACCGCTTCTGTGACGTGTCTACCACGAGTCCAAAATGTGCCGGTACGTCTCACTCAACTGTTTATTTTGGGCTAATCACGAAGCATTAAGTTGATTAGATGTTAAGAAAAACATGCTAATGTCGTGATGATTGTAAAAACTGTTATAAAACGAGTACACTGCTTTTTATCTAGAATTTATTACGCTGTGGGATGTGACCTTCAATCAACTTATCTGCCCTTTAGACTTCTAAAAGAAAGACGCGCAAAGAGGTTGATTGGTGATCCAGATTTGGTTAAAGGCCAGCCTTTCGGTATTTTACAGGATGCATTTTGGAGAGTGTGCGCGGGAATTGCATGACTTGATTCTGCCATCTCATTTCTACCATCGGACAACTCGTCGTACGGCGAGTATCCACCCTTACATTGTTGAAACTTCTACGATTCGGACTAAACTTTTCGTTTTGTCGTTTATACCGCGTACATCGAAGGACTGGAACAATTTGCCTGCTGCGGTCTACTTGTCCAATTATAATCTAGGTGTCTTCAAGGCTAGAGTGAATAAGCTCTTAATAAACTAGTGCGCCTCACCATCAACGACTGCATCACTGCTTACGCAGTCAAGCACTGGTTCATATCATTAAAAAAAAAAAAGAACTATTGAGTCTAAACTATTTGATTCAATGAGTTCGTATTGGCAGAGCGTTTCCGATTGCCCTTGAACTTAACCTAACATACCAACCATTTGTTTCTAACATGCTCTTAGGCCTTTCATGACAGTGTTATGTAAACAAACAAACATTATTTCAATATCATTAGCTAAGCCCATACTTGATGACTATTATATTGTTAGGGGGGCCTCAATTAGGGCGTCAATTTAGGATTATAAATGTACGGCGTAATTAGACAGTCGTTTACGACTATTGACAGTGGTAAAAGTGATAAATAATTAAATAATGATCGGTTTCGTGGCACCATGGAAATAAATAATGTGGTCAAGTAACTTAGAGCATATGCATAATTGCAATAAGTTGGACATATTTAATTGTATAGCTATTAAAAAGAACACGATAATAATGAAAAATTCGATTATTATATCTATCATTGATTTCTGCAAAGATTGCAGTTTTCTACCCTACGTCATTACTCCGTCTGGGATTTGCAGTATTAAAAGATATAATAAATTATATCGGAAATAGAAATCGATCAGTAAAACATTTTAAATCGGTTACTAACTCGAAGATAAGTTTAAATATCGTTCGATAATAATTTTACGATCATCATACTTTTAATAATTCCTTGATAATTATCTGTCACAATTGATCGTGACGTGATTAGGAATAGGAGTGCCCTAATTATTATAATTGATATAAATTGGCTTTATATAATGACTTAGTCATCATTTTTCTGCCCTTATTTCGTTCGTTCTTCGTATTTTTCTTCGGCTTTTTTAGTTTCAATAATCTACCTACCCTTTAACCAATTAGCTTTGGGACCAGTTTCCAGTCCAATCAGATGCAGCTGAGTGCCAGTATGATCATAAATGCTTATTATATAATCGGCCTTATAATGTTCCCACTGCTGGGACTCAGGCCTCCTCTCTAGGAGAGGGAATGAGCCGTAATCCACCACGCGGGCCCAGTGCGGGTCGGTGAATGTCACATGTCTTTAATTTAATTTTAAATTAAAATCTTATTTTCGTGAGTTTTAAGAGCTGCCTGCTATTATAATGTACCTACTATTCTAAACATGGATTTATAGTATAATGTTTTCGAGATTAGGAGATCAGGTATGGGCTCCTATCTCCCGACTAGTCTACATACTTGTTCATATGCAGGGTTATTTATAAAAAGTCGTCGACGGCGCGCACTGTTCCCGCGCGCCTCAAGGAGTTGTCAGCAACAGCAGGGACCCAGCCGGGTCGAAGCCTACTGGGGCCAGGGTTATCCGAAAGGGAGCTCGAGCCCCGATATGAAGGCTAGAAGGAACGGGGTGGGTCTTTTAGTCAGTAAGAGTCTGACACTATCTCCCGCTCCGCCCAAGAGCGGGGGTTGTCATAGGATGATTTTTTCCCACCACAAAAAGAAGGGTTATTTATAAAACACTAACAACCTTGCAGGACTGTCTTACTAACATCATAAATAACAACAACAACATTTACCAAAAACAAACCTTCAAGATTTCGTTGTTCTAATTTTCAACTCTGTATTTTCTTGTATTTTGTGTCTGACGCAAGCGCATCAAGCACCCGCACCGGCCGATCCCGCTGCCCTCCGCTACTGTACTATCACTTGCTTCGCATAGATTTCGTAATATTTAGGACGTTCAATTTTTTTTTTTAATCTGATGTACTAAAATATGATTTAAAAGTCATATAACAAAAATTGTTGTTTATGATGTTAGTAACAAAGTCCTGAGACGTTGCCAGTGCCAAATAAACCTGTATACTGTACAAATGTTATCATGTCTGGGAGAATATAAAATATTCTTACGGATTTCGATCAACTCGTATTTGTACGAATATGGTAGGCTACCTATACCCGTAACATCGTAAAGGAAAGCCTGGATGGGCGGGGAGAGGTCGGCTATGCAACGGTATGACCTTAACCTCCCCGATCGATCGGCTCGGTTCTCTGCTACCCAGAAGTCCTTCAACGCGACGTAGATGTATATATACATCTCGACATATATGTCGTAGTCAAATCTTAGGGTGAGTTGCACCATTTAACTATAAGATAACAAAGCCGTTAACAGTTGTCAAATCGGCTGTTTATGGTTTGGTTATCGTTATAGTTAAATGGTGCAACTCACCCTTAGAATATTGATCATTTCATGATAATAATATATGTAGTAAGTTTAGCTGCCCAGATTGTTTTAATCTTTCGAATACCGTAATTAGGGACACAATAGAAAGACAATGAGAGCGAACGCGAATTAAATCTTAAATAAGTATCACGGTTACATAATATATCTTGTCGCTAGTAAATACAGGGAAAATTATATCCGAATATTGAAATTAAAATAAGCCACTGGCAAGTCTCAACTAACAGCATCCACTCACGGACATGACGCGTCTATCACCAGTCCGGCCATCCATTTGGTCGCTAAAAAATTATGTAGCAGGATTCGGTAGAGCCCCATGTTACAATTGCCGAAACGGATCTTGAGCGCACGGCGTCAGAGTGGGGATCGCTTTGCCCATTCCATACCACCATACATTGGCGAGCACATCGTCATCGTTGTTAGATACATGCAGCTACGCAGATAATGAATCAGGAGTGACGTATATGACGCGATGGCGCGGCGAGCCAATCACTGACACTCCCCGCCCCCGCGTCTCAATTCGCACCACTAAAAAGACGGAATATTTGACTTCTGCGCAACTTGAAGCCAGCGCTCAAGATCCGTGACGGCAATTGTACATTCGACTGCCATAGTCCATCCTCATCATAATTTATTCAGACGAAACACGTCTTATACTTAAGGAAGTGTAATAGGAGTTTCTTGTACGTTCTTCTCTTCTGTTCTCTTCATAGAGATCTACGCTTTGAAATGTGTAATTAACACCATGACCGACTTCTTGAAAACTACAAAAGCGCCTGTAAATAGTTTATTCGTAATTAATACTTTGATTGTTGATTCTAAATATCGCCAATTGCAATTCCTGGCTCGATAGCCTTTGACCTTCTAGTCCGTGATAGCCTGACGGCGCGGCAGGGGTGCGGTCGCGCGTGACCAACAGAAAACGATACAGCTCAGCTATTCTATTTACTAAACGAGGACTGTATTTACAATCATTTTTCGATAGTAAACATTTAGCCTATATTTTGCTGAAATTCGTAACGATTTTTCGAACTTTTGTACGTGCTAAGACTCAAGCTACATTGGGCACACATGGGTCACCTAAGCCGATATGGGCGTGTCCAACTCCATACGTTTTATATGGCAAGTAGACTTGAAGAGCTACATTAGACCCACGCCACGCGACAAGACTCTCACTCTACCTACAAATCAGGCGTGGCCCACGCGTGTGTCGGTCTAATGTAGTCCTCGCTTTATAATTGTTCCAAAACGGCTTTCAAAAAAGGATTTGTTTATGAAAAAATCAATAAACATCTTACTATGAAAATGTAGTTAGATCTCATTTCTCCAGTTGCTATGGAGTGGGAAGATAGCTCTTCAAGCTGACTTCATACCCATAACCATAAATCAATAATATTATAATGTTTTTTCTCACTGCTGGGACTTAGAACTCTCTGAGAGAGAATGGTCATCCACCACGCAGGCCTAGAGCGGGTTGTCTTCGAATTTATCGTTCTAGGGTATGCCGGTTTCCTCACGATGTTTTACTTCATAGGAGCTTACAAATTTAACCGTTATGATGAGATTTTCTTTTATATAAATTAAATTAGGTTTTGAATACGCATCTTTTAATAAATGATCCACCAACCCGCACTGGACCTGCGTGGTGGATTACGGCCCATAAGCCCATTCCCTCTCTCAGAGAGGAGGCCTTAGTCCCAACAGTGGAATATTATAAGGCCGACTGTGCTATGCTATGCTCATAAATGATCCATTTCATTTTCATGCGGAATAACTCCATTACTATAATAAAAACTACTAAGAGTACATAACTAGCTAATCTGTATTATTTACGATGTTAGTAAACACGCAGTTTCTTCGAACTCCATTTTATGACAAGAACATTACACGTGACTATTGTTACGGACATGTTTCTATCAGCGATTTTCCTTGAGCTTATGTTTTGTTTCTCAAATTGATAAGATTCAATAAACACACTTGTTTGCCGTTGTCAAAAACTACAAAAAACTTGTTAACTTTTTGCGTCGCACGTCGTCAATACGAGCAAAATAATACAGTGACCGGATTACATTATTGGAATAGAAAAAGTTGCCGCCCAACTAACTTAAAAAAAGTACCGAGTCTAGTTTCCATATAAAATGTGTGGAGACAGACGCGCCCAGATCGGCGTCCGTGGCACACGAGTGCGCAGTGTAGTTCTACCTTTACACTTTCAGTGTCACTGAGGTAGAGGTACTTTTGTGGCGTTTTTAAATCTCGTTGTTGGATGCCGCCATTTTGTCCCTGGAACGCAAAGGGCAACTGAAGGAACATAAATGGGTTCTAGTGAATAAAAGTGACACTTCTTCTCGCTCCATCCCACACTATTTAACGTGGTGTCAAAAACAAAAAAAAAAAAAACTTATAAACTTTTTGCGTCGCATTTCGTCCAATACGGGCAAAATTGTTACTAGAATTGAAAAAGTTGGCGCCCAACTTGCTTAAAAAAATACCGACTTACAAGGCTAACACATTGTGTCACTGAGACAGAAGTACTTTTGTGATGTTTATAAACTAATTGCCTCAGTTATTTAGCTCCTCATTTTCAATACATTTGCGCTAACCACAATAGAAATCTGCGCTCATCTCATAACCGCCTTCTCCATTGTCCTGACTCATCGTACTGACTTTCTTCACTATTCCTTCTTTATTCAAGCTATTTCTTTGTGGAATGCGCTTCCCCAGGAGATCAGGATGGCAACAAGCAGATTTACATTCAAAATCAAAGTTCGTGAGTTGATTCGTAAAAAGTTGGCAGTAGTTTCATCACAGCGTTAATGTTTTTCTATTGTAGATTTGGACCAATTATTTTTAAGACATTAAGTCCGCCTCTGTACCCATGTGTATAAAGGGTTAAATAAGTAAATAAATCTCGTTGTTGGATGCCGCCTTTTTGTCCCTGGAGTGCAAAGAGCAATTGAAGAAATAGAGCCGACTTCTACACGAAATAAGAGTAATTTGAAAGAAAGTCTGAATAGAATAGATCCTCATTTGCACAGAAAGTAGGTACAGGTTACAGGTCCTTGTCAAGTTTGATGATCTATACTAACTACCTTAATTAGAGCATGCAAAAAACTGTTATCATAATATGCTTGTCTGGCAGTTTCACTTCTAGCTGCAGCTTGTATTTTTTATGCGTGTGCTTTTCTTTTATTATTTAAGGCTATAAATTTGAGTTGCGACCCCATCTTGAACTACAGTTCAGGGGCCTTATGGCGTATTGAAATGTCAAGTATACGAGCGAAAAAGAGGGATGGAACTATAGACTGTTTAAAGCTACATCTCTTTAACATTTCACTTTAATTTGTAAAATGTATCTCGTTAAAAGCTCGTGGTAGGGCCTCAGCAGGCAGAGCTACAGGATGGATCAGAGTTACCGTGGGTTCAGGAACGCAAAGGGAAACTAAAGGAACAGAGATGGGTTTTTGTCAGTAAAACTTTGACTCTCCCTCCCGCCACACAACACCATTTTTTTTTAAATCATCCAATGACATCCCCAGCTCTTGGACAGAGCGGGAGATAGTGTCAGACATTTTCTGACTAAACATCCACTCCTGTTCCTTCCTTGTCTTCGGCCTAAGGTTTCATTTTCGCACTGCCTGTGGCACACAATATCAATAAGATTTCAGGGTTAACTCCCCGAATCCAGTACACGCCACAAAGGAACCAAATAACCTTTTCCAGTATTCCCGACCTTGACCGACTCGTTTGTCGAATGTCACCACGAAACGTCCCGAACCCTCAATCTAGGTTAAACGAATTCCAAGACTCCGTGTTACGTCCTAATAATATTTCGTACCGGCAATTTGATTTTCTCACGGTCTATTTCTCTTCAGTGGCGGATTAGGCATGTAGCAAGAGTAACAAATGTTACAGGCCCCCCGCATTTGGGGACCCCCGTTCAAGGAACCAGCACACGAGCGCAAAAAAATAACCTAGTCAAAGTAGGGTTAGCTTCGAAAGGTAGCTCAGCCCCCGGTACGAAACACAACGAAAGAACTGGAGTGGGTTTTTAGTCAGTAAAAGTCTGACACTACCTCCCGCTCCACCCAAGAGCGGGGATGTTATTAGATGATTTTCGAACCGAAAAAAAAAAGTATAGCAATGGTATCCATGTAGTGAATTCCCTGTATTAGGTTTTGTTTGTGAAGATTATTTCCTAAACTACACCCCAATCATAATTAATTATTACTCACTCAATAATTCTTGCTATTACTATTATATAGTAGTAATAATTGTGAAACAGTGCACTCATACTCCTTTAATTAGAGTTCGATTCATACGTTACTCAATGATGTTAGTTGACAGATTGCCAGATAGGTAGGCAGTCGTTCAGCTGAGGCCAACGTGGCTATGAAAGTGCCAGATTTCTGGAGAAATGATGCCAAGATTTCCAGGAAGTCTGAGTACTAAATGTAGTTTACCAGAAAGAGTCAATATTGAAATCGAATTTTGACGTATAAATTGTAAGAAATCATAACGGTCATAATGGTTTATTTCACAGTCTGACCGAAGAATTAATCTAGGGGTATTTTGGCTGAAATAAATGTCAATATATTTTATTTACTAGCTTTTTCCCGCGGCTTCGCTCGCGTGGCATTAGGTACTTAAGGAATCGAGATAAAAGGTAGCCTATGTTCTTTTCCATGTCAAAGGCTATATGCATGCCAAATTTCATCCAAATCCGTTCAGCCGTTTTTGCGTGGCTAAGTAACAAACATCCAAACTTTTACATTTATAATATTAGTTAGGATTTCTCAGGACCGTGGAGTCCTGGAATTTTGAAAAAACGTAGGAGGGGCTGCAAACTCACAAAGGGCTCTTAAATGCTTTTCATGGAACGTGGTATCATCAGCCGACTATTATAAAGTAGCAGTGGGCATTACTCGCAGAAATGGCCGATGAGACCGAATGTTTTCAGTGTGGTGACCACGTAAGCACAGTATTACAATTTAGGGAATATTGTAATACTGTGACGTAAGTTTATCATTGGATGGCCTCCACCTAGATGGATCGATGACCTGCTGGAGGCGAGAATACGCTAGATGCAAAAAGCGCAAGATTTAGTACATAACCATTATGTACTAGCTTTTGCCCGCGGCTTCGCTCCCGCTCTACCCTAGTATACCTTACTATACCCTATTCTAGCCTACTATACCCTATCCTACCCTACTCTACCCTACACTACCATAATTTTCAAGAACCTTCTCCTCACAATAACAAACACAACAAAAAAAAAAGAATTAGCGAAATCGGTTCAGCTGTTCTCGAGATTTGAGCTTAGCAACACATTTAGCAATTCGATTAATTTTTATATTATTACTAGCTGTGCCCCGCAGTTTCACCCGCGTTTTTCTCGTTTCCGTGGAAATACCGAGATAAAATATTGCCTATAATTTCCTCCCTCAATAAATGGACTATTGAATATTTAAACAGTTTTCATATCAGATCAGTATTTACCGCGTTCAGAAATGTATTTATTATACTCTTAAAAGATCTTATACTTACAATCATCACCAAATATATTTCGAAAAAGATTATTACAGGATTTTAAGTTGATAAAAAACTCTATGGCCCAAAACTCATTAATAGGTACCAACTCTTAACATCTTACACACGTGATAACTTTTAAACGAAATATCCGATTGAAATGAAACAAAAAGTATTTTACTTCTACATAAATACTCTTGATAACATAATGCGTAATTTCGATAAGGATTAATATTACGATACATATTTAACGTAGTTTTTTTTCTTCAGACGATTTAATAATTATTTTGAACACAAAATCGGTTATTGTGATTAAACCATGATAGCTAGATATATGTTCTTGCGGACTTTTTTGTAGGTCATAATGGGATCTACAAACCCGTAGTACATCATTTTGTTCTATTGTCAATAGTTTTTGCAGCGCACGCAAAAATAGTTTTTCGATTTTACACCACCTTCCGTAATAAAATTGCTATTTTGTAAATAGCAATTTTATTACGGATCCCTAATTTTGTAAAAAAAAAAATCATAGCCTATAGCCTTCCTCGATAAATGGACTACCCAACACTGAAAGAATCATTCAAATCGGACCAGTAGTTCCAGAGATTAGCGCGTTCAAACAAACAAACAAACCAACAAACTCTTCCGCTTTATAATATTAGTATAGATATAGATAATATAATTATTATTTACGAATTTAAGTATGTTTGTATATTATTATTTGTAATTTTAAAATTTTGCACTGGATTCTACCACTATAGTATTCCCTCTCATCATTCAATGGTTTGCTGGAAGTTTGCATGAACTCAGTTATCCACATAATAACTTCTTATGGTGTACAATAAATTAAAAGACGAGTCGATGGCGTCAACGCTTAGGGGAGGCATGCACGGCCGTCCGGTAACTGTCCGGACCAAGCCCAAGTCGTCGATTGCGCGCGCTGTTCCTACACGCCTCAAGGAGTTGTCAGCAACAGCAGGGGCCCAGCCGGGTTGAAGCCTACTGGGGCCAGGGTTATCCGAAAGGGCGCTCGAGCCCCGGTATGAGGGCTTGAAGGAACGGGATGGGTATTTTAGTTAGTAAGAGTCTGACACTATCTACCGCTCCGCCCAAGAGCGGGGGTTGTCATAGGATGATTTTTCCCATCGGAAAAAAAAGATGAGGTATGCATATGTTCACTAATGGAACGTCGTTCGGCTGAAATAATAATTTTAGCCAAGCCAGACATATAAATCTAACCACTTCTAATTGTTTTAAAATATTACTTTAAGTGTATCAGCTTCATCAGACACGGATGAAGTCGAAGAGGTCATTGGTTTATAAATAATTGGTTATCAACACATTCACGTGATTATACAACGTAAAAGAGGCAATCGTATTTAGTTGTTAATTATTAGTATTGTTAGTTATCACGCAAATGATAATAATGATAGAAAATTGGCAATATTGTAAACGTTCCATTTCAAAGTTCTTTAGGCCTTATTTATAAATAAAATCGGTTATATTACATTAGATTTCGGTTATATTTCTCTTCTTTCTAGTTTTTTGGCTTAATATGGGTTTAGAACTTTCCTTCGCTAAGTTAAGTCACCGCTTTTGGTAGCTTGTTATAAAAGCGTTAAAGTATGCTATTTACTAAAAATGACTTACTGGTCTTGGATATTCTCCATTTGGGTAACATAATTTCGTGTTTACTACGAGTATGTTATGAAAATCGCTTATAATTTTGAAAAGTCCTAGGTTTTTACGGACATACAAAATACTTTCTAAGACTTACAGAGAAGGCAGTGTCAATATATCGATTTCTTTGAATGTATTTCTGAGAGACTCGTGAGGACCCATTTTATAAATAGCCCTGATTGCTCTCTTTTGCAATACGAAAATCGAGTCTATATCAGCTGCAGATCCCCACAGTAAAATGCCATAAGACATAATACTGTGGAAATAGGCATAGTAAACTAACCTAGCTGTGGCGACATCTGTCAACTGCCTTATTTTTCTTACTGCATATGCCGCTGAGCTTAATCTACTTGAGAGAGTTCTAATATGAGCACCCCACTGCAGTTTGGAATCGACAGTTATACCTAAGAACACAGTTTCTGTAATTACATCAAGTTTTTGCTATCAAGAATTAGATTGACGTCAACTTGAGGGACATTTGGCAATGAAAAGTTTATACATTTACTTTTATTTGCATTTAGTAAAAGATTATTAGCTGCGAACCATTTCGAAAGAACAGGCAGACTTTCGTTAACACGCAAGACATTGCGGATGTCTTGCGTGCGTCTTTTCTACCCACTTTAAAAATAAGAGAAGTGTCGTCAGCAAATAGAATTATATCTGATAAATTAGCCATCATGTAAGGAAGGTCATTAATATAAACTAGAAAAAGGAAAGGGCCAAGAATTGAACCCTGGAGTACGCCCACCCTTACTAAAGACCCCGAGGACGTCACGCCATTTATGGATACTTTTTGCTGCCTGTAAGATAAATAGGAAAAAACAAGATCAGCAACTCTTCCACGAATTCCGTAATGATGTAATTTACAGATCATAGTATTATGGTCAAAACAGTCAAATGCTTTTGAGAGGTCACAGAATATGCCAATAGCATCCTGAGACTTCTCCCAGGATTTTAAAATGTGACTGACAAGTTTCACTCTTGCATCCGTCGTTGACCTTCCTTTCGTGAAGCCAAACTGATGACTATGCAAAACCCTATTTGAATTAAAGTGAGACGATATCTGTAGTTATGTTGTAGTCATACTACAATAAAATATTCCAGACAATTGTAAAAGTCACGTTGTAAAACAAAACGGCTGAACAAATACTCATTTAAATATTTTATAATCATAATAAAAACAAATCCTTTGTTTGAGATTGCAATGTATCATCTCAGTAGATATAAAATCACGTTCTTATGAAGATAGGAGAGGATGATTATAAAATAGTGTGTAATTGCCAAGTAATAAAAGATTACATTTTCTTATCTCTATTTACAAAAAAGTGTGTTCGTTATCTGTAGTATTTTGACCAGACGTTGTCATATGTATTATGCAATGTTGTATACTCAGAATTCGGCAGTTTTGTTCTAAACCAGTGCTTGACTGAGATCCCACCTGTTGGTAGTGGAGGTCTTGGAGTTTCCTTGCGTCACATAAATATATACGCAGGAGACACTTACTGATATAGCTCGAAGAATCGTCAAACATAAGTGGTAATAGGCCGGCTACATGCTCGCAGAACAGATGGTCGATGGGACCGAAAAGTTTAGGAGTGGCGACTGCGTACCAAAAAAACGCAACATTGAGAGACCTTCCATAACATTTCGATATAGTGGAAAATTTGATGTAGTGGACATTACATGACTAAATGCGTGGATCAATAACCTGGTAACGGGCGCAGGAATCCGATGGATGCGAGACGAACAGGATCGTCTTTTGTGGTGACACTTGGGGAGGCCTATGTCCAATAGTGTACGACTTTCGGGTAAAAATGATGATGATGTTGCTAACGGGCCAAAGGGAACGGCCTTATCCACGAGGATTTTTGTAGATGCGATTCTGTCGCGCGCTGACGAAACGCGCGACAGCATCGCTACTAACGCGCGTTAGTTGCATTTGCAAGCGCTATAGTAAAGATGCCAACGTGCTATAGCATCACGACTGTATCGATGCGAACGCGCTACAGCATCGCTATCTAAATTCGAAGTATGTGAGAGGATTAAACAGTATACTGTCTACTAGTGCCTGTGCCTACCTACCTGCCGGATTCATGGAACGGAAACAATGTAAGTTTGTACGGAAAGTATGTTTACGTCAACATCAACGGCTACAGTCTTACGGAAACCAAGTGTAAGCAGAGGAGGCTAGACAGTTCGATAGTTTATTGATATTTTGAAGGACGGTGGATCGTATGGATAAACAAACCAGTTTCTCAAGACCGCTATTTGAAAATTTGACTGCGGAAATTGCTAAGATCAATTTTGGCACAAGGGTCAAGTTTAAAAATAACCATTTACAAGCACTTTTGAAATGTCAAAAAGTCAGCCAGTCAGAAAAATGATGCCAATTGCACATTTCAAAGCGTAGACCAGAATGGAAAAGAATGTCCATATATTTTCACTTTCAAACAGAGGTTTTAGTGGAGAAGGCACAAGAAGTCAGTAGATTGTGTGACCTCATCAGAAATATTCTTTAAAGCTGCAGGTGCTGGGTATATATGGCTCACTGCCTCAGAGCTTGAGGAAGTGATGATGACGTCACGATGTAGCTGTACGAAGGCTGCACTGGCGTTCATTGTCGAGGGTCACCAGTTTAGACGTATGTGGAACAGGGTGTAAAGTCCCACCTTATCTCCCTACATGGTGCACATCCCACCCATAAGCACTAAACGTTTTGGGAACACATTCATTATGCACACAGCTAAGGACTGAAATTCCCTGCCGGAGTCTAGGGGGGAACCTAGGGGTCTTTAAGTCAAGAATGAATAGGTTACTTCTAAGCAATCGTGCCTTATCGTCCACATCTTTGCTTTCCTCCTGTTCAGATAGTAGTGAAGCGCGAGCCTGTCAATAATAAAAAAAAAAACTGTTTTCCTCCCACTATTATTATTCCTCAGTGAAAACAATGCTATCCTAAACATTGGAACAACTTCGATAAGAAAGGTACTCCCTAGTTGTTTATTTATACAGTTCCATGTAATTATAAAATCACGTTTACCAGCCCTATATCTAAAATCAATGTTTATTTATCAAGAACACGTGCCGATCTCATGTATGTATGTAATTGTTAACCTATCATAAAGCACCACCCCAGTTTGATAAGGTCGACTGAGCAATGACATAATAACAATATCTTAAGCAAATACAAAAATAATTAAATCTCGTCTCACATAATCCTCTTATCTTATTTCTTAGACTTTGTGGCATCTGCAGTGCAGTTCCATAAAGAGTTATACCTGCTCATTAAGTCGTATAAACGTTATGGTACTTGCATCAATGTTGGCGACCAGCCAACCTGGGTAAACTAAGTGTGTGTACATAATTCAGTTAAATAAAAGTCATTTATCAAACGAATTGCAGAAAGTTGATCTACAGATCCGAGTGCCTAGTGCGAGTTGTTTTTACGTCAACGCGATCGAAACTTTAACCGCGTTTGGCTCTCTGATTGGTTTAGAGCTTGGAGCGGGCCAATCGGAGCGCTGAACGTTTTAAACGTGTCGATCGCGTTAACGTAAAACAAACACGCATTAGACCTCTTTCATCCCCTAGGGGCTGTTTTTGGAAAAACCCTTTATTAGTGCTCGCTTGCGTCATAAAAGGAGGACTTGTCCAAAAGTTGACAATCTTAGACCCAGTAGTTTCGGCTGTGCGTTGATATGTCAGTCTAGAGATGTGCCGTTGCCGCCAATTTTGCCCGAAATGGGAATTTTGCTGGCAAAATTGCCACCAATATTCCCATTTCTCGGAAACGGCAAATCTCTATGTCAGTCACCCAGTTTCTTCTTTTCTAATAACCTAATATGACACAGACAGCTTTTGAACGCGGTTTAGATAGGAGAGAGGGCGCTACTGTGCGTAAACAAAGATCTGTTCCGTGTATTTATAAGTTTTAAAAATAGTTTAAGTGACAAATCAGTTTAAAATAATGACTCAAGTTATAACAGAGAGGTGTCTACTGTGATTAAAGTCAAAGTACACAAGTTTTAGACATTCTATGTGAAGATTTTTAATAAGACAAAGTGTAAATGAATTTTAACAACCAAATTTCAAAACGGATTTTTCATCGGCCACTCACTAAAAGGAGCCCAAAGTTCTCATAGTCACCAGGAACAAGGTTTTGGATTTAACCCTAATTAAGGTACGATAGCTATTCTCAAATAATCTACTTGAAAAGTATCTAAATAAAATCAAAATCTGCTCGTCATCCTGATCAATACTTATAACAGCGCCATCTATTATCGAGTAGAAAATTTAGCTCCGGTTATTGATTGACACAAGCAGATAATTAGACCACTGGCCGCTAGATGGCGGCACCTGTAAGAAATTTGAATTTGAACGAAATGACACAAAAATGCGCAGGTTGTACACAAAACCTTACAACCAGCGAATATCTTACCTGCACATTATGTGGGTGCAAATATGACTTAGAGTGCGCAAATATCTCAAGAGATCATTTTAAGACAGCAATGACTGCAGATCATAAAAAGACATGGAAATGCCAAGATTGTCGCTGCAAAATGCCAAAAACAGGGAATTCTAACACTCCTATACGCATACAAACTCACAGCCACCAATTCGCTTCACCCAATGAACTATGCAACGTTACACTTAGAAAAAAAACTACCTACACCAGCAATGATTCAACCACTTTTAATGATCTCAGTTTACTCGAAGATACTATACAAACAGAGGAAAAAAACTCGTCAATTCATACTAATATACAACATGAACTGTCACTGCAAAGTCTAAATCAATTGATTATAACACGTCTGAAGGAAAATAACGAATCTCTAATTTCCGAACTACGCAGCACCATACAAATAGAAATTAAAAAAGCTATTGCCAAACTCACAGACGACCTTGATAAAAAAACCAATTACCTATCAAAACAAAATGATCAAAGAAAACTTGAATTGGAAAAACTTAACATCAAAATAGAAAACATGATAAAAGAAAATGAAAAACTCAAAAAGGAAATATCAGAAATAAAATCAATACGTGTTTCTCCAACTATTACGTGCACTGAAAGCAACACAAGGAAAATAGTTCTATATGGATTGATGGAGTACTCGAAAGAATCGGAAATTGATTTGCATGATCGTATAATTGATATATTCCAAGATATCTTACATGTAGACCTAACAGGCTATATAGAAGGTACATATAGACTAGGCAGAGATACTGCCAGTATACGACCACTGGTAGTAGAAATATTGAGTAAAAGGATGGCAAAATACTTAATAAAAAATAGCCACTACTTCCAGGGCACAAGACTGTCCGTATCTGAGTTTTTAGATGAAAATGCACGGAAACAAAGGCAACTTATGAGAGAAGAAATGATACAAGCCCGAAAACAAGGCCTGTACTCAGTAATCAGAAACAATCAATTGTATATAGAAGGAGAAATAATAAATATGAAAAATAAAACAAACCAACAAAAAATTAGAATTAATGATACAATAAATACCACAACAATATCAACCCGAAATCAAAGTAATTACAACGATCACCGCGAGGAAATAATAGGAGACATAAATACGAAGAATAATTCCTTTCGAAGTCACGGCCACGGGTCAACATTTTAATATTTTATTCCAAAATATACAAAGTATTTATAATAAACAGGACATCTTTGAAGATTTCATCGCGGAAAACCCATTATATCACGCAATATGCTTAACAGAAACCTGGCTATCGAGCGAAAAACAAACCATGATACAATTTAGCGGATATAAAATAGCTGCATCATACTGTCGAAAGACGCGAGGAGGTGGTGGCGTCTGCATCCTGCTCCAAGATCACGTCGATTTTAGAGAAAGGAAAGATATTACTGATATGTCCATAGAATATGTAATTGAATTATGTGCAGTTGAAATACCCAAAGAAAACATAATATTACTGGCAATATATTGGAATAAAAAAGAAGAAGATATATTCCTAAGTCAGTTGAAAAATATTTTAAATTATATAAACAATAAATATTGTAAGTTTAATATTATTATAGGCGGAGATTTTAACATAAATGTTTTAAATAATGATAGAAAAACTAGTCAATTTATAGACTTAATGCTAGAGTTCAATTTTAGACAACACATAAAGAAACCCACTCGAACTACTCAAACAACATCCACATGCTTAGATCTAATATTCACAAACATTCATACAAATAAGATAACTACATCCGTAGAAGAATTTGGTTTCTCGGATCATTGTGGAACCACAATACAAATCTCTATGCCACATATAACCATGTCTCAAGCTACTTGGTATGTAAAAAAGAGGTTATTTAACGACATCAATATATTAAAGTTTAAATCTGCGCTACAAGTCTTAGACTGGAACGAAATAATAAAAAGTGACTTAAATATAAATGATAATTATAAAGCATTTAGCGACACACTAACTTCTATTTTAAACAAATATATACCTCTATGTAAAATTAAATTGAAAACTACTCTTAAAAATAGATGGCTAACCAAAGGAATTAAAACATCCTGCAAAAATAAGAGACTGTTAAAAATACTTACACTAAAAACAAAGAACCCAGTACTATCAAAACACTATAAAATATATGAAAAAATATTGAAAAAATCGGTTACAACAGCAAAAAAGCTACAATATATTAATAGAATTAAACAATCAAATAACAAAATAAAAACAATGTGGAATATTATAAATGAGCAAACCAATAAAATAATAAAAAAAGACAAATTCAATATAACTTTGCAAACAGCTAAGAACAAAACAACCTCGGAACCAAAGGAAGTAGCCAACATATTTAATAACTTTTTTGCATCCATTGGCGAGAGAAGTCCTATTAAAAGTACACATAAATCAGAAAATATACCAGTACTTTCACAGACCGAAAATACAATGTTTCTCACTCCAGTCGAACCCTACGAAATCAATAATATGCTAAAAACACTAAAAAATAAAAAAAGTCATGGCATCGACGAACTTCCACCCAGTTTACTGAGACAATGCGCTAATGAGCTAACGCTACCATTTTTTAAATTACTTAACCAGTCTTTTGATGAAGGTGTATTCCCTGATCAGCTGAAAATAGCGTTAGTGAAACCCTTACACAAGAAAAATGACAAAACAGAGCCTAGTAATTACCGTCCAATAGCTTTACTACCTACAGCTTCTAAAATTTTCGAGAAAGCGATGTGCAACCGCGTATATACTTTCTGCGAAAAATATAAAATATTTGACGAATGTCAAAACGGATTTCGTAAAAATAGATCTACAACATTAGCTGTATATAAATTTATTCAGGAAGCCTTAAATATAATAAATAAAAAAAAATACGCAGTCGGATTAATGCTTGATATGACCAAAGCTTATGACAAAGTTCGATATGATATTTTATTAAATAAACTATATAAATTAGGGATCCGCGGCAAAGCACATGACTGGTTCAAATCCTATCTGGAAAATAGAGCACAGCTAGTGGAAATAGAATATTTTAATAATAATATTAACGAACTTCAAAAGTACCGGTCTGAGAAAAAGGCGATTAAAGCATCAATACCTCAAGGTAGTGTAATTGGATGTCTTTTGTTTCTCATTTACATTAATGATCTCCCAAAATACATAGCAGAATTCGGACCGTGTGTTTTATTCGCAGACGACATTTCCATTCTCACCCAGTGTCAGGACAACACAAACCTAAACAGTTCCCTTACTGAAATATTTAATAAAATAATAACTTGGATGAACTCACACAATCTCGAAATTAACGTTGCGAAGACTAAATTAATACCTTTCCACCCTCATCAAAAAAGCCCTATAAACATATCCTTTTCTTATAATAATCATACAATAGAAACCGTCGATGAATTCACATTACTAGGTATAACCATAGACAAAAACATACATTGGAAATTACATATAAGAAAAATTAAATCAAAACTTTCAAAATTTTTATACGCTTTTTATGAAGTTAAAAAAAACACAAATTTACAAACTGCCCTCGTTACTTACTACGCCTATGCTTACGCGTGGCTTAGCTACGGCATAATAATGTGGGGATACAGTACAGACGCACCTGCACTTTTCACAGTCCAAAAGAAACTTATCCGTGTCCTAGTTAATATAGAACAGACTGAAAGCTGCAAATCCCATTTTAGGAATCTAAATATTTTAACTCTGCCTTGTATATATATACTGGAAATATGCAAGTTCGCTCACAAACATAAAGACTTTTACACTACACGAGAAGACATACAAACACGATACACACTCCGACACAAAACACGACTCAATATACCAACATCCCGCTTAAGAATACACTCAACCAGCCCGCTAGTGATGTCAATAAAAATATACAACATGTTACCCGAAGCAATAAGAGAAGAAAAGAAACTTAATTTATTTACAAGAAAATTAAAAAAGTTATTAATGGATAAATGTTATTATAATGTAGACGAATACCTGAATGATAAATCCTTAAAACATAAGTGCATAGATTAAGCTAAACGGATAAATTATTATTTCTTTAATTTGACCTATTTTACTAATAATTAACATTTTTAAATTTCTGACATTATTAATTCTAATTTTACTAATTTTACAAATTGACATTTTTTATTTTTATTTTAATTCTTATTATCACAAATTGACATTTTTTTTTATTTAATTATAATTCTAGTTATCGCAAATTGACATTATGTATTAGCATTATTACAAATTGACATTATCAATTCTTATTAGGAAAAATAGCCATTATATATTTGTAATTTTATAAATTGACATTACTGTTAATTTTTATTGTTAATTTTTTTTTTATTATTTCAACTATTGTTATTGGATTAAGTAATTATTCATGTAAAATTGGATTATGGAATGCCTGAATGATAAAGCCTCTCCTCTGATTATTGGAATTATCCTTCTTTGCTGTGCCCGACAGGGTCCATGATTGTTTCTCTTTGCTAATGTATACCACCTAAGCCTACATTGTGGATTGCAATAAAGAATTGAGTATTGAGTATTGAGTAGATGTGAAGATCTCGTTGAAATAATCCACAAGTGTGGTTAGCAACAACGTCGATACATCATATAATATATGCCACACAACTTATTCCTAGAAGTTCCATGTGAGGTCTATATTTGAGTATTACAATTGAAAATATCGTATGTCGCAGTTTGACACGCGTGGGGCGTGGGACTCATGCGTGACCTTCGAGCGACCCGCTCTACATGCCAAGTTATTTATAAAACATGGTTTATTGAGGTGAATCCTATTTTACTGAACTATTTTAAATACCGAAGTGTCACTAATATAATGTATGAACTAACCTATACCGCGACTGATGAAAACTGTTCTATCGTAATACAGTTTATACTAGTACGGTACGGGGGACAGGGTGAATCAGTTCTGTGTAAGCTAACAACCATATTAGACTTAGCTTGAAACAGTTTTTTTTTTTTAATCTTCATTAAAAAGCTTTGTCACAATATTGACCATGTCGTTCCATCATAGCCAAATATTAGTATTTTGATTTATTTTAAATTACTGTAATAAATGTATAGATATGCTTAGCTAAGATGCTGTTGCAAACACGTGCTAAACGAGGTTTACATTCCATCAGAATATGCCGTTCGTCCTCAATTAGGTACTCAGCATTTTACACAATTAGGTGAAGCTATGATTACAAATTATTGTTGTAAAGTTGTTAACTATGTAAGTACCTATGCTAATAAAGGTTTTTTTTTATTTCACCCATTGCAGGGCTGTTTTGTTCGAGAAGCTTCTGAGGTGAGCTCTAGGGAATTATCGTCTTTTGTTTCTGGTAGGTAGCACGGTAAACGGAATGTTGAAGAATTCGGTGAGCTTCTAGGTACCGGGCCTCACTTTCACAATATCTAGTCTAAAATACCTGTTATCTGACTTTTGAGTATGTAGGATCCACACGAACAACAGGATTCTAATTAGTATTCGTTTAATTCATTAAACCTCAAACGAAAACCGGCGTTCGCTCTCGTTAGTGTCTAATTACGATATTCAAAAGGTTACAGTAATAGAGAAGACTACCTAAAAAAATGCCTTCCTTTTGTGAATCAATATACGACTAAACGTGCAACATTTTCAGAGAATTACAGAATCAATTGTTTTTCAGGATCTTCAAAGATATCAGCGATAAAACAATTCCGATAAGTGATACATTTAGTGTTGTTTTTCTCAAATAAATGTATGTTTTATCAGATTGAATTCCGCAATCACTCACGCACCATTTCGAAAATGTAAAATGTCTATATCATTCCTATTATACATACGTTTCTTTTTCTCGTTCCCCTATAGCAAAGACCTCCTTTCGGGGAATTGAGGTGTAATGTGGCGCGTATCCATTTGGTTACTAGGTATACTACCGGGGTAGAATTTAATAGTATCTACTGAAATATAAATAAACGTCACGATAATAATATCTACAGTAATCCATCTTAACCTTAACTTACCGCGCGGCTGTAGGCATTTATTTCAAGAATACAGCCGAGATACATTACTGTATGATATTATTACCTTGTAAACATGTAGACCGTCTCATCAGGCTTAAAGCGTAACCCAGCCTTTAATGAGAATACCAAGGTATTAAAGGAGTTCACTTACCAACTAGACACGAAAAAAAAATTTAGGAGAAACTGATAGACATCAACACACAGCCCAAGCTCCTGGTATTTTCCCTATCAGCGTGCAATTTGCCACAAGGTTTCCTTTTCATGAATCAAGCGAGCACTAAAAGAGGATTTTCTACAATTTACCCCCTAAGAGGATGAAATGGGGGTCCAAATTTTGTATAGAGAATACCATATATATGTAAGAAACCTACTTTTAAGCGGGTGAAGTTTAGTGACTGCATCTATGTCCAACCCACATAACATAACCTAATTCCGCCTAGCCCGTTCCATCATCGGACTACCAGACGTACGGCTATGCGCCACCGGTATATGGTGGATATCAAACCTACACGCACAAAACGTTTTGGGAACACATTAATTGTGCGTGCAGCTAGGGAGTGGAATTCCTTGCCGGAGTCTGCGTTTCCTGATAGCTACAACCTGGGAATCTTTAAGACGTGAGTGAATAGGTTTCTTCTAGGTAAGCGCGTTCCATCGTTGACCGCATCGTCGCTTTCCATCAGGTGAGATAACGGTCAAGCGGGAACCTATCAAAAAAAAAAAAAACCGAGACAACCTCACCTTAACCAATTAAAACGTGTAAAAGTACATAATGGGCAAAAAATCTCTTCTCTCTCTATCTATCTCTTCTTAATAAACCCAAATCACGAGAGACAGTAATGATCATTTTTATCCCGGATTTCATCAAAAGGTCAATGTTTGCTCCGTATATTTATTATTTTAGTTATCTGTGGTCTAAATGTCAACTGTCAAATTGCTAATTGGCGCCATTTCGACGCGCCCTCTTGAATTGAACTTATCTTTTAAGATTACAGGGTTGTCTTCAAAGTCAGGTGTTTGGCCTGTTATCATAATAGGTATTTTATTAAATTGTGCTCGTTTCAGTTAATTGGCAGAAGTAATTAGGTATGTATTATTATTTATTTATTTAATCTTCATGCAACAAAAGATACAAGGGCGGCCTTAATGCCTTAGGCATTCTCTTCCAGTCAACCTAGGGTAGTGCAGAGACAATATGACAGGTGCATAAAAAAAAAATATTACTCAAAACAAGTATTACAAATTTATATACATAGCTAAAACTAAACATAGATGCATATTTATTAAAATATATAGCTATACATACGCATATACATATACATATATATATATATACAGTAGTAAAGGAGTTTAGAGATGATTCTGCTATTTGTTTAGAAAGTAATTCCGCAACTTCCGCTTAAATGCGTACAGACTCGTAGCCTTCCTGATATCAAGAGGTAGCGAATTCCACAGAAAGATGGACTGAATATAGAAGGAGGAATGAACCTAATCAGAAGTATGAGAAGGACAAAGCAGTAGGAGATTGTTAGAAGAACGCAAATTCTTGGCGTGTGAAGAACGAGAAGAGTTGTCAAAGCAGCTGTGTATGTAATTTTTATTACAGGAATAATTCACTGACAAAGACTTTTTTAGGTGGAAAATTACACTGCGTTACACGATTTTGGTACCCTCTTAACTGATAGCTGGAATGAATAGGTAATGAGTCACAGATGAAATGTTCCAAACATATGTGGTATCCATCACGTCTAGTTTTCGAGGTACAGTCAATTATATCGTAGGAATACCTTTACTTTGGAAAAGTTGTTTGTTTTTATCTCCTTTATTAAAATATGATGTAAAAAAAATTTATAACTACCCTGTTACCGCTTTCGATGTATTGTACTTTTTAAATATTTTGTTTTGTTTAGTAATCGTTTCCATTCGATAACGTCGACATCTTTGTGCATATTTTACTTGAAAATACAAAATGAATACTGGACTAAGTGGTCGTCGCAACTGCTCAAATGCACCAAATAAGTTTTGTTACGTTTGCGGACAGTATATTGTGAAATCACAAACGAAAAATGTTTCCGAAAAAGTGAGAAGTGCATATTTACTATATTTTGGACGTGCTATTAATTAAGATAAACCATGGATACCAAAGTTTTTTTGTGTTTCGTGCTATGCTACTCTCATATCTTGGTTCAATGGGAACAAGACATCAATGCCATTTGCCATACCAGCTTTATGGCGGGAACCTAGTAATCATTTTAATGATTGCTACTTTTGCATGACTGACATACGTGGTTTTACAAAGAAAATCAAGCACAACATCAAGTATCCTGACGTTCCTTCAATGTCGAAACCAGTACCTCACAGTGAAGAAATGCCTCCTCCTTTACCTCCCTCCAAAAATGAAATTGAGGTTCCAGAAGAACCAGATTTGCCAAATGTTGTAGAATACAGTGAAGAAAGCAGCGAAGACCCCGAGTTTTTACCTTCAACAAGTTCTCTTGGCCGTCCACATCTGATAAATCAAAATGAATTGAATGATTTGATACGAGACTTAGATTTATCAATTAGGCAAGCTGAATTACTAGGATCTAGATTAAAAGAGTGGAATTTGTTGGCTCCTAACACAAATGTATCTGTGCAACGAAAACGTAATAAGAAACTGGCTTCATTTTATTCAAATTTTGAAAACATATGTTACTGTAACGATATCGAAACTTTGATGAGTGAGTTGAACATTCCTTACCAAACACAAGACTGGCGTTTATTTATTGATGGTTCAAAAACAAGTCTGAAAGCGGTATTGCTTCACAATAGCAACAAGTATGCATCAGTACCAAGGGCGTCGCCAAGGGGGGGCAGGTAGGGGCAGCTGCCCCCCCCTAGAGATTCTAAAAAAGTTGCCAAATATAATGCAACCAAAGTCCTAAGTCTTTGAGTTAATTTGCTTGAAGTTCAAGCCTTGAACAATCATTCCCGTACGTCGAAACTCGAATGAATTCACCAATTCCACTCCTAATATTCCGTACGCTCAACTACACTCTGCTCTATCCATCGTTGAAGCGGGAGAGGGGGAGTGGGGAAGCAACATGTAACCGCGCGGCGCTCGCGCCCTCCGCACAGCCGCCTTTGTTTTAGCGTCTGTCTGTCATTTATTCGTGCGTTAGCGTTGCCACTGCCCGCTTTTACGTTTGTTTTGTGCGCTATTATCACATCTAAATAGTTGCTGTGACCACATAATCAATATGGACATCAGAAAGTTTTTTGGTGAGTATCACTTGCGTTTAGCTTTCGTATTTTCCGTTCGTAAAATAACGTCAATTGATTTGATTATAAATGCTGATTTTGCATCGGTTTTTAAAATCGCAAAAAATCCCTTTCTAGGCACGATATCCGATTCTTAAGGGTCGTCAGTTTAAACCAAAAGGAAAATTGCTCAATTTAATGGCTCAATCGAAAATAGGACCGTATTACCATAGCTTAAAGTAGAAAATTGTATGAATGAATATCGGCAGTGTCGATTCGGCACAGTCGGCTCGCGTATGCTTGAGACTCCGGCGTGTGCGTGTCGTCGCGCCCGCTCTAGAGTGGTCGAGCGAGGATGCCCGAGACCGCGCAAGCATAGCCGCGGCGGTTAAACCGCCCGAAATAGCTAGGACTGTTGATATCAAAAATATCGTTGACGCTCGTTCTTGCGCGGGCTCGAGCCTGCCGCCGTCTTGAAGCGCATTTATGCTTTCAATGTGAATTGCGGACCAGAAGAAGTTGTAGCTATTTCAAATATTTTGTTTTGCAGTTTTAAAAAGAAAGAAACCTGAAGGAGCAAGCAGTGACAGCGATGATTCCGTGGGTGACCTGAAGAGACCTAGCACATCCAAAGAACCGGACTTAGTTCCCGACTCTTCGATAAATGACTGCAACGAAAATGACATCGGTAAATTTATTGGACAAGCATCAATGTTATCGACTGAAATGAAGAAAGAATTGCTTGACAACACTTGGTCTCCGTCTGCGACGTATGACTTTGCGGAAGACGCTAAACATTTAAAGAGGAAATTCAAGTATTCATGGTTGGAAACGTACTCTCCATGGTTGGCCTATTCCAGGCACCAAAAAGGAGCCTTTTGTAAATATTGTACGTTGTTCCCGCCAAATCCAAATTCTTTTAGAGGCGTATTAGGGTCATTTATCATAAGGCCGTTTTGTAAGTTCAAAGACATTCACGAGCATTGCAAAAAGCACATGGAAACCCACTTCCATAAGATGGCACTGGAAGCCGCTAAATCATTTCTTGGAAGTGTGCCTGTAGATTTACAACTCAACAAATACTCCCAGGGCATTATTGAAGAAAACCGAAAAATTATAACATCTATTATTTCTTGCATTACGTTTTGCGGGTCGCACGACTTAGCTCTGAGAGGAAAACATTATGGCGAAGGTATTCTCGAGGACTTATACAAGCTACGAATTGACGCGGGAGATTTAGTTTTGAAGAAACACATTGAGCATGGGAAAAAGAATGCAAGCTATCGATCCATCGATATTCAAAATGAAATTATCGCAATTTGTGGAGATGTTATTAAGGCAGACATTGTGAAAAAAGTAAAAGAAGCAGAAGCTTATAGTGTGTTAGCAGACGAAACAGCTGATATTTCCGGTACTGAACAATTATCAATTGGGCTGCGATATTTTGACGAGAAAGCCAATGAGGTCCAAGAAATGTTCGTCGGATTTGTTGAGCTGAAAGGTCTGGATGCGAAATCTATTGCATATTGCATCGATGAGTTTCTGACAAAAGAAGACCTTAATCCTGCTGATAAATGCGTTGGTTTTGGATTTGACGGTTGTTCGACGATGTCCGGAAAAGACGGTGGAGTACAAGCGATACTGCGCAAAAAATATACCAAAGCATTGTTCTTTCATTGCTCGTCCCATAAACTGAATCTGGTAATAAATGATCTCAATATTCTTCCTGAAATTCGAAACACCATGGGAACCACTAAAGATATTATTAATTTTTTTCGGGAATCTGTTTTGAGAAGAAAATTGGTTCCTAATATTGCCAGGCTCTGCGAAACAAGATGGAGTGAGAAACATAAAACTATCAGAGTATTTAAGGACAATTTTCCTGTTATATTGGAAGCCTTAGAAAACTTATCGCGCGAAGGAAACAGTGCGACTCGAAAAAACGCCTTTCAACTCCATGCGGCTGCTTTCAAAATTTCGTTTATACTTTGTATTACTTTGATAGCTAAATACTCTGCTTTGTTGGAACCTGTTGTCAACGCACTCCAATCCATAGCTTTGGATGTGGTGAAGGCCTCGCAACACGTCAAACGCATTTTGCAATTGCTTAAGAGCCACCGTGATAATCCCGAAAGAGTCACAGATGAAATCATAAAGGATGCTACTGTTGTTGCGGAGAAAGTCGGCCTGGAGGAGGATATCACTTCAATGCCACGCATTGTTGGGAAACAACGTCATCGAAGCAATCACCCAGCAGAAAGCCCTTCAGAATTCTGGAAAAGATCATTGATAATACCATACTTGGACTCCGTTATTACATCGCTTGAAACACGCTTTGCTGAAGAAAATACTCCATCATTTGCTTTATCTAAATTACACCCCGCACAAATGCAAACGATGTCAGTCGAAAATCTCACAGAAACTTGTGAAACTATCGCTCAGTTTTATAATTTACCAAACATAAAAATTGAAGTCGAGCTTTGGCAGCAATTCTGGCATAATAAACCAAACTCAACAGATCAAACCGTTGTTGATATCCTAAAAGAAGCAAAAACCTTCTTTCCCGACACGGAAAAAGCGTTGAAAATTTTGATCGCTCTTCCATGCACGACGTGTACGGTAGAGCGATCGTTTAGCAGCCTCAGGAGACTAAAAACCTGGCTAAGGAGCACTATGAGTGAAAATCGCCTCAATGGTTTGGCCATGATGAGTGTGCACCGAAAACTTATACATGGAAACTTACAAGATTTTAATAATAAAGTAGTCGAGAAGTTTACAATGAATCCCCGAAAATTATGTTTTAATTAACCTAATATAAACAAACAACGACCACTATAATATTAAAATCTGGTAATTTAAAAAAAAATACGCTGTACGCTGTACACTTATTCAAATTCAAACTCCTTTTTATTTTATTTTTCTAATAAATGTTATTATAACTCAAGTTTTTTATTGCATAGTCAAGAGCTCGTGCTCGTGTAGCTTCACACATTGGACTCTGTACTGTCACAGAATATATATGTATATAGTACTAAGATACTGTTGTTATTACAATCGCTGTAGATGTAAGGCTCGTAGTACAAGTGAAAAGCTTCATGTGCTCTCGACTTTACCTACAACTCATACCTACTTTTCTCATTCATAGAGAATGAGAAAAGTATGAATTGTAGTAGGTAAAGTCAACTGCCCCCCCCCTGCGCCATAGGCTGGCGACGCCCTTGATCAGTACCAATAGCATATTCAACTGTTTTAAAAGAAACATATGAAAATATGAAATCAATATTAAATTTAATAAAATACAAAGATTACGGCTGGAAAATATGCGCTGATCTCAAAGTTATAGCTATTTTGCTCGGATTACAGGGTGGATTTACTAAATACTGTTGTTTTCTTTGTATGTGGGACAGCAGAGCCACAGAAAAGCACTATACTACAAAAGTATGGCCAGAAAGGTCAGAGTTTGTTTGCGGAAAATCTAATGTGAAACATATACCATTGATAGATCCTAAAAATGTCATTTTACCTCCCCTCCACATAAAACTTGGTTTGATGAAAAATTTTGTGAAGGCTATGAATAAAGAGGGAGATGGATTTTTATATTTAAAGACAGTATTTTCAAAATTAAGTGATGCAAAACTCAAGGAAGGGATATTTGTGGGACCGCAAATACGCACATTGATGAAAGACCCAAATTTCGACAAAAAGCTTACTAATAAGGAACTTGACGCCTGGTTATCACTTAAAGCAGTTATAAAAGGGTTTTTAGGGAACCACAGAGCCGAAAATGCGGAACAGCTGGTTAACGACATGTTAAAGGCATACGAAAAGTTGGGTTGCAGAATGTCATTAAAAATTCACTTTCTTCATTCTCATTTTTCTTTCTTTCCATCTAATCTTGGTGCGGTCAGTGATGAGCAGGGTGAGAGGTTCCACCAGGATGTAAAGAAGCTTGAGGAACGATTTCAAGGTCGTTGGGACACAACCATGCTAGGTGATTACTGTTGGCATTTAAAACGAGAAGATCATTCAGAGCACAAAAGAAAAAGTTAAATTTTCATGATATTTTGTATTAAAATTTTATAAAATGGCTTTTTTTGAGTTTTTTTTACCTAAATGATAAAATTAAACTTGATGAATGTAAAAAATTCTGGTTGATTTTATTAGATTTCTTTAAAATATGTTTTTGCCTTTTAATTTTTAATATAAATTGGCACATTCTTACAGAAGAAAAATGAGACGTGATGAAAAGAAAATTTGTATGTATGTTTAATAAGCGATAGGTATAAATAAGAAAACATGACATTTCAAAGCGGGTACTCAAAATTTTTTTTAATTTGTAACGCAGTGTTATCTTATGACTTTTCCCCAGTCTTGGGCGGAGTGCGAGGGCGTGTCAGATTTTTACTGACTAAAATCCACTCCTGTTCGGTCTTTGCCTTCGTTTCAGAAGCCCAGGGTTCTCTTACGCACAAACTATGACCACAGTAGGCTTCGACACTGCTCAAGGAAATGTCATCAAAGCCATAGGGGTGGTTTTGATGACATATCCTCGAGGGGCGCATGGAATGTACGCGCCGTCGACGATCAGGCTCAGTCCGGACGGTTACCGGACGGCCGGACGGTGAGCTACTATTTGGACGAAGCTGTCACAACAATTTGTTGGTGTGATGCAAAATGATGTTATACCCAATTACTAAATTCTTAAGGCTTATAGTCCCTCGAACCATCTAGCCAAAATTATGTGGACGCACCTCTCGCACCCGCCTAGGCGGCAGTACGCAAATCTGTGCATTTATTTGCGGCCAACAGCGCCCGGAAAGCGCGCGGCTGACCTTTAAATCCATTTTCTTTGCAAAATATTGATTGATTTACATATGCAATGTTCACTTTGAAGAATATTTAACCACCCATTTTTATGTGTAAAAATGTTTCTAAAGACCCAAGCCGTTTCGAAGGAGTAGGGAAAAGTTGCGAAAAGTTTCGAAATTGCTAAAAATTTTTTTAGACAAAAGTATTAATAGCACGAAAAAAATCAAATGTTGATAATGTTGTTCATGAATCTATAATAAACATATATATTTTTTTCAAACCTATTAACCTGGTCGTTACCGAGGAGTAGGCTTCAGAAAGTCATTGTTTTATGGCACTTTTCGGGCGCTTGGGCCACAAGGCCGTCAGTTTGGATTGATTCCGACGCACTCAACGCTTTCAGACGTGCTCATCAATGCATTAAATATTTAAATAAATTAACAATTTGCGTAAATAGTGACCTAGTTTTTAGTGTACTGGCGTGTTTTAGTGCACACTTTGTATGTGCTGATTAGTTTAAAATGAAATAATAGGATTATTATAATTTAAAATATGGATAGCAGCCCCTTCAATCGGAGCGGGATAACGCGACGCAGCCCTCCTCCAACACCTACACCGACGCAGCCCCAGCAACCAAGTCGTGAACGAGCCCAGGAAGATGAAAAATTGGAGATAGTTTCGACCCCTGAAATTCAGAACTGGTTGAGTTCCATTGAACAGCACTTAAACGAGGTATGCGCTATTTCTTCTGATGGAAAATTAAACTCCGATCAGAAGCTAAAAATCAGCAATCTCTGCCGGAAAGTTGGTTATGGTGTTTCTCAACTGGCTGTCCAATACCAATCGCTAAAATATAATGCCGTGAAGACCCATAACTCCCTGAAAATTTTAAGTGAAGACCGAGACCTAAGAGATTGTGTGTTGGAAATGAACCGGACAATAAAAGAATCGTGTGGAAAGCAGGAATCCGCTACTTCATCTTTTGCAGATATGGTGAAGAAAGGGTCCAACAGTTTTGTTCGTCCTAATACTTTTAGCTCAGTGGCGATTTATCCCCGCGACAACACAAAGACCAGTGACGAAACCAAGAACATCGTCCAGAAAATCGTTTGCCCTGGTGATATGAAACTCAAAGTTAGAGGTGTTCGTAAAATTGGAAAAGGAGGACTTATCATAAGTACAGAGACAAAAGAGGATCTTGACAAACTTAAGCAGACAGTCCAACTAGCTTCTTCAGGGCTCACCGTCGACGACCCCCAAAAGCGCAAACCACGCATTATAGTTTTAGGAGTCCCTGCTGTAATGTCTGAAAAAGAGGTTTTCAAATGTATTTATGACCAAAATTTGGCCGACAAGTCGCCGTCTATGACCAAAGATGCATTTTTGTCCTCGATCAAACTTAGCCATAAATCTGGCAGGAAAGATGCAGAGAACTGCAACTATATAATAGAAGTTCCAGCTTCAATTCGAAGAACACTCATCACGCAGGATAGATTATTTATCAATTGGACGTCATGCCCGGTTCGAGACTTCACTCTGGTAACGAGATGTTACAAGTGCCAGCAGTACGGGCATGCGGCCAAGACGTGCAAACTCGCTGACCCTACATGTGGACATTGCGGTCAAGAAGGGCACACAACCCAAGACTGCACAAAAAAAGCCGAGACGCCAAAGTGCGCAACATGTTTGCGTTTCAAAAAACCTGCCAACCACAAGACGGGAGATCCAGAGTGCCCTGCTAAAAAATCTGCCGAAAACAGGTACATAAATTCGATCGACTATGAAGGCGCCTAAGAGCGTCACATATATATTTATATTTTAGACTTAATTTGTTGTTTGTATTTTTCTTGTTTTATGGATAGTAATTTAATAACTGATATAGATGATACATTTGTAACTGTTTCAAAGCAATGTAAGGTTGAGGAGTGCAGACAATATTTTTCCGACACTCAAAAGTCATTAACCATACTAACCCAAAATATTCGCAGTATTTATAAAAATATAGATAGCTTAAACCTTCTTCTTCATACACTAAACTTTGAGTGTGATATATTGGTACTAACTGAGTGCTGGTTGTGTGATCGTCAGGCCAACCTCCCAGAAATACCTGGGTATAACTTATTTTATACCACAATAAACAACAACCAAAATGACGGTGTAGTTGTTTATTCCAAGGAAACTATAGAGGTCACAGTCGAAGAAGTTCCTCTAAAGGACTGTATGAGTAATTGCTTGATCATCAAAGTTGGTACAACCACAGCAATCATTGGTATGTATAGATCACCTTCTGTTAGAAACTTAGAAACTTTTCACGCTTCCTTAAACCAAATTTTTCAATCATTGTGCTCCTATAAGAATATTATACTAACGGGTGATATTAATATAAACATAAACTCTGATAACTGCGATGCAGGGACCCAAGACTATCTAAATATCTGCTCATTCCATGGTTTTCTTCCCGCTCACTCTTTGCCTACTCATCAAAGCGGTTCCTGCCTTGATCATATGATGATTAAATCCAGCTTATCTTACATTACGCTTGTTGTTAACTCGACAATAACAGACCATCACGCTGTCCTACTGCACCTAAACCTGGCGCTGCCTAAGCAAAATCGACCTCGGACCAAAACGCAATTAAACACAAATAAACTCGAATATGATTTACGCAATCTTGACTTTAACCCAGTTTACAATACTGCTGACGCTAATTTTGCTTTATCGTACTTAATAAAACATGTTCAATTTGCAATATTACGTAACACAACTATTTCTTCCGTAAACAAGAAACTATATAACATTAAGCCTTGGATTACTCCGGGCTTGATTCGATGTATAAGACAGAGAGATAAACTTCATCTGAAAGCTAAGAAAAACTCTGACAATCTCATCATTCAAATCACCTATAAAAGATACAGGAATTTTTGTAATAACCTCCTAAAAAACTTGAAAAATAATTACGATAAAAATGAATTAAATAAAGCAGGAAACAACTGTAAGCAACTTTGGAAACATATTAAAAAAGTCACTTATATGGCAAAAAAGCGTGAATCTAATTCGAGTTTACTGCTTATTAATCCCTCACCTCTTTCATCAGCTAACCATGTAAATAACTTTTTTGTAAATATTGGAAAAACTCTTGCTGAACAGATTCCAACACATGACTGTGTCCAAAGACCTTTGCTTGACTTAAGCAACAGGTGTGCCCTTAATTCTTTTGGCTTGCTGGATACTGACGAAGACGAAGTTACTCGAATCATTTGTGGACTAAAAGATGATTCTGCAGTAGGTTGGGATAATATTAGTAATAAGATCCTTAAACTTTGTAAGCATATCCTTGTTCCGCCTTTGACACATATATTTCGTATCTGCTTTTCCAAAGGAGTTTTCCCTAGATTTCTGAAAAAAGCAGTTATAATCCCTGTTTTTAAATCCGGAAGCAAAGATTTAGTAAATAATTATAGGCCAATATCGATACTATCTTCAATTTCAAAAATACTAGAAAAAATATTAAACAGTAGACTAGTCAACTATTTGGAAAAAAACAAACTATTATCCTCGGCGCAATTTGGTTTTAGAGCTAAATTATCCACAGCTGATGCAGTGCACAGTCTGACCGATTACGTCTCTGAAGAACTCGGCAAAGGTCAACAGACCCTGGGGGTGTTCCTTGATCTAGCGAAGGCTTTTGACACTGTATCGGTTCCTTTGCTAATAAACAAATTAGAGGCTGTAGGAATAAGAGGAACACCGCTAAAACTTTTTGCTGACTACTTAGATGATCGACATCAATGTGTCAAAATAGACAATATTACGAGTGATGAGCAAATAAGTTCTGGATATGGTGTTCCCCAGGGAAGTATCCTGGCCCCTACCCTATTTTTGATCTATATAAACGATTTATGTAATCTAAATATTAAACAAGGCAAAATTGTTTCATACGCCGACGACACGGCCCTAATATTTTCCGCTAAAACTAGTAGCGAATTGTACGAATACGCTCAATTGGGTTTCAACACTGTGACTAATTGGCTTCAAAGCAATTTACTAACATTGAATGCTGACAAAACAAAATATATTCACTTCTGCATGCGCAAGCCTCAATCTAAAACTGCTAACTCTCATCTATATGCCCATAATTGTGGGTTCCGATCATCCAGCATGTGTGACTGTCCCTGTATCTTTAAAACACGTGACATTAAATATCTCGGGGTCACAATAGACGAAACGCTCTCTTTTAGACCACACATTGAAAATCTAGTAAAAAGAGTGCGCAAATTAATCTATGTTTTTAAGAAATTGCGAGCGATCGCAGATTCAAAATTGGTGACGCAAATTTATTTAGCCCTAGGTCAATCTGTAATCCAATACTGTATCACTTCCTGGGGTGGAGCACTTAAAACTCACCTACTGCCTCTTGAAAGAGCTCAGAGAGCAATTTTAAAAGTAGCCAATTCCCTTCCCTTTCTCTATCCTACAGATCAGCTATACAAATCTTGCAACGTCCTTACAGTTCGCCAGCTTTTCATTATGCACTTAGTATTAAAACAGCACACCATGCTTTCCTACAACACCGAAATCACTAATAAGAGACGGAATGATATTGTTTGCGATTCTAATGCATCCTCAAAATATGTATTTGTAAAAAGATTTTTTACTTTTTTAGGTCCATTTCTATACAATAAATTAAATAGAAAATTAAGTATCTACAATTTAAATAAGCATAACTGTAAAAAGATGATTCTTCAATATTTCCTAAGCATATCTTATACGGAGACTGAAGACCTACTTACTGTTTGTAAATAAAACACGCCGTATATCTCAATATACTGTAGATTTAGTTAGTTCTTATATTAATCATATTTAATGTTAATTTATTTTCTTTGTATTTAAGCACTGTCTAGCCTGAAGCACAGGTTCATCCTAGTTCAGGCATATAAGCAACTATGTTCTTTATAGTATTTAATCAACTTTATTGTAAGTTAGCCCTATGTAATAAATAAACGATTTATTATTATCTCCTTTATTTTTCATTTGAACATATTATTTTACATTTTTAAACATTTCTTAAAAAAATAATTAAAAAAAAAAAAAAAAAAACATTTAAAAATATAAAAAATAGTTGTCCGCCGGTGCCGGTGGCGCCGGAGCAGGGTCCAAGCTACCGGTGGTTAGGGCTCCAGAGACAGGAACCTCCTCACAATACGAGCCGTATCGAGGAGTACTGCCTTCTGTATCAGGCCCTTGATCCATCCGCGCAACGCCAGCTTCGACAGATGGTCGTCGAAGCTTTTGGCTATAAGGCCATTAGCGGTCACAACAATCGGCACAATGACAGCCGAGTCCACATTCCACATGTCGACAACCTCGTGTGCTAAGTCAAGATATTATTATTATTATTATTATTATATTATAGTTTTGATATGAGCAATACGTGATATCAGTAGAAAACAACAAATCCTACAATTTAGTTGATTATTTGTTTTATCTTATTTCAAGGTCTATTGTTTTTTAACTACGCAGCGTCTAGACCAGTGGTTCTCAAACTTGAGTTCCGTGGGCCGCAGTTTTTTTTATTTAATCTTGTAGATATATAACGGCATCTGCAGTGCTACCACGAGCACTTATCGCGATCCATTTGACGACCTAAACTGAAATGTTAAAGGGACGGAGCTATAAGTATAGAGTGTATAGTTACATCCCTCTTGGTCGCCCGCACGACTGACATTTTTAAACATCATGTTAAGGCCCAGTTTTTTTTTTTGGAAATAACTTTTAATGACAAGCCCCGTTTTTGGGCGGAGCGGGAGATAGTGTCAGACTCTTACTGACTAAAAGCCCACCCCATTCCTTTTAGCCTTCATACCGGGGCTCGAGTTCCCTTTCGGATAACCCTGACCTCAGTAGGCTTCGACCCAGCTGGGCCCCTGCTGTTGCTGACAACTCCTCTCTCCGGCGCGCGGGGACAGTGCGCGCCGTCGACGACTTGAGCCTGGTCTGGACAGTTACCGGACGGCCGGACAGCGAGCTACCCATAGCTCGCTGTCCACAAGCCCGCGCCTACGGTGGCCGGAAATCGGGATCGGAATCCCGGCGGCGGCGGCGTGAGCGCCGCCGTCGTTGCCTGATGCGGCCGGCCTCCTCGCTCCAGATCATACTTTCTGGAGCCTACTCCTCGGTAACGGCCAGGTTAATAGGTTTGAAAAAAATATATGTTTATTATAGATTCATGAACAACATTATCAGCATTTGATTTTTTCGTGCGATTAATACTTTTGTCTAAAAAATATTACATACAACATCACATTCGTAACTTTTCCCTACTCCTTCGAAACAGCTTGGATCTTTAGAAACGTTTTTACATATAAAAATTGTTAGGTAGTTCAATATTTTGCAAAGAAAATAGATTTAAAAGTCAACGGGGCTCTGTCCGGGCGCAGCTGGCCGCAAACAAATGCACAGATAGTCGTACTGTCGCCTAGATGGGTACGAGGGTAGTGACCATTTAATTTCAGCCAGATGGTTTAAGGGACTATAAGCCTTGAATCATTAGCATTTGAGTCTGCATTAAGCGGGGTTAAGCCCCTCCTAATGCAGACTCAAATGCTAATGATTCTAAGATCGGACCCATAATCGATTTTGATTTGCCAGTAGCTATTAAGAAACACAGACTCAGTACTCTAGGCAGAATTAAATTGTGATCCTTGATTTGTAAATTTTTATTTCTTTCGGATCATCTGTTTCAGTAATAAGGCCTTTAGGCCACGATTAAGATTGTTTTCTTAAATCTTTTTCACAGCAGTGACCTAGCAATATTTTTCAGGTAAGTGAACTTTTTTATGAAGAAGTGTCTTATGTTCTACGCCAATCTAAAAATTCAAGAAACGATACGTCATTATGATCGCTTGTTGTTATCTGTTGAGGTATTAAATGCTACTATCTTTATGATCGTCTTCCTGAGTTTTTCCCTTGTTAATTGAGGTCGGCAATGTGAAAATATTTATAGAGATATAATAATAATAATATTCCACAACTATCACACAACGCCGTCTAGTCCCAAGCTAAGCATAGCTTGTGAGCTTATGAGAACTAGACAACTGGGAAACATACTTATATATTTCTAAATACATACATAAGTATAAAGATAAATTACACTCAAACACAGAACAAATGATCATGCTTATCACACAAACCATTTTTCCTGGGTGGGAATCGAACCCGCGACCTCCGGCATAGCAGTCAGGGCCACTAACCACTAGACCAGTCAATATGTTTGTTATCCTTAGCACATTTATTGTTATTCAGCCATGCCTTGACAGCGAAAACGAAGAAAAGAGTGGAATAATGGAAGTGAGGTATTTGCCCTGCAGTGGGACAAGTTTACGCAGAAGCTTACCACTTAATAATAATTCTAAACGTGTGCAAATCGTGAAACAGATAGCAAGAGTGTTTAAAACTTGACCTTATCAGTAGGGGCGTAGATATCCCCGGACCTTTAGGGGCCTCATCGTGACCAAATATTCGTAACCACATCCTTAAATTTTCTTATCAATCAGATAATGAACGATAGTATGGTGTGATGTTCCAATTTTATGGCTCGCTTCGCTATTTCTAGTATTCTCTAAATAAAATTACAATGAAAACTTAACCTACCCTAGTCCACATACTGCAATTCCAATAAATAAGCTCGTTTACAATCAAGACTATTATCTCAGTCAGACTAATTACATTTTTGAGCTCTCGGTCTTACATGATGAACAAACCACTCCTTCCGTCATTGTGCAAAAAAATATTCTTCTTTTTCTCGAATCGACGGTTTTCTCTTCCCAAGTAGGACCTTGCAAACAGAACCTGGCAAAATGGGAATTATATGCACCTCGGACACCCAGTGCGAGTGCAGTCCTGATCAGACGATAGCCCACTTATTAAAGTGCCCATTGTCTCCATATCACTTTGGAGGACCTAAAGAACGTCACTGACGCCGCTATAACCGTGGCAACCTCCAAAAAAAAAACACGACTTTAGTTTTACACACCTTTGTGTCTACCGCTCACCAGCAATTTTTAGTGCTTTGAAAAGCTTATCTTTACTCGTGGGTCGTTCCAAAGAGTCACCACAACCCTTGAATGCAAAGAAAAAATGAAGGAACACATCTGTCCGACATTCCTTCGCTCCACCTAAAGCGAGATAGTACCTAACGTATCCTGTCGCTAGAAAGGTCAAGGCTGACTACTTAACAGAAATGGAGCACAGGTCACGGTCGTGACGAGACCCTGAATACGCCACTAGAAGGACAGTTCATCCCGTTTGTTTTGAAAACTTTAAATTGGTTGAGAGCTTGAGCAAACAACCAGCTGGGCTGCTGTAAACCTTGTCATCAGGAAGCCTCGAGTCTAACAACCAGAGGTATCGTGATGCCCAGTTACTAAATTGTGGAGGTGAGATAGGTAGTCATTCCATATAAAATACTGGTGATCAGATACATCTGGGTAGACTGCAACAGTCTATATTTGTTATAAATAATAATAAATAACATAAAGAAATAGGTAAATCTACGCAAGATATGCTCAGGTTTGGTGGAGCGACGATATTTGAAGATGATGATGAAAAAAGCGAAATAGAAATAAGTTAGAATTATATAAAATTACAAAATGGTAATCCCATCCATTAATGAATGATGCCGAAAGAAAGAAAGATGAAAATATGAAGAATAAAAGTACGAGAGGAATAATTACAAGAACTCGTATAGAAAGGTCTAAGTCTCCAACGATGTTGGAGGTTGCTAGAATAAAAAACAAGATGATGGTGATGATTTAAAAATTAAACTCATACCTCAAAGTTGTCCTACAGGAAACAAGCAAAAAAACTACAAAATAAAATAAAGCTAATACTCACAGCAATCACAATTTTATTTCGATCAAAGCAAAAACAACAGTTCCAAATAAATAAACAGGCTGTGACAGACACAACACACTGAATAAACGCACGATATAAACTAAAGAGTCCACGGTTTCGGAAACACATCGAACCAAGTCGCTAATATCCGTCGAGCTAATTAAAATAGAACAAAAGGACATATTACTGGAGTAAATTACCATTGTAATCGAAAAATCATACTTCGTAACTCGATAGTATTCACGTGTTAAGATATGTAAGGAGATTTACCGCATTAAAATAATGATCCAAATAAAGAGTTATGGCGGCAATAGAATTTGCAATAAAGAGTTCTATTACCTGAGCAATTTAAAGAAATACCTTATAACCGCCTACGTGGGATATTATATTCGACAAATTGTTGCGTTTATCCCGCAAGGGTCGCACATCCACGACCAAATACTCCATCTCGTCAGCTCCTCTATCATCTACGGGGACCGAAGAGCTAAACGAGATGGAGTACCCAGTCGCAAACAAACCCTGGCAAACAAGACACGAAAAAACTCATCGGACCAATCCGACACAAGCGGCTAAAGAGTTAAAAAGCAGCATCTTATTATTTCATTTTGATTTCAAGGAACAGAATTTTTAATTGTATAAAAGTAGAATCAAAAAGTATATTTTACTAGAAATGTAAAAGCAGTCTCAAACAAATATGGAAGTTTCCCTATTTACTACTCTGAATTTTCTCTAAAAGCAGTTCCAATCTCCCCGTCATCACTGGCTGCCCCTTCTTAGTCTTCTTACTCAACTTCTTGAAACGTTCATTCTTCTTCTTCTTATATTCTTCCAGTTTTTGTTGCTTCTGCTCTTTGACTCTCTGTTTCTCCTCTTGCTTCTCCAGTTTCTCCTGTTTTACTTTGTTAAAGTGTTCTTTAGCTTTGCGATACGGATCTCCTCTTTTGGGTTTTGTGCTTGTTACAGAGTCCTCTTTTTCAAATAGGTTATCTTTTTCAACCAAATCAGGATGTCGAACGTATTTACCGGATTCTTGTTTCCCATCTGGGGCGTCTTCGTCAAAAGACTTAGCTTTGTACGTACCAATAGTAGGGTCGTTCTTAATGTCTTTGTGGTATTCACGAAGCAACCGCTTTTTACATTGTTCCTCCCACTGCTCTAGCTTGTACTTCTTACTGTATTTCTTGAGACGATACGCTTTCTTATCAAACGGTTTCTTTTCCTTGGCTTCTTTGTTCAAGTCCAGACCTTCACGGTTCTTATTGAACTCTTTCTGTCTCTTATTCTTGTGATCCCCTATGTCTTCCTGGTTCTTCTTGAACGGTTTGTCATTATCCCTTTTCATTTTCATAAAAAAAGAGTCTCGCTTCTTTTCCATATTTATTCAGACCTATAAAGAAATGAAAAAGCGTGTTTGACAAAGAAAGATAAAAGAAATAGACTGCCATACTGACTGCCTATAAAAAAGGGGACTGCAAACAAAAACAACTTTTAAACATTAAAATGATATATTATGTTATATATCAAGTACAATAATTCAGATAATATCATCCTTTTTTAAATATATAGGTAGGTATTTCTTTCAATCTCCGTACATGTTGAATGAGGAGAATTTGTTTGCACCATAATATACCCAATATAAATCCCGCTACCTTATGGTCTTTTACATAAATTACATAATATAAGTATTAAATATTGCAGTACAAACATAAATATGGCAGTCAGAAGGCAATAGAGTCATGCAATTAAAATATATATATAGGTATATAAAACACGCCTTTCCATTTCTGCTAGCAAAATTGTACATTAAAAAAAGTCTATTTTTTAAACTAATAAAATAGTCAATTGTTAACTTTTATAGATGAAAGAAGAATAGAAATATTTTTATTTACGTTTTATTTTATGATAAATTTATAAGCTGTACGCAATATATGAAAGAAATAAAATATAATAATATAAAAGGTGATTCATGAGAATGAGTTCATTTTTATTTGAGTTCCGTTCTTATGTCGGTAAAACATGGAACCCTAATAAGATGACTTTATTGTCCATCGGTTAAGGCCCTATTTTTCAGAAACGCGGGGAGGTATAAAGCTAATATTAAATAGTACTTAACAGTAAATGAAAAAAAAAACAAAACTTTGTAGTTTAATAACAAAATGCTTATTCTAGGTTTAACTTTTCTGGAACCCTCTTTGAAGTTTTATAGTCGTTCGATCGAAGTCCTATCCAAAAGCAGTATTCACGTGTTCCTTAATCGGGATTGGATAGAACGACAACTCAACTGGCTCTATACGATCTATCGACGACTTATTTCCAGTTACATAAATAAGTATTCTACCACGATAATGTACTGTTTTTTTTTTAAATCGACTCTTAGACCAAACGATTTTAAAATCGGTGTCTTACAAACTCGATTGATGGATGTAAACACGGAAATGGTCTATAAGACTAAATCGCTACGATATCGTTACGGTTTTCATTACGTGAATCGGGCTACTGTCCGTCTTTTCACGACATGCGTAGCTTAAGATTTAGACGTCGAAGGCGCATTAGCGAGGTTTTTTTAATAATAATAATATTCCACAACTATCACACAACGCCGTCTAGTCCCAAGCTAAGCAGAGCTTGTGTTGTGGCTACTAGACAACTGATAAACATACTTATATATTTCTAAATAAAGTGGACGGGCAAAGGCCTCGCGGGCGCAGCCCCATACGTTGGTCCGACCAGATCCGCACCGCCCTTGACTCCACGATGTACAATGCCCTTTAAACCGCCAGAGACGAACAGATGGAGGAATATCATAAGGGATAGAGTGATGAAACAGGGGGGTCACGACCCTCAGCATTAAGGAATACAACGCAAGGAGGAGAAGGAGGATATTTCTAAATACATACATATTATAGATAAATTACATGCGTCTGGGACGCAGAACAAATGATCATGCTCATCACATAAACATTTGTCCTGAGTGGGAATCGAACCCACGACCTGCGGCGAAGTCAGGGCCACTAACCACTAGACTAACAGGCCAGTCAGTTTTTGCCCGACTCTTGCCGCTGGCAGAAATTAGGTAAGATATAAGTGTTGGATCTATTCAAATGAAAGGATCGTTCATTGTGGCGACACTTGTGAGAGGCCTATGTCCCACAGTGGATGTCTATCGGCTGATATGATGATGATGATGATTCAAATGATATGACTATACCATCTGCCAATTGGGTACTCTACTCAATTTTTTTATTGTTTTTATCAAAACGTAACTTTATCCAAAATCGCAAAAGAAAAGAATTTTTCAAATTCATTTAACATTAATCAAGTTAGAAACTTTTCAAATCTGGTGGAGGGGCAACCTTTCATCAAAAACAATATAAGGATTCACATACTAAAATGTGACGTCACCGCCATTAGGTTATGTAGATATATAATTGTGAACAAGAGAGGTAGTGAGATATCCCCACTTTGCTACTCATACTAATATTTGAATTGACAATTTATTGCTTTATTTAATAGCTAGTTTTGACGCAATTTTCATCAAAAGATTTATTTTGATAGTCATTTCAGTGGCGTAAGTATATGGTGGCAAGGCTGGCATAATACCAGGGGCCCCAGGCCCGACGGGGCCCCCGGTCTCAGAGGCCGCCACCTCAGAAGAAGTATCTCAAAATATATATACATTTTTTTTTTATTAAAATGAAATCACAACGTAACGTGATTTATCGGGGGCCCCATCTAATGAATTTGCCACGGGCCTCAGATGATATAGTTACGCCACTGAGTCGTTTGTTGTTAATATAAAATAATGTACAAAAATAAGCACAGACAAATACCCAATTTAAAAGATCAGCTTAGAAACTAAACTACTTATCTTTATCTGGCTAAATCGTTACCTAGCTAATCAGTAAATCCATTTACTTGCATTTTTATTAGGTAATAATTTATTAATGTCTTCACATAACAATGTAAGCGTGTTGAACGCACTATGGTCTGTCTTGATTGGTACAAGGAATTTCAATTGAGCTCAATTGCAATAGGCTTGGCCTGTTACGTGAGCGATGCTATGACGTTGCTTTTCAAATGGTTTGTTGTTATGGATGTTTGTCATGAACTACAAAATCAATCAATTTGCCTAGTCATAGAGAAAAGCTCTGTTACGTTGGGGATAGGTTCCAGTCCAACTAAATATCACTGAATCCCTCCACAACTCCAACCAGCGAATATGAACGGAGTTCCCCTGTTGAAAATATAAGCTGAAATGATTGTTAGTGCCCACCCTACACCTGCACTTGGGAAGATTTAATGATTGACACCGATGCTGCTGTTAATGTTACAACCTACTGGGCCCAAACAGTTTAGCGAGTTTACTGATTCGATAAGAAGAACCTAATAATAATCTGTTGTGGTTACACAAATTCTATCCGTTCTTTTTTACAAGGCTTCTCCAACTGAGGTCTATATTAGACAAAATTAGGATAACCATTTTCAGTATTTACACCAAAATATATTGAAATTGTGGTTAAATCCTGAACATTGTTTTACTGACTAAAAAGAAATTTTTGCTGTAAGGAGATCTTGGGACTAATCAAGTTGGCCACCCCTGGTCTATCTGATTCTTATAAACTTATATGGTATCATGTGATATTTGAGAAGTTAAAGGTTTAGGACTTTTTTTTATACTTGATATAAACTAGTGCTTGACTGCAATCCCACTTGATGGTAAGCAGTGATGCAATGTCTGATGGTGAGATGCACTAGTTTATGAGCCTATTCACTCTTGCCTTGAATACACTCAAATTATAATATGGGAAGACTGCAGCAAACAGATTGTTCCAGACCTTCGACATATGCAGTATAAACAATTTGTTTTTGGCATTTGTCACAAACTCATGGTTATGCAGGTCTTATCTACTTTTTTTGAAGTTTCACACACTCAAATTGCACATATGCACAATTTTAGCATAACTGTTTTTAGTACTAGCTGCAAAATATGCAAAATAAATGACATGCTGTAGTAAAAGGAATTGTTATTTTTTTAATCGAGAACACAATTTTCCTGTCATGGAAAAATTATGAGGCAATAATGGTACTATATCTCTATTTATGACTTCTATAATTTGCCATATGAATTATGATAATACATTGCAAATAAACAGCGATAACATTGTCTATTTAACTAAGTGAATATCACCTCAGCATCAGTACACAATGTCATTGCAACAGAGTAAGTCCAGTTCACTTAGATTTGTCAACTTGTGGTTTCATTTCAATTTCCTAAATAAATCTAATTGCAACACCTACAATTGACTTTTTCTAGAGCTGGTGTAGTATAGTGCAACAGTAAATAAATTTCGGTGTCACAGAACCTAGTGTATGAGTCATACAATAATAGAAATGTATTAAAAAAATATGCTTAATGTGGACTAAGTTATTAGGTTCTGGGAATAAATACAACTAAAAAATTGCAACATATGACAAAAACTCGTGACGTGGCGTTATGTGTACACACAAACAAATTATTTTACATTATGGGCATTGAATCTGTTAAACAGAAACAAAGGCCAGCTTTTATTAGTTATGTTTTACTGATGTGCATATGCATTAACCCTTTAATTCATTAAACCCCAGCTACGTCAGCGTTTGCTCTCTCATTGTCTTTCTATTGTGCCTCTATACGTATATATATATTACGGTGTTCGAAAGGTTAACTGTTTATGTCGCTTCATCTGACAAATATTTGCAAGTTCATTTCGCCAGCGATTTTTTATTAAGAAGAAAAACTACACCCTGTTAAACTCTTCAACACCCAAAGGTGACCTGAGAAGCTAATGAGATTGAGTATTTGGTATCAGTATCTTAAACGGAATAGGATGTCAGCTTATGCTGGTTTTGCTTTTGCTAATGTGCATCCAGCTGTACGGTCAAACAAATTATCAGGTAAAATATTCATATTTCTACTCAACTGTTAATATTTGTTTTATTGTGTGAAATGATGTTTTAAATAACAGTAATGCAACTATTGCAGCAATTCATCTTCTGATGTGTCAACAAATAATTGCAAGTAATGATGACATGTTTTGTTATGTTAATTCAATGAAGGTAATCTGTTAGCTTATTTTTTTGTTTCATAATGAAGAAGAATAAGTTGTTTTATAACTAGGCTGAGCTGCATTTAAATTAGAGTTTATAGTTAACTCTAATGTCGTCATAGGATTTTGTACTCAACCCTGGCATTTCTGAATGCGAACGAGTTGGCCACTTTTTCCAACCTAGGGTAGGCTCAGAGTTGGAGTTAGTTGGGTTAACTCTAGGGTAGCTACTCGAGTTATAAAAGAAAGACTCAGGGCTGCGTTCAAATTTGAGTTTACAACGTCATTGGGTTTTTACTCTACCCGGGCATTTTTGAACGCAAACAGAGTTCAACTGTCAATGTCAAGCATATTGCCGCTTTGTCCAATCTACCCTGCTCAAAGTTAGAGTTAGTTGGGTTAACTCTAGGATAGCTACTCGAGTTATTTAAGAACAACCCAGGGTTACAACTCTACTCAACTCTGGTTATTTTTGAATGGAGGGCAGACTGACAAATGATTCAAGTAATATACCAGTTGCTTTTGTTTTGAAAAATTAATTATTTAATTGGTTTATCAATGCAGGTAGGTATTGATTATGTTTCTAATCCCTTTTATAACATATGGAGAGGACAAAGTCAGCTGTTCTATGATGAGGCAATAATGGGATAGTGCCCTTTAAATGAACCTGTCTGAATCTTTATTTTAATTTTTGGAATTATAAAAGAAACATCAATGCAAATTTTTGGAATTATAAAAGAAACATCAATGCAAATTTTTTTTGCTTAAAATAATTATTACAAATGGTGTTGCAAATAATACCATTACTGATAAAAAAAAAAATTAGGCCAGACCTAGGCATCTTAGATTGATATGCCCTTAGTTATTTTGCGAAAATAATACTGTTTTTAAGAATTTGAGTTGATGATTTTATTTACATAGCTGTGTAGTTATATATATATATATATATATATATATATATTAAATGCTCTTCTTTACAAAAACCTACGTTATCAAGTACTTACTAGAACAATACGAAGTGACGTAAATTTCGTCACGGTATACCGAGGTGAATCATACATTTAGTATTCTTAAACATCAAAGGCCGATACCAGCACCTGCCTGACCGATATTTCAAGGCAAAACGACACAGTATAACGCTTTTTCAGACACCAAATACGGACATAACGAGTACTATGAACTCTATGAACTCTTCAATTTAAGAACACGTAACAACGATTTTATCAAACATATGGCTGTGCGACGCAAAAGTATCATAAATAAACATACAAACTAATCGATAATGTTAAGAAATATGATGAAATAAGCAGCAAACTTACCAAAATAAGCCACCCACTGGGTAGGCTTTGAATTATCGGCGGAATCTTGATTGTTTAATTGCACTTGGCACAAAAAAACTTAACCACGGTTATATATTTTATATCACGGTGTTTCGTGTGAAAAACTTTACCGAGCATGCCCTAATGTGATTTTTAAAATTAATTTTTATAGGAAACGAAATCGACGTTTCGCAAAAATGTCACGGAAGGAGCGAGAAGGTAGAGGAAACGTGCTATGCGCTACGCCATCTACTTCTGCTGTCACATTGGATTCGTATCGATTGATACGTAAAACGGAGCATGCGCGATTGTGTAAAAAATGCATGATTGTTCATTCTAGTACACCTATTTATTTATTTACAGTCCTGTGACACATTAACATAATGAGTCAAATTAACATCAATAACACAGGATTCAATCTTGAGTTTGAGTATCATATCTTAATTGGCATAAAACAACAGTTTTTTGTATCGGAACGTTAACATAAAGTGGATTTTAGCGACATCTATGGCATGTCTCAAAACAAAACTAAAAACAGTAGGTAGTCATTTCCTCTTCATTCAAATTTTAAAAAATATCACTAGATGGCGCTGCAATGCACTTGGTAGACCCGCAGTTTTAAAAATAAATCCAATGCCTGGATTTCCCTGTATTTTCCACACATTCTAATATTCTAACTAAATAAATGGTGTATATTCCTTTTCTAATCAAGACCACAAGACGACCGAATAAAGGACTCGAACATGGGGCTCAATTTAATCGCAATTTAACTGTGCTAGGGTCGAAAACCAAAAGTTGTTTCTACCCTACTTTTAAGCAAAATTAAAATTAGGATTTTATTAACCGACTTCGAAAAAGACGAGGTTCTATGTTCGGCTAAATGTATGCTTTTTTATGTATGTTCACCGATATCTCGGTCAATCGTGGACTGATATTGAAAATTATTTTTTTGATTGAAAGGTTATGCTTCCAAGTTGGTTCCATAGAAATAGGTATTGTTATGATCTGATCATGAACTTTGAAGATATGGAACAGAATTTCTCATAGGATCACAACAGAATTGTCTTGTTATACTTATCTACTTTTAACCTCATTTTCGTCAGTGTTATTAATGAACATAAGTACGGCCTCCTACAAGGTGGACCGATGACCTGGTGAAGGTTGCGGGAATCCGATGGATGCGAGACGCACAGGATCGTGCATTGTGGTGACACTTGGGGGAGGTCTATGTCCAACAGTAGATGTCTATCGGCTAAAATGATGATGATGAACGCAGTTCATTCCTGGGTAAAAATTAGTCTAGGCATAGCGTGGACTAATTTAGACGAGGGTGAAGGCGCATCAGCGAGGCCTTTTTCTTTCATAAATTCGAAAACGAGACAGCGACTGTCACAACCAGTGTTCGACCACATCGTCGCTTACCATCAGAGGTTAAACACGAATCTACCAATTATGAAAATACCCTCGTTTTTAAAGAACCCTTATCTAAATGCGTTCTGCCGTTCGAGCGAGAAGAATTAACAGACACACATACATCTATATGTATACACCGTTCAATGACCTGTAGGTAGTTTGTACGCGACGCTGACTACTACTTATAGGTCATTGAACTCGCTCAGCTGACGTTTTCTTAAAGAAATTAATTTCGTACATACGTAAATCAATACGAGTTTTGAAAAAAAGGTACTTTATTTTTTAATTTAATCTTTACAAATCGAGAGTGTTTCATGTACCGGATCGACCCTCCACGGGATTAAAACGACAAAAATTTAACGGTGTAAGTATATAAAAATCAATGCCACTTTTCGTTGTAATTTTATAACTCAAGAACGGGCTCGCCTTTCCAAACCAAATGTTTAGGCTTTATTCGGACTATCTAGTACCTACTTAGATGGTTTATGTGAAGTTTGGTAGGGTAGAGTAGGATAGAGTAGTGTAGAGTAGGGTAGAGTAGGATAGGGTAGGATCACGGAACAGTAAAAACTGGTAGGATAGGGTAGGGTAGAGTAGGGTATAGTAGGGTGGAGTAGGGACGAGCGGGAGCGAAGCCGCGCGGTCAAAAGCTAGTCTATAACACAATAGTTATTGTGATTCGGAACGCCATTTTTCTTTCGGTGGGAAATTATCGAATACCTAACTTCTGTCGCTCTCTGGGTGGAGCAAGAAGCCCTGACAGACTTTCATTGACTAAAACTGCTGAAGCCCACTGGTGTTCTCTTTACGTTCCAGGCCCACGGTAAATCTTTAGATCAAGGGGTCAACCATAAAGGTTTAGAAAACAATATTATTGCAGGAACGTTTTGTTTCCATAATAAAGTAATATTACTTCATTTCGTACCATGAACTTATTCGCTCAGTATGATTGTATTCCTGCTAAGGGCTGGGAAAGAACGAATGATTTTAAAGATTTGTCTATTCCCTGCTAAACCAAAAGAAACGACGCGCTATACTGCTCTGTATAGCGTTGTCTCTTTCACGTTTATCGTCCGTCGCCATATATTGAAGTTCATCGTGAATTAATAAAAATACATTTAAATAAAAATATGTCATGCTAAAATATATTCAACTCGTGACTTTTAATAAAGGCCCATTCACGACCTTGCTGAGCGCGGGGCGTAAGATCAAAAGTATGAAAATGTTTGAACTTAGAAGCATCCCAAGGGCCACGAGACACCGCGCACCACTCCTATCGAAAACGAGAGCAGTAAGTATGGACTTAGTAGCTACTACCAGCGTCTTCGCCTACGTGAAAATCTTTGCCTAAGTTATCAGTGATAGGTACAGTAGCATTGTATTAGTGAAAGAATTTAAAAAAATCGGACAAGACGCCTTTGAAACAATTTGTACCTAACTAAGTTGTAATGGCATGGAACAGGCTCCCGGAAAGTGTGGTGAAAGCTTCCACATTGAACTGCTTCAAAAATCGGTTGGGCAGACTAAACATCTCCAAACTATATGAAACAGGTCATCAGCTAATAGCTGCTAGTGTGTATTACTAAATAATAATAATAATTGTAGTTTTTGGGTTGATTCATTACAAACCAAAATAGAAATCTTTCCTCTCTATTATACTTTAAGTAAGAACCCCTTAAATACATTAATTAATCAAATAAAAGATTTACCTATGGGTTTTTATAGGAGACAAATAGAAAGTGAAGTAAAATAAATATATATAAGTGTAACTAGTTTACTAGTGGCTAGCATGTCAACGTTCGCAAGACCGCGTTAGCTACGCGTATTGAATTACGGCAGTGCCCGTCCAGGAGGTACAGGCGAGCACAGAAGCTATAACGCTTTTTTTTTGGTGGGTAAAATCAAAAATCATCTAAATGACATTCCCCGCCCTTGGGCGGAACGGGAGATAGGTATCAAACTCTTACAGACTAAGAAACCCAGCCCGTTCCTTCTTGCCCTTCGTAATGGGGCCAAGCTTCCCTTCCGACCCGGCTGAACCCCTGCTATTGCTGACAACTCCTTGAGACGCACGGGGACACTGCGCACTGTCGACGACTTGGGCTGTTTATTTGCCAACTCAATAATCTTATTGTAAATAAATAAAAGATATTTATAATCTATCGATTTATCCAGTTACCTTGATGTTCACGACATTCTCCATTCATGATGAGACTTTTTTTGCAGTCTATTTGTAAAGAACCGCTTTTAAGAATGATATAAAATATGTGCATATTATAAGATAGACAGGAATTCAACGAGTTTTATAACTGCAAATCTTGAAGTCATTAATAAAAGAGACGCCAGCAGTCATTACGGTATTGTTATTATTTTACAAGCTTTTAATAGACTGAGGTCGTTTTGTGAAAAACTAACTTAAAAAATGATGAATACCTGAAAAGCTGCTACTCTAAATAAAAGTAGGATTGAGTCGGATATGTCTGCCGCATGTTAAATGAGCTGTGGGCTAAAAGAGCCACTCATTGGGTCTCATTGATCGCAATATTATTTAAAATACCATTATTTAAAAAAAGAGCTTTATAAATTGGTCCGGTCATTTCCAAGTTTTGCGCTTGGTAACAAAATATTTTTTTTTTCTACAGACGAGAAAAGACTGGTTTTATTTGATTTAAATAATTATTATAGGGAATACAGATTTATTTATTTTTATTAAAATATTTCAATACCAAATGCATTTTTTTGCTTACTTAGTTTCCTGCTTCGTTTGACGTCAATTTCCCAAGATTAAAGACGGAAATAAGGAAAAGAAAAATTAAGACATTGGCCGAAAAAAAAAAACTTATCATTGACAAACATTTAATCTCGCAATTGATTGACTAAACATTTTTTTTTATTCAGATGCTTACAGAAATCTATCACCTCATAGATAATATATAATTAGACCCACTAATTAGATGTCAACCCATGGCAGCCCGAGCGAAAAAATAAAACTAGTTTAAAAATATATAATCATAACTAGTTTCTAAATCAACGGATAAGCCCGCACAGATTAACAGATATCTTATTTTATATTATAGAAACCAGACCGCAGTTAATTTTCGAAGGTCATTCGTCCTTTATCTGAAACAACTCGATATTAAGTATCATTTAATAAAATCACTCCGTATTGAGTGCTTGTGTCACAAAAAAACAATTAATTATTCACGTTCACAAATCAAAATGAGTGCGAACAATTCCAAACGAAAAATAAAGTAAAGTGCTTTCGCATAAAGTGTATTTTGGATTGTTTTGGTAGTTGTGGAGTAGTATCTATAGGTGAGTACTAAGTTTATATTTAATTCTGAGTGAGATCTAGTTCAAAATACCAGAAAAGACTTTCAGAAGGGACGATTCTTCACCTGTCAGACAGAGTTGATGAACATAATTTGAAAAAAAGAGAACAAAACTTACAAACAAAAATATTAATAAAAAACAAGAAGGTATAACAAGCTTTTAATGAAAATATTTTTTTCATAGCAAGCTTTTATAGCTTGGTATACCTACTCGTATATAATTAATATTCATCAAAATAAATCATACGACCCCAAACATGATGGGGTGGTGTCGTTTAACTACCAAGTTTCCATAATAAGATCAGCTTCATGTCGTAATAATTTTGCATTGTCATCTAATTACATGACATGCAAAATTTCTATCGATTTTCTAGAAGTGGGTCAAATTTAATTTGCAATATTTGATTACAGACTTTTATACAAATATCGGGACAGATGAAACTAAATAAAAGCTTGTAATAAAGGGACAAGACTTTTGTTATCGACTGTACATAGCCTGTACTTGCCCAATTGAACCGGCCAGTCTTATTGGCTTTCCGCAGTGGACACAGCTAGCGTTCGAAATATGAATTTAGAAAACAATAATTTAGTCTGTGATATTTTAGATAGGTAAATAAAAAATTACTGAATACCAAATGAGTACAGTGTTAAAATCGATAAAGTGAAATTAGGTTGAGTAATCAATTTAGTTGTGTCAAAAGAATCCTTAAAAGTTTACTGACTGGTGTTTTGTGTATTATGTAGATTTTAGTGCTCTGGTTACTTAATACCTACTCAATAAATTGAAAAGGCTGAATGTGCTCATACCTGTGCCTAGCCTGTGTGCTGAAAAATATTATAAGATACACTAAAGTTCATAAAATAGGAGTTAAATGAATTTATTTTGAATCTTGAGGGGGTTCCATTCAGAGATGTTTTCTCTGTAGTTAAATAATTTCTTTTTTGACAACGCTCTCCTCGTCCCTCCTAAATAGCTGAGAAAACAAGGACGCAGACAGAGCAGAATTTAAAATTTAATAACATAAAGGGCGCGGGAACTTAAGGCTTATAGTCCCTTGAACCATCTGGCCGAAATTAAACGGACGCAACTCTCGCATTTATTTGCGGCCAGCAGCGCCCGGAAAGCACGGCTGAACTTTAAATCCATTTTCTTCGCGAAATATTGATTGATTTACATATGCTATGTTCATTTTGAAGAATATTTAACCACCAATTTTTATGTGTAAAAATGTTTCTAAAAATCCAAGCCGTTTCGAAGGAGTAGGAAAAAAGTTACGAAATTGCTGAACATTTTTTTTAGACAAAAGTAGATATTAATAGCACGAAAAAATCAAATATTGATAATGTTGTTCATGAATCTATAATAAACATATATTTTTTTCAAACCTACATATATACCTAGCCGTTACCGAGGAGTAGGAGGCTTCAGACAGTCACTGTTTTATGGCACTTTTCGAGCGCTTGGGCCTTATAAAATTAGACATGTCATATGATTGTGCTACCACAAACTCTTAACGCGATTTCTTTTTTCGATTTAAACTGAATTGTTATTATTACCACCTACAACTTCATCTCTCTTTCTCGCTAATTGCTTGTTTCCTATGTTTGCCCGACCGCTTTGCCCATTGTAGGTACAAAATTTTGGTCAGGGCACATACATTTTATAAAAATCTTATTTATTGTAGGATCCTTTGATTATGTCCAATCTACAAAGTTTGGAGCACAGGCGTAGGGTATTCAGCCTTTCGGTATTTTACAGGATGCGTTTTGGACATCCCACCCATACGTAGTTAGATATTTATTGTGCGTGCAGCTAAGGAGTGGAATTCCCTGCGAAAATCTGTGTTTCCTGATAGTTATAACCTAGGGGTAGGTATATATAGGTTACTTTTAAGCAAGCGTGCTCGATCGTCACCACATAATAGCTTAACATCAGGTCAGATAGTGGTCGAACGTCGTCCTATGCATAATAATAATTAAATAATTTAATTTTTTTTTTTTTTTTACTTATTAGATATTTATTTAGTCTTGATCTATTACTTAATCTTGCTTCACTATTTTTTTCGACACTTAAAACCAGATAGACCAGTTTGACAATACTTAGATGTGTCAACAATAAAATATAACAGGTTTTCTATAGCATAACTCTATATTTTATTATAAGAGATTAGGGACTTTGCTAGTTACTACCCGTAGTTGATTTATATCGTACCTTAATGCAAAAACCAACTAAGTATTCAAATGTTAACCAATATTAAGTTAAATATAGTTATCGAAGATATGTGACATTCACCAACCCGCACCGGGCCCGCGTGGTGGATTACGGTCCATTCCCTTTCCTAAAGAGGAGGCCCGAGTCCCAGCAGTGGGAACATTAAAAAGGCTGGTGATGATGATGATAATGATAGCTATACCTGTACGTCTCATCCAGACGAATCTACAGGTAACCGGTTATTAGTTATTAGTTACGACACTTATTTACAAAGATAGCTTCGGCAAAAAGTAAATAACATACAGAATCGATCGAATACCATCAGGTGGGATCGGAGTCAACCACTAGAAATATCAATATAAAAAATAAATGTTGGTAGTGCCTTTAGTTGGTTTTTGCATTGTAAGTGTGAATATTCATTTTTAAATAGTAGGTACAAATACCTAGGATCTTGAGCACTCGGCGTCAGAGTGGGGATCGCTTTGCGCATTCCATACATTGGCGAGCCAATCGTCGTCGTTGTTAGATACATGCAGCAAGCGCATGCATCACGATGGCGCGGCGAGCCCGCCCCTGCGTCTCACTTCGTACCACTAAAGAGACCGAATATTTGACTTCTGCGCAACTTGATGCCTACGTTCAAGACCCGTGCCGGCAATTGTACATTGGTACTAGTGGAGAAAGTTTGTCATTACGATCGAGGCGGCATTCATTCATTCGTGTTATAGAGCTGTGGGACGCAGTGACTTTCCACATGTATCAAACAACGTTTTTTAATGAAGTGTATTAAAAAACAACAACCAAACACACATAACAACAAACCAAGACATTTAAATAAATAGGAGTTGACTCGCGACTCGTGAGGTCGTTCAGCGCCCATCCTACTACGACAATAGTGCAAAATGCAAATAAACGGAACGGAATCAATTAGATTTTAATTTTAAGTACCTTACCTTACCTTTATTATGGTGGTGGGAAAAATTATTCAATGACAACCCCCGCTTTAAGGCGGGAGATAGTGTCAGACTCTTACTGACTAAAAGCCCACCCCGTTCCTTCTAGCCTTCATACCGGGACTCGAGACCTTACCTTAAATTTTTCCAGGTAATCATGAAGCTCCCCCGTTTCCTTGTGCCTGGCATCAGCTACAAGAAGCCGACGACGGTGGTCTCCCGACATGAGGACTACACGGTCGGGCAGACCACTGGTGGACTCAGTGTCCTGTTCACTATTCTGTGCATTGTCGACCTTTTTGGAGTCTTCCCGGTTATAACCCTGCCGAAAAGTGTTATTTCTTGTGGTGAGTGTTTGCTTTCTAATTTTTCAACGGTTTAGTTTTGTGCAGTTTTGGACTAGCTAACTTTGACCCACAGTGGTCATTTCTGCCTGATCACTTAAAAAAAAAATTTCGCTAGAATTTTGCAGCGCGGCGCCAAACCCATCCTTTTGAAGTTATCGTTTCGAGTGCAAGCAAAAATTAACTAAACGTTGTTCAGGCGGAAGTGTCTTTGATAGTACCTACCTACCCCAAAACTGCAAACTATGTGTACGCAGTGACTAAAATATATTTCAAACGTTACCGTAAAAACCCGAACTACGGTAAAACTACTATTTACATTTACATTTACTGGTAACACCTAAGATTTAAGTACTAGTAAAACCTAAGATTTACTGTTAAAACCTAAGATTGACTGTTAACTGTTAACTGTTGCTGCTGATTCATACTTTTAAAGCCAAAGATAAGGTTTGAGTTTTGTAATCTTTGTTTAATACATATTTCGAACATTTACCACCATTGGCTTAGTACTTCAAATAAATACATGATAAGTGTCGTTATAGGTTTAATATCTGAAAATACAGTACCAGTATTTTTATTCCGTGGCCTCACATCTTTACCAATGTTTACTACAACGTTAGACCATTTTTTTCACTCAGGAGTCTACGGGCTTCCACTAGTCCTGGCAGTATTCGGTCTGCAGCTGTACACAGCAGTATTATTGGGAAGGAGCTGGCTACTGGCGCAGAAGATCACTCCTGATATCAAAGAGAAGAACCGGTAAGTTTTGTCACTGGTTATCTTACTGGATTTGTTATACTTGTCTACTTTTAACTTCATTTTCGTCAGTGTTATTAATGAACATAAGTACGGCCTCCTACAAGGTGAACCGATGACCTGGTGAAGGTCGCAGGAATCCAATGGACGCGAGCACCGGACCATTCGTTACAGCGACACTTGGGGGAGGCCTATGTCCAGCAGTGGACCCCTTATGGCTGAAATGATGTACCTACATAAGTACAATCAGGATAAAAACAGATTTTGTTTTTTAGATGGAATCGATGGTGGAACGATAGGGATCCGAGACGTGTTGATGATGCCTGACTTACTGACTAAAACCCAACTGTGTCCTTCAGTTGCCCTTTGCATTCTAGGGCTAGTCACTATTTGTCAGTATTACTATTTGACAGTCCATACTGGGCCCCTTCAGATAAAGCTGACATCTTTTTGAGGCGCGTGTGGTATAATTTCGTTAGTTTCTTTCTTAACGTAACAATTTATTATTTTAACGAATTTTTTTGGCTAACCGTTTTAAAACTTTATTTTTAACCATTTTTTTTACGACTACGTTTTACTAATACAATAACACAAGCTGTACGCAACAATACCCAAGTACAACAGTATCCAATGAGACGCTAGAACGCAACGCGGGAATTGAAGAGCGACTCTATCTACCAATGACGTGTCGCCGACGGCGCACACCCGCCCGCCCGTCGCCAAATATACCTTAGAATTGAATACTGCGCATGCCTCTACCACTTTTGCCGAGCGATCTTGATTCACCGCGCGACCTGTACGAACTATAGGTTTGATCAAACATGTAGCTTCATACCGATTGGACGATAGGTTTGACCGTGTATGGCTGGCATGACACAGAGGCAATAAATTTTCCTAAAAGGAATTCTAATTGATTGTATTTGTTGTCTTCCCTATTCTCTAAAGCCTATTTATCTCTGATGATATCCATCAGAACAAATGAAGGAAAGTAGTGTTTAGTGTATTTATTTATTTAAACTTCATGTACAGTAGTGGTACATAAGCGGACTTAATGCAACAAGCCATTCTCTACCAGAATGCCTTGTTGCAGTTAAGTTATTGTATCAATTTTAAACCTATAGTTATTCTTTGTTGTCTACCCAGGTTTCCATACGCGGCAGTAGCTGAACTAGCGTTTGGTCCACCAGCAAAAAGGCTGGTCACATTCCTCATTGATGCCGCAGTCTTCGGCTCAGGAGTACCCAACTTTATTATCGGTAAGTTTTTGACTCACCCGAAAGAACATGGTAACCACCCAAATCACTAAAAGATTTGTACACCTGCCCCTCTAACCAAGTTACAACTGTTTCGCTTGCGTCGAACGCCTTGAGTTGGCCACGCTTCCAATTCTTTTGTTCTGACCACGAGTGAGCGTTGAGATGACGTCATTCCCGTATATTTGAAGTTTTCTACTAGCGTTAACGATTGCAGTTTATCAACTTGGCTAAGGGTTTTAGCTTTAGGGATGTAGCTCGTCAATTCGTCAGTAAATTTAGAACTCGGTGCTTTAATAACATTTATTCTGCTCTATAATATATCTAAGTCCCTGTCTTCTGGTGCGTTGGGAGGTCTCCACAAGGTGGACCGGTGACCTAGTTAGGGTCACGGGAATCCGTTGGATAAGAGACACACAAGACTGGTCGTCATCGCGACATATGGGAGGAGCCAGAGGCCTGTTCCCGGGATTCTGATCCCGATTTCCGGCCAACATAGGCACGGGCTTGCGGACAGTGAGCAATGGGTAGCTCACTGTCCGGCCGTCCGGTAACTGTCCCGACCAAGCCCAAGTCGTCGACGGCGCGCACTGTTCCCGCGCGCCTCAAGGAGTTGTCAGCAACAGCAGGGACCCAGCCGGGTCGAAGCCTACTGGGACCAGGGTTAACCGAAAGGGCGCTCGAGCCCCGATATGAAGGCTAGAAGGAACGGGGTGGGTCTTTTAGTCAGTCAGAGTCTGACACTATCGCTCCCGCTCGGCCCAAGAGCGGGGGTTGTTATTGGATGATTTTTTCCCATCATAAAAAAAGAGGCCTACGTTCCTCAGTGGACGTCTTTCAACAGAAATGATGATGACGAGAATCCCTGCCCTGCCTCTACAGTATCTACTTCCTCTTGACGCCTCAACACCTCACATTTGTATTCCATGTTTAGCCTCGCAGACGCTCCAGATATTCTGGTGGAAGATTTCGGGCGGAGGGATTGGCATCACGTACTGTGTGTGGATGGTGATCCTAGCACTGCTGCTGTGTCCTGTCATGTGGCTAGGATCTCCTAAGGATATGAAGTAAGTGATATGACATAGTAAAATGGGAACGGGCAGGGCCATTATTTAGAAATCTAGAGCGAGACTTTTATTGATCTTTAAACTATTTAAAACCCACCTGTTTCTTCAGTTGATTTTTGCTAACAGCAGTAGTAATTAAAATATTAAAGAAAAGTACCTACTGTGTGCAGTGTGAGTAGTGATTTTTTTTGTACTCCTTGGTAATGGCTAGGTTAATTGGTTTGAAAAAAAATATTTGTTTTACACATTCATGTACGTATAACATTATCAACAATTTTCGTACGACTATATAACAGTTTTGCCAAACTAAAAATTTTAACGAAATGATATTTTTTCGGTTTTCTCTACATCTTTCAAACGACTTTGATCTTCAGAAATTATGTTAAACACAAAAAAATTCTGGCTATGTCTTCCAGCGTATGCAAATCAATCAATTATTCGCAACGAAAATGGTTGTAAATGTCATGCGAGCGTATATAGGTGGCAGTACGAGTATGTGTGCATTTCACTCCGGCCGTACTTGCTTGGGTTTGACCCTCGTTAATCGGGGCCTTCACCATAAGGCAAAAAATGGCCTTTAGACCATAATACTTAAAATCTTTCTCCTTCAGGCCTATAGCGATAACGTCAGTGATAATAGTGAGCACGGTGGCGGTGACCACTTGGACTTGCATCCTGCGGGACCACACCTCTCCGGCGCCGGTCGCGGACGTGGTCGCGCTGCAGCCGCAGCTGCAGGACTTCCTTATAGCCTATGGGATACTGGCATTTCAGGTAATTTCGTACTTCAAGTCTAATTAAAAGTAAATGTGTTGAAAGGGATTTTGTCTTGTTACCGTCAGAAAGGGGAGGGATGAAATAAGTGTGGCTGGAATACGTTCACTGTAAAATTTTATGGATAAAATAATAGTTTTCTACTATTGTCAAAATACGAGGCTTATTCAGTTTTAGTAGGTACATGTGATGTAAATGTTTGTATTCTTAATTTCTTAAGAATTAGTATTCTTATGTTAGTACATTATTCGTCTTTTTAGTCATGCACTCTAGACGGTAAAGGAAAAGATCGTGAGGAAACCGGCATGTCCTAGAACCAAAAATTCGAAGATATGTGACATTCACCAATCCGCACTGGGCCCGCGTGGTGGATTATGGCCCATTCCCTCTCCTAGAGAGGAGGCCTGAGTCCCAGCAGTGGGATCATTAAAAAGGCTGATGATGATGATGATGACTCTTGACAGTGTTCGCGTGGTCATGTCTAGGTCAAGTCCTGCGCCACGAGAGACTCTTGCGATGCGACGCCATGCTGCTCTATCTATGGCGGCTTGGGAGATATCATTGATCCTGCAGGTTGTTTGATGAGGTCCGTTCACCATGTTGGAGAGCGTCCACGACATTTTGCCATCGACTTTCCCTTGCACTACCAATCGTTCCATTGAGTTCTCTTTATGGGTGATATGCCCGAAGAACTTCATGATTCGTACATTATTACTTTACCAAGTAAGTCAGACTCGGTTTACTTAAGAAAGAACAGTCAAGATGCTCCCAAAGAAACCGAACAGTAGTAGTAGTAGTCCTAGCTAACTCAGGCACATTCCTTCCAGTTCGACATCCACCCAATGCTGCTAACCCTGCAAGTGGACATGAAGGACAGCAAGAAGATCAACGCGGCTGTCCTGGGCGGGTTCGGAATCACGGGGTTCATGTTCGCAGTCACCACCGTGCTAGCGGCCATCAGATATGGAGTGGAGCTGGATAATAATATTCTGCAGAGTGAGTCCTTAAGATAAACTGCGGGCTCAAGCGTGGCTCTCAATCTATATAACATTAGTTTTAGTATACTTATGCAAAACCTTCGAGTTTTTTACTTTACATTAAAATACTAGACACGTGTTTCGACACGTGTTTAGAAAGAATCTATGCACAAAATTTTATAACTGTATCATGAAAAATCATAAAGTTAATAAGCATTTTACCTGGTTGACGCACAAATACATGGTCACTGGGCCATCCGGGCTACTGAGGTGTTGTTTTGCTCCCGCATCTAGCTGTGCGCTGGCGCTTGATAACTCCTATGACCTGACTTGAACTGTGTTGTTCTTATTGTCGGAGGTGTCCAATTTGTGACCTTCTTTAAATATTTTTGGGACAAAATATAACTTGGTATAAAAATTATTGGAATCCCTTCGTTTAATTGTTCTACAAACTATATCCAGGTTTCGCCTAAACTAAAAATAATAACGGTTCTTAATTAAAACGCCATATAATTACCGAAACGGATCTTGAGCGTTGGCTTCAAGTTGCGCAGAAGTCAAATATTCGGTCTCTTTAGTGGCACGAAGTGAGACGCGGGGCGGGGAGTGTCAGTGATTAGCTCGGCGCGTCATCGCGTCATAGAAGTCACTCATGATTCGTTCCCTGCGATTGCAGCATGTATCTAACAACGACGACGATTGGGTCGCCAATGTATGGAATGCGCAAAGCGATCCCCACTCTGACGCCGAGCGCGCAAGATCCGTGACGGTAATAAGTTGTGCTAAGGGAGATCCATACAAAAAACGTTGATTTTTTTTGGCTTTTTTAATAGGTACAGACGGTATGGAAACCTAAGTGTGCAAGTCCGACTTGCGGACACGGTTTTTCTATGTAACTTGATTTTTTACGGCACGTGCCATATCCCCGTCCTTTCTAACATAATGTCTCATTTTATTCAGGTATACCGTCATCCATACCGCTGTACCTCATGGCGTTGTTGGTGACTGTCCAGCTGTGCCTCTCGAGTGCCGTCAGCCACTCGGCGTTATTCCAGCATATTGAAGACTTATTGAATATTCCTAGAGGTACGTAGTCAAAAGTAGGAAGTTCATACAACCAGGGCCTGATCTAGTTATTTAGCCGTTCTGGGCAATAGTAGTTTATGTGACTAGGGGATAAAGCAGTGTCTTTAAGTCACGGGCGGCATGTTGAATTCCGAACGAAACGAAGGTTGTTGATTTGAATCCCGAACGATAGTGAGGGATTTATAAAATTACTCTCGCGATGCTCGGGAGTTAAAAAAGAAACCTGAGTGAAGTGAGGAATTTAAGCCGCCCAAGACAAAGACAGCTTTATCCCCGTGTTGCATACTCTACTTTTTACACCATCTGTGAGATAATTAAAAGACAATTTGGTCGACCAAATCATATTTTAGTGAAATATAAGAATTATATTTACAAGTTCATCAAACAAACAAAATTCACTACTCCAGGATTCTATAGTTTCTATTTTCCATAATGCTCCCGTGTCGTCAATACGCACGTTATATTCTATTTTTTGTTAGTTTGAATCATAGTGATTACATACTCTTTGGTTTCAATTTCGAGTCAACTTGTTCGATGCGCCTACATTTTAATTCACAATGTTGACGATTCTTGATGCTCCAAATTCAAATCTCATTATTCCCTAGGGATCGGCCATACTGCATTACCTCCCTAGGGATAGAATGACTTGCTTTAAGTGAGGTTTGTATGACGTGTAAAACGACATTATCGAGCAAGTGGTGAAAAAAGATAATTTTCGCCGCCCCGCCCTTTACATATACAAAACCATATAGTCACTTACCCTGCTGAAGGACCTCTGCGCTGAATATCGCGTGCGATATTCCGACTCGTACTATTTTTAATTCATAGAAATACCGTCTAAATTGAAAAACTGCGCGATACGTCGAACCATAGACAAACGAGTCTGAATAACGCGTAGTGTAATAGATCCTTTACTGTCGTAGCTAGCAATTGAAATTTTTCCAGGGCGACCGTTTTTCGGTCGGGCGTTATAATCATATTCCTGTAGTTGCGTTGGCTGCAGCTTTATTAATGAATTAATAAGTTTTATATATAAATCTTGGCATATTCTTTTAGTTAGTTGTGGCCCTAAAGCCCTAAATTACGAAGGTAGTGAGGATATTTTTCCCTTCTTTTACACTTCCACAAAACGAAATACTTGAATATCTTCTTTAGTTTAGAAACGGTAAACGTCTTCCGTTTAGAAACGGTAAACGATATAGATATGACGATGAGAGAGAACTTATTCGAAATAATGTTATGAACACGTTGGTAATATCAGTGCAGATCCGCCAGTTTGTGAGATACGACAGTTAGCGGGGAGGGCGACGATATCTCTCTGAGTCTTAAGTTTTAAATATACCCGATCCACTATCCAACCTGAAGTAGGTCTGTTTTAAGGTGGCACATAAAATTCTCAGCCTGCCAAATTTCTTGCCGCCTTGGGCAGATGCCCGGCTTGCCCCCCCCCCCCCTTAGATCAGGCCCTGCATACAACACAGAGAAACTCCGGTGATGAAATGGACAATCTATGTGGTAGGTATGTCATCAACGCAAAAGTCTAACTAACTGCAAAGAGGTTGGAAATCCTAGCAAAGTTGACAGTACTTCACGCCGGAACAGCTACTCAAACTAGGGGTTTTTAAGTCAAGAGTGAATAGATTGCTTCTAGGCAAGCGCGTTCCATCGTTGGCCACATCATCGTTTACCATCAGGTGAGATTGTGGTCAAACGCGAGCCTAACCATTATAAAAAAATTATAAAAAAAAAACTACAGGGTTGTTTGTAAAACATTGACAAACAACCTCTCAAGACTATGTTACTAACATCATATACAACCACTTTTGTTCTATGACTTTAAAAAAATTATTATCTTTCATATTTAAGAGATAATAATTTTTCATTAAATTTTCATACAAAAATAAAAATATTTAAATTGAACGTTCTAAATATTACGAAGCAACCACTACACACAATAGCGGAGGGAAGCGAGATCGGGCGGCGGGGATGCTTGATGCGCTTGCGCCGCGTCATAAAGACGTAGGTTGGTGTAGTAAAATACAGAGTTGAAATGATATGATGATGTTAAAATACAACAACGAAATTTTGGAATTTTGTTTTTGGTAAATGTTTTGAAAAAAGTCATAGAACAAAAATTATTTTTGTATAAATGATGTTAGTAATACAGTCCTCCAAGTTTGTTAGTGTTTTACAAATACTCCTTTAAATCAAGTGCAAGTTCGATCGGGTATGGTGTATTCCTCTCATCTTTAGGGTGGATCTGATATTACCAGCTTGATGCGGTTGACTCAATGAGAAGCGAGCCAAGAGGATCATTGCTAATTGATCTTGTCTGTTTGCATTTCGAGGAGTGTGTGTCGGAATTGCATAGCCTAATTCCACCAAGCCCATTACATCATCAGACCACCAAACGTACGGCGATACGCCATCTTGCCATGTTGTACTTCTCCAAAGAATTTTTGGAATAAAGAAAGAGAGAAAGAAAGAAAGAGAGAGAGAGAGAAAGAAAGAAAGAAAGAAACAGAGAAAGAAAGAAAAATACTTTATTTGGTGCACAAATACACATTCATTACTTACATACAATGCAGAAACGACATAAACATTTTTTTTTGTTCCAGATTTCTGCTTCCAGCGCTGTCTAATAAGATCAAGCATCGTAGCCTTAGGAGTAATTCTAGCAGAATCCGTTCCGCGATTCGATTTAGTCATGGGTCTGGTTGGCTCTACCCTGACAGGACCTTTAATGTTCATATGTCCTCCAGTATTCTTCCTCAAACTATGTTATATGCAATCCAAAATAGATTCTAAAGCCTTGTATAAACTGACTAACAAAGGAAACGGAACACAAAATGGCGGGATCAAAAATGGTGGTTCACAAAATGGCAGCTTTCAAAATGGCCACCTGTCAAAAAGCCCGCTCTTATTAGATGCTTTACAAACGAAATATAAAACGTTTGAAGAACATGTAATAGATTTGAGGGAGGAGAATGAGTATGCGATCAAGTGGTACGATGTTGTTTTAGCTTTGATTGTGATGACGATAGGAATTGTAACAACAATAGTGGCGACGTATTCGAGTTGGTCGAACTCTATAGCGTATGCGACATTCAGTCCACCGTGTTTGATGAACGCTACTGAGGCGGCTAGAAGCTTCCTACAGAACTTCTAAACACTTCTAGATAAGTAAATTTCTAATTTAATAACGTTTAGGGGCCAATCTCTAAGTTTTTGTTAATCTATTCGTGCGTTCATATGCATAGTGACTTAATTCACAGATCAATTTATGAAACAACTAGCTTTTGCCCGCGACTTCGTTCGCATGGAATAGTGACTTCCGGAAATTTCAGTTCTGAATTGATGCCGACTCTTGACCAATAGATGGCGCTGTATGCCCGGAATAATTTTTTTTTTTTTATTTTTTTTTTGCAATAAAAACTATCCTATGTCCTTTCTCAAGTTCCAAACTATGACTGTACCAAATTTCACACAAATCGGTTCAGTAGTTTAGGCGTGAAGCAAAGACAGACAGACAGACAGAGTTACTTTCGTATTTATAATATTAGTTTGGATTATAGACGTTCTTCATCACGTCTCCTTTTCGTCCGCCAGGGCCACAGAGAATTTCTGAAAAAAAAATCTGGTGGTCCTATAATAAATGACATAGGTGTGGACCGACTTTTATTGACTAAAAAATTTGTAAAAGACTGTCACGCGCTCTACTAAAAGCGGGAAAAGTAATGGGGCACTTAACCATCTAAAAAAAAAAACCGAAACGACACGTAGCCAATCCTAAATAGCAGGCTTTTGAGTAGTTATCGCTAACAGTGTTTTTATGAACCAACTAGCTTCTACTAGCGGCTTTACCCGCTTGGATTAAGGACCTACTGCTTCCCTTTATTAAATAACTAGCTTTTGCCCGCGCACCTTTTCTCCCGCTCTTCTCTGCTCCACCATACTCTACTGTACTCTACCCTACTCTATTTTATCCTACTCTACCCTACTCTACATTACCCTAATTTTCATTTTATTTTCCATAAGAACCTTCTCCTCACAATAATGAACACAACAACAAAAAAAGGATTAGCGAAATCGGTCCAGCTGTTCACGCGAGATGGCATGACCAAGAAAATAGGGATTCATTTTTATATATACATTATGTATTAATGTAAGAGTAAGTATGTTCATATAAATCCAGGTAAACCATGTTATGAGACAAAGGTTCCCCCGGAATGGGCTTTTCTATTTTCACGCACGTAACTAAAGCCCGGTGCCTTACTTTTTATATTTCTAAGGCGAAAATTACACGGTAGGTTTCGATTGACGAAAAACCTACCGTCTAATGCAATGATTGACGGTTTTTTGAAACTGATTGACGAAAACCATCATTCATGATTTATATTGGAGTTGATTGACGCTTGCATGACCGTGTAATGGTCGCTTATGGGTCTTAATAAGACGTGTAAAAATGTCAAGCGCGCGAGCGAGAAAGAGAGAAGGCGAACAAGGAGGAGGGGGAGGGGGTCGTCAAGTAGATCGCGTTATGAGCTCGTGGTAGAGCCTCAGTTCTTTATCGCTGAAATTAACTGTAGATATGTTAAGAAATACCTAGAGCATGACATTTAATTTTCGATTATTATATATATCTGTTACGGGCAACGTGATTAACTGGCCATTATTAATAAGGACCGGCCATTATTAATAATGCCCAAGAGCGACGGGCAAAGTGATTAATTTATCACTTTAACCAGCCATAATTAATAATGCCCGACGACCCGTGGTGCATGTAATAAGTCAGTGTTTGTGATGGCTTGAATTTATCCAAGTGATAGACCGGGCAGTATGAATAATTCCCTACTTGTAGCCGGGCAATGTGATAAATTGGACCGCGGTAAAGAAAAGTTCATTTCGATCGACGATGTTCCAAAAGTTGATATTACTCTTCGAGAATGTGTTCGAAGAGACTCTCATTTTGATGGAAAAGGCTTCCAGCATTGTACAACTGTAATGGTGACTGCAATTCAAAACGTTGTAAATGCAAGAAATGAAACATTCTTTGCAATTCCAAATGTCACAAAAGCTCATCTTGCAAGAATAAATAATTCTACACTTAATAACTTTCTTGCACAGTCCTTAATTATTAGATATTTCTATTGATTTTTCTCAGTTTACTAATTTTTAAACTATTGTTCATAAGTAATATTTTTATCAAAATAAAAGTAGGTAACTAATAATGTTATTACATTTTTAACTGTTTATTTTTTAACTAATATGTTCAATAGTTTATTTTTTGTTAACTTTTCATAAAAATTTTGCAAGTTTAATTTCATTTAATAAATAAAAACGCTACAGTTCTACTATTTTATTACTTTGCCCAAGATAGGGTGTGCATTATTCATAATGGCCGGGAAAAGTGATTAATCATGCTGTTTTAATCACATAGCCTAATTGAGTCGGGCATTATGAATACAGACCGGCCATTATTAATAGTGCCCGGACTTATCAAATTGCCCGTAACATATCTATTAAACCTATTGTATAGTGAATTACTGAATTGTAAATTAAAATATACCAAAGTGGGATTACTAGCTAAGTAGGTATTCAATTATTGGTTTTAACGTTATTTTAGTTGTTAGTCTGTGTAATATGTTTATTAAGTAGACTTTTATAATAATAATTAAGTACTTCTATTTAATTTTTTTTATTTTGTTTATAAGTTGTAAATGTTGTAATAAAAAAAAACAAATATTTATCAAGTTCTGCTGGGTTACCATGACGTTCAAAGTAAGATTGTTTCAGTCTTATTCCAGTTGTGGGTAAGAGACAGAGCTATATAGGTTTTCTAGCGCCATCTCTTACCCACACTAGAATAAGAATCAAACAAACGTTAAAGTAACCCACCTAAAGTTTACCTTCTGCTGACTAATAATAATAATGAATAATAAACTAGAATATTTCAAGTTGAATTATCAAGTAGATATTGCAATAGCTGTTACTGCATTCTACACTGAATTATAAATCGTCTAAATGTCAGTGGACTCGGGACCGTAATTAAGGATGGGCGAAGCAGCTTTATGAACGAAGGTTTTGTATAATTGATAGGCTCACGTTTGAGCACTATTCCAAGTAATGGTAAGCGATGATGTGGTCGAAAACTGGGTTGCGACAGTCGCTGTCTCGTTTTCGAATTAATGAAAAAAAGGCCTCACTGATGTGCCTTCACCCACGTCTAAATTAGTGACCGCTACGCCACCTTTGGACTAAAAGTCAATTAGATACATGTCGCATGTATGACATTTAGTTTTTGTGAATAATTTGTCTACAATCGTTAAAAACCGGCTTGCAAGGCTAACAGCGAGATGCGAGATTGGTTTTTGGTGAGATTTGTACGAGTGAAGTTCAGTGGATGTTTTAATTATTCGCAAATAGATTCCTAGTGGATTATATTGTGATGTGAAATTGGTGTACTTTCGTATCTCAAGTGTCTGTATTATACACCGCTAAATTTTAATCGTTTTAATCCCGTGGAGGGTCGATCCGGTACATGAAACATTCGATTTGTATAGATAAAATTAAAAAATAAAGTATGAAATTAATTTCTTTAAGAAAACGTCAGCTGAGCGAGTTAAATGACCTATAGGTAGTTTGTACGCAACGCCGACTATTAACTACAGGTCATTGAACTCGCTCAGCTGATGTTTTCTTAGGGTGAGTTGCACCAGTTAAAAAAACGATAACCAAACCATAACCAGCCGTGAAACGGCCACCTATTGGTCAATTTGACGATTTGACAACTGTTAACGGCTTTGTTATCTTTGGCAGTGGCAACTCACCCTTAAAGAAATTAATTTCGTACATGCGTAAATTAATACCGAGTTTTTAAAAAAAAGATACTTGATTTTTTTATTTTATCATTACAAATCGATAGTGTTTCATGTACCGGATCGACCCTCCACGGGATTAAAACGATTAAAATTTAACGGTGTATAGAGAATGTCTTTTCTTTATTTATATGTTTATTATAGGTAGGTAACCTAGGTAGACTATGAAATTAAACGAATTATTACTTGAATTGTCTTTTATTCAACGTTACATTCTTTATTACATTACCTATTATAACAACTTTACATCAGTCATCACATACAAGCCCGATATATTTCATAGGAACAACAAATTGTAAAAAAAACAACTTTTTTTTTACTTTCCTTGCGAAATGCTTACAGATTTGTTAGGTTACCTTTTAAACTCTAACGTTTGATTAATCCGACAAACATCTTCAATTCCCAAACGTAACAGAAGAGCTGACGAGATGGAGTATTCGGTCGTTAATATACGACAATGGCGAAATGGACACGAAAGTATTGGTCGGATTAATCAGACGACGGTTAGAGGGTTAAACGAAAATACAGAATAGGTATAATAACTATTTCAAACTCAAGTGAAGTTCCGGTATTTAAATAAATATGTTTAACTCAAAATACTTTTTGTATGGGAGCCCCTTTAAATATCATTTATTTTATGGTTTTTTAGTAGGCATTTGTTGTTGTAACGGCAGCAAAAATACATCACCTGTACAAATCAACTGTCTATGTTGGTTCATGAGAAATAGCCTAGTGACAGACGGACAGACAGACAGTGGAGTTTTAGTAACAGGGTCCCATTTTACCCTAAACGTACGGAACTCTAAAAACAAAGCTGTACCTAATCATCCACTTATAGTACAATTCACGAATGATGGCGGCCGTGAAGTTTGCGCAGAAGGCTGCGCAGTAACGTATTTTAGGAACCAAATGACGTCGTGCGTGTGCGAGAAGAATGTGGTATGCGCGAAAGTTCGCAAAGGCTAACTTCACGCCCGCCATCATTCGTGAATTGTACTGTACTAGGTGATGAATAAACTTAAAGTTAACAGGTTGTCAGGTCAGTTATCAGATTGAAAACCGGTATATTGTATATTTATAAAGGAGATCACCCATATTTATACATTTTTTGTCAAAGAAAAAGAAATTCAATATTCTGTTAAAACTTGTTCTAATAAACATTTTTTGTCATGACAACAAATCTAGACCATTGCCCTCGGACTTATTTGATTTAGTTTTTTTTTTTCATTATTTTTAATGAACAGAATTCTCTAGGCAGAGTACATTGGTCGTGGAACAGATGGTCGATGGCGACGAAAGGTTCTGGAATGGCGACCTCGTACCGGGAGACGTAGAGTTGAAGGCCTAACACAAGGTGGACCGATGAACTGGTGAAGGTCGCGGGAATCCGATGGATGCGAGACGCACAGAACCGGTCATTATGACGACACTTGGGGGAGACCTATGTCCAACAGTGGACATCTTTCAGTTGACATGATAATAATGGGATAAGTTCTCAAAAAAAAAAAAATACCCTACTAAAGCATGACAATAATCAAAGAAAATAAAAATACAATTAAAAAACATCTACACTAATATTATAAAGAGGTAAAGTATGTTTTTTTTATTGTAGGAGGTAATCTCTGAAAGTACTGGTCCGATTGATAAGTTTTGTTCACCAATAGAAAGCTGCTTTATTTCTGTTAGAGGCTATATTTTATGTACGCGGGCGAGGCCGCAGACAAAAGCTAGTTATACATAATTAAACATAACAAATCTGCAAGCATTTCACATTTTCTATATATTAAAAGAAACAATAATAACAATAATATTCTTTAACTTTGGTTTTTTTCTCCGTTTTCTTAAGTTACATTCCACGGGCCACAACCCAAGCCTAGTACAAAAATAACCTTTTCCTTCAATCCTAATTTACATAATTATTAACAAAACAGTGTTAAAACACTACAAAAAATTATTATATGGTTAGTAGAGAACACTATTTTTTTCCATCATGGCGTTATACATATATGAATTTATCTGTATCCACGAAAATGTTAGCTGGTAACACTATAATTTCTTAAAAAATAAAGCCAACTTAAGACAGACATGAGTCTCTTTAAGGGCTATAACCCACTAAGACACCATGACGGCGCGACCAGTTGCGCTTTACAAATACCGGCACGGATCTTGAGCGCTGGCTTCAAGTTGCGCAGAAGTCAAATATTCGGTCTCTTTAGTGGTACCAAGTGAGACGCGGGGCGAGGAGTGTCAGTGATTGGCTCGCTGCGCCATCGTGTCATAGACGTCACTCGTGATCCTTTCCCTGCGCTTGCTGCATGTATCTAACCAAAACGACAAATGGCTCGCCAATGTATGGAATGCGCTAATCGAACCCCACTCTGACACAGAGCGCTCAAGATTCGTGCCGGTAATTATACCTGGTGTCCTGGTGTCCATTTAGTTGCGTAACCAAACGGACACCGGTGAGTAACTTTCTACATATAGAGCTGTATACATTTTGATGGTAGCGGCGACTGGTCGCGCCGTCATGATATCCCGGTAAAATATAGGAAATAATAAAGGTGCCATCCGAACCTCGGTTGCAGACAGCATATGGGACGGCTGCATGACTGGTTTTCTATGTATGGATTTTTATGAGAACATTCCGAACGCGATTGCAGGTCGCGGCAACACGCGTAGCTGACGCTCGGCAGTTTTTGCTACCTGCATCCGAAGTTCGAATAACATCTATATTATTTCCTGTACATAAAACGTTCATCTTTGTTACAGACGATTGTTTTAAAAATAAATATTATAATTTGTCCACTCGAAAAAAAAAATTGTAAATGTCGTTTTTATGTTTGAAATTTTCGTTACCCAATTTTGTGTTATTTTAACCTCTCAGGTATCAATGTACCGAATATGGTACACCTCATACGTGCTAACTTAAACCTTATTACGTAATTATTCAAGGACTTTAAATCGGGCATAATGTTTTACTTTTTTTTTATTTTTTGTATTGATCAATCGTCAGTAAAAAAGATAAATGCACCATATACCTGAACCCGTTGTTTAGGAACTCAAAATATTAACAAATATAGTCACTAACGATAAATAATATTAGTGTAACATATAATTTAATTACTTACTAATAAACAATTATTTTTTTAAACCATATTATAAAGTAATTATGAACAGAAATATTTTATAAATGCATCATTTTCAAATTAATATAAGCATCACATTAATCAACGAAAATATAAACAAAACAAAAACATGATTTGGTAACCAAGACCTTTGCTAAGACTATGACCCCTACCTGAATAATGTTATTAATGTACATCACTTAAAAAAGCAGGGGATGACTTGCACACTCAACAAATGGGCCCCCAAAAACAGTCGCTAACACGGAGTGACGTAGCAACTGGCAACATATCCTGAGCTGCTTGATGAGTAGAGAGGTATACCACGACTATCAGGACAATCCCGGAAGTACGGTCAAAATCTGTATAAGGCTGATTATGCTATAATTATTATGTATTTAATATCAGTGGTAGCCCAGTGGTAACTGCCCAAACTTACTCTCTCTGCTCTCGGGCTCAAACCCAGCCAAGAGTATTACTTTAGGTAATTTATTTCATTACTACTGCTCTCAAAAAGATGAAGAAAAACATCACGAGGAAACTCACCAATCCCCACTGGACCCGCGTGGTAGATTACTGCCCATTCCCTCTCCTAGAGAGGAGGCCTGAGTTCCAGCAGTGGGATCATTGAAAAGCTAATTCTGCATGCTATATGCGTTTAAAATCGGTACCCATCACGTCTAATCCATCTGTCTTGCTAGTTTATGTAATCGGGTCCATTATACTATAGAGTATTGTTACGGAACATCCATCTTGTCTGGCAATTGGTATTTGTATGGTGTTTCTAGTTCGACAGGAAGAACTCAATCAGATCGCCGCAAGGCAAGTGGCGCCGTCAAATTATATCAGTCTTTGTATTTGTTCGGTCGTAATCGTATCTATATTCCATTTGTTTAGGTACATAACTAAATGTAAGCAATCTTGACATGTCTTTTATTTATCTAAAAGTTGTCTAAAAATGTTTACAATTTTGTTAACCTTGGTTTAGGTAAATAACTATTTGTTGACATATATGTAGGTATGTGAAAGTACTCGTGAATATGAAAAAGTTTATGGGACCAAGACCCAGCAGTGGGAACATTATAAGACTGACTATGTTATGCTAAATGCTTATTTGAGAGCCATACACATAAGTTGACATATTTGAGTATTGATTCTTATACAAAAGTACGCTAACAATAATATATATCAAGAGGACTGCAGGACCTAAAGCGCTGTCACTCTCAAACTGCATACAAAAGAAAGAGATGTGTGTCTATGTGACTTGTTTATAAATTAAAATACTATACGAGACAGTGATGTAAGCGAGTTGTAGAGAGAAGCGCTCGGCCAAGCACTCGGTGTTTTGTTTATACGTACCGAGTATTCGGCCGAAAACACTCGGTACGTGTGATCAAAGCATTACCGGCTTCATGTACTGCTATCCTATTAATGTCGTACTATACTCTGTTTAAAATAACTTTAGATATTGATGAAAAACTTTTATTACTCTCCGTTCAAACGATTTTGACTTTTATTACGTTGGTAGCATGACAAATGGTAGCAGTAAATAGTTGGTATTGTAATCACTTTTTTGCTTTTAATGCCATCCTTATTCCTACGAAATAGAAGTTAAAATCGGTTGAACAGACAGTAACAGAGGTTTCTTTAAATGTTTAATTTTAATGCGAAAAGGGTATCGTATAGTGGTCCAATATGGCCTAACAAATTTTACACATAAATATTATTCGTTGATTTTGTTGATCTGTTGATTCTTTTAGTGCAAAATGCATCAAAATTTGATGCGTAGTTTCTGAATAATTAACAAATAAACAGACAAACACAGATAGTGACTTTGTTTTAAACAATGTAGAGAGATCTAGAGTTAGATTTGATCAAATTAAGGTATTAGAACATATATTTTCAAAATTTATATTGCTTGTGTTTCTTAAAAATATCAAGACCTTCATATCTTATTTAGGTGATGCAAAATCCCTGGTATTTAGTTTCATATCTTCTGGTTGGAAAGTTAATGTACCTATCTAAGCGTTTCATTCGAATATGAACATTATGTAGTTTACTTTTTTTTGTTGTTTTTCATGATTAAATTCAGAGCAGTAAGGTTTATATTCGCATGTAACGCTTTGTTCATTAGGAAAAGTTAAAGTGCACTCTCTGAACCTTGTCCTAAGTAACACATTGGAGAGAAATACTCGGCAGATATGACTTTTTAAAACAAAGACAATATACTTTCATACAACACCATATTCCGAATTACAATGACATTGTTGTTAGCACGTCAACAAATCATTAATGGACGCGCTCACGTCGTTCACTCAATAGTGCCTAGTGCGAGTTTGTTTTACTTTAACGCGATCGACACGTTTATGACGTCCGGCGCTCCGATTGGCCCACTCCAAGCTCTTAACCAATCAGATATCAAAACGCGGTAAACGCACAGAACGACTGTTGTCGCAACAACAACGATATTATCGTGACTCGGAACCCAGTGACTTCAATAAAAGACATTTTGACAATACACTTACATAACCAATACGAAAATTACTTCACTTTAGGCAAGACTAGCTGTTTCCCAAACAATTTCCGTATCTCTTTCTTGTCCAACTTACCCATAGCGTTCCTAGGCATTATATCTATAACCAACATTGTTTTTGGTAACTGATAAGGAGCTAGTTTCTTTCCAGCAGATTCTTTTAGTTCTTTCAAAGTAAGTTTAGTATTTTCTTTGAGTACAACGACGGCAGCAACGATTTCACCGTAACTGTCATCTTCGATACCCAAAATGGCGACATCAGCTATGCTAGGGTGATCCAAAATGGCGGATTCGACCTGCAACGCGCTTACTTTGTACCCTCCGGTCTTGATGATGTCCACGGAGGTTCTTCCGAGGATCCTGAACTTGCCGTTCTCGAATGAAGCTGTGTCGCCGGTTCGGAACCAGCCGTCTTCGGTGAATTCTGAATTGTCCAGTTTTGGAGCTTTGTTCCAGTACCTGAAAGATTTTCGATGTTGTAGTATTGTAAACTATGCAATCTGTTTTTTATAAAGAGTTACCGCTGTCCTGGAACGCAAAAGGAGACTGAAGGAACTCAGTTGGGTTTTAGTCAGTAATAGACTTTAGACTTGGGGATTAACCAGTGTCTTATTGTCACGGGCGGCATGTTGAATTCAGAATGAAACGAAAGTCGCAAAGTTTTGATCCCGAACGCAGTGAGGGATTTAGATAATTAACTCCCGAGTACTGCGATGGAGTTAATATAGAAACCTCGAATTAAATGCGGAATTCAAGCTGCCCAAGACAAAGACAGTTTTATCCCCGATAGAACGGTTGGACGGCGAGCTACCAAATGCTCACTGACCGCAAGCTCACGCCTACGAAATAGGGTCTAACAGATTCGCTTTTGCTAACACTTGGACATGAAATAACAACAAATGCAATTACGAGACTTGATAATAGGAAATCGTAAACTAGATATAATATATGCAGCTTCAAACTTATGACGTACTTACGCGTCTTAAGCCAAGGTAACGGATCATTTGGTGACCTTTTCTGAGCTATTTTAGTGAATAAGGATCGCCATTTTTTCATCTACTTGCGTCATTCTAGTCTATCTAAGAATAAAATAATCCTTCCGACCGAATTTCGATCACGGTGGCCAATTTACATTAGTTTGGTGCAGCTAAGGTGTGGAATTCTCTGGCGGAGTCTGTTTGCTGGGAGAAAACTCATTGTTGAGTTAAGCTGGGCTTTGTACATAAATTATCAAATCATTGTACTAAGATTAAATTTTTGTGTGTACCATAAAAAAATTGCTGACCCAAAAGGAGATGGCGGGACGACTTAGATGTCTTACTCGCGAATTGGAAAGTAGTGGTTCAAAACCGAGAACATTTGAAGGAGTGGAGGGAGGCCTTTGCCCAGCAGTGGGACAGTATAAGCTAGATATAATAATAATAAAGAATTAAGAAGGAACTAGCTGCTAGCAGCGACTTCGCCTGTGTGATAGTTAAAAATATGCGGATCAGAATGTAAAGACCAAGTCTGAGGTCTAAAGTATAAAAAAATGTACAAGTGCGAGTCAGACTATAATTCCCGAATAGAGTTTCGAAGATTTTTCCAAATTGCAATTTTTTTTTTTTGTGACGTAGGTAACAGCAAATTTACTGTTTTCAGATTATTTCCTATACCTGTGCTATAAGACTTTGGTTTGTGCCAAATTTCAGAATACTGCGTCAACGGAAAGTACCCTATGAATTTTGGTCTTTGAGAATATCAATATATATGTTTTTTGCGATATAAACGGCCGTATCTTTTTTATTTGTTAACTTAGAAGTTTGATTCTTTCACAGCTTGAAGGGACCGCAGACCTGAGTATATGGTTAATTTCAACTCGATACGTCCACGCGTTCTTGAGATAAATGGTCTTGACAGACAGACAGACAGACAGACAACAAAGTGATCCTATAAGGGTTCCGTTTTACTCCTATTGAGGTTCGGAACCCTGAAAAGTGTCCTAGGGGAACATACACCCGGTTTAAAAATTATCATGTGCTATTCTAGGTAGAAAGGAAATCGTTTGTCTTGGTATGGTCATGTAAAGAGGAGAGATGAAAAGCATGTTAAAATGTTGCTAAGAGTTATGAATTTACATGTGGATGGATGGAGAGGGAGGGGGAGACCGAAGAAAAGATGGATGGATTGTGTGAGAAGCGATATGAAAGAAAAGGGAGTTAGTGATAGCGTGACGAGTGACAGGACAGAATGGAAGAAAAAGACGTGTTGCACCGACCCCAAATAAAACGGGACAAGGGCAGGAAGAAGAAGAAGAAGCTATTCTAGGTCACAGTCCACCCTTATGCCAAATTTAACTCAAATCAATCCATCCATTCGAGCATAAATAAGTAACAAACAAACACACACAAATACTCATAAACGTTCGCCTTTATAATATACTAGCTGTGCCCGTGACTTCGTTCGCGTGGACTACAGGATTTTGAATTTATTTTTTCTAAAATAAAAGTAACCTATATTACCCTTTATTACATCAGCTACCTGCCAAAAAAAAGTCCCGTCAAAATCGGTCCAGCCATTTCAGAGATTAGCCGGGACAAACAGACAGACAGAAAAACGCAGAAGGTTATATCGTTGTCGTTTATAGAGAGATGTATCCTATGTATGTGCTATTCCAGGTCATGATCTACCCTTTTACAAAGTTTCATTTCATTCAATCCGTTAAGCATTTCCAATTTTTTTTCCTTTATAATATCAGTGTGACTTGCTGCAAACGTGTCATTTCATTCATAATATTAATTAATCGTCATAAACATATCAAAATAGTTTTCGAGGTCGTTCTACAATAGACAAGAAGTGAAACACGATCAAATAATAATATTACACTAATTCCGTTGGCGCCACAGTCGCCTCAAATTAAAATATTATAATAAAAAATGTGCATAAATTCAAATGAATTCATTCAACTATAATAATACTCGAATATCCAATCCATTTATGAATGATTATCTGGTAAAGTATTTTTAGATTTGTTATGTGTTTGTACTATCTCAATGAAAGAAAACATCGCGAGGAAACCGGCGTGTCCTAGAACCAAAAAATTCGAAGATATGTGACATTCACCAACCCGCACTGGGCCCGCGTGGTGGATTACGGCACATTCCTTCTCCTAAAGAGGAGGCCTGAGTCCCAGCAGTGGGTGTGGGAACATTAAAAAATGACGATGATGATGATGATAGTGAGGATGATGATGATGTTGACCATATTAATAAAAAAAATAAAGAAAATCTTGCCAAGGCATATCGTGTTACTTAGTTCTTTTTTAATATGGGAAATCAGAAAAGTTCGGATTCCGAACTAAAATACATTGCGTTGTTGTTTAGACAAATTGAAACATAATTTGAAGGAATAGATTACGAATTTCCTTTAAAATACTTTTTTTTAGGTAGGAAATCGTCTAATGACTTCCGCTCTAAAGTGGGGCGGAAGAGCGGGTCAGACATTTACTGACTAAAACCAAAGCTTATCTTCCTTCTTTGCCTTGTATTCCATGACCCCGGGGATTCCCGATCGGACTGCCCACAATGTTACCTAGTAATAGTAACTTGTCGGCAAGGTAGACGCAGTGGTTGAGCGATTAGTCGCACAGAACAAATATTTGTATGACCTACACACAAGACTTCCGGATCTAGACTAGGCTGTAGACAACCTTAGACTTAGGCTGCCCGCCCACGTCCGATAATCGGTGACCGATTTTTTGTAGCAGATAAATAGAACACACTGACAGCAATAGTGCAAAGCACACGTCCTACAAAAAGTTGGTCAGAAATATACAGAACAATTGTTGGCGATCGCTGTGCTGGCGAGGCTGAGGGTGATCGACAGACGGCGTTGGAATGCTGAGTGACGTCACGGGACCGGCATGGCAGTTCAAGTGCTCGGGCTGCGGTACCCCGAAAGCCGACAAAAAAACATCCGTTAACCTCTTGACTTAAGCATGGGAACCACGGAACAGTAAAAACAGTGGAAGAAGTAAGTAGGCGTGGCACTGTCGCCGCTAGTAAGAATCGCGTTGCGCACTTGCTGTTCAAGCGCCCTCATTCTCTAACTAGACTGCGCAACATAATTATTAACGAAAAATAATATTAAAATGCCTTATTGTCCCAAACTGTACTTTAAAAACCATAGTCGGACTAAAAATCTAACTCATGGAGGTGTATCATACCACCGAAAAGTATTATTTTCGGATTTATTTTAATAAAATGAAAAAATAAAATTGTGAAAGATTGCGCAGGATATACAAACAAAACTAGTCCTTAGTGACATCAAAACAAAGTTGATTTTCTTTTCTCGGTTATTAGCTTTTCTGGAATATTCGTTAGTCTACCAATACTTTTGACGCTATCCAAATAGTGCGTGACTTTATCATAATATATATATATATGTATAATATGTATTACATTGCCTTTTTAAAAAATATATTATAGTATAGTTTTTGTAAGTAATATAATATAGATAATGATTAAACTAATAAATATAATAAAATAAAAATTGTGGTATATTTGTGATGTATTTTAAATAAATTTAGTTAAAGAGTTAGGAACAACATAGGGCGTTTGAATTACACTTAATATTCTTATGTTTAGCAGTGGGCGATGGCGATGATTTCAGCTGAGATGATGATAATTGATGTACTATGCAAATAAATACCTTTTTTACTACGTTTAAAAATTGCCTTTAATCATATTAATTTCATAATTTTAATACCATCACACTATTGATACCAGCCATTCAAATACCAATCTTATTTTTACATAGTTGCAGTTCATATTGGATATTAAATACTGAACAATGCCATCTAGCGACGAGTAGCGGTACTTGGTAGTCAAAGATGTATTTCTTTCTTGTTTTTGTCAATTTGATTTATAGACTATAGAAATTAAAGTTGCATTTCGTAAAACATTTTTTTTTGCATTTCGTCTACGCCCTGTTTTTGTTTTCAGCCCATCATATTTTTGGGTTTGCAGTAAGAGTAAATTGTAAATGTATGAGTTTGGCGACACCGGTTCTGGAACAAACATTTTCTCAAGCTACTTCCACTGTTTTTACTGTTCCGTGATGAGAACTGTAGCAAAACCCAGTGCTTCCATCAAATATTAAGATGTTATTTGTGCAGTGTTAAACTAACCTTTGCGTAGAACAGTCATTGTAATTTGTATTAATAGAGTATTGTTCATATCCCAAGTCGTTTTACTATACAGTTAAAAGTATTAGCTTATACAATGTTACAAATATACAAAATCGGCCCGATTATCTGGCCTATAAAAAGTCTGAAGTGGGCGGGCGGCCTTAGACAACTGTGTTCTTTCTAGTGTTTAAGGTGCAGCACAATTTTACCGACAGATTACGAGTACTGTATTTTATTGTGCGTCCATTTGTGCAAAATAAACATGTTTTCTTTCTTTGGTTGACTTGTGTATGTGAGTTTACGTTTGTGAACGCATCCATGATACAGGAATCATTCTTAAGGTGGAGCAACATAAAAAAATTGGGTTGGGAAAGTTCAGATAGACAGTCGTTCCAAATAAAATGCTCGTTGTCAGCTGCAACCCTCCCCCTTCCCCCACTTTGGACGCCAATCCCACCATGGTTAAAAATAAACAGTTTTAAATCTTACCTGGTGAAGACAGCAGGTCCTTTAATAAGCAGTTCTCCTTGGTACACGTTGTCGGCGAGCTCCTTGTGAATGGTCTGCTTGGGCGGCTGCCAGTCGTACCCATCGGACTGCACGAAGTAGTCTTTGGCCGATAGACCGAGGCGGTCTAGGCATATCTATAGAGACGAGGAAAGATCATTATCATTTTTATCTGTATACACTCCAACTACACATATAACTAACTTTTGTCCGCGGCTTCGCCCGCAAACATTAATAGGCTAGTTGCCGTAAGAAATGTAATTAGTCCGTCTTTTAGATTATTCAAAAATAAGGGATACGTATTTTTTTTTATTTGTAAATTAAACCAACAATGACACGACTTGCTGCATTTTTTCGCACGGGGTGACGTCACACGTAACTTTAAAGGGCTATATCTTTGTTAGTTTTTGTTTAATCGAAAAAAGAAAAAATAGGTACGTGTCCAATATTTTTTTATAATCTAAAATACGAATTAAATGAAATGTAATTATTTTGACCCTGGACACTACCCTACACTAGCCTAGTACTCAGGATTAACCTTATAATACCATAATTAGAGACACAAAAGAAAGACAAAGAGAGAGCGAGCACCGGCGTACGCTTGGGGTTTAATGAATTAAAGTATCTTTCTATCGGTGAACAAACTTTAGCAATTGGACCAATACTTTCAGAGATTGCCTCGTACAAAACAAAAAAATTAAAAACTTTACCTCTATAAAATATTAGTGTGGATAAATCTGTAGAAATTTTTAGTTGTTCGCGCATCACGTAAAATGTACGAAATCGACGTAGATAAATTATTTAGACTTTATTTCATCGCAATCGGTTGACAATATCGAAAGATATACTACATTCGTTGACTGTTAGGAGGTACGAAGTTCTCCGGGTCAGCTAGTTAATATACTTATAAATAATAAATCTGTAGAAGTAAAAATTCTGTACATACTAAAATCATTTTTTATTTCATTGTGTGTACCTGTGTGCCAAATAAACGTATTTTCTTTCTTTCTTTCTTTCTTTCTTTTACATTGAAAATATCATAAAAATAAATGGCAGTGGGTGTTATTAGACCGACACCGAACCCAAAACAGTGATTAAAAAAATTTGTCTGTCTGTCTGTTAGTTCAGGCATCACGCCAAAAGTACCGGTTCGATTACGATGAAACTTAGTACAATGATTCTTTAATATCTTGGGCACCACACTGGGTACTTTTTATCCCGGAAAAGTGTATACAATATAAAACCGGCCAAGTGCGAGTCGAACTCGCCCATGGAGGGTTCCGTAACAGCAAGTAACATAATATAAAAGTTCTTGTAGTTCGTTGTAACTTTGATCGATGTTTTAATAATAGTGTATTTTTTTAGATTTATGACGTATTCAAAAAAAAACTACTTACTAGATCTCGTTCAAACCAATTTTCGTATGTAGTTTACATGGTAATGTACATCATATATTTTTTTTAGTTTTATCATTCTCTTATTTTAGAAGTTACAGGAGAGGGGGACATTTTACCACTATGGAAGTTTGGCTACGGAACCCTAAAAACAAACTTAATTTTGCGGTTCGATCCCTAGACCCTACAGTAATCGGGCCTTGTATTGAATGGACCATAGCTAACACGGATCATAAGATACAGCCTGGTGACAGACAGACAGACAGCAGAGTGAATTAATAATTATCTTCTTCTTCTTCTTCTTAGCGTGTGCATAGTCATCATCATCATCAGCCTTTTAATGTTTCCACTGTTGGGACTCAGGCCTCCTCCCTAGGAGAGGGAATGGGCCGTAATCCACCACGCGGGCCCAGTGCGGGTCTTCGAATTTTTTGGTTCTAGGACATGCCGGTTTCCTCACGTTGTTTTCCTTCACCGTTTTGAGAGCAGTGGTGATGAAATAAATTACACAAAGTAATGCGCCTGACAGGGTTTGAACCCGTGACCTACCGTGCATAGTCAAACTAATTAAATTCCATGCCTGGCCCAATATTCAGCCACGGCAATGACGTAATAATAATTCCACAACTATGACACAACGCCGTCTAGCTCTAAGCTAAGTGGAGTTTGTATTATGAGTACTAGACAACTGATAAACATACTTATATATATTTTTAAATAAAGATAAATTACACCCAGACACAGGACAAATGATAGTACCCATCACATTGGTCCTGGGTGGGAATCGAAACCAAGACTTCCGGCATAGCAGTCAGAGCCACTAACCACTAGACCAACAGGCCAGTCAATCAACAGGGTCTCATTTTTAGTTACGTAAGTCTAAAAACGCAAAAACAAGCTACCTGTGTCTCCGGCACGGGCGTCTCCACAGTGATCAGAGGCTCCAGCTCGCCTGTGTCCTCCCTGACGGATACGATCCTCGCGGCCACGCCGGGCAGCGGCAGTCCCACGGCGCCCACCGTCCTGGCGTCCACGGGCCGGTACGGGTTGCTCAGTGCCATGCCCACTTCTGACATGCCGAAACGTTCCAGCAGACGCATACCGGATATCTGCGGGACAATCGACTAATTAGGACTTGAAATAAATTGGGTGAAGTGAAGGGGAGGTTTGTATCCAGTAATAAGATGGTGAAGCTCTACAACATTATTTTTAGTTTAGTACGTGCGAAACCTGAATATAATTTGATCAGAATCAGTAACTGAATGGATTCCAATAATTATTACACCAAATTATATTATTTGCTAAAAATATTTAAAAAGATCACAAGTTGGAGACCGTCGACACTCAAGTTACACACAAGTTTAACACAGGTCACGGCAGGTCATATCGGGCATTAAAATACTCCCGACGTAAAAAGTACCATATGTCCAATTCCAGGACATTACAGGACGGAAAAAGTAGTAGAAGTATCCAGCACGGAGATAGGAGATAAAGCTGGCTTTGTCTTGGCCGGCCTGTGCTCCTCAATTCACTCAGGTTTCAATATTAACTCCCTTGCAGTGCTCGGGAGTTGCTTATATAAATCCCTCCCTCCCTGCGTTCGGGATTAAAACTAAGCAAACTTCGTTTCTTTGGAATTCAAAATGCCACCCCCGACTTGAAGACATTGTTTTATCCCCTAGTCGCATAATCTACTATTATGGACTATTAGATTGACACGGTTTTTACGGGAAAAACCCCAAAAACGAAGCTGCGAAAACTCACCTCCTCCCATTTCAAGAACAGCTGTGCTGGTAAAGGCGCAGACCCAGCCACCATCAGCCGCATCCTGCTGCCCAGGGTAGCTCTGACGTACTCCTTGGTCTTAGCGTCGGCGAACATCCTCTCATGGTCGGCTACCAGGCGCGCATACATCGCAGGAACTCCGTGGAAGACGGTTACTTTGGTCTCGTCACGTTCGCCCATGCCGAGGAGGCGGGACCATACGTTGTGGGATACGAAAGATGGCAGCATTCGGAGTCTGGTGGAAGAAAACAGAGATTGACTTTGGAAATGGGTTGAAGATATCACGAATAATAGTGGATTCCCATCACGCAAACGTTTCAACTGTCCCTATGTAAACTCTCGAAACTGAAAACAGTTTTTTTTTTTAATTTCTCTTTTAAGCTTAGCCAGTTACGATAACTGTCAGTGCTTATCGTTTTTTTAAATTGAATGATTTTTTTTTATATCGGAACGTAACAGTTAAGCCGTCGTATGTGAACGAAAGTTAAGTATCGCGTGTGAACGCGGTTGTAGCAAGTGTGCGAACGAGACGGAATTACCGGTTTTGCGAGCGTTCGCCGCACTCTGGTCGCGGCTTTATTTAAATTGTACAATAAGTTATGGCATTAAAAACATTGTTTTAGTCTTTTCTCAAAATGTTTCCCAGGTAATAAATTGGATCATAGGTTATGCGAAACTGAACCCCAGGGCCCTGGAACGAAGACAAAGCAGGAACAGGATTGGCTTTTAGTCAGTAAAAGTCTGACAAAAGCGAGAAAAGTCATTAGATAATTTTTATAAATAAAGGTAGTTTCGATATTTTTCGGCGCAGTATGTATTCAAAGTAATATCGATAAGCATACATTCAGCCGAACATAGAACCTCCTCCTTTTCGAAGTCGGTTAAAAATACCGTTTCCGATTGTGTATGTTAACTTCAAGTGACGCAAACTATCGATTTCAGCAGTTTCGATATATTTTGGTAAGTGCATTACCTAGTAATAATCGAAAGTATCAGATTTAATTGATAATGTCAGTGCAGTTACGAAGTATATTATAGAAACTCATTATTGTCTAATGTTTCTTAAACCCAACCTACATATACAGATATAGTCATAGTATTTCATTCATTCTCATTTGGAACGAATTGTAGATAGGTATAGATGTCAATCTCATATATGTACTTCACTTTTTATACCTACGCTCTGCGTTCGCGCTAGGGTCAGCGCGTTGCGCCGAACTGTATGAGTGCATTTGGAATGCGTCGTATTTTGTGATATAAGTAATAATAATAATAATATTCCACAACTATCACACAACGCCGTCTAGTACCAAGCTAAGCAGAGCTTGTGTTATGGGTACTAGACAACTGATAAACATATATATTTCAAAATACATACATATTATAGATAAATTACACCCAGACACAGAACAAATGATCGTGCTCATCACACAAACATTTGTCCTGGGTGGGAATCGAACCCACGACCTCCGGCATAGCAGTCAGGGTCACTAACCACTAGACCAACAGGCCTGTCAAGTAAGATGTTATACAACCATACCTCGCACCCGCAGCAAGTGAGGCTAGCATAGAGTTGAGTTGTCCATGTATGTGGTGCAGCGGCAGCGTGTGTAGTACTACGTCGGTGGCCGAGTACTGCCACGCGGAGTGGAGCGACGATATCTGTGTCTGAAGCATGCTGTGGGTCCATATCACGCCTTTTGGCTTGCTTGTTGTACCTAAAGACAGAAAGAACTGTTAAGTTTTATGAGGAAAATATGCAATAAATCTGTAGAAGATTTTAGTTGTGGACGCATCACGTAAAATGTACGAAATCGATACAGATGATTTTTATACATTAAAATTGTGTGTAGCTTGATATATTACTTGGGCTTTGTTTCATCGCAATCGGTTGACTATATCGAAAGATAACATTCACTGAATGTTAGGCGGCACGGAGTTCGTCGGGTTAGCTAGTGTAGAAACAAAAACACATAACAATATTTTTTTATTAACTTAAAAAGGAGGGGGTACAGATTTTTTTTTTATGTTTGTTTAAGTATAACTCCGTCATTATACAAGGTGTAAGAGATAGCCACACACTTTAAGGGCTTGCTCAATAGACGAAACTGAACAAACTACCATAATTTTTTTTTTCAGGAAACGAAAAAAAAAAATCCGCCTCACCATACAAAATTATTAACTTGATTGGACAGTTTGTATGGAGAGGCTGAATTTTGTTTTCGTTTCCTGAAAAAATGTTTTATGGTGGGTTGTTCAGTTTCGTCTACTGAGCAACCCCTTAAAGTTTGTGGATGGCTGTCCCTTACACCATTTATAGGCGGATTTGGAAGTCATTTTTTCTTCGAAAGGGCTTTATTCCGATTATTAGGTTTCCGTTTTTGCCGACGGCGAAACGGATTCGTTAAAAAATTAGTTAACTACCCCATTACGAAGTATTTCTTTAACATTTAAGAACGACCAACCTCGTCCGTGATTGATCGGCGGCGGAGACCTCTCGCACCGGGCCTTGATCGAAGCCATGGTCCGGAGCGAGGAGTGGCAGGCGGTCGCCAGTGAAGGAACGGGATGGGTTTTTTAGTCAGTAAGAGTCTGACACTATCTCTCGCTCCGCCCAAGAGCGGGGGTTGTCATAAGATGATTTTTCCCATCGAAAAATAAAAAAAAAAACCTCGTCCGTGATTATGACGTTATTACACATCTTTCTCTCGATATTTTGAAAATACAAATATCTTGTGGATATTATATAGGTTTCTATTGAAATCAAAACCTTAATTGGTGTAAAAATAATCCAGTAAGACCTCTTTAAATCTGCTATTTTGCGTGAACTTTGGCACTTCATAATGAACTCGCAAAACAAATTTATATAAAAAAAAAGACGGGTTGCACTCCGGGAGTGCCGGCAGAAGTGAAAACTTGATTATTAACGTTGAGCATGTTTGATATTTTGGAATGGTTAGGGAATAATTTTGCACCAATTGCTTTATCAGTATAAAAGTACTATCATTTATGTGGTAGAATACAATATTCATTTATTGCGCTATCGTACACAAACATGACAATTTATATTACATTAAAAATTTAACACTTTAAAACTATTACAATTATTTTACATTAAAAAGTTTATCTCTCCGAAAAATCAACTTTCATCCATCTTACGCTTTTTCGATCAGGTCACGTGTCCTGACGCGAGTTTAAGATTTTATACCCATTACAGAAAAAGTGCTCAACGCCGCTAAAGAAGTTTTCACTTCAAAAAAACTAGAAACCTTGCACATTTAATAGAGATTTTGAATGAATAGTTGGAAGAAGTTTTGCGAAATATTCGAGTAAACAATGGAATTACCGAATGCCAATAAAGCGTTTGTTCTCGTTATCAAGCCTTGCGTTAGATGAAACAACAAGCTTTAAGGAAAGGTCCTCTTAAATAAATAATTTTAATACTTACCACTTGTATAAATGATAAGCGCCTCATTATGCCCGTACCAAGCGTTACTCCTGCCCACATCATCCAAATTATCTTCAGCCTTAGGTTTCAGGAACGAAGTGTTGGGCTGGTACAGTTGCGCTGTGAGTACGTTATCCCTGCCAGTTATGAGGAGTGGCTTGGCCATCTCCAACGTGATGGGTCGAAGAACCTTCTCATACTCTTGGGTACAGATTACCAAGCTAGCTGAGCTGTCCGTGAGGTAGTATTTCAGCATGTCTGGTGGGTGGAGTGGAGTTAACGGGACCGCTGGAAGAGAAAGGTTTTGTTATTTAGTAAAATAGACTTACTACGATTTATAAACACGGTGATGTTAATTTTTTATTATGATTCGCTCACTTTTGACACTGTTTCACCTCATGGTAAGTGATGGTGTGGTGTGTGATCTTGCTTGCCTAGAAGTAACCTAATTACTCTTTACTTAAAGACCCCTAGGCCAGGCACTAGCTAGCAAGAAACACAGACTCTACGGCGGTACATTCCAGAACTTTTCGTCCCCATCGACGATTTGTTCTGCGAGCAATGTGCCCTGCCTACAGCTACTTAAGTTTGGCGATTCTTTGGGCTATGTCCGTAACCTTGGTTCTCCTGCGGATATCTTTATTTCTGAATACAGTGAGTGGGACAGTAATGGCTAGGTAAAGAAATATTGTTCGTTAATTCATATTCATAGGTTTACGACTATCTTCCGATGGTAAGTGATGATGTGGACGACGATGGAATACACTTGACTATATGCTTATAGGCAAGTCAAGAAAGAGTGAATAAGTTGCTACCTATTCACTCTTTCATGACTTAAAGATCCTCAGCTATCAGGAAACACACACTTAGGCCAAGCACTCCTCTCCTTAGCTGTATACACAATGCTTATGAATCCCAAAACATTTTTTTTTTTCTATTAATTGAGGCTCATATTATGCTATAGCAGTATGCAGTGCCGTAACTAAGGCACTACACTAAATAGGGTGCCAGTGGGGCCCAAGTAGTGTGCAGGCTCTGGAGAGGCGTACAAATTTTCAAACCAAGGTCAAGTTTTTCAGTGGCAATCCATCCATGACATCTCCCGCCCTTGGGTGGAGCGGGAGGGCGTGTCAGACTTTTACTGACAAAAACCCACTCCTAGTTCCTTCGTTGCAGGCATTCGAGGGCGGGGTTTTTCTTTTTCAGAAGCGAATCCATGTCCCCAGTAGGCTTTGATCCTGCTTGGCGCCTACGGTTTGCTGATATCTCCTTGAGGCGCGTGTGGCACTGTGTACTACAACACGCCGTCGACGAGGGCCGCCACAATTACGGCTTGCCCAAGGGTCAAGTTTTGGATCATGCTTAGTAGTTAATGGCTCCCAGGATTGCCTATTCTGTAGATGCTCAGGGCTGCAGCACCCACAAGAGGGAAATAGTGGGTGTGGTGTTTAAAGCTCATACTTCAAACGTCACGATTATTTTTGTAGGTTTATCTAGTTATTTTTCTGGACCAGACTGGCAGCTTAGTGCGAAGAGCGGCGCGGGTGCGGGTAGTGGCGCGGTTGCCATAGCATGGCTTGAACTAGTTTGAGATGCCCGCTCCCACGCGTTTTTCTGCTCACTGTCCGCGCAATCCCTATGGCCACTTGTATGAACGAAATATGGCGAGCGTAGCCGGAGCGCTTCCCGCGTCCTGTAGACCGCGCCGCTTCCTGCGCTTACGTGCCCACATAGGACACTCCAAAGAAGTTCTTATGTTTGAATTTGTTGCGTAGCGCCCGCGATTACAGTCTGGCCGAATGCTAGAACTTTTTTTAAGGGAGGGTAGTTATCGAAGCTCGCACCAGGTGTTTAAGTTGTTGACTGCAAACTAGCGTTCATACCAAGGTGACCTTGGTTTGTGTTGCGGGTACATGGATGTAAACCACGCGCCAACACGTTTGGTGGTTGGGAAAACGCGCCTCCCAACCAAGGGCGTTGAAGGTCATGGTTTACAACTGCTGTCTACACAGATTAAAACTAGCAAGGTCACCTTGGTTGGGACGTTGGTTTGTAACCATCTGGTCACCCGTTTAAAGGCTGGTTGCGGCAGTGGCTGTACGTTACGGAACTATACCTACATATTATCATGTTTAGTATGCATTACTTCAAAAGTGAACTGGTCATATCTAATGACATGTTGTCGATAATTGGTTGTTCACGTATGTACTTTTTAACACTGTACTGTTAAATGATTTTCCATTTTCCGAAGTGTTTGACACAATAGGGAATAAACATGATAAAAATATTTATTTTCTAACCAGTACCAATTTATCAATAAAAATACAAAAATAGAATATTAATACTGAAAACAATATAAAAATTGGTAGGAAAGCAAACAATATATAACAATTTTAAACAAATATGACTGTTTCTTGCCTTTTCTATGGCGGCCGTACCATTCCTTTGACGTCAAAGACCACATCAGACTTCTCTTTCTTTTTAACACCTTTGAAATTTTATAACTACCCCCTAAATCTTTTTAAATAATAACGGTTAATAATTCCTTTAATTTATTTTTTAAACAAGCTTCGGTGCCCATAGATAGCGATGGGTCTATAGGTATTTGCCTGCATTGTCTTCATGGACAATTCACATGCCATAGGAGGCAGAGGTTGAAATTCACGCCACGGGTATCTTGATTTGTTTTTCCCCAAGTGTCGCCATATCGACCGGTCCTGTGCGTCTCGTTCTCGTTCCAAAGCTTCGTTAACTCTTTAGAACAATCCCATAGTGAACACTAAACCAGAAGCAGTGTAGAAGTACATGTAAAAGTTGTGTTGTCTTTGAGTTGACTTACCAATGTTGCCGGACATCCATATAGCCCACTGCGCTATAATATGTGACGCGTCATTGCTACACATGTACGCTATCGTCCTCTCCGACTCGCCAACTGGGAAATGTACAGTAATTGACAATTATTATGTATATTATTACTAGCGATCCCGATAGACGTTGTCCTGTCCGAAAGCTGGGTTTTCGACAGAATAAAATTAGAGAACCCGATTGTAGAGCCATCTACCGGATCCAATTTTATATTCAAATCATCCAGGGACTCGCTGCTATGCGTTCCAAATAAGCTGGTAGGTTTCTCCACACAAACTTTGAACCGCTGTTTCATCCCCTTAGGGGGTAAATTTTGAAAAATACTTCTTATTCTTTGTATACATTGTAAAAGGAACCTTTGTGCAAAATTGCAGCGAATTTTAGGGCATGCAGGTTTCCTTACGATTATCTTTCACTTAGATGAAGATACTTGATAAAGAAGACCTCACAAAGAAAGTACTTAAATAAATATGACCGACGATATCTACTGACAGACGAGCCAGGCCACTGCAGGAACAAATCAGTACTCAGGTCGGACTGATCGACTTACCAATCACTGTGGAGACATACTACCATACTACACACTAGCTCTTTGTAGCACTTCACCAGCGCTTTGAGGGTCGTCAGCTTCTAGACGAAGTTTATTTTGAAATAGTCTAAAGGACCAAGAAAACATTCAAAGTGTTCTAACCCAGCTGTGCGGAGATCTCTTGCGAAAGAACGGAGGCTGCTTGGTACAGTCCGGCGTAAGTGTAGATACCGAACTCATCTTGTAACGCCACGCGCGTCGGGAACAGAAGGGCTCTGCGGAATACCGGGACCACTCCACCTGGAAAGTAAAATATCGTAGTTTATGTGTGTGTGTAGGTTGCTGTTTGTTACTCCTTTACCCTCAAACGGCTAAACGGATTTGGTTGAAATTTGACACACGGGTAAACCATGTCTAGGAACATCCTTACCTAGAATGATTTTTTTCCAGGAGTACCCTTGGGATGATTAACTACTTTTATATGGGTGGAAATGCTTTCAGATGCCAGTGATAAATAAATACTCTTTGGCAGCTAAGGCATAGCGCGCACTGGTGACTTTTGTTACGATGACAATCATTTTTTTACCCAAATGTCACGTCTTCAAGTGCGCGCACTACATGTTGGGTTCATAAGCTCGGTGACAAGGAATTAAGCCGGGTCTGCTGCACCATGTTTTCCTGTTAGCTAACATTGTTTGCTAACCGAATATGGGCGTAGCCTAACAGTTTTTGTTTGCCAAGACGAATGGGTAACATATTTTATTAACTAGTTTTGATAGAAAATTAGCGAAGCGGACCCGGCTTAATAAATGATATTTATTTTGAAAATAGGTTTAAAAAACACTTTTACACGTCGATTTTTTTTCGTCAGTTTATGCTAGATGAGGCCGGACCGTTATTAGGTATTAGTTTTTCAAAACTACCTTCAAAATACAGTTAAAAGTTCTTACGAAAAAATTCTCGCGAAATAAATCGCGTTCTATGTAGATAAGTTATCCAATAAATATTACAATAAAAAGATATGAAAATCAATGATCACAAAGAATTGTTAAATAACTTATTACGTACCATCGTGAATATTATATAAGAAACCGTTTTATCATTTGCGTCTATGTTTATAGATATATTTACGACAACATTTATTTTCAAGTACTGACAAGAATTTAGAGATAAAAATGCAACATTTACGCAATACCGTATTATCACGCCTTTAACTCATTAGGCGTCAAACAGAACAAGGTGTTATATTTAGGAAACGGTTATTTTCCTATCATTTAATTACGAGTAGGTTATTTTGACTGGCATGTTGGTTTAGTAGCCCTAACTGTAGTCGCGGAGGTTGTGGGTGCGATTCCCATCCAAGAAAAATTATTGAGCAATAACTTTATCAAATGATAGTAAGAAAAAGCGGGGGGTTCATAATCTGTACCCTTCTAAGAGTGATATACTCAAATGATTACAGAACTTGTTACAGCAACTTGTGTTTAATCATAGTACATAAGCAATGATGTGAATTTTGATTACCTACAATTTGATTGTTATTATTATAAAAATTACTGGATGCAGTAAATAACAACCGGAACCAATTAACCTTTCGTATGCCATAAATAGAGACACCATTATAAAGTTATTGTGTCCCGCGTGGATCCGCGTTCCGGCCATACAATGGGTTAAAAATTATGACTACCCTTTCAAATACTATCCTTAGAGAAACAATAGAAAGACAATGAGAGAGTGAACACCAGCATTCACTTGGGGTTAATGAATTGAATATCTTGCCTTGCACAGTTGAGTATGGCAGTGCTAGATGGGTCAATTTTCCTACATAGATAGATGTTTGTTACATTATTTTTGCCAATTACCAACTTATATTTAAGTACTCTGGTACAGGAGGCGACATTGTTTAAAAAACTGTAGCTTTTGGTTGTAAAGCACCTTAATATTGTTGCCCCTTTGTTACTACATCACATTATGTGCTAGCACAAGCAAAATTGATCGGACAAGTCACCTTCTGCCCTGCATTTAAAAATAACCAGAGTAATGTAAAGTTGCAACCCAGGGTTGTACTTTAATAACTCGAGTAGCTACTCTAGCTAGCGTTAACCTAACTAACTCTAACTCTGAGTAGAGTAGTTTGGAGTAAGTGGCCATATGCTTGACATTGACAGTTGAACTTATTCACGTTATAAAATGCCAGGGTATTATTATTACCCTATGACGAAATTTGAATGCAGGGCAGCATTTTTTGTTTATAGATGTGTTTACATAACATTGTTCAGGTACTGGTTAATAGTCTTTAATTAATTAAATCCCAAGTGAATGCCGGCGTTTGTGCACCTATTGTCTTTCAATTGTGTCTGTAATTATCACAATTGAAAGGTTAATTAATTAAACCCCAAGCGAATGCCGGCGTTTGTGCACCTATTGTCTTTCTATTGTGTCTGTAATTTCTACGATTGAAAGGTTAAATAGATCTTAGGGTGTTTTTAATTCATTAAACCCCAAGCAAACACCGGTGTTCGCTCTCTCAATGTCTTACTATTGTGTCTCTAATTACGATATTTGGACAGTTACTATAGTGCGAATTTCATCACATATGCGAAATTGGGTCCTGCAAAGACATCACTGACATATGTACCTGTTATACACATCACTGACATTATATTATATTGCACTCCAAACCGGTTTTACGTCCGTTGCGTCACAACCACAGGTTCAGTTGAAAACCAGCGTCAGGCACTAGTTGTCTGGCATTCATGCTGAACTGGACCTATTTTGGTGCAGCCATGAGGCAGGCATCAATGATATTTTTTTTTTTTGCTTCTTTTATTTTTGATGTGTTTATTGTGTAGTATTGTGTTTAGGCCTTGTGATGTACCAAATAAATTATTTTTCTTTCTTTCTCAAAGCAGGGTTGGGTGTTGAGCCAATTGTAAAAAGATAAACAAGATAAAAAAACTGTTTTAACTAGCATGATGCAACACATTTTAATGATCATAACTAGCCTACCACAATGAGCTCTATCTAGTAGACTTAACTCTGTAAAACTGACATAGGGGACATCGAATTTGTAGGCTCGCAACTTCAACACCTTATAATAATTATCAGAGTTTTAAATGGAGTAGCTACTCAGGCTGCCATTATGACGTCAAAAAACTAATGATAGCAGAAAACTCGTCCCATTTAGCAAACCAATGGTGGAGTTGCCAATCACACTCGTTAGCCGGTAAAAACTTGGTTTTTCATAAAAATAAGTCGCACGAACTATTTTGACAGTCGTTTTCAAGGCTGATGTAATTTGGCAAAAACAAGGTGAAATCACTTACCATTTCGTATATCTTGGTTAAATGAGTTCAGCAACTCTGTGTTAACTTCTTCTTTAATTGCAGTGCCCGTAACATTCCTGTAAGACGTAATTCCAAATGGTTTTCTCAAAAGCCGGTTGAAAACTCTTACGGTGCGAAGACCTAATTCCATGGCTCTAAAACTATCGATTACTCTATTCGAAAATGTTATGTAGTCTTTTAGGCGTCCAGCATAGAAATAATAGTAGGCTATACACTAAAATATAAGATAATTTCGTCAAAAGATAAGATCAAGAGGCGAAGATAAGGTTATTTTTGTAATGACAAACAGCTGACAATGACAAATGACAAAAATTATGTCAGCGTCACACGTCACACCACAGTATTATCACACAGTCACATTATTTGTGAATGAACTAGTGGAATGAACTTCACTGTGGCTGTTTTAATTATTCGCAAATTGATTCGTAAAACAAGCGCTAGCTCGGCAAAATAGACATGAGATTTTATTGCAGTATTGACTACGAAGGCTGCCAAATACTGCAAAAATATTAATACCTATGTTTCGTATTTAGGCCGTATTTTAAAGTGGCAAAAAATTGGCTAAAATAAAATGTTGTGATGAGTCGGTATGGTCTAACATCTTAGTCTGCCCTAGTAGTGGGGCAATGAAAAAAAAAGTGAAAATTGACACATGACACATAACGTCAGTTGTTGTGGTTGTGTTGCTTGTGTTTTTGTGTTATGTTGTGTACTGTTTTTATAAAATAGATAGTGTTAAAATAAAATAAATATGGTAGTAAACGCTCCAGACTCGCCTGTACAGGCTGAAGTCATTTTTGTAATAGAGGCGACTGCAGCCAACGGCGCGTATATAGGAGAATTGAAATCAAATTACATCGTTCCAACTTTAGAGTGAGTATAGTCGTTTGTTTACCTCATTTTACGGTCCCTGATTACTTAGAATTTGACTAATGCCATTCAAGATAACTATGGATTTGGATCCAGATGCATTGAACTAGTTTGAGGCGTCCTCTAATTACTATATTAATAGTGCTGGCAATTGTTAGATAATACTTTAGAATCTTTGTTCAGTTATAAGATGACAACATACACACAAACCCCAGACAGAAATCAGAATTTCATGACAAAGTCTAAAACTTTGTACAACATTTATTTTGCCATACTTTTATTACAGGAAGAGGTAAATAGTATGCCACGGACTACCAGTATTATTGTTTTTCCTTGTCAATCAATTTTATTGAATAAGTATTTATTCTATCTATTAAGATTGTCATATATAATCACACATATCCAATGCCCCCTATGTTTGTATAAAATCATTCTCCTGATTCAATTTCATTCAATATTTGGTTTCACATAGGCCTACATGGACACTTATAAAACGTCAAATCCAATTCGTATTTGAAACTCCATGATTACGCCTTTTATACAAGAATAAAATGTTTATTTTTACAATATTAAGAATGTCAACTTCAAATTATGCACCATTTAGCTCAAAAACCATGATTTTCAAACCCGTTTATATATATCTAAATTTATTTGTGGTAGAAACAGGTGATTTGCCAATCATATTAAGAAGAGAATTAAGAATTAAACAGTATTTTATTTAATTAATTAAACCCCAAGCGAACGCCGGCGTTCGCGCACCTATTGTCTTTCCATTGTGTCTGTAATTTCCACGATTGAAAGGTTAAACTTCATGCAACACAAAGACACCAAAGGCGGACTTAATGACTTATCAGTATACTAATTAGCTTATTCTAACAGAAGAACATGACTTTTAATCTTTAAACCCCAAGCGAATGCTGTATTCTGTCAATGTCTTTCTATTGTCTCTAATTGACGGTATTCAAAATGTTAAGACTTACTTTTTTGAAATTAAAATAGCTTTGTCAATTTATAACCTTTCCATCATGGTAATTAGAGACACAATAGAAAGACAATGGGTGTGCGAACACCGGCATTTGCTTGGGGTTTAATGAATTAATGTATTAATTTTGTGAATATGTTTATTTCCAGATATTTCCATGGAGGTCCATTAGAGGAAGGAGGCGGCAGTGGCTCGGTGTACAGTATAGTAGCTTATAAAGCTGCAGACTGCCACCCGGGCATACCTGTCGCCACCTTTGGACCCTTCACATGTCCACAATCTGTTGTAGACACCGTTGATAAAATACAGTAAGTCGGGATGTTTCTTTGTTAGACAAAATGTGATGGTGTAGTTGGAGGAGTAACTGAACCAACTGTATGATGCGGTATTAATTCCCGGACAAATATTTCATTGGCCTGGGTCCGGGTGTCTTATGTATATGAGTCTACATGTGTTTGTCAACAAATAACCCACAATAGAGGACTTATAACTAGTGTAGGGAAATGTTTAAAAAATATTTTTTTATTGGTGGGGTAAATCATCCAATGACTACGCCCGCTCTTGGGCGGAGTGGGAGATAGTGTCAGACTCTTACTGAGTCGGCGACCACCTGCCACTCCTCCTCGCTCCGGACCATGGCCTCAACCATGGCCCGGAGTTATAGTTAGTTACTTACTTTTAGTTTTGTTACTATTTCGTAGTACAATAAAGATTATTCTATCCTACTTTTTGTTTTCTTTACACACACGTGTTTTATCATTATTTCCTAATGTTTCGAAAAATCTCTTATTTTATCTCCAAAAACTTCTCTCTATCGAACTTTTCCCTTAAAGTAAATTGTTATAAAAGGCTTTTTCAAACATTACAGATACATAGGCGGGCACGCAGAAAGCCGCGCATGCGTGACAGAGGCCCTCACAGCGGCGCTCGCGTGCTTCGACGAGCTCGGCCGGACCGACAAGCCGATACACGTGCTATTATTATGCTGCTCCCCTCCTTACTCGGCGTATGCTGGTGGATTGGTGCCGGCTGGTAAGTGCTTCTTTTTTCTGTCTATGGTGCAATGAGTAACAATGCACAAACACAGCGTGCGCAAACACTGCCTGCATTTAAAGGGCTTGTGAAGAATCATTACTTGACTCTGTGATCTTGTCTTCTTTCTTCACAAACTCTCTTGCTTATATATATTTTGTATGTATGTATTTGTGTATCTATTTTAGAATTAAGTATTTATTGAGTTTTGTTATTTTATATTTGCACTAAGTGCAACCCCATTTTGTGTCCAGACAATCCCTGTCCATTCAAGGTAGCCTGGAAGAAATTGCCTAGAGCGATAAGGCCGCCAATTGTGTGTTTCTTATTATATGGTTTTCTTTTGTAAATTTATAATCTTGATGTGCAATAAAGTATATATAAATAAATAAATAATGCACAAGATCACAAGGTCTATTTTCTTTTCTGAAAATTAAATGAGTAAGTTAACTAGCTCGTAGTAAACGAAAGAAAAAAGAAGGAAAGAAACAGAGAACGAAAGAAAAAACGAAAATAAAAAACATTTTATTTGGGAGAAATAACCCAGTTGTAGAAATTTGGTATCTGTCTACGCAATACCAACTTTCTTGATTGGTTTATATTTTAGTGGTTTTGGTTTATTTGATGGTTATGGTTTTATGGTTTAGACAACTAAATATGCAGATAAAAGTAGTTATAAGTAAAAGAAAGATAAGCTGGTTTATCCCAAAAGATGGTTTGAATGGTTTTGGTATGGTTTGAGTTACGCGATCGACGACCGAATACGTACTGACTTTAATAATTACGTTTGCTAGTTATATAAAAATGTATGAAAGCAAAAGTTCTTAGCTGTTCGGTCGTATTGCTCCGAACACTAGTCTTAGGACTAGCTTACAAATTATAAACATTCTATGTATAGGAAAATATGCGTCAAGACCGCACCAACAACGTTAGGCAAAATAAGATAAAGCATAAAAACCACAGATAAAAACACACTTGTATCTTATAATAAGAATCGTGGCTGGAAATCGAGGTCGGGGTCGGCCGTTTATGTCGCAAAAACATATAAGTTTTTACAAAAACATATCTATAAGTATATATTTTTTTCGTTAACTTAGAAGTTTGATTTATTCACAGCTTCAAGAGACTGTAGACCTGAGTACGTGGTTTGTTCTGAGTAAATTCAACTCGATATCTCCATGCATTTCCGAGATAAATGATCTTGACAAACAGACGGACAACAAAGTGATCTTTTAAGGGCCCTGTTTTTAACACGCTTATATTAGCTTCACCTGTATGCTTGTAACCAACACCTTTGAGCTCGATTTTGGCCTACTTTGGGCGATCAGATTTTCTTCAAACTTTGCACACCCATCAAAGACTGATGACAATACACTAATCCGTTTTTTTTTTTTGTGAAAAATAAAAATATGGTTAAAAATTTATAATAAAAATATAGTTATTTCCTTTTGACGTACGATACCTTCAAAAAAATAGTTTTGTTTTTAATATTCGTAAACAAGTATTCCCTCCAACTGTGTGTCTAGGTGCCCCAGCGACTGTGGAACAAGCCGCCCGCTTGCTGGCCGAGCGCGGCGTGCAAGTGTCCGTGGCGTCGGCGCGCCGCGTGCCCGCGCTGCACGCGCTGTACGAGCACGCCGGCGGGGAGCTGCACCAGGCGCAACAGAGGAACTATGCTAAGGTACCATTGGACAACCCGACGTATGGCGAATATTCACCCTTACGTTGCTGATACCTCTACGGTCCGGACTAAGCGTTTCGCCTCGTCGTTTATACCGCGTACGTCGAAGGACTGGAACAGTCTGCCTGCTGCGGTCTTCTCGTCCGATTATAATTTGGGTGTCTTCAAGGCTAGAGTGAATAGGCTCTTAATAAACTAGTGCGCCTCACCATCAAAGATTGCATCGCTACTTACCTTCAGGTGGGATCGCAGTCAAGCACTAGTTTATCACAAATAAAAAAAAAATGGTAATACTAATATTGACCTATCCGAGAACCTCGTGAAAGAAGAGAAAGATAAACAAATCAAGTATATTGACTTTGCTCGCGAGATAGCTGACATATTGTGAAATGTGGACTCGGCGATCATTGTACCGATAGTCGTGTCAGCCACCGGCTTTATAGCCAAGAGCCTCGACCAACACATTAAAAGGTTCACATTAGGCGACTGGATCAAGGGCCTGATTCAGAGGGCAGTACTTCTGGACACGGTCCGTATTAGGAGGTTCCTTTCTCTGGAGCCCTTACTGCCGGTAGCTTGAACCCAGCTTCCAAAGCCGGTAAACTACTATATTTTCATTAATATTATTTTTTTAAGGATCCCCGTCACCTAGTACTGCTGCGAGGGTACAGTTTGAAGGAGCGGCCGCCGAGTCCCGCGCCGCCCCCCGTGCCCGACATACAGGCTGACGTCTATGGGTGAGTCCAACATTTTCGCCGTTCTTTGCTCCGCAACCCTTCATGCGCAAGTCTGACTCGCAATTGACGGTCTTTTTGCGCGGTACCCTTTTTCTATAGTAAAAGTAGCCTAAGTTACTCCTAATAACATTGCGGGTTACCCTGAAGCAGTAGTCTTGAGACGTTTCCATAAAACATGTTCTTCCTCCACAGTCAAGGCCGCGGCACTACAGGCCCCGCCCGGCCAGGGGCCCAGAACTTCCCTCGTCCGGGCGTCGCGGCCACTGCGGGAGTGGGACCCGTCGGCACTGTGCCTGGTGTACCTGGAGTAGCTGGTGTTGGTAAGCGTCATCATAATTTAAAGCAGCAACACTTACATACATTTCACATTTACTACAGAACCCGCCCTGTCAGGGACCTACAACTTCCTACTTTTCTCGCTCATTGGGAGAATTCCAGAGACACTGTGGTGTCCTCCATATAACCTGCGGCTTTGCTTGAGACTGACTACTTATGTACCTATACCCTGTTCGCGTTAAGATTAGAAATAAAAGAAACCTTTTTTACAGTCTAATCAACCGATTTAAACTTCTATTTCGTAAGCATAAGAAAAAAAGTGGTTACAATATCAACTATTTACTGCAGCCGCCATTTGTCATGCTACCAACGTAATAAAAGTGAAAATCGGTTGCACGGACAATAATATAAGGTTTTCATAAATTTCTGATCTCATTTTGAACAGAGTACAGTTATATTGTCTGAATTAACAATAATTACTAATGCAAATCGAGGAAAATGAATTATCTCCACATAATACTCATATTCCACTTTAAATTTACTCATAACACGCTTCATTGACTTGGCTTGGGCTGTTAATGTAGCTTAAAAACTAGCCCAGACCTAAGAAAAACTAAACGTTTTCTCAGATCATAATAATTCCACAACTCTCACACAACGCCGTCTAGTCCCAAGCTAAGCAGAGCTTGTGTTATGAGTACTAGACAACTGGTAAACATACATAATATATTTTCTAAATACATATATATGTAGATAAATTACACCCAGACACAGAACAAATGATCATGCTCATCACACAAACATTTGTCTTGGGTGGGAATCGAAGCCACGACCTCCGGCATAGCAGTCAGGATCACTAACCACTAGACCAACAGGCCAGTCAGCCAATTAATAGGTTAGATAGGTAGATCCGTTTGTGAGTGGTATCTCTGAGGGCGGCTATTATGCGACTACAGTTGTTTCCATGGGTATCTGTTAAAACAGTTCTGTGTGTAAACAAAATCCTACTAATATTATAAACGCGAAACTTGGTATGTATGGATGTTTGTTACTCTTTCATGTAAAAACCACTAATGAAACTAGCAGCAGCAAGTACAATTACCGGAACGGATCTTGAGCGCTGGCTTCCAGTTGCGCAGAAGTCAAATTTTCAGTCTCTTTAGTGGTGCGAAGTGAGACGCGGGGGCGAGGAGTGTCAGTGATTGGCTCGCCGCGCCATCGTCTCATAGACGTCACTTGTGATTCGTTCCCTACCTTGCTGCATGTATCTAACAACGACGACGATTGGCTCGCCAATGTATAGAATGCGCAAAGCGATCCTCACTGACGCCGAGCGCTCAATATTCGTTCCGGTAGTTGTAATGTAAATAAATATAACATACGTATTGTCTTTATCAGGAAACGCGTCATGTGGGCGAGGCGCAGGCAACTGGCTGGCGCCTCCCCGCGCGCCGCTGTACGCCAACAACTCGGCGCTGCTCACGCAGCTCGCGCAGCCCTCGTACCCGCCGCCACCGCCGCCGCCCGCGCACGCCGCACAGGTGAACCTAGCCCCCAGAAATTCTCGGATTCTAAAATACTAGTATTTCTGTCCTGTTTATGCTGTTCTCAAAATACCAGTACCCTCTACAATACCGATATTTCATAGTTCTCAAAATACCAGTACCTACTAAAATACCGGTATTTTGATGTTCTCAAAATACAGTACCTACTGAAATATCGGTATTTGGCTGTTCTCAAAATACCAGTACCCTCTACAATACCGATATTTCATAGTTCTCAAAATACCAGTACCTACTAAAATACCGGTATTTTGATGTTCTCAAAATACAGTACCTACTGAAATATCGGTATTTGGCTGTTCTCAAAATACCAGTAACTATTAAAATACCGGTATTTTACTGTTGTCGAAATACCAGTAACCGTATTCGGTTTCGAAAATACTGTTTAGGTACATAATATGTTATTGGAAATGTGTTCTATTACTTACACTGAACTATGAAATAAAAGTTTTCCTTTATAATGTCATAATTATGTAATAAGTCTGTAATAGGACTTTAGTTTTAATTTTTTATTACTTCAGCTTGTTAAACACACTTACATAAGTAGTCCCACTGCTGTTTAAACACCTACCCTGTATTTAATTTAAATCATAATATCCTATTTAAGAATATATATTTGGAATGGTTTGGTTGTGTGCAGGCTGGTCACCAGCGCATGGCCACGATGGTGACGCCGGGCCCGTCGGGCGCGCAGCTGCAGCGCTCCTACATCTGGAGCGGCGTCATCGAGTGGATGGAGAAGGGGAAGGCACCCGGGGACCAGCAGAAGACCACCAAGCATCTACCTTGCCAGGTCAATTTGAAACTTAGTTCATTATATGTGAAGGTCGCTTTTAGACTGTTACTAGTGTTCAGGATCTGAGGGAGGTGAATAAATAAGTGCACGGTGTGTGTGTACTATTGACTGGACTTTATTAGAAATAATTAGCCGTGAGGTGTCGTTAGAGGGTCGCGTGCGCCGCTCGCTATCCGCCGCGCGCTATTCAAGGCGCCAGGTAGACTTAAAATAAGTTACATTGACTTTTTCCTAATATCTCCAATATATCCAAGGTATCCGAAAACCCATTAAAGAACTGTTTGTCAGAAAAGGATAATAGTAGAGGGATATGGTTAAGAACGACCTTCACCGGTTTGTTTAATGGATGAAACGTATATTATGATAAATTTAGTATATTAAATAATACAAGGTACAACCCATAGTTATGCCAGGAAACAAATAGGCGACCCAACATTTTTGTGTTCTGAAGGCTTCACTCTTTCGCAATTTCGGTTAGTATTAAATTTATTCGTTAAAACACTGGTGCATTTTTCAAAAATAAAAAAAAAATTGTTTTGCCAGGAATTTCTCAGGCAACCCACCCGCGTTATAAATGGTGTAAGGGACAGCCCTCCACATACTTTAAGGGCTTGCTCAGTAGACGAAACTGAATAACCTAACATAAATTTTTTTTTAAGGAAACGAAAAAAAAAAATCTCCTCACCATACAAAATTATTAACTTGATTGGACAGTTTGTATGGAGAGGCTGAGTTTTTTTTTTCGTTTCCTGAAAAAATTCGTCGTGGGATTGCCCCTTTGAGGCTATGAGTGGACAATTGACTAGAGAAAAAAATACTTTGTTCATTAATTTTGCCATAAAAAAATATGTATTCCCTTAGTTCCAAATGAGCGCCACTATAATAAACAATAAGTGGTAAATAAAAAGTAACTTTATGGAAAAAACAATAGTTTTATCATTGATAGTAATATTTGATGTCCGTCTTTGGCCTGGAATACCATAGAGGCTGGGCAATCCCCTTTAGCAATCGGACACTGCACTGCTCCGAAAAAAGCATACCATACAAAGTACAGACTTTCAGAGATCAACTCCTACAAACAAAAAAAAAGCAAACTTTATCTCTTCATAACATTAGTGGAAATAAGTTTTAGTTTTTACATAGGTAGACATGGTCGACCCGTGTGTCGAATTTCATCCAAATTCGTTCAGCCGTTTGACCGTAAAGGATTAACAAACACACACACACACAAAAACACACAATCACAAAACAATCAAAAAACAAAAAAAAAAATACTCATGTACATCTTCCCCAGGTGTCAGCCAGCACAAAAGACATCGAGCCTGAACTGAAAGTGGACACATGGCCCAACAAGCTCCTGATGCAGCTGATGCCCAAACAGCTGATCTCCAACATCGGAGGACAGTACCTCAAGGACAGCAAGTCGGTGCTGTTCCATTTGCAGCCCAGCGAGGCCTTGGATGCGCTGACGAAGGTTATGGTGAACGGATTTGTAAGTATTTTTGATTGTGGCATACTTTTTATTCAACGACCTTACAGCCACTATCACTTCAATTGCAAGGAAGATGGTGGCAACCTCGAAAGGCTCATTGTGACCGGTAAACTGGATGGGAAAAGGTCTCCTGGTCGCAGCCCAATACGTTAGTCCGATCAGTAGCCCGATTCACGTAATGAAAACCGTAACGATATCGTAGCGATTTAGTCGTTTAGACCATTTCCGTATTCACATCCATCAATCGAGTTTTAACGACACCGATTTTAAAGTCGTTTGAAATTAGTCGATTTATAAAAAACTCTGTATGACATTATCCTGGTAGATTACTTATTAATGTAACTAGAAATAAGTAATATAGATCGTGAATACCGCTTTTGGATAGGACTTCGATCCAACGACTATAAAACTCCAATGATCTTTGGCTTGTTTGATTTTACGTGAATCAGGCTACAGATCGATACGATATACAATGCCCTTCACATCGCCAGAGACAAAAACATACGAAGGAATGTCATAAAAGTTAGTGATGAAGTAGGTCACAATTACCGTCACGAATCTTGAGCGCTCGTTGAAAAAGTGGGGATCGCTTTGCGCTTTCCATACATTGGCGAGCCAATCGTCGTCCTTGTTAGATACATGCTGCAAGCGCAGGGAACGAATCCTGACTGACGTCTATGACGCGATGGCGCGCACTTCTCACTTCGCACCACTAAAAGGACCGAATATTTGACTTTTGCGCAACTTGAAGCCAGCGCTCAAGATCCGTTTCGGCAATTGTAGCATTGAGGAATACGACGCAAGGAGGACAGCTAATAGACGTCTCATGTTGAACTAGGAAAAGCATAATCAGACTTTTAATGTGCCCACTGTTGAGACTCAGGCCTCCCCTCTGGATGGAATGGGCCGTAATCTACCTCGCGGGCCCAGTGCGGGTTAGTGATTGTCACATGTCTTCGAATTTTTGATTCTAGGACATACCGGTTTCTTAGCGCACCATAACAATTTTATCAACTAGCCGAGGTACAGAGAGCGGGGTACTACGTTCTGATTGGTACGGGGGAGCGGGGTACTGCGTTTGGATTGGTCGACATATCAGTACCTCTACCATGAGTTTAAAGCAATAGTATTTGTCGATACTCGATACCGACTACGTAAGTATTTTGTATGGCAAATTTTACAGCGCCTCTAGCGGTCACTTACGGAACCAAGATTTGCCATACAAAATATTTATATAGTCAGTATCGAGTATCGACAAATACTATTGCTTTAAACTCATTGTAGTGGTACAGATCTATAAGTCATATGTGTTGACAGACACGCGTCGCCTATTATTACACGTCTAGTGTCTGTAAGGTCGTTGTTTTTATTGTATCTGTTGATATTTATTATAATAGCGAGTAACAATCCTTTAGGTTTTAATCGATGACATTTTTATATTTTTTTTCTCTCTTTTTACTATAATATTTTTTTTTGTTAATTAACAGAATTCGAAAAGGAAGTTATGAGTTCGGTTATATGTACAGTACAATTCACGAATGACGGCGGCCGTGAAGTTTGCCTTTGCGAACGTTCGCGCATACTACACTCTTCTCGCACACGCACGTCGCCATTTGGTTCCTAAAACACGTTACTTCTGCGCAAACTTCACTGCCGCCATCATTCGTGAATTGTGCTGTATTTTTTTAATGCATGTCCACCGATTTCGCGGTCAACTGTGGATCGATTTTAAAAATTATTTTTTTATTGAAAGGTTGTGCTTCCGACATGGTCCCATAAAAATATTGTTGTGATCTGATAATGAATTTCGAAGATATGGAACAGAACTCCTCATAGGATCACAGCAGAACTCGTCGTAACAAGTAAAATTGCTTTGTTTATACGTGTAGTCGATGACTGGCTGAGGGGAGGGGTATATATAGAACTGCAGGCTTACTCTCCAAAGTAATTTCAATCTAAAGTCAATCCGATTGCAATGGCAATTTTGACGTTACGTGATTTGGTACTCTTGAAAAAAATATTGTCAACATATACGATTTCACTTAGTTCTCAAAATGGTCACGCAATTTTGAACCAATTTGGCGCTAGCATTGAGTTCAAGGGTACGAAACGTCACAATCTCAATGTCGAGCGATCGGAATTGAACTCAAGACTAAGCCTGCTGATCTGATGACGAAGCTGGAGGGTAGGCACGGGAGCTCTGTAATAAATCAATGTAACCTAACAGTATCTTGGGATTATTATAATTGTCATAAGAAGCACTCTGACTATAATGTACCATCGAGCTAATCTGATGATGGAAGGTGGGCACGAAACTCCGTAATAAAACAATTTATCCTAGCCGTGTCTTGGCTTATTGGAATTGTTATGCAGTGTCATAATATATATATATTTATACATAAATGTATCTTACTATAGAACTTGCACATAAGTTTTTCTGAGAGGTACTTTTAAGTTGTGGTACCGCATCTAAAAAATGTGAATTAAAAAATCTTTTTGCAAACAAAATACAACCGATTTCAATGTAAAAAATCGGCCAAGAGCGTGTCGGGCCACGTTCAGTGTCGGGTTACGTAGTTTCCCGTTCGTCACAATAAGTGTTCCCACTTAAGAGTTAACAGTAACTGCGTACATATAAATTAATTACGAACAATATCCCCAAGAAGTAAAATTTTACCCACAATGTAATTTAATTAAACCCAATATCTCACAATGTAACAAAACACTTAAACTACGACGACTATCAACGCATTTTTCCCCGCACAAGTTAAAAAATTAACCTCTCGAGTGCCTTAATTAGAGACACAATTAAAAAGCCATTGTGTCTCGCGTGGATCCACGTTTAGACACACAACGGGTTAAACCCACAATATACACTTAACCTTTCAATCGTGATAATGACAGACACAATTGAAAGACAATAGGTGCGCGAACGCCGGCGTTCGCTTGGGGTTTAATGAATTAAACACAATTACAATTTCCCACTATACTAAATATTCTTTGGTTCCTAGTTGACTACGGAACCCTAAAAACACTAAAAAGTACAGAAGAATTTTAATTTTGGAAGTCGGTGTTAAACAACGAAGAGACAAGATTTTGGTAAATGAATTATGTTTTGTAAAAAGTCATAGAACAAAAGTTGTGGTTTATGATGTTAGTAATACAGTCGGGCAAGGTTGTTAGTGTTTTACAAATAACCCTATATATACATATATAAGGTGACTGGCCTTTGCGAACGTTCGGGCATACTACACTCTTCTCGCACACGCACGTCGCCATTTGAAGTTTGCGCACCCTTCTGCGCAAACTTCACGGCCGCCATCATTCGTGAATTGTACTGTACGATACTTAAACACGTGATTGTGCTCATGATAACCAACAACTTTTACTATAGGAACAAACCTGAAATCGCGAAAAAAAATCAGCTGTTCAGTACATTTATGTTTGTCTAATGTACTGAACAGCTGATATTTTTTTCGAGATTTCGGCTTTGCTCCCATAAAAAAACTTGTTAGTTATCATGAGCACAATCACGTGTCTAAGTATCGTACACTAATTACCAGTCAACCTATATATATTATATTGGTTCGTAAGTCCTTGTGTTGGCAGAATATGGAAAGCGACATCTATTGAGTTGGGTAGTGGTCATAATATAATCTACACTAATATCACAAAGAGGTAAAGTTTGTTTGTTTTGTTTCTTGTTTGTAGGAAATAATCTCTAAAAGTACTAGTCCGATTGCGAAAATTTTTTCACCGATAGAAAGCTGCATTATTCCTGAGTGATATAGGCTATATTTTATGTAGGTACGCGGCCGAAGCCGCGGGCAAAAGCTAGTAATAAATATAGAAACCTAGCCATAAGAAGTCCTGACCACCGTAGACACGGGCTTGAGGACGGCGAGCCATGGGTAGCATGCAGGAAAGTGGATACAGTAATAATAATTTATAATGCATGAAGAAAAAAATGTTACCTAACCAGCCCCCCTAGCCAAGTGGGTTATCTGCAATCGTTAACGCTAGTCGAAAACGAATCATTTAAATAATGTGGTCAGAAAAAACGAATAGAAAATTCGTAGCCAAGTTCAAAATGATAGAATGAAACGTTATCGTTTCTACAATGTTCGACGCTACGTCCTTTGTTATACAAACGCTACATTGTAGAACGAGCGGCCGACTCAGGCACGTCAACATGGCTACTAACTTATCGTTTTCTACAATTGCTGACACCAAGGCGTTACCGATTGGAGAACGGAATTCGACACGAATCGGTTGTAACTTGGCTAGGGGGGGGGGGGGGGGGGCAGTCTATTAACACATAAGGGTCGCCGCACACAGGCCAGCGGCTACTACCACAAAATGTCGCCACCGGCAACCTTATTTTTACATTATAAGTTTTAAGTTAGGTGGCATGAGGTGTACCGTATTCGGTACACTGGTGCCTGAGAGGTTAACCAATTAGTGGCAAAAAAAAACTACAATGATTTATTTGCAACTTTGTGGACAGCCCTCTGCAAACTATAAGGCTGACATCAGACGGACTGCATCGCAGCGACCGCGCGCGATCGATATATTGAACTGCATGCAGTTGTACTTTCGACTTCGTGGTTTCATGATATCAACTGCACGCGGTCGGTTGCAGTCGAGTGAAGTCAATATCATCTGCATGCAGTCGTGCCTTCAACTTTACGCGGTCGGCTACAGTCGTGTAGTGTCGACGCACGCTGTCCATCGCTAACGGCATATAGTCAGTGTGCAGTTAATTACAAAGAGCAAACGCACATTGACATTGTCAACTTTGTTTTGAGGCACTTAAAGATCAAATCATACACTACGCTCCTGGGCTAGTTGCGTGGCGCCAACTGCGCAAAGTCAGATCAAACTGCATGCAGTTGAATATATGGACTGCGTGCGGTTGCTGTGATGCAGTTCGTCTGATAGCAGCCTAAGGGCTTACTCAGTAGACCAAACTGAACAACCTTCCACCAAATTATTTATCAGGAAACGAACCAAAAAAATCGGCCTCTCCATACAAACTGTCCAATCAAGTTTATAATTTTGTATGGTGAAGCTGTTTTTTTTTTTCGTTTCCTGCCAAAAAATCTTGCCGAAGGTTGTTCAGTTTCGTGTACTGAGCAAGCCCTTAAAGTTTGCGGAGGGCTGTTCTTTACACCCTGTATAGTTTTATTATATGGGAACAGTATGTGAATAAGATATTTTTTTTTCTTTTTAGTATTTCTAAGGGGTGTAGCCAAATTGGCACATTAGTGGTGGTAGTAGTGACAATTTTTGAAAGGTTTTTCTATACGTTTTCTTGCATTTTTACGACTATTAAATATTTTAACCTACTTATACAAGTATGTACGCTGTTTTATACCAGCTTACATACTGGTTTCGGCAGGTGTTACCGATATGGTATGACGACCAAGAATGAGCTTAGCCAAATAAAAAAATTGCATGCATATACACCACTATTTTTTAATTAGTACAAAAAAATGGGGCGGTGTCCTTACCCGTTACTAATATTAATTGTGTAGTCAAAAGCAAAAAAAAAAAACGAAATTCCAAAATTGTCCACGAAAATTTTTCATAATTGGTAAATTCAAAATTGGATCAATAATTCATAACAATTGTCGGCGTTGCGTACAAACTACCTACAGGTCATTAAACTTTATCAGCTGACGTTTTCTTAAAGAAATTAATTTCGTACATGCGTAAATTAATACGAGTTTTGAAAAAAAGGTACTTTACTTTTTTAATGTACTAATTCAAAATTAGTAGTGTATAATATACCCCTATTCTCCTGCAATAGTCTGATTTCCTGTTGTGTGTCTACAGGCGGGCTGCGTGCACTTCTCCCCAATGCCGACGCCGCCCCAGTGCGACATCAAGGTTCTCATCCTGCTGTACACGCCCGACAAGAAGGCCTACCTCGGGTTCATACCTAACAACCAGGCTACCTTCGTTGATCGACTTAGGAAGGTAAGTGGCCTTAAAATTAAAATAACATAACATATTTATTTATTACTCTTCCACAAAGATCCTTTACAAACTAACATTAAGTACATAACTGTACCTCAGAGGTAAACAACGGTATGTGCCAAAAAGTAAATTTTACAGGAGAGGCAAAAACGTGCGGATAGAAACTAAATGTATTTTCTATCCGCGCTTTGGCATAGTTGCTTTAAAGATATTGAAACAAACTCAATTGTATTTTTTATAATTATTAGATGGAATTATTATGTATTAGAACAACATTAAGTGCGCGTAAAGCTGAGGAGTAATCAATCCTATCATCATTTAAAGTCCAGTCTATACCCGATATATTTTTGTCATATACGATTGGATATTTCTCTTCCTAGATGTCGTAGGACTTGATACCCTATACCATTACGTAGAACTGGCTCTTACGATTACAACAGTGCAAAAAACATATTTTCAAAAAAGTGGAGTTACTATTGTTTACCTCTGAGGTACAGGTAGATAAAAATATTTCTTCGTGGGAGAGTGGTATCTGCACTAGGAAATCCTGTCACACAGATTACCAGACCTCACAACAGACTGTGTTTTTATTTTAAAATAAGATCGTGTAGAAAGAAATAAAATAATAAAAAAAGAGGAGCAGCAAAAGAAAATAATTACACACTAAAACTGGTTGTTGTGTGGTGTGGAGGTCATAGCCTACTGCGGCCAGGGTAATCCGAAAGGGAACTCGAGCCCCGGTATGAAGGCTTGAAGGAACGGGATGGATTTTTTAGTTAGTAAGAGTCTGATACTATCTCCCGCTTCGCCCAAGAGCGGAGGTTGTCATTGGATAATTTTCATTATGGTGTGGTATGAGGGTAGTTACATATGTGTGTGGTGGTAGTTATGGTGTGGTAAAATAGAATAAACTGTATTGTACACCAAAATAGTAACAATTTCACTGAAACTTAAATCTATGGGATAATGGTAGTCTTATCGCTGGCGGCGATGTGTGCCAGACAACCTTAGGATGGACTATAAGAACTAAAAAAGGGCGTAAGGGGGGAGGAATGTCTTAATTGCTTAAAAAGATGAAGGGAAACAGTTCAGACAGTTTGGTGGCTCCAAAACCATAGGTGTCTGGCAGGGCCGAAGTCTACTGGGGGGTTTTACTTCCGAAAGGGTCACTCGAGGTCCTGGAACACAAAGGTTTAAGAAGAAACATAGGTGTAGTGCTAGTCAGTAAAAGCCTGACTCGCCCTCCTGCTCCGTTCTAGAGCAGAGGCATTGTACGATTTTCCACTTTAAAATAAAAGTTGTGGCTCAGTGGTAACAACCCCGACTTACGAGTTGTATATCATTGGTCTAATCCCAGCTAGGTGCATTAATTACTTTGTGTTATTTATTTAATCACCATTGCTTTCAAAACGGTGAAGAAAAATATCGTGAGGAAACCGGCATGCCCTAGGACCGAAAATTCGAAGACACGTGACATCCACCAATCTGCAATGGGCCTGCGTGGTGGATTACATCTCTCAGCACTTTTCCATTGCGCGAACATTGCTCTGAAAAAGGCGAATAAGACGCCTATCGTAAAGACTGATTAAAGGTGCCTCAAGAAAATAATATCTGGAAGAATTTGTGAAGTGAATAGGCTCCTTTCAATCGTGGAAATTACAGACACAATAGAAAGACAATAGGTGCGCGAACGCCGGCGTTCGCCTGGGGTTTAATGAATTAATAAACTAGTGCGCCTCACCATCAAAGGTTGCATCACTGCTTACCATCAGGTGGGATCGCAGTCAAGCACTAGTTTATACCAATAAAAAAAAAATAGTGAAAGCCTTTCCACAGCAGCGGTAAAAAAAAAATCTATCATTTTGACCGCCCCGTCAAAAAAGCTCGCCGTTCGTCCATCCGGTAACCATCCAGACCGGGCCCGAGTCGTTGACGGCGCGTAGTGTTCCATGCTCGCCTCAGAGATGTCAGCAAAATCGTAGGCCCCAGCGGGGCCGAAGCCTACTGGGGCCATGGGTTCGCTTCTCATCAGGGCCGTAAGTCTGCTATTTTTAAAAATTCGTCATTCCAACACAATCCCATTGTCATTTTGCTACAAGTTTATAATCTGCTGATCATTGATCTGTCAATGTTCTTTTAATAAATAGAATTGTGGTAGAATGACAAAATCGAGCTTTTTAAAAGCACTAATTGCACAATCAGCGCAATGGCTTCGTAATGGTAGCAAGGTCATTGATCAAATGAACTGTCAAAATTTTTGCAGATTACCGCATACGTCAGACATTTATTTATCATTATGAACGAGATTACCATTCTATCCATTTCTTAAATGGAGTGTCAGTGGTTGACCATTGGAAAGTCAAAATGTCGCCATTATATTAGTAGATTATCAAAATTTGTCAAAATCAACAATTATGAAATCAATGATAGACCATTCTGACACTATTTTAATAGCAGACTTGAGGCCCGGTTGTCTAGTACTCATAAAACAAGCTCTGCTTAGCTTGGGACTAGATGGCGTTGTGTGATAGTTGTGGTATATTACTATTATTATTATATAGAGTGTCACAGCGCCGATTTTAATCTTTAAAAACGAATATCTTAGCAACCAGCGGGGCTAGCGGGAGGAGAGCGATAGCGTTCGGTTGGTGCTTAGTTTGGTTTTTTTATTTGCTATGGCGCAGTGGTCTGGCGCGCACCGCGCGTACGCAGTGGAGGCGTATTTTTGCAACGAGTTTTCGTTGAGCACAGCGCAAGTTTTGTAATCACCTTCGAATCCGCTGTTTAAGTGATGCCCCGAGTATTTAGTTAATTAACTCGTGGGTAGCAAAGTTTATAGCAACAGGATGTTTACCTAATCATTCTATTGGTCCTCGAAATAGACCAGCTTAATACTAAAATAACGGAAGAAGTGAGGGCCATCTCAGTTGATGTTCTGCGGCGTGTTGCTGCAAATTCGCTTGTCCGATTTGAAGAGTGCATTCGCTGTGGTGGAAAACATCAGCACGGTGTAATATTCCGTACATAAAATCCGCACCACTAAACTATAATTTACTGTAATTAAAATATAATAAATACAATCTTTGTTTTTTTTTTTATAATTATTCGAAGTTTCAAATCGGCGCTGAGATACTGTGTTATTAAATGTTACGTATGATGCAGGTAATTCAACAACAGAAGATAAGTCAGATCATCAGCAAGCAACAGCTACCGGCCGCTGTGAGCAACGCGGGCGGTATGCAACAGAATATGCCCAACGCTACCATGGCAGGTAAAAATATTACTATAGGGAAAATGCATGAAAAATATAATTGTTAGTACCCCTAGCCAAGTTGCTAATCTGCAATAGTTAACGCTTGTAGAAAGCTTCAAATGTACGGGAATGACGTCGTCTTAACACTTAGTCACGTGGTCCGAACAAAAGAATTGGCGGCAAGGTCAACTCGAAGCGTTCGGCGCAAGCGAAATGGTTGTAACTTAGCTAGGGGGGCAGTTTATCAATATACAGGGTTATATGTAAACACTGGCAACTTCTTAGAACTATGTTACTATCATCAATTCATCATAAACAACAACTTTTGTTCTATGACTTTTAAAAATGTATTTATTTAAACTTCATGTACAGTAGTGGTACATAGGCGGACTTAATGCCACAAGGCATTCTCTACCAGTCAACCTTTTGGTTAAAAAAGACAACACTGTGTTAGGTTGTTGTTGTGTGGTAGGTTGTGGTAGGTGTGTATATAATTTTCCGGTTTTTTTTTTATTATTTTTTATTTAAATATTTAAAAATATAATTCATATGTATGTTTAATGAATAAACGAGTAATAATAATAATAAGGATGATTATTTGCCAAAATTATTACAACAATTTTTAATCAAACAGTATTCAATATAGCTAATAAAAAAAAAAGCAGACATTGCTTATTTTAACATAATCTGTGTATTTTTCTTCCAGCATTGCCAGACACTAGGTATTGGGTACTTTTTAAACTCAGAGAATTAACCCTTATTTTTATTAAAATCAAACCTTTTGTATATATATACAGGATTATTTTTAAAAGAGTGAGTGAAAAGAATTTGATAGCGTTGATAATACCTAATATTTACACCATCGGGGAAATCTATAAAATAAAATGAACTCAATAACAATCATACTACCTACTATTTTGGAGATTGCGCGGGAATTGCATGACTTTATTCCGCCATCTCATTTCTACCATCGAACAACCCGACGTACGGCGAGTATCCACCCTTATGTTCAACGATGTAAGGGTGGATACTCGCCGTATCTCTACGGTCCGGACTAAGCGTTTCACCTCATCGTTTATACCGCGTACATCGAAGGACTATCTTTCCGTCTGATTATAATTTATGTGTCTTCAAGGCTAGACAGCGCCGAAGACACATAAATTATAGAAATAAATTAGAGGCTCATAATAAATTGTGCGATTCACCATCAACGATTGTATCACTGCTTAACATCAGGTGGGATCGCAGTCAAGCACTAGTTTATCTATACATATAAATAAAATTGGAGTGTCCGTTTGAAATAATGAAATAACCGCTTTTTAGTACATGCATATGAATGTATATATACGGTACATACACCAAAATAACATTTTTTACAATTTTTGTCTGTCTGTCTGTCTGTCTGCTTGTTCCGGCTAATCTCTGAAATGGCTGGACCGATTTTGACGGGACTTTTTTTGGCAGGTAGCTGATGTAATAAGGAGTAACTTAGGCTACTTTTATTTTAGAAAAAATAAATTCAAAATTGTTGTTCTTGTAGTCCACGCGAACGAAGTCGCGGACACAGCTAGTCAACAATAAAAATAAAAAACAAAACTAATTAGGGAAGTTGGTTAAATCATGTCATGTCAGTCATTTTATTTATTTAACTCACCAACAATTGACTACACACATACAAATATATGAAATACATGGAATAAACTTATAGAGTAGTGCAGTAATTCCTTACAGGTAAGCACAACATGCGTAACTTTACTGTTAGTTGCCTAATATCATGGAATAAAGTACATTGACCTTTTCCTAATATCCCTGCGTAGGTACCCTTAATATTAACAATGAACTGCTTTTCACTACTAGATCATGTAAAGGATCACGATACAAGTCGATTCAAGACAGCTTTACGTCCTTATTTCCATTTTTGAAATTAACTTTTTGAATACCGTAATTAGAGACACAATAGAAAGACAATTGCTTATGTCGAACTGTGTAACATAAGACATTCAAAAGGTTAAGAATGTCAACAAATGTAAAGGGGTCAATGACCGTTATTCACGTTTATCTGGTACCTACTACCTACCTTAGCATATTTTATGTTCTTTATCATCAGTAAATAACAGATGTGGGTATATATTTTTAAACTGGACCTTCAGCGAACGGTTCGTGCATCTATTGTCTTATTAGTGTCTCAAATTGACGGTATCTGAAAGGTTTAACTATGAGCGATCGGTGCCGCGGCAGCGGCCGGCGAAAACCAGAAACAACTACATTAAATAGAAAAAAATACAATTTTTTTTTTTAATAATAGTATTTTTTACTCTCGAACTCTTTACTTCGTCGTCATCACCATTTCAGTCAAAAGATGTCCACTGTACATAGGCCTCCCCCAAGTGTCGCCATAACGTCCAGTCATGCGCGTCCCATGGCTTTCAATACTTACTTGTACATTATTAGAACTAAATGAAAATGGCAATAACTTATGGGATTACGTTTTCAAAATTTTGATAAAATTACCTACGCAGAATGATTCATGTATTATAAATCGTATCTACCCATTTAGTGTGTCAGTGCAATAATAGCGTTAGGCAGGTAGTTCGATAACAATAAGCAAAACAATGCCGTCATGATCGATTAGAAAATTTATCATAAAATTGTATTTAGTACAACGTGATTTTTCCAAAAGAATCTAAATATTTCATGAAAAATGTTAAAATGATAAATTATTTTAATTCATTAAACCCCAAGCGAACGCCGGCGTTCGCGCACCTATTGTCTTTCAATTGTGTCTGTCATTATCACGATTGACAGGAGGATATTATTATCTATTATTATAAAATAACACATTTGCGGAATGAATTGTTTGTGAAAAAAAAATAGTTTAAAAAAACAAAACAAAACACGCTCATAGCATATCAAACTAAAAAGTGTAAAATAATTTTCAATATAGGTAGAAAATAATAATAATAATGAACGAAAAATATTAATATCATTGTGAAAAAAAGCGAGCACCTCACGCTTTTTTTCACAATGATATTAATATATGCTATGAAAGCGTGTGTTTTTAGTTTTTTTAAACTATTTTTTTTATTTTGCACTAAAAATAAACAGATTATTGTATTGTCATCAGTCTTTGATGGGTGTGCAAAGTTTGAAGAAAATCTGATCGCCCAAAGTTGGTCAAAATCGAGCTCAAAGGCGTTGGTTACAAACGTACAGGTGAAGCTAATTTAAGCATGTTAATAAATAGTAAACGAATCGAGCTCAAAGGCGTTGGTTACAAACGTACAGGTGAAGCTAATTTAAGCATGTTAATAAATAGTGAACGAATCGTTTGTTAACTTACTGTGTTAACATTATCACATGGTTAACACACGCTCGAATTTGGTACGGACAGACTAACGATTTGGTTTACTCATACCAAATCAGTTCACCTATAGAATAGTCCGGCGACGATTTTTTTTTTTGGTGGCGATATTCATCCAATCATCCAATGACAACCCCCGCTCTTGGGCGGAACGGGAGATAGTGTCAGACTCTTACTGACTAAAAAACCCACCCCGTTCCTTCAAGCCTTCACACCGGGGCTCGAGTTCTCTTTCGGATAACCCTGGCCCCAGTAGGCTCCGACCCGGCTGGGCCCCTGCTGTTGCTGACAACTCCTTGAGGCGCGTGAGAACAGTGCGCGCCTTGTCTGCTTAGTCCGGACAGTTACCGGACGGTTGGACAGCGAGCTACCCATTGGTCATTGTCCGCAAGCCCGCGCCTACGGTGGCTGGAAATCGGGATCGGAATCCCGGCGGCGGTGAGAGCGCCGTTGCCTGATGCGGTCAGCCTCCTCCTTTGCGAGCATTACTGCTTCGCAAAAGTCGGCGACCGCCTGCCACTCCTCCTCGCTCCGGACCATGGCCTCAACCAAGGCCCGACGCGAGAGGTCTCCGCCGCTGATCGCCCCCACGAGGGCACGGCGATGCTGCACACCTTGACTGTGTACTTCACCGTGTCCTCCGGGCGTTCTGCACAGTGGCGACACCCGGGCGTCACTTCCGCTTTATTTATTTATTAAACACTTTATTGTACACCATTACATATACAAAAAGCCGGAACCGGCTTTAATCCGGAACAGGAACCTCCCGAACTTGCCATGTCCGGTGAAGACCTGCGTCATGCGGAAGGTAAGGACACCCTGAGGTCTTTCCAGCTACGCCTCAAAGAGGGGACTTGCCGTCATAATTGTGGCGTGCCCAGCACGGGGTTGCGATAGTCGCTGACGCCATTTCACCATGAGATCCCACCGGAGCTCTGTCCGCCATGCCGTGACCTGTCGTGGCAGAGGACTTTCACCCCGGCGTTGAATTTCCACGCGCATATCGTGTGTGCAAGGACTGTTGCCTCCAGATCCCACGGTGGTAGGCCAGCCAGAAGGCTCGTCGCTCCATCCGTATTGCTATGACCCGTCCGATGACCATCATCATCATTTCAGCCGAATCACGTCCACTGTTGGACATAGGCCTCCCCCAAGTGTCGCCACAATGAACGGTCCAGTGCGTCTCGCATCCATTGGATTCCCGCAACCCCGCAACCGCAATCATCGGTCCACCTTGTAGGAGGCCATAATTATTACCTATTTATTATTTGAGTCCGTTTAGATCTGCTACGGTTCTGATTCGCTGCGTACCAAATCAATACGTGTAAATGATCTGGCCGGACCAACGATTTATTGATCCAGATTCTAACAAACTAACTATTTAGAAACATGTAATCTTAAATCAGACTAAAGGACTTTGTATCCATAGTAAGGAATAAATTAAAAAAAAAATGGGTTATAACCATTTCTACGTGGGTATTTCGCAAAAAGATTGACGTAAATATAAATCGCAATTTCGTGCATAATTTAGCTTACTCACCGACAATAGTAAAGTGTTCGTGTTATTTTCTTTTTTAATAAATAAATCTCAGTGAATCGGACAATAAATTTCTTAAACCATGACGCCACGAAAAATGAAAAAGTTAAAAGCAGAGGAATATACAAGAGTTGATAATAAATTAATGTGCCGTACATGTAATAAGAGTTTCACGCTGAAGGCTGCTTATGCCGCGTTAAAAGCACATAATGACACGCACAAATCACCAGAAGAACATGACACGCAAAGATCACCAGAAGAACATGACACGCAAAGATCACCGGAGAAACATGTCAACATGGACGTAGAAATATCAGAAGACGAGGATGATGAACCTGTTGTTAAAGACAGAATTCTACGCAGTCTGCTTGAAAACCGAAGTAAGAAAATAATTTATTTTATTTTTTATGCATAGGCTCGCATTTGCCCACTATCTCACTTGATGGTAAGCGATGATGTGGCCGACGATGGAGCTCGCTTGCCTAGCAGTAACCTATTCACTCTTGACTTAAATACCCCTAAGTTGTAGCTATCAGGAAACAAAGACTCTGGCAGGGAATTATAGAGTAGCTCAACGACCATAATTATTATTATTTTCTATTTCCATAATTATTATTATTAGCTGATTCGCTCCGAACCAGATTTTGTGAACCTATAAAATCTATTCTTCGATCTCCATCCTTACACTTGATATGTGTAATTGCGTATAGTTGCAGACATAAAGAAACAGGTTACCGGTGCAGTCAAGTCTATACGGGTCGGTACCGATCGGTGCAAGTATAATTCTCCCGTGTGCTCTTATGCGCTCATTTATAAAGAAACAGGTTCATACTTGTGGGTACCGACTGCCTGGACCAAGTCATACGGGTTTAAGGATTGGCTAGTGTAGTGTTTTATTCATACAGATTTACCCGTTTCTTTATGTGGTTTTACCGGGTATCTGTACCGACCCGTACCGACATATCCGGACCGAAAAACCTGTATCTTAATGTTTGTACCCTTTGACGCATAAAGTAACGGTCCGGTCGTCCATTGCGAGAACGGACTTGGTCGGCAGGTTTGGTCCGTCGTACCAAGTTCGAGCGTGCGTTAACACTATTATACATGCATATAAAGATGGGCGCCGCATCTCTTGACGAATTAAGTAAGATAGAGTAAAACGAGGCTTTTGACGGGATATCTTCGAGTAAAGTTCACTGTAATTAAACAAATTAAACTAATTGCATAGTTACCATCACAACTCTTGAGCGGTTGCGCAGAAGTCAAATATTCGGTCTCTTTAGTGGTTCGAAGTGAGACGCGGAGGCGGGGAGTGTCAGTGATTGGCTCGCCGCGCCGTCGAGTCATAGACGTCACTCCTAATTCGTTCTCTGCGTTGCTGCATGTATCTAACAACCAAGACGATTGGTTCGCCAATGTAATTGGAATGCGCAAAGCGATCCCCACTCTGACGCCGAGTGCTCAAGATCCGTGATGGCAACTGTAAATAAATTAACTATTTAGGAACATGTAATCTATATCTTTATAAGGAAAAATTGACTGACAGATCAACGCTAAGCCGAAAGTACTGGTACTAGGAACGTGAAATTATGCACTAAGGCTATCTTTTATAATGTATGTGCTAAGAAGGGTAATTTTTAAGGGTAATAAGGGTATTTTTTAAATCATCGCCTAAGGGAATGAAACGGGGGTTCAAGGTTTGTATGGAGAAACCTTCACGCGGGCAAAGCCGCTGGCAAAAGCTAGTCTTTATTATTCCGACTGAAAGACTTCGTATCCATGGTCAAGAAAAAAAGAAAATTCGATAAAACATTTCTACGTGGGTATTTCGTAAAAAGATTGACGTGATCTAAAGTCAATCACTTCGTGTCGGCTTGCTCCCTAATTGCAATACTAAAGTGTTGGTGTTATTTTCCTGTATATTTAAAACTTAGTGAATCGGTTTTTACACTTCTTAAATCATGACTCCACCAAGATTGTACGACTTAAAAGAACAGCAATATATAAGCGTTAATAATAAATTAATGTGCCTTACATGTAGTAAAGATTTTTCGCTCAAGTCGTCTAATCTAGTGTTAAAAGCTCACTTTGAGACGCACATAGCACCAGCGATACTTAACAAGTATAAATTACTAGAGGAACGGGACGCGGATAAATCACCAGAGAAACGGGACGCGGATAAATCACCAGAGAAACGGGACGCAGATAAATCACCAGAGAAACGGGACGTGGATAAATCACCAGAGAAACGAGACGCGGATAAATCACCAGAGAATCGGGACGCGGTTAAATCACCAGAGAAACGGGACGCGGATAAATCACCAGAGAAACGGGACGCGGATAAATCACCAGAGAAACGGGACGCGGATAAATCACCAGAGAAACGGGACGTGGATAAATCACCAGAGAAACGAGACGCGGATAAATCACCAGAGAATCGGGACGCGGTTAAATCACCAGAGAAACGGGACGCGGATAAATCACCAGAGAAACGGGACGCGGATAAATCACCAGAGAAACGGGACGCGGATAAATCGCCAGAGAAACAAGATGCGGATAAATCACCAGAGAAATCTGGCACGCAAAAAACACCAGAGAAATCTGACACGCACAAGTCACTAGGGAAATCTGGCACGAACAAATCACCAGATAAAGTTGCTCCGAAACCTGTTATTAAAGACAAAATCCTACGCAGTCTGCTTGAATACCGGAGTAAGAGAATATTTGATTATTTGTTTATGCGTAGGCTCGCATTTGCCCACTATCGCACCTGTTGGTAAGCAATGATGTGGCCGACGATGGAGCACGCTTGCGTAGAAGTAACCTATTCACTCTTGACTTAAAGACCCATAGGTTATAGCTATCAGGAAACAGATTCTGGCAGGGAGTTCCACTCCTTATCTGTAAGCATAACGAATGTGTTCCCAAACGCTTTATATAAATTACTTTTGAATTTTATTGTGTTAACAGAAGTCAACCATTTTATCTAGTAGGTTGTAATCCAACGTCCCAAAAGAGGTGACTTTGCTAGTTGCAATCCGTGTAGACAGCAGTTGTAATCCATGACCTTCAACGATCTTGGTTGGGACGCGCGTTTTCCCAACCACTGAAGTTGTTGGCGCGTGGATTATATCCATGGAGCCGCACACAAACCAAGGTCACCTTGGTTGGAACGCTGGTTGCCAACCCATAACTCTTCTTCTTCTTTATACGTCTCTGTTCCCATTATCTTTGGTCGGGGTCTACTGACAATTCTGCACCAGGACTGTCTGTCCTGGGTTGTCGATTTTGACATTTGGGCTTTCTTGAAATCTCTATCGATGTTAGACCACTACGTCAATGGCGGGCGGCCTATCGCTTTGTTCGGGTAGATTTCATCATCATCATCATCATTTCAGCCATCCACTGATGGGCATAGGCCTCCCCCAAGTATCGCCACAATTAACGGTCCTATATCGGGTAGATTTAACCTTTCAATAGTGTAAATTAGAGATTCGCGCTGCCATTGTCTTTCTATTGTGTCTCTAATTGACGGTATTTTATAGGTAAATATTCTGTACTTAGCCGCACACAATTACTAACATATACACCGTCAATGACCTGTAGTTAATACTCGGCGTTGCGTACAAACTACCTACAGGTCATTGAACTCGCTCAGCTGACGTTTTCTTAAAGAAATTAATTTCGTACGTTCGTAAATTAATACGAGTTTTTAAAATAAAGTACTTTATTTTTTTATTTTATCTTTACAAATCAATAGTGTTTCATGTACCGGATCGACCCTCCACGGTATTAAAACGATTAAAATTTAGCAGTGTATATTTAATTACGAATCGTTTCGAGAATAAACAGACAGAAATAATGCCTTAATCACACGTACCGAGTAAAAGGGCGAGACAGTGCTCTCGGCCGAAAACTCGCTACGTATAAACACAGCGCCGTGTGCTCGGCCTACCACTTATCTCTACAACTCGCCTACATCACTATCTCGGCCGAGCAACAGTTTACTGTCTCGCCCGTTTACTCGGAACGTGTGATCAAGGCATAAGAGTGCTGTTACAATTGAGAAAGTTTTTTTTTTTGAAGTGGGTAATCGTCAAATGACTTCTCCCGCTCAAAGGAGGAACGAGAGGGCGTGTCAGACTTGTACAAGTCTTACACACCCTCTCGTTCCTCCTAATTACCGGCACGGATCTTGAGCGCTGGCTTCAAGTTGCGCAAAGGTCAAAGATTCGGTCTCTTTGCGAATTGAGACGCGGGGGCTTGGACTGTCAGTGATTGGCTCGCCCCGCCTTCGCGTCATAGACGTCACTCGTGATTCTTTCCCTGTGTTGCTGCATGTATCTAACAACGAAGACGATTGGTTCGCCAATGTATGGAATGCGCAAAGCGATCCCCACTCTGACGCCGAACGCTCAAGATCCGTTTCGGTAGTTGTACAGAAGTCGGTCTCATGTATGTACTTCACTTTTTATATCTACGCTAGGCGATCACGCTTGTGTTGCTAAGTTCGATTGGAGTAAAATCGAGACAGGTGGTAAAACAAATCGGGATTTAAGGTTTGAAATCGGGACAAAAAGATTTTCTTTTTTGTTGAAATGTCATTTATTGACTTCTCTCGCACTAGGGTGTAACTATGTTCTTCAGTTGCCTTTTGCGTTCCAGAGCTAGTCACTCTTTCAATCGTTTCCACGCAGACATCTGACAACACTTTTCGAATGAGCGGTGTCTATGTGTGCGTTGCTCGAGCGCGCTTTGTATGTAGATTGTCTTCTGTACCTATCTAATTTGTGCTTGTACTGACCAAAACCTACCTGTGTTCTTCTTTTGCGCTTAGCGTTGTAGGAAAAAAAAACATATACCGTACTAGCTTTTGCCCACGGCTTCGCCCGCGATGGTCAGGAATAAATAAAAAACACTGTGCAAGTGGGGGCGGGCAGATTTGCATCTGCCCGCGCCCTAAGTTCCGTACAAGCTTACAGTAAATAGTTCAACTTCGGAATAGTTCAAGCCTCGGAAGATTTTTCTGAATCGCAAAAAAAAGATGTCTTAACAAAAAATTTATACTTTTCAGATTTATTCCTTGCTTTATGCCAAATTTCAGAATTCTGGGTCAACGTGAAGTACTTACCCTATGAATTTTGATTTCCTCGAGTGTCGAAATGTACGTTTTGCCACATAATACCTACTTCGGTTTATGTGGCAAAACGTACATTTCAACCTTTTTTCTCGTTCATTTACAAGGTTGAATTTTTTTTTCTTACAAATCTTAGAGTCCGAAGGCCTGAGTATATTTAGTTTTAATTTCAACTTGATACCTCCACGCGTTTCCGAGATAAAGGGTCTTGACAAACAGACAGACGGACGGACGGACAACAAAGATATCCTATGATCTTATAAAGGTTCCGTTTTTTTCCTTCTAGCTATGGAACCCTAAAAAGTAGCTTTCTATCGGTGAATTAGCTATTGGACCAGCCCCCTAGCCAAGTTAAAACCGTTTCGCTTGCGTCGAACGCTTCGTGACTGAGCGTTGAGATACGTCATTCCCGCACATTTGAAGCTTTCTACTAGCGTTAACTATTGCAGATTAGCAACTTGGCTAGGGGTACTGTACTTTCGGATAATACCTCCTATAAACAAAAAAACAAACTACCGCTGTAGCTATTGTTAGTGACAGCACATTTCATGCTGAACACAAGACAATTTTAATTTACTGGTTTTTCCACACCAGAGTGAACAGGTTTTAAATTCATTAAACCCCATGCACCGGCGTTCGCTCTCTCATATCTTTTTCTGTGTGTGTGTGTTCTTTGTGTGTGTTTCTCTAATTACGGTATTCGAAACGTTTAACAGAATGTTTGAAATCAAACATTCAAACAAACATTCAATCAAACATTTCTGGAATCGAAAACAAAATATAATTCAACACATTTGATATAATAATAAATTATTGAGGGTATATTTATAAAGAACACATATCGACGATGAAGTACCAATACCGTCTAACATTTTTCGAGAAAATTAGTTTTGAGCGATTATAATTTAAATGTGTGTTTCCGTATGTTTACTCTCCGAAGCACATATTTAGTTGTAACTGAATGTTTTTGAAGTTTGCAACCGTGTGGCCAAACCATTAATTTGTAATGGATTGGCCACACGGTTGCAAACTCGCGTTCCATCCAAGGTGACCTTGGTTTATGTTTTTGGTTTCTGTTGCGGCTATATGTATGTAAACCATTCGCCAACACGTTCGTTGGTTGGGAAAACGCGCCTCCTAACCAAGGGCGCTGAAGATCATGGATTACAACTGCTGTCTACACGGATTCTTACATTAATTCGATAATTTATTAGTATCATCGTCATCATAATTTCAGCCGAAAGATGTTAACTGTTGGACATAGTCCTCCCCCAAGTGTCGCAATAAAGACCGGTCTTATGCGTCTCGCGTCCACCGCATTCCTGCGACTCTCACCAGGTCGATATATCAGTCAGTAGTCAGACAAAACTAAGTAAATAATAAAGGTTACCGTTATTCCTTTTTTTTTCAACTACTCTCATAAGTAGAATTACTTTTATGGGGTACTAAAGATTGTATGAAAAACCCTTTCTTTCATACAAATCCAGTAGCCTGATTCACGTAAAATCAAACAAGCCAAATATCGTTAGTTTTATAGTCGTTCGACCGAAGTCCTATCCAAAAGCGATATTCACGATCTATCGACTTATTTACAGTTACATCAATAAGTATTCTACCAGGATATATTCGACTTTAAAATCAGTGTCGTTCAAACTTGATTGATGGATGTGAATACGGAAATGGTCTAAACGACTAAATCGCTACGATATCGTTACGGTTTTCATTACGTGAATCGGGCTACTGGGCTTAGAAACTTGTACCTTGTACCTTGTATCTGGTACAAATACTTACTTGAATAAATAAAATACCTAGTCATTAATAGTATTTCAAAAGTACCCACAAAATGATTTAGGCGAACATTACACGGTAGGTTTTGCTGTCAGTTTTGCCACAGTCAAAGTTTTGATTGACGAAAATCCTACCGTCTAATACGGTGATGACGTTTTCTAGTACTGATTGACGAAAACCAAAATTCATTATTGATGGAATCGACTGACGCTTGCATGACCGTGTTTTGGTCGCCTTTGGGAGTGTGTATAATACAATAAATTTATTTCTTCGGTTAATAGACTTGGCATGATTCCTTACCAAATTAAAAAAAAAAAAACCGGACAAGTGCGACTCGGACTCGTACACTGAGGGTCCGATCCTAATGATTCTTTTTATGTTAGGAAGAGTGTTACTATCTATAACGGTCATTGACCTTCTTACATTTGTTGACATTCTTAATTTCTAAAACGGAAATAAAAACATAAAGCTGCCTTGAATCGACATGTATCGTGATCCTTTACATGATGTAGTAGTGAAAAGCAGTTCATTGTTTGTTTTTCGGGTACCTACGCAGAGATATTAGGAAAAGGTCAATGTACTTTACAAGCGCCCAAGCGCAAGACGGTTATCTGGTGCCTTCTGTAGTGGTTTTATTGACTTCTCGCTCAAGTTCTAATCTTCAATGTTTGTGCAAGTCTCTCTGCAGACCATATCCCACCTTCCATCCTACTTCACGTGCCCTGCTAACTATTCACGTAGGGATCTAATGACAGCGTCAGCGGACTTTGAGCACGCCATAATTATGGCGGACCCCTCTTTGGAGTGGCTGGAAAGACGTCAAGGCGTCCTCACCATCCGTATGACATAGGTCGTCACTGGACATGGTACGTTCGGGAGTTTCCTGCACTGGATTCATGCTGAAGAAACGCCCGGGTGTGTCACCATTGTTTGGACCGCTCGGTGGACATAGTGGAGCATAAGTTGAAGGTGTGCCCTGCTTGGGCAGATTACCATCGTGTTCTCGTGCGGGCTATCGGCGGCAACGACCTCTCGCGCTGGGCTCTTTTGCAGACCATGGTCCGAAGCATGGAGGAATGGCAGGCGGTCGCCTCGTTCTGCAAAGCAGTAATGCTAGCGAAGGTAGCGGTCGCACACGTGAAGGAACGTGACTTCTCGATCTCGTCCTGGAAATCAGCCACTGTAGGCGTGGGCTTGCGGAAGGCGAGCAATTTGTAGTACGCCAGTAACCTTCCGGATCGAGCTCGACTCATCCGGCGCGTAGTAATCCACGCACACCCCATATAGATGTCAGCAAAACCGACCAGCAGGGCCGAGCTTTTTGGGTCCATAGGTTCACTTCCGAAAAGGAAACCCGGAATTAAAGAAGAAACAGCACGATGGTGACCGAATACTGGACGAAACATGGAATTTAATTAAAAAAAATAAAAAAACAAATTGCCATCGACACACTAAAAAAAGAAGAATCAATACATTATACTTAAATGAAACTGTTTGCATTCTAGGCCCCGTACCTATGGCCGGTGGCGCGGGCATGTCGTCAGGCGGCATGGGCGCGGGCATGGCGGGCAGCATGCAGGCAGTGCCCGGCAGCAGCGTGGGCAGCATGCCCGTGCCCGGCAGCAGCCAGGGCATGGTGCAGTCGCAGATGCAGCAGCATCCACAGGTGAGAAATTACTAAACAACTTCATTATGTATGAACAGTTTGAAATTTTTGGCATATTTTTTAAATATAGCCGAGTGACACACGTCTATCTGGGCGCGTCGGTCTTCATACATTTTTTAGGGAAACTAGACTTGTAAAGCCACACTTAATCCACGCCACGCGACGTCGTTCTACGTACAAATCAGGCGAGTTACAAATGTGCATCGGTCTAATGTAGTTCTAGCTTTAAGCAGCATTCTGTCAGAGAAAAAAATAGCAATTGGACCAGTACTTTCAAAGGGGTAGACTTTGAAAGTACTGGTATATGGTACTATACTTCAAACAAAAAAAAAACAAACTTTACCGTTTTATAATATTAGTGTAGATATCTGAATAGTTTTGGAAGCAGAGAGTGTGTTAGTCGGTACTAAAACAACATTATTAAAACAAAAAAAAATTCGTAATTTAATAATATTAATTTATTTCATCTTTTCTTCCAGAAATTCCTTATTCTAGACATTAATTAAATAAAAGCTAAAAATAATTAGGTAATTTTTAAATACTCTGACTCCTAAACTAGGTATGTGTTTTTTCGTGTGGCTTAGGAGTCAGTGATCTTTAATAGTAACAAGCCATAAATTAAAATATTTAGAAGCCATTTTACAACTTTAATTATACTTTTTCTGTTCCAAGAAATAGTATTTAAGTAATAAGTACTATTTCTTTAACATTGAAAAAAAATAATTAAATAAAACCGTTAAAAAAAAAATTCAATTCTTTTTAAATTAAGATATTAAAAAAAAAGTTTGTCAATGATAAGCGTTATTTGTCGGCAGACAGAATAGAAGGGAAGAAAAGAAAACGTGTTGCGCCGACCCCAAGTAATATGGTCAGATTATGTAGATGGTGATATGGTTTGAAGATTGAAATACCCTCTGTTTTAAGTTAAATCTCTTTTTAAGTAAGCGTGGTATTCGTCACTAGTTATTGCGCTTGCATCGAGTTTTAGACTTTATTATAGTCGATACTAGTGACCCGCACGACATCACATCCTTATTTATTTATTGTTTAGCATAGCATAGCTTAGTCGGCTTTATAATGTTCCCACTGCTGGGACACGGGCCTCCTCCCTAGGAGAGGGAGTGGGCCATAAACCACCACATGGGCCCACTGCTGGTTGGTGGATGTCACGTCGTCGAAATTCCATTTATTATTTATAATAATATAAAGAAATAATTAATTATTTCTGTATATTTATTTTTTGACTCGCATTTAGCCGGTTTTTTTTTTATTCTATTCATTACTACGGTTAGACAACCAATTATAGTAATTAAATAAAAAAAACAATTCACTACAACAGACCCGATATTACCGTACACGACAAAAGTAATAAATTTTATATCTGATAGACATAGCAATACTTAACTCACACAACGTTAAAACCACAACAGTATCTACACTACACCGGACAAGCCTCTATGTAGTCAAAATACAAATGTCAAAACCAGCCTTTTTTTGACAACTTTAATATCAAAATCTTTCACATTGAGTCTCAACACTACAGATGCCAGCTCAAACACTACGTACTCCAAAAAGCCGCCATCCTTAACACCTGGCTGTCGTATCACTACAACTTGAACTACTGAATTCTTCAACACTGACATTCGCCTATTCCACACAACCAGTGATAATCGCATCGAATTCCGTTAAGTGGTTTAGAAGAAATTAGCAGATAAACAGATAGACGTAATTTTTTTCAACCGACTTCAAGAAAGGAGGTTCTCAATTCGGTTGTATGTTTTTCTTTTTTTGTTACCTCAGAACTTGGTCGTTTATGGATTGATTTGCTTTTTTTACCTAATAGGATATGCTTCCAGATTGATGCCATTTTTTTTTAAACTAGTTCTTATGGTGGGATCCATGTGAAATTGAGGGAACTCCTCAAATATTATAGGCAACATAGTGATTTTGGTATTTTCATCGAGAACTCAAGCATCTACTGTCAAAAAATAACATTTGATGAAGTGGAACTGATGAAGAAGACCAGAAATAGCCAATGGAACTTCACACTCACATATGTAGATATCATAATGAAGATAGTTAAGCAACTATAACAATACAAATAAATAAATAGTTCTGAATAATATTTTGAAAATGGTATCATCAAACTGATCTGATGATGATGGAGCCGGAAGGTAGGCACGGGAACTTAATAATAAAAAAATGTAGGTGTCCTAGCAGGGATTTGGGCTAATTGGAATGGTCATAAGTTATGGGTACTTAGGCTATAAGTGTATAACAACTAAAAACTTAAAAAAAAAAAGAAATAACCGATTTTACTAGAAAAAAGAAACACTAAAACGATCAAAATAACTTTGATTTCGGAAGTCGATATTAAATAGAACCAAAGCGACTTCCGATATCAAGTTATTTACTCCGCGTTCCAAATGAGAATAGGACCGATTTCTATGTTTTGACGTCTCGTCGTACTGTCAAATCGAAGAAATTTTGGCAAAATTTAAGAACTTAGAGATGAGTAAAATTGAAGAACTGGATTCTGATTTAACTTTTTTCGTTCACAGTTCATAAATAAATTAAATTTTTCGTAAATTAATTAATGTTTAAAAATTTCTTTCCTCGATTTGACAGTAAATCGTGACGTCACAACATGGCGGGCAATCCTATTCTTATTTGGAACGCATTGTATATACAAAATTAGTTTTTATACATGCGAAACCCAATACGTGTCTACTATTTTTATATAAAGAATCTATGTACAAAATTTCATAACCGTACTATGTAAAATCGCAAAATTATGATTTTGTTTTGTTACCGCACAAATGCATGGTCACCGGACCATCTGGGTGAATCATAGGTTGTTTTGTTCCCACAGCCAGCTGTGCATTGGTGTCCAATGCACGTTATGTTTTACTTAGTGTTTGTGGTGCCTACACATGTGATATTTAAAAATGTAACATGGAGTAAAAATTATTATTACAATCGATTCATTACTGTTTCTAAACAAATTCGCATGTACTAAAAATAAAGTTGTATATAGCTATAGTTATTTGGTTATGTTAGTTGGTAAATGGGTCTTAGTTGCGTGACAATAAAGAAATAATAATAATATTCTCAGAATTTCAAATTATTATTGAATATTTCACCTTACAATTCCACAGGGCATGATGATAGGCGGATCAATAGGCCAGCAGGTCCAACAAGTTGGTGGCAAGGGTCCCCGGCCAGTCACCCAGCTCGACGGCCTCGAAGCAGCCCGCCAGCACAACCTGGAGAAGATACAGCACCTGCAGCAGACCTTAGAGGCAGCTCATCAGCAGGAGGCACAGTTCAAGTCGCAAATGGACATCATGTCACACTTGCATGCTGCACAGCAGCAGGAACAGCATTATAAGCAGCTGGAGGTAAGATTAGCAGCTGCAGTAGACCCTGGAGGCGCCAGTCAGCAAGTACAGTAGTTCCAGGTTCGGATGGACATCATGTCGCTCTTACACGCAACGCAGCTTTAGGAATGCGTTATAAGCAGCTGCAGCACACCTTGGAAGCCGTTCATGACCAGTTACAGCAGCTCAAGCCGCAGATGGATAACACGGCGTTCTTTCAACAGAAGGAACTGCATGTAGCTGGAGGTATGATCAGTAGTTGCAGCATAGCCTGGATGCCGCTCATCAGCAGTTACAGCAGCTCAAGTCGCAGATAGACATCATGTAACACTTACAGCAGTGGGTCAGCAATATAAGTAAATGGAGGTAAGATACAGCACCTACAGTAGACCGTGGAGGCAGCTCATCAGCAGGAAGAGTAGTTCAAGTCGCAGATGGACAGCATGTCGCACTTGCATGCTGCACAGCGGCAGGAACAGCATTATAAGCAGCTGGAGGTAAGATTAGCAGCTGCAACAATCCCTGGAGGCGCCAGTCAGCAAGTACAGTAGTTCAATGTGCAGATGAATATCATGTCGGACTTGCACGCCACGCAGCAGTAGGACTACGCTTAAAGCAGCTGCAGACCTCCCAGAAAGAATGGTTTCCTTTTTTATTGTTGATGGGCTCGTGCTTGACCACTATCTCACCTGATAGAAGGCGACGATAAGGCGCGTTGTTTTTTGACTTTTATTGTGCATGTATTTGGGCAGAATAAACATGTTTTTTTCTTCTTCTCTTCTTTCTATTGCTTCCTATAAAATGCTTAATTATGAAAGACTTATAGAACATTGGTTTTAGTATATGCGAAATCCAAAACACAGGTCTATTTTTATATAAAGGATCTATGTACAAACATAACTGTATCATGAAAAATTAGGAAGTTATATGCTTGTTGTTACCTGGTTGGCCGCTCAAATACATGGTCACCGGTACATCCCAGGCGATTGAGGGGATCTTTTGTTCCCGAACCCAGTTACGCGCTTGATGCCTACTATGACTTGCCGTGACCTGTGTTGTACTTAGTGCCGGTGGTGTCCAAATTGTGATCTTTTTACAAGCTTTCATTTAGTTTCACCTGTCCCGATGTTTGTCTGTCATCAAATCTTGCAAGTTAAATTTGATCCACTTCCCGGTTTCCGATTGAGCTGAAATTTTGTATACATGTCTAAAGTGCGTAACAATGCAATATTATGATGACATAGAGCTGATCTGATGATGGAACCGGAAGGTGGCTATAGGAACTTGGTAATTAAACGACACAACTCCATCGAGTTTGGGCTCGTATGATTTGTCTTGACGAGTATTAATTATATAGGTACCGAGCTATAAAAGCTTGCTATGAAAAAATGATGTTTATTAAAAGCTTGTTTAGTTAAATATTTTTGAGAAACAAACATAACGTGGTGTAAAAATGATTGGTATCGATTCATTTACTGATTATGAACTTTATTTATTTTAGGTTTCACATAATATACTAAAAATAATGTTGTATAAAACAACTCACAATTTAATTTGTGCGCCTCATTTAGGCAAAATATGTTAAGACATTTTTTTATGTATGCCATGCTTCGCTAACTCTATTCATGTAATGCTTACTCATGTATTAACAAATAAATTATCTTTATTGTAAACTGTTTTATCCTAATCAACTCCATTTTTATTGTAACTGCTTGCATCAGATTGGTCCAACGAGTGTTTTTGTATGTTATTAGCCACGGTATTGTGTTAGCGACTGGGTACTCCATCTCGTTTAGCTCTTCAATCCCCATAGGTGACAGAAGAGCTGACGAGATGGAGTATTTGGTCGTGGATGTGCGACCCTGGCGGAATAAATGCGAGTGTTTGTCGGATATATCCGACGTAGGCAGTTCAGAGGTTAGAAGCAATTCATATGAACCGTGTTCAACAGACCTGCGGCCGTATTATGACATCTTAAAACCATCATGTTTTCTGTGTGAGAAAAGGATAGTGCTATTCGTCCTGTATAGCTCCGTCTCTTTTTCACACCGAAAACATGATGGTTTTAAGAGGTCATAATACGGCCCCTGGTGTATATGTCGCAGCCATCTGGTTAAATTAGCCATCCGCTATCGTCACCCTACTAAATGACTACACAACGTTCGGCTATCTGGTTAAACGTTGCGGTCAATGACTTGGCTAGTTGTTCTTCAGCCATTTCATTGGAAGCCGGCGTTTAACGAACGCCCTAGGCATCCAATTGGATGACTAATTTAACCAGATGGCTGCAACATATATGAATTGCAAAATGAGCGTTGAGTCCACGATTTATACAAGATCATTTGTAAAACACTAAAAACCTTACAAGACTGTATTACTAACATCATAAACAACAACTTTTGTTCTATGACTTTTCATGAAACATAATTCATTTACCAAAAACGAAATCTTCAAGATTTTGTTGTTCTAACACATTTCAATTCTACGAGTATATTTTGTACCACCTACATCTGTATGACGCGATGCAAGTGCATCAAGCCTCCGTCGCCCGATCCCCACTTCCCTCCCCTATTGTACTATCGCTTGCTTCACATAGACTTTATAATATTTAAAATGTTCAATTTAAATATTTTTATTTTGAAAATCTGATGAATTAAAATATGATAAATTTTAAAAGTCATAGAACAATAGTCGTTTACGATGTTACTAACATACTCGTAGTCCTGAGGGGTTGCTAATGTTTTACAAATAACCATGTATGAAATTAGACGGGATACCAATGAAGGCTTAATTACCAGCCAAAGCTGCATAGGTCGAGAACATACAAATCAAATAAATGAATAAAAATAGTCTTTATTGCTTTTATTTTTCTAATATGCTTTATTATTATTAACATGCCTTAAAACTAGTTTATTTATTTAATATTTATGCAACTAAAGGTATAATGCGTTTAAAAAAAGAATACGATCGATTGCCACGTTGTGACGTCACGTTATACTGTCAAATTGAAGAACTAAAAAGGTAAACAAAACAAGAAAATTTTAAAATTTAATTTATTTATTAACTGTGAACGAAAAAAGTTTTGTCAGAGTTCAGTTCTTCAATTTTGTTTCATCTCTGAGTTCTTCAATTTTGCGCAGTTGCTTTCGATTTGACAGTTTGACGTGACGTCACAATATGGCATCGATCCTATTGTTATTTGGAATGCATTATACATAGGCGGAATTAATGCCTTAGGCATTAAGTCCGCCTTTTCCTCCGCCTTCTCTACCAGCCAGCTTAAACAAGAATAATAATTGAAAGTGTTTTTTTTTATTTATTTATTTATCTGCAACCATATTAGCTTTTCCACAATCAAAGACCTACTCTAAAGCTTTCCATTCTACTCTGTCTTTTGCTATTGCTTTTGTTTTGTATTTCATCTTTCCATTGTGTCTTCTGATATATCAGCCTAAAATCTTCATACTACTGAGGTACAGACTTCGAACGGCGAGCAATGGGTAGTTTGCCGTCCGGTAACTGTCCGGACCGAGTCCAAATGGTCCACACGCGCCTCAAGGAGATGTCAGCTAATCGTAAGAGCCCAGCAGGATCGAAGCCTATTGGGGCCATGGGTTAAGTGAAATTAAACCCTGGAACGAAAGACGAAGAAGAAACATAGGAGTGGGTTTTAGTCAGTAAAAGTCAGACAAGCCCTCCCGCCCCGCCCAAGAGTGGGAAAAGTCATTGGATGATTTCGGACTCAAGAAAAATAAATCGAGTTACAGACTTTCTGTCTCTCTCTGTTTTTTTTTAATTGACAAACTAATGCTTGACTGCGATCCCACCTTATGGTAAGCAGTAATGCAATGATTGATGGTGAGGCGCACTAGTTTATTAAAAGCCTATTCACTCTAGCCTTGAAGACATCTAAATTATAATTGGACGGGAAGACCGCAGCAGGCATATATGTCTTCCAATTTTTTCTATAATTCAAACAGCCCCAATAATTTTTACATGTATTTTTAGGAGCAACAACGCAAGCATCAGTTGCAGCAACAAATGCAACAGTTGCGTGGTGCGGGCAGCGTCGCGCACCCGCCGCGCGGCATGAGGCCGATGCTACCTTCCAACCCTGGGCTCAGACATCTTCTGCAGCAGGTAGGTGGCACTATGTCTTGATGACAAGGAACTAAAGATAAACTAAGTTAAATAATAATAATCAGCCTTTTTAATGTTCCCACTGCTGGGACTCAGGCCTTCTCTCTAGGAAAAAGATTAATTCCATATCATTATGTTTTTAAGGAACAAAGTTACGATTGCTTAACTTCCCCTTATAGCTGCATCACCATTTTGGTTTTTATGTAGCCATAGATAATTAACATTTTAATATCATACACAATTTCACCATTACATACAATTTTATAGTTCTTTTAGCGAAATAATAAATAAATAGTTTTAATAATACTTGCCTTAAACTAGTTTTGTAAATAATTTGCTAACTAACTCCATGACCTCGGTTCAGGAGCCACTTTCAACTGTTTTTTTAGAAATCATAGATAAGAAGGAGGTACTTTCAAAATGATTAAAGATCTGTCAAAATCATAAAGAAAAAAAAATAGTTGAATATGGCTCTCATAGTTGAAAGTTCTTGCGATTTATTTTATTTGATATTTTATTGCACTTCATAGAGATTTGTCTTTGAGATGAGCTAAATTGAAATATATATTAAAACGCTGCACAGTATGTTTAAATTAAACTTATATTACTGCACATTTTTCTTATAATAATAATTGAATAATTTCTTTATTTAAAAGACAACTTTTGGTCCACATTGTATGTTAGTAACACTTATTTCTATGTTAGTTCAAAGTTCACAAAATATTCATTTACTTATAGGTAACATTTTTTACTTTGGGTTAATTTTTCATCGCTAGATCCTAGGAATAAATTGGTACTTTTTTGACAGTTTCATAGAGTCTAAAATCTGTCAAACGCCATTGCCATTTTTGTTCCACATATTAAAAATATTGTCGTTGATAGCATTAGTCCTTACTTTTATTATATTATGTTATAATAAAGCAAATCCTATATATCTGTGTTCTGCAGCGAATTATGTATTTAGATACCCTTTATTAACCAAATAGAATTTTCAATTTAGGCCATCTCGATTTCTTTCAATAATATAATCATTCATAGCGCTCTTTCAGACGACGTCGACGTAACTAACGCTTTCTCATCATTGCAGCTTATTATAACATGTCGTGCTCAACTTCTTAGTGTGGTTGAGTTAGGTTGAGTGTGAAGTTGCTAGATGCTCAGCAGACTTTGACAAATGACTTTTATATTGGCGTATCCCACCATCGGAAAAATCATTTATCTAAGGTCTGCTTTTTGTACTTTTGAAGGGCTTTGGCCACTAATATTTTCAAGTTTTTGTTGAACATGGTTCCCTTGTCTTCGTGGAAGAAAACAAAAAAAAACAAACGTCATGTCATGCTCACTTCCTCCAAACGTCATACCATATTATGCTCACACACGTCACACTCAACCGCCACTTGCGACTCAACCGGCCACACTCATGTTTCTAGCAACCGCAGCCGCCGCGCGGTCCCTCCCGGCCGCACATGTGAGCCCCGGCCTCGCATCACCCTCCCGCACGCACTTAACGCACGCACAAGTAATGCTTCACACCTTCTATATACTAATTTGTTTGTGACCTATGAGCCTTACCACGACGTGTCAAGCGTGCGAATGAGAAAGGGGGATAGATCTATAAATACCCTATATAGCTCCATCTCTTTATCTTGAGGCCCTGGTACAGGCCATGGTCCTGAACGAGGAGGAATAAAAAAGAGAGCAGCCAGACGCCTTCTGCGAAGAAGTAATGCTAGTGAAGGAGACGGCCGCATAGGTATGTGAGGGAACGACTCTCACGCTCCAGCCGCCGGTATCGCGATCCCGATTTACAGCCAGCGTAGGCGTACGCTCGCGGATAGCGAGCAATGGGTAACTAGCCGTCCAGTCGTCCGGTAATCGTCCGGATCGAACTCGTTTCGTCAACGGCGCGTAATGATCTACGCTCGCTTCAATGAGATGACGGCAAACCGTAGGGGCCCAGCAGAATCTAATCCTACTGTGGCTGTGAGGTTGTGCGAAAGTGTACCCCGGGGCCCTGGAACGAACGCAAAATAGGAACTGGCGTGGGTTTTAGTCAGTAAAAGTCCAATAACGGGAGAAGTCATTGGATATTTCCCATATTTCCCACCTTAAGAACATTTTTACACGTCATGGTAAGGTCCCTGGTCACATTTTATGTTGCATGCTTTTCATAGGTTTCTCTCCTTAAGGTGGATGCTCCAGAAAAGCCCGACAATTCATATTTTCTTTAGTCGTTTTTTTTTGCTTTTTGCAGGTCAGTGTAAAGTTATATATTAATTAGAATATGATTGGCAACTAAAACGTATTCATTAACGGTATCATAAAAAAATAAAATGAAAAGTTATTCAATAGGGCTGACTGAACTGATGATTTTGAAAATATTATTGCTCCGTAAAACTTTTAAATATATAAAAATAAATCCGTATTTCCTTTGGTCTTGTCATTACGCGTAAACGGCTGAATTAATATCAGTAATTATTTTTTATTGTGTTTGTTATGGTCATCATAAGGTTCTTATGAAAGAAAATATCAAGAAAATTGGTCGGAACATAATAGGAAAAAAAAAACTTAGGGAATATATTTTAACGTCCACGCATTTGACAGTTCTGACGTTTGACACTTCTAGCTAAAACAGGACAACGTGTTTGTCGGGTTAGCTATACTCCATTCACGTTAAGATTAGACATTTAAACTAACCTTTTTTACCGCCCTTTCAACCGATTTTGACTTTTTTTCCATAGGCATAAGGATGGCATTAAACGCAAAAAAATAGTACAATACCAATATTTACTGCAGGTGCCACTTATCATGCCACCAACGCAATAAAAGTCATACTCGGTTGGACGGACCCGGACAGTAAAAAAGGTCTTTAAATGTTTAATCTTAACGCAAATGAAGTACTATAATATAAATAAGTGTTACGGTCGCCTGGAGCATCCCCCTTAAGTTCTAAAATAAAAATTACTCTCATAGATTTAACACTTTCATTATAACCCGCTTTAAAATTAGTTCTGTCACTAAATTTCATTCATCTTGTAATTACTTGGAGTTTGTCAGATAATTTTATTGGTTACAATAATTTTGTAGGAAAAAGTAGGGAATCTACGTTCACGGATGGTACTGGATAGTGGTTATTATAATAATAATAATAATATTCCACAACTATCACACAACGCCGCCTAGTCCCAAGCTAAGCAGAGCTTGTGTTATGGGTACTAGACAACTGATAAACATACTTATATATTTCTAAATACAAACATTCTTTTTGTTTATTGATTGAATTGTTATTTATGTTCAAATACAATATTAGGAAGAATACAAACATATTATAGATAAACACACAATTATTGTGTACGTCATAATTGTAAGTTGGAATTGTTTGGTGATATAGATGAGTATACAGGCAAAACTATTAATTTTCAGACAGGTATTTATTTATCTATTAATGCACTATGCCCACAATAGAACAGAGGCGGACTTAATGCATTAGGCATTTTCTACCTCTCAAACTTTGGGTGATGAAGAGAAAAATATGTGGAGGTGCAATAAAAGAAATTGCGTAATATATAATTATTCCAATTTAAAGTCTTTTTGCGTTCAAGAAAATAGTGATTCATCGGTGCTACTGCAAAGTAAAAGCGTCAAGTATGACCCAGTGAGGTAAAAAAGCAAGCTTTTTAATACACAGTATTTTCAAATATTACTATTAAGTAATTATTTCAAAAATTAATCAGAATCGTCTGAATTTTCATTTAAATTTATGGTTAAAGAATTCTGTTCCTCGAGTACATAAGATTTTTAAGTCCCACATGTTTTTTTTTTCACTAACCACGTGGTTTCTTCCTGTTGTTTCAGTCTATGGTTGTTATCCTAATTAATATAATAAATGTGAAAGTGTGGATGTTTGGATGTTTGTTACTTAATCACGCAAAAACGACAACGGATTAGGATGAAATTTGGCATGCATATAGCCTTTGACATGGAAATGAACATAGGCTACCTTTTATCCTGATTCCTTAAGTACCTAATGCCACGCGGGCGAAGCCGTGAGCAAAAACTAGTTAAGTCATAAAACAGCTTTTCTACATCTTTAAATGTTACTCAACATTGATTAACTGAGGTATTCATTTTTACTTTAACGGTCAATATGAACATGGTTTTCTAATTTACTATAATATAATTGACGTCACTATTCACTATTTTCTTAATGCGAATTAATGCGAATAGGCTAAAGTTTCAAATGTGCTTGTTTCTTTAATCTTCATGCAACATAAAGGTACAAAGACAGACTCAACGCCTTAAGCATTCTCTACGTGTCTACTAAGGGAGATATAATAATATATTATGGCAGGTGCAAATTTTTTTTTTTTAAATGTACTATTTACACGACATCGTTTGCCTGAATGCAACTCTATTTCACCTACTGTTCAGGTTGAATCAAACTTAATGGCTCAAAACACACTTTTCTAGTCACTGCTCAGTAGCAAATTGTAGTGCCGCGCAGCAAAAAACTGTTCGTCACATACTTAGTTAAGTTTGAATCAACCTGTACGTACCAAAATAAACTAGCGACAGGCAACTGCTATGTAGTTGTCTCATTGTCTGGCATTAAGCTGAACTGGAACTGTTTAGCGCATTTTTATTTAAGTTTCTATAGACGAAATAAAGTAGGGTAACTTTGGCTCTTGGGTATAACTTTTTAACCAATAGGAATATAAGAAACTGTGTTTCTATTGGTTAATGAGTTTGAGGGTGATTGTTTGAAACCGAGAGAACGTCTCATTCATCTGCCCTATTTTGTCGTAAGCCACTGAGCACAAATGAGTGCCTTTGATACTTTTGATGATCGAGAAAAACTAATAAGCAAATAAAAATATTAAATTGTAAAGTAAAAACTAGACCAGATGAGTGAGACAGAGTCAAAGTTATACCTCAGGGCCAAATTAACCCCAATTTATGGTACTTGTTTCTTCATTGTGTGTGTCTGTGTACTAAATAAACTTGTTTTCTTTCTAACCCAAACCTTTTTCTATACTAAACCCGGCGCCTCCCCCAGCAGCCGCAGTACCGTCCCGGCGGAGGAGCACCCCGGCCCGCCGCGCCTTCACAGCAATTTGATGACGTCAACAACTATGACTTCATATAGGCCGCACCACACCATTTCTACCCGCAAATCGACGACGGAATTATTATTATTAATTCATTTAACCCTTTAACTGGCCGCGTCGGATTTGTCCGACGGCTGTTTTCGCGTCGTATTCGCCAGGGCCATGACGTGTTAGCGACTGGGTACTCCATCTCGCTTAGCTCTTCAATCCCCATAGGTGACAGAAGAGCTGACGAGATGGAGTATTTGGTCGTGGCGGAATAAACACGTGTTCGTCGGATATATCCGACGTAGGTAGTTAAATGAGTAATTCGGACAGAGTCCTTACATTACATACAAAATTAAAATCAAATAAATCATTAAAATAAAAATAAATAATCACATCAAATAAAAATTTTGAAAGGTTTTTTGCGCTTCCTAAATTGTTTTTTTTTAGAACATGTGAAACTCTTGTCTAAGTATTTTATGATATAGTGGAGTTTGAAGAATTCTCAATTTAGGAACCGTAGTATCTTTTAAAATTCTACTCTGGTTAAACAGTTATTTGAAAAATGCAAATTTTCGTTCACAATTTATTGATACCTATTGGTTCTGCTCAAACAATATCACCTATATCTTAGTGTTTTAATTGATTTTATTTCTGTATACCTATTACTATTTAAAAAGTCAAAAATTATAAAAAAAATCTTGTATGGAAAATTCAGATTTTAGTATAATTCATGATTATAACCTCATATCAATCATCATAAAATTCACTACACTCATAATAAAATTACACATTTAAGCAAACCGCTTTTCACTGTCTGTTCAACCGATTTTAACTTCTATTCCGGAGTCATAAGGATGGCATTGAAAGCAAAAAAATTGGTCGCAATACAAAGTTTTTACTGCACCTGCCAATTGTCATGCTACCATCGTAATAGTAATGGGTTAAACTGACAATGACAAAGGTTTTTTAAATGTGAAGTCTTATTTCACAGTTTAGATTAGTAGGTAGAAATATTATGCCAACTTGAAATAATTATGTTTTCTCCATATCAGCCTTCCATATAAACCTTAGATTGTTGACTGATAAAATAAATGTGTTAAAAACTACATATATTATGTACTGTTGGCGTGCGTTTAGGTAATTTTTTATATTATTTTATTATAGATATAAGTAGCTCCCGGATTCTGAATGCCTAATCAATTTGAGAAACTTGTTTGAAATCAAATGTTAGTTGGTTATGATAGGAATTAACAGCAATCAATTTCAGTATTTAGTTAATTAAGTAAATCTTAGGTGCAGCCACTTTTATACGATCGAGTCTGTGGTGCAAAAAATGTTGCACGGCATGCATATATAAAATAATTTACTTAACATTAACTGTATCTGTACTTGTAAATAATTTACCGTGTCTGTGAAAATAAAACCTAAGCAATTATATGCATTTATATCACATAAATGCTTAGGTTCTATTTTTACAAACTAAAAAGTGTGTCACGTAATAGTCTGTCGTCTGCGCTGCGCCTAAATGAACAGTTTGTGTTATCGTTTCCGCTAAACGCTTAAGGCTCAATTTATACCGTCATGGAATGGAATGGAAGCGTCAATTTCGCCTCATAGGGTCAATTTATACTAGCGCAGAGTCGAAGCGCATTGAAACGTCTATCCAAAACTGAACATAACAAATTCAACCATAACTCCACAACGAAACGCACACATTACTTCTGAGATTTTAAAAAGACGCGCGCATTCTTCGGAATTCGCGCGTCTTCGCGTGAACAACGCTGACGCGGCATTCGTGCGGCTTCGCTTCAGTTGTAAAGAATTTGACGCTTCAGTGCGCTTCGACTCTGCGCCAGTATAAATTGACCCTTATAGTCTATTTCGTAGCTAGGGGAATTCTCCAGAATGCGCGAGGATTCCCCGGAAGACGCGCGACCTTTTTTTGACTCGTATAAGTTTATTACGCCATGTACAATTTCGTTGCAACAAGTCGCTTCCATTCCATTCCACGGCTGTGTAAATTGAGCCTAATACAAAATGTATAATACTGATATTACCAACGGCGAAGTCACGTGATAAGAGGCGTGACAGATAGTCATTGCCATACATTTTTTTCACTGCTAGCGTTAGATTGGTTCGACTACTGTTGTCGTGTCCTTTTTGCCGGGGTCGTGAATTTGCGTCGGGATATTCCATCTCGTTTAGCTCTTCAATCCCCATAGGTGTCAGAAGAGCTGACGAGATGGAGTATTTGGTCGTGGGTGTGCGGCCCTGGCGAAAGACCTGAGTTCGTCGGACACAGTTAATTAAAATTGTTCTTTTTTTATAATACAATTATTCTTGTAGTATAAAAATTAAGACTACTTTTGATGGCATCCCTGTCTATACCTTCTGGTCACTTAACATCAATTTTGTAACGGAAAGTCTTGACTGAAATTGATTGCCTGTTATGCAGCATGTTTGAGGCTTGCTAAGTGGACGACTACAACCAGATTTGAAGTCGTATTTAATGGTTAAACTTTCAGAAAACGAAGAAAATGTCAAAGTAACCAAGAATTTTCCCAATTTTGTTGTGGTCGAATCTGTATTTTAAATAAGTAATAAATGAAGTTTTTTATGCAATCGTTTTTTATTTTAGTTCCATAAAGGTCTCTGCACACAGCGGGCGCGGCGCGGCGGGACGGGACGGCGACGCGACACTGAGCAGTTGTAATGTACTAGATATTACGGACGACGCCACACAGAGCGTCGCGTCGAGCGGGACGGCTCTGTGTGGCGTCGCGTCGCCGTCCCGTCCCGCCGCGCCGCGCCCGCTGTGTGCAGAGACCTTTATCGACAGCACCTACGTTGTACGGGTGACCAGACGGTTGCATACCAACGTCCTAACCAAGGTGACCTGGCTAGTTTAAATCAGTGTCCGACAGCAGTTGTAATCCTTGACCTTCACTGCCCTTGGTTAGGAGACGCGTCTTCACAACCACCGAACGTATTGGCGCGTGGATTGCATCCATGTAGCCGCAACATAAACCAAATACGTAAACCAAGGTCACCTTGGTTGGAACGCTAGTTTCCAACTGTCTGGTCATACCTTTAGACATTTCCTCTACGAGCGACTGAAAGTGACGTATGCTGCGACAATGTCGCTGTGTTCAATAACATTTCAATATAGTAGCGTCAATGACCTCTATCTGTCAAATTTTACTTGAAAACATTTTGAAAAAAAAAAACTTATTTAAGTATCAATTACGGTTTGTTATTTAGGTATAAATAAACGTTAATGTTAAATCTAAATTAAGGCATAATTAGTACTTAAAGAAAACTGCTTACTTATTTGTTGGCAACAATTAGCCTTCTTCAATTCGCCACTGCTCAACACATTTTCCTTTAATATCTTTAAATTTACAGTAAAACGGTTATTTGCATATTATAACACATGTATTCAGCAGTAATGAGCAGAATTAAAAAATACAGAATATTTATTATTCAGTCTTGATTAGAATTTTAAAACGTTCCTAATCTTCCAACTTCATCTCCACCCAGAGAAACTATTTGATGATTTCCCACACCAAAATAAAAATGATAGGTATACATAGCGTCGAGGGGATAAACGTAGGTAAATAAAAGACATGTATTGTAAAATATCTTCTTATATATTAAGTATTTGTTTTCGAATTAAGTATACAAAGAATACAAACACACTAGCAGTCTAGTTAGGGTTAAGTTTTAGTATAAAACTGGCACTAACAGGTGAGAGCTACGAGTACATATTTATTGTATTTTGCATAAATTGTTAGGGTCGAAACTGCGTTAAGCGGACGTCCGCACGGTCTTATACAAAAGTTCTCCACGCGGGGTACCGGGCCCCGCCTCCCCTCTTAGCTAGGTACGTAATAATATATTCAATTCTCCATCTATACCACTACAGGCACACCGTTAACCTTTTTGAACTCCATTGACGAAAAACGGCGAAAACTCCCAAAACGGTCGCGTAGCTGAGACGCCACTGACAATTCAAGTTGTCTAAATTTTGCTACTTTTATAACAATACTTTTGTTTTGTTTAATAACAATACTTTCCTTATTGACTGCGAAAATGCTACGAAAATAAATTTTTACTAGGCTTGGCGTCGGAGGCGAAGTAACGTAAATAGGCGCTGGCGTTCAAAAGCTTAAACTTGAACTAGCATCATCCACTGCGTAGGTAATAATCCGATATCCCCGTGCCCGTCGCGGGCGTCCTCTGTATGCAGTTTCAACCCTTAATATTCCACAAACGGGTGAAGACACTGACTCCTGTAAAGCTAGAACTACATTAGACCGACGACGCACACGTGTAACACGCCTGATTTGTACACATAACGACGTCGCGTGGCGTGGATAAAGTGTGGCTTTACAAGTCTAGTTTCCATAAAAAAATTTCAGCGTGTGGCACACGTGTGCACAGTGTAGTTCTACCTTAACACAAGTGCCGTCTAGATTAGGAGTCAAGGATTTAATTGAAAATATAATATCTTCTTGTCAATAAAACATTATTATTATTATTCATAGTTACATTGAAAAAGATTACATATTGTAAACATGTTTATGTGCAACTTTATCTAGCAGAATTGTTTGAATGCATGGGCTACAGAAGAGTGTTGGACTTGCGGTCCCTTGGTTTTCAATATAGGATACAAAACCAATATAAAAACAAAACATGTAAAAAAAAAAGTGTATATAGAGAATAGCATATCCGAGACGAGGTACAAACAATTTCAATCCATTTTCTTTAGTTCTCAATAACTGAACTGTGGAGCCGTACCCGCTCAGGGTTCGTCGACCAATGTCTGTCTGTGGGAGGACCGCTGCGGTCCCCTGAGTCTCTGCCTTTACAAAAAGTTGGCGAAACTATGAGTACAACCCGTCCGAAATATTGAGGTCGTCAAATATTATTTTAAATTTTTGAATATCAACATTTATTTTGCGCCGAGTAGTTTCTCGTGTGATTTAATACTCACTTTACGAATTTACGATGCTTTAAATGTGACAATACAAACTATTTTTGATTATTCATTGTGTTTTCGAGGGCCAAGTGCCATGTTAATGCGCACGGGTTGTAGGTACTTATGTATAAAAAAATTGCAAAACACACTTACCTCCTCTCTCATTGAATAGAGTAAATATAACTGTCTAGTTTACTCTGTGCAAGCTTGAAGGAGGTAAATACAAGATTGCCAAGCATTTTTATGCAAAATATAAGGCAGAGACTCAGCGGACCTCCCACAGACGGACATTGTTCGGTGGACCCGGAGCGGGTGCGACTCCAGAGTTGAGTTAATCTTTATATGATAAAGTTAGTTTCATCTCTGTATGCATGAGCATAAGAGGCGGAAGGCTGAAAGTGCACAACCTTGAAAAAAGGGCGTCCTACCGATGACCATGCAAGTATGAAAGTCAAAAATTATACTTTAGGAACGACCCATCGAAGTAAAAGTATTGTTTTAGTCCAAGCCATGTTTTATATCAGTTCAGCCATTATGACTTGATTAATTAATTGGTATTTATACTCCATTCTAACAGATCTTAAATTGATTTATAATAGATTATGACTTTTATTGCGTTTCTGGCAAGACAGATGGGAACTGCAGTAAATAGTTGGTATTGTAATAACTTTTTTTGCTTTTAATACCGTCCTTAAGTATACGGAATAGAAGTTAAAATCGGTGAAATAAACAGTAAAAAAAGGTTTGTATAAATGTTTAATGTTGTGTGATTGGAGTATTGATGAAAGCAACCGGCCCCTAGTGTGACTGTGCTGTCGCTAGATGGCGCTAAAATCAACATTTCTAGTTTATATTGTTCTTACTGTATTGGGAGCATTATTAAGCCAAGAAAACGTTATTTGCTAAAATTATGCATTCCATTTGAAAATCTTGCCTCAAAATCCACCTGATTCTGACTATTCATGTTTTTATAGTGCTTAAGTATCGCGTTATGCTCTGAAACACCGAAAATAAAAACTAAAAACGTTGACTTTAACGCCATCTACTGGCCACGCTTGGGACCGTAGCTTTTAAGTTATAAATTAAATAAAAAAAAAAAAACATTTTCAAGAATGATAAAATAGGTGGTCCAACTGAAATTTTGATAAAAATAATTTGGAATGTAGGTACATTTGCTGGAATAATATCGATATATATAAAAGGAGAAACTGACTGGCTGACTAACCAACTTTAGAGCCTAGGAACGTGTAATTTTGCACAAAGTCCACATTACAGTCTGACATTGAAAATCAAGCCTTGATAAGCGAAGATATTATACACAAGTATCTAAGCATTATACACACAGAAAGCGTACAACGAATTTGAACTTAATTGTAAAGTGAAAAGTTAGAATTTCGTTTAAAAGTTCAGAATGAATTTTTGTATCTAATCTTGTGAAGCCAGATTTACAAATTAGTAATACCTATAGTCTGTCTAAAAATTCAAACAACATGGTTAGAATGAAAACTGACGTAGTCAACACTGGTTGGGTTAATCAAGGTTGATTAAGAGATTTAATATTATTATGGGACTTTTTATCAATAAAAATAAAATACAAAAGACTTTCGTTTAGAATATACATATATCAGTATCTTTAATATTTCTTTTACAAAACTAGAATACATTTGGAAAGATATAACAGGAATAAATAAGTATAAAATAATAAAATAAATCTAGAAGCGTAAGAGATATATGATTCTAAACATTCTAAGCATTCCGCTTAATGATTCATCATCACTAGCTATTACGATCAACATCTGTTGTAGAACTATCAATCATCTCAAGAGACAAGTGAATGACAAATTTGTTGCCAAAAACAGATTTTTTTTTTTGTTCAAAAATTTCCACGTCGCTTGACTTTTTAGACAGACTATAACACTAACGGGGTTACCATGACGTTAAAAGTAAGATTGTTTTAATCTTGTTTCAGTGTAGGTAAGAGATGGCGCTAGATAACCTGTATAGCTCTGTCTCTTACCCACACCGAAACAAGATTAAAACAATCTTACTTTTTACGTCATGGTCTAGGTCTAGATCAAAAATAACTAGAAAACTATTACAGCCCGATCTCACTTGTCTGGTGTCGGATCCGTATATCTATACATATAAATAAAATCGGAGTGTCTGTTTGTAATATTGAAATAACTGCTTTTTACTACATGCATACGATACATACACCAAAATAATTTTTTTTACAATTTTTGTCTGTCTGTTTGTCCGGGCTAATCTCTCAAATGCCTGGACTATTTTTGACGGGATTTTTTTGGCAGGTAGCTGATGTAATAAGGGGTAACCATAGGCTATTTTTATTTTAGAAAAAATAAATTCAAAGTCGCGGGCACAGATAGTTAATAATATAACATAAGTAACACTCCACCACTATCACACAACGCCGTCTAGTCCCACCCAAGTTAAGCAGAGCTGTTATGAGCACTAGACAACTGATAAACATACATATTTATAATACATATATATAACATACATATTTCTAAATACATACATATATAGACAGATTACACTTGAACACAGAATAAATGACCATGCTCATCACACATTTGTCCTGAGTGGGCATCGTACCCACGACCTCCGGCATTGCAGTCAGGCCAACAGACCAACAGGCCAGTCAATGAAGGAATAATGGAATGGAAGTTACGGCGTGTCAAAGCACCCCTGGTTGGCGGCTTCAATTTTTATTAAGGATGAGGTTAGTCTGGTTAAGTAATCGACAACCTCATAGGTTAACTTACGCCTGGATACTCACAAAGAATCGAGGCTGACCAAGCACTCGACATTTCTTGTCGGAGTCGACAAAAAATCATTATAGGATAAACTTGTTAAGAATAAAAGCCCCGTTTTGATATTTGAGAAAAACCTTAGAATGTAACTGTCATTTGGACCCACTCGATTTTGGTCCCGCGGGTCCACTTGACCACACAATAAATTTTCTGTAATTTTGGTGGTCAATTGGACCTAGACTATTGTAACTCCACAAGCGAACGCGTGCGTTCGCGCGTCATTTAGTTGAACACTAATATTATTAAAAGTTCACGTAAATTATTAAAAGTCCACGTAAATTATTACAATTTTGAGGGTTTATTTATTGTTTATGTATCTAAGAATGTAAATAAGAAATTCTTCATAAAGTAGTCTGTAAATTTGGAAAATAAGCAACCTTTTCTATTTATCCGTATATAAACCTATTTAAATGCTTGGGGACTCAGGGGTTAAAATATAATAATTAGGGCTCCGGTGTAATAGTAGCTAATATAGCTATTTTAGAAGTAGCTACACTAGCTACACTACGCCGGACAAGCTCCTAGTTAGTCAAAATACAAAACATGCCTTTTGTGAAGCTTCATAAATCATTTTTTTTTTTTTGACAAGTGGGAACGGGCTTTTAGCCACTGTCAAACATTCCGACGAACCAAGCTAACATATCTTAGTGTGTGTTTATAGAAAATATGTATTGGAAAATCCCACATCAAATGCAGATAGGTACATAATAATAATATACTCTTACGTACATGTTAATTTATTCTAAGTTCCGTGGATTAGAAGCATGGAGAAATAGATATTAAAAAAACGTATTACACTAAGGGTGAGTTGCACCATTTAACTATAACGATAACCAAACCTTAACCAGCCGTGAAACGGCTGCCTATTGGTCAATTCGACGATTTGACAGCTGTTAACGGGTTTGTTATCGTTATAGTTAAATGGTGCAACTGACCCTAAGGCCTACTACTGTCCACGCCCGCATAGCTTCATAGACGCGTATTCGTCACTAGCTGACCCAGCGAACTTCATACCGCCTGACAGTCTATGAATGTATATATCTTTCGATATAGTCAACCGATTGCGTTGAAACAAAATCTAAGTAAGTGTACGAAATCGATGTGGTTTTTTTAAGCTATTGCATAACTTCTATCGCGGGCCTTGAGCGTTGAGACCGAATCCAGAAATTCCGTAACGAAAATAACCTAACACCCTAAACTCATTTGTTTTTTGAGCGTGGTGACCGATAAGAAAACAAATGAGTGAACAATCAATCAAAATTCAATTCAATGTGTGAAAGTGTAACTTCAATTAATATAAAAAAAAACAAAGGAAAAAAATACTGCATAAATAAAATAAATAAACAATTATAATTGCATAATTTGATAAAAATGCTATGCAATAGCTTTACCGCGGCAGTCCCCGAGTGTCACACGTCTTTTTTTAATTGATAAACTAATGCTTTACTGCGATCCCACCTGATGGTAAGCAGTGATGCAATCTCTGATGGTGAGGCGCACTAGTTTATGAGCGTATTCACTCTTGCTTTGAAGACACTCATATTATCGGTTTCGTACATTTCATGTGATGTGCGCACAACTAAAAACTTTTACTAATTTATTTTAAGTATAGATTATACGCTTGAAAATGTACGCCTGCATGAAGCTTACATACATAATCAAGCGGCAACAACACAACTTTGCCGCTTCGTGGACAGAATATTATTATTTTTTTGCATGTAATCGTCACGCAGGCATAATGACAAATACGCGTCTATGAAGCTACGCGTCCGTGGACTATAAGCCTAAAAGAATGTCTAAGCTCTCACTCCATTCTTACTGCCGTAATTAGCGAAGAAATTACTTTCAAAGTTAACATCTAAAAAGCAATTATGTACTTTCCCGGTCGACCACTTTTCACTCTTATACTTTTAACAATAAGGTAAAAATTTACATTCAACTATTCGTTTATATTATAATTATAATATTGTACCCTTATTGCGAAAACCAACTATCTGCATGTTTACCCAAATTAAGTTAATTATAGCTATCGATTCGTCTCATTAACACGAATCTACCAAGTTAAACTGGTCATTCGCTATGACACTTATTTACCAAAAAATACATAAATAATCTAAATATTTGATCGAATATAATAATATAACATAATAATACAAAAATGCAGATAGTTGGTTTTTGCAACAAAGGTACGACATATAGATGAAAAGTTGAATCTCATTCGAGGAACAATACAAGCTAGACATATTTATATTAAACATACATATATATCATAGTAACGGTACCCGGGCGAAATATGTCACACTAAGCTTCAGAATTTAACGATATTTTTTTTTTCCACCGAGTTCTTTCAGACGTCTTAAACAATATAAATCACAAATATCATTTTGATGTGTCATCTTCCGGGTCCAGTACATTAGTAGCCAAAGTAACCGATGACACATTTTTCAGACTTAAAAGAAGAGACGAATATCTCACTAAATTACACTAAAGTGGATATGTCGCAGCCGTATCGTATAACACGCCGTATTACAAGTTGGCGCGCCGGATTGAAAAACGTAATTTAAGGTCACCTCCTCTCCCCTCTTGGTCACCCTACACTGCCAACACAGATATACTTTGGACACCACTATACAGACTGTACCGCCACTACAATCCGGCTGAATATGAGGTAGCCGCATTACAATTTTCAATCCGGCGCGATAACTTGTAGTGTGTTTTATACGAAATGACTTCGACAGACTCTTTTGACAATCATGGCTAGATTCAACTTTACGAAAATGTACGATTGCTCCCGAAGATTGCCGATCGCCCCCGAAGTTGGCCATGTTGAGCCAATTTATGCAACCAGAGAAACTTGTAGTTTTCCTTGCGTAATTTGACTCAAGTGGAGAGTAGCATTTTTTGTATATTATTTTACCCAGTTCATAAACGTGCTAGCCCGATTGTTTAGTACATTATCTTTCTTTTACTTCCAACCGATTTGTGATTACAAACTAATAAATACATCATTCCGTTACACTATATTTGTTACTGTGTGCTAAAAATGCTTATTTTGTATCTCAGTTTTATATATGATCGAGTTATACATTTTAATAATTTTTAATAAAAATACATTTTATTATTTTAGCTCTCTTTCTATCACTACAATGACAAAAAGAGACAAAAGCACACAATTGTTTTGTCAATTTTTAAACTATCAAAGAATTTGGGTACCCATTTTCTTATCTATCACATTTAAGTAACTATTACGATTTTAAGATATGTCGAAAGCATTACAAATTCGCGGAAAAATTTAAATTCGAAAAATCAAATAAACTTATAAAAGCTAAATAAAGGGAATGCATTCATAATTTCTTTTCGATTGGACAGAAAACATACGTATTCAAATTTTTTTTCATAGAAAATATATTTTTTATTCCAAATTAAGATGTATAGAGAATAATTATAATAATATAGATTTATCATTACCTTCTTTTTGAAAGCAATCAAACAAAACTTAAATCTAATCCTAAGTAACTGTACAAAGTGGCTTTTATAGAAAAAAAACTTTTATGTGTCATTTCATGTTGGTTTCTTTTTATTATTTATTTTGTTAATTGACACGCTCACGCTTGACCACTATCTGACCTGATGGTAAGCGATGACGAAGCATGCTTGCCTAAATGTAGCCCAATGTCTTTCAAGAGCAAATGGTAGAATAATCAGTTTAATTCATTAAACCCCAAGCGAACGCCGGCGTTCGCGCACCTATTGTCTTTCTATTGTGTCTGTAATTTCCACGATTGAAAGGTATTTATACTTTATTCACGCAGCAAAGTCAAAAAATCTATCAAACTCGATAATTCTTCAGCTTTGTAAGACAAAAGAACCTAATGCGAGTTTTCATATTTACTCGATTGCATTAAACGCGTTTGTCGCATAGTATTTAAAAAAAAGTAGTTTTATGTTGATGAATTGTGTCGCTGCCATCTGGTTAAATTAGCCAGTTAATTAATAGCTAGGCCGTTCATGAAACACCTAGGATGCCTAGGCAGATTATTAATTGAACTCTAAGACCACTCAACGTTGGTGGACATAGACAAATAGCTGCGACACTTCTGCGTGATGTGACGTCATGACCAATCTAAGCCACTTTCTACAGGTAATTTCTATAATAATATTGAGTATTAGCACCCTGCTACTCGTAAAGCGCATTTTTCTATTTTTGACATATTTTGTAAACAAATATGGCGACCGAAGTACGTTTTATGTAATTTATATAAGGACTAGCTGTGCCCGCGACTTCGTTCGCGTGGACTACAGGATTTTGAATTTATTTTTTCTAAAATAAAAAATTACATCAGCTATCTGCCAAAAAAGTCCCGTCTAAATCGGTCCAGCCATTTCAGAGATTAGCCCGGACAAACAGACAAAAATTGAAAAAAATATTGATTATTGTTTACTACTAGAAGAACCATAAAAAAGTATAGAATATAAGTATTTTTTAAATAATTAAATATTATACAAAATTCCCAAGTCGGTTGACTTTTTAGACAGACTTATACCAAGTACCTTGGGCTTGTGAATCTCGTTTATTAATACAATCAGGACCTCAAACTTGATATAAAGTACGAGATCTTAGGCTGAAGAACATTTATTAATACGGACTTTAGTCTTAATATAAATCATCACATAGTTCGAGTTACTAAATATTGCAAAAAAATCCGAAATCGTCTCAAGATTTGTTTTCAAAATTTGACAAGAAGAAATGCGCTATAGATGTTTCAGTTACATGTAATTGATTGCAGGGTTTGATTAACGAACACTGTACATTTAAAATGGCGGCTTAACTAAAACTAACGTTATTGGAGCGTTAGAATTTTGTTTCTTGTTACCCGATTTTGTGAATGGTTTTTGTTAAATGCATATTTTGCACGAAATGCTGAGCTCATTTGTATAAAAATAGTTCTTGACAAAACTAAGTAACATTGTCAGAATGTGTGTAGAAATCAATCAATCGTGAGACATACCGCAAATAAAAATCGCGATCTAAGCTCAGTTTTTTTTTTCTGCTCACGTCTTTTTTCCGAACGATCTTTACAATCAGCATTTCTAATACACCAAGATATTTTTTTTCTTTAAATATCTGTCTATACAAAATGAGTTCAGCCCATAAAAATATTTATACATCCTAACACACTAAAATGGCCGAAAAATTATTAAAAAAAAAAAACATATATATATTTAATTAGAAAATTCTAACAGCCAAATCTCTCTATCAACACCTTGCGGTCGGCACTTAATAATAATAATTATTAAAATTACAAAAATCAGTCATTACGTCACTTGTTAGTGTTTATGACACTTTGGACTTGTCAGTTTTTTCACTGTCTCCACTTAAAGTACCATTCTGGCACTTTCCGTTGGTGACCGGAGGTGTGGTTTTACTTTTCTTGGGTATTTTCTGGACTCTCTCCAGTAACGCTTGTAGGATACTGCCTGGAATCCTTTGATGTTCTTCTACTAATTCTTCTATTGCACTCGCAACCTGGAATAAGTTAACGTACTTGAGTTGTATTATATCTTTTGACAGTGACAGGGGTTGGTAGATGTCACATGTCTTCGAATTTTTGGTTCTAGTATAAGCCGATTTCCTCACGATTTTTTCCTTCACCGTTTTGAGATCAGTGGTGATGAAATAAATTACACAAAGTAATGCGCCTGGTGGGGTTGGAACCGTAACGGTTGGCTATCATAGCTCTAAGGGCCGAAACTGCTTTAAGCGGACGTCCGCGCGGTCCTATACAAAACTGCTCAGTCGCAGCCCGCCGCGCGGGCATCCGGCGCGGAGAGCCGCGCCTAGGTAATAAATATTAAGTTCTAAATGGACACGACTACAAGCGACTGCGCAGGTAATAATCAGGTTTACATGACGGGGACAGTCGGACACGACACACGCGCATAGTCACGCAACGGATTTGCCCGTCAGGGGCGTCCGCTTAACGCAGTTTCGGACTTAAATAATAGTAGATGAGCTACAAGATATAAGTAGTCACCTTCTGCTGTAGCTGTTCGGGCGTCAAGTCGGGGTCGTAGGGGATGGGCTTGCCGAGGTGCGTGGTGAGCTTGACGGGGAAGCCGCCGTACACGGGCGCCAGCGGCATGCGGAACGTGGCGTAGATCTTCAGCCACACGCCGCGCAGCCAGCCCACCGTGCGGAACGCCTCGCGCACGTTCTGCGTGAACATCGGGACTATTGGCTGCGGGACAATTCATACGTTTATTTTTTATATTCTTTATTGTACACCATTACAGAAACAAAAAGGAAATTAAAACTAAGACAAGTCCGCAAGCCCGCGCCTACGGTGGCCGGAAATCGGGATCTGAATCCCGGCGGCTGGTGCGCGAGGGCCATTGCCTCGCGCGCGGCTTCCTCCTTTGCTAGCCTTACTGTATCGCAGAAGGAGGCGACCTCCTGCTACTCCTCCTAAGTCGGTTATAACTGGAAAAAGAGTTCAAGTTCCACTCACCACTTTCGCCTCCTGAGCCACCTTAGCGAACCCGATCCTGTTCCTCCAGTTGAGCCTGTAGTAGTGGTCTCCGAACTGCGCCTCATACACGCCCCCCGGCGAGATGGCGAGAGAGTTGCCACCGCGCAGCACTGACGCACAGGTCTGCACCGTGCCCGGGATCACGCACAGACCTTCTAGCAGGGTAGCCCAGCCTGGAATGGCGTGATAACTTTATAGTGTCAAGACAAGCATTTTTTTTAATAATCTGTTATCTACATCTACACTAATATTTTAAAGAGGTAAAGTTTGTTTATGGGAGGCGTTCCAACGCTGCGTCTTCTGGTCAGTTTAGCGACACTTGGGGGTGGTCAATGACCAAGGGTAGACTACACTTGGGGGTGGTCAATGACTGGGTGTTTATCGGCTGAAATGATGATGTTTGTATGTATGTTTTTTTTGTTTCTAGGAGGTAATCTCTGGAAGTACCTACTAGTCCAATTGCTAAAATTTTTTCACCGATAGAAAGCTGTGAAGAGCGAAGCTGCGGGCAAAAGCGAGCCACAGGTATAAGTTTGTTACTACTTCACACTCGAATGTCTGAATGGATATAGATATAATTTGGCACAAGGATAGACCATGTCCTCAAATAGCACGTTTTCTACTTTTTATCCATGGGGAATGTTCTCTTGGGGTAGTGTTCTAATTGATCTACTAATACACGGGCGAAGCCGCTAGCAGCAGCTAGTATAAATGTGAAAGTAACTCTGTCTGTCTGTTAGGGCGACTTAAAATTATCTGCAAAGTGCGTTGCGACGGCAGCGCTGCCGCCGCGCAGGTTTCTTTCAAGGTTGAAATATTGAATTGACTGTGAAGAAATTTGGTACAGAGGAACCCCCAGGAAGGACATAAGCTACTTTTATCTGGCTTCGATTTTGCGTCCGCAACAACCGGCATTCACGTGGACGACGCAGAAGCTAGTTCTTCTATAAGATTAATTTGCACTTAAGTCTGTCATGTAGTCATAACCATATAGTGACGGATACGTTTTGCTTTGTCATGAAAGAAGTTTGAAAAAAAATCCTTATGTAATACTTGAATATCCAAATCATTCTTTTTTAAATCATCATAATAATAATAATATTCCACAACTATCACACAGCGCCGTCTAGTCCCAAGCTAAGCAGAGCTTGTGTTATGGGTACTAGACAACTGATAAACATACTTATATATTTCTAAATACATAAATATTATAGATAAATTACACCCAGACACAGAACAAATGATCATGCTCATCACATAAACATTTGTCCAGGGTGGGAATCGAACCCACGACCTCCGGCATAGCAGTCAGGGTCACTAACCACTAGACCAACAGGCCAGTCATAAATGTATAGTCATAAAGTATACACGGGCAATTATCAAATAGAAGTTATTTGCTGTGGGTGACGCGAGAGGCGATTGCGTTTTAAGTTCCAGGGCTCTTTCGAACAATCCAGCAGCTTGAACCACCCCCCTACTTGGCTACAAAATAAAATTGTACTAACAGAATCAAAAGCACATGAACACTAACCAGGTATCTTGAACATGAACCGGTCAGCCACGGTGTGTATGTGGCGCCTCTTGAACAGCAGCATCCTCGCGATGAAGTAGTACATGTCGATGGGCAGGGCGCCGTGGTAGTAGATCACCAGGAACGGACCGTCCGGGATGTTCTCCAGACCTTCGATGTCGTAACCTGGGGAACAAGTTTGTTTTCTCTTTATTTTTTATGGACTTATCTCAAAGAGCATGCCAGCCGTAACATAAAATAGGTTTACAATAACAACTTAACTTAATAATCAACACAATTGATTTATTGGTTCCTTATTCTTGGCCGATTTTTACCTTTTGATCGCCATGTCGAAAAAACACCGGCCAAGTGTGAGTCGGACTCACGCATTAAGGGTTCCGTACCATTATTTTTAAAAGATTAGACTATACACCGCTAAATTTTAATCGTTTTAATCCCGTGGAGGGTCGACCGAGACATGAAACACTATCGATTTGTAAAGATAAAATTAAAAAATAAAGTACCTACCTCTTTTTCAAAACTCGTATTAATTTACGCATGTACGAAATTAATTTCTTTAAGAAAAGTCAGCTGAACGAGTTCAATGACCTGTAGGTACTTTGTACGCAACGCCGACTAATTAACTAAAAGTCATTGAAATCGCTCAAAAAAAAACTTTGAAATATTTGAGTATTTTTCTTGCTTACTTAGGCCGTGATGACGATTATACAAACTAATCTTGTTCCAAATTGTGTGTACTAATAACTCACCATGCCACAGCCAGCCGTGCGCGTCCCAAAGCGCGCAGACCGCGAGTCGCGCCGCGTGCTTCCAGTCCGGCTGCACTCCATCCACCACCTTCATCCTGTGATCAAAGAAACATTACAGTTACTACCAAAATCACAGCTAGAAACATTTTTAGATTTCCGTACCTCAAAAGAAAAAAACGGACCCTTATAGAACTGACCGTCCGGTAACTGTCCGGACAGAACCCAAGTCGTCGATGGCGCGCACTGTTCTCGCGCGCTTCAAGGAACTAAGGAGGGCAGAAGCAACAGTAGGGGCCCAGCTGGGTCGAAGCCTACTGGGGCCAGGGTTAGCTCCGAAAGATAGCTCGGCCGCGGTATGAAAGGCCAGAAGGAACGAGGTAGGTTTTTTAGTCAGTAAGAGTCTCACACTATCTCCGGGCGGGGGATGTCATTTGGCTGGTTTTTACCCACCAAAATATAAAAAAAAATCTTATAGGAACACTTTACTGTCTGTCTCTCTCCCTTGAAGATATAAAAAAATCAAACTTTTGAGTTTATGTCCCCAAAAACGTCTATTTCGACATTCACAAGGCAATCAAAATTCACAGGATACTTCCCGTTAACTTAGAACTTAGAATCCTTTTTAACATGAAGCAAGGTCTTATAGCAGAAGTATAGGAAAACTCATATTTACGCCACAAAAATAAAAATGCGATTTGGAAAAATCTTCGTAACTCAATTTGGGAATTGAACTGTTTTCATAGATAAGTTTGTACAGAACCCTCAGTGCACGAGTCCGACACGCACTTGCCCAGTTTTTTTACGTAGTGCGTCTAGTGTAAGATGGCATATTTTTTTCAGTAAACTGGCATCTCAATTCCATTGCGTGCGTTTAATTCACTCAGTTATATAAGATCGCATGTACGTCGCATTGTTTACCAAGTAGGATGCAGCTCTAACCTAGCACACTACTTATAATTTGAACAAGATTGCATGTACCTACCATGCATTTTATTATATACACTAGTGATCCGCTCTGGCTTCGCACACGTAAAAAATATACAGGTTAATTTCCGTTTTTAACGACAATCGATACGACGTCGCATGGCGTGGAACAAGTGTAGCTCTACAAGTCTAGTTTCCATATACAATGTGTGGAGACCGACGCGCCCAGATCGGCGTGTGTGGCACACGTGTGCGGAGTGTAGTTCTGACTTTAAGTTACAAGACCGGGATAAGATCAGGTGCAAACAGCATCACGTGCATTTCGGGGCACGGGGTATCACAGCACTGACTTAACTCCGGGCATAGAGTAAATCCTAATGGGCAATCTTAATCCAACATCCTCTTTATCCAACATTTTTTTTATGGGATTTAAACGCACGCTGGCGAAGAGCTGTCAGGGCTGTAACTAAAGGAATACGGATGAACGTATGTCAGGCAAGTACTACGTAAGTATCTGGCATTTTTGCTGAACTGATCCAGTTTAGGCAAAACTTGCCAAATAAAATGTTTTTCTTTCCCTCTCGCTCCACCAAATACGGATAAAGTTATTTAATTACTTCCCATAAATAATAAATCCTAAGCACAGGAGTCACGCTAGCAACTGCAGAGCCAACGAGGCTGTCCACCAAAGCATTAATTGCTGTAAGACAGAAATAAAGCCTCAAGGAAAGAAAGAAAATGAAAGAAGCAAGATAAAAGAAAAAAAGGTAATGAAAGAAAAACTAGATTTGCGTCACATCGACACAAAACGGCCGAACGCTCAGCATAAAGCTGTACCCTCATGCATAATACGACGCGCGAAACCACAGCGCTGGTTTTAAGCGTGGGCAAAACTACTGTATGTATGTATTTGGGTTTATTATTCCTATCTAGGTGTCAATTGAAACAAATCTACCGATCACCAGTGTACCACATGACAAGCGAAGACGCCCCGACGTCGACCAGACGCCGTCGGGCAAAGTTTACGCATAAATCTTTCACCAGATAACTATAAAAAATAATTGGACACAATTATTACCGTCTAATTAAACCGTCTGGCCATTGTCTACTATATTTCACATTTATCTAGAAAAGTCAGGAGGTCTCCGAGGTGTCGAAGTTATCGAGAAAATACTCTTTTTTTTTAATTAAAAAGATGACAGGCCATTTTGACATTTAGCAATGTATCATTGGGCACGCTATAATCATGGCGGTAAGTCCTCTCCTTAAGGAGTGGCTGGAGAGGCGTCACGGTGTCCACGGCGTGTCGGCCACAAAGTAGGGCAATGCTCATAATTCAACTACTAATAGCAAACTTGCGTTCTTAGTGTGCGTTGTCTGATAGTTGCGTAATGCGCGTTAGCGTATTGGTTTATTGCCTGCCATCTTTTCTGTGATTTAGATGTTAGGTGTTATGTATTTTTTCACCAAAAAAACCTGGCTTATTTACTTGTATTGCTCGCAAGTCCCTGATTATTCAACTATCAAGGACAAACACAATTTTGGGTGCCGACAATTTTGTATTCATCAACCAAACAAAATCACAAAAATTTGTTCAATATACACCTCCCCAAAACTTGCGCTCGCAACTCGGTATGAGCAACATTTTTTGTTTAATTTGATACATCTCGTTCCAAATCGCTCACAGGCCTTTCTTTTGCAAGCTACAATTTTCATATCATATGCACCTCATCAAATGTGTATGGGTTAATGACCTACATAAACCCAAAGAGCTCTCAATAATGAGTTTGCCCTTGAATTTAATGCAACAATGGGCGTCTTCATATTCTTGGTCCAGTTTTTGTATCTGGATTTCAAGTTCACAAAACTGGTTAGTTCAAAAATTTACTTAAATCGAGTTCGATGGTATAAAATTAAGGGCCTGCCCTTGAAAGTGGATGTCGACAGCATTTTATTATTGAACTAACTTTGTAAGTAATATGAAAATATCGTAAAGACAGTCAGTTTCTTTTTTAATGTAATCATGTAGTTTCTTGCCGGTTTTTCTTCATAATAAACTGCGAATTGGAACCGCACTAGCTAAGTGCCCTTGTGTCCGTATAATAAAAACATTTTGGTTTTTTTTTTTTTGGAATCTAGAAACATACAGAATATTTGTAAATCAAATATACTTCAACGGTTGGAAGGATTTGAACATAACTAGTATAATGGCAGAGTTTGACTGGCATAATTATTATCATCAATCATCATCATCGTCGTCACTTCTTCCGAAAGACGTCCACCGTTGGACATAAACCTCCCCCAAGTGTTGCCACAACGACCAGTCTTGTGCTTCTGGCATCGATCCGTCGTCTTCTGGTACGCGGTCACTCCAGAACATTTCGTCCCATCAACCATCTGTTCCGCGAGCAATATGTCCAGTCCACTGCCACGATTCCTCGGGCTACGTCGGTAACATTATTTATATATTATATAGCATAATCAGCCTTTTAATATTCCCACTGCTGGGACTCAGACCTCCTCTCTAGGCTAAGGAATGGGCCGTATTCCACCACGCGGGCCCAGTGCGTGTTGGTGGATGTCACATGTCTTCGAATTTTTGGTTCTAGGACATGCCGGTTTCCTCACGATGTTTTCCTTCGCCGTTTTGATAGCAGTGGTGATGAAATAAATTACACAACGTAATGCTGGGTTTAAACCCGCAATCTACAATTTGTAAATCGGGGCCACAGAAAAGATTAAAGAAGTTAGAAGGATACTAAAATACTTTCCCATTTGTACTAGAACGAGTGTCGCCGCTTGTCTCCCACCCTTTAACTCCACTACAGGCAATAAACCAATGCGAACGCGCATTACGCAATTAACAGACCACGCACACTTAGATCGCAAGTTTGCTATTGGTAGTTGAACTATGAGCATTGCCCTAAGGCTGTTCTAACCTCTTTCATCCTATTCTGTGGTCGGGGCCGTTACCAAGGGGCCACTACCCTCAACTGTTTATCTATGAATCCAAGGTAAATATGTAATATCGTTATTTTTAATATCAGTCTGTCCATGCGGTAGTATTGTGATCAGCATAATTTGTTATGTTTCAATGTATCCGTTTACTTGGAGACCTCTGCTCCATGATAATTTTAATGATTTTAATTATTATTTTTTAAATTAAACTGAGGTAATGCGAGTTTATTACTGAACCAGGTTAGATATTTTATCAGCAGTTCACCCACAGGTGAACCGTGTGTTTACCTTGTTACCTTGAATCAATCAAATAAACCAATGCAAAAGATAAGGTCTGATAATTTTAATTACTTTGTTGCTACGGTAATTGGTGTTGCAATAGTTTTCATTTTTATAGCTCAACAATATGTTTTGCTCTAGCTTTCTGCTAATTTGATTTCTAAGGAGTAATGTTAGCGATGAAAGAAAACGGTGAAGGGAAACATCGTGAGGAAACCGTCATGTCCTAGAACCAGAAATTCGAAGACATGTGACATTCACCAACCCGCACTGGTTCTGCGTGGATTACGGCCCATTCCTTCTCCTAGAGAAAAGGCCTGAATCTCTGCAGTGGGAACATTAGAAAGGCTGATGAAGATGATGAATATTAGCGGCGGCGTAGCTGGGTGACTGTGGCCCTGGGGCAAATAAACTGGGGCCCCTTTTTACGTAGGATATCATCGCATAAGTTCTCCTGCCACAAGTGTGTGCACAAACACGTGTGCATACTCTGTTTCTATACTCTCTTAGTCCGATGTGACGGCAACCCGACACGACTGGAGAGAGATCAGGTGCAGCCTCAACGGCTTTACGTACTTTCCGAAGCATGATACCCTCATGCTTATAATGTGTATGAAGGTGGAGGTCAACATACGCGCTGGGGTACACGGTATACCTAACAGGTTTGCTTGCCTGTGCAGTTAAGTTTTATAGGTAAACCGAAGCGTCGGTTGCGCAACTGTGCAGGTTTCCACACAAGCTTACCTGACAGGGATAACTATGTAACCGGGAAACCTACCAGGTTCACCCTAGCGTGTTAGCTCTACTGAGCTGTCGCTAAGTCCTCGCAAGGGGGCGCGGCAGGTGGGGTATAGGCTCTGCCTTTGTCCCGTGGTTGCAGGGTAGGGGCCCGTAAATACGGGACCTGTCTTAGGGATGCCTCGTGCCTAATAGCTTACCTGTAGAGTCTATATAAGTGGAAGATGATGGCACTGATGTATATGAGCACTATGATGACAGCTGGCAGGAGGAAGGTCACGATGACCGGCATCAGGAACCATGTCAGCCACAAACTGTACTCCGCGTCCACGTATTCCACTGGAAATAAAGAGAGAAATAGGTTTATTTGATGGAAAATTACGTTGAGAGATAGAAAAGGATTCAGTTTTTTTTTTATTGTTTCCTAGGTGTTATCCGGGACTTCGGTCACGTGGAGTTTAAGACCCCCGGCTAATCCCTGAATGTGCTGAGCTTTGACAGGACTCTCACTGACGGAGAGCTGATGTTCCTAGGAGATTCCAAACTACGGAATACGTCTTCGAAACGGTTGATCAAATCTGAAGGTTCACAGATATCAGAAAAGAGTTTTCATAGGGATATAGCTAACGTTACAATAAGTAACTTAGGCAGGGCGCAAACGTGTATCTTGTGGCAGATACAAGCTACCTATGAATATTTGATTTCTGTAGAACCAGTATAAATCATCCACTCCCTACGCATACGTTAACATTTTTTTTGTCCAGTTGCTTCCACTTGACACATACTCATGACGATCAAAAAGTTTCGGTGACGGTAACTGGAAAAAAAAGTGTCTATGTTTGCACAACGCCATAAGCTACTTTTTATTTTCTCGCGGAGACGGGACTTGAGATTTGGGGAGGGGTGGTTAATTCCTGGAGAAAATGATAATTGGCACATGGGTAGACCATGTATTGGAATATCATATATTATATCTATTATAGTAATCAGTACACCACAGACTACCCCGTGTATTATTTTAAGCTCTTATCCATCCTAAGGTTGTCTGGAAGATAAGATAAGATCGCCATAATTGTACCCACAAATTTAAGTTTTTGTATAAGCTGTATTACTTTTTGGTGTACAATAAAGTCTATTCTATTCTATTCTATCCTGCCAGCGCTAGCGTGAGCTGCCAGCAGCTTCATAAGCGTGTTAGTAAAAAAATATCCCGAAGGAACATACAGCTATGTCCTATTCCTGGTCAGAGACAAGCCTTGTGGCAAAGAGATTTAAAGAGATACAATAGAGCGGCTATCAGGAGAAATGTCTTAGAAAAATTGTCATCCTATCTCTCAGTAACGCCATCTAGCTTTGAATAGCAATCACACGAATTAAATTTGTCAAAATTTGTATAAATTTAACTATTGCTCGGTAGGTGGCCAGGAGCTTTACCACGATATGTTAAAATGTCAGTAGTACGAACGAAAAACGACCAAACAGTTCGGTTTAGGTCGTAAAATAGATCACGTTATGAGCTCGTGGTAGAAGCTTCAGTGTGTGCCAGTGGCGTAGCTTGGGGAGGGGAGGGCAGTGGGGGCCTAGGCCTACGCGGCCTAGGCCCTAGGCGGCATACGAAAGGAGGCGGCAAAAAGCACCAAAAAAAACTTAGATATTCGGAATTGCAAGTGCAATGTTACGTACGTGACAAGCAAAACACTCTGACGCGATTAAACACGCGCATACCGACCTTGGGCCAACACCTGTATGCGCAAGGCAAGTGACGTGACTCTTAATATGTTGCGGGGGTCTTGACCACATTGGCCGAAAAGGGAACAAACCCCGTTAACAAACTCGAGTGAATCGAACTTCTGCCGTCCCTCACCTCCGCCACTGCTGAAACCCGACGGGTCCCTGGCTCACACCGCTGAGGAGAAAGCGAACTTAATTGCCTGTCTTATTGCGGAATCTTCGCGTCTGAATTCCGGTGACGCACCGCCCCCTGTTTCTCCTGATGGGTTTGTGGCGAGTATGTCGTACGTAAGAATAAAGCTAGTGGCCCCGACGGGATATCTGCAGTCGTTCTTAATACTGGTGTTCCTAAACATAATAAGCAACAAAGGGCGGCGTATTTCTGGTCGACCCCAAGCGACGAAAACCCACGCTACGCCACTGGTGTGTGCTAGGTAAGGTAAGACTTTTCAGCAATAGATGGCGCTAACATAAAATCAGCAAATGTTCTAGAACTATTCATGGAAATTGTTGAATTTTAATTAATTACTGTGTAAATACTAAGAATATTTACGAAAATAAACCGAAGTTAGGTTCAATAATTTTACCATAACAAGATTTGCAATAGCATAATGCGCAACTTAGCACGTTTTCTCAGAAAATGATTTTCTTTAAGTGCCTAAAGCGGATACAAACACGACTTGACGTTTAGGGGTGTCATACTAGACTGAGCAACTTGTTACTCACAAGTAATAAGTTTCGGTTTGGACTTTTGTTCGCTATGTCCTGTCTATTGGTAGTATATATTTAATGTCTTTGCCTTGTGGTAATTTTCATCCTAATCCATCCAGACATTTCAGCATTATGAAGTAACAAACATACAGACTTTCGCCTTTAAAATATTAGTGTAATAATAATACCATCAAAACTTAGCTACTAGTTAGTAAAAATATTCAAAAGACGGACCCTGTCTAATTCGATAATCGTCTTAAACAATTCGTTTTCTAGCAATTTGTTCGGATATTATCTTTGACTGTTGTTTTTTTTTTCTACCAGTATATGATGGGCCTGTAATTACATGTCACATTTTTTTTATAGTGATTGCCAGTTTAGTATTTTACAAAAAAAGTTTACAAACAAAATATTAACAGAACAAGATACTCGTACAGTCGCACATAAGTTGGCAAAGATTTGGCGTAACGGGGTTAAGTTCGAGCATTATACTTAGTGCAACAAAAAATGGTCGCATTTATGACTGTCACATGTCAGTCAGATTCTTACTGACTAAAGCCTATCTGTGTTCCTATAATTGCCCTTTACGTTACATGGACGTGGGCTCGTGGCAACTCACGAGGCAATTTTAAATATTCGAACAGATGACGCTACCGGCAAAAGAGCTTCAAACACATCATCACTGTATCAAATACATCATCTAGTTACTACTGCAGCGACTTCTATATGGAGCACATTTGAACTAAACTACGAAATCCTGCATCGCACAATTCATCATACAATTCAAAGATCATATTTTTGTAGTCAAAAGTAGAAAAAAAAAACGAAATCCTAAAATTGACCACGAAAAGGTAAATTCATCGTAGAATCAATCAAACATAACAATTGCTAGTAGAAAATACTGCGGGCAGTGTTTACTGCACAATATTTCCATAAATTGAGTGACATTTTGGGACATAAACCAACGCAAATAACCATGCTATTTATGAATATTATTTATTGAGATTTTATTTATAAAATAACAAGGGCTTTTCTAATAAGCCCTTTAAGTATGTGTACTAATTAAAAAATAGTGGTGTATTAAAAACACTCTTAGGAGTTCTCCGCGTGACTTGAACATATACAACAGTCCGAAATCATCTCTCGGGCAGTTGCACAATCCAAACAAGACCCGTCTGGTCGGAGGATCCTTTATTTTTCAACGGAGGTTTGCGAGACTTTCCTCTCTATACAGCATACCTCCAAACTACTATTGTGTGTAACAAAATGTCGCAGCTACAGCTTGCAATATTTCCAATTAACCATAGTGTGATTAAGACCCAGACAGACACCAAAGATAAAAAAATCTAAAGTCCAAAACTCCAAACAAAGTCCCTCTTATTTATCAGCGACAATGAACTCAATATACACGAATAGAATCGATGGCATCAATATCAACAGGATACAACACACAACGATACCGAACACAACACAAAATAAACGACATTTTTTTTTTAAACTATCATGGCGGGACATCCGGGTGTTTTATCAGTGTCTATGGACCGTCTGGTGGTGAACTGTCGATTATTCAAAAAACAACTGTAACTGGGAATAAACAGAGTTGAAAATAGATATCGTCGGGGATAGTGCAAATCCGCGTATCTAGCATCGGATAATTCCGCGTATCTGACAAATGTAGCCAATTTTCAATTTCGCGGGCTTTCCACGTAAGATCCCGATTTGCAGCCTTCTTGCTGACGTGACTTTCATTCGACCAATAGAAAGCAAGAATTCGCCCAAAAACAATTCTGCGTATCTACAGACGGCAATTGACAATACCGCGTATGTCATCAGGTGTCATTGGGAGCGTATTTTGTGGTTTATTTTTGTTGTTAAACTCAGTATTTACGTTGAAAATATTAATTACAACATCAGGTAAGTGTTGATTAAGTATTTTCTATGTGAAATGTCAGTACTAAGCATCATTTAAATACATTTTAATTTCATTTACTTTTCCTAACCTATTTTTTATTGCAAAAAATAACTAATTATTATAAAGTGAACGTGTCTAAGCTATCAAGTCTTTATAAATACTTTTAATATTGAAGCAGATCATCGAATTATGTAAATCAAATATGGTTTTGTCTGTTTTTACACATGTTATGTAGTTACGCGGTTTTGCTGTCCATTAAATTAATTTTATTTTAATGAACAGTAAAACCGCGTAAGTTACGTGCTATGCTGATGCATTTGATTACATGTTTTATTTTTATTTGTTTTAGCATTAAAATGGCGACTGAGTCATGTAGCAAAGACGAAACACTTCAGGTCACAACATTAATCGATTTAAAGAAAAGGCGCGAAAAATTATTGGAGGTTAAAAAAATGATTTTGCGTAGGCAATCGGCAGCTGATAAAAATACCAAAGAATTCTCCGAAAACTTACCTAATACCAGTCTTGTTAATACGGAAAACCAAGAAGAGCCTCCTAAAGAAACTGAAGCTTTAGCTTATTGTGACACAACCACTTTTAGTGCTTCCTGCTTAGAAAATCTGCCGGAAATTAATGATCACGACAATGTTTCTGACCTGACTGTGACTTCTATTAATAATTTGGTATCTAATGTTTCTAAAGAGGATGTATGCACTGAAATCAATAATGAACTAAGTGAATTAGGTTTTGACTTTTCATCAGATGATTCTGTTGCCGACCCAAATTACTTTCCACTCTCTGAAATAACCAATGTTGCACCGATAGTTTCAACATCAACTGACAGCAATAATGATTTGTTTCCTGAAACAATCTTGGAACGTGAGGTTGCCATTGAGTCCAGAGTAAGAAAACGAAAAGCAGACGTAATGTCTACGAAAAGATTAAGAAACAAGACGTTAAGAATGCTAGGTCAAGAATACGTAGGTTTTAGAAAGACTGGAGATGAAAAATTTTCACAAGACTCTATCAAACCCGCGCGACAACTTGGACCGCCTTGTAATTCAAGCAAATGTTTAAGAAGCAAAGTATTTCACTGCGATAAATTTACAGAAACGGTACGATTAAATATTTTTAACGAATTTTGGAAAATAACCTGGATAGCGAAGAAAATGTTTGTTTCATCTTTAGTAGATAGAAAAACAACTAAAAGGAAAACCACTAAAAGTGTTGATACAAGACGAAGTGCTACAAAAGTCTATTATTTAAAATTAAATGACCAAAAAATGAGAGTATGTTTAAAGATGTTCTTGGGAACATTGGGAATTAAGGAGTGGACTGTGAGGTACTGGCTAGGAGAAAAACCAAATAAAGAATCGAGGAAAGGCCAGAGAGATGTTGCATTGCCTCAGTTGAAAGAGTTGGTACAAATATTTTTGAGAGCCATGCCCAAAATGCCTTCTCACTACTGTAGAAAAGAAAGTACAAAACTATATTTAGAACCTATTATACAGTCTAAGCGTGAACTCTATCGTGTTTATGTTAAAGAGGCAACAAAAACTGGACAGAAAGTTGCTTCCAGAAAACTTTTCGAGGATGTTTTGAAAGATGAAAACATAGCTTTGTTTCAACCAAAAAAAGATGCGTGTGATCTATGTTGTTCATACAAAGCTGGCAATATTACAGAGGAAATATATCAACAACATGTGTCACGAAAAGATTTAGCAAGACAGGAAAAGACTTTAGATAAAGAAGCTGCGAAAAAAGGAACGCTTCACGTAGTAACCGCCGATTTACAAGCTGTGAAATTATGTCCATTTTTAAAAGCCAGTGCATTGTATTTTAAAACCAAATTAATGGTTCATAATTTTACAGTATATAATCTGGGTACTAATGACGTAAAGTGCTATTGGTTTGACGAGACAGCATCAGATTTAAAAGCATCAACATACGCTTCCTTTTTTGTCGATTATTTGAAGAAACTCATCGAAGAAAGTCCTAAAAACGTCGTAATTTTCACTGATGGATGTACATCCCAAAACCGAAATGTTGTAGTTTCGAACGCTCTTCTGCAATTGGCGATGGAAAAAAAAGTGGTCATCACACAAAAATTTTTAGAAAAAGGCCATACTCAAATGGAGGTGGATTCAGTTCACTCCGTAATTGAAAGAAAGTTAAAACATCGGGAAATATTTTTACCTAGCCAATACTCTTCAGTTACCAAAGAAGCTAGGCTGAATCCATCTCCATATGAAGTAGTAACGGCTGACCACACTTTTTTCAAGGATTATAGCATTAAAAGTAATCTTATTTACGATACAATCCGCCCTGGAAGAGGGACTGGCGCAAAGTGCGTAGTTGACATCAGAGTTCTTAAGTACAATCCCAATGGTACTATTGAATTCAAACTGAACTACAATGACGAATTTCAGCCATTACCACAAAGACCAAAAAACGTTGCTCCAGTTATTCCTCCACAACTCTTTACTGAGAGATTGCCAATCACAAAATCAAAGTATGACCATTTACAACAATTAAAAAGTGTCATACCCGTAGATTGTCATGAATTCTATGACAACTTACCTTATAAGAGCAATTAATTTACTTTAAATGTTTATATTTATATACTTAGCTGAAATAGCTCTTTTGTCTCGACAGATGACTCTATAATTTAAATTTTATGCGTTAAAATATTGTTTATTATTTTTTTAAACTAAAAGACATTTCATTTTTGTTGCTGCTGCTGAAGCTGAAGAACTTTTTTAGTAGTTTTTTTTTATAATTTAAATGTGTAAGTGTTGTTATTAAAATGGTTGAGAGATAAAGCTTATTTTTGTTAGATAGCAGAAGAACCTAATATTGTTATTATAATTTAAATGTGTAAGAGTAATTTGTTTTTTAAATGACTGATAGATATTTTTGTTAAGCTGAAGAAGCTCTTACTTTTGTTTTGTTTTATACTTCCAAAAGATTTATACTTGTGATACCTAATAGACACCTTGTTGAAAAGGCTGATAATGAATCTAAGTCTGATTAAGAGTTCTGTTCTGAGTATTTTTAAGCTTATATTTAAGGAAGATTGTATAGAAAAATACTTTGATTAATAAGTAAAAGTTTTCTTTGTAAGAACAACGCTCAAAAGCTTGTAAAGATCAGATTTTGTAAGCCGTATTTTGCTTTGATTATTAAATATTATTTGTAACATTAATTTCCTGTTTGATTTCAAAACCGCGCAACTTACTTTTAGGTTCCATTTTGATAAGATTGTGGGCAAATCAAATCCGCGTAAGTAGCGTGGCGGTTAAATAAATCATTGTAACGGATAATCTATGGTAAAAATACAAAGAAAACGTCAATTGTTACTATCTATGTAAAAATGAGGCCATTTGCCCTTAAAATAACGATATTAAACAGTTTTAACCTGCCCCTGTAAAATTAGATCAAATGCAGATACGCGGCCTTTACCTATAGTAGATTCGCGCTTTTGCACTATCCCCGACGATATAGCGTTGGCGTTGTTGCACTATTGGCACTGTGACCTATGAACACGCACCGCGCATGCGTCTCGCACCGTTTTCCGCCATAATGCTTTATGTTATCTGTGGTCGTTGGCTATTAGACAGATTTCCTAATAATGTGCTTATTCAACTTGTTTATGTAGATAATAATTAGTACCTTATGATTTAGTTTCATGGGCGTCGAACTTAGTAGGGGCTATTCATTTATTATGTAAGATGATTTAGGGAGGGACGCCGGTCGACCACTCATTTTTTCTTACAAGGGTTTTTTTTCGGTGGATAAAAATAATCCAGATGATATTCCCTGACTGGGAGATAGTGTCAGACTCTTACTGACTAAAAAACCCACCCCGTTCCTTCGTTGCATTTCATACCGGGGCAGAGCCTCCTTGAAGCAACGCGGGAACAGATAAAAAAAATATCCAAAGTTAAGGTTTGAAAAAGTGCGAGCGGTTGCTCGCACTTTTTTTAAATGTGCGCGAATGTCGATGCGCACTCGAATGCATAGGTATAGGTAAACTATTTCCATGGCAAAGTCACTGCACCTCCCCGCTTGTGAACTAGACGTTACTTGTTTGCGTAAACGACACACTTATAAACGTTCCTAAATATTTATATTTTCAAAAATAAATTTCAAAACCAACCAAACGTATATTCATTTTTTCCTTTAGAATCTTACGTAATAAATATTAAACCCGGTCTATTTTTAGTTTTTCTTATTTAGGGGGCGGAGTAGTTCAAAAACTAGTAAATATCATCTAACGTAATAAATGAATGGTCTCGTATATATTTCTTAAGATAATACATTTATCGAACTGCAGTTACCATAAAGGACAGATAAGTAATCTGTTTCGTAACGAATTTTTGCAAGATGGCAGAATCGTTGAACTTCTTGCTTAATTAAAACTGTCGGTATATTTGTAAGGATTTATTTATTTACAGTGTAATTGTACCTACAACATTACAGACTATATCTAATGCGTTGCACAACAGAGATTGAGAAATAAAAGAAAGTAAATACCTACATATAAATTATCACTAAAATAAAAATCCCACAAAACAACTAAAACAAGGTTTACTTATTTTTCATCCATTCTCTCACAAATCTTTAGACATTCACGATGTCGGAATAAGAAGATAAACAAGTAGCGTAGCGTGGTCTAATTTAGACGTGGGCGTAGGCACATCAGTGAGGCCATTTTCTTTCATAAATTCGAAAACGAGTAAGCGACTGTCGTTACCCAGTGTTCGACCATATCGTCACTTATCATCAAGTGAAATAGTGGTCTAACGCTAGTCTATCTACACTAATATTACAAAAAAGTAAAGTTTGTTTTATGTTTTTTTTTGTTCGTAGGAGGTAATCTCTGAAAGTACTGGTCCGATTGCTAAAATTTGTGAAGCCTACTGGGGCCAGGGTTATCCGAAAGGGAAACTACGTCCCGGTACGAAAGACAAGAAGGAACAGAGTGGGTTTTTAGTCAGTAAAAGTCTGACCCAAGAGCGGGGGATGTCATTAAATGATTTTCCAACCGCGAAAAAAAAAACACCTATAGAAAGCTGCTTTGTTCCTGAGTGCCATAGGCTATATTTTATGTTCACATACTATCACATAGACCGGCAGGCTGTAGTTGCACATTAAACTTACCAACGTCACCGTAATTATAACTATAAAGTTGGCAGTTAATATAATTATAATCTACTTTTTGCGTGTCTCGATCACCATGCACCATACATAAGGCTACGTGCATATGAGATGGCCATTACAGACTGATCACACGTAATTTTGTAACAGTAAAAATGAAGTGAAGTCATCAAGTGCATGTTCAATACTGATTAAACTAAGTATGCATTCAACCTTGAAATTCCGTGAGGAAACGAAGTTATAATACAGGTGTTGTTAGTTATCTTTTGCGATCTTAGGCCACGAAACTTCGAACAATATCTAGTGAGAAAGAAAGAATGAAAGAGAGATACTTAGATAGATAGATAGATTGATTCTTTATTGTACACCAAAAATAAAAATAATATGAGAAACTTAAAATTAATAGGGTGTCACAATCACAATGGGCGGTCTTATCGCTAAAAGCGATTTTTACAGACAACCTTTGAACGGATTTGACAGAGAAGGAGAAAAAGATACTCGGGTAGTTAATGGTGCACTATCTACATATACATTTATTGGTTTATGTATTGTATAAACCAATAAATTACATATATTACTAAACAAAATATATATATATATACATAATGAAACAAAAAAAGAAAGAATGAAAGAAAGAACTGTGTGCCTAACGGCTGCACCTATTAGACCTATTTTAGATCCAGTTCAGCGTGAATGTCAGAAAACTAGTGCCTAGCCCTGGTAGTAATTGGGTATCGTATTCGAAGACCAATGATAAAATAAAATCATGGCATTCCAACCAAAAATTGTGATATAGACAATATATTTTTTAGTAGGTATATGCTGAAACACGTGTCTAGTATTTTTATGTACAAACAAAACTGTAAGTATTATGAAAAATCATAAAGTTACAAGCTTGTTATGTCAGCAAAAAAATACATAGATAGTCACCGAGCCATCCAGGCGACTGAGGAGTTGTTTTGTACCCAGCTGTTTGGTGGCGCCTAATGCTCGCTATGACCTGCCGTGATCTGTGTTGTACTTAGAGTGTGGTGGTGTCCAAGTTATAATATTTTTAAATATTTTCGGGAAAAAATATAACATGTTGTAAAAATTATTGGTATCGATTCAGTTGCTGATTCTGAATAAACTAAAAATAATGCTGTATACATGAACACAATGAACCATTATAAATTAACAAAGCAAAAACAATCAAATAAAAATTTCAGTTAAAAATACTCAATATACTTGTCACGTATAAAAAAGATATTTATGTTTGTTTACATCTGTTTTACACGAATAAACTTATTTTGGTTTAAACTAATTTTGGTGCGGAATTTCTCGTTAAAGATATTGAGGTCGACTACCGCTTATGCAGCAAAAACGGATTAATTGCATTTTTCTGGTGCCAAAACGCTCGATGCCAGAAAAAGAATAATTTATTACTTTGAAATTAGTTACATGACATTCTGGCGCCTCATGCGTTGAGAGCGTGCAAGCAGCGTGAGCATAGCGTTCCGAGCATAGGGTTACCATATCTCAGGATTTGTCCTGAAATTTCAGGATTTTTGGACTCTTCTCAGGATTGCGGCTGAATTTTGCAAATCTCAGGATTTTTAATAAAATATAGCTTAGATTCTTTCTTACACTTCAAATTACTAACAAGTTTAAACAAATTAATATAAAACACTTGAGGGGTTTCGCTGCGAACCGCAACATTTTGAGTGCGTTGTGCAACAGATGAGTTAAATCCGCAGTATGAAAAAATTTTCAAACTAAAAAAAATCTTAGGATTTTTCAGTGGAAATCGGGCTGAAGTTTTGATTTTTTCATCTGGTAACCCTTTCCGAGCAGAGTTTTTAGTTATGAAATTTCGGTCTGGATCCAGTCAGATACGAATATATTATACCGGATTCGGATAGGGATAGCTTCGATTGCTTCAACCTGGGGATGATTAAGTCAAGATTGAATAGGTTACTAGACAAGCGCGCTCCATCGTCGACTACATTATCGAGATAGTGGCCAAGCGCAAGATTGTCTAGATCATCATTTGTTTGGCCGGCTAAAATAAACAACGGCCTATCCGAACCTATCATTGAAACTCAACTTTGCCGAAACTTTTATATTGATAACCGTAATTGATTACAGTTATCTACGGATATTTGTTTATTTCGGATATCCGATAGTTTCTATTGCGGTTCATCATCATCCATTTTAATGTTCCCACTGCTGAGACTCAGGCCTCCTCTCTAGGGGAGGGAATGAGCCGTACTCCACCACGCGGGCCCAGTGCGGGTTGGTTGGATGTCACATGTCTTCGAAGTTTTTGGTTCTAGGACATGCCGGTTTCCTCACTATTATTGCTTATTGCGGTTAGGGAGAGCTCTATATTCTATAATATCCCAATTCCAAGTCCTGGTGAAAAGCGACTGATTAGCTCTTCAATGGAACGAATGAGCACTCGACCCTACAGGATTTTATTTTTTATTTATTTATTTTACAATTTATGTACACACAAATATACTGAGAAGGATAACATTATTAGGAAACTTTGTACAAAGGTACTGCTTATTTCAAATAGAAATTTCTTCCAGCAGACCTGCGAAAGGAGAAATTACAAGAGATGTAGACAGTAGTGTGCAGAAATGAGAAAGAATATTATGTGAAATCTTAAATTAAACCAATAAATACTTATATAACTATATATAACTTATACTAAAAATAAATACATAATATTTATATATATGTATATATATATATATATACGAATATCAAGCAAGAGAGGAAAGATAGTGCTCTTTTAATTTAGTTTTAAAGAGTGAGATCGTTTTCAAATCACGAATGCTAGGCGGAAGTGAGTTCCACAACCTTACTGCGTGGACAGAGAAAGAGTAGGAATAGTAGCTGGATTTATGAGGAGGGGATTTAAGGAGGGATCTTAGGTGTGACCTGCATGGTGCGTCGCGAGGGTTATGTGATGTGCTCCAAAATTTTTGCTGTGTAAGAAAAAAGCAGCAGAAGGAACATACGAGTAGATAAAGAATGTTCATAGACGGGTGTAATATTCAGATATACTGCCAGTTTCACAAATAAAATATTTACCTACTTTTCACATTCTTGAGAAAGTTTCACGTATTGATTCCATATGAAGACATGTAAACAAAACACGTACACAACGTTGGTATTTTTCCGCACAATTTGTATGAACCAGTATTTATCTGACGCACGGAAGTTAAGGGCTATCAAATGCTTGTTTATTCTACCACGGAAAAACAAGATGCAATTTCATTTGCATCATAACATGTATAATCAGATAACAGAATAGGTAATAGGTATATCTACCTTAAGTAAGTGCAACATAGAGTTGATTATATGTAAGTACATATAACCCTCCCTTAAAACCCCAGAATCATAAATATGTGGATAAAAGACCTAGAGAATTTGAATTTAATTTGAAGAATCTTATGTTTTAGAGTTGTGTAATAAAAATGTTAGATTAAAACGAAGCTAAACAACGTATAATTACAATACACAATTTTTAATTTAACAATTTTAGTGCAGAACTCAAAATCCACGACACCCAAATCCGAGACCTATCTGTGAGGCATACAAATATTTGTTCCGTGTGGGAATCAAACCCGTAGCGCGTAGCAACCAATCGCTCAACCTTTGCGCCAACTAACAAATTTTTTGAGCCTAGCAGCTACGTTTATGGCGATGCCAGTGGAATTTCTTAGGTTCTCCAAACTGCAGATGTTGGGACACGTCGAGCTTTCTCATAAGTAAGCTATCGTCTGGCCAGGAGCACCGCACTCGCACTGGGTGTAGGAGGGGTCTATAATCATCCTTTTTGCCAGATTGCAAGTTGGAACGACCAACTTTGGTTGTATCTTGTTGCACTAACATTTTAAAGCTGCCACAGCTCGAGCACTGATTCCGATATAAGCGGAAATCAATAAAACCTTGGCCTCGAATTTAGGTCAGAAGCCCAGAGCAAACAAGTCCATACAAGATGCACTAGGTATTGCATAATATGCACTGATACATAGATAAACCAATAAATAACTAAGCAAATATATAAAGAGATAAGAATGTTAAATAATAGTCTGAGTTATCGGTGATATCATTTTGTAATTTGCATGTAAGGAAAAATATTTACTTATTGATTGATTTATTTTTAGATATTAATGATTTAAATATTCATTTGGTCCACAACATCTGATAGTAATTCTTATATCTACATTAGTTCATCATCAAAAAATAATACTAAACAAAAACAAGTAAATAAAATATACTAAAATGATCAATAAATTGACCGTTAAAGTTCGGGCTATGGTCCTAAGCAAAAAGGAATGGGAAGCAGTTTCCTCCTTCTGCGAAGCAGTAATGAGAGAAAAGGACATGGTCGAAACTGTAAGAGAACAGACCTCACGCCTTATCTGCCACCGAAGTGGGGAGTCGCAGGGCGATTCCCGATAATAGTAAGCGCGAGCTTGCAGACGATGAGCATTGAATAGCTCGGCGTCCGGACGTCAGGTAAGGATCGAGTCCGAGTCGGAGGCACGTAGTGTTCCACGGGCACCTCGAATGGATGTCAGCCAAACTGTAGGTCGATGCTTGCTAGGGGAATTTTAGATAGAGTTTTCAAGGCAGCAAAGAGCAAAAGAAAGAAGCAGCTGCCGATCAAAGTCAAAGTAAAAAGTTTTTTATTTCACATAGGCCTACATGGGCACTTATAAAATCATTTAGACTCCACCTCTATCTGAAACTTTTATGGCGCTTTCAGTTACGGATAGAGTTACCAGATGAAAAAGTCCGGAGAATAGGCCCGATTTTCATTGAAAAATCCTGAGATATTATACAGTTCGAGAATTTTTCTTACTGTGGATCTAACTCACGCGGTGCACATCGCACTCAAAGTGGTGGCAGCAGAACCCCCGTTTGCCAAAAGAAGACTTTAAGTTTAATTTACTTTTTATTAATATTTTTTTATCAATTTGTTTCAGTTCGTTTAAATTTTGTGTTGTGTTGTATGTTTGTTTGATTTTTAGTTTATTTAACTTCTTATTAATGTTTTTTTTACTTATTTGTTTTTGTTTGTTATAACTTTTAAATGTACCTAAGCTGTATTTTATTGAAAATTCAAAAAAACCTAAGATCTCAAGAGATTTGCAAAATCCGGACGCAAACCTGAGAAAAGCCCAAAAATCCTAAAATCTCAGGAAGATTTTAGGATTTTTGGGCTTTTCCTGAGATATGATAACCCTAGTTACAGATATTTTTGTATTTCGGATATCAAACGAAGGTCCATAACATCCCTACTTTGTATCCTAGGAATGTCTTACATCTCGATTTGTTCCAATATTTCGGAATGTTATCTTTACATACACGACCTTATCTATCGGATTGAGCAACTCGGAAGCGATGACCAATCATCTTCGAATCACGTTTGCCCACCTATCTCGCACGTGGGTTCTGTGCATTTGTGATAAACTTTCAACTACATATCTCTGTAAATAAAATACTGACTTACATTTAAGACAGGCCCAACTTTTAATTGTAATAAGCGAAAGATTATAATTTTTAGGGTTACATACGGCATACCTCAGTCGACAAAATTGGAACCCTTATACAGAGGCGTAGCGTGGTCTAATTTACACGTGGGCGAAGGCACGTCGCGAGGTCATGTTTTTTCATAAATTCGAATACGAGACAGCGACTGTCGCAACCCAGTGTTCGACTACATTTTCGCTTACCATCAGGTGGAATAGTGGTCAAACGAGAGTCTACCAATTATAAAAGCCCTCATTCTTAAAGAGCTCTTGCTTATGCGAGACCCCTTTGAGTGCAAGGCCGCGGGCGTGGGCCCACTTCGCCCATACCTATCGAGCGTTCATGCAGTGCCGTCTCTATTTTCCTGGGGTGCTATTCTCTAAGAAAGCGCAGCGCTGGCACAGCGACGAGTCGTCAGCGCAGTACATTGAATTAACAACCCAATGCCCCCTTTACATTGGATTGTTAATTCAATGTATTGCGCTGACAGCTCGTCGCTGTGCCAGCGCTGCGCTTTCTTAGAGAATAGCACCCCTGTACTAATTTCATTAAAAGACGAGGTTGAAAGCACATCGAAGGCCAAAAGCCAATAAGCAGGTTTTCCACGAACACACAGATTACTAAGAAACATTTCTAGCACATGTCTGATTCGATGCATTATTAACTAGCCTCCGATTCGTCAATATTTCAGGGTCTTATTTTGTTTTTATTATTGACTAATTGCCCCTCGTGGTTTTGTCCGCATTTTTAGTTACTAGTCCGCTTCTATTGACCGCATTATGAAGTTATAGTGGCCGCCCGAGGCCATTTTACATGTACTTTGGCCCTCCATAATGTATCTACTCATATATTAAAAACTAGCTTTTGCCCGCGACTTCGTCCGCGAACATAAAATAAATCCTATGTCACTCAGGAATAAGGCAGCTTTCTATTGGTGAAAAAAATTTTAGCAATCGGACCAGTACTTCCAGAGATTACCTCCTACAAAAAAAAAGGAAATTTTACCTCTTTATTATATTAGTGTAGATATAAAAAAGTACATCTAAAAGCCGTGCACATTGTATCGAGATTCTGAATGACGCCATTGTTATTTTTTTTTTTCAAAAAATTTTAAGTGTTTTAAAAACACGTATTTCCTGTAACAAATTTTGTGAAATATTCGAGTATCACGGAATTATCGAATGCTAACAGAGTTTTCAAGCGTTAGCTCTCTTTTTTCACGTTGCCTCTTCGTCAAACATCGCGTTGGATTGCGTTAGATGAAGCAACAAGCTTTTAAACCATGCTCGACGTTGACGATAGGCGAGTGGGAAAGGACCCTTTAAACTCTAAGCAAAAATATTATAGACTTTACCAACCATTCAAACAAACTCAGATAAATATGGCTTTTGCTGGTGAATTATTTGCAAAGCAATAAGTTATACGTCATCGATTGTCCAAATTCTTTTGTAAAATTAATTGGACATAAGTCAGGAGCAAGGTGACGTGTTACTAAACCTACAAGGCCAAGGAAATAAATGATTCAGTCTCTTTTAAGTACCTACTCCTCCCATACGTTGTTGAAACCTCTACTGTCTGCACTAAGCATTTTGCCTGGTCGTTTATACCGCGTACGTCGCGCGTCGCTTGCTGCGGTCTTCCCGTCCGATTATAATTTGAGTATCTTCAAGGCAAGAGTGAATAGGCTTTTAATTAACTAGTGCGCTTCACCATCAGAGATTGCATCATTGCTTACCATCAGATGGGATCGCAGTGAAGCACTAGTTTATATCAATTAAAAAATAAAACACCTACCCAATATTTCTCTCAAGCCCCGAATATGAGAGTGCGACCTTCATGTTTAAATGTTTATGAAATTGCCAGATAACGTACGCACGTACACACAAACAATAATGATTAACGGTTAAGATTGTTTAGTTACGGTTCAATGATGAGAGGTGGCAATAGGAGGAAAACAGTTTATACGAATGATATTGGGCCTGAATGAAATAAAAACATACCTGATAACAAAATAGGAATATATCTTAGTAATCCCTATTTATGAATAAGTAGGTACAAAAAATTTGGGCTCTGTGCCCGTTACTGATCATATTTTTGTAATTAAAAGTAAAAACTAACGAAATCCCAAAATTGACCACGAAAATTCGTCATAATTGGTACCTAAATTCATAATATAACCAATCATTCATTATAATTACTACGAGAAAATACTACGAGAAGTATTTTTCATTCATAATCAATAGCCTGTACCATATTACCATAAATTAAGTGACATTTTGGGATATAAACAAACGCTAATAACTTTGCTGATTATGAATATTATTTGTTGAGACTTTACTTAAATAATAACAAGACTTTTTCTAATAAGTCCTTTAAATATTTTTATTAATTAAAAATTTGTGGTGTATAAATAGAAAAGCTAACATTTTCAGTATTTATTAGGTTCAAAGTTTTACCCACGTAGAACTGTACATTTAAAAAAAATCTCCTATGTATGTAGGAATGCACTTGAAGCACGAGCTTTCAAAGCGATCCATTTTACGACCTAAACTGAACTGATAAAAGGATGGAGCTATAAAGGGTTATTTGTAAAACACTAACAACCTTGCAGGACTGTATTACTAAAATCATTAACAGCAACTTTTGTTCTGACTTTTTACAAAACATAATTCATTTACAAAAAAAAAACCTTCAAGATTTCGTTGTTTTATCTAACACATTTCAACTCTGTATTTTGCTATATTTACCTACGTCTGTATGACGCGACGCAAGCGCTTCAAGCCCCCCGCCGCCCGATCCGTGGGGGTACCCTCCGCTATTGTACTATCGCTTGCTTATAGACTTCGCAATATTTAGAACGTTCAATATAAATACTAATTTTTATTTTTGTATTTAAATCTGATGAACTAAAATATGATACATTTTTAAAAGTTATAGAATAAAAGTTGTTATTTATGATGTTAGTAACATAGTCTTGAGAGGTTACCAGTGTTTTACAAAAATAACCTTTATAGAGTGCATAGCTCTATCCATCTTTCTCGCTCGCACGCCTGTCATTTTAGCACGCCATGGTAACGCCCCTAATCGGCTTGCTTATTAACGACCTGGAAACTTCTATATTTTTTTTTTTCAATATTATCCAACAATTTAATGATGTTATTTTTTCATCTAACATTTTTTGTCTAAACTTGCAACCTTTACGCTTTATGCATCGTTACATTTCAAACTCAAACTTTTTTCAGCGAGACGCTTTGGTATATTCAAGCGTAAAAAGTATTTCTAAAGACCGATGAACCCTAAGTTGCGGGATTGTTCGAAACAGTTACCGTGGCCCTGGAACGCAATGAGCATCTGAAGGAACACAGGTGGGTTTTAGTAAGTAAAGCTAGAACTACATTGGGTCGACGCACATGTGTAACCAGGGACATGCAAGCATTACAAGTGAAAAAGCCAAGCTTGCTAACAGGGACGTGCGAGCCAATACAAGGCAAAAAGCCCGGCTTGCTAACAGGGACTTGCGAGCCAATACAAGGCAAAAAGCCCGGCTTGCTAACAGGGACTTGCGAGCCAATACAAGTAAAAAAGCCCGGCTTGCTAACAGGGACTTGCGAGCCAATACAAGCCAAAAATAACCACTTCGTATTCAATGCCAAATTGAAATTCATTCATAAGATACAATAGGTACCTATGATATGCATTATTAATAAAACCAAAGCACCAATGGGCCTACCACACATGCACACGCACAAACTTCACGACTCATACAGTTTGTCGAGTCAAAGCTCCAAAGCCTTGAGCATCGACGCCGAGTTGCTGGCCTGTCGGAATTCTATCGATTACATTTCGGGCAGTGTGCGTTGGAATTGCACAATTTAATTCCACCAAGTCCGTTCCATCATCGGACCACTAAACTTACGGCGTTGCGCCATCGGTACATGGTGGATATGCCACCCATTCGTACAAAGCGTTTTGGAAACACATTCATTATGCGTACAGCCACAGATTACTGAATAGTTACTACGTAAGTACAGCTAAGGAGTGGAATTCCCTGCTGGAGTTTGTGTTTCCTGATAACTACAACCTAGAGGTCTTTAAGTCAAGAATGAATAGGTTACCATCTGGTGAGATAGTGGTCAAACGCGAGCCTAAATATAATAAAAAAATATATAATAAAAAAAAACTTTATTCACAAACCGGCCTGCGCTGGCAAAACTATGATGAACCGTGTGCGTGTGGTAGGCCCGTTATAAGAAGAAGATAAATTCAAGAGAAATTGTGAAGATACCCCTCTGATCTTCATGTATGCCTAATCAAAATATTGAGTCATTTATCTGACTAAATGAATCAGCTAACAAACATCAGCAGCTGAACGCTTGTAAACATCGATATGAATATCTTGAAAGCTATAAAAGTGATAATTGTAATATAAACACCGTATTTCCATGGTGACTTGCATTAAAAGTCATCATTTTTCTGCACTTGTAACCCCCGTGTGCCCGGATGGAATAAATATTCGTTATGTCTACAGAATGATACTCATTCTAGGTCTGGGTGTCTAATGTTTGTGAGTTTACATGTACAGCCTAGGCCACACAACCTAGCCAGGTTATTCACCCGCCATGAACCCTATTGAGAACATGTGGGAGCTCACCAAGCGGCTGATCGCTAAGGAAGGGATCAATACCAATTACCAAGCACTAGCTACTTGCAAGTCTTGCAACTTTCATTAAAGCCTGAGCGTTCCAAAAGTGCCATAAAGCAGTGACTTTCTGAAGCCTACTCCTCGGTAACGGTTGAGTTAATAGGTTTGAAAAAAATATATGTTTATTATAGATTCATGAACAACATTATCAACTATTGATTTTTTCATGCGATTAATACTTTTGTCTAAAAAAAAAATATTTAGCAATTTCGCAACTTTTCCCTACTCCTTCGAAACGGCTAGGATCTTTAGAAACATTTTTATACATAAAAATTGCTGTTTAAATTTTCTTCAAAGTGAACATAGCATATGTATAAATAAATCAAAATTCCGAAAAAGAAAATAGGTTTAAAAGTCAGCGGGGCTCTATCCGAGATTCCGTGCGCGGCTAGCCGCAATTAAATTCACGTAAACGCGTACTGCCGTCTAGGCGGGTACGAGTATTGTGTCCATTTATTTTCGGCCAGATGTTCAAGGGACTAACCTTAAAGTAGATAATGTAAAAATCTAGGTGCTGTCCCTAATAATTTGGCCACCGATGATAATTATGTGAATTTACATGTTTATGATCGTAACTCACGATACATGAGTGCGGGTACTAGTGAGGGGTTATTTTTTTATTTATCCGAGAGGCATCGTATTTTGAATGAACTGGCTGTTATGATTCTCCAGCCAAGATTGAAACAAAGAACATGGAAGACAATGTTCTTTTCATATTGACATCTGCAGTGCAACTTATGCTAAGGAGTATATAAACAGTCGTTATAGAAACATACTGATTAAATAATAAAGCAGGGTACTTGTTTGTGGAGATAAACGGATTAATTGAATCTATTAAAGTGCTGCAATGTATTAAAAAGGCCTTTATATTAGTGTTTGTCTCATTCATTGACATAAAAGCTTTCAATACAACACCAGCTTCTGCAAGCGGCTTTGCCCGCTCGAAACAATCATAAAACAAACAGTAGAATAGAATAGAATAGACTTTATTGTACACCAAAAAGTAATACAGCTTATACAAAAACTTAAATTTGTGGGTACAATTATGGCGGTCTTATCGCTAAAAGCGATATCTTCCAGACAACCTTAGGATGGATAAGAGCTTAAAGCACAGCAAAGCACAGTATTAACAACTAACAAAACAACAACAACAACTATTAACCAGTGACAGCGAGTCTTTTCAGGAAGAACATCGTAAGCGACAGTTGCCGTTTCTTTTCCGGAAAGGGTTGTCTCAGCCATAATTAAAAAATATTTACGAAAATAATGTATGTTAATAGCAACAATTCTATTAGATCGGTAATAAATTATATGATTGGTAGTTATGATGTTATACTTTTTTTTGTTATAAAATGTAATTATCATGAATACTTTTTAATAAAGGAAGAGAAAATCAATTCCTGCAAAAATACTCACTGTCACTTACGATGTTCTTCCTAAAAAGGCTCGACATATTTTTTTTTAGAGGATGAATATTGGAAAATCCTCTCTTAGTGCTCCTTCTGTCTTCCAAACAATATATTTTTACGAACATAGACGCACGCTACTGTAACCAGGCCAAGTCTTTAATTGTATATGTAAATGCCATTCATGTGCTTGTCAGTTTTATTGACGTGAGAACTAGGTCTTCAGGTTCAGGTCAAGACTATACAGAGATTTAACAATTAATGTCTGAAACAGAATGCAGGATCGTTCGAAGAAGATATGCTAGAACTACATCAGACTGACGCACAAGTGTAATAAGTCTGATTTGTACGAAGAACGACGTCGCGTGGCGTGGATCTAGTGTAGCTCCACAAGTCTAGTTTCCATATACAATGCATGAAGACCGACGCCCCTAGATCGGCGTGTATGGCACGCGTGTGCGCAGTGTAGTTCTAGCCACTCCCTATCGCTCCGCTCGGGAGAAAAACGGCTGAAGCCTCAAAGTGAGAATTTTATCATTGCACTGCAGTAGGCTACACTACCCGGTAACTTTACCGGGGAATGCAAAGATTAATTGAAGCAATGTGGGTAGATTTTAGCGAGCCTCTTTTCTTTTCATTCTTCTGGTTTGAACGATATGTAGTTGTTGGAATAGTATGAGTTGACTAGGCACTAGACAAATCAGTGGCGTAACTAGGCGTGGGAAAAGTGGACCCTCGCGCATGGCCTAGCACCCAAAAAGGCCTCGCACAAGCGAGGGCTCTTTAACAACAAGGGTTTTTTTTATAATTGATAGGCTCACGTTTAACCACTATTTGCCCTGATGGTAAGCGACAATATGGTCGAACACTGGATTGTGACAGTCACCGTCTCGTTTTCGAATTTATGAAAAAAAAGGCCTCGCTGATGTGCTTTCGCCCACGTTTTAATTAAACCACGCTACGCCACTGCCTGAAGGGTGGATTTTCGCGAGCCTCTTTTCTTTTCATCCTTTTGGTTTGCACGTTATGTAGTAGTTGGAATAGTATTAGCGGACTAGACACCATACAAGAGCAAACTTTGAAGACGACTTTTGCTATGCCAAAACTTTTTACGCAGTTTAACGCCGATAGATCGCCAAATCACATTGAAATAGCGTGAAATAAAACTATTATTAGACTAATTCGTCTCGCATGTCATTGAATGTGTCCACATTGTTTTTACAATCAAGTTCAAGAACACAGAGAGTTAAATATGAGAAAGATAATTCATTTTTTTAAACGCTATCTTTAAGTTTTATTTACTGTTATCTTTTAACCTACCACTTATCGGCCATTCAGTCCCTGAATTGTTTGTGTGACTTTTTTACAAGATTTTGGATTAATGCTGGGTAAATCTTTGAGTGGCCTGTTGGTGTAATGGTTAGTGGCCCTGACTGCTATACCGGAGGTCGTGGGTTTGGTTCCCACCTAAGACAAATGTTTGTGTGATGAGATGATAATGATCGTATTTTTCTGTGTCTGTGTGTAATTTATCTATTGTTAGGTACTTATGTATTTAGAAATATATTAAGTGTGTTTATTAGTTGTCTAGTACTCGTAGTACAAGTTCTGCTTAGTTTGGGACTAGATGGCGTTGTGTGAAAGTAGTGAAATGTTATAAAAGAAATCTGGAAACATTTCGTAAAAAAAAAGACGTGTGGCACTCGGTGACTGCCGCGGTAAAGCTATTGCATAGCATTTTTATCAACTTATGCAATTATAATTATTTATTTATTTTATTTATGCAGTATTGTTTTTTCTTTGATATTAATTGAAGTTACACTTTCACACATTGAATTGAATTTTTATTGATTGTTCACTCATTTGTTTTCTTATCGGTCACCACGCTCAAAAAACAAATGAGTTTAGGGTGTTAGGTTATTTTCGTTACGGAATTTCTGGATTCGGTCTCCACGCTCAAGGCCCGCGATAGAAGCTGTGCAATAGCTTAAAAATATATGATACACGCCTAGAAACACAAACATAGCTTCAGAAATGGATCTTCCCTCATACACTACTAATTTTTAATTAGTACAAATACTTTAAGGGCCATTAGAAAAAGTCTTGAAAAGTCAGCAAAAAGTAATACCTATTAATAAACAGCAAATTTATTAGCGTTTGCTTTTATCCTAAAGTGTCACTCTATGGAAATATTGTACAGGCTATTGATTAATTATGAATGAATTAATGACGATCAAAATGGAAAAATACCGCGTGTAGTAATTGTTATGAGTGATTAATCCAAATATGAATTTTTATTATTTTGGGTATTTTATCTTTTGTGCTGATTAAAAATTAGTGGTGTATATTTCGATGTTTTGATAATGTAAAAATATCACAATTTATTTAAAATTGAACACCTCTTCGTTTTTTGAAGTCAGTTGAATAGACAAAATCGTAACGTCAAACGAATCGTACGAACAGATAAAATAGGTACCGTAAAACGCTGCATCTTTGCCTGAGTTTTGAAGTAATATGTAAATATTTAGAAACATTACGACACATTTTGCTCTTTGCCTAGTTAGGAATAAAGCTTAGTTTAATGGGCATCTATAGTGTACTTAGAATATAGTTCAATTTATTTCATTTTATAAGTATAATCAATTTAATTAATAGGCAAAGTCGCGCCAAAAAACTGCAACATTGCCTGCATGAATTTGGACAGTCTAAACAACATAAATACATAATTCTTGAACATGAAGTTAAACTTTATGACTAACACTTAGGGATGAGAATCCTAAAGCTGTCACTTTTTGCTTATAATGCTGGATACAATGCTAGGCAATGTTGCATTCGACTTTGCTTGTAGTTTCATACATTATTTTAATTCATTAAACCCCAAGCGAACGCCGGCGTTCGCGCACCTATTGTTTTTCAATTGTGTCTGTCATTATCAAGATTGAAAGGTTAAATAACATAGGGTTGTCATGAACACAATGCAATAAAAAAATATCATTTTTAAATAATATTTATTAAGAAATCAAAATGCTTAACATCTTATCGACATCCAATATTTGTTTCGCATGGTTATAAAAAAATTCAACAAAATAGTTTTTTTTTTTTGACATAAATAAAACTCAAAATGATCCCTATTAACATTGGCAGTTTTAAACCAAATAATTTAAATAATCAAATACCAGATACAAAAAGCAATTGGTACACATTTAATATTTTCGCACATACGGCTTTTATATTCTTGATAATTATTCAGTAAGTAGCTACTTATAAAAATAATCAATGTTACCTATAGGTAGATTTATATTTAATAAAAATAAAAAAATTAATTTACCAATATTTTTGGTGTGTCACGCCATACAACACAGCGATTACCGATATTTTAAATTTAAAGAACGAATGGGGAAGTTAGGTACTCAAAACTAAGTATTCTATCGTTTATATCGTTACTAGCTTTTGCCCGCGCGGCTTCGCTCTCGCTTTTCCCTACTCCACCCTACCCTACATTACTCTACTTTACACTACTCTACCCTACCCTACACTACTCTACTTTACAGTACTCTACCCTACCAAACCTCACATGAACCATCTACTAAATAGTCCGAACAAAGCTTAAGCATTTGGTATGATCAGGTGAGCCCGTTTTTAAGTTATAAAATTACAACGAAAAGTTGCATTGATTTTTATATATATAGATTATAGTTTATGAAAATCTAAATCGGTCGAAGTGTTTAGAAGTTACACTAAATAACAATTATGAACAAAAATACAAATTCGTACATAAACACTCAAAACATTAGGTAGGTAGGGTAGGTACGTAATTATGTATTCCACGTTGTGACAACCCTAGGTCAGGCAAAGTTATGTTCACTAGTAGGAGTTCAGTGTCATAACTTTGCCTAAACATTAATAACTATTTTATTTTTAACAATTGACACTTAAAAAGTATTTAGAATTATAGAACAACTTACGAATAACATATCAACATCAACAGTTTACTAAAATTAATAATAATTTTGGACTTACGGTAAAAGTTTGTCGCGTAACGTCGAAGCCGGCCAGTAGTCATCGCGTTTGACAGATCAGTATTGCGGGGTTTGAATGAAAATAAAAATGGCGACCAGTTTTTCGAGTTGCCAAATAAGGATTTAAATAACTACCAATAATCAGATGTTGCTACATGAAATATTTTAAAAGATATTTGCAAGTTTTTTAAATAGGCAAAATTGGGTACGAGAGGTAATGTTGCAGCGTTTTACGGTAAGTATGATAATAAAACAGTAGCCGAAGTAATTAACCCAAACGCTTACTGTAAATTAGGTAGGTACCTACACTTCTTATAAGCTAATACGAAACTCATAATTAAATTGAATTCATGCGAATGACTCAAATCCATGCGAAATAACCCATAACGGTAAATCTCTTTGTTTTCAAAATAAACGAAAGGTTAGTGAACGTCACATATTTTTCGCACACAATACAAAAGATGAAATGACAGTATGGGTACAAAATAGATAGATACCGAAGTCAATCTACATACAAAGCGCGCTCGAGCAACGCACACATAGACATCGCTCACGGACACGATATCTCGGAGCGCCTCGGCCCACTCGTCGAACAGTTCCGGCTCAAACGCTCATTAATGTGCGTCCACCGAGCATAGGTATAAAAAGTGAAGTACATACATGAGATTGTCTTCTGTACCTATCTATTTTGTGGTATGGGGACCAAACAACGGTAGAAGAAATGTGGGACATACTGAAGCAGACAAGAAACCTTGCAAGGGTAAAAAAAGAAAGAAAGAAAACATATTAATTCAGTCTGAACAGACGCATAACCAATTACAAAAATACAAAAACCAGTTTCCCCATCAGGCCATGTGTGGATCGGGCATAACGCTAGAACTACATTAGACCGCTATGGCCCACGTACAATGGTCCGCATAGGACTAAGTGGGGAAACCATACTCAGACATAGACATAGACTACATTAGACCGACGCACGTGAAACACGCCTGATTTTTACGTAGAACGACGTCGCGTGGCGTGGATCAAGTGTATCTCTACAAGTCTAGTTTCCATATAAAATGTATAGAGACCAACCCGAACCCCACAAGAGTGTTCGGGTTGGTCATAAAGTCAAAAAATACTGCATGAATTTTCATGCGATTCTCACCAATAGACAGGAGTGATTCCTAAGGAAGCTTTAGATTTACAATACATGCATATTATAGAAGAAAAAGCTGAAATTTCAAAGATTGGCTGCCAAAGGCTGGCCACGATACTTTGGCACACAATCCCGAAGAAAATATATCTGCTAATAGACTTTTAAGTTGTAGAAACAGACCTTGGTCTTAACAAGAATTCAAAAGACGACAAAGGAAAAAGCAGTCACGCCAAACTTGGATTAAGTTAATTACAAGACGCAGTTAATGAATTAAAAGCCAGTTTTATAAAAGAAGATAGTATCAAACTACTTGTAGTTTTACTTAGGAATACTGCAGGTGTACGATACAGTAAATTCAATTAACCTTCTATGAGACAGGATACTATTTATCAGATACTAAAATAAATGTAGGCAAGTCTTATCCTTGCGCAGTTGATCATGTCACAAGTTGTTGCGCTCATAGAATCCGCCTCTCCTGACTGTCCTTTCTGTCTATTTTTTTTATAATGGATAGGCTCCCGTTTAACCACTATCTCACCTGATGGATGTGACCGACGATGGAGCACGCTTGCCTAGAAGCAATTTATTCACTCTTGACTTAAAGACCGCTAGGTTATAGCTATCAGGAAACACAGACTCCGGCAGGGAATTCCACTCCTTAGCTGTACGCATAATGAATGTTTTCCCACAACGCTTTGTAATTTGTGAGTCCATTTGTCCAACCAAGTTTATAATTTTGTATGGAGAGGCCGATTTTTTGTGGAAGGTTCTCCAGTTTCGTCTATTGAGTAAGCCTAAAGTTTGATTGAGGAGACCTATCCCTTACAGTCTGTATAACGGCATCCCCAAATAAATTGAGAAAAGCGCAAGCGAAGAATGAGGACTTCTTACAAATCAGTCACTTCTGCCTTTCAGCCGTACAGCACAAAAATAAGCAATTTCTGACTAGTGGTGGCCTAGAAGTAACGGCCCCAACTTTCGAGCTTTAGGTTTCGAACCCAAAACAAAGTAATGAAAAGTGAGATAAGAAGAATGATCAAACAGTAATGTGACTGACTGATAAATTACTTTGTATAATTTATTTCATCAATACTGCTCTCAAAATGGTGAAGGAAAACATCGTTAGGAAGCTGGCATGTCCTAGTATCGAAAATTCGAAGACAATATGTGACATCCACCAATCCGCACTGGGCCCGCGTGGCGTCCAATTCTCTCTCCTAGAGAGCTTTGGCGTAGCTACAGAAAGGCTAGGCGGGGCAGTCACCCAGGGACCCCAAGCTCAAGAGGCTACCAAAACGTCATTAGCAATCTTCTTGCACTACCGGAAAAATCGACCTTCGGATTCTAAACAACAATACAACACAACACTAATTATATGTATATGGCAAATCGTTTTAGTTAGTACAAATCTAACAGTTCTTCCCGCTCCATCCAGAGCAGGAGAGGTTATTTGATGATTTCTCATGTAAAAAATGGGGCCAGTTTTTAGACCCAGAGCCGTTCATCACCTATTATACTTCATTTCTTTAGGTACTTAACGAAAACAATCTTGACACTTATGTCTTTTTATTTAAAATCAATCGCATAAAAGACATACAAAGATTATTTAAATTTAGTTAATTACTTAACATCGGTTTAGATAAGTACCTCATTGTAAACATTTTTAGACAATTTTTAGTTAAAAAACATATTAAGATTTATAAGAAATTTAATAATATCTACTTAAACAAATGGAGTATAGCTAAGCCACTGCTAGAGAGGTGCCCTGATTCCTAGTTTTACCCCGAGTCCCAGCAGTGGGAACATTATAAAGGCTGATTATGAAATTATATTTACGAGTTTTATTCGGCACGTCCGATTTACAAAACATTACAATGTTTATACATTCGCGTTATAAACATTGCATTACGCTAAAATGCAACGCTGACAACGTAAACTATTGACACAGTTTCTTTACATTTTACATTTATGTAACATTTTAATATTTAAATAACTTTAATGATATTTTATTTTGAGATGTATTTTACAGGTCCTAAGGGTGAGTTGCACCATTTAACTATAACGATAACAAACCCGTTAACAGTTGTCAAATCGTCGAATTGACCAATAGGCGGCCGTTTCACGGCTGGTTATGGTTTGGTTATCGTTAAAGTTAAATGGTGCAACTCACCCAAAGTCTGCGCTGACCTTTACACCACCAGAAATATTGCATTTTGTAGGTATTAACACACCATGTCTTTCTTTTACGATTTCAAGTATAAACACCCAAACAAAACATATTTTTTATAGAGATTATTTTTTAATATGTCTCTGTTTATTCGTTTAGATTGAGTATTACAATGACATATGATCTTAGGTATAAGATAATTTTCAGTGAAATAATGTATGATGTAACGACAGTTATAATTATTTTCTTCTTGTTTCTATCCAATACCAATAAAGAAAAAATATTGTAAAAACTTTTTTATTATTGATACGCTCGTGTTTGACCACTAACTCTCGTGAAGGTAAGTGATGATGCGGTAATGGGTGAAGCACGCTTGCTTTGAAGTAACCTATTCACTCTTGAATCTTGATTTAAAGACCCCTAGGTTGCCTGTAAAACTATATGGAAAATCTAATTTAGCGCGAAAAGAGTTTTCATTATTAGTTGTGTGACAGTTGTGGAATATTATTATTATTAAACCCCAAGCGGACGCCCGAAGCGTTCGCTTTCTCATTATCGTTCTATTGTGTCTCTAATTACGGTTTTCAAAAGGTTAATTGATGAACAATTAGTACTTAAATTATTTCCAATTAATATTAGGTTTAATAAGCACCTAAATTGAATTCACTGATAGGTAATTCAACAGATGAGAATAAAATTATCCTAATTATGTTGTACTTACCTACTATATCATTAGTAAATCAATAGATGGGAACAAAATTACACTAATTATATCCTAACTTATATTATAAATGTGAAATTGTGGACGTTTGGATGTTTGTTACTTAATCACGCCAAAACAGCTGAACGGATTTGGATTAAATTTGGCATAGCTTTGACATGGAAAAGAACATTTTATCCCGGGTAAACATCTTATTCCTACGGGAAAACACGTTTAGATTGCGATAACCGAAGTACACGCGGACGAAGTCGCGGGCGGACAGCTAGTACAATATAATTCTCAAGCCCGTTATTAAAAACTTAATATCATAGACAAAAAAAATGGCGCGCAAACGCCGTATCACTTAACCCGTTCGTGCTCATACAACCTAGCGACGATGCAAGTCCGCGATAAATTGCACATAATGTGAAAAATGTGAAAAAAAAATGGCGGGCAACCGGCGGGCTGTCATTACAACCGGCCTAGCTACACCTGCCAACGACATCCTTGTATGTAGAACCTAATATTAAGTGAGTTAACGTTAGCAAGTTCACATTAATCTATGTAAACTGTAAATAGTGTTGACCGACCAGTTTTTTCTCTGGTTCAATTTAAACTTTGCACAAAAAGTAGTCAGTTGGTTCAAGTTTTTTTTTTAAAGAGCATCGATATTAAAGGTAATATTTTTAAATTATATTTTGAACAGCAAAAACATATTCGAAATTTAAAAATGTGAAATTATAAAAAGTCCCGTACTACGTCTGTCTGTCTGTTCGCGATTAACATGCGGTTTTTACCAGTAGACAGTGTGATTCTTAAGGAAGGTTTAGGTGTATAATAATAATGATAATAATAATGTTGGATCTAGGGCTTGATTCAGAAAGCCGTACTCCTGGACACGGCCCGTATAGTTAAGAGGTTCCTTTCTCTGGAGCCCTGACTGCCACCGGTAACATGGACGCGTTCCCGATACCAGTGGGATACTTTTTTTTTTTATATATTTTTTCTATTGTTTTTTAAGAAATAATTTAATATGTATTTAATAAGGTAAAATAACTAATAAAGAAATAATAATGAATTAATTTTAAAAATTAGAAAAAAAAAAAACGAATTGAAAATGATGATAATGAAGAAAAATGAAATGTCACTTTCTCTGTTTCATCTTTACAAATTAACAAACATAATGGGTTTTATAAAAGTAAGTAGTTTAAAGTAAAATAGGTTTTGCGGTCTTTGCTAATTTCGTAATAAGCACGAGTATGAGGAAATAAACTGTAGTAGGCTGTGGTTTACTCAAATAACAATGGGTTTACCTCAAAAGGGAAATATCTAAAATAATTTCGTTATAATTTTAGATAAGTAATCATACTTTTATAACCTACATATTTTTTGTTAAAAAAGGAATTAAATAATTTAAGCACGATATAAAAGAGTTAAATAGTTTAGTACAATACAATAACAAAAAAAAAAAGGTGCAAAAACAGTTTAGACGACGAAATTAATTAAACAAGTTTTTTAAAGCAAAAAAGAAAATAAACAAAAAAAAAGTAAAAAAAAAAAGAATACATACAACAAAATACTCCGAGATAGAATCCTGCGATCGCAACAGCAATCTGGACGACATCGTTCCTCATATCATGATCGAACTTCTTCAGCAAATCACTCATGATGTAAGCTTTCACTGGTCGCGCATCACACTGAGTCTTCACCATCTTTCCAAAGCCCTTATCTTTTTTTATAAAAAATTAAATAAACCGATTGCACCGATAACCCGCCGACCGATCGATACTTAAATTGCATACAGAGGTCGCATGTTTAAAAAAAAAATAATTAAAAAATAAATTGGCGCGTATGATTGACGTGATGTCTCGACTGAGAATGATATTGAAATGAAAGCATACGCGATGTGCTGACCCTAGCACAATTAATTATCTATCTAATAAGTCAAAGATACACAAGCGGATATGTTTATTTTTTTTTATCTGTTCATGTTTAGAACATATACCCTTGATATTTTTTTTTTTTTTGTTAAACTTAATAACCAGTTGCTCCCGGACTCGTTCCCGAGCAGACTGGCCGCAAATGCCAACTTTTTTAGTCCCGCAATGCGCAAGGGCCGTTGTTCAACACGCTACGTAGACCATTGATGGTTTATTGATTACTTTCATTGACAAGTCAGTAAAGTTATTATTAGACACTTTTGCGAAAAATGCTGCGGACCAAAAATTGCTTGTAATGTTGTCTTTTAAAATTCATACACTACCTATTTATATTATAATCGTGTCAGTGTATTTATAGAAATAATGTCGCCAGTAAATGAAACATTGTTTGACTTGAAACTCCGTAGATTTACGAACGGTTATTTGAAGAGGAGTTAAAAAACGCACATCACTAAAAAGAGTTATAAGTATACATGTAGGTATAAGGATGGATAGGGAGACGGAAGTCTAAACGAGAGGATTATGTGAGGAGTAATATGAAAGAATAGGGAGTCAGTGACATCTAGACGGCTGATAGAACAGAATGGAAAGAAAATCGTGTTGTGCCGACCCCAAGAAACATGGGACAAAGGCAGGAAGATGATATTTACATCCTGGTAAATTGACTTTTGAACCATAAATATGCCCCTATAGTCAATCAACTATGAGAAACTGGACAGACTAAAGAGCGTTAGTGGCCGAGTGGTAACGGCCCCGACTTACGAGTTGTATAGGTCGTGGATTCGAAACCAGCCAAGTCTATTACTTTGTGTAATTTATTTCATCACCACTGCTCTCAAAACGGTGAAGAAAAACATCGTGAGGAAAGTGTCATATCCTAGAACAAAACATTCACCAACCCGCACTGGGCCGGCGTGGTGTATTACGGCCCATTCCCTCTCCTAAAGAGGAGAACTGAGTCCCAGCAGTGGGAACATAAAAGACTGATTATGCTTATGCTATACTAGACAAAGGTTTTTTCTAACAAATACATACATTATGGTACTTTATTTATACCGATTTCACAGGAATTACTTACTGTTTATGCTAATTTACTGTGACTCGTTTCGTTTCTGATACAGGGGACAGACTGCCTGAACTTTGGACCGGAAAAAAAGGAATATAAATACAAAGTATACCTATTGGCTTTTAACGGGACACCTACCTACTTACACAATCTAAATGCATAATTCATCGCCAGTATTTTTACCCGACTAATCCAAGTTCTTTTTGGGGGGATATCATCCAATGAAATCTCCCGCTCTAGGGCAGATCGGGAGGGCGAGTCAAACTTTTACTGACTAAAACCCACTCCTATGTTCCTACTACTAATACTACATTCAAATAACATCCAGAAATATATTATTTATTGTATTGTGTTCTGCAATAAAGGTTTAACTTTAACTATTACTACCGGGCCATTACGGAACCCTATACTATGTGTGCCTCGACAAACACAGGGCGATGGTTGGATGGAGCATTCTAGCCTAGAAGTAACCTATTCACTTGCAGTTCCTTATTATTTCTCTTGCATCACTACCTAAAGTGCAACCGAAAGGGAACTCGAGCCCCGGTATGAAGGCTAGAAAGAACAGGGTGGGTCGTTTAGTCAGTAAGAGTCTGACACTATCTCCCGCTCCGCCCAAGAGCGGGGGTTGTCATTCGATGATTTTTTCCACCATAAAAAAAGTCACTCGAGTTGCATACAAAATAATGAGATGCGCAAAGATACAAAAACTCGCGATTAGCGCCTGTATAATATCTCTTAAAGACTAGCTAACTAAAAAGTTTACATTCCAAGTAGGTATATAAACATAGACACTAGAAATTGAAAAGGACAGTCAAAGACAGTTTAAATGTCGTAGATACCCATCCATAAGTTTATGAACAATAGCCAATAACGCTACTATTTGTGGCATACAATGATCGAGATTAAATGCAAGAACATTTTCTTTCGGCACAACGACCACCTCTGATGTATCTGTCATTTGCGTGATGACGTAAATGAGATGACAGTTGAAAATCGCGGGAAAACCTGTTCTTGCGAACTTAATAAAGAGAATACGATGAAACCTTAAAATTTGAGAGGCAGAGTACCTAATTAAGTACCTAGTTAGGAGGTATGCGGAACAGAGTGTAAAATCCCACTCACCTCCGTTGAAAAGGATATAAGGATCTTCCGACCAGACGGATTTCCTGCCTTATAGTTGATTTCAGATAGTTGTTTAGATTCTAATCACGCAGAGTACTCTGATACTGCGTTACAGGATTTTTTTTATTTTTAGTTCGTATGTGGTGTAATCGTAAATTGTCCAGCGAGAACGTACCTCTGGAGTGAAAAAAAAACACAAACCAGAGTCTACTCTGGTTTTAACATACAAATGAAGGAACGAGATTATGTAAATAGATTGAGAGGAAGAGCAGAAGAATTTTAATAATTAGTTAATTAATTAATAACTAAAATTGTAAGTAGTGGAATAAAGGGCACTTTTATATCTATTTTATTTATATTATTCCACAGCTGGACCAAAGCTTCCTTCCATTCCTTTCAACGATCGTGGTTTATCCAATTCTACGGAAGACAGTCTGTCACCCCATGTCTTTCAATATATTTATAGGATTAAATCCAAATCGTCACGGAAAGTTACCGACCTTAAAAATGTAAGGAATGAAGTCTTTGTTTCAGCGACCACGCAGTGTAAGTGTGGAGAATTTCCCTCAGACGCGGGAATTGAACTGGCGACCTTCATCTGAGAAGGCGGTCACTGCGTGAAAATGAAAGATAAATATTTTGCATGCGTATTACTGTACAGTTTTAGTCACATTAATTAAACTTGATAACGATCATTAACAATCAACAGTCACGGGTGAGCCAGACAGTCAAGAGATAAATCTCTACATACATATATAAAATCTCGTGTCAATATTTGCTATCAAATTCCTGCGAAACCGCTCGCCCGATTTTCTTGAATTTGTTTGTGTATATTTGGTAGGTCTGAGACTACGTCATAGGCTATTTTTTACCCTTCTACCCCCAATTTCTATTTTTTTATTTGATAATTTGTATGACAGAACAACTTTTGCCGGGTCAGCCAGTCTATCATAGATTTATAAGAACTATAAATCTATGCAGTCTATATTATATTATATCTAAATCTATATTTTATATATAGGAGAAACTGACTGACTGACATATCAACACGCAGTCGAAACCACTGGGACTAAGAATATGACATTTTGCACAAAGTTTCCTTTTATAACCTTAGGCGAGAACTAAGATAGGATTTTGAAAAATTTACCCCCTACAAAATTACAAAAAAAAAACTTTACTTACTTATCTAAACTAATATTATAAAGAAATAAATTTTGTTTTTTTTTTGTTTGTAGGAGGTAATCTCTGGAAGTACTGCTCCGATTGCTAAAATCTTTACCGATAGAAAGCTGATTTTTTCCTGCGTGACAGGATATTTTATGTATGCGGGCGAAGCCGCGGTCAAAAGCTAGTTTATAATATTAGTGTAGATCATAAGCGAGTTCATCCAAATCCTTTTTCGAAAAACCCCTAGTCGTGTCCATTACGGACCACCCGCGCCGTTGAGGGTTGACCATAGACAATCAAGAACTCTTTCTACATTTGAATTTTTGGCGGGATTTTTCGAATGAAGGTCAGTGACAGTTTTAATATCGCAAATTATTGATTCCTACTGAATGTGATATAAAATTGTATCTCAAGTGTCTGCGCAATTGGATATACGTGGAATCATTGAAACAGGTGCGATCTCACTAAAATGGGGCTGAGAATTTTATTGTAGTGTTGACTACTTACTACTGTAAGTACATCCATATCCTAATGGTAAACAAATGAACAATTCATACGAAGACTTGGCTTAAAAGACTTAGTATACAAACAATAAAAAACTGGCCAAGTTCAAGTTGGCCTCGCGCACGAAGGGTTCCGTACCGTCTTTAGGAAAATTCGGCAAAAAAAAATCGCGTTTGTTATATATTATGGGAGCCCCCCTTAAATATTTACTTTATTTTGTTTTTAGTAATTGTTGTTAAGTATAGCAGCAACAGAAATATATAATTTGTGATTTCAACTGTGTAGCTATCGCGGTTCTTGAGATACAGCCTGGTGATAGACAGACGGACAGACAGCGAATTCTTAATAACATGGTCCCGTTTTTACCCTTAGGGCACGGAACCCTAAGAAGAACTCTTTATAAAATTTACGGAACAAACAGAACGCTTTCAAAATTACTAAGAAAACTAAAAATTTCAAAGAAAAACGTTAATGTCGTCTACAATGCAACTCGTTAACAATGCATTGTAAAAATGGAAAATTAATTAGTACTTACCTACGTCATTTATAAATGACAAAATTAACACATGAATCATTCGTTACGTTTTAAGATTAATTATTCAACACTAATATAGGTAATAAAGAGGTAGTTTGTTTTTTTTTTTGTTTGTTGGAGGTAATCTCTAGAAGTACTGGTCCGATTGCTAAAATTTTTTCACCGATAGAAAGCTGCTTTATTCCTGAGTGACATAGACTATATTATGTACGCGTACGCGGGCGACATCGCGGACAAAAGCTTGTGTTAAATAAATTACTAATGTGATGACATAATTGGCGTAGTGGTTGAACTATTGATTGCAGAACCTCGCGTCACGGGTTCCTTTTCTACGCAGAACAAATATTTGTATAGTCTACAGATAGTCGTTTCGAGTCGGAATGTTTTGTATATTTGGATCTATAGGGTTGTGAACGCATCCACAATACGGCCAACGTAACTTGGCGAGCCTGAAGATAGGCGTTTGCCATGAACGACACGTGAAAGAGAGAGAGATACAGGCTCGCCAAGTTACGTTGGTCATATTGCACGTTCGTAAAAAAAAACAGTCAAGTGCTTCTTTCTCACTTGGCCGTTTTTTTGAACTCGCGCATAAAGAGTTCCATTCCATTAAATCTATACCTGCCATATTTTTTACATAATCCATTTTATTCCGTTTTTAGTATTTACCTATCGATATAGCGGCAACAGACATATAAGTACAAACAAATATCTATTAAAATAGTATAATAATAGTAGTAGTAGTATCTGTGAAAATTTCTACTGTTTAGCTATCACCGTTCATGAGATACGGCCTGGTGTCAGACAGACAGATAGATAGATAGATAGATAGAGAAATAAAAATTATTCGTTGTAACACAAAATGCACAACTAAATTATAAAAAAAAACCAAAATACACCTACACCGATACAAACAAAAAAACAGACAGACAGACAGACAGAGCAGTCTTAATAATAGGGTCCCGTTTTAACCCTTTTTCGGGAACCCTAAAATGATTTTTAGAGGTTAACTGTCGTAATCTTATGCAAAAATAGGTTTTTGACGCAATATGCATGGAGCATTTCCGATCCACTTGTCATCCCGTCAATCAATACAAAATCTGCCTAGATAACGCAATCCAATAATGAACGATAAAAAAAATAATTGTCGCAATTTGTTATCTTTCGAACTGATAGGAATGCTTTGTTGGTTGAGTTGAGCCACAAACTCGACGGCTAAGCATTGATGGTACTCCTGATTTATGCCCGGGTAATGGCTATAGAGGACTAGCCGAAAATTGTAAAAAAAAAACAGTTTTTTTTTTCGATATCCGTGTGTATACTTACTAGTGCTTGACTGCGATCCCACCTAGTGATGCAAGAGACTCAGTCGTTTAAGGCCTTTAAAAAGGACTCGACTACATTTTAAGCGACTCTAGTCTGGAAAGAAGACTACAGTCTCCAGTCTTTATTAATAAGACTTGAAACTCTCAAGTCTTTTAACTAAAGGACTAAAAGGTTTAAACGACTCGAGTCGTTTATAAGACTTAAACGACTCGAGTCGTTTATAAGGCTTAAACGACTTGAGTCGTTTATCAACGGACTCGCGCCTGAGTCGTGCTTCATGTTCAATACAGCTCAAGCTGTTTAAAATCTGATTGGGTAGTAAACAATGTCTAAATTAAAACAATGAAGTGAGTACAAAATTAAACTTTTATTGAAACCGTTAGGTATTTTACAAGCTTTTATTAGCTTCACCTGTATGTTTATTTGTTTGTATGTAATCAGTGCCTTTGAGCTCGATTTTGCTCAACTTTGGGTGATCAGATTTTCTTTAAACTTTGCACACCCATCAGACTGATGACAATGCAATAATCCTTTATCCTTTGACCTTGACCTCAAGGGCAATGACCTTTACTTCAAGATCATATGTATAAAATTTTGGGAATCGCCTGGGACACCAAAAGGTTTACTACCTACTTTGACCTCAAGGTCAATGACCTTGACCCCAAAATCAAATGTATAAAATGTTGGGAAACGCTTGAGACACCCAAAGGCCAGACCTTGACCCCAGGGTTAAATGTATAAAATGTTAGAAAACGGCAGGCACACCACAGGGCATGACCTTGACACGGTGACTATTCACTAAAAATTGAAAAATAAATATAGTTTTAAAAAACTAATACACATATAGTTTTGAAAACGTTCCATAGCATATCAAACTAAAAAGTGTAGTGTTTATTAGTTTTTTTTTAAACTATATTTTTTTTTAGTTTCACCTGTCCCGACGTTTGTCTGTAATCAAATCTTATAATTTCAAGACCCACAATAACAGGGAACTGATCTGATGATGGAACCGGAAGGTGAATAAAGATTGAATTGAATTGAATTGACTATAGGAGCTTGGTAAATCAAAAATCAAATCAAAATAAAAAAATATTTTATTTCACATAGGCCGTTTTATATGTGCCCATGTGCACATATAAAACGTCAGAAGCTAGTGCACGGTTCCAAATTGGTCGTTTCCTATGGAGAAGAACCTCCATGAAATTCCATGGTTACTCTTATAAAAAAATTGGTTGGTATTACAATATTACTAGATATTATGTAAGAACAGTGTAGACTAGTCAAATATTGTACACAAAAGCACAAAAAAATTATCTCAGTAAAAAACAAAGTACAAGGTCGCGCGGTGAATTAAGATCGCTCGGCAAAAGTGGAAGGGGCATGCGCAGTATTCAATTCTAAGGTCTGCGCCGACGGCGACACGTCATTGGTAGATAGAGTCGCTTTTCAATTCCCGCGTTGCGTTCTCGCGTCTCACTGGATACTGTTGTACTTGTGTACTGTTGCGTACAGCTTGTGTTATCGTATTAGCAATTCGTAAAAAAAATGGTTAAAGATAAAGTTTTAAAACGGCAAGCCAGAAAAATGGTTTACGACGTGAATTGTTACGTTAAGAAAGAAACTAACGAAAAATTTTTTTTTAATTTTAATTTTAAACATTTTAATTTTTCTGAATTTACCTACTTACAAGATAAATTACAAGCAAAAACTAGTGTTATTATAAGTTATGTTAATAAGGTTCAAACATGCGAAATTAAAAAATTAAATCCTAACATACTAAGAATTTTTGTGCGCAATTGTACACATGCGCCGATTGCCCCCACTACTTTCACCGAGCGATCCTAATTCACCGCGCGACCTGTAAGTCGTAATAGGAAGTAGTCTAAGAGTTCGTGGAGTAGTGTTCTCACATTCACATAACAAAAAGAGGCTACTTATATAAAAAAAACCGGCCAAGTGCGAGTCGGACTCGCCTATAAAGGGTTCCGTAGTAGCCTTGCTGCTAGCAAGTAACGTAATATAAAAGTTCTTGTAGTTCGTTGTAACTTTGATCGATGTTTTAATAATAGTGTATTTTTTTTAGATTTATGACGTATTAAAAAAAAACTACTTAATTAGATCTCGTTGAAACCAATTTTCGTTGGTAGTTTACATGGTAATGTACACCATATATTTTATTTAGTTTTATCATTCTCTTATTTTAGAAGTTAGAGGGGGGACACACATTTTACCACTTTAGAAGTGTCTCTCGCGTAAACTATTCAAGTTAGAAAAAAATGATGCGATGATGAAATTATTCTCACCAGAAGTGGTAGCCTCGTACCTACTATTTTGTTAGTGACAAACATGTTTACAAGTCGTCCCAATTTTTTGGCTGGTAAGTGTAATTTGCCGACATTTTTCTTTGAGTTGCGCCGCCAAAGGGATGTCGGCGAGTTAAAAAGGTAGCCGGCTCTTTGTCGGCGTTATGCGGTGCGTTTGACAGTAAGTAAGAGCACGTGCGTGTTGTCCCCGGCAAGTGGACTCTAGGGAATCAGCTGAGCGGGTGACCTTTTCGAGTTTTATTTACATTGCGCTTTTTAGTGTAATTAGTTAATTAATTAATTTAATTAGTTAACTAAAAGTTTCTTTGGATTAGATTAGAATAAAGATTTTGAAAAGTCATAAGTGAAAAAAAAACAGCATATTTTCGATTTTTAACCCAACTACGGCAAAGCCAAAGGAAGGTTATGATTTTGACAAGCTATGTATGTATGTTTATGTGTGTGTGTTGATCTGTTCTCTCATAGCTCCGAAACTACTTATCGGAACTCGATAAATGGGGTAGGTACCCTTAGAACAAGCTTAATCGCCCGCTGAACATAGGCTACGTGACGTGTCACAAAACTCAATTTATTTATTTATTATTTATTTATTTTCAAGCACTTGTACCTATAACATTACAGGCAATGTCTAAAACGTTGTACAATAGGCAAAAAATACAAAAAAATAAACATAATTATATTTTCTTTTTTCATTCAATGTGGCACCCTCTAGCGGGCAAAAAGTCATATGTTAAAAAAAACGCTAAGGTAAATAAAGCCTTTGGGGTTTAACTTGTACTAATCAAAATTCAATGTGGCGCCCTAAGCAGTCAAAAAATTCGATGTCAATAATACCAAAATACCTACTTAATTTAGTAATTTTGTTTACTTCAACATCCTGAAAATTTTTCGTAGTCGAGTTTTTTAACAACACAATATTAAACTAAGCAGTAAAAACAGTGAAATAAATGAACTTGCGTTTTGTCATAAATTACTCATTATAAATAATACTGTGCCCAGAATTTATTTGTATTCTGTAACCACTATATTACAAACACAAATATTTTTTTGAAGATCGCGAAAATAGAAAGCTCCTATATAGTTACGTTTCTCTAGTTTCATTACAAGACTCCCGACTCGCGAGTCGTTTAAGGCGTGAGTCCTTTAAGTCCTTTAAGGCTTTTAGTTGTATTAACCTTTTTACGTTACGACTTAGCTTTTTAGATCTGAGGTTAAAGGACTGCGACTCAAATTAGTCTTTAGTTTAAGCCTTAAGACTCCAAGACTTGAGGGTTAAAAGACTAATTTAGTCGTGAGTCATTTAAGTCGTCAAAAATAAGTCTAGTCTCGTGTTATAAGACTTAAACGACTGAGTCTCTTGCATCACTAATCCCACCTGACGGTAAGCAATGATGCAATCATTGATGGTGTGGCGTACTAGTTTATTAAAAGCCTATTCACTCTAACCTTGAAGACACCTAAATTATAATCGGACGGGAAGACAGCAGGCAAATTGTTCCAGTCCCTCGATGTACGCAGTTAAAGTATAAACGCTTCGAGACCGTAGAGGTTTCAACAACGCAAGAGTGGACACTAGCTTTACGACAGGTTGAATTAATGAGAGAACGAAGGCCTCTACCAAGCAATTGTAAAGTACACTAATCTATACATATGTATAAATAAAATTGGAGTGTCTGTTTGTAATATTGAAATAACTGCTTTTTATTTTACTACATGCATATGAATACATATACAGTACATAAACCAAAATAACATTTTTTACAATTTTTGTCTGTCTGTCTGTTTGTCCCGGCAATCTCTGAAATGGCTAGACCGATTTTGACGGGACTTTTTTGGCAGGTAGCTGATGTAATAAGGAGTAACATAGGCTACTTTTATTTTAGGAAAAATGAAATTCAAAATCCTGTAGTCCACGCGAACGAAGTCGCGGGCACAGCTAGTAATAAGATAATTACTAGACTCGAGAGGTTGTCGACATATGGGAAATAGATACAGCATTGTGCCGATAGTGGTGGTGGCCAATGACTTAATAGCCAAGAACCTCGACCAACATCTGAGGAGGCTCTCGTTGGGCAATTGGATCAAGGGCTTGATCCAGCAAATAGTACTCTTGAACACAGCGCACATTGTTACAAGATCCGTTTCGCAAAAAAAAAATTCGAAAAATAAAATAAATTCCAGGACATGCTTTACAATTTTTTTCATCCAAACTCGTTGATTGAGTCATTTGCGCGTCAAGGAATAAAAAACATACACACAAACACATAGAAATGATGTTTTTTTTTTAATAACTTATGCTGTCCCACTGCTGGGCGAGCCTCGCCCAACTTCTTCCAGGTATCTTTTTCTTGTGCTACCTCGAACTAGTCCCCGCGGTAGGCAGCTAGGTCATCTCGCCACCTCTTCCTAAGTCGACCTCGGTGGCGTCGTCCATCTTCAGGTACCCACTTTGTGTAAACTCTTGCCCAACGATCAGAGTGCATGCGACTGATGTTACCCGCCCAATCCAATTTTAGCCTGGCAAATGATGATTAGCTCACCAAAATCTCCGCCTTCTTTGGGAACCGGACTTGTATTTTAAGGTCATAATTAGTGTTGCCAGGTCTGTTTTTATAAAAATCGGGACAGATGGTAAAACAAATCGGGATTTAGGGTTTTAAATCGGGACAAATATTTTTTTTAATAAAGATTTTTTTAGATGGGAAATCATCCAGTGACTTCTTTCTCTCTGGGGTGGAACGAGAGGGCGTGTCTTTTTACTGAGTAAAACCCAGACTTCTTCAGTCGCTCTTTGAGTTTCAGGGTTTTTGATTTATCGGGACATTTAGCGTCCGGACCAGGTGCAAATCGGGACGCGACCCCAGACCCCTAAAAACGGGACAACCCGCGCAAATCGGGACGCCTGGCAACACTAGTCATTATGGCTCATAGAAATAAATTCACATAATCTACATATTCGAATTCCGAGTTTGACATCACAAGATATTCTAACTTTGTATTTGTATGCGTCACATGACTCATACTGTATGGTCAGTTCAGTTCAGTATGTCAGCGAAAGGATCAATAGAACGCGTCAAAGACATTACATATTCGAATGCGTCAACTTTACGTACGTGTAGGTCAACATGACGGCAAGTTAATGGGTCCAAAGTCTAACTTCTTATACGGTTCTGTCAACTTGCAGGGGTACAAAGTACGACGGTGACAGGTTTAAATTACTAAGTGTTGTGATATCTTTGGCTATTTGCCTTGAAGATGACGTAGATTTTGCTGCTAGAGTTTCTCTATATGTTGAGTGGGAATTCCCAAAAACCGCGAATGGTGATCTCTGCTATCAAACGCAAAAAGACTTGGTTTCGAAATTATAGAATCAGAAACGTTTATGCGGGCCAATCGAAGTGCCGAACGTCATAAGCAGAGCATATCTATAGGTTTTTATTATTATTTATTTGTAATATTTTTGGCCACACGGAATTTTTCATTAGAAATCCCGGGAAGATCCATATTCATACCAACATTTCGATGCAAGTACGTGAATAACCCTACCTAATTCCGACCTCTGGTCATAAACGTGTCGATTGCGTTAACGTAATACAAACTCGCACTAGAAACTTATTTACGTGTTTGTGATTGTGACAGTAAAGCTTCCGATACACTTAACATGACGCGCAACGCTATCAAATTGTCCAACATGTCCCGCGTCACGTGAATGCGTTGTAAAATGTTAAGTTGGCAACGTTGCACGTTGTAAATTGACCGTTGCGCAACGTGTTGGGGAACATTTTCACCCCTAGTGGCATTTTTGGTGTCTTAATAACAGTTGTTCGAATATGCTGTATCATAAAATTAAAGACCTATGTAGTTTCTTGATGAAGTGAGCAAATTGAGACGACGGATGCCGAAGTTGAAACGTACGGAATTTTACTTAGGCTTCATTAGGAGTGCTACAGTCGATCGACGATAGACGAGCTATCTCTTCTCTTCGTTATTTAACACCGACTTCCGAAATTAAAGTTATTTTATACTTTTCACTAGGAGTGCTACAGTCGATCGACGATAGACGAGCTATCTCTTCTCTTCGTTATTTAACACCGACTTCCGAAATTAAAGTTATTTTATACTTTTCAGTGTTTATTAACATTGAAGTCGGTTATATTTTTATTTGTAAAAAGTTTTTTATTTTAAGTACACTTTTTAGTTATGGTACCACCACTAAAAAGTACCCCTCAGACAAACTTAAATAACTTATATACATCAATATACATCCCCGGCAACTTTACTTGTAACCACAGTTCTGCTGTAATCGTATGAAGAGTTCTGTTCCATATCTTCGAAGTTCATGATCAAATCATAACAATATTTCTATGGGACCAACTTGGAAGCATAACCTTTCAATCAAAAAAATAATTTTCAAAATCGGTCCACAATTGACTGAGATGTCGGTGAACATACATAAAAACAAGTAAAAAAAAAAAACATACATTCATCCGAACATAGAACCTCCTCCTTTTCGAAGTCGGTTAAAAATAGTAAAGGTGGCGGTTCGCGCCGCGACAGAGACAACTGACCGAGACAGGAGACCGCGACCGAAGACCGCGACCGTCACTTGACGTTAGGCAATGTATGAGCGACAGTTCTCGTGTCTCTGTCTCCACGCGTTCTCCTGTCTGCACGCGAACTGTCGCTCATACATTGCCTAACGTCAAGTAACGGTCGCGGTCTTCGGTCGCGGTCTCCTGTCTCGGTCGCTTGTCTCTGTCGCGGCGTGAACCGCCACCTTTAGACAGTGGCACTGCACTGTCACAGTGCAGCCAAAACACTAAAACTTCCTGCTTGACTTCTAAAAACAAGTTCAATAAATTTAGATCTGCCATTTATTTTAAGAGCAAGAGCAAGTGAAGGATACGTGCGATAGATGCAAAACCTATTAGACTTTGTAACGTAAGTTGTCAAGATTCCTAGATTATTCTCGCAATCAGGTGTAAAGGTGTTTTTTGGGTGATTTCATAACGCATGCGGGATTGCTCCGCACGCGTAACCCTCTCAAATGTCTATTTCATCAAGTATTTATTTTAATGCGTTGAACACGCATGCGTGGCGCTTTTTTTTGCATTTTGAAAATGTCTGAATGCGGAGCAAATCCGCGCAATATTACAAACACCCTCAAGGAGTGCTGCAGACGATGACCGCCAAAAGATAAATAGTAAGACGGTGCAGCTAGACAGAAACTTCCTGCTTGACTTTTAAATACAAGTTTAATATAAGATCTGCCATTTATTCAAGATGATTCATCTCAAATATAAGGTAAACAAGTTTTTTCTGCAAGTGAAGGATATGGGCGATAGAGGCAAAACCTATAAGTACTACTTTGTACCGTTTATGTTGTCAAGATTCTTAGATTATTCTCGCAATCATATGTAAATATGAAGATGCAAAAGATCATGGTGATCCGTAGAACAAAGTCCACAGACTATGTGGACGGTATGGCGAGATTTTTCACATATTTTAGCTAATTGACTTGCCATAGACGGCCAGAGTGCCTAGTGCGAGTTTGCTTTACGTTAACACGATCGACAAGTTTATGACGTTCGGCGCTCCAATTGGCTCGCTCCAAGCTCTTAACCAATCAGAGAGCCAAACGCAGTGACTGTTTCGATTGCGTTCATAGATATCCGTGATTGCGTTAATGTAAAAACAACTCGCACACACAGATCTATTTTATGGCCAGACTGAATTTGGGTTTAAACACCCGTTTACAATTAGTGCAATAGAGTTGGCCGGTAGAAGTCAAGGAACAACAATAGGAGGGCTTAGGTGTTTCTTTAATCTACGTGTTTCGCGTTTTCATTGAAAACCTATTATTTACTGGACTGCAGCGAAAGTTTAAACTTTTTTCCTATAGAAGATTATCTAATTAGTAAGAAATCCATTCTCCGCCAAATGTATCTTTTGGTCGGTATTAGGTATTAGCTTAGCCAAAGTAATATAATTATATTAAGCTAGACGCCGAAAAATCGATGCCTTAGAGATGATGGTATTGGAGACGAAGGTTGAAAATACCGTGGACAGCATTCCGCACCAATAACTCATTCCTCAAAGAACTTCACATACGGTAGATTTTCGTCGATTGTACAGTTACGAATACTGAAGTTCTTTGGGCACTTCCCCAGAAACAAGGATTCGATAGAAGACTTGTGGTTCACAGTCGTGTTGAAGGCAAGAGGCTCGTTGGATAAATCTCATTACCAGGGCTACGCAGTCGACCGCAGTAAAGTGTGCTCGTAATGCCAACAACCGCCAGAAATGGAGAGACATCGCTGGACATGCAGCCTTGGAGGTAAACGACGGCGGCACGCCGCAGTCCTGTCCATCAACAGCCACAACCGCTCTGACAAGAGTGCTCGGTCCGACAATAAAGAAGAAGATATGGGCTTTATGCGATTGGCGCGGCTCCCCAAGTTCACACTTCTAACGATTAGTTATTACCACAAGTTTCATAATAGACGCCGCGCGCCGTTCATTCAGTTTAAGCTGGTAAAAAAACACGTAGGTAACGTCAGCGGGTCAAGAGTGCAATCAATGCGGAGTCGGACGTTCCGTACCGATGCCGACGCCGACGCACCTAGTTACAGAATATCCTTGACATGTCCGTCGGTCTGGTCGGTCAAGGTTGAAACCTGATTGAGTTGCCTTTTTTCATTATTTTTGGTACTCAATCAGTTGAGCAATGTTTTTTGGAGTAAAACGAGATTCTGAACACCATCTTTTAGGTATTAGCTACTGAATTGATTGCTTTACATCATTTTCACAGGAAAACTAGTAGGTAAGTACCATCGGCATCGCGGTCATTTTTGCCTGATTTCATAAAAAAATTTCGCTTGACTCCTGCGGCGCGGCGCGGCGCCAAGCCCTTTGAAGTTTTCGATTCGAGTGCAAGCAAAAATGAACTTAGTGGTGGTCAGGCGGAAGTGTCTTTGAAAAAAAAACGATGACAGCGATCGAATTAATGGCGTGTTATTGAAGAGGCGTAGCTGGACATAGGTACGACGGATGTGATGGTATTGCCATTCAAGCGCGCCTGCATTTTCGTTTACGATAATTCGGCGGTTTATTTTATTTATAAATAAGCCGCCGAATAATATTATGTTAATCAAAAGGAAAATTGTATCAAAAATTCATTTACTTGTGCGCTTCCGACCACAAAACCAATAACGACAACAAATATAAAGAATTGGAATAATTTTTATTCAACTTACTGTCGCAATTCAAAAAAAAATTGTGGAGTGTTTTTAATATGGTAATGTGGCTTTTGTTACTTTCCTTTCTTCAGTTCAAATGGGATGTCGGAAGCTAGTTCTAGGTTCATCTTTTTCTTCATATAAAAATCAATTGAAGCTACATTAGTCCGACGACGCACACGTCTGATTTGTACGTAAAACGACGTCGCGTGGGCCCGCGTGGTGGATTACGGCCCAGTCCCTCTCCTAGAGAGGAGACCTGAGTCCCAGCAGTGGGAATATTAAAAGGCTGTTGATGAAGCGGTGATGATGCAATACTAGGTAAAGTGTAAATCCCATATTATTTAGCTTTAACTAATCTGAACGACTACTGCAGCTTTTTAATCCATTTACCATATTTAATAACTTAAACAAAGCATTAAAGTCTTACGAAATTCTTTATCAATCTGACACATGGCACATATGTAATAATGCCTGATGTGCACACTGATAATAACTGATAAGTTTATTTTAGATAAAGAGTGTGTGTACAGAGATTTATACCTGTATGTCCTTGTAGGTATTGTTTCTTTGTTTTTGTTTAACTACCTAGATTATGGACGAGAATGACGAGTGCAGCTGCAGCATAATACATAGGTGTTAAGCGAATAGATCGTGTTAGAAACACCACGCTTTGCCTATATAGCTAGAACTACATTAAACCGACGCACACGTGGACCACGCCTGATTTGTGCATAGAACGACGTCGCGTCGCGTGGCGTGGCGTCGCGAGGCGTGACGTCGCGTGCCGTGGCGTCGCGTGGCATGGCGTGGATCTAGTGTAGCTCTACAAGTCTAATTCCCATATAAAATATATGGCGACCGACGCGCCCAGGTTGGCCCGTGGCACACGTGTGCACAGTGTAGTTCTACCTTAACTCAAGTAGAATGAACTGGGAGTGAGTTGGTCACGTCACACCAATTCATCACGATAGATGAGCGAGGATTGTCATTCACTGGACGCCTGAGAGAGGTCGACGCCGCCGAGGTCGACCTTGGCGAAGCTGGTGTGACGGAATGATCATGTTCGAGGGGCAAACTGTCTCAGAGATCACCCAAGGCAGAGAGGATTAGAAGGAGAAAGGGAAGGCCTTTGCCCAGCAGTGGGACACATAATAGACTATAAAAAATATTAACAAAAAAAAAGTATACATTATAATATACATAACATAAAAATATAGTTTCATTCATTAAACCCCAAGTGAATGCCAGCGTTCGTGCACCTATTGTCTTTCTATTGTGTCTGTGATTTCCACAATTGAAAGGTTAATATCCGTACGCAAAATATGCAATTTAGGCATAGAGTTGCCTAACATACAATACAATATGTGTAATGTTGCCTTGGTTTTTTTACATGGAAAGTCATTAAATGATCTGCTATCGCTATGGGGGGAGCAGGAGGAAGTGTCAGTCTTTTTAGAGAGTCACAGTGGCAACCTTATTTTCTGCTTGTTGCAAGTTCTCACTGGAGATAAGTCACCATTGTGTGGATCATCCATAGGGCACGGTGGAGCACACAGGAGGTCTGTCTCGTTTGGGCAGAGCACCGTTGTGCCTTGCAGACAGTGTAGAAGTTGTGGCTCACTGTCCATTAATGAGCAGACCCGAGCCGATGGTTCGCTGTACTCCACATGCACATCAAAGAGTTGATAGCATGAGTAATGGACGCCTTAGGTAGGACCAATGCCTGCCAGGGCGGCTGGGTTTTTCGGTAAAATCACCGTAGCCTTGGAACCCAAAGCGCGACAAAAACTGAAGGGACATTGAAGAGCTTTAGTCAGTAAAAGTGTTAGTGTTACACTTTTAGATTAAACAGAGTGTTTAACCTTTCGAATATCATAATTAGAGACTCAATAGAAAGAGAATGGATACCAGGCATTCGCTGGGGGTTTAATGAATTATAATATTTTGTTATTGACTAGACCAACTTGAAAATAGCATACAAGTTCTGTATTCTTAAAGCAGAACCTAGATTTATAAAAAAAAGAAGATCGAGTTTTATTTTATTTAACTGTAAAGAAGAAAAAAGAATCTTTGATTGAAAAGTTTTATGAGTAAATGATTTGCTTACAATATTAGATTGAACTAATCTCGAGTTACATTAGTAAATTATAGGATAGGTCATAAAAATAAAGTTTTTGTATGGAATTATACTCTCAGTGTAGAACAGATAGACCTTTGTACGAACTTTTTATATGAGGAAGATGAATACAAAAACAGGATGGTAATTAACTGTAGGAACTTATTATAATCGATAAAGTACAAGGTCATTTAAAAAAAAATACCACTCACCGATTATATCGTATATACTGGCCGTATAATTATCCATAAAATATGAAATAAAACCCATTTTTAAAACAGCTGATCACAGACTAGGTAAACACAATACTATCACGTACACTGAAGTTAAACTTGACACAAAAATAATACTGGTTTAGTTACGAAATACTTTCCGCGCCATCAATTATCAAATTACGCTTTGTTTTGCTTTATTTATTCATTGAATCGTCAGCGATTCGCAAAATTGCTATTACAATTTGACAGATTGATTGATATGACAGCATTTTTGACAGCAAGCAAGCATTATTAGCTTCGTTCTAAAACGGGTAAGTTGGAAGTGTGTTTTAAGCAAGTAACTTGAATTTTGAACAAGATAAAGTGAAATTATACAGCAATTTTTATGATGACTCTACAAAAACTTCTAAAACACACCTTCAAAGCAGTTTTTCTTTTATAAAAAATGTGGGATAGTATTTAAGTCTAAAAGGAATATTATAAACTGAAACACTGTCCTATTCTCTGTCATGTCAATGTCAAATAAAATAATGAAAAGAAAAATGATGATTGGTTGGTTGATTGATTCATTTATTGACAGCACAGAGTACGACACTTGACAGAAAAAATTGTTTATTTCCGTTCTTTGTTGCTAAATTCGGAATTTTCGATTAAAAACCTTTAAAATGTTAGAATTAATTCTATAGAGTTATTGTTTTCGTTAAAATCATGATTGACAAACATTACGAAGCAACGATGCTGCGACGCCGATTTATTAAAAGAGTTGTTTTGGTGCTGACGGCCTTTTTCTTTTCTTTCTATTTGTCAGTTCTCTTGTTTGGTGACTGGAAGTCTCCTAAAGTGATGTTTTTGACTGACTTGAACCGGTGTCCGGCTTGTTACGGAGTCTCTTTATGTCCAGAACTATATTTAAACCAAGTGATCATGGAATCTTCGACTACTTGGTCTAGTATGTTTAACGCAAAGAATATTTTTTACGGTTACACAAAGTCGAATCGGCGAGTTATTTTGAAGAAGTTAGCTCATAATTCAGAGTTCAAGACATTTGATGACAATCTGTGCAAGACATTTAAGCTTAAAAGCAATTGTAAGCCAGTGCATTTGCTGAATCTTTCTAGTATTGATGATAAATTAATAAAACTTGTTGAGTATGATTTGAAAAAGCCAGATCCAAACCCTCGGAAAGGTTTGATTATGTGTCCATATGCATACAGTTTATTTGACTTTATATTGCCCATACTGAACAGTAAGAGAGACCAAGTTGATATAGTAAACATTTGGACGATGTTGAATCTTAACCCAGAACCTATCATTTTACAGGTGAGTCATTATATTTATTGTAATTCACAAAACTGATACAATCACACATACAAAAAGAAGTCACACACGCATAAGATAAGTCACAATTATTATTTATCATTATACATTTTTTAATGATTTTTCAAGTAACTGGGAAAAAATTTATTAAAAAACAAAAAGAAATTATATAATAAAGAGGTAAAGTTTGTTATTTTGTTTGTAGGAGGTAACTTCGGGAATTACTGGTCCAATTTAAATTTTTTCACCCAATGAAAGCAAGAGTGACAGACTATATTTTATGTATGCTGGCAATTCTGTGGGCAAAAGCTAGTTAAAAATATTATTAACTCTATAAATGAATGCTACAGAATCAGCAAAGACATTTATTTTGCCATGCATAGAGTTATTTTACAGGCTTTTTATATTAAACAACTTCACTCACACTCTTCCCTACTATACCATACTCTACCCTACCCTATCCTACTCTACCCTACCAAACTTCACATAATCCAACTACTAAATAGTCCGAACAAAGCCTAAACATTTGGTTTGGATAGGTGAGCCAGTTCTTGAGTTATAAAATTACAACAAAAAGTGGCATTGATTTTTATATATATAGATAAAAAGAATACATACTGTGTGTGCCAAATCACAGTGGGCCCATATCTTAGATTATTATGAACTATATATAAGAACTTAGATTATGAACGATATTTCTCTAATTAATGCAAAATCTAGAAGAATTTTTGATGCCCTAATACCTCAACTGTGGAGTCTTATATTATATACTCAGACCTTTCACCTGGCCAAGACTCAACCATCAAATAGACATACATTATACATCTATGTACATAATTGCATAGATCAACACATAATTAAAGACAAGATAAGTAGCATTGCCACATTTGCCTCCAGCAAGGTGGACCGATGACCAGGTCAAGGTCGAGAGAATCTGATGGATGCGTGACGCACAGGACCGGTCGTTGTGGCGACGCTTGGGAGAGGCCTATGTCCATCAGTGGACGTCTTTCGGCTGATATGATGATGATGATGATGAGGCATTGTGTGTAAGGAAATAAACATGTTCTGTGTTTTTAAAGAAGTAGATGTATAAAACAATCTTTATTGCAAACACTAGCTTCTGCAAGTGGCTTTACTCATCTAAAATTAAAAAAAAAACGTATCCTATGTACTATTCCAGGATATAGTATACCTCTGTACCAACACTCACTCACTCTTTCACAATCTTTCACATTTATAATGTTACGCTATGTCCTATGCAAGCAAATCTCTGCGAATATGAATACGAAGCGATGCGGTCGAAAGAGTTACCTCGACCCTGGAATTCAATGTATAAAACAAGTCACCACACCGCAAGTGTTTGCGCGAAAATATCAATCCAACTGTTCAACCCGCTTCGCTTCGGCCACCGCACCGCACCCACGTGGGATTGATTACCTGTTTGTTCCATTCAGGCCGCATCCACACCAACATCATGTTAGATTGAAGTATGATTATATACAAAATATGATAATATACAAAGTAAGGAATGAGAAAAGAAGAAGAAGATCATTGGCGTAGCTAACAAAAGGTGGGGTGGGCCGTGGGCCCCAACCTTGGGGGCCCCCCAAGATCTGATAAGCAATCCTTTTTGAACTAGCAATAATTTCTACAACTAAATCTAAATAAAATATGTTGCAACATTACTTTAATAAAGGCAACTCGTTTTAATCAGTGAAAGTTTATTTGATAACTTTTCCTGCTATGAGTTGAGCGAGTCCCACTCGCTTGGAAACCCAGAGCAGAAATTATTTGATAATTTCCCATGTAAAAAAGGGGCTTAGTTTTTTTTTTTTGGCCCAGACCCCTTGGTCTACGCCACTGACAGAGATTACCAAAATTTTTACTCTCAACTATTTTAATTTTGTAGGTAATAACTAAGACTAACGGATGGCCGGTGCCCGCATATGCTGGTGTTTGTGGGCGCCTGGAGGTGGTAGCTTATGAGGGTGAACCCCTTTCATCGCTGACACAAGTACCTTGGCATCGGAAATTGAAGTATGCTAAGAAAATGCTTGACGCTGCTATGGATTTCACTTTCAAGCATGACAGGTTGGTATGGTAGAATGTTATTTAGGAATGGATTGCATTGTTTGAAAGAGCCTACCATGTTTTCTCTTCACTAACCTTGGTTGATTGGTAGAGGCATTAAGTCCGCCTGTGTTCTTTTGTGTTGCATGAAGTTTTAATAATAATAAATAAATAAATAAATAAAGAGTTACCGCGACCTTGGAACGCAGTCGGCTATTGAAGGAAACCAATGAATGTTAGTTCTATAGATTTCTCAGAATATTACCACTTCCCAATAATAAAGTCAAAGTCAAATCTTTATTGCAGAACACAGTACAATCAATTATACATTTTTGGATGTCATAGCATATGTGAATAGGTAGTTGAAAAGCTAGTTGTAGTAATGTTAGCGAAGGAGCCGGCCGTACGCTTAAGAGGACGAACATCATTATCTGCGACCCGATCCTAGCTACCAAGAGCAACGGATAGCTCGCCGTCCGGTAATCGTTCAGACCGAGCCCAAGTCGCCGACGGCGCGTGGTGTTCCACGCGCTCTTCAAAGAGATGTCAGCAAATCTTAGGAGCACAGCAGAGCTGATGTCCTCAAGGGCCGTGAGGATTTTCTGAAATGGATACCCGTGGTCTTAGAAAGCAAAGGGCAACTGAAAGACAAAGGTGTAGTTTTAGTCAGTAAAAGTATGACACACCTTTAAATGTCATAGGATTATTTCCCACCCTAATAGAAATATTAGTTGAGATAGAGTCTGTCTAAAAATCAAACGACTTGGGTAATTATTAGAATAAAATGAAATCTGATGTAATCAACATTACGTCAATAATCAAGGTTGATTATGAGATCTTGATCATTGTTTAGTAATAGAAAAACCTTATGAAAATTATCGAATCTATGCATTTTTTAAATGATTAAATAATACACAAAATTCCCAAGTCGTTTGACTTTTTCGTCAGACTATAATTGCATAGTGTAGTGACTCATTTGTTTTTATTGGTTTCAAATATAACTTTGCAAATAGATTTTGATTTTAAATCTTTTCGAAATTAAAGGGAAAACTAAACTAACTAACTAACTAAAAAAAATGCGCTGACTAAAACGAGACTAGGTTATGTACGTACAAAAGAGATAGCAATATGTTCCCACCACGCCCCTACTTTTCCTCATACCATTATGCTAATTACTGCTTCATTAAATAGGTAACCAATTATAGTTAATGCATTCAGTAATAAAACCAATTAACATTAGAATCTATTCTTCTATTTTAATTTAGTTTAATGTATATTTCAGATTCCGTTTCTATCTCATGGACTGGTCACTTGACAACATTGTGGTCAACGAAAAAGATGACGTCACCTTCGTTGATCTTGAAGATATATTAATCTTAGACAAGCACATATCACCGAAGGCAGACCTGCCCAACTGGTATCAGCGATACGGCAGAGAACCAATGGGCCCAGGGTTCTCATTCTCCTTAGACAACATGTGTAAACATCACCTCAGTGACCACAACATTTGGGCTGCCTGCTACATTTTAGCAGGAGATGAAGACCCTTATTTGTACCCAATACCGAAGGAGGTTAATACATCCAGGCCTCATTTAGACAAGCTTCTAAAGGATTGTGTAAATGGTGTAGACAGTGAAGATAGATTTAAAACTATAACTAAATTGCAGCATGTTATTGAAGATATGATGATAGACAAAAATATACTAGGGTACAGTGCTGTTGTTAGATGATAAATTGTTGAGTTCAGTGGCAGTAGTGAGCTGCAATTGTTTTGTAAGAGAAAAGCCATATGATGTGGTGGAGTCTGTCTAAAAAGTCAACCGACTTGGATAATTATTAGGATTTAATTAAATCTGATTTAGTCATCACTGGTTCAATAATCAAGGTTGATTAAGAGATATTGATCGTTATTTACTAACAGAAGAACCTTATAAAAAGTATCGAATATAAATATTTTTAAATAATTAAATATTATACGAAATTCTCAAGTCGGTTGACTTTTTTGAAGACTATACCTACTGCACTGTTAATCATTATCACCGCGTCACTTATTTCATATTCAATGCGGACACAGTAATCTTTTGATCGTCACGTCAAAAAAGCAAAAGTGTAGGTACTCTCTTCGTCAAGCCACGATTTCATCCTTTAATTTGACATTTAGTCGTGTCTAGTGTCTTTTTCCTTGACGAGCGACCAAATTTCTGAATATGCGTAGCTCCCTATTTCACAGTCTAAATATGTTGACCGCTGTGAAGCTGACGTTTCGAACTATTGCGCATACTCGAAGAAATATGCAATACGCATTCACCATATTATTCTTAAAAAAAACTGTTACTGCGCAAGTAATTGTTCGAAGTTCAGAACGAGCGGTCCAGATATTTCGACCGTACTGTCCCTAGATTTATACTTGACCCTATATCAGAGACAAGATAAATGTGAACAAAATGTAAAGCTCCCGTAGCGCTTAGATTGGATACACTGGCGTATCTATAGACTAAAAAGTAAGGTAAGGTACTTTTAGGGTGGGCTGGTCGCTGGCATTTTGTGGCTGGCGCTGGAAACGGTAACCCATCAAAACTCTCCCCTCCCCTCCCGTCATATACGCATTTAGATTAGTTAAAGTTTTGTACTCGAAAAAGCGAATAATAATGCTTGTTAGAAATTTAAATTAAGAATATAGAGATAATACACTATCCGCAGTATAGGGTAAACCAAAAGTTTAATAAAGAAATGGTAGGAATATTAAAAAAAATACATGTAATATAGTCCCTTAATGGCGTAACTTCCGAAGAGCGGGACAGTGTCTCGGGGTCACCAAGCTCGGGAGAGCACCTTCGAAATCTAAATAAAATTGTTTGCTAGAAAACAAAGCATGGCAACTCGTTGTAGTCAGAAAAAGTAAAAGTCCTCCAAACAGAGCAGGACAGATTATTTGATAATTTCCCATGTGAAAAAGGGGCCCTAGGAATTTTTATTGGCCCAGGGCCGTTGTTCACCTAGCTACGCCACTGATTATCCTGCTTGTATATATTTCCATCTGTTTGTATTTAACTAAATATAAACAATCTTAACATGTCTTAACTAAAAAAAATTGTCTAATTTAATCTAAAAATATTTACAATTAGTTATTCGCATAAGAGCAGTGGTGGCCGAGTGGTAACGACCCCGACTTACGAGTTTTCAATCGCAGGTTCAAACCCAGTCAGGCGCATTACTTTGTGTAATTTATTTCATTTTCACTGCCAACAAAACGATGAAGGAAAACATCGTGAGGAAACCGGCATATCATAGAACCAAAAATTTGAAGATATGTGACTTCCACCAACCCGCACTGGGCCCGCGTGGTAGGTTACGGCTCATTCCCTTTCCTAGAGAGGAGGCCTGAGTCCTATGCTATTTAACTAAACCGATGTTAGGTAATTAATTAAATTTAAATAGGTAGGTAATCTTTGTATGTCATTTATATGATTTATTTTAAACAAAAAGACGTATCAAGATTGTTTACGTTTAATTAACTACTTAAACAGATGGAGTATAAATGAATGAATGCCACTGTCATGCTTATGAATAATTTTACAAGTTTTCAATTTTTTCATGTAATGATGTACCTACATATTATGTATGTTGTTATTTTAGGTATATTTAATTCTGAAATCTGTGATATACCTCTAATATTATTTGGTTAAATAACATGTTTATTGGTTGTGAAATATATTTCAATTTGCGTATAAACCAAAATAAGGCATTTTCATTTCACTATTTAATTTTACAAAAATGTTTTTTCTTTCTTTATTGAAAAGAATAAAGCGGACCGCGTTTTACTGAGGCCACAATTAGGCTGGACATAGGTAGGCTTGACTAGACTAAAATGAATCCACTATGCATTCAAAATGCCGCGTTTGTTGTATTATCGGGCGTGTTATGTATGACGTTATAATCAAACGTCCAACCAGCACTTGAAGCTCATGGGCCCAGTGTTCTCAACCGCTAACGGCTCTGTTTCTATATTAGCATTAGCGCGCGCTAAGTTTTCTCTGCACTTACAGCAGCTGCCTCATCTAAAGTACTCTGTGGCCTCAGCAAAGCCCGCTAGAATTGTTATTCAAAGTGGCTACTGTCAGCATCATGGTCAATTTTTCAACTGACGATGAGTTTTTAACTATGACTTTTTTTTACATGTCTTACGAGTGGTAGATTTATCCATCGACGTATTGATTTTATTACAGACAGTACACCAACTCAAAAGAGTTTACTGAAATCATTTACCTGAATTCTTTAGGTGGCAACACAGGTTTCTGGTAGTATTTTTAGAAATTGGTATGACAATATTCAAATTTGCAGATGTCAGTGATGTCACTGTCACTCTAAAAAATAGGGATGGCGATTCTTTACGAAAAAGATCGATTCGAATCGTATTAATTATAATCGTATGAATCGATTCTCGAAAAAATCGAGGCCTACAAAATCGATTCTTAAAAAATCGATCTTTTTTTCAAGTTTGCGTTTACAATGTAAATTTGTATCAATTTTACTAAAAACAAGATTAATATTGCAATTAACGATATCTTATCAATAAAATCAGGGAATTCAAAAATAACAATTATTTTTATTACCGTATCAAACAATAAGATCAACTATAAAAAAAAATAAGTATTTATATACTGAATGTTTTTATTGATTGCAAAAAAGTAAAAAATAAGGTAAGAGTTAAAAGTTTAAATATTAAGCATTGGGAATTATAACTGGGAACTATAGTTCCCAATGCTCAATATCTAAACTTTTTAAAAACAACAGAACACCGCAGCAGCCAGCAGTGAAACAAACCAATTTGACAGAGATGGAGTTGCCAGATGTAATCTTTATTTCTCCCTTAACAGTTTTTTAATTAAAGCGCAGAATAATAGACAAGTACAAACCGGCAGCACTCTTATAATTCAGGCACATTCAACTAAATGCAAATAATTGTATGGTTTATACCAAAACAGAAAAACTCGAATGTCGATTTTCAAGGGTGATATATCGATTCAGTGAATCGACACAGTACTTCATATCGATTTAAAAAATCGATATTTTCTGTTCGAAAAATGGATTCTTCGATTAATCGATCTCAGATAGCCATCCCTACTAAAAAATTATAGCACGGTATTTTTATTAAAAAATCGTAAAATTGTCTTCTAATACCATCGAAATAAGTGTAAATTAGCAACCTAAACAAGGATGAGTGACCCAGAAGACGACAACATAGTACGATACGGCACCCAGTTAGAACCATTCGAAGAAGGTAAGTTTAGCCTCTCGGATAATTTTTTAAGATATTATTGTTCGCATTTATCAGTAAAAGAATAACACTCTTCCTTTACGTATCACTATATTTCTTTATATGTTAAGTGTTTAGCATATTTAACTTATAAAAATATTGTTTCTATGTTATATTGTTATTAAATATATTGTTAAAATCGTCGTTGGTCCGCATTTTGGATATCAACCGGCATGACCATGCCACGCTCTGATTTCTGTTAAATTTACTTTAATTAGACGTCTTGGAGGATATCTCTAGCCATAACCACAGGTTTTAAATTTTATAATATAGGTATTTTGTGAAAAAAAAAACAAGTTTAAAAAGTGTAAAAGTCCATTTTTTTATTTTTGGAAGGCAATGATGGTGTAGAATATAATTAATAATAATTTGATTTTCATTATAATCCTAGATATATAAATATATATTGTAAGGCTAGATTGAATAGGCTCTTAATAAACTAGGGTGCTCCACCATTAACAATTGCATCACAGCTTACCATCAGGTTGGATTGCAGTCAAGCAATAGTTTACATCAATAAAAAAAAATAACAAATAATCCAACGGACAATATTTTGTTCTCTATTCTTTTACAACTACTATGTTTTCTTCACTGTATTATGCATGGACACCCCCAGCAGGGTCGAAGCTTATAGGGACCATTGGTATACTACCGAAAGGAAAACCCTTCCTGGAACGCAAAAGCAGATAACAGAGGTGTGGTTTTAGTCAGTAAAAGTCTGTCACATCCTCCCACTGGACAGTGGGAGAAGTCATTACATGATTGTCTGCCTTTAACCTTCCAGATACCGTCAATTTGAGACACAATAGTAAGACAATAGATGCACAAACTCTGGCGTTTGCTTGGGGTTTAACAAATTAAAAAAAATTACTTAGGGCATTCTTATTACCAATAGTTATTTCATTTTATTATCTATAGCAATCAAAAATCAATCATTGCCTCTTCTTTAATTTCTTGTTTGGTATCTGATCATGAAATGATAATTCGTTAGAATTAGTAAAAAAAAAAAATATGTGAATCACAAAAAAATTTTTTTTTTCTTTTATTTGCCAGAAATTACACAAAGAATAAGAATAACATAAAAGCACTTGTAAACTTTGTCCAACACCATTTTTATAAATAATTTGAGGCTCCGGCCCTTTTATATGTTACGTGCCTGGCAGTTAACAGCTAGTAGCAGCGTTTTGTTTAGTTTCATTATGTTCGTACCTCCCAAAATAGTGCAAACTGTGAGAAAGCAAGATATGACATTGAAAAAAATGAGGTTACTAACGTTCCGAAGTTGGTGATTAAACTGCTGGTAAAACAGATACTTCGACCTTCGAACAACATGAAATCCTCAAGCCTAGGTCATGTTCCACATCTGAAAACCCTGTATTATTTAAAGCAGTTTCTATTGATGTAGCAAGTCATCTCAAATTTATATTGGATATAAAACAGCTAAAAATTCAAGGATTTTCTTTTACTCCCAGATCGAACCTGCGCCATGCTGAAAATGAACCCTAACTTACCAAATTTGGCAAAAAAGAGATTCAGAATTCTTCTATCATTCAATATTAATATTCATAAAGCTCAAGAACTGTGTACGTTGCCATGGACAGAAATTTGTCAAATAATTCCTGAAATGAAATCAATCCCGAACCCTCTCAAGAAAAACAAGAAGAAGCAGAACACTTTAAGAGTGAAATTGAACCACAAGCTTCAGCAGATGGAACATTGTCCAGAGGAGCCCGATGAAGCACCCTATTGGAATGACCCTGGTGATGCCCATCAAATCTCACCGAAAAGAAGCCAAAGCCTACATAACTGGGAGTCAAGGTGTCATAATGAGCAAAGTTATCTTCCAAATGAGTATGAGATAACTAAAGAAGCTTTCTCGCATCAACCACAAACCTTTACTAAGAAATCTTCACATGCTTCGCACCGAAACTACCGGGAAGAAGCTGGATCATCGCATGCGAGAGGTTCTGGAAGGAATCGGCGAACACGACGTCCTAGCGAGAGGGAATCCAATTGGGAACCACCTCTGAAGTTCGCTAATGCGCCTCACGGGGATCATGGAGAGTCAAACTACAGGGGAAGAGATCGCTCACCGAGAACAAGAGATCGTTCGCCTAGAATGAGAGATCGTTCACCTAGACTGAGAGATCGTTCACCTAGAATAAGAGATCGTTCACCTAGAATAAGAGATCGTTCACCTAGAAATAGAAATCATTCACCTAGAATGAGAGATCGTTCACCTAGAAATAGAAATCATTCACCCAGAATGAGTGATCGTTCGCCTAGAATAAGAGATCGATCACCTAGAATGAGAGATCCACCTAGAAACAGACACAGTTCACCTGTAATGAGAAATCATTCACCTAGAAATAGAGATTGTTCACCTAGAATGAGAGATTATTCACCGAGGCCAAGGTCTCGACATGACCCGATTCCTATGACATGCAGTTCAAAAGACTCAAATGAACGCACACAGTTTAAATACATTGATGCTAATGACGCCTTGCAAATGGAAGTTCAGAATCGTATAAGAGCAATAAAACAACATTATTATGAAGGGGATCACGAAAAACCTTCTTCTGACCAACCTTATAAAGTCCAGAAAACGTCATCGGAAGGTTATGCGTCAATCAACTACTGGTCCGAACTAGATCGGCCTTCACGATTAGGGCTGCGCAACGAGATGCAACTACCTACACATGCTTCTTCTGCTTACAGCTATTCTGAAGACAAACAGTTTAGGGAAGATCCTAAGAATTATCAGAAAATCACATGGGAAAATAATGTTAACCACGACTACAGGGAGTCTGACCGTCCCTCGCGAGACGGACTTAGAAATCAGACTCATCCAATAGAAACCATTTGTATTGAAGACTCTGATGATGAATATAATGGGCCAATTTACGAGCCACACACACCAGTCGATGATGGCGACGCACAATTTGACTTTAATGCAGCTTCCCGGACGGGACCTAGATCGGAAAAAGAATTCAATTGGGATCAAGCTTCAGAGACTCTCGGAGATAAAGAACCAAACGCAGACAAAGATACTACACCGATTCCTGTTGTTATCCGAAACGTTACCCCCATGACCGAACAGGAAATGACTTTAGTTCATCAGTGTATAAACCAAGCTATAGTCCAGATCGGAGTGCAAGGCGCTGGGCCAAAGTTTTCAGGAAGTAAGTTCGAATCGGGCCGGATTCTTATGTTATGTGAAAACCACAGAAGTCAAAAATGGCTTCAGAAGAAGGTCCCAACACTTAAGCCGTGGCCTGAAGCGAGTCTGTCTGTATCATCGCAAGGCAAACGAACGGTGTCAATATTAATACCTGACAAAGAGGGTATCACTCCGTCTACAGCTTTAGAACTACTGAGAGTTCAAAACCCAGGACTCGATACAGTTAATTGGAATGTAACTAAAGCAGTGAAAACACATTCTGGACAAATCGTGTTTCTGTCCGTCGACAAGGCTTCATTTGAAGCGTTAAAACTTATCAACTTTAAAGCTAACCTAGGCATGGATAAAGTCAGTTTTTGGATCCAATCGAGGCGTTCTCGGGCTGGTAAAGGAAAACGATTAGGGCCTTACTTCTGTTCTGAAGACAAAAAATCCAAGGAAGAGCCTAAGAACCACCAGAAAGTTCCATTGTTGCCAACGCCAACTGCTTGTATGATGGAACAAAATAAAGGCTCGGAGTCTTGCACTGTTGTGAGTAATCCTTTGGCAGTTGTAAAAAAACGGCATCAGCATCCTAAAAAACCTCGCCATGCTAAAAGTCAGACCGTAGACACTAAGCCAAGCCTACTGGCACAAATAAAGGAATCAAAAAGTCCGACTCAGGAAACATGGGCACCCAAAGCTGACCAGAGTTTTGATTTTGACCAGAGTTATGCTGCCTCTGATTGGACCACGTGGTAACTTCTTAATGGAGGTGAGGGCAGGGGGGAGGGGCTAGTTACTTAGATCTGACGGTCTTGATGTGCCAGGTAGTGAACTAGTTTAAAATTTAGTATATAAAATATACTCTATACTAAAAGAAGAAATAGACAGTATAGTCTGCCTAAAAAGTCAGACTTGGGTAATTATTGGGGTAAAATGAAATCTGGTGTAATCAATACTGGTCAATAATGAAGGTTGATTAAGAGATCTTGATCATTGTTTACTAGTAGAGGAACCTTATGAAAAGTATCAATTATAAGAACTTTTTAAATGATTTTCTTTTTTATTAAGGGAACTTTAACTATTAAAAAATCCAACTCATTTTTGTTTAGCAGTCTTTTTTTTGAGAATTCATGTATATTTATTTTATCTATACAAACAAGTATAGATAAAATTTTCTTCTTTCATTCTCTTTAATAATATTCTTAATACAAAAGTAGGATACACTATTATAACTTTGCAAATGTATTGTGTAGGATACATTTGCAAAGCTACAATAGTGTCTTAAGTAAGTTTAAAGTAATAACATAACTTATTCGACTTATTAATTCATCGCCATATTACGATCAACATATTCTGTTGTAGAACTATAATCATTTCAAGAAACAAGTGAATGACGAAATCTAGTTAATTCGCGTTATTAACACCAGATTTTTTATTTCCTTCAAAAATAACCAAGTTTGACTTTTTAAATAAACTATATATATTTATTTCTTTAAATAGTTGTATTATCCAAAGTTAGTTTTAAGTAGTTACTAAGAAGAACTGTGCTCATTTTTACTAAATGAGTTTTTGCAGCGATTCATTCAGTAGCCATACAATCGCGATTCAGTTGCGATGCTGTCCCAAGTTTTTTTTTATTATCTTTTCCCACGTATGACGCGTAACCAAGAAATGCTGATTCAATATGAAACTGCAGAATCGATGCAAAAAGTCGTTGTGGGCGACCGCACAAAGGGCCGAATCTGCATTAAGCGACCGCCCGCGCGGTCCAATACCAAAGTGCTTCGTCGCGGGCAGACGGGCCCCGCGCCCCAATTTTGCTACTACGTAATAAATATTAAGTTCTTCATCTACTTGAATACGCACCACTGCGCAGGTAATAATTCGATTTCCGCGACGGGGACCGTCTCACACGACACACGCGCTTTGTCACGTGACGGGCATCCGCTTAACGCAGTTTCGGCCCTTACTCATGACGACACTTAAATTAATGATTGAACAAAAGTATACGATTCAAATGAGAGATAGGATTGGCTTGGCGCTATGTTGCGACGTCATAGCTTTCAAATCGAATCAGCTCACCCTATGAGCAAAACAAGATATTTTTTACTTGAGGGCCAACGCCGTGTAACCCGGGCGCCCCGCTACGGTCAACCGTCGCGGTCCACAACGAGTCCCGTCACGGACGCAGTCCGCAACGCTGATCGTGCATCTCGATCTTTATATAACTCATTCGCCTGATTCCATATAATAGTGCGACACTGCACTTCCAGAATTACCCTTTTAGTATCAAAAGACATTTTCCTTCGTGCGTGCGTACTAGTGTTTTCTAAGCCGCGCGTGTACCCGCGCGGGCCTTCGTCGCACGGAGGCAGACTCCGGAGAACATTTACATTCATTCCTATTCTTATTTGAATCACATTGTACTGTTGGTTCTTAACGTTGAAAAGTAATCATCCTAGTGCAGTATAATGTTTTATCATCCACGTAAAAAAAAAGTAAAAGCGTAGTACTCTCGACGCTATCGGGCAACTCGGCAATTTCGTACTTTAACAACTCAAATAATAAAAGCAATAGTTTCTTCTAGTAGCCGATACTGTGGCGTTCTGGACATATTTTTAATGTGGTGGTCAAAAGGTTAAGTTTTTTTTGTCTTCTAGAATCTGCAAAGACTGCATTAAAGTTAGATTAAAGTAAAGTTACCCGGGTATTGTTAATCGTATCTCTGTCACGTAAAAGTAATTGCTTCTGTTTAAGATTAAATGTGCTATATAAACAGTCGCATATCGTATTATATTTGTATTTACTAGATTATCGATAGGTTAGGAGCAGCGAACAGGATACTTGCATCAGTGCTGCCATCAGACGGACTGCATTGCAGTAACCGCACGCAGTCCATATATTCAACTGCATGCAGTTTGATCTGACTTTGCGCAGTTCCCGCCACGCATCTAGCCCAGGCGCGTAGTGTATGATTTGATCTTTAAGTGCCTCAAAATAAAGTTGATAATGTCAATGTGCGTTTGCTCTTTGTAATTAACTGCACACTGACTGTATGCGGTTAGCGATGGACAGCTTGCGTCGACACAACACGACTAGCCGATCGCGTAAAGTTGGAGGCACGACTGCATGCAGTTGATATTGACTTCACTCGACTGCAGCCGACCGCGTGCAGTTGATATCATGACTGCACGAAGTCGAACTTACAACGTATAACTGCAGTTAAATATATCGACCGCGCGCGGTCACTGCGATGCAGTCCGTCTGATGTCAGCCTTAGTAGATCATCGCAATCCCTTCACCACAAATGGATCGCGTTAAGAGCTTGTGGCTTGCAAATCATAAAACAAGGAACTCTAAACGTTATAAATGTGATATTTTAGAACTCCTTGACACTATCGTTTTTCCAGCGTAGTCGGAAGCATATATAGCTTACACTGTAAAGGAAACGTTCACGCGGCGTCTGCGCTGCGCATACGTTCATTGAACACTTACGTCGGACAAACGCTAGTGTTGAGAGGATCTTAAGAGTGATTGCTCGAAAGAGTCACCGCAGCTCCCGATGCAACTGAAAGATCTCGGATGGGTTTTAGTCAGTAAAAGTCTGACCCTCTTCTTTTTTTTCGTGCCGATCTGATTCAAATTTTGTCCGACCCTTATTTAGCCACCTGGACAGCTCTGTCGTTGGCCTCGACACGACTGACACTCTTCGACAAAAGTGTGAGAAATTATTTAATGATTTCCCATCTTAAGAAAAAGTAGTAACTTGTTTGCTGCGGCGTTTAAGCTAGAACTACATTAGACCGACGTACGCGTGTACCACGCCTGATTTGTACGTAGAACGACGTCGCGTGGCGTGGGTCAAGTGTAGCTCTACAAGTCTAGTTTCCTTATAAAATGTATGGAAACAGACGCGCCCAGATCGACGTACGTGGCACACGTGTGCGCAGTGTAGTTCTACCTTCATCGAATAGGTATTTGTATGCGGCATTTAACGAGTAGGTATTTCAAAGTGTTAAAGATAAAAAAAAAATAGTTTTAAGAATAAATTCTAAGCTTGATTATTGTTATAAATATGGATGTCATATTGGTAAACAAATGTGGCACTGAATAACTGGTGTCACGAATATATTTGTGAATTAGTACTTTAAACTTACTGTCCTTAACATTAATTGTCTCAGAATTGATAAATTAACCTTGCAATAGGCAGTGAGATAGGTATATCTGACAAACACTCTTCGTTTTATTCCGCCCGAGTCGCACATCCACGACCAAATACTCCATCTCGTCAGCTCTTCTGTCACCTATGGGGATTGAAGAGCTAAACTAGATGGAGGACCCAGTCGCTAACACACGACACTGGCGAATAGAACACGGAAAACACTTGTCAAACCAGTCCGACGCAAGCGGTTAAAGGAGCCAATGGGGGCTGCAGACTGGTTCCAGGTTTGCGGGGTTTTTCGAAAGACTCACCCGCTCATCGCGGCCCTGGAAAAGTCTCAATAAAAAAAAGAACACGGGTGGGTTTCAGTCACTCAAAATTGATACTCCCTCCCACCATATACAAAATCGGAGAAGGTTCAAGATATACAAGGTGTAAGGTACAGCCCTCCACAAACTTTAAGGGCTTGCTCAGTAGATGAAACTGAACAACTTACCACTAATTTTTTTTTTTAGGAAACGAAAGAAAAATTCGGCCTCTCCATACAAACTATCCAACCAAGTTTATAATTTTGTATGGTGAGGCGGATTTTTTTTTCGTTTCCTCTAAAAATTTTTTGTAGAAGGTTGTCCAGTTTCGTCTACTGAGCAAGCCCTTAAAGTTTGTGGAGGGCTGTCCCTTACATCTTGCATAATTCCCATCCTCAAAAAACAAAACCAGTGTTGCGCTATTTGTTTACCAATTGAGTCAAAAAATCTCTTAGCTGTAAGTTTTTGATATTCAGACTAAAGTTTTTAAGTTTTTTATTTTACTTTTTATTTTTCTACCAAACTGTTACTCCTAATTTAAAGACTCTATCCATTTTATATTTTAACGTCTCACTTTTGTAGCTATTAAGTATTAAATACATTGATACCAATACTGATGTTTTTATTTTTTTTATTCATTAATCTTATAACAAATAAATAATGCATAAAACTGTGTTCTACATCAAACACAGAGCTGCATGGCCTGCATGGCGTCGTATCGCGAGAGAGCCGGTTGGTGCGGGACTCGACCGAGACATGACCACGGCCACTGTCAAAAGTGTACAACTGAGAACGAAGTGTTCTTATATAAAAGCATAAGATTAGGAAAACAGAATGAACCAACACAAAACGTTTTAGAAATACAATCAATGTCCATACAGCTAAGAAGTTATCGTTTACATTTCGGGGAATGTGCATTGGAATTGCACTATTTTATTCCGCCAAATCCGTCCCATCATCGGACCACTAGACGTACGGCGTTGCGCCAACGGTACGTGGTGGACATTCCACCCATACGCACAAAGCGTTTTGGGAACGCATTTATTGTGCATACAGCTAAAGAGTGCAATTCCCTGCCGGAGTCAGTGTTTCCTGATAGCTACAACAAGGTCTTCTAGGCAAGCGTGCTCCATTTTCGACTACATCATCGCTTACCGTCAGGTTTGATAGTGGTCAAGCGCGAGCCTATCAATAATAAAACATTTTTTCCAAAAGATATCCTCCCCTCCAAGCGTCACGAAATTGACGAGTCAAGGCGCATTTCTCTAATCCAGTATTATATCACAGACACTTCTACGATCAGGACTGAGCGTTTCGCTTCATAGTTTTTTATACCTCAAACATTCAAGTTCCCAATATACCGGAACAATTTGCCTGCTGCGGTCTTCACATTCCAATTCTAATTTAGGTTCAAGGCAAGATTGAATAGGCTCTAAATAAATTAGACATCAACGATTGCATCACTGCTTACCATCAGGTGGGATCGCAGTCAAGCACTGGTTTGTATCAATTAAAAAAAAGCTTATAGCGTAATAAATTAATACGCCAAGTCTTTTCACTTCAAGACCTTTCGAGGTTGGCTTCCAATTTAATCGGATGACGTTAATTACTAGTATATTACTTAAGGCGCTATAAATTAAGATGGTTCACGTCTGCCGTGCTGCAGCCCACCGGCTGCAGTACATTAGCAGTCCGACAACAAGCGCCTAAATTGAAAACGGATCTGGATGCCGTGCGTTTGATGCCAGAGATGCGCTATTCACACCGAATTGAGCACGTGGTGCTTCTAATGTTTTCGACTGTTTGCCGCACGATTTGTGTGAACAATACAATGGTCCGTACGCAATACCACTACCACACGGCAGCAGGCCATCAAAAAACGAATAAATTGAACTCGCCCTTCGAGCAACTGCCTATACCTACGTAATCTTCTTAACCCAGGAACCGCGAAACATTCCACTTCTACCACACAGCAGGACTAGTTGTCAGATTTTTGAGTTTCTGAAACGTAAGATCTCCAAACAACCTCTTTATGAGCTTGCTAATTCACTATTCCTATGTCCATAACGTCGAATCTCTTCTACCACCATCAGATGAACTACCTTCAAAGCGCAAGTACCAACAGGCGCCGGATCAGTTTGCAGTGGACGAGCATGGCAGACGAAGGTTCCACGGTGCCTTCACAGGAGGCTTCTCAGCAGGGTTCGGTAACACCGTTGGCTCTCAAGAAGGATGGACTCCTAGTACCTTTAAAAGTTCTCGAGCGGAAAAGGCTTCGTTTTCGGTAAGTTTAAAGTGAACTTACCTAATACTAAATTATTATTTAGGTGTTTTTAAGGTTAAAATGAATACGCTCCTAATCAACTACTGCGCCTCACTGTCAATGATCGCATCACTGCTTACCATCGCAGTAGGCGCAAGTTTATAATATGTAAAAAAATTGGATTCTGGGTCAACGGAGAGCCTATGAATTTTTATTCCTTTGAGATTGTCGAAATTACGAAATATACGATTTTTCACTTTTTTTTTGGACTGACCGACATTTGACTATTTAAAAGTAGGTACCTGCAAATGGTAGGTACCTGCAAATGGTCTATTTGACATAGATGCTTTTGATTTTTATTTTACTTTTTTGTCGAGGAATCTTCATAAACCTACTTTCAGGGTTAACTGAAATCTAAATCAAAAGTTCCTCAAAACTCTTATTAATCTACTTGTTGCATCACATGTAAAGCCGGCTATTGATGAATATTATGCTGCTAACAGAACCAGCGTCCAGAAGACTTCATGGATGAAGAAGACCGCGGCGAGTTCGGCATAGCGCCGCGGCAAGTTCAGACCCACCGCGAGTTCTCTGGGCAGAAGAGACCGCACCGGAAGCAGTTTCACGACGGTCCCATACCTGGTGAGTCTTGCAATGTACATTCTTCAGTTCCCAATGAGGTATCTACAGCAATCCCCTCATTAAGGAGTGACTGGAAAGACCTCACGGAGTCCTCATCTTCTGCATGACGCAGGTCCTCATTGAACATGGTATTTTTGGGAGGTTCCTGCACCTGATTGTGTGAACCGCCCGGAGGACACGAAAGATAAAGATAAAATTAAAAACAAAGTACCTTTTTTTCAAAAACTCGTATTAATTTACGCATGTACGAAATTAATTTCTTTAAGAAAACGTCAGCTGAGCGAGCTACGCTGACGTTGTACCGGATCGACCCTCCACGGGATTAAAACGATTAAAATTTTGCAGTGTATACAAACACATTAGTTACTTCCTCACGCTCGAACGGCTGAATGGATTTGGATGAAATTTGAAATAGAATTATACTTTATATCTCTAGAGTATGTTCCCTTGGTACTTGCAGTAGTTGCTAGTTCATAATACTTCATTTCACACAGGCTAAGTCTTTTTCTATAAAAAACCAATGTTCACATCTCTAGGCGCTGTTCTAAAAACTGTTCAAAACAACAAAAACTCTTTCATTTCGACAGGCGAACCCGTCCTACACTCGCTAGTCCGCGCGGTCCACGAGACCGCAGCAGTGCGTATGCTGCGCGCCATGGGCTGGAAGGAAGGCCAGGGTACGGGGGAGCGACTGAGCGCAAAAGGGAAGAAGAAGGCCAGGGATCAACATAAGGTGTACGGGTGTTACATGCCACCGGAGTTGAGACAGGTAGCTAACTATTCATGTAGAAAAAACTTCCTGCTGAAGTTTGGGTCTCTTGATAGTTATAACCTAAAGACCAGGGCCTCGAGTCTGCTTACAATGGTGTCAGAATGGTCTATCATTGTTTTCATAATGCTTGACTTTCCAATGGTCAACCACTGACAATCCATTGAAAGAAATGGCATAGAATGGAACATAATTTCGAACAAAATAACAAATCAATATCTGATGTATGCGGCAATCTACTAAATTTTTTACGGTTCCTTTGATCATTGAACTACAATTAGAACGTCAGCGTGTGCAGTTTTTGCTTTTAATAACCTCGATATTGTCATTTTACCACAACTCTATTGCGTGACCATTGACCGATCAATGATCGATCATTATGAATTAGCAGATTACGAACTTTTAGCAAAATGACAATGGGATCGTGTTGGAATGACGAATTTATAAAAATAGCAGACTTGGGCCCCAGAACAGATGGTCGATGGGGACGAAAGGTTCTGGAGTGGCGACTACGTACCGGAAGAAGCAGTATTGGAAAGCCTCCAACAAGATGGATGGCCTGGTCAGGGTCGCGGGAATCCGATGGATGCGTGACGCATAGGACCGGTCGTCGTGGCGACCCTTGGGGGAGGCCTATGTCAAACAGTGGACGTCTTTCGGCTGATATGATGGTGATGATAATCAGAGTGAAAGCCTTCTCTTTAATGAAATTGTAGTCACAATATCGATTTCAAACGAGTATTTATTTTCGAAAGCCGGAGTAACAATGTCGGACAAACACGATTGTCCCCGAAATACCTAGAGCAGCAATTGTTTTTGTTAATTTTGATTAGGTACAGAAACCAGCATGGATCTTGAGCGCTGGCTTCAAGTTGCGCAGAAGTCAAATATTCGGTCTCTTTAGTGGTACGAAGTGAGACACGGGGGCGGGCAGTGTCAGTGATTGGCTCGCCGCGCCATTGTGTCATAGACGACACTCATGATTCGTTCCTAGCGCTTGCTGCATGTATCTAACAACGACGACGATTGGCTCAGCAATATATGAAATGCGCAAAGCGATCCCCACTCTGACGCCGAGCGCTCAAGATGCGTGCCAGTACGTATATCAATACTTTGATTTTATTTCTACAATCTCCTCTATTACAGGGTCAAGAAGACCAGGAAGAAGCTAAAGATGAATCCGACAGTTCAGACTCAGAATTCGACTTTGACAGTCTGTTCGCGCCAGACGATTACGAGCCTTATATCCTGCAACGTAAGAACGACCGCTTCGGGCTCGGCTACTCGGGTCTGAGCCGGCATTCTGTGCTGGGAAACTTGACTGGAGAGTATGGGAGTGAAGCTGGGTCGTCTAGGAGTCATCTGGTTATGAAAGATAAAGGGAAACGGGTAAGATTTTATTCTTTACATCTGTCTTTATATACTGGGATATGTGTAAAGACTTTGCAGGACTGTATACTAACATTATAAACAATGACTTTTCTATGGCTTTTTACAAAAAATAATTCATTTACTAAAAGCAAACCATCAATTTTGTTCCCACCATTTCATTATTCTATCTAACATATTTCAACTCTGTATTTTGCTATACTCTACTTACGTCTGTATGACGCGGCGAAACCGCATCAAGCACCCACGCCATGAGATCCCGGGTACCGCCCGCTATTGTACTATTGTTTGCTTCGCATAGATTTCGTAATTTTTATAACTTGCAGTTGTTAGTGTTAAACAAATAACCTTGTATATTTTGTGTGTATATTCGAGTGGGTCCCTCCTGGATGGTTTGATCAAAACAATTGAATCCGGTAGGTGTCGCTATTTCCCTAATAAAATCACATTAAATAACAATAAACTTACTACTATTTAATGTTCAGGTGTCAATCCGCGGCCAAGCCTTCGGCGTGGGCGCCTTCGAAGCTGAAGACGAGGACATCTACGCTAAAGAAGACATGTCCCACTACGACTTCTCTATTGGGGGCCCCGCGCCCACCACCCCGAAGAAGAGCGCAGTTCAGAAGACCGGCCATGTAAGTAGATTCTTCTTTTTCGAATTTGATCCGACAAATATTTAGCCACCAGCCCCCCTAGCCAAGTTACAACCGTTTCGCTTGCGCCGAACGCTTCGAGTTGACCTTGTCGCCAATTCTTTTATTCTGACCACGTGACTGAGCGTTAAGACGACGTCATTCCCGTTCATTTGAAGCTTTCTACAAGCGTTAACTATTGCAGATTACGATTAGCAACTTGGCTAGGTGTACTGGACCGCTCTGTCGTTGGCCTCGTGTAAGTCGTTCTACGACGGTGCAGGTAGTTGTGTAAGCTGGGCAGGAAAGGAGCTGATGCATAACTTGGGCAGGAGCTTCACACTGGCACTGTATTTGCGATGGGTCAAGGATACCCCGTTTGACCAGGTTATCTTTGCAGCGACCAACTGTCCCCAGTCGATTCAGAGATTTCCAGATTGTCCACTGCAGTAGATTGAAGGCTGTTCTCCTACCCACCAAACCCATCATCTGGAGACCTTTTTGAGAGAGGACTTTTGGCCGAAAGGTGTCGTGTATCGACGTTTCCGAGGACGGCTACGCGACACCACGCAGCGGAACACGACGCCGATGTTACGTGTATAATTATTAAATAAGTTTTGTTGTATATGTATTAGTTTATTATTTTACAAGATTATTTTATGTTTATTATTTTACAAGATTATTTTATGTATTTTTTCTATGGGCCTCCGATGCCTGAAAATAAATGGTTATTATTATTATATTTATTTCACTTTGTAACTTACTGTGTTACTTTTTATATGACTTTTTGTGATTAGGTTAGTTTGAGACACTGAAATGTTAACTATTACGATGACGGCACGATTGGCACTGTGTTGATGTGGAAAGCGACGATGCGGTCGATTGATATTTAGATCGCGCCTGTTTCAATGATTTCACATATTATCCAGTTGCGCAGACATTTAAGATACCACACTACATCAATTTTACATTACATTATCAACTAGGAATCAATTTACGAATATACACTAAGCTTCACTGGAAGAAATCCCGCCAAAAAGTCTCAAAACAATTTATATCGTCAGGTATTACCAGGTTTTGTAAAAGCCAGCGCGCCGTTCCCGTCAGTACCGAGCTACCCCGCCCCCGCGCTGCCCCGCGACTACGTGCCCGCGGCGGCCGGCGCGCGGAGGTCCCGCTTCGAGCCCACCACGCAGCAGCCGAGGGACCAAGGTATTGTCTAACTTTCTGTCTTAGGCCTATTGTGCACGGACGCGTAGCTTTATATACGCGTATTCGTCATTATACACCAGCGTGAAATTTACATACAAAATGAGACTCTGTCGGCGGAGTAACAACATGACGGCACGCGTTTAAGAAGCTACGCGTCCGTAGATAGTAAAACTAAAGGTGAAAGCGGAAGTAGTTATGTTGCCGATTTATCTTTGAATGCTGCCTTTTCTGCTAAAACAGTAAAAAAAACAAGTCGTAAAATTAGTTCAGTTGAAAACCAGCGTCAGGCACTAGTTGTCTGGCGTTCATGCTGAACTGGACCTATTTTGGTGCAGCCATGAGGCAGACATCAATGATATTTTTATTATGCTATTGCATAGCTTCTATCGCGGGTCTTGAGCGTGGAGAGCGAATCCAGAAATTCCGTAACGAAAATAACCTAACACCCCCCACTCATTTGTTTTCTTATCGGTCACCACGCTCAAAAAGTGTAACTTCAATATTAATATCAAAGAAAAAAAAAATACTGCATTTTACTTATAAAATAAATAAATAATTATAATTGAATAAGTTGATAAAAAATGCTACGCTAATGCTAGCTTTACCGCGGCAGTCCCCGAGTGCCATACGCCTTTTTTATTTATTTTTTTGCTTCTTTTATTTTTGATGTGTTATTGTATAGTGTTGTGTTTAGACCTTGTGCTGTACCAAATAAATTATTTTTCTTTCTTTCTTTCCATTATTATTTTCAAACATATTCTAAAATCTGCCATGCCTTCATCTTCCACAGGACTAGGTCGCCATGAACTATCAGCGAAGGCCCGCGGCGAGTTGCTAGGCGAAGCTCCCATACCACCACCAGCGACACCACCCACACCAACTCCCACAGAAGACCCCATAGCCAAACTCTTAGGAAGAAACGTCAACTTCGTTACATACGCTGAAAAAACAGAACTAGACTTCATCCCCATAAAAGATTCAGGGAAAGAATTAACGCGAGTCTTCAAACCTTTTGTTGGTAACCCTGCAAAACAAAAGAGGTACGAAAAGTTTTTAGAAAATAAAGGAGTGTTGGAAAGAGATGGAGAGACGGACAACTTGAAGGAGTGGGAGAGAGAGAGGGAGATGGCGGAGTTTGAACAGGCTGCGAAGCTATATAGGCCTTTGAGTGGCGTTATGGGTGATAGGTAAGTGATATTATTTTGACTATACTAGCTTCTGGCCGCGGCTTTCCCCTTTGTGTGTCGGAACGTGGATCCACGCGAGACACAAAAATTTTTTAATTGTGTCTCTAATTACGGCATACGAAAGGTTAAATATAGCCTATGTCACTCAGGAATAAAGCAGCTTTCTATCGGTGAAAAAATTTTAGTAATCGGACCAGTACTTCCAAAAAGAAGGGATTCTTGTAGGAGGTAACTCCTACAAATAAAAAATAAAAATAACAAACTACCTCTTTATTATATTAAGTACTAGCTGTGCCCCGCGGTTTCACCCGCGTTTTTCTCGTTTCTGTGGAAATACCGAGATAAAATATTGCCTATAATTGCCTCCCTCAATAAATGGACTATTGAATATTTAAACAGTTTTCATATCAGATCAGTATTTCCCAAAATTACCGCGTTCATAAATGTATTTATTATACTCTTCAAAGATCTTATACTTAAAATCATCAACAAATATATTTCGAAAAAGATTATTACAGGATTTTATGTTGATAAAAAACTCTATGGCCCATAACTCATTAATAGATACCAACTCTTAACATCTTACACACGTGATAACTTTTAAACGAAATATCCGATTGAGATGAAACAAAAAGTATTTTACTTCTACATAAATACTCTTGATATTATAACGCTTAATTTCGATAAAGATTAATATTACGATACATAATTAACGTAGTTTTTTTTTCTTCAGACGATTTAATAATTATTTTGAACACAAAATCGGTTATTGTGATTAAACCATAATAGCTAGATATATGTTCTCGCGGACTTTTTTGTAGCTCTTAATGGGATCTACAAACCAGTAGTACATCATTTTGTTCTATTGTCAATAGTTTTTGCAGCGCACGCAAAAATAGGTTTTCGATTTTACACCTTGTGTTACAAAATAGCAATTTTATTACGGATCCCTAATTTTGAAAAAATAAAACATAGCCTATAGCCTTCCTCGATAAATGGACTACCCAACACTGAAAGAATCATTCAAATCGGACCAGTAGTTCCAGAGATTAGCGCGTTCAAACAAACAAACAAACAAACAAACTCTTCAGCTTTATAATATTAGTATAGATAAGATGTAGATAAAATAAAAATACAGTTTGACAATGACCTGCAAAATGAAAAAGAAACTTATTTGAATTTTACTACCCTGGTGTAACCCCCTTAATAATAACTCTACCTCATTCGACAGATTCACCCACGCGTCAGAACCGGACGAAGCCACAAACCCGCTGTCAGCCGTAGCCAGAAGCTCCACGAACCACGGGCTCGCATCGAAAGAGCAGCGAGAGGCAGCTCAGCAGGGAGTGTACGGCGTCATGACGCGCCAGCAGACCTCGTGGAGGCCCGAGGCGCTGGTCTGCAAGCGGTTCAACGTGCCTGAAGTAGGGGGCCCTAGGTAAACACATAGCTTTTATACGATTACTGTCTTAACACAACTGACACTACATTCACACGACAAGACATTTCTACTATCAGTGCGCTGTACACACTAAGAATTTCACCGTATCTGCGGCAGATATGACGAATTCATCATATACACCGCTAAATTTAAATCGTTTTAATCCTGTGGAGGGTCGATCCGGTACATGAAACACTATCGATTTGTAAAGATAAAATTAAAAATTAAAGTACTTTTTTTTTCAAAACTCGTATTAATTTACGCATGTACGAAATTAATTTCTTTGAGAAAACTTCAGCTGAGCGAGTTCAATGACCTGCAGGTAATAGTCGGCGTTGCAAACAAACTACTTTTGAAAAAAAAAGGTATTTTATTTTTTAATTTTATCTTTACAAATCGATAGTGTTTCATGTACCGGATTGACCCTCCACAGGATTAAAATAAAACGAATAAAATTTAGCAGTGTATATCGCTAGAATTCAATAGAATCTAGCCACAAAGATTTGTCGCGTCTCAGACAAGATAAATAGAGACGTGTAAACGATGAGATTGTTCTCGGCCAGTCGTGCGTAGGGTATGGTGCACTAGTCAAGTTTGTTTGTAATAAATAGAACCATGTCAAACAAAAAAAAACATATTCAGACATCATTATTCCATTCATTACAAGAAAATGGTTAATATGATCTTAAAACACCATCTTCTTCTTCCTGCCCTTATCCCATATTACTTGGGGTCGGCGCATCATGGTTTTTTCTTCCATTCTGTTCTGTCACCCGTCAAACTATCACTAACTCCCTTTTCTTTCAAATCACTCCTCACACAATCCATCTATCTTTTCTTCGGCATTTCTCTCCCTCTCCATCCATCCACATGTACTCAGAACTATGCGCCTCATCCCTGCGCCTGATCTTAAAACACTATGATTGTAATTAATAACTAAAAATAACTTGAAGCACCTCACCTACTCCGCCCAAGCTGCGTTTTTTTTGTTAGTTCAAAAATGAAAGAGACAAACACGAAAATCCTATTTAAATTATTACTTGTCCACAGAATTGAACAGAAGAAGGAAGACCGTCCAAAAGTCGCCTACTCAGTATTCTCTTACTTGGAGTCTTCAGTACACGACAAAGACAGTTTCACCAAAGAACAGACCAAGTTCAGTGGCTCCAGGTCTTTGACTACCAGCATACTACCTAAAACTGATGAAACTGCTCAAATAAATGATCGGGGAAATAAATCTGATCAAAATATTGATGTAACTGAAGTTGATAAAACAACCGAGGAGGCCAACACAGCAGGTTTCAGTAAAAGAATAACAGTAGCAGAACTATTCTTAAAAGAATCGGAAAAGACTAAAAACCAAGGTGCAGAAGTGACAGAAACTATAAACAAATTCGATAAAATGGATCTCTACAAGTCCATTTTCCTCAGCGATACTGAAGATGAAGACGATAGTAAAGATAATAAAGATACAAGTAATAAAAATAACGAAGGAGAAGATTTTATAGATGTGCCTAAAAATACAGAACGTAATACTTCTCCGCCCCGAGGCATTTTCGCAAATATAGACTTTGATGAACTGAACTCATGGAGGAGAACGACTGAAGAAAGCAAGAAGGATGAACCACCGAATAAAAACGCTGAAGAGTCTAGCAATAAGGTCGAAAGTCCCAAAGCAAATGAAGATGATGCAACGTACGGCCCGAAAATACCAGAAAATCTACAAAGTAGGATACTGTTCCAATCTAGTAAAAAAACTACAGAAACTGTATGCGTAAGCTCAAGTGAAGATTCGTGGGTTGATATAAATGAAGTAAAGAGTAAAAAAAGTAAAAAGAAAAAGTCTAAAAAACATAAGTCTAAGCATAGTAAAAAGTCTAAAAGTAAGAAGAAGGATAGATAAGTCTAATATAATAATAGTATTTTTAAGGCTTGATTTTCCTGTCCTTATTCCCGTGTATTCGTGGTTGGCGTAATGTTTCAGTATATACATATGTATATTATCTCTATCATTTGCCATCTCAGTGATCGATTCATTTCTAATATCGAAGATATTGGTACTATACGTATTAAAGTTTAATAACTCCTAAACCATAATTTTACAGGAAGCCAAAAAAACGTTTGATTTTTATAATTTTTTACATTTTAATCAAAAAGAACACCATTTTAAATTATAACTAAAATGTCAAAAACTATAGAAATTTATAACGGTTCTTTTTAACTACAAAACTACAATCATGTAGTTTTGTAGTTATTAAACATTAATTGGTGCCTACGACTTCGTCTGCATCAGACAAGCTAGGTCACAATAACATTTTTTTTTTGTATGGTACAGTTACCGGAACGGATCTTGAGCACTGGCTTCAAGTTGCGCAGAAGTCAAATATTCGGTCTCTTTAGTGGTGGTTAGTGGTGAAGTGAAACGCGGGGCGGGGAATGTCAGTGATTGGCTCGCCACGCCATCGTCTTATAGACGTCACTCGTGATCCGTGTTCCCTGCGCTGCTGCATGTATCTGACAACGACTGCGATTGGCTCGCCAATTTATGGAATGCGCAATGCGATCCGCAGTCTGATGCCGAGCGCTCAAGATCCGTGCCGGTATTTGTATCTACCCTAATTATTTTTCTAAAACAAAAGTAACGTAAGTTACTCATTACAACATCAGCCATCTACCAGTGAACGTCCCACCAAAATCAGTCCAGTCGTTTCGGAGATTAGCCGAAACAAACAGATAGACAAAAATTCATTTAAAAAATCTTAGTGTTTTCAATACATTTATGTTCAAATATGAGATATACATACAGATGGCCGTTGGGGCCAAAAGTTTCTGGAGTGGCGACCGCGTACCGGAAGACGCAGCGGCGGGAGGTCCTACAAGATAGACCGATGACCTGGTGAAGGTTGCGGGAATCCGATGGATGCGGTTCGCACAGGATAGATCATTGTGGCGACACATGGGGGAGGGCTATGTCCAACAGTGGACGTCTATCGGTTGAAATGATGATGATGAGGATATACCCAATGTTTGTTGTAAATTATGAAAATGTATTCTACCGTTCAGTAACAAAAAGAAACAACGGATATTTTTATCTGTGCCCACAAAAATGCATGCATTATTCCACCCTTATGAAGTACCTACATGAATAAAACATTAATATTTACATCTAAACTGTTTTATTTCAATCCTGTGATAGGAAAAACACAAAATAATCAGCTGTTTACCGACTTACCGTCCCGCGCAATCAGTGAGGAATGTTTGGGATTGTAACAATACAAGTTGGTGCCAAATTATTTCTAGAGATATTTCACACCTTTGAGCGAAGATAGCGCGTGTAGGTTAAAATAACCAATACCCGAGTAAAACTTTTTAGGTAATCTGGGGTTTGGGGATAAATATAAAAACTGTAGATGTAAAATGCGTTCCAAAAAAGAATAGGATCGATTGCTATGTTATGACGTCACGTCTTACTGTCAAATCGAAGAAATTTGGTAGGGTGAACAAAAAAAAAATACCTATGAAATGCAAACGAAAAAAGTTTAATCAGTATCCAGTTCTTCAATTTAGCTCCCTGCGTAACTGTGTGAAGTGTCTAGAAAAAGATGGCGAATTTTTCCTATCAATGAAAATAAGAAAGAAAATAGTTGTTTTTTTTTTAACTAATTATGGCTTAAAACAACATTTTTAGCTGAATCTAGGTGAAGTAAAAACGTTTTTGTTTATATATATATACAAAAACGTTTTTACTTCACCTAGATTTAACTAAGACGTAGTTATACAAAGCAAAAATAACCCTTAATTGATATGCAAATAAGATTTATTTTGCAAACCGTACTTTTCACTCAACTCAGGTGAGATAGCAGTCAAGCGCGAACCTATCAAATCAAATTAAATCAAAGCATTTATTTCAAATAGACCATTTACAGGCACTTTTGAATAGTCAAATGTCGGTCAGTCCAAGAAAAGTGAAGCTAAATTGCACATAATTATCAATAAAAAAAAAAACATAGCCTATAACCTCGATAGGTCAACCTATCGAGGTTATAGGCTTTACTATTCTCGAACGCGTAATACAGGCGACGAGTGGTGTGTTCGCGTTGCGATTATACACGGTGTCTTATCTAGACATAAACGCACAAACGAATATCACGGATCCAGTACCTTATTCTGGACCCCCAGTGGTGGAATTTCTGACAGCCTTGAAGGCAACTGAAGAAATTGAGTAGGTACAGGTTTTAATCTCCTCATAACACACACTCCCTCTACACAGGGCTCGATCCAGCTATTTAGCTGTTCCGGCTAAATATAATTTTTGCCGCCCTTTACATACACAAAACCATATAAGTCATGAGTCTTATGTCTTAAATATTTCCACCATCCAACCTGAAGTACGTTGGAAGATGGCACATAAATGCTCAACCTGACAACTTCCGTGGAGCTAACCCTGGCTCCGAAAGATAGCTCGGCCCCGGTATGAAAGTTAAGAAGGTACGGGGTGGGTTTTTCGTCTGTAAGAGTCTGACACCATCTCCCACTACTCCCAAGGACGGGGGATGTCATTTGGATGATTTTTACCCAAAAAAAAAAACCTGCCAGCTTGGGTGTGAATGGCTAATGGCTACGTTGGAAGATAGGAATAACTCAATTTTGTCTACCCAGAGTGTTTTCCTACGAAAATAAGGTAAGCGGCCTTCTTGCTTAGCACCAGTTAGTCCAGCTTTTAACCTTCCAGAGACCCGGCTCTACCACGAGGTCTTAAGTCCAGACCGAGTCCAAGTCGTTGACGTCGCGTAGTGTTCCACGCGTGTCTCAAGGAGTTGTCAGCAACCTTAGGAGCCCATCAGGGTCGAAGCCTACTGGGGAGTGGGGCCATGGGTGTTGCGAAAGAGACCCCTGGGCCCTGGAACACGCGATCCATTTGACGACCGAAACTGAACTGTTAATGGGATGGATCTATAGGTACAACCTTAGTTTTAGTACATATTTATACTGTTGTGGCGTCCCGCCTTTATGCTTTGGCGTCGTTACAAATGGTGGTCAAGAAATATAGTTTGTCCGCATCGATGACCGATGAAAGAACTTCTTTCATCGGTCATCGATGTTTGTCCGACAATAAAAGTCTTTCATTGTGAGTCCGCTATAATTAAACGGCGTTAAACGCCAAACTGTGGTTTTAGTATATACTATGCGAAACTTGAAACACATGTCTAGTATTTTTATGTAAAGAATCTATGTACATCAAAACTCTATATCATGAAAAATCGCAAAGTTAAGTCAGCAAAAATACATAGTCACCGCCATCCGGGCGACTGAGGGCTGTTCACTGTCGCATAATGCCCGCTATGACCTGCCGTGGCCTGTGTCGGTGGTGTCCAACTAGTGACCTTTTTAAATATTTTTGGGAAAAAATGTAACATTGCGTAAAAACTTGGAATCCGTTCAGTTACTGATCCTGAACAAACTTTATTAAGGTTTCGCATGAAAAAGTAATGTTGTTTATGGTGTTTGCTTCATCCCTCTTTTTCACTTACACCCTTGCCCTCTTGGTAAGGCCCCAAGACAATACGGTCTACAATAGTTCAACAGAACCACGTCAGTCATGTATGAATTAAATAGTATGTAAGTATCACCGCTGTGTTGTTGCGTTCTAACTACGTCGACTGCAACGTCACTATGACGACCGACTGCCAACAGAAAACACGCAAAACGAACAATAATAAAATTCCTAGCAGAAACAAATGAATAGCTATGTTTCTAGCGCTTTTGTAACTGCGTTGTCGTTAGAAATGTGAAGATAGTCCACAATCAGTTTCTGAAACGACTGAAAGCGAACGAAGACGTTTTTCATGAAATAGTCATTCAATATAGAATAAAGCGAACTGGAAAGAACTTCAAGGGGGTGGCATTGATGATTTTATGGCAATATTTCACCGCGACACCATGGCGGCGCGACCAGTCGCCGCTACCAATAAAATGTACAACTGTCCGTTTGGTTGCGCAACCAATTTGGTGGCGCGACCAGCAGGCTACTCTTGAGTTCAATTCCGATCGGTCGACATTCAGATTGTGACGTTTCGTACCCTTAAATTCAATCCTATCGCCGAATTGGTTCAAAATTGCGTGACCATTTTGAGAACTAAGTGAAATCGTATATGTTGACAATATTGTTTTCAAAAGTACCAAATCACGTAACGTCAAAATTGACATAGCAATCGGATTGACTGTTGCTGTTCGGACGTGTGGCGACTCGGGTGTCTGTATAGTGTCTAGTTTGATAACTAAGGACTCCATTTCACCGGGACACCATGGCGGCGCAACTGATGAAATATAGCCCTTAATGATAGACTAACATCCAAAAGTCCAAACACGAAGTTTGCCAGCGAGCAATGGAGCGAAGTATACTCTGTTCAAAATATCATTAGACATTTATGAAAACCTTAAATTGTGTCCGTTCAACCGATTATTACATTGGTGACATGACAAATGGCGGCTGCAGTAAATTTTATGCTTTGAATGCCATCCTTAGGCCTACGAAATAGATGTTGAAATCGGTTGTACTTACAGTCAGTAAAAAAGGTTTCTTTAAATGTCTAATCATAACGCGAATATGGTATAGGTATTAAGTACCTAAATTAACGTATCAAGTTCGAAATACAATAAGTATTGCGCTCCAAAACCAGAATAGTTGATGTGGCTCGAAAGGCTGCCCATCTGAAATGGGAAAAAGCAGCATGACATGACAAAGTGTGGGCCAAGCAGTACAAAGTTGGTGCCCTGAAACAGTGCGACGGGGTCACGGCAGACCGCGAAGGAGAAGGTTCGACGAACTGGACAGATTCCGCCAGAACTGACAAAAGGAAGCGCGGAGGAGGGAGTGGACGGGAAGTCTTTGCCCAGGTGTGGGACAGAACGGGCTAGCACAAACAAAATGAAAATAAATATGTATGATAAAACTGTAAAAATTAATGAGCTCGCACGACGCATCGCAAGAACTTACGAATTTATTCGCATCACACATTGTATGGTCACGCTCTCCTAGCCAAGTTACGACCGTTTCGTTTCGATTCTCTTGCGTCGGACATCACGAGTTGGCCACGCCAACGGTTCCTTTGTTCTGACAACGTGACTGAGCGTTGCAATAAAGTCAGAACAAACGAATTAGAGGCGTGACCAAGTCGAGGTGTTCGACGCAAGAGAATCGAAACGGTCGCTACTTAGCTAGGCCTGTTGGACCGGTGCCTTGTCGTACGAAATCGCAGAAGTACTGTTTGTGTGTTTGTTTGTCTGGGAGCCCATTTGACACTGACCTGCAAAATGCAAAAAAAATTAAGAAAAATTAAACGCGGACTATTCGGGAGCATACAGCTACGGGCTCATATTCTCGCTAGATGGCGCTGAACCCATTTTTTTTTGTTGATTTTGTTTTAGTGTAGGTATTACAAGGATTTGCTAAAATCAGACATTTCATTTTGAAACCAAATCCGTTATCGCAATAGACGATCGGATCAAACCGTTGCTTTGTGTACCTACATCATTAACGATGATTTGAGATCTATTAATTGAAGAATCGACTTTAAAGATAAAAATCGAATTTAAATCGATCTTATGTAGCCTATTTTCCTCAAGGTAATTTTATGTGAATGTTGCACACCAGTTTCTTACCTACTACCTACTACTTAATAAAACTCAATCATGTGCAGTGTAGGGTCATCACAACGACCATACAACGCAATATAGTCGTTCGATCATCTGTGATCCGTGTTTTTTAGAACTGATCCCTATAAGGTTACCAATGGGTCGATCTATGAGAAATCATTCTATAAGAACTCAATTAAAGCTTTAGGCTACGATTTAAATCAATATATAAAAATTGTTGGTCCGGTCACACCTGTTCCGTGGATCACACTGTGGACCAGACCACACCTACTGATTTGGTACAGAGCGAACCATATTTGTAAAAGACCTCGACGGACTTGAATAATAGATCCTCATATCTAAAAGATATGACGGGCGAAGCACTGATTTCAGTGGTTCGCCCGTACCAAATTCGAGTGTGTATTAACACTACGAGTATAAAACCCAGGGAGCCATGTTCGTTAATTTGTGTTTTGTCATTGATACTTATACAAAAAACCCTTTGGGTTTTTATAATTCAATGTGCTTTGCGTTTCAAAGCCGCGATAATTTTTCCGAACAATACAGCCCACCTTTGAGGGTAGCTGGGTATTTTAACAAAAAAAACTCTACAAAAAACTATAATTTGTAGAATTCCACTTTACAATTATTTTTTGTTAACGCTAAGCTTTCAAAAGTAATCTTATGTTATAAATATGAGGGTAGATACTTGTCATATCTAAAAGTCGTTAAGTCTTACTAAAGCATTGAAGGTAATTGTATTAAAAATTGTAACAGTTGAAATGCATGATTTTTTCCACCGTCGCGCCGCGTCGTCTTGTGCTCTTGTCCCTGACGCGCATAGCGTGAAGATTTTATTGTTTTGTACCTTTAAAATATAGGTCATTACCGTTCATACACAACAAAACAAACTCGAAATAATTTAAAATGAATGTCTTGAATAGTTCAAAGTCCTCTGACGCTTTTGCAAAAATACGTGATTTCTATTTCAAAGTAAATAAACATGTTATTGTGTAATAACATTACGTAGGCCAGTGGGCGTCAGAGATCGCCCCAAGGTTATTTGAGAATGGCGGGAAACCGAGCGAAAGCTAGCAGCCCTACAAAACATATCAGTACCATCGATAAATACATAGCAATTTAGTTCTAGAATGTTATTTTAGACCTAGACGAGCTGTCTAGGTCGTCCTAGGGACAGTGATTCAGGGACGCACGTACCATGACATAAATAATGCACTTTTAATCAAGCCTTTTTTTACTCTGCAATATACATTTCTGTCTACGTTCTATATGTTTCAAAGCTACAGTTGAGAGACGAGACATGGATACAAAAAAAATACTATTGTGGATAGGTCACACCATCTACCCAATTATCAATAACAAGTCCGACTGACAGAGACAAAGCGATATTTCTATTACGAAGTAGAATGAGACGGCATGTAAACTGTTGATAGGAAAGAGATAGCATAGTTAAATTTTCGTGTGTAAGAAAGAGATGTCCATAAAACAGAGTTTACAACATTATTTCTTCTGTCATGGTTGGTACGCATGCGTCACTCGATTTTGCCAGGACTGAATTTGGAATCCATTAATTTAGTCAAAGCATTAACTTTCCCGTACAATTGCCAAAACAGACCTTGAGCGCTCAGCGTCAGAGTGGGGATCGCTTTGCGCATTCCATACATTGGCGAGCCAATCGTTGTTAGATACATGCAGCAAACGCAGGGAACGAATCAAGAGTGACATCTATGATACGATGGCGTGGCGAGCCAATCCCTGACACACCCCGCCCCCGCGTCTCACTTCGCGCCACTAAAGAGACCGAACATTTGACTTCAGCGCAACCGCTCAAGATCCGTGATGGCAATTGTATTTAGGTACTACGCGTTCCAAATAAAAATAGGATCGATTGCCATGTGGTGACGCCACGTCATACGGTCAAATCGAAGAAATTGGGTAGGGTGAACAAAACATTTTTAAAATTTAATTTATTTACGAATCTAAATTAGATAGAAAATAGTTTTTTAAACTAATTATGACTTAAAACTTTATATTTACATTAAACAATAAGGTTTTTACTTCACCTAGACTTAACTAAGACTTAGTAATACAAAGCAAAAAAAAAAACCTTTTATTGATACGCAAATAATTTTTATTTGCTAACCGTACTTTTCAGTAAGCATTTGGCAGACCGAGGTTATTGACTTTCCTATTCTTATTTGGTACGCACAGGTAGTGTGAGTTAGTTCGCCTTTCGATATCGACGAAGATCTTCTTACCTTTGTAATTTTAATCGTATTTATTAGGATGGACTGTATTAAAACTACGCATAAACTTGAATCTTCTTCTTCTTCCTATCTTCTTATCCCATATTACTCGGGTTTGGCGCAACATGTTTTTTTCTTCCATTCTGTCCTGTCACCCGTCAAACTATCGCTAACTCCCTTTTCTTTCACAACAATCCTCACACAATGTATCCATCTTTTCTTCGGCCTTTCTCTCATTCGCCATCCACCTACATGTATACTCAGAACTCTTAGTAATACATACGCATAAACTTGAATATTGCAGTATAATAAACAAAATTTATAGTTGGAAAAGACAGGAATAATTTGTTTGACATAGATTTCCATTTTCGCGAATACTGTAAAACAGTTCCTCAACCGTATTTTAGTGTGAAGTGAGAATCGTATTAGAAAAAAAAAAAACAAACGCACAGAGTTCGGCCCTGGCAAAATACAATCAGCTGTTTGTAATGACAGTTCCCCTGACAAATACAAAATGGTTGAAAACTAAAGTTGGCAAACAAAGAAAAGGCAGCGTAATAGCGAATTTTAGCGTTAAAAAACGTTTTTTTAAAGTGAAAGTTAGTTAGTTTAGTTTGTGTTTAGTGTTTTGTGCACGATGTTGGATTTGGAAATCGTCCCTGAACGCTCTCTGGGCTGTGATGCCTGGGAATTTGTTCTAGGTAAGAACCGCGTATGTTTATTTCTTACGTCAAGAATTTGCGCTTTATTTCTACGGGACATGTCTTACGCAATGGTGTTTTAAACGAATATTTATCATAATTAATGAATTAGACTGAATATCGGATAGGCAGAGTAATTGTTTTACCTTTGTATAGCATTGATTTTTTTTCTGTGGAAGTGTCACGAACAGCCTTTGTTTCGATGATCTGTGCTATGTTTATTTTTTTTATTGCTAATCTTGACCGTGAAATTAGCAGATTGCGTTGTTTTCGTGTTTACTATTAGAATTCGTATGACACCTTTTTAGAATTCAGTCTAATTAGCTATATAATTAGTTTTGGCTGAGTCAGAAAACACTACGATAAAATTTCCGTTGCCTACCCGTCATTGAGAAAGAATGATGCAATTTTTAAAAGTAAATTTTGCGAATTTCATTATCTTTTGAAATAAGAATAAGATGGTCTTTAAAAGTAGCTTAGGATATTGTAATAATAAAATAGTCCTTGACAGTAGCTTTTATGGATTTTACTATCCTTTTGAACAAAATTAGCACTACATTCCCAAGTTGAATATTCTCTATCTATGAAGAAGAAGCTAAAAAACGTAATAAAAAAAAAAACATTTACGAAAAATGCTACATAAAGGCATTTAGATAAGTTAACCTAGTTTGTCGCCAACCAAGTCTGGTTACAAATATTTAATAATTATATATTTGTCACTAATTTTTTTATCCTATTTATTTAAGAGCAATAAATAGAAAATAACCAATTTTCAATTTAGTACCTTATCATCCAATATTTTAAGTGCAACTTATTTGTCTGATATACCTACTTGAAATAAGTGCCTTACCCACTTATTTAAAGTATATCACCTATACCAGTTTTGTTTTAAATTTTTAAAGTAAACTACCTACTTTTGAGATTAAAACAACATAATTATCAAGTTTTTGCTGTATTCATATCAACCTTTCAGATACCGTCAATTTGAGACACATAGTAAGACGATAGATGCGCTATCGCCTGCATTCACTTGGGGTTTAATGAATTAACTTGAAATGATAGGTTATTTTAGCTATGAGACAATATTATAATGCGGAGCACTCACCTAATCACTGGAGTAATTTTGGCATATCCATCCAAAATTTCTCCTCTTACATTTTTATAGGCGTACCGCATGCGTAAGCTTTGTGCGTGTGGTTGGTGAAATAGTGTTCTGTATATAAACCGGCCTGTGCAAGCGACACTGCGGTGATAATTGCTCATGTTGTAGACCAGTTTGGCTTGATTAAGCCACAAGTGACTAGATGAAATAGCATGTTAATAAGTGGTCAGAATAAGCAGGAAATGAAATAAGAAATTTAATTGTCTATTTGATTTATTTAAATCTTTCTCATTAATCACTGTCTACTGTTGAAAACTACATACAAATCAGTTAAGTAGTTTTTTGAGTTTATTGCAGACAGATGGATATCCATTATGGGGGACTTGTTTTATAAAATGGAAGGAGATAATGTACTGGGCCCTTCCCATGACGTGTAAAAATATGCGAGCGAGAAAGAGGAATAAACCTATGCAACTTATAAAGCTCCATCCCTATTACAGTTCAGTTTAGGTCATCAAATGGATTGCTCTAATAGATCGTGGTAGGGCCCTTGTATAGGCTTTGAGAGTGCGGATGTGGGGAAAAACTAAACTCGTTAAAAAATAAAGGAATTTTTTTAACGAAAATGAAAGAAACAATAAAATGATAATTAGGGGTCTGGTGCCTACTGGGGCCAGGGTTATCCGAAAGGGAACTCGAGCCCCGGTATGAAGGCTAGAAGGAACAGGGTGGGTCGTTTAGTCAGTTAGAGTCTGACACTATCTCCCCCTCTGTCCAAGAGCGGGGGTTGTCATTGGATGATTTTTCCCACTGTAAAAAAAATAAATAAAAATAAGGGGTCTGGTGTAGTACTAGCTATTTTAGCAGTAGTAACACTACACCGGACAAGTTACTAGGTAGCCAAATACAAATGTCAAAACAGGACTTTTATTTTAGGACAACAGAAATACCTACTTAAAATAGTTGAATAAACTAACAAAAACATAAAAGCCTTACTCATCTAGCTAAATAGTGAATCAAGTAATACCATAACAAAGAAAACAAAGTCATTATCCCCGCACTGGTTAACAAACTTGCATTTGCAGTTAAACTGATAACGATTTATATTTAAATGCGTTGTTATAAAAAATATGTGAACAGTAATATTAAGTTTGTTTACGGTAGTGTGTTATCAGGCGATGACTATTTGGAGTGATTGCATCATTGTTATGTCTTTTTATTGTTTTTAATGTTGAATGTGTTTATTAATTTAATTATTATTATTGCTTAAAGACTGTATTTAAAAAGGCAATGAGACTGAACGCCGGCATTCGCTTGGGGTTTATTGAAGGACTGTATTTTGAGTTATTATATAATTTAGTGTATACTTAGTTGCTCCATGTTAATTGTTGATATTTAGCTTTATCCTCTCTTTATCCTGTCCAACTAAAATTTAGTTGCTCTTCAAGGTTACAGCGAATAGGGTAATTAAACTAGTATGATTCACCATAAATATAGGCACTACTGCTTACCATCAGGTGTGATTGCAGCCAAGTAGTGTACCTATATCATTAAAAAAAAATGTAGGTAATCTCTTTGGAGAAAGTTTTGGTTGGTGATTTTTTTTTGGAGGTATTTCTAAAAATTTTTACTATATCGATGATATATTGTGTCAATAATTCTACATTAAATTTGTTTTGTCTAGAATGCAGCCCCAGTTAATTTAAAATATTCACTAAAATCTAAATTTTTGACATTATTGTAAGTAGGTACTTTAAAATTTTGATCTTTCATTTTTTTGTGAAATGTCTTTCTCCGTTTTTCTCTCTTAAAACAAACTAGCTTTTGCCAGTGGCTTCGCCCGCATGAAAGGAGGTTTCTCCATTCAAACTTTGGATCCATGTTTCATCCCCATAAGGGGTGAATTTCGACAAATCCTCTCTCAGTGCTCGCCTACGTCATAAAAGGTAACCTTGTGCAAAATTTCATACTCCTAGCCCTAGTTGTTTCGGCTGTGCGTTGATATGTCGTAGTTTCCCTAAAAAACATTTTATTAAGAGGACTACACGACCTAAAGCGCGGTCATTATCGGATTGCCAAAGAGACAATACATGATGCTTGCAAATATGAAGCATTTCAGTGTTGTCTTTTTTAACCCACAGGTTGACTGGTAGAGAATGCCTTGTGGCATTAAGTCCGCCTATGTACCACTATCGATCAATAAGTTTAAATAAATAAATACTTAAATATTATTTACAAAAAATACTGAATTCGTAATAAAATTTAAACACTACAACTCATTGATTACAACGGTACAACGATGCTTGTAAAATAATCTGACAATCATGTGTATTAGTCCGGTTTGTAATCAAAGAAAGTAATTTTTACAGAAGTCTTCGTGATTTTTTATATCGTATTAAATTAACTGTATTATGTTTTGAACACACTTTCAATTTAACATTTATTCTGAAGAATAATATATATTTTTCTGATTGCGTTTACTGCAGTAGATCATACAATTTTGCACATTATAAAATACGCGATTAGTTTTTGTAGTCCTCTTAAAGAAAGACAATAGGTCTCCAATAAAAAAAAGTTGTAAATGGTTCAATAAGAGCATTGTACCTTTTTATTGGCGTGTGCGTGATGAGTCACACTACAGGCTTTATTATTCTTTTATGAGGCTCCTTTTCCACTTTCCTATCGTAATCATCAAGCCTGATTGCTTCATCTAACGCAATGTTTAACGAAGAGGCAACGAGAAAAATTAATTTAAAAAATAAAAAACCCCGACTGCGTAAAAAAATACTTGAAATATTACTTACTTATATATAGTATTTAAGAACACTTGCGTTATCAAGACGAATCTAACGATATGTTAATTGTAAAAATCTGTTCAGCGGTTTGGAAGATATGAGGTAATAAAGAATATTACATACATACAAACATACAAGATACGCGCGAAAAACATAACCCTTCTTGCAGTCGGGTAAAAAAGAGATAACGCCTGAAGTGAAAACTGTGTTAGCCGCGGTAATTTCGTGATTTACTTGAATATTTCACAAAACTTGTTCCAGGATATACTTACCTATTTTTTTAACCTTTCAATTGTGGAAATTACAGACACAATAGAAAGACAATAGGTGCGCGAACGCCGGCGTTCGCTTGGGGTTTTGATAGTCTATCATATTAAAGTACATTATGATAGCTAAACAAATATGCCATCAATGGAGCATGTAATATTATTACATGCTCCCAGGGACTCAAACTGTAACCGTAATAATGTGTTTTAACACTGTTTTTTAAAACTGTTTTAACAGAAAAACGCTTTTAAATGTAACAGATACAATAATATTACCGAATCAAACTGTAATCTGTTATATGTGTTAATATGTCTAACTGAAATAATCAGTTTTAGTATAGCTTTAGGTATAAATAATTGCACAGTACCATAAATAAGTAAATTGTAACTTGACAACGCTGCGTTTACCTGTTACACTTATTAACACTGTTAACACTTTTGTTATTATTATTATATTATTATCTGTTACAGATGTGTTACGGTTATACTTTTTTAAGTGTTTTGGGTTAACACATTAAAAACACATATAAAAGTGTTACATTTTTGATTCTGTTACCAATTAAGCATGTAGCACTTATAATTCTGTAACCTTTGTGAAGGTGCTTTAAGTCCCTGAGATAGTAACATGACATTGAAAGTCAAACTATGTAGCTATTCATTTTGGCGAATCCATTAATCAAAGCTTAACTTTTAATGCTGAAGTTTGACATTGGCCTCTCTCAAGTCGCGAACGGACACAAGGCTTTGTACTCTGAATGTGATCGAGATACTTTCAGTTATGTAGCTTTTTTTAGGTGGGAAATTCTCCGAGTTACTGACGGTCGGACACAATATTTCGGATACATCGTACAGTGTCCGAATCGACTCATTTTATTAAAAAAAAAATTTTCTCTGACGTTTCTAATACTTATACGATTATACAAAAAACAAAACTTGGTAATTTTGTAATTGATAATTGAATAGCCTGTTAAAAGTGAAATGTAATCATTTCAAGCTAGTTTAGTTATTTAAAACTTTTTTAAAAAAGTAACCAACTTGAGAATATCCTCTTTCTTTTTAAAGTCGGTTATGTCGGTTTTTTCTTCCCTAACTTTACTGTCGCACTGTCAGGTAAAATAGTAATCATGAGGGTATTTGGAAAATAAAGCTTAAACGCCATTATGGTTTAGAAACTACAACAAAAGCTCATATAAATGGTTAGACGAGACTTTCGGGTCGATGTCTGCTAGAGCTGTGGGGCGAATCTTGAAATTGTTGAGCTTCTCCTAAGTAACAAACTAATTCGCATTTTGTTAAAAATCCTTTTCGACAATGATCGATCAAAGGAGAAATGTCGTCTCATTACCCGAGAAACCTTGCCCCTTGCCCACTTGCGACTTTTTTAGCGACGCTGTCGCGCGTTTCGTAAGTGCGCGACTGTATCGCTGCTAACGCGCGTCATGCCAGCCATACACGGTCAAACCTGTAGTCCAACCGGTATGACGCTACATGTTTGATCAAACAGATTTGACCGTGTGTGGGAGTGACAACATGTTGACAACATGTTTGACGGTACAATCGAATTTCAATTCTTTTGGTTTGATCAAACCTATTGGATCATACAGATTGGACCGTGTATGGGGGGGGGGGGGGGTGCTGTCCAATCGGTATGATCAAACATGTAGCGTCATACCGATTGGACGACATGTTTGACCGTGTATGGTGTATAGGACGAACTACAGGTTTGATCAAACATGTAGTGTCATACCGATTGGACGACAGGTTTGACCGTGTATAGCTGGCATTAGTCGCATTTGCAAGCACTATAGAAAAAATGCCAACGCGCTACTAACGTACTACAGCATCGCGACTGTATCGATGCGAACGCGCTTAAAGCGCAGGCCACACCGGCAGCTAGCGGGCGGGCGGGCTAGGCGGGCGAACATCGTTTCACCTCTTTACATACTTCGGTTCACACCGCGAGCTACCGACGAACCTAACGAGCTAAGCTAACAAAATAACCGACGATTCCAGCGAAGCTACTCGTTCACCTCGTTGGCGCGCCCGCGCTTCGCTAGCTTAGCTCGCCCGCCAGCCCGCTCGCCCGGTTCGTTCGCCCGTCCTCCCCGTTTCGAGTAGACTAGTCGACGCTCGTCTTTCGAATAGCAGTGTAGTGTTTAGTTTGGGAACGATGAATATGTCATATATCGACGAAAGTTCTAAAGATGACAACTACAAATACTACCCCCGCTTCGCCCGCGTAGCCCGCTCCGCTCGTCGCTCGTCTTTCCGTAGTTTTCGGTGTGAACCCCATAGTTTAGTTCGCCAATATTTCGCGTAGTTTGTATAGTTTCCTTCGTTCGCTTCGCCCACCCGCCTAGCCCGCCCGCCCGCTAGCTGGCGGTGTGGCCTGCGCTTTAGCATCGCTACAGAAGTCGCCGGCGAGAGGCCTAGAGTTACTATGGAGATTCATTACATTGTAGTTCCAGTTATAGTAAGCATTACACGGTCATAGTCATAATAGTTGGCAACAGTGCCAAGTGTCACTTCTCATTTGCCATAAACTTTCCTGGACAAAGTATTCGAGCATGATGGAATTTCCGGTGGTAGATATTTTAAACCAAAAAAGATACTACTCGTTTTTGTCTTTCGTTATAAAATAAGATTTTGCGTCTGTTCTGCAAATTAAATAATAATAATAATTCCATACAGTTGCTATCACGGATCTTGAACGCTCGGCGTCAGAGTGGGGATCGCTTTGCGCATTCCATTCATTGACGAGCCAATCGTCTTCGTCGTTAGATACAATCAGGAGTGACGTCTATGACGCGATGGCGGGGCGAACCAATTACTGACGCTCCCCGCCCCCGCGTCTCACTTCGCACCACTAAAGAGACCGAATATTTGACTTCTGCGTAAGTTCAAGATCTGTGATGGCAACTGTACCTGATATAGGCAGAGTCATATGCTCACATCAAGAATTGAAATAAAATTCCTGGTCGGATCAGGCGCACAATGCCACATTCGCAAAATGACATATTGACGCAAAATGCCACATTCGCAAAATGCCACATTCTCAAAATGCCATATTCTCAAAATGCCATATTGCAAAACGTCACATTAGCAAAATGCCATCTTCGCAAAATGCCATCTTCGCAAAATGCCACTTTCGCAAAATGACTTTCCGCAAAATGCCACTTTCGCATAATGCCAAAATGTCACTTCGAACTCAGAATTTTTTATTTGGATGTTAGTAGATGTTTTTATGAAAAGCCATCTGGCTAAATCTTAATAACTGCTTGATTACAAGTATAGCATGCAAGAAACATTGATTGAATCATACACTGATTGAATTTATTATATATATCGCTGAATACTTTAGTAAGATAAAAATTAATATAAAAAATGAGCGAATTTGGAATAAAAAACTAATTAGTTTATTCACAGAGTAAATAACATCAGTGTAATGACAATATTTATATCGGCCACCTGGCAAAAATTTTAATAATTACTTTAGTTTACATTTTTATTTTATGTCAAAATAAATAAAAATGTATAAATGTGATCAAATACTGAAAAAATTAATTGGTATTATTTTTTATTCATTCATTCAAGTCCAGTGCAAGAAGTAAATCAGTAATTTTAACAATTTTTTATTTTAATTTACGTAAATCGCACATTATGCGATAATTATTAGATATTTTTTTAGAATGTGTCATTTTGAGAATGTGACATTTTGAGAATGTGGCATTTTGCTAATGTGGCATTTTGAGAAAAGTCATTTTGCGAATGTGGCATTTTGCTAATATGGCATTTTGCTAGTGTGGCATATTGCGAAATGTCATTTTGCGAATGTGGCATTTTGCTTCAGTATGTCATTTTGCGAATGTGGCATTGTGCGCCTAATCCTCCTGGTCCTTACTGCTTTTATATTTGTCGGTACCGACTTCCTGTATAGAGCCATACGGGTTTAAGCATTGGACAGTGTAGTGTTTTACTCATACAGATTTACCTGTTTCTTTATGTGGTTTTACCGGTACCCATCTGTACCGACCCGTACCGACATATCGGGACCGGAAAACCTGTATCTTATATCTCTGGTTTCTCTTCATAACGCAACCTGTATGTTTATGTTTGCGCCCTAACTCTAGTCGTCTTACGTACGGTAGGATGCTCAAAGACAAAGCATTATTTTGGAAGGAGGCATCTGGCAAAATAGATTTGGGTCCTACAATTGTGGGGATCCCTTTGCGCATTCCATACATTGGCGAGCCAATCGTCTTCGTTGTTAGATACAATCAGGAGTGACGTCTATGACGCGATGGCGGGGCGAGCCAATTACTGACACTCCCCGCCCCCGTGTCTCACTTCGCACCACTAAACAGACCGAATATTTGACTTCTGCGCAACCGCTCAAGATCCGTGACGGCAATTGTACGAGTCTTGTTTTGCAAGCCCATTTATGGTAATATAGCCCCTTTTCTTTCACATTAACTCCTTTTTAGACCTTGGTGAGCACTAAGAGAGGATTTTCAAAATTCAAACGGGGTCCAAAGTTTGTCCGGTGAAACCTGTGTACTTTGACGCGGGCTTAGCCGCTGGCAGAAACTAGTTTAATGTATAAGAAAATCAATATTCCAATAAATCTAAATACGAGATAACCTACTGTAAAACTGATCGCGTGCTCACTCACGTGCTAAAACCTGATGCACCTGGTCATGCTATGTTTCTACTTGATTATACAGATATTATTCAGTTAGGCGGGGGACTTGGATGTACTCCACAAACCACAGGTTGTGACGATATCTTACATCTTCCCTTCGGAGCGCACTGTTCCCGCGCGCCTCAAGGAGTTGTCAGCAACAGCAGGGGCCCAGCTGGGTCGAAGCCTACCGGGGCCAGGGTTAGTTTTGAAAGATAGCTCGAGCCCCGGTATGAAGGCTTGAAGGAACGGGTTGGATTTTTAGTCAGTAAGAGTCTGACACTAACTCCCGCTCGGCCCAAGAGCGGGGGTTGTCATTGATGATTTTTTCCCACCATAAAAAAGGGGCCAGGATTAGTTTTGAAAGATAGCTCGAGCCCCGGTATGAAGGCTTGAAGGAGCGGGATGGATTTTTAGTCAGTAAGAGTCTGACACTAATTCCCGCTCCGCCCAAGAGCGGGGGTTGTCATTGATGATTTTCCCAGCATTAAAAAAAATCATCTTGCCTTCCTCCCTTTGCAATAACTAGCTATGGAAGCTTTTTGCAAGATCACTGCTGATGCTAGAACAACATTAGACTGACGCACACGTGTAACACGCTGATTTGTACGTAGAACGATGTCGCGTGGCGTGGACCAAGTGTAGCTCCACAAGTCTAGTTTCCATATAAAATGTATGAAGACCGACGCGCTCAGATCGGCGTGTGCGGCACACGTGTAAGCAGTGTAGTTCTGCCTTTATACTGTACACGTGGTTTTTCTGGTCGAAGCTTATTTTTTTATAAGGAGACATTGGCTTACTGACATCAACACACGGCCAGAACTCCTGGGACTAAGAGGATTGTTTTGGCCTTTCACATTAGGCGATAACTTGATATTGCAGAGTTCCTTTTCAGCCTCTGCCCTGCGCACTGCCACTTAAGTTCTTATAAGCCGGTAACCTTAGTTCTCTTGTGGATATCTTCGTGATGAAGACGCAGTTAAAAGGCTTCTGACAAGGTGGACCGATGACCTGATGAGAGTCAAGTGGCAAGAATGCGATGGAGGCGAGCCGCAAAGGACCGTGCATTGTGACACTTGGGGAGACTTATGTAGGACTGGTAATTCCACACTTCGACATTGTCAGATATATGAGGCTACTAGCCCCTTGATATCGTGTCGTTATCCCCCCTAATGTGATAACGGCCTTAGGGAAAACCGAGAGGGAATCGTTTCGCAAAGATATGAATTGCTCCGAAACTTAATATCGTTGGGATTGAATTATCACAATGGGCTTTACCATGACGTGTTGAAATGTCAGTCGTGCAAGCTCGTAAAATGGATCGCGTTAAGACCTAGCGTTGTAGGGCCTCTGGAATCTATTTGAAAAAGAAAGCTGAAGTCTTGAAAGAGAGTCTTTGTCTTCTGGTTTATGTATTTTTGACGTGACAACGTCTTAAATTAGGTTGCGGCTGGGAGTCACTTATGAAAAAGTGTAACGCTCGGTAACGTTACGATGAGTCACCGAACGAGAGAGAGGCCCGCCGAATGCCTTGCGTCTCTCTCCCACTCAACTATTTTCATTCAATTCCTTGTTCCTATTGTGCAATTTAATTATATTCATATCAATAAATATTCTACCGAGAAAAAGACGTTGTCACGTAAAATCTTCGCCCGTAAAACCGACTTTACAGGCAACCATTTTTTTTTAAACTAACCTATTTTATCTTCTTTAGCTGTCTTACAAGGATAAGGAATTTAGGTACTAATTTTATTTACGATACTACCTATAAAATCTGTACCCATTACCAATATTTTTTCATTTCGTTATCAGTATCTACCTGGGCGATATCTGTCTTTCATAAACCGTATATATAGATAGGCTATGGTTTAGTCAACGCCAAATAAAAAAATGCGGAGCTCTTTTTTCTGCCGAGACTAAAAAAATATTAACCTAAAAAACCTCGTTTCAAAGCAAAAATTCTTGGACAAAACTAATTAAAATTGCTTTTTCGCGTCGTTTTCACCAGAACATTCGACATGTATATGGTTTGCGAAACTCAGAGAAGCGTAATTGAATACCTTACAACTTTACTAGCTGTTTGCAAAGCTGTCGAAACAAAGTTTGGCTTGAATAGAAATTTGATTTTAACTTTCAGTGGTTCGTGGAAACATTATTTTTACATTATGATGTGAGTTGTTTGGAGCATTTACTGCATAATGTGATGTCGTTTGTTGTGATTGTGAGTGCTGTTCTCGCACTGGTTGGCGATTGCGTGGGATCTCGGCGCCCGCCATTATTTTCGCGTAAAGCCTTGAATACATTAGAAAATAAAATGTCTCCCAACGAATTGTCCAACAACATGTTCTGTGCCACATGAGTGCATTGCATTTTGGTTGGAAATTTGCGGAACCCTGGGCAACGTTGCAGTGTCACATAGATGGAACGTTTTGGCACCATGGGCAACGAAGGAAATTTCATCCCCAAAATGTATTTGAGGTTAGAATAGAATAGAATAGAATAGACTATATAGAATTTATTGTACACCAAAAAGTAATACAGCTTATACAGAAACTGAGGTTCTAAGTAAGTCACCACACACACGTTATATGTTACATCACTTAAATTTTTAATTTCGTGTAATTTTAAATTATTTCCACATTTCCTTGCCACAATACTATCAATTCCTACCATCGACAGTAGAATCTAAAAATAACACCTGAGCGTTTTTTTAAATTATGGCTGGACTCGCGTTTGACCACCATCTCACCTGATGGTAAGCGATGATGTGGCTGTCGAAGGAGCACGCTTGCCTAGAAGCTACCTATTAACTTTTGACTTAAAGACCCCGTAGATTATAGCTATCATGCAACAGACTCCGGCAGGGAATTCCACTCCTTAACTGTATGCATAATGAAGGTGTTCCAAATATGCTTTGTACGTACGGGTGGGATGTCCACCATGACCGGTGCACCGCCGGTGGCGCAACGCCATACCTACGTCTTACGCGTGTGTGTGTGGGTGGGATGTCCACCATGCACCGGTGGCGCAACGCCGTACGTCTTGTGGTCTGATGATGGAACGGACTTGTCTTGAATCGCATCAACGTGTAATCTTCGACCAATCTTAGCCAGACTTTTTGATTACGTATGTTAATGTACGGTCCCATTCTACATCAATAACAGGTGATGAATCACACTAAAAACATCTAGGATGATTCACTATAGAAAGACAGTGTTAAAAAACGCGAACAGTTTTAAAAGACGGAATACTTTTGACGTTTGAAAGGCAAAATGATCTAAGCGACATTAAGTAAACTTTAGAGGAGAGTGATTTTTTGAGAAAAAATGTTTAGTCAAAAAAAAAAATGGTTGCCTGTAAAGTCGGTTTTACGGGCGAAGATTTTACGTGACAACGTCTTTTTCTCGGTAGAATATTTATTGATATGAATATAATTAAATTGCACAATAGGAACAAGGAATTGAATGAAAATAAGAATTGCACAAATTTTGCATCAAATTTGATCATAGTTGAGTGGGAGAGAGACGCAAGGCATTCGGCGGGCCTCTCTCTCGTTCGGTGACTCATCGTAACGTTACCGAGCGTTACACTTTTTCATAAGTGACTCCCAGCCGCAACCTAATTTAAGACGTTGTCACGTCAAAAATCGTATTTAAACACTATTGCAATGATGTTAATAATATCTAATTCCGACTATTTCGTCATTATTAACAACTAGCCTACATAAAATACAGCCTATGTCACTCAGACATAAAACAGCTTTGTATCAGTGAAAAAATTTTAGAAATCTAACTAGTACTTTCAGAGATTACTCCTACAAACAAAAAAACAAACTACCTCTTTATAATATTAGAGCAGATTTTTTCTTAAAAAAAATTATCTTTAAATCACTTCTGTAAAGTTTACTCAATGTCGCTAACATCATTTGCCTTTCAAGTGTCGATTTGAAGAATAGGTACCCCGGTATTCCTTGTCCCCTCTAGTCTGTGGGAGATTAATAATTCAGCATGGAATGGTATTGTAGCCCCTTTTAGTCACATAATTATACATGCAGCCAGGAACCAGTTCACTTGGCATTTGCAAAAAAGAACCGAATCGATATTAAATTAGTTAGCTCGTCTAGCCGCCGGTCTAATGTCCTATTCGTCCTTTGGATTTGAAACTAAGCGTGAAGACAAAGGATTTTAGACTCTTGCTTGCTAATATTTTTTTAGTACACTTACTCGAAAATTCACTCTTAATATCATTAACCCGTTGTGTGTCTAAACGTGGATCCACGCGAGACACAATGGCTTTTTAATTGTGTCTCTAATTAAGGCACACGAGAGGTTAATACCCCTACCAGTTTTAAGTTCGCAATTTTTTTTTTGCTCTAGTAAGAAAAAGTGCACGTGCTGCCACAATTTTATTACATTTATCGTATTCATTCTGAGCGCTAAGCAACTCGTCAACCCCCACGAGTCGCGCTTTAGCAATTAAAGTAATTATTGTATGGGTAAGATGCTTTATCAATAAAAATAAAAATTATAAACTTCTATCTGGTCGATAAAAAAAAAATCGCACGTGTTTTCTCACGCGGCATAACGCGTATTCCTTCTAAACAATGTTGAATAATATCGCGATTATAATTCTACAGTAACCTTGATCGGTATCATGGTAAACAATAAGTTTTTGACTTTTAAAATTCAGCCTTAATTTTACCTCTATGATAACGTGTAACGCGTAATTATCTTATCTTTATTCCGTCGTATCACAGTTTGTAAGGTGCGTTGACTTTACCAGAGGTTGGTGAATTCAGTTTGATCAATGACCTGGTCTTATTACTCAATCCTAGCTATCTTCTTCTTCTTCAGGCTAGATTTTTCTCACCAAACTTTGGTAACGTGTAGGTACAGCTATACAAAAAAAAAAAAAAATGAACATATCCGCAGGAAAACTAAGGTTGCCGACATAGCATAAAGAATTGCCAAACTTAAGTGGCAATGGGCAGGGCACATTGCTCGCAGAACAGATGGCCGTTGGGGCCGAAAGGTTTTGGAGTGGCGACCGCGTACCGGAAGACGCAGCGTTGGAAGGCCTCCTACAAGGTGGACCGATGACCTGGTGAAGGTAGCGGGAAACCGATGGATGCGGGACGCACAGGAACGTTCGATGTGGCGACGCTTGGGGGAGGCCTATGTCCAACAGTGGTCATGTATCGGCTGAAATGATGATGATGACAGCTCTATTGTTGACCTCGTATAGATCTTGAAAAGTGCGGGAGTTTATGCATATGCTTGATGGGCAGCATAGCAGGTGACACCTGTCCTATGTAGTGGCACTACACTGGCCCTGTGTTAGAGATGGTTCGAGGAAACCCCATTAGCGATTTTGCCAAATTGTTTTTCAGCGGCCCACTTGGCTTCGCAGTCGGTTTAGAGATTTCCAAATTGGCCACTGCAGTTCGCGTCCAAGGAGATGTTCTGATCTTATATATATGTATATATTTTTCAATAAGTGTTAACAGATGATCTGAGCGTACGTCAACTAACCTCCAATTTATCAGTCGGTACTACTGTTGGACTTCCTTTTACGTAGGTACTCATTTCTTCATCAGCATCATCGTCATCTTCTACAAGTCCAATTTGCCCATTGCTGAGCCTCTCTTTCAAGTTCTTTTTGTGCCAACCTCTTCGTTCTCGAACCAGCCTCATCCTTCTAACTGCGGCGGCAACAAAATCGTCTACTCATCTCTAACCTCCTTCATTCCAACCCATACTATTTTTCTCTATCTATCTTCTCGCCTTTCTAGGTGTACTGCCCAGCTCCATTTGATTTCCATAATCCGTTTTGCGGTATTTAAAAAAATCTTGTCTCCAGGCTTTTTTTTTTTTCGATGAGAAAAATCATCTTATGACAACCCCTGCTCTTGGGCGGAGCGGTAGATAGTGTCAGACTCTTACTGACCAAAAAACCCATCCCGTTCCTTCAAGCCTTCATACCGGGGCTCGAGCGCCCTTTCGGATAACTCTGGCCCCAGTAGGCTTCGACCCGGCTGGGCCCCTGCTGCAGTCCAATCTTAAATTTGGTAGATTTAAATTGATAAGGATTTCATAAATCAAATTTTTGTGTCGGAACACTTAAGCATAAGGCTATAGGCCAACACTTGATAAAATTATATAGTTAACGGTTATTGACCCAACAGCTTATCAATAAAATATATCTTTTTCGGTCACCCGTTTACGACTTGACACTGAATAATAAACAGCTAACTCTACCAGCTTTTCTTGACTATACTTTGTTTGTAAACATATTCCGTTATATCATAGAAATGTACCTAACTCAAAACTGGTCCTGTGAAAATTTCTTACGCTAACCATTTTTGGAAAGTAGGACCATAATTTGATGAAAGTCTGCAATCCTCAATTTTTTTTTTTGTAATCCTTATTGAATATTAAGAATTGGAAACAATAATTATGGAAGAGTATTTAGTTTTCGTAATTGTATAAAATTAGATAATAATCTTTTGTCGTGAGGAAACTGGCATGTCCTAGAACCAAAAAATCGAAGACGTGGTATTCACCAAACCGTACTAGGCCCGCGTGGTGAATTACGGCCCATTCCTTCTCCTATAGAGGAGGCCTGAGTCCCAGCAGTGGGAACGTTAAAAGGCTGATTATGCTATGCTATGCATTATTTATTTAGATCATCATTACGATCTGACCATGTTCGCAGGGGAAATTTGGAAGGAGAAAGGAGAGGCCTTTGCCCAGCCGTGGGACACGGAATAGGCTAATAAATATAAAGAAAAATGGTTATTTATTAAGTATAAGTGATTATACAAGGACTGACTCATTGTTTTATTGAGAACTAGCTTTTGCCTGCGGCTTCGCCCGCGTACATAAATTATAGCTTATGTCGCTCAGCAATAAAGCAGCTTTCTATCGGTGAAAAATTTTAGCAATCGGAACAGTATTTGCAGAGATTACCTTCTACAAACAAAAAAACAAACTTTACCGCTTTATAATATGTAAATATTTTGGTCCTTATAACACGCTTCAGCACTTACAAGGCTATTACGACAAGCCTTGGCGTGAACTTTAAAAAAACAACGTAAGACTAAAACCTCCCAAATAAATTTTGCATACAATGTAATAAAGTTTTCCTTATCGCTGCAGAGTTCGGCTACACGAGTCGAAAATCAGAAAGCAAACAGCCAAACGAAAGGTTAAAGAATTTATTGTATCCGCAAAAAAACAGGTTTGCTTCGAACCTTCCAACTAACGGCTGCAGAAGTGCAGATAGACCAAGGATGCTCTTTGAAATTAACAGTTTAGTTTTAAAAAAACTGGGCAAGTGTGAGTCGGACTCGCGCACTGAAGGTACCATACAAACCTACGTTAGTAAATATGTTGTTGAAACCTCTACGGTCCGGACCAAGCGTTTCGCCTCGTCGTTTATACCGCGTACATCGAGGGACTGGAACAATTTGCCTGCTGCGGTCTTCTCGTCTGATTATAATTAAGGTGTCTTTAAGGCAAGAGTGAATAGGCTAAACTAGTGCGCCTCCAGGCCCGAGCCTTCTTTTCAGAAGCAGACCTTTGGCCCCAGTAGTCTTTGACCCTTTTTTTATTGTGGGACTAATCATCCAATGACAACCCCCGCTCTTGGGCGGAGCGGGAGATAGTGTCAGACTTTTTCTGACTAAAAAACCCACCCCGTTCCTTCGTTGCCTTTCATACCAGGGCTCGAGTTCCCTTCCGGGTTACCCTGGCCCCAGTAGGCTTCGACCCAGCTGGCCCCTGCTGTTACTGACAACTCCTTGAGGCGTGCGGGAACAGTGCGCGCCGTCCGACCCTACTGGGCTCCTACGGTATCCTATAAGGTTTCTGTTTTTCCTTTTTAGGTATGAAACCCTAGAAAAGGTAATAATATTGTTTTTCGAACCGTTATATTGTACAGTCTATCAATACAGGAATTATATAAACTTTCCACAGCAACTGTCTCTGACTAAGTATCATTATTCTCGTAATCAATACACGTGCGCGTCACGTGTATATTTTTTTTATCTGCTTCATAACATAAACAGATGACGTCACGCCTGAGAAGTCTGAAGTTAGGTCGAAGAGAAATATGTGCTGTTTTTTTTTACACACGAAAATGGTCTTTATATTCGCTGGTTTTATTGTGTTTTTTTTTGCTAGAGACTTGAATTCGCAGGTTTTGAGTCTTTTGCCTGTCCTATTTTATTTACTGGTGTATTTCAAACGTTGAAAAAATGCATTTTTAATATAAAATAGTTTTAGTGGCATGCTAATATTTTGACACTTGGTACCTAGTACATGCAATGATAATGATAAATGATCTTTATTTTGTAAAGCTAGAACTACATTAGACCGACGCACACGTGTAACACGCCTGATTTGTACGGAGAACGACGTCGCGTGGCGTGGATCTAGTGTAGCTCTACAAGTCTAGTTTCCATATAAAATGTATGGAGACCGACGCACCCAGATCGGCGTGTGTGGCACACGTGTGCGCAGTGTAGTTCTAGCATAAGTAGGTTTTATAAAAACACTTTTACACGTCAATTTTTTTTTTTTTCGTCAGTTACTGGTGCTAATGCTAGATGAGGCCGGTGTTTCCTAGCTGACTACCCTGAGAAGAAACACCGATACAAACTCAGGGGTCAAAGTCTCTTTTAAAGTCCATACAGCAAAACATATAATGGACAAAACATATGAGAACCATGCAGATTGAGCCTGAGATGGTCTTTTGAAGAAAGAACCACACAGTTCTAAGTGGACCTGTCCAGTCAGTCTTGACTTGACGAACAATGCCAAAGAAAGGGCATTTGGGTAGGCCACATCAAATACTCAAAACTGCCAGTTATCATGTGAAAATAAAAGAAAAGGAAATAATAATCCACATAGTTCTCACATTCACAATAATAAAATTTACAAAAGTGTAAATATTGCAAATTGTAAAAAAATATACTTTTTTTTTAAACAAAAAAACAGTCTAATAGTAAAAATAAACATGTCATACCTAATTGTAAAAAATAATAATAATAAAGTTTTTTTGTATGTTTTACTTTTATATTTGGAAGTGTACCCAATTAATTATTAATTTTGCATTTAGAATTAAACTCCAGTCAGCAATTTGCAAGAAGTTGCATGCAATCATTCGAATTTCCTCACGGGGCCTCCTGTAAATGAGACGCTACTTTAAACCTAAAACTTGGTAAACTGCTAATGAAATTCCTCTATAATTGATAAAAATCTTTCGTTCCTTGTGCTCCTAATACTGCTTTTGCTGTATTATCATAGCCTATTCTAACTAATACCTTTTTTACCCGATTCCAAGGCTCTATCCGAATTAAAAAAAAAACTTTTAAATTGTATTTATAGCACACCTGTATACCTGTCGGAGTCTGTTTCCTGATAGCTACAGCCTAGGGGTCTTTAAGTCAAGAGTTTCGCCTCCTTCTGCGAAGCAGTAATGCTAGCAAAGGAGGAAGCCACGTGCGTAAGGCATCAGTCCTCACGCCCCAGCCGCCGGCCGCCAGGATTTCGATCCCCATTTCCGGCCACCCGCACACGCGGGCTTGCTGACGGCGAGTAATGGGTAGCTCTCTGTCCGACCGTCTGGACCGAGTCCAAGACGTCGACAGCACGTCTACTGGGGCCAAGGGTTTGCTTCTGAAAGGAAGATTCTGCCCCAGCACGAAAGGCAATGAAGGAACTGCAGTAGGTTTTTAGTCAGTAAAAGTCTGACACTATCTCCCGCTCCGTCCAAGACCGCAGAGATGTCATCGAATGATTTTCCCACCTACAATAAAAAAGAGAATAGGTTACTTCTAGGCATGCATGCTCTATCATCGACCACATAGTTTCTAGATAATGGTCAAGCGCGTGCCTTTCAATAAAAATAAGAAAAAAAAAATACTACAATCTAAAACTACCCTAAGCCATGATAAATCACGTAGGTAAAAATAGCCTTCAATACAACGTCAATATGCCGTTTATTGGAACGCACTAGGAAGATGAGAAAATACTTGAACAATATTATGTTGAAGTAAACAAGTAAACACTCGAGGCGATTGATAAGCTAAGTGAAGGAATTGATATGTAAAACATGTTTCCTTTTCATATCTGTATAGAGACAACGCAATTTAAAAGGGGAATGAAACTTGCCATAGCTGGCATGTTTTTAATATTCTTTTCGCCAATAGTGAAACCTAGGATGGATCTTAAAGGACTGTATGAGAAATCAAAAAGCAACAAGATTTTAATGCAAATCATAGCAAGCTTTTATAGCTCGGTATATTAGAGCCCAAACTCGATGGGGTTGTGTCGTTTAATTAACTACCAAGTTCCTTTAGCCATCTTCTAGTTGCATCATCAGATCAGCTTCACGTAATAATGATTTTGCATTGTCATCTGATTTACACATGCATGCAAAATTTCAGCCCAATCGGTAACCGGGAAGTGGGTCAAATTTAATTTGCAAGATTTGATAACAGACAAACATCGGGACTCGTGACACTAAATAAAAGCTTGTAATGTAATAAGCGTGTTAAAAAAAAAGAATTATATCTACCAACTGTAACCGAACGAAGTTAGAGGCTGTTTTTAATAGACCGCTATTGTTTTTTTATCAGGCGCTACTTTTCAAAATACTTTTTAAAGCCAAAAACTATTTTCCATATATTTTTTGACATCGCCGCGCCGCCGAGATGAGATTGGGTCTTATTATTATTATTTCGTTTATTAATTTTTAATATACTTATAAATTATATGGATATTTTTTAAAACATTCAGTAAAAAATAAAAAATACATTTAAAATATAAAAAATAGTAGCCCAACAGAGTCCAAGCTCCCGGCGATCAGGGCTCTAGAGAGAGGACCTCCTAACTATCCGAGCCATGTCCAGGAGTACCGCTTTCTGAATCAGGCCCTTATTATTATTAATTATTATTATTTAGTAAGACACACTAACAGCTATTATTAGCTGATGCGTGTTTCATATAGTTTAGTCTGTCCAAACGATTTTTAAAGCAGTTCAATGTGGGAGCTTTCACAACACTTATGCAAAAAAATTTTTTTTTTTAATATAAACAAGTGGTTGACTGTGATCCCACCTGATGTTAAGCAGTGATGCAATCGTTGATGGTGAATCACTAGTGCAATTATAATCGGAAGGGTAGATCGCAGCAAGCAAATTGTTTCCGTCCTTCGATGTTTGCGGTATAAACGACGAGGCGATCTTGGAGCCGTCCCCTTTAACCCGTTAGCAGTTTGGAGGTATGCGGAACAGAGAGTAAAGTCCCGCAAACCTCCTTTGAAAAGGGAGGATCCTCCGACCCGCTAGTGTGGTGGTGGGCGACTGCCCCGCAGATGATTTCGGGCTGATCTTTAAATTCTAATCGCGCGGAGAACTTCGATGCAGGATTAGTTCTTATGTGACGCCATAGATGTCGCTACAGCAGCTTGCGTCGGATTGGTCCGACGAGTTTTTCGCGTCCTATTCGCCACGGTCGTGTGTAAGCGACTGGGTGCTCCATCTCGTTTAGCTCTTCAATTCCCATAGGTGACAGGAGAGCTGACGAGATGGAGTATTTGGTCGTGGATGTGCGACCCTGGCGGGATAAACGCGATAGTGTTGGTCGGATATGTTCGACATAGGCGGTTGTAAGATTAAATTGTGGTCTATGAAGCATGATGTCATCAAGCGGTTGTTCGTACCCTAAAATGGTCTAATGATGGATAGGCGTTGTAGACTATCATCGCTGGGTGCTGGTTGTGTACGAAAAACTAAATGTATTTTCTTTTTGCGTTTCAGGGATGCATTTCTCTCAGTCAGTGGCCATCATTCAGAGTCAAGTGGGCACAATACGAGGAGTACAAGTACTTTATAGTGATCAGGTGAGATTATAAACATTTATAGTATTCTAAGTATAAATAGACATTGCGAGGCCAGAATATGGGAAGTCTTGATACTACTGATACTTGCCCAGCCAGGCGCATTACTTTGTGTAATTTATTTCATCACTACTGCTCTCAAAACGGTGAAGGAAAACATCGTGAGGAAACCGGCATGTCCTAGAAGCAAAAATCGAAGATATGTGACATCCACCAACCCGCACTGGGCCCGCGTGGTGGATTACGACCCATTCCCTCTCCTAGAGAGGAGGCTTGAGCCCCAGCAGTGGGGAAATTAAAAAATAGGCTGATGATGACTACGAAACATGCCCATTGCACATGCTTCGTTGAGAATGGCCATCGTGATCGAAATTCAGTCGGGAGGATTATTCTTTTCCATTGATTAATTGATACTTATTGATATACTCTTCAGAAGTAGGAGATTAAAATTAATAGGGTGGCAATGGGCGGTCTTAGCGCTGAAATTGATTTATAACAAACAACCTTTAGATTAAATTGACAGAGAAGGAGAAAAGATACTTAGGTAGTCCGTGGTGTACTATTTACGAATATATAATACATATATATTTAAGTATACAAATGCAGTGGCGGATTATGCCAGCGCGGAGCCTGTAGCAAATTCAACCTAGGGGCCCCTGTGTAGACCTATTTAGTACCCTGTGGATTTAAAATTGGATAATGTACGTGGAAAGTACGGTAAGGAGGGAAATCTATGAAATTGACTATCATATTCAATTAAATAATCACCTGTATTCAGATTTCAATATTTACACGATGTAAGAGACAGCCGTCCACAAACTTTAAGGGCTTGTTCAGTAGGCGAAACTGAACAACTTTCCATAAAACTTTTTTTTAGTAAACTAAAAATAATATCAGCCTCACCGCATAAAATTAAAAATTTGATTGGACAGTTTGTATGGAGAGGCCGATTTTTTTTTCGTTTCCCGAAAAAAAAAGTCTTTTGGAAGGTTGTTCAGTTTCGTCTACTGAACAAGCCTTTAAAGTTTGCGGAGACCTGTCCCTTACATACTTTGACTAGATTTTTTTTTGCCTTCAAGTGATGGATCCCTGAACGCGCGTGGCCCCCGAATGCACGGGACCTGTAGCATTTGCTACTCTTGCTACATGGCTAATCCGTTACTGTACATATATGTTTATAATATATTTGTTGTTTGATAATATGTTTTCTTGTTTTCAGAACCCGTTATCAGTAGACCTAGTAATTAATATGCCTCAAGATGGGATCCGGTTGATATTCGACCCGGTAGCGCAACGCCTTAAAGTAATAGAGATCTACAATATGAAACTAGTTAAGCTTAGATATAGGTAAGTCTGATACACCTTTATATTATTTATATTCACTGGCAAATAAGCGTTTCGCCTCGTCGTTTATATCGCGTACCTGGAAGGACTACAACAAACAACCTGCCAACAACAGCTGATAGCTATAACAGGTCTTTAAGTCAAAAGTGAATAGGTTACCTACTTCTAGGCAAGCGTGCTCCATCGTCAACCACATCATCGCTTACCATCAGGTGAGAAAGTGGTCAAACGCGCGCCTATCAATAATAAGAACAAAAAAAAAACAACAACAAATACACAAATCAAACAACAACACAACAACCACAACAACAAAGAACAGTTTGCCTGCTGTAGTCTTCTCGTCCGATTTACTTTAGTCTTAAACTAAATTTAAGTAAATATCAATAATAAGAACAAAAACAAAAAAACAACAACAAACACACAAATCAAACAACAACACAACAATCACAACAACAAAGAACAGTTTGCCTGCTGTAGTCTTCTCGTCCGATTTACTTTAGTCTTAAACTAAATTTAAGTAAATATCAATAATAAGAACAAAAAAAAACAACAACAAACACAAATCAAACAACAACACAACAATCACAACAACAAAGAACAGTTTGCCTGCTGTAGTCTTCTCGTCCGATTTACTTTAGTCTTAAACTAAATTTAAGTAAATATCAATAATAAGAACAAAAAAAAACAACAACAAACACAAATCAAACAACAACACAACAATCACAACAACAAAGAACAGTTTGCCTGCTGTAGTCTTCTCGTCCGATTTACTTTAGTCTTAAACTAAATTTAAGTAAATATCAATAATAAGAACAAAAAAAAAACAACAAACACACAAATCAAACAACAACACAACAATCACAACAGCAAAGAACAGTTTGCCTGCTGTAGTCTTCTCGTCCGATTTACTTTAGTCTTAAACAAAATTTAAGTAAATATCAATAATAAGAACAAAAAACAAAAAAACAACAACAAACACACAAATCAAACAACAACATAACAATCACAACAACAAAGAATAGTTTGCTTGCTGTAGTCTTCTCGACGGATTTATTTTAGTCTTAAACTAAATTTAAGTAAACTGAAGTAATTAGGCTCTTAATAAACTATTGCGCATCCTCATCAATGATTGCATCAGTACTTACTATCAGACGGGATCGCAGTCAAGCACTAGTTTATATTATTAAAAAAAAATGATAATGGAAATCATCCAACAACTTCTCTCGCTCTATGGCTTAGTGGAAGGGCTTGTCAGACTTTTACTGACTGAAACACACCTACGTTCCTTCTATGCCCTTTGAGTTGCAGGACCTCGGTTTTCACAAAAGGGCAGAAAATATCGTTAACGCAAACATTAAAACCAGTGAAGACATTAGTATTCTATCCGAAGTAATCATTAGATAAAAATTGTTAGTGTTAGCCTTACGTCTAGACTAGTACTGTAGTCAATGCTCTCATTGTGCTAGAATCGTGGCTAGAATATAAATTAATTTGTTACTGAAGTGGCTACTAGGCTTGCAAACATGATCTGTAGCCTGATTCACGTAAAATCAAACAAGCCAAATATCGTTGAAGTTTTATAGTCGTTCGATCGAAGTCCTATCCAAAAGCGGTATTCACGATCTATCGACTTATTTCCAGTTACATTAATAAGTATTCTACCAGGATAATTGAATACAGTTTTTTTTTTAATTGATGACTTTCAAACGACTTTAAAATCGGTGTCGTTCAAACTCGATTGATGGATGTGAATACGGAAATGGCCTAAACGACTAAATCGCTACGATATCGTTACGGTTTTCCTTACGTGAATCGGGCTACTGATTGTATGGTATAATGGCCTGGTGTCAACAACTGCACACATAAGGGTGTTTTTATATCATGCGGATTTCATCATGCATGAGGATTTGCTCCGCATGCGTATCCGCGCAAATGTCCTTTTCATACAAGTAATGTGGGGTATGCGCACGCGAGACGCGTATGGGGCGGGGCAATTCCGCATGCCGCAAATTGTGATGAAATCCGCAAAATATTAAAAACACCCTAAAGGTAGAACTACTTTGGGTAAATGTGGGCCATGTACGCAGATCTGGGCGCGTCGGTCTCCATACATTTTATATGGCAACTAGACTTGTAGAGCTACATTAGATCCACGCCACGCGACGCGACTCTATGTACAAATTAGGCGTGGCGCACATGTGCGTCAGTCTAATGTAGTTCCCGCTTGAAACGCGTATTTTGCATACGGGTGAAATAAATGAGTCATTCGATCCACCCCAGCTCCTCAAGGAAGTCCAGCAGCAACTTGGTGTTACTGACCATTTTACGGAGGGTACCTGGGTTTCTGACGTACTTTGCCCTATATCCAGGTACCACTCGGCAGCTTAAAAGCAAGTACGAGCTGATGTCTCGGTCAGTTTTAACACGATCTGATGTAGTCGAAATCAGAAAATTTATTTCAAATAGACAAATAACAAGCACTTTTGAATTGTCAGAATGGTGGTCAGTCAAAAAAAAAGGGAAGCTTAGGTCGTTTTAATTTTCAACGTTGAAAAAAAGAACTAGTCAATCTGCTTTTTTTTTTCGTGGGAAATCTTCAAATAGCTTCTCCCGCTCTGGGTGGAGCAGGATCACATCAGACTTTTACTCACTAAAACCAACTGTGTTGCTTCAGTTGCACTTTTTAGGGTTATGGTAGCTCCTTCGAACAATGCTGACATCTCTTTGAGGCGCACATGGAATATAACGCGCCGTCGACCCGGGCCTGGTCCTTACCCGACTGCCGGATGACGAGCTACCCATTGCTCTCCGTCCACGAGGCCGCGCCTATAGTGGCTGGTGATCGCCCTACGACTCTCGACACCCAGGGCGTTTCTTGTCGCGACGACAAGGGCGTGATGATAGATAGAAAGATCACATGTGGTGGCCGGATCATAGAAATTGATCATTTCATGGTACGGCTAAAAAAAACTCGCTAGATCGTTTTTAACGTTAAAGTATGATGATATTTCAAAAAATCTGAAAAGTAGAACTTTATAAGGACTTTCTAGGAAAATTATTTTGAACTTGATGGAAAGAACAGTTTTTGTACAAAAAAGACAAAAAGGTTGTACAAAATAATTTCTGGGCTAAGTTTGTGGTATAATCGTATAAGCAAGCATTTTTTTAAACTCATAAGTGGCTACACTTATTGTGACGGACGGGAAACTACGGAACCCTACACTGAGCGTGGCCCGACACGCTTTTGGCCGGTTTTTTCTTTGATATTTTATATGGCAGAACAACTTTTATCAGGTTAGTTAGTAATATTTTAGTATAGATAGATTAAATACAAACAAACATACTGCCTCCACAGCTAGAAACGGTAATAAAGCATGCTATCTCCGTTCCAGTATCGCCGTACTACGACCTAATGACATTATAATGCGAGCCACTGTTTCCATGTCCCCACACAAGGTCGCGCTAATGTGACTGTACCCGTTCGAGTACGTCTTCAATGTTAATGTACCCACTTGTAGTAATGATTTAAGGGTATTTCTTGATGAGATTTGATTTCATAAGCCATAGCGCGCACCAGTGACTTTTGACAAAAATGTAGTGCGCGCACTTGAAGACGTGACAGTTATAGGTACCGGCACGAATCTTGAGCACTCGGCGTCAGAGCGGGGATCGCTTTGCGCATTCCATACATTGGCGAGCCAATCGTCGTCGTTGTTAGATACATGCAGCAAGCGCAGCGAACGAATCATGACTGACAGCTATGACACGATGGCACTGCGAGTCAATCGCTGACACTCCCCGCCCCCGCGTCTCACTTCATACCATTACAAAGGCCCGATTTTTGACTTCTGCGCAACTTATCATTACATAGGCCCGATTTTTGACTTCTGCGCAACTTGAAGCCAGCGCTCAAGATCCGTGCCGGTATCTGTACGAAAAATGGGTAGAAAAATTATTGTCACCGTGACAAAAGTCACTAGTGCGCGCTATGTCTTACATAACGCGTGCTGGCATGAAGGGTTCGGCAAAGTTGCGTAATATAAAATTAGTTTTAGCATAATTATGCAACACGTGTGTCTAATATTTTTATGTAATTTCATAACTGTATCTTGAAAAATCACAAAGTTATAAACTTGTTATGTTACCTGGTTCTCCGCACAAATACATGGTTACCGGGCTATCCGGGCAACTGAGAGGTTATTTTGTTTCCTAATGCAGGATGTAGCAGTGTGCTAGTTTCCCTTTATGACCTGCCGTGACCTGTGTTGTACTTAGTATCCAACTTAAAACTTTTTTTAAAATATTTTTCATTTGAATTCAATTCAATGGTTTTACGAAGATAATAGAAATAGTGTGAGATACAAAGATATTTTTTTAGAAAAGTGTGAAACGTCAAACGGTACTTAGATTTGTTGTGATATAACTTATTTAAATGCCGAGTTGCCTTCTAAATGTGAATTGTGTAATCAATTATAATTTTGAGCACGTTTTCAACCATAGATTTAAGTATGTTTTCAACGGACACAATACTGTTGTTAAGATTACACGTGAACTTTTTATTATGGTCTTCGTTCTCAGAAGTTAAAAATACTTGTTTTTTTTTACGGATTTCAAAATAATGGCCTTCAATGACTTTTAAATCCTACGTCTGGTTAAATATGTGCTTCCGAGTTAGGGTGAATGGTCCCTGGACCATTCGTAGTCCACGAAATTGAAATTTCATACGGTTTTTTTGCAATTTGCGGTATAAACGACGAGGCGAAATGCTTAGGCCGGACCGTAGAGGTATAAACCATGTAAGGGCAGTGGCGTAGCTACCGAAGGGCAAGGCGGCGCGGCGCCCCAGAACCCCCAAGCTCGGGGGTCCCCAAAATCTGATTAGCCAACCTCTTAACTGCGGAAAAATTCTCGTACCTTCGAAATCTAAATAAAGGTTGAAACAATCATTGCAGCTCGATTTACGGTCTAAACATACGGACCACATTTCAACTGCAATACGACTGCAAATTGCAGTTTAAGTGCAGTTTGAATGCCGTTGAAATGCCGTCCGTCTGTTTAAACCCTAAATCGAGCTGCAATGATTTTTGTGCATCATATCCACCCGCCCGCACGCTCCACCCTCCCGCACATGGTGCAGTTCGGATGCAGTCGGTGTGCAGTTCACACGACTGCAATGGGACCGCACGTTTGGTTTGCAGTTCTATTGCAGTCGTGTCAACTGCATTCAAACTGCACTTAAACTGCAATTTGCATTTGGATTCCAGTCCAGTTGAAATGCAGTCCGTCTGATTAGACCCTTACACAGTAAAAGAGTAAAAGTCTGGCACTTCCTCCCGTTCCACCCAGAGTACGAGAGGTTACTTTTTAAATTTTATTTATCTGATATAAACTAGTGCTTGACTGCGATCCCACCTGATGGTAAGCAGTGATGCAATCGATGATGGTGAGGCGCACTAGTTCAAAAAGTAAGCGCCTATTGTATTGCCTATTAGGTGATATCCCATGTAAAAAAGGGGCCCCAGTTTTTTTAGCCCTAGGGCCGTTGGTCACCTCCTGCTACCTCACCGCTACCTACGCCACTGTGTAAGTGTGGGCACTAGCCGTACGTTTGTCCGATGGTACAACTCTTCTAAGCTATCAATAAAATTTGTCAAAACATGTAATGTTACTCTTTTGGACACGCACCCTGACTGTGATGTGTTTGCGGACGAATGGAAGACGATCATGTACAGTACAATTCACGAATGATGGCGGCCGTGAAGTTTGCGCAGAAGGCTGCGCAGTAACGTGTTTTAGGAACCAAATGGCGACGACCGTGTGCGAGAAGAGTGTAGTGTGCGCGAACGTTCGCAAAGGCTAACTTTACGGCCGCCATCATTCGTGAATTGTACTGTAAATATGTCTGGAGTTCTGTGAGATGAGATAGCCGTTTTTGTTAAATTAAACCAATAAATAAATAAATGTTGCAGTGGCATGTGCTTCAACTCGCCGGAGATCTCGCCGTCAATCGAGCAGGTGGAGCATTGCTTCGGCGCGACGCACCCCGGCCTCTACGACTCGCAGCGGCATCTGTTCGCGCTCAACTTCAGGGGCCTCTCCTTTTATTTTCCTGTTGATAGTAAATTTGAGGTAAGTGTGTTACAGTGACTTAAGCCTGCAATATTACAGAAAATGTAGAACACAAAGAAGCTTGAGAGGTAAACGGTGCGGACAGTGTACCGCAAACCTCCGTTGAAAAAGAAGGATCTTACGACCAGACGGGTGTTATGTCTGGTGTGGACAACTGCCCAATAGATGATTTCTGGCTGTTCCCATGTCGTATCTGATCAAATTGTGCGGAGAACTCTATTTGCGCTATTCAGGATTTCGTAGTTCTTATGTGACGCCCTAGATGTCGCTACAAAGTCAATAAATAACTAATTTCGAAAAAATAATAACTTATTTATTTTTAATATAACGTTGCGCAAATTGTTGTGCATATTTTAATAAACGCCAAATAAAAACCTATTTGTTAAGGTAACCATACATGCTAGGGTGTAACTGACAGTTTTGCCTGTACAGTTGAGTTTTACAGAAAAACCAGTGTGTGTATGATGCACAATTGTGCAGGTTTCCACCCAAGCTTACCTGACAGGTATAAATGTTTAGGCAAACCTGTTAGGCCCCCCCTAGCCTGTATGGCTACCGTTATAGCTTCTTCAAGACTTAAACCTTAAATAAGTTTTTCTAATGATATGAATTTTTCAACACCAGGTGAAAGATTCATATGAAATAAATCTAACCTATAGCTATAGTGTGTTCGTTATGCTTTCAGCCCGGCTACGCTCACGGCTTGGGCTCGCTACAGTTCCCTAACGGCGGATCGCCCGTCGTCTCGCGAACTACCATCTATTATGGATCTCAACACCAGGTCAGTTATGTTATTTCCATTCAAGTAAAAAGAGTAGCCTTCTTCACTTAGCTTTCCAATAATTTAGAATTTGGCTCTAACAGATGCTAAACAGTTAAAAAAAAAAATGTGTGTGTGTATGTTCAAATCCATTCAAATTTACCTAATTAAAAATCTTTCAAATCTGGTGGGAGAGAAAAGGCGGAAGGAAATATTGACAAAAAAAAAAAAACAATTAAAGATGTAAAACTACAATACAGCAAGAGATAGCGAGATGTTCCGACCACGCTACTACTCTTCCTCATACAGATATTTGAATGAATGCTAATTTGTTTTTCATAGCAAATGCAATTTCGTTTGTTAAGTACAAAAATAAACACCACATTAGATCGTATATCGGCTGAGATTGGCCGCCATGACATAAAATCGAACAGGTGGACTGTTTTTATGCCTAAAAACACTTTGCTAAGCGTTACTTGCTATCTACCCCCAGGCTAGCAGTACAAGCAGCGGCAGCGTGTGCGGGGCGCCTCTCCCGGAGCTGCCGCTGTCCTGCTACCGGCACCAGCTGCACCTGCGGCGCTGCGACGTGCTGCGCACCGCCACCGCCACGCAGGGGCTGCGGCTGCACATGTTCACTGAAGGTGAGTGTATCTACTCACTGGCTAGCAGTACAAGCAGCGGCAGCGTGTGCGGGGCGCCTCTCCCGGAGCTGCCGCTGTCCTGCTACCGGCACCAGCTGCACCTGCGGCGCTGCGACGTGCTGCGCACCGCCACTGCCACGCAGGGGCTGCGGCTGCACATGTTCACTGAAGGTGAGTGTATCTACTCACTGGCTAGCAGTACAAGCAGCGGCAGCGTGTGCGGGGCGCCTCTCCCGGAGCTGCCGCTGTCCTGCTACCGGCACCAGCTGCACCTGCGGCGCTGCGACGTGCTGCGCACCGCCACCGCCACGCAGGGGCTGCGGCTGCACATGTTCACTGAAGGTGAGTGTATCTACTCACTGGCTAGCAGTACAAGCAGCGGCAGCGTGTGCGGGGCGCCTCTCCCGGAGCTGCCGCTGTCCTGCTACCGGCACCAGCTGCACCTGCGGCGCTGCGACGTGCTGCGCACCGCCACTGCCACGCAGGGGCTGCGGCTGCACATGTTCACTGAAGGTGAGTGTATCTACTCACTGGCTAGCAGTACAAGCAGCGGCAGCGTGTGCGGGGCGCCTCTCCCGGAGCTGCCGCTGTCCTGCTATCATAACCGTATCATGAAGAATCACAACAAACAAACAAAGTTATAATCTACTAATGTTACCTAGTTATCCGCACAAATACATGGTCGCCGGGTCATCCGAGTGACTGAGGAGTTGGCCCCCACACCTTGCTGTGCAATGGTGTTTAATGCCCGCTATGACCTGCCATGCAATTTTTTTAAATCGTGACCAACGTTATGGAATATCCGTAACCGGCCGTACTGTAATCTTGGTAGTGCCACCCGATTATAACCACCATTTTTGTCATTGACCAGGTCCCAACCGCTCCCTGACAGAGGGCAGCGGCTCCCGCTCGGTGTGCCGCGTGGTGCGCTTCGGCAGCTCTGCGCAGCGCGTGTGCGCCGCCCTGGGAGCTCCCGCGCGCACCTACTATAAGGCCGACGACAAGATGCGCATCCACAGGTACCGATACCGACACTACCGACTGTCTGGCAGAGGGCAGCGGCTCCCAAGAGGTGGTGCGACGACGAGGGCGAGGTCCGGGCGCGGGCTAAAGACCATAACCTGTACCAGGACTCAGAGAGGCTGCCAGAGTCGATCGCCTCTACAAGCGGAGCATATCTCCTCTGTGTGCTCCACCGTATGCTCCACCTTATGCTCCACCTTATGTTCCACCGTATGCTTCACCGTGTCCCCCGGACGTTCTGGACAATGGTGACACCCGAGCGTTTCGTCCAAAGAAGGGATTTACCGCCATGATTATGGCGTGCCCAGCTGGTAGCTGCAGCGTTTCAGTAATATAAATAAAATCTGGCTGTATGCCTACCACTGTAACCTATGTCCAATGTTGCTCAATTAATTAGTCTACATTATGATCATTATTGTATCCCACAGGCCCACCGCGCGCAGGAGGCCGCCGCCCGCTTCGGATTATTTCTTCAACTACTTTACGTTGGGATTGGTGAGTATCACCCATCTATACAAGGTGCCAGATAAACTGAAAATAAAGTACATTGACCTTTTCCTAATATCTCCAATGAAGAGACCCGAAAAACCATCAATGAACTGTTTTTTAGAAAAGGTTACGTTAAAAAAGATCACGATACATGTCGATTCAAGGCAGCTTTATGTCTTTAATACCGTTTTTGAAATTAAGAATGTCAATAAATGTAGGAGGGTCAATGACCGTTATTCCACGGTTATTTGGCGCCTACCTTAGTCACTAAGCAACCTTGGTGCTCATTTCGGTTTTCGTTTTATAAATCTACTTCTGGATCCTTATTTTTTTGTTAGGGAAATCATCCAATCACTTTTTCTGCTCTAGGATGACAGGTTTTTATTGACTAAACCCCATCTGTGTCCTTCAGCTTTTGCGTTCCAGTAGCCCGATTCACGTAAAACCGTAACGTAATACATGAAAACCGTAACCATATCGTAGCGATTTAGTTGTTTAGACTCACATCCATCAATCGAGTTTGAACGCCACCGATTTTAAAGGTGTTTGAAATTCGTCGATTAAAAAAAAAATCTGTATTGATTTGATTGATTTGATTTGATTTATTTATTCTTGAACAATTAATTGTATACGAATATTAAACTTAGAAACTATTACATTATCCTAGTAGAATACTTAATAATGTAACTGGAAATAAGTCGATAGATCGTGAATACCGCTTTTGGATAGGACTTCGATCGAACGACTATAAAACTTCAACGATATTTGGCTTGTTTGATTTTACGTGAATCAGGCTACTGGACAACGGTATACTTTTCAGAAATCTCTGTGGCTTTAGTAGGTAACGGCTTTACTGGAACCATATGGTTTTGCTGACATTTCTTTGAGGCGCGCATGAAACTACGCGACTCCGACTACTTGGACTCGGTTCTTACCTCACGGCCGGATGGCCAGCTACCCATTGCTCATCGTCTGCAAGTTCACGACTACAGTAGCCTACCCATTCTGGCCCTCTTCAGCGGTGCCCAACCTGGCAACGCAACCTAGTGACTCTCTCTGGTACCATGGCAACATACACTGACATAAGATTTTTATTTTTATACAATATTAGTTTTAGTATATGCGAAATTCGAAACATGTGCCAATTTTTTAAATGTAAAGAATCTATGTACAAAATTTAATTACTGTATCATGAAAAATCACAAAGTTATAAGCTTGTTATGTAACCTGGTTGTCCTCACAAATACATGGTCACCGGGCCATCCGGGCGACTGAGGGGTTGATTTGCTCCCACACCTGGCTGTACGCTGGCGGCTAATAGCCGCTATGACCTGCCGTGACCTGTGTTGTACTTAAAGCCTGTGGTGTCCAACTTATGACCTTTTTAAAATTCTTTTGGGAAATAATATAACATCATCTTCGTGCCCCGTCTCGTTTATTTGTTGTGTTTTTTTTTTCCATTCTGTCCTGTCACTCGTCACGCTATCACTAACTCCCTTTTCTGTTATATCACTTCTCACACAATCAATGTAAAAAATATAATATACAGTTACTGATTCTGAACAAACTTATTCAAGTTTCGACTAAAAATAATGTTGTATTTTACATTTTAACTTCTTTTCGTTTTTACTTTTAAACTTATTATGTTTTGTGTGTCTGTCAAATGTTTTTTCTTAATTTCCAAATTAAATTGAAACTTACCGTGCAATACAGGACGTGCTATTCGACGCGCGCACGCACCAGGTGAAGAAGTTCGTACTACACACGAACTACCCCGGGCATTACAACTTCAACATGTACCATCGCTGCGAGTTTGAGCTCACCGTGCAACCGGACAAGTAAGTATTGGAATTTAATTGAATAGTAGGGGTATTATGGACCCTCTAACCGCTGGTGTCGCATCGGTTCGGCGAGTCTTTTCGTATCCTAACCTATTCGCTTTTTTATTTTGAAACACAACGCAGAATCCACTCTGTCAACATTTACCAACGCGGTTGCTTAGAGGTTTCTTTGTTGAAAAAAAAATGTCACCATTTCAGATGCGAAGCCAACTCACTAGTAGAGAGCCGCGGCGCCGTGTGCATCACGGCATACAGCAAGTGGGAGGTGGTGTCGCGCGCACTGCGCGTGGCCGAGCGGCCCGTCGTGCTCAACCGCGCCTCCTCCACCAACACTACCAACCCATTCGGCTCCACCTTCTGCTACGGCTACCAGGACATCATATTTGAGGTAGGACTTCTTAAGACATCTCCATTTTCTTAGGCTTAGTGAACTAAAGGCGTGCTTCTTTCGCTTTTCTCGTATGAAATCGCACCTTGGCCTTGGGAGTTGCAGGGCGATCACCGGCCACAGCAGACGGCGACCAATGGGTAGCTCCCCGTTCCCCGTCCAGACGGAGCACAAGTGGTCGACGGCGCGTAGTGTTCCGCGCGCCTCCAAGAGATATTAGCAAGACCGTAGGGGCCCAGCAAAATTTCCCGAGCATGGTGGGTCCATGCTCGCTACAGCCACAGGCAATTTCTGAAAAACAAACCCGAAGTTTTAGAAAGCAAAGGACAAAGATTTGATTTTTTGGTTGGCAAAAATCATCCAAATGACATACAATACATCCATCCGCCCTTGGGCAGAGTGGGAGATAGTGTCAGAATCTTACTGACTAAAAAACCCACCCCGTTCCTTCTTACCTTTCATACCGGGGCCGAGCCTCCCTTTAGGAACTAGACCCTGGCCCCACTCGGGTGTGAAATTTTTTTGGCTAAAATGATGATGAGATTATACTCGAGAACTATAGTTAATATTCGGATGTTAGTTCAATGGATTTTGAGGCAAACATTTGACTGAGTTCAATGAAGTGAAATGTCCGGTTTTAGCAAATTCCTTGACTTCTCATACCCCCTCGAGCGCCGATTGTACATACGTCTGTACAACTTGAAGACCATGAAAAACGCTTAATTTTCATTTTGTACACACGTCTGTGCGTAACTTATTTGGCCGAAAATTTTAGTTTCTATATTATAATATTATTCCATATTTATTATATTATTTGTTTTTCCTAGAAAAAACCAAAAAAATCTTTTTTTTTATTTTATTGTTGATTTACGTAAACACGGCAATTTTCCGGGTCATTAAACTCTGGCGCTCGAGGGGATACACTAAAAACACAATAGATTAAAATTTTGTGTTCAGCGCCATCTTGCGAGAACAGGCTCACATTCGGGCCCGTAGCCGTTATCTATATTCTATACAACTACTATATTCCAATATCATGTATACCCTTTCCAGGTGATGTCGAACAACTACATAGCGTCGATCACGCTGTACCAGCCTGAAGGCACGCGGCCGCGTTACGCTGTCAACTCTATCGCGTGACATAGCCAGGTAAAACGCTACTTTTTTACTATAATAGTAGAGTTCATTTTAGGTTAAATTTAGTAGTCATGATGTTGCCAGGAAAAAAACTACTTTATTTGTATAGAAGATGGGGTTAATTTTAGGTTGAATTACATAGCTAGCTAATATATTTTTTATTTAGGGCTATAGTGTTTGCTTTAAGGAAATAGTGACTTATCGTTGTCACTCAGCTTATTTAAGGAAATAGTAACTTATCGTTGTCACTGGGCCTAGCCACGCCAATTGACTAATTGGATCATAGCAAATTAGAAAGCCATGTACAGGTCGCGTGGTGAATTAAGATCGCTCGGTGAAAGTAGTGGGCAATCGGCGCATGTGTACAATTGCGCACAGAAATTCTTAGTATGTTAGGATTTTATTTTTAATTTCGTATGTTTGAACCTTAGTAACATAACTTATAATAACACTAGTTTTTGCTTGTAATTTATCTTGTGAGTAGGTAAATTCAGAAAAATTAAAATAATAAAAAATAATTTCGTTAGTTTCTTTGTTAACGTAACAATTGACGTCGTCAACAATTTTTCTGGCTTGCCGTTTTAAAACTTTATTTTTAACCATTTTTTTTACGACTACGTATTACTAATACGATAACACAAGCTGTTCGCAACAGTACTCAAGTACAACAGTATCCAATGAGCCGCGAGAACGCAACGCGGGAATTGAAGACTGACTCTATCTACCAATGACGTGTCCCCGACCGCGCACACCCGCCCGCACGTCGCCAAATAGACCTTAGAATTGAATACTGCGCATGCCCCTTCCACTTTTGCCGAGCGATCGTGATTCACCGCGCGACCTGTACACATTAGCTTGTTGTACCATTACCACATTACCTTGTCCTTCAGACAGTACAGAGGCGTTTTTGTCAATTCTAGAAAATAATACCTATTCGTTAAATTTAAAAGTGAAATTTCTAACGATTGAACTATTTTTTTTTTTTTTTTTTCGATGGGAAAAATCATCTTATGACAACGGTCTAATTTTATCCTAGTACGAAAACGCTTTTACTTTGCCGTTGTACTGATAATTTACTATTTTCTTAACGCGAATAGACATATGGAAAAGGAATGATTTCTATAAAAATAAATGAATATGAAAAATTACAAAAACATTCTATTATATAAGTTTTATAAATAAGTAGTATTTTTTTAGAATGATAGTATCGCAAAAGCATACTTTTTAATTATAGAAGAGAAAACCTATTCTTGCAAAAAAAAAAGAAAAAAATCTTGTTTTGAAAAAGGGTCGTTATTACAGACTAAAGAGGTTTCTATCGAAGTCTTTATAAAACCGCTAGACAAAACTATACATCCGAAAGGATAATATATATTTTTTTTTAGAAAAATAAGTATTTGTCATTTCATTGTTTAGGTTGGATGTAATACTGTTTTTTTTTGTATTATTGTATCGTTTTTGATGTTGCTGCCTTTAATTTACTGATATAATGTTTTCTCCCGCACAGGGATCCCCAAGCAAAGGTAAAAAATACACGTCCTGAACGATTTCGGTTGCCAGTCACCACACTTAACCTACGCCCGCGTGGTCCCCCACACAATCTCGAAAATGTTCAACTTTCTACATTAAAAAAAAAAAAACTACTTCAGCCGAAGTGACTACATATCTTTACCACGAAAGCACCTAAGAGGAAGCAGTATTTTAAAAAATGTGATAAAAAAAAACTGTGAAAAAAAAAACTCGAAAAAAGTGAGTGACAGATCTCAGACGGTGTGTTAAGTCTTATTTAATTTCTTAGATGGACTACATAGTTAATGTTTTAATTTTTAAGCTTGAATAAGTTGGTATACTTCAAAAATGAAACATTGATTCTTAAATAATAGTCAAATGTGTTCTTGTAAGTTTAATTTTAAATCTCATTGTACAAGAATATATTCATTGTCCAAATAAAAATATTCTTGCATGATGACTACGGAATTATATTAATAATTAGAAAAAAAATCATGAAAAAAAAACTAGAAATAGACTGTGCTGTAAATATTTTTGAAAATTTGATGAAGAATTAAAAATATGAAATTGATGTATTTTTTCTAAAAAGAAATGATTTTTCGATTGAGACGTTAGGTAGGGCGTGTGTAAAAAAAAATGTGCAAAAGTATTTTTGTCCGCACCACAGATTAAATTGAGTTTGTGTGTAAAATTTGTGTTGTCCAACATCCTGTATAATTTATTATAATTAGACATTTTATTTCGTACATATCTTAATTTAATAAAAAAAAAGTAAAAAATTATTTAAGTAATATATAATATTGACAGATATTTGTTATACAATATTATTTCTGTTAGAAAAGTCACACTGCGCTTTTTTTGAATTTCCTAGAAATAATTGTATTGAGATAATGGCTTTTGAGAGATGCTTGGGGTAAAATAAAATATTTTCTATAAGTAACGATTGTATGTGCGAATGTGGATGAAAACACTTTGAAAAAATTAGTCACAAAGTAAGCCTAAAATAATATGGCTTCTTTAAAATAAGGTGTGGTCTATTTAATATGCATGTTTCTTCTGACGGCTCTCAAATACTGATTTTATGAAGTACAAAATTAATTTTTAAAGATATTTTTTTATTGTTTCAAAAATAGTGACAACAATGTCTCATTTAAAAATAACTGACGAAACATTTTAAAAATGTGGACTTTTTAAATAAATTGAAATACAAGAACTTTATTTTATTTTTGAAATTGTAATTTTTAAGGTTAGGTTCTTTTTTTAAATAAAATTAAGATTATGGTTATAGTTCGTAATGGCGTATGTTGGTATACTTCAAAGTTCAGTGGCTTCTTTAAAAAGGTGACCAATTTCAGTTTCATAATTATATTCGTAAAGACTACAACTCGCAGATTTAAAGCATATTATTCAAGCGTTTGATGTTGAGGATTTCAAATAAAATTGACGTCCTGACAAAATTACAGCCATAAAAAAGAAATTAAATCACCATTTCTAACTTTCAATTGACAACAAAAACCGAGATATTTAATATTTGTTAAGCACGAACAACATCATGTTGTGAACTTCATTGTAAACTAATACTTTGAGGTTTAAAGTCTTAAAAACCAGATGGTAGACCTATGGGTCATAAATTAGATGGAACATTGGACATTGAAGCATGCCCATAGCCATGGGCCAATATACAGTAGACATCATACAGCCATAGATTATGAAACTTGGCTATCAGATGACGCACGCTATTCTATATAGACTATAGACAACAACTTTTGACAACAAACCTCTTTGGTGACAAAATGCTTACAATTTCTAGTGCCAATGACGTTTCGTTCAAAATTCATGTCATTTCGGTAATAATGAGCTTAAAGTAGGCTACAAAATGGCGGGAGGCGGTTGTGATGTATTACTATACTTACTGCTGTTACGGCAATATGACACTTTAGCTTCGGTAAGGTGTAAATGTTGCTTAAATTTGCTTTTGAAACGAATTTCAGAAAAAGAATAAGATCATTGACAAATGAAATCGCCAACTTCTAACTTTCTTCAATAGATGGCGTTAATAGAAAAAAAATGGCGGTAGCCGCCTAATAGAAATATGTTTTTAATAATAAAAGTCATACAATAATTATTTTTAGTTACTTTCATAGCAATAATACTACTGAAATACGGTTCAAAAGTAAAGTTAGTATGTTTGTTCATGCACAATTTGTCACTTGTGTGAGAGTCGAGTAATGGCTGTGGTGCCATAAATAACAAGAAAAAAAAAATTAAAAAATTGACATAATACAATAAAAAAAGTATTAAATTTAAGGTAGCTCTATGCTACGTTCTAGTTCCGTGTGTGGGAATATTTTGACAAGTTATTCTTTATGTAATTTTAGTCATTAAAATTAAAATTTATTTACTTTTTTCTTGTAATTAAAAATTATTTCAATTAAACCGTTTTTGAATTGTCTAGGTAGATTAATCAAAAGAAACAAATGCACAGTGGAAATGCATTTGCATTTTCCAAAGCATAGATCTCTATGAAGAAGATTGTACCTATAAAAAAGTCTGCGGAGTCTTTTAAATGATTTAAATTAAATCATTAAATAAAGATTAAACCAAGTTTATCACCATTGTGTTCGCAAAGTATTTTATTGAAATATCTGACAAAAATCTTTTATGTTTATTTGTAGAAAAGATGCTTAAATAAATTAAGTGTTCTTTTATATTATCGGATACTATAATTTAGGAACTAATATGCGAATTCCCATTCCCTGCAAAAAAAAAAAAACAAAAATGGCGGGAACCTTCCTGTCAAAATATTCACACAAACGTCAACACAATTATTTTTATATCGATTAGCTTATTTCGTCACTCGATGACGTGTATCGATTCATACGTCACTTAATGATTATTAAACTATGTCAGCCTTGTTGGTAATGCGGTATTACCGCGAAATAATTTTAAAATGATTTTCAATTTTTTTGATGACTATCTTAATGGTGCAGAAGATGCAGGAGACTATTTGTTATGTTCTAAAAACAAAATAAATGGTTATGATTATTGTGATTACGATATCACAATAATCATAACCATTTATTTTGTTTTGTATTTGACATTGACATCATAATTGATTTTGTCACTAAAAAAATCTCTGAGTTGAAATAGGCAATATGTACATAACTTTTATATTATGAGTCAGTTTGTTAACAGAAAATATTGAAATGACAAAAAGTCTATTAATTCAGCAACTAACATGCGTTTAACAATGTGTCAAGTTAATTTTCGCTTCAGGAACTCATAGTAAAGGTTTTTTTTTAGCAAGAATTTGAATACCTACATATAATTTTGGATGTAATACCGACATTTTCATAATACAATATTGGTAAAAACAAATGTAATACTGACTGTTAATCAGATTAGGTAACAGTTATCGCTGTATTGTCATTCCTTATCACAGGGCTTTATCTAGAGTACGAGCAACAAAAGAGAGGTCGATACGTCATTCGTAGAAGTATTAGAAACAATAAATTGATGGAAAATATATGTTGTTTGTTATTTAACTTGGCAACATAGTTTAGTTAAGTAAGCCTTGGCTGGTGGCTTTGATTTTGTAATTAAGGCCCCACAGGCAAGTCCGGTTAAGCAGACGATAATCTCCTAGGTTAACTTGCAACAGGACACATAAAAAAAAACTTGACAACATAGTAGTAGCGTATTGTATTTTAAGAACATTCCCTCTTTTTGGAAATAACGTTTTTTGCCAATTCTGGACATAATTAGGCATTAAAAAAACAAAACAAAAAACAGTTCAAATTTTTCAGTGTTTCAATAAGACCTAGGATCTAGGCCATGACGTTTAAAGTAAGATTGTTTTAATCTTATTCCAGGGTGGGAAAGAGACAGAGCTATACAGGTTGTCTAGCGCCATCTCTTACCCACACTGAAACAAGATTAAAATAATCTTACTTTGAACGTCATGGTAACCCATCATGTCTACAAATTATGTTTAAATTATTTTTCATGAGTTGTAGGATCGTCTCTTATATGTTCAGCTAAACTAACTACTAAGTAAAAAAAATCGACAGCCAACCTCATTGTGTTGTTGTCCCGCCGTGACAAAGACAAAATAGTCGAAACTGAACCAATTGTCATAAAAAAGGTATTGCCATTTTAAAAATGGAATGTCCCCTTGACATTCCAGAATAATCGATTTAATCCTCAGTTTAAATTTTTATTTAAACTGAGGATTAAATCGATTTTTACCATTAGTTATAAACTTCTGTCAGTATTACATCTAAAAGTGTTTATCTATCATAATTGAAAAATCAAATAAAATACAATGTGTCTTAATTATCTGCACCTGCATAATAATTTCTTCTTTTACTTAATTTTGTCGTTAAAATGATTTCATTAATTTCCAACAAATGCCGCTGAAAAATGTTTTGATGTTATTAGAAGTTATTTATTTTGAATTGTTACTTCTTCCAAAGAAGGACTCAAAACCGAAATTTATTCAAAAAATATTCTGTGTGTCATACAAAAGTGTCCGCGCGTGTTCCCGCCACAGATCACTTTTGTATGAAACCGCGCGGCTGTCCGCTTTACGCAATTTCAGGCTTTCTTGTCGATGATTTATAAAAATAACACCACCCAATCAAATCCATTGAAATTATAGGTCAACGATTGTTTAAAGTTGCTTTTCATAGATAAGTTTGTAAATATTGGAGCATAAACTACACTTTGTCATTAAGATAACCTAGTTGTATGGAACCCCTTGAAAGAATCCTAGAGAAGATTGGCTTCACACAGTTTCTGTATTTAGCCAGTGTTCGAAGTTTAAAAAATATTTACTTTCTGATACGGATAACAGTCGCTTGGCTTTCTTTTACAATTCATATTTTGCACCATTCGTAATATGTATGACAGCGTTACCGAACCTTTTCGGCAAGCTTCGCTGTTATAGTCAATATTACAATATATCAGCTCCAATTTACAGGGATCGCGTCTGTTTTAATGATTCTACATATTGTCTAGTTGCGATACAATACTACAATAATTTTACATCACAATAAACATTAAAGAGCAATTTGCTAAAAATAAAAAGACTTACAGAAAAAGTCCCGTCAAATCTTGAGTTATCCATGAAAGCATATTTAGCTTGGAATCTCTCTTTAATACCAGTTGAGCTAGGATTAGAGATAGTTTGAAGCCTGTCAGAATCAATAAAATAAGAAATGATATCTATTGACAAAGATGTCATAATGGTGTTTTTAGTATTTTTTATTTTCTCATATTAAATTTTTGTATGAGGTACATTGGGCGTGTAGTGGGGACATCTCACTATCCCTTTTCTACGCACATAACCTCATGGTAGTGACGTCACATTGTAGTTTGTGCATCCTTTTTCTGTTAATTGACAGTTTCCTAATTCACAAGATATAAAAAGTTTCCAAGTCACTTAATTTCGAAAGGATTTGTAAATTCATTCTACGAGCGATTTTGGATACATTTATTTAAAAAAAAAATCGAGTATCCAATTGACATAAAATTAACATAGAAATGTTTTAGCCACCCTGTATGATCGCAGTCATAATGAATAGATATAATATACAAAACGTGACAGATATTAGAATTATAAAGATAAAAAGATGATTCATTCATATGTCAGGCTATCTCTTATCTAGCTATGTACATATTATACTTATCAATATTATGAAGCGAATTTTGGAACTTTTTGTATTTTCTTCTGTACGGTGGAGCCATTATACTTACTTATTTTAAAAATCTACGGCGAAGTGCCAATAGCTACTAACAAAATAAAAGAATCTTTGCTAATAAATTTTACTTACTAACTGTCGTAGTCGAGGATTCACAAGCGTTTGATTGTTGAAAAAAAGAATTTTAATTATTTATTGAGATATTTCCTTATTTTATTACTGTATGTATACTTACAGCTAGGATATGTAAAATTATAAATATAATAAAGTTGAAAAATATTGAAAGAAGGCCAATTACAAGTTTTCACAGATATAGTGTTAAAGCAGGACAAGATACTTCTTTAACTATTATGCTCTAAGTATTTAATATATTTTATGATATTGTAAAAGTATCCCTTTGACGGGCTGCTCTCAACGACTATTATATATATTACAAGGTATATTACAAGATGCAAGAAAGTTAGGAGGTAACCATAATATAGACTCGTTGGTTTGGTTAGGAGATATTTCCACATTTTAATTTAATGCGTTTCTCTTCCCCATTTCGGAGATGTCAGTACTTAAAGCATGCAGAAAATGACATTTAAATTTAAAGCGATAGAAGATGATTGTCACGAAAAATTTCAGCTAGGTATTAGCACTTCATTATTATTTCGATGATAGCTTTCACCATTTTTAATATATATATTGTGGCCAGATCAAAGAAATTAAAAACTGGCCAGATTGATTGAACGTTAACGTTTGATGATATGTCGATCCTCTTTTGACCATATCATTGATGAAGAATTTCTGTGATAATTAAAAATCAAAAGAGGATTGACATAACATCAAACATTAACGGATAAAACGATCTGGCCAGTTAAACTTGGCTATATCATAAAATGCCCAATTTCTATGATCAGGGTCAGGGTGGACAGCCCTCCTCAAACTTTTAAGGGCTTGCACAGTAGACAAAACTGAACAACCTTCCACAAGACTTTGGAGGCTGACCTTTTTTTCGTTTCCTGAAAAAAAGTCTTGTGGAAGTTTGTTCAGTTTCGTCTACTGCGCAAGCCCTTACAGTTTGTGGAGGGCTGTCCCTTACACTTTGTATAATATGTAAATACAAGCTGAAGTGGGCAGCCGTAAGTTATCTGTATTCTTGAAAACCGTATCAGACCTGACTATATTATTATTGACGATAATATTATTACTATTTATTTTACAAATAGGTTATTAATAACACTTTTATACGTCAATAGGCACAGCTGATAAGACATAGTATTTAATCTAAGATGACTTGGAATTTTTTTATTACATTGCAATTATTATTATTTTTTTATTAAACTGTGACTATCTTTTAAGGGGAATCCAATGACTGTTGTGTCAGTCTTTGAAAAGTAATTCGGCTTATGTTTTTATAATTTTTCAAACACAGGCGGACTTAATGTCTCCATGCAATCTCTGCCACCTAAACCTGCATTTGCGGGGTTATAAAAAAAATCATGTTACTTAATTATAGATTATATTTTCATTTTTTTTTATTAAAAAGTCTCCTTTTTCTGCAATGAGTCAAAAAGTAACAATCCAATAATAAAATAACTTATAAAACATCAAAAACTGAAATAAAAGTGGCGCTAAACAGGCTGACATAAGAAACTCGTATAATATAACCATAGCTAATGTTATTATACGTGTAGTAGCGTTATATTATGCATTTAGGAATACATAACAGCCTTCGCGTTAAGTGGTTAGAAGGCCCACTCGCGTTTAGATTATATAAAGGGACATAGACCACAAAAACTTAAATGAAATTATTCGTCCGCATGCGGAAAAGTAACTCAGTTCTGGAACGATTATTATTTGGTCAAATTATTGTGACGGTGGATTGAATTAATCTTCAACAGCCAATCACGTTAATTCTGAGACGCGTCTACATTTTTTTTCCAGATACTGAGGGTTAGCTTATAATAAAATCTGAGCGGAATTCCGCGCACGTTTTTTCTCTCTTAAACTAGTCCCTAGACTTAAAAATTCATGGATTTAACTTTGATGACACGCGTTGATAAAATATAATTAGAGCACACTTAGTATGTTCTACTCGTTTTTATGTTAAAAACTCAAGATATGATCTCGTTTCGTATTTCGATCTCTCGTCTCACGGTGTGTTTATATTATATTTTTTTCTTCGCAACACTTTTTTTTGGCTAAAAAACGCATGCGGAATTACCTTACTACTGACTTACGAAAATATATCGAATAAAAGTATTGTGCAGATTTTATTTTATTTCTAAAATAATAAAATGAAAATCTACACATTTCATTTGTTAGTTTTAAATGCAGACCTCGAAAACATTTGGTACGCGACGGTAAATAATCTTAATCGCTTAATATTTTATTTATATTAAATCAGAAGTTATTTTAAATACTTAGAAAAAATTGTACTCTTTTTCTCGTAAGCCATTTTCATGTTACTTATTTGATGATTAAAATTTATTGAAATTATATTTAATCATAGATATAAATAGTAAAGATAAGGCTGTCCGAATGTTTGCTAATATGGTCATCATACAAGGAAAACTAACGCCATTGATTACATTATCTGATGTTACATTTAAACTTGTAAGAGCAAGAAAATGCAAAGTTACGTCGCACAATCGGTAGATGTGGCTTAACCTGGCTTCGTCTTAACCAAAGTACACGACTGCTCCCGAAGATTGCCGACAGTTGCCGAAGATAACCAATTAATACCAATTTTTAGAACGTGCAAATCACGCGTTCAGCTTTTCCTTACAATTTATATCAATGTATTTAATTTATTTATTGATTTCCCGCCGTTTAGAGTTTTTTGTAACATTTAAATCTGACTTTTAATAAATATTTTTCCTAGCTTAGATTTAACGATATTTTCGTAGCTTAGGTTTAAAATAGTGGCGGAAATTCATCAAAATACTTTATTTTTACTTGTGGTTATGTTACAGCCAAAGTAAATAATTTTTATTTTGCGCTTTTTATAAGAAAACACTACCAGGTCTGTTATCGGCTGTATTATGGTCTATTAAACTTTATATAGTTTAAGTGTTTATATTTTAAGTAGTAACAATTATAACGAGGCATAATAAATCATTTTATGTAAAACATAATTTGGATGTTGGTGTCAGCAGTTGGGCATAAATAAAATGACATTGTTTCATCTATGATTTTGTTTTTTTTTAACCCAAATGTCATTTCGCAATATTGGCTCCAAGTTTTGGCCAAGTGTTGGCACCAATATTTTAAATTGCATTACCAATTTATTGAGAATTGCAAGCACTTGTCTCCTATAATAGCCAATGTTTTATTTCCTATGGTGTTTTAAAATTGTTTATAGACTCGTTTTGTTAAATGTTATTGCTTTAGACACAATAGAATTAGTTTACACTTTATTTGACTGCAGTAGATATTATGCAGAAAATGTTTAACTAATTTATTTCAGGAATAATATTTTATATTTTGATTTAAAAGCCAAATATAATTTTCCAAACACATTTCGCATCTTATAAGGCAAGTTTCTCCAATGTTTAAAAGTACTTATCCCGTTCAGAATAATTGGTGAAATTGGCACTTATTTTTTTTTTACTTTAAGTAATATAAAAAAAAAAACTAGATTTATATTTTTTTAATTATGTTTATTTATTAATTGGTTGCATATACAAAAATATTGGTTGTACAATGTACATTTACAAACTTTTTTTCGTCAATTTAAACTAAGTAGATAACATATTCGCAAAACAGTAATAAAAAGTGACGGTAATTAAAAAATATAGTGCGTGCCTCATGGGCACTTACGGCTGCTTCAAAAAAAGTTCATTTCATCAATGTTGCCAGGTTCTGGTCCTAGTAGACTGCCCATTTCACCACACTAATGATAAAGACAAAAGTTTGCTATTGTGTGTGTGTGTGTGTATCTAGAAGCCAGCCTTAAGTAAAAATATCTTCAAGTCAAGTGCTCTGTAAGTTTTCGAGGAAAACGGATTCTGTTCTTATCTGGCGACAAAAACATGATAGGGATCATGCAGGTTTTATATCTTATTCATAAAGGTATATAAATTACGTCATTAAAACAAAACACTATCTTGTCTATATGGCATGACGTATGATGAAATATATAACAGCCAATCAGGTTGTTTATAGTTTTTATTTTGTTAATATGCAGTTTATGACAGTAGTGTCCACTGTAGGAATCGTTATCCTTATATTCCTACTAGCATTTTGCGACTTCGTAGAGGTTTTTATAAAAAACTTTAACACCTCTAAAATCGTATTTCAGCAATCAACCTTTCCTCCTCCTCCTTGCGTCGTATTCCTCAATGCTGAGGGTCGTGACCTCCCTGCTTCATCACTTTAGCCTTTATGATGTTCTTCCATCTGTTTCTGTCTCTGGCGGTGTGAAGGGCATTGTACATCGTAGAGTCAAGAGCGGTGCGGATCTGCTCGGACCAACGTATTGGGCTGCGCCCGCGAGGCCTTTTCCCATCCACTTTACCGGTCACAATGAGCCTTTCGAGCCTTTCAACCTTTACCCTCTGCTTAGTGACACAATTCACAGTTACATCAGTAATTACTAATTACTTCTATCCAAGTGTCAAAAGGTTCAAAGGGCTCGCAATTAGCTCAAGGGCATTCTAAATTAGATAGACAATCGCTGGCGCTATAGACATGGTGTGATAATTATTGTCTCAGAGTCTGGTAATGATTATAAATAAAAAAACACTCTGGTATTAAAAAAATAAATAAAAAGAATTTCGTTTACTTTTTTTAAATTTGAATTTTTAGGTTTGAAAAATCAGCCCTTAGTCTACGGTTACGTTACGTTTAACCGAAAGACGTCATCTGCTAGGTATTAAGGCGGCGATACACTTACTGTAACTGGTGGTACAAAAGTATACAAGTAGCCATGCCAGTTTATCTATCATAACAAGTTCTGATGTTTCAGTCCAATACTAACCCATCAAGTTCAACTGTATCAATCGAAGATTTTTGGGCCTACAGTTACTGTAACAGTTCCATGTGTTAATTATATACACTCTAGCTTATCGAATTTACTGTCGACATTGGCAGAATAGTCTACACCGGTTATATTAGCCATTAATAAAAAAAAATAATAGAACAAGTTATGATTGGTGTATGTTACTATATCATGTAAGCTATTTGCTTACTTACAGGTATGTGTATCGCTGCTCTTACCTAAGCTTCGGTATCGTAACTCTGATCACGTACACGAAATTCAGCATATATTCTTATAATCCTCATGCTATCATGTTTTAGTCGCCTTGAAAAGTGTTTAGAACTTAACACAAATATGAGTAATAAAATAGTATTCGAATTTTTTATTGTTTGATATGAAGAATTATAAACATTTATGATCTGTGGTCAAATTAAGTGTAAACAGAAAATCTAGGTGGGATAACATAAAATTGTAATAAAATTGACGTGTTGCTATAGTTGAAAATAATTACACACATGTGAATTTTAATCTCATAGGATTAAGGTTTAAATTGTAATGCTAAACGCGTTTTTGTAAAATTGACTAGGTATGTTTGGTAGGAATGTGGTTAATATAATATGAAGTTTACTATTATGTAGTAATAAAAACTAAATTGTTTATGAAAACTTAAAAAAAAAACGCCATTTCAATAATAATATGTATTCATAATTCATCACAATGCTATAAAAATTGTAATGTGATATTATTTTTATTATTATTTACTTAATTAGTTTTGTCGATAAAACCGTGAAATTGTTATACAATTTATTTTAACAATGGATGTGATTATTTTTTTATTTAAATATACAGATTGTGAACTGCAAAAGATACTATTACCTAGAATTCCTTTTTGTTTTGACATCTAGGTGTCAATTATTTGCCAACGTGACGTTTTCAAATAAATCACATAAAACTCATAGTTTGAGCCAAGTTACCAATCATTAAATAATTTTGTAACCTTGCAATAACAACAATACAACAACATCTTACAATTTTCAACAATAGCAACACTATTTCCAAATAAATAATGCATAGTTTAAAGTTGGGCATTATGTACACGTAAAGCTGTGAACTAATAAATAATAAATTGTTGTGAATAACGCACAAACTGCTTGTGCTTTATACCGAGCTTAGCATTTGTAATAGTGTTAACACAGTATCTAATTTGGTACGGACGGGCTTGGTCTGTCCGTACCAAAGTCGAGCATGACTCCGTGTAAGTTTGTCCGACGTACCAAATACAAGCGTACATTAAACCTTCAACCGCCCGCGTCGAGTTAGTCCGACGAATGTTGCCGCGTCATATTCGCCAGGGTCGTGTGTTTACGACTGGGTACTCCATCTCGTTTAGCTCTTCAATCCCCATAGGTGATCGAAGAGCTGACGAGATGGAGCATTTGGTCGTGGATGTGTGAGTGAACCTGGCGGAATAAAAGCTAGAGTGTTTGTCGGATACATCCGACGTAGGCGGTTAAAAGATTAATATCTACTAATTACGCTAAGTTACGCTCGACTTTGGTACGGACCAAATTCTGTCGTACCAAGATCGTGCTTTAACACTATTAACATCTGTCAAATAGGTAACTTTTATCTCCCGTTTTTTGAATTAAGAATTTCGAAATTGAAAACTTTTAGTATGAAAATCTGTCGCTTGAAAGTTTTAAGTTTCGAAAATTCTCAATTCAAATACCGAGGTATGATTCACTAGCAATCTTTCAGGGGTTGGAAGTACTTTTGAATATAAACGATTTGTTTTATTATGGAATTGGCAGTGAATAAATCGGCTGTTACTGTAAAATAGTGCTTGTACCTCTATGAAATATGTGATTCAACAAAAAATACACTAGTTATTTTCGTAAGAGTAGGATCTTTGACTATTCGACACAATGTAAGTCAATGTACCTAAGTAATTTAATTTCATAGTGATGTATCATATTCTCGACTTTCACATCCTGAAAGATTATCAATGAATTAAAGTTACCCTGCACGTGAGGATTTATTTTCTTAACTTTTAAGCCCAATTTCACCAAGATCTGTTAGTTTTTAAATGGTCCGTTAATACTGTTTCTATATGAAAAAACAGCTAACATCACGTTTAATATTTAACAGAGTTTTGTGGAATGGGGCTTAAGAGTGGGTTCTAATAGTAAGAGTTTCTGAAAATAAATGCCCACTTGCAAAAATAAATTATATAGCAACATTAAAATCTGTCTGTCTATGCAATATAGCAGTTTAATTCTCTGCTTCTGTTACTTTAGCTAAATTGTTATATGTATAATTTGACAAAGTAAGCGATTCAAAAAATCATGTGATCGTCATCAAAATTGTAAAAATCCCGTTTTTTATATTCCAGTCATATGGGTACAAAGAGGAATGTGTCTCAAAAAATACCAAAAAATCTAAATAAAGGATTTCATACCGATGTTTGAGTTTTATTTTTGGAGCCTTATAGTATGTTGAAGAGACCAACGCGACGAGCTACGCAGTTTGTCGACTAACTCTAGACTGAGTTTCTATCAACCAATCATTAATTAATTTTTGACTGGCCTGTTGGTCTAGTGGTTAGTGGCCCTGACTGCTATGCCGGAGGTCGTGGGTTCGATTCCCACCGAGGACAAATGTTTATGTGATGAGCATGATCATTTGTTCTGTGTCTAGGTGTAATTTATCTAAAATATGTATGTATTTAGAAATATATAAGTATGTTTATCAGTTGTCTAGTAACCATAACACAAGCTCTGCTTAGCTTGGGACTAGTCGGTTTTGTGTTGTAGTTGTTGAATATTATTATTAATTAACATTATTTCTGACTTTAAATACGGTCTGAACATCAGTAGATAAGTGCTAGATACCTAAATCATTTTACAGTCTAAGGGTGAGTTGCACCATTTAACTATAACCATAACAAAACCGTTAACAGTTGACAAATCGTCTAATTGACCAATAGGCGGCCGTTTCACGGCTGGTTATGGTTTGGTTATCGTTGTAGTTAAATGGTGCAACTCATCCTTAGAAAAACTCGTATTTATTACCTAGGTATATTTTATTTTACCTACATCTCATATAAGTATGGTCATGTAAAACATGTCACCAAAAGTGTTATGTAGATGGATGGAGGAGAGGGACGCCAAAGAAAAGATGGATGGATTGTGTGACGCTTGATATGAAAAAATAGGGAGACAGTGATAGCGTGACGAGAACAGAATGGAAGAAAAAGGAAAATGATGATGATTGTAGATACACCACATATTACCTCAGGAAAAATTATTATTATTATTATATCTAGCCCATACTGTCCCACTGCTTGGCAAAGGCCTCCCTCCACTCCTTCCAATGTTCCCGGTTTTGAGCCACTTCTTTCCAATTCCCAAGGAAGACATCCAAGTCGTCCCGCCATCTCCTTGGTCTGCCGCGGCCCCGTCGTGCAATTTCAGGGCACCAATTTTGCGTTTTCCTGGCGCACCGCTCGATAGGCATGCGGAAGACATGTCTAGCCCATTCCTACATAGGTTGGGCAGCCTTCTGAACTACGTCAACGATTTGCGTTTTGGAGCATGGATATTTATAAAAATAAGTGTACAAGAGATATTAGTCTTATCGAACAGCATAATCTTTTACAGTTTACTTTTGATTAGATTGAACGAACGGAAGTGGATTTAGGGCTGTCTGTATAAATGATAATATATCTATCTATAAATAACACTTATAATCTGTCTAAAAAGTCAACCGACTTGGGAATTTTGTATAATATTTAATTATTTAAAAATTACTTATATTCAGTACTTTTTATAAGGTTCTTCTACTAGTAAACAATGATCAGTATCTCTTAATCAACCTTGATTATTGAACCAGCGTTGATTTTTATGGTGGGAAAAAATCTTTCAATGACAACCCCCGCCCTTGGGCGGAGCGGGAGACTATCTCCCGTCAGACTCTTACTGACTAAAAGACCCACCCCGTTCCTTCTAGCCTGCATACCGGGGCTCGAGCTCGGATAACTGGCTCCAGTAGGCTTCGACCCGGCTGGGTCCCTGCTGTTGCTGACAACTCCATGAGGCGCGCGGGAACAGTGCGCGCCATCGACGACTTGACTACATCAGATTTCATTTTACCTTAATTACCCAAGTCGGTTGACTTATTAGACAGACTCTACACGTCAATTTTTTCGTTAATTTATGAGGCCGTTGTTTCTTATCTGGTTACCCTAAGAAAAAACATCGAAACAAACTCAGAAAAAATATAAAAAAATAATGGAAAAAATGGTCCAGGGTGAGAACCACGCAGATAGTATCTGAAATAGTCTTTTAGGGATATAATCACACAGGTTTGAGTGGATCTGTCCGGTCAGTGCAAGCGTTTGTCAGTAATCGTGAAGCTTTACTTAGCACTAGGTAGTATGGAGCCTTATAGGAGCTCATTAATCTAGGAGCAATACAGAAGAAAAAAAAAAAGAAATGACATTTGGGTAGGCTGCATGACTAACTGCTAAACGCAAAAAGTATGTACGGAAAATAAAAATTATGCAAATCGTCCACCCATTTATAATAAAAAAGTACAATTACCGGCACGGATCTTGAGCGCTGGCTTCAAGTTGCGCAAAAGTTAAATATTCGGTCTCTTTAGTGGTGCGAAGTGAGATGCGGGGGCGAGGAGTGTCAGTGATTGGCTCGCCGCGTCATCGTGTCATAGAAGTCACTCCTGGATTCGTTCCGGCGTTGCTGTATGTATCTAACAACTAAAAGGATTGGCTCGCCAATGTATGAAATGCGCAAAGCGATCCCCATTCTGACGCCGAGCGCTCAAGATCCGTTCCTGTAATTGTAGGTATATATAAAATATAAAAAGTACCTACTTAATAGGTACCTACTTTAATTTAAGGGTAAAACTACATTAAAAATTAATACCTACCGAAATAATTAATATTAAAGGTACAATTATTGAGAAAGGAAAAAAAATATTAATAGGTCACTGCTCTTTCACCATTTCTTTTACATTAGATCTCAAAGATGCTGGTGAATCAAGATTCCATGGAAGATCGCACTTTATATCGATAAATCGTTCTAATTGAATGTGAGAAATTCTGATCTAATCTAAGATATACTAATTGCATTAAGTTCAAATGAATCGAACTACTAAACCGTTAACTGGGGCTTTTGCACGTCATCATGTGCAAGCGATGCCCCGCCAGGCAGGCAACGTATAAACGACGAAAGACTCATCATCACTTCAGCCGAAAGACGGCCACTGTAGGACATAGGCCTCCCCCAAGCGTCGCCACAACGACCGATCTTGTGCGTATCGCATCCGCCGCATTCTCGCGATTCTCACCAGTTTGTCGGTCTACTACCTTGTGAACTTCCAACGAGAGGACTTCCAACGCTGCGTCTTCCGGTACGCGGTCGCCACTCCAGAACCTTTCGGCCCCATCGACCATCTGTTCTGCAGCAATGTGCCCTGCCCATTGCCACTTAAGTTTGGCGATTCTTCGTGCTATGTCGGCGACCTTGGTTCTCCTGCTGATATCTTCATTCCTGATGCTGATTCCTTGTGCGAGATGCACAGGACCGGTCATTATGGCGACACTTGGGGGAGGCCCATGTCCAACAGTTTTTCGGATGAATGATGACTATGACTGAAAATCATGCTGGTAAAGAGTTTCGCACGTAGCCAGTGCGTTAAAAAAGTAGTATGAAGTGCGGTTAGTACGATTTTTGATACCTTCAATCTATTTTCTAAGCCTTCACAGATTTTTGGCGAAGAAGGAAATTTTGTGCGCAAGACAAGTTCTGAAAACCCCAACGCGTAGTAAGTAAACGTTATATGTTTATTCTTCATGTACATAGTAAATAGGTGGACTTGGAACAAGGCATTCTCTACCAGTCAACCTTTGTGGTTTCAGGTTTTCATCATAAACAGTAATTTCTCGTGTACTAGGATTTTCCTTCCTGTCTTGTTGCAGGGTCAAAGTCAATGGGCACGCCACAATCATGGCGGTAAGTCCCCTCTTTGAGGCGTGGCTGGAAAGACCTCACGGCGTCTTTACCTTCCGCATGACGCAGGTACTCACCGGACATGGTCCGTTCGGGAGTTTCCTGCACTGGATTCATGCGGAAGTAACGCCCGGGTGTCGCCACTGTGCGGAACGCCCGGAGGACACGGTGGAGCACACAGTCGAGGTGTGCCCTGCTTGGGCGGAGCATCGCCGTGCCCTCGTGGGGGTGATCGGCGGCGGACACCTCTCGCGCTGGGCCTTGGTTGAGGCCATGGTCCGGAGCGAGGAGGAGTGGCAGGCGGTCACCGACTTCTGCGAAGCAGTAATGCTCGCAAAGGAGGAGGCCGAACGCATCAGGCAACGGCGTTATTTATTTATTTAAAGCTTTATGCACAAATAAACTGTACAAAGGCGGACTTAATGCCTTAGGCATTATCTGCCAGTCGACCTTAGGGTGGTGCAGAAACAAAACATGGCAGGTGCAACTTAATAAATAGACAAAACAGAAGAGAAACAAATATATACAATAGTAAATAAAAAATTATATACGTACATATAACAAAAACAATGCTGTTGTGAAAAAACAAATCCAACCAATTAGCTCGTTATCGCCGCCGCCGCCGCCGCCGGGATTCTGATCCCGATTTCCGGCCAACGTAGGAGCAGGCTTGCGGACAGTGAGCAATGGGTAGCTCACTGTCCGGCCGTCCGGTAACTGTCCGGACCAAGCCCAAGTCGTCGACGGCGCGCACTGTTCCCGCGCGCCTCAAGGAGTGGTCAGCATCAGCAGGGACCCAGCTGGGTCGAAGCCTACTGGGGCCAGGGTTATCCGAAAGGGAGCTCGAACCCCGGTAAGAAGGCTAGAAGGAACGAGGTGGGTTTTTTAGTCAGTAAGAGTCTGACACTATCCCCCACTCCGTCCAAGGGGGGGGGGGATGTCAATGCATGATTTATTCCCACCATAAAAAAGGGTCAAAGTCAAAACACACTGGCTAGTAAGTACGTTATGTACTCATCGAGTTGTGGTGACGAGATGACCCAGTGGTAACGCCCTAATGTACGTGTGTAGGTTTTGAGTGACGGTGATGGACACCAGAATGTCCTCGAGTGTCTTCTGAATCAAAATAACAGAGCTGCCCTCGCATATCTATATGTAAACTAGCTTTTGTCCATCTATTCTACCCTATTCTACCCTACTCTGCCCTACTCTACCCTACTCTACCTTACGTAGAGTAAAATAGAGTAGGGCAGAGTAGAGTAGACTACATTACCCTAATTTTCATTACTTTTTCCACAAGAACCTTCTCACAATAACAAACAACAAAAAAAGAATTAGCGAAATCGGTTCAGCTGTTCTCGAGATTTGCGCTTAGTTACTCATTTAGCGATTCATTTTTAGGGTTCTGTAGCCAAATGGCAAAAAACGGAACCCTTATAGATTCGTCATGTCTGTCTGTCTGTCTGTCCGTCCGTCCGTATGTCACAGCCACTTTTTTCCGAAACTATAAGAGCTATACATTTGAAACTTTGTAAGTAAATGTATTCTGTGAACCGCATTCAGATTTTCACACAAAAATAGAAAAAATGCAATAAATTTTGGGGGTCCCCATACATAGAATTTTTTTTTCATCAAACCCATGCGTGTGGGGTATCTATGGATAGGTCTTCAAAAATGATACTGAGGTTTCTATTTCATTTTTTTCTAAACTGAATAGTTTGCGCGAGAGACACTTCCAAAGTGGTAAAATGTGTGTCCCCCCCCCCCTCTAACTTCCAAGATAAGAGAATGATAAAACTAAAAAAAATATATGATGTACATTACTATAAAAACTACCAACGAAAATTGTTTTGAACGAAATCTAGTAGTTTTTTTTTAATGCGTCATAAATCGAAAAAAATACTCTATTATTAAAACATCGATCAAAGTTACAACATATTACAAGAACTTTTATATTATGTTACTTGCTGCTACGGAACCCTTCATGGGCGAGTCCGACTCTCACTTGGCCGGTTTTTTATATTATAGATGCAAAAAGAGAAACTGACTGGCTGACATATTAATGCAGAGCCGAAAATACTGGTACTAGGAGTGTAAAATTTTGCACAAAGTCCTTTCTTAGTGCTTGCTTACGTCACAAAAGGAATTGTGACGTAAGCAAGCACTCATAGACGATTTTCCGACACTCTCCAAAGAGATGAAACGGGGGTCCAAAGTTTGTTTGGAGGAACCAAATTTCATGTGGGCGAAGCCGCTGGCAGACTAGTGGATGATATTATAAAAGCTATTAATTTATGAGTGTGTTCGTATGTTAGTTACCTTTTCGCTCGAACCGCTACACGGATTTCGAAACTTGAATCATGGGTAGACCATGTCTTGGAATAGCACATAGGCTACTTTTTATCTCGCTTCCCTTGGGCAACAAACTATTAAGCTAGAACTACACTGCGCACACGTGTGAAACACACGCCGATCTGTAGCCTGATTCACGTGAAATCAAACAAGCCAAATATCGGTGAAGTTTTATAGTCGTTCGATCGAAGTCCTATCCAAAAGCGGTATTCACGATCTATCGACTTATTTCCAGTTACATTAATAAGTATTCTACCAGGCCAATGTAATACAGATTTTTTTTTAAGTCAACGAATTTTAAACGACTTTAAAATCGGTGTCGATGTCGTTCAAACTCGATTGTGTGAAACACATCCATGTGAATACGGAAATGGTAACGACTAAATCGCTACGATATCGTTACGGTTTTCATTACGTGAATCGGGCTACTGGGCGCGTTGGTCTTCATACATTTTATATGGAAACTAGACTTGTAGAGCCACACTTGATCCTCGCCACGCGACGTCGTTCTACGTAGAAATCAGGCGTGTTACACGTGTGCGTTGGTCTAATATACTTCTAGCTTTAACCTCATACCCTTATTTTTTCCACATTTTCATTCTATTCTCATCAACCCACGTTTTCATATTTATAAATCCTGCACAGTTAACTTTTGGGGTAACCGTATAATGAAACGTTTAATTTTTTATAGCCAGGCGGTCCCTCGGCTCTTCCGTGAAAGTTAGGCTGGCCAGTGTTGTTTACAGAAACTGAGCCTTATCATGTCGAGTTATTAAATCCCTTGGCCTACATAAAAACGTGCTGGTTATGAAGTGTTAATATTCATTAAACAAGTTAAAAAATAAAAAGCCCATTCTGACATTTGAGTGAGACCCTAGAAAGTAACTTGGAACGAATCTGAAAGAAACAGTAAAATAATATCTAATGAATTACATATAAAAAGAATATAGGGTGACTGGTAATTAGTGTACGATACTTAAACACGTGATTATGCTCATGATAACCAACAACTTTTACTATGGGAACAAACCTGAAGGCAAAATTTCAGTTCAATCGGAAACCACGGGAAGTGGGTCAAATTTAATTTGCAAGATTTAATTACAGACAAACATCGGGACACGTGACACAAAATAAAAGCATACAATGTAATAAAAAATGTTTACAAAAAAGAATATAACCGACTTCAATATTAAAAAACACTGAAAAGTATAAAATAACTTTAATTTCGGAAGTCGGTGTTTCTATAATAGTTTTGTCTCTTCGTTATTTAACACCGGCTTCCGAAATTAAAGTTATTTTATACTTTTCAGTGTTTTTTTAACATTGAAGTCGGTTATATTTTTTTTTGAAAAGTTTCTTAGTTTTACACTTTTTAGTTATTGTACCACCATTAAAAAGTACCTCGGACAAACTTAAATAACTTATAGCCACAGTACATCTCATAAAGATTCTAATAATCCCAAAAACGGTTAGATTACATTTATTTACCTTCTGACGAATCAGTTCGATACATCCCCCCTTTCCTGTCAGTCTGTCATTTAGTCATCGACTACACGTATAAATAAACAAAGCAACTTTACTTGTAACTGCTGTGATCTTATGAGTAGTTCTGTTCCTATATCTTTGAATTTCATGATCAGGACCTAGACCGTGACGTTTAAAGTAAGATTGTTTTAATCTTGTTTTAGTGTGGGCAAGAGACAGAACAATATAGGTTGTCTAGCGCCATCTCTTACCCACACTGAAACAAGATTATAATAATAAATAATAATAATAATAAATTTATTTATTTTGATCCAATAACATACAGATAACACACAAGAACTAAACAATCTCGGATTATAGATAAGTACATATTTTTTTTAAACAATTAAAACAACAATGAAGCTACCTACTTTACAACAGTGAGAAGATCTTCAGTCGCTTCATATGTTAAGTTCTATAACCACTTGCTAATCCTGATTTTTAAATGAAATTTAGTCAAGGTATACATATTTAGTTTTGTATTTAGTTTACTATAGAGGCGTGAGCTTAGTGCTTTAAATTGGCGACTTGCAAATGTTGTTCGACATCTGACAGGGTTGCAGACCGGAAATCCTCTGCGTCTGTGAAGATTTTTGTTGTCAAGTGGGAGCATAGAATGGCAGCGTAGGATAGCGCGGAGAATGAAGAGTTGACGGACAGTAAGTACTTTGGATTCAGAGTAGAGCTGGGCAGTAGGATAATCTCTGCGTTTGAAGAGCATAACTTTCAGAATAGCCCTTTGCGCTCGTTCTGCTTGGAGTAATACGGTTTTAAAGGTACCACCCCAAGCAGTTATGCAGTAAGAAATTATTAAAACAATCTTACTTTGAACTTTATGGTAACCCCGTACATCATAACAATATTTCTATGGGACCAACTTGGAACTTGGACCTTTCGAACGAAAAAATAATTTTCAAAATCGGTCCACAATGACTGAGATATCGGAGAACATACATAAAAAAAACATACATTCAGCCGAACATAGAACCTCCTCCTTTTCGAAGTCGGTTAAAAAGTAATTGTTTTGTCAGTGCACCAAAGGGGAGCGGACTTGAGTATTTCATATTAACTTGAACACAACGCGTTCCTGAGAAAAAGGGCCTTGACAAACGAATAGACGGACAACAAACCGATCGTAAAAGGGTTCTGTTTTTGCCGCCCAAAGGTACGAAACCTTTAAAATGATCCCTCCATTTAGACGGTAACCTTTCAAACGGCTTTGATCTTTTTTTTCTTTTCTTTTTTCTTTGTTTTCGGAAAAAAAAATAGTTGATTGATAAGTGTTCTTCAGAATGTACATAACATAATTTATAAATCACCAACGATATATTCACAAGATAATAGATATATAGAATATAATTATATATAATATAGAATTAATATAGAACTATCTTCTATCTATCATATTCTTGTTTATGACGCCGAATTGCGGCATATTTCATATAGTTCTCATACATTTTTTATAGATTCGCCACACATGGTTGACGCCGGTGGCCGCGACACGCTACAACACGCTCGCCGCTGATCGGGTCTTGTGGTCCGCACTGCGGCCACTGAACGCCGATTTAAAACGCCGTCACACGCCCCTCATTTAAAATTTTAAAACTTAGTCAGATTCCATTACGAAACTGCGCGTGTGTGTTAAAAAAGTAGCAGCCACCGGCCAAAAGTGGCTGTCGCGCGCTTCAGATTCCTTTGTGGCCGGTTCTAGCTTTGCGGCGGCGTTTGTTGTTGTTGCGTGTGGTCCGTGTGTGTCGAGTTGTTGACCCTGACTTTCGTTCTTGATTGACGAAAACACCTTCGGCTAAAACTTTCGTCTGAGCCCCTTTTGGTCTACTTACGCTGCCGCCGCTGCTACCTACGCAATGTGCGTGTTTACCTGTACAATGTAAATTATTCCCCGTGAGCCATTGCACGTCACGTCTAATAAACATCAGGTCATTAAACATGTAACACATTTAATAGGTACATACTTATGTACATAGTTTACATAGGCGCGTAATATATTCACAGGTGGTTGGTACGAATTGCTTTATATTATTTCAATGTTACTTCGAACGAACGACCTTTAAGTATGTAAATATTGCAGTTAATATTGTATTGTTGTTTTTACCCGACTACGGCAAAGCCAAAGGCGGGTTATGATTTTGACAGGCTATGTATGTATGTCTGTTCATCTGTTCTCTCATAGCTCCTAATCTACTTATCGGAAATCGACAATTGTGGTATCGTTAGAACCGTCTTAATCGTCAGCTGAACATAGGCTACGTGATGTGTCACAAAACTCGAAAGGGCGCCCTCTAGCGGACAAAAAATATTGTTTAAAAAAAATTAAGATAAATACACCGTGTTTTATATCATTTGCAAGGGATTCACTGGTACTTATCAAAAAATATCATTAAAATTCAATGTGGCGCCTTCTAGTTGACAAAAAGGTTTGTGTTTAAAAAAAAAAAGATAAATACGTCGATCACTTTGAAAGGGCTTCACGTAAATAGTATAGAAAAGTGAAGTGACTAGTGAGAGTGACTACGGATTTTCTTTATGTTTTGTTCTTGTTTTTCTAGTTACCTTGTTTATTTCAGCATCCTGAAAAACTTGTTTTATACTTTTTAGGTGTCGTGTTTTTGTCGTAGTCGGGTTTTAGTTTTTTACTCTTTTTTATTACTACATTAGACCAACACGCACGTGTAACGCGCCTGATTTGTAGGTAGAACGACGTCGCGTGGCGTGGAGCTAGTGTAACAGCTCTACAAGTCTAATGTCAATATAAAATGTATGGACACCGACGCGCCCAGATCGGCGTGTGTGGCGCACGTGTGCGCAGTGTAGTTCTAGCATATAGTTTTTTTTTATGGTGGGAAAATTATCTAATGACAACCCCCGCTCTTGGGCGGGGTTACCTACAGGTCAATGAGTCTGATACTATCTCCCGCTGAGATAGTATCAGACTCATTGACCTGTAGGTAGCTTGTACGCAACGCCGACTACTACTTATAGGTCATTGAACTCGCTCAGCTGACGTTTTCTTAAAGAAATTAATTTCGGACGTGCGTAAATTAATACGAGTTTTGAAAAAAAGGTACTTTATTTTTTAATTTTATCTTTACATTCATTTTTATTTTTTCATTTTATCTGTACCGGATCGACCCTCCACGGGATTAAATCGATTAAAATTTAACGGTGTATATAAATTATTCACTTTAAAAAAAATACACGATGAGACGTCTATAAAACCGTAGATTACGGGCTGACCTACGCTCTCTCACGGACAACGTAAAAGTGAAATGTTGGAGTTTAGAACATCATTTTTTTACTTTGGTTCCGCACGGTTCGCGCATTTACCCAGTGTTAATTTTAGAAAGCATTTAGTAAGTAATTGATTGATACAGAATGAAGTCGCTTGGCATATAAGGTTTATAGACCCTTGAACATCTGTCCGGAATTAAATGGACACAACACTTGTACCCACCTAGGCGGCAGAACGAGTATCTGTGCGGTTAGTTGCGGCCAGCTGCGCCCGGATAGAGCCCCGCTGACCTTTAGATCTATTTTTTTACGAATTATTGACTGATTTACATACGCTATGTTTACTTTGAAGAATATTTAACCACCAATTTTTATGTGTAAAAATGTTTCTAAAGGCTTGGAACCGTTCCGAAGGAGTGGGGAAAAGTTGCAAAATTGCTAAACATTTTTTGTAGACAAAACTATTAAACGCATGAAAAAAATCAATACTTAGCTGATAACGTTGTTCATGAATCTACACTAATATTATAAAGAGTTAAAGTTTGTTTTTTTATTTTTATGTTTTTTTGTTTGTAGGAGGTATCTCTGAAAGTACTGGTCCGATTGAGAAAATTTTTACACCGACAGAAAGCTGCTTTATTCCTGAGTGACAAAGGTTATTTTATGTACAAGGGCGAAGCTGCGGGCGAAAGCTAGTATCCAATATTTTGTATCGCGGTATCTCTTCTGAGGTAACATGTAACCAGAAGTCAGATCAAGCGATATCACAAAGATTGATCAAGACACTAAACAAAGATCATTCACTGATAAGATATGGAACATTTTGATCTTATTTACATACAGAAATATTGTTTTGGGAACACGACATTGTTCAAGGTGAAATGAAAGAGTTACTGACGATTCGGACATCTCCGAAGCTATTTAGTAATTTTTTTTATGGTGGGGAAAAACATTCAATGACAATCCCCACTCTTAGGCGGAGTAAGAGATAGTGTCAGACTCTTACTGACTAAAAACCCACCCCGTTCCTTCTAGCCTTCATACCGGGGCTCGTGCTCCCTTTCGGATAACCCTGGTCGCAGTAGGCTTCGACCCGGCTGAGCCCCTGCTGTTGTTGACAACTCCTTGAGGCGCGCGGGCGCTGTGCGCGCCGTCGACGACTTGGGCTCGGTCCGGACAGTTACCGGACGATCGGACAGCGAGCTACCCATTGCTCACTGTCCGCAAGCCCGAGCTATTTAGTGATGATGATGATGTCATCTAACCGATTTCGGCCATAGCGACCCCATTCATTAGCTCCTCATGGTGGTTGTGAGCTTAGATCTGTTGCTCTGTTATGAGCCCTCATGTGACTTGCAAGTTACTTAGTACAGTTAGTTAAAAAAAGTTTTAAACGTGCCAATTCGCAGGAGACGCCCCGAATGCCACCGCGGACGCGGGTTTTCGGGCAGAGAGCAACAGGTAGCTCTCCGTCCAGTCAGGCCTAAGCCCAGTTCGACAGCGTGTTCTCTCGCGCCGGGCCTTGGTACAGGCCATGGTCTGGAGCGAGGAGGAGTGGCAGGCGGTCGCCTCCTTCTGCGAAGCAAGAGAGATGGCTGCACGCGCAGGGCTATGGCCCTTGCGCCCCAGCTGTCGGGATTCCGATCTCGACTTTTGGCCATAGTACGTCCGGACCAAGCCCAAGTCCTCGACGGCACGCCGTGTTCAATGTGCCCCAAGGAGTTGTCAGCAACCGTAAGGGCCCAGCAGGGTCGAAGCCTACTGGGGCCATGGGTGATGCGAAAGAGATCCCGAGGATGGAACAATAACATAGAAGGAACAGGAGCGGGTTTTTAGTCAGTTAAAGTCTGATACTATCTCCCGTTCCACCCAAGAGCGGGGGATGTCATTGGATGATTTTCCCTACAAACGTAGGTATAAAAAGTGAAGTACATACATAAGATTGTCTTCTGTACCTATCTGTCTTGTAATAATAGATACTTATTCACATCCCAGAGCTACAGTTCACAGGCAAATTAGCAGTAAACAGAAACATTAAGGTCTGTCATCGCTAATTAAATAACAAGGTTAATTACTAATCGCGTGTGTCAAAGGGCTGGCTATCCAGACGACGGACGTGCAGTAATGCAGCTAATTGAATACGCGACACCTGTGACTGAGTAGCATTGTGTTGTGGAGGATGCTACGCTATACTTAAATTGTATTGTGTGGGTCTTCAACGCAGTCTTTTTTTAGGGTTCCGTATTTCAAAAGGTAAAAACGGAACCCTTATAGGATCACTTTGTTGTCCCTCTTCCTTTCTGTCAAGACTAGTGTTGCCAGGCGTCCCGATTTGCGCGGGATGTCCCGATTTTTAGGGGTCTGGGGACGCGTCCCGATTTGCACCTGATCGGGACGCTGAATGTCCCGATAAATCAAAAACCCTGAAACTCAAAGAGCGACTGAAGAAGTCTGGGTTTTACTCAGTAAAAGTTTGACATGCCCTTCGTTCCACTCCAGAAGGGAAGAAGTCATTGGATGATTTCCCATTCCCGATCTAAAACCCTAAATCCCGATTTGTTTTACCATCTGTCCCGATTTTTATCCAAACAGACCTGGCAACACTAGTCAAGACCTTTCGTCGCGGGAAGGCATTAAGATATCGGCCAGCAGCGCCCGGAAAGCGCTTTAAATCCATTTTCTCTGCGAGATATTGATTGATTTACATATGCAATGTTCACTTTGAAGAATATCTAACCACCAATTTTTATGTCTAAAAATGTTTCTAAAGGTCCAAGCGTAGGGAAAAGTTGCGAAATTGCTAAATTTTTTTTTTTTGACAAAGTATTAATTGCACGAAAAAATCAATGTTGATATTATTGTTCATGAATCTATAATAAACATATATTTTTTTCAAACTAATTGACCTAGCCGTTACGGAGGAGTAGGCCTCAGAAAATCACTGTTTTATGGCACTTTTCGGGTGCTTGGCTCTTAAGTAACAAACATTCACACTTTCACATTTATAATATTAGTTAGGATTAAAAATTGTTTTAGTTTTTTTTTTTTTAAACATAAGTCACATTCTTTATTTGTTGTGGAATTTTATTTGCCATCGCTTAGCATCGCATCCATCGCTCACCCACGACGCTAACCACGAGTCCACGAACCTATCAACGTGATGTGAATGTTAATCGTCGGATTACTGGTATCATTGACATTAGACTATATCATTATTGATGACGTGTGCTCACCGTGTTAGTAGCTTCCCTCGGGTGTTGTTTGTCAACTATGGTACGGTATTAACATAATGACATAATGTGTTATGCGTGGCTGTACCGTAATTGACGGTCAGTTTGAAAATGCCAGTCTGTCTCGATGGGCAAGCCGTCGCAATCGTAAGCTTAGTATCCCCGACATGGGCCATGTGCCACTAGGGTTGCCAACTTTATTTACAAGAAAAAAAGATTTTTTTTTTATCTTAGAAGAATATTAAACAGTATTTTAGAAAAATACACAGTATATTATTTGTTTAAAGTTTCAAATACATATTTTTGGGAGCTTGTCGCACAACATATTAATTTAAAGTTTTTTTAAAAACTTCATTCATCTCATCACAATTATAACTAAAATTAAAATAAATTAAGACCTCATTTTTTTTTTTATAATGGTAAGGCTCGCGTTTGACCACTATCTTACCTGATGGTAAGCGATGATTTGGCCGACGATGGAACACGCTTAAAGACCCCTAGATTATAGTTATCAGGAAACACAGACATTCGATTCACTCTGATACAGCTTCAGAGTGAATCGAATGTGGTTTGATAAAAAAAAAATGTGTGAGCGTCTAAGTCTAGTGTCAAGCATTATGGTGCTGAAAACAGTATTTTGTATACTTTATATTTGTTGAACAGTTAAAAGTATAATGTAGTGTAAAACAGTATAAGACTGTTTTTAATAGTATAGTTGGCAACCCTACATGCCATTGCCACAAACGCCGCCATAAGAAGCTAAAAGCGGCCACAAGCCAGTTGTCGCCGGTGGCTACTGCTTTTTATAACCCATACGCGCAGTATTATAATGGATTCGGACGAAGAAGGTTTAAATGTGCAAGTGGCGTGTGACGGCGTTTTGTATTGACGTTAGTGGCCAGTGAACGGGCCACAAGAAGCGAGCAGCGGCGTTTTGAAGCGTGTGGCGGCCACCGGCGTCAACCGTGTGCGGTGAATCCATATAAAATGTATAAAAACATGGCGGTGGCGGCGTTTTGTATCTGCGTTTAGTGGTCAGTGAGCGGGCCACAAGAAGCCAGCAGCGGCGTTTTGAAGCGCGTGGCGGCCACCGGCGTCAACCATGTGCGGTGAATCCATATAAAATGTATGAAAACATGGCGGTGGTGGCGTTTTGTATCTGCGTTTAGTGGTCAGTGAGCGGGCCACAAGAAGCGAGCAGCGGCGTTTTGAAGCGTGTGACGGCCACCGGCGTCAACCGTGTGCGGTGAATCCATATAAAATGTATGAAAACATGGCGGTGGCGGCGTTTTGTATCTGCGTTTAGTGGTCAGTGAGCGGGCCACAAGAAGCCAGCAGCGGCGTTTTGAAGCGCGTGGCGGCCACCGGCGTCAACAGTGTGCGTTGAATCCATATAAAATGTATGAAAACATGGCAGTGACGGCGTTTTGTATCTGCGTTTAGTGGTCAGTGAGCGAGCCACAAGAAGCGAGCAGCGGCGTTTTGAAGCGTGTGGCGGCCACTGGCGTCAACCGTGTGCGGTGAATCCATATAAAATGTATGAAAACGATAGGTAAGATGGCGTTGGCGGCGATTTATGGTTGTGGCAGGTGGCCTGTGTGCAGCGACCATTAGGCAAGGATTTTCGATATTTAGGTTGTGTAGTGATATTAGTCTCCATTTACAGCAGTTCTATCGCGCGTTCTCATATACTTTTCAGGTGTTATCAGATTATGAATATCGAACCAACAACAAATTAATCTCATAACCTAGATACATAACCAGCCGTCTGCTTTTTATCTGTTGATATTTTTCAATGCTCTTTTTCTATACCACTTAACAAAATTGGTTCAATCCAATGCTGTGTGTTAAGGCTGGTCTAGTTGTCATTCTTCCATGCAAACTTAGTATGGCAGTAACTTCGCAGGGTTGCGGACGACGAGCTATCTATTGCTCGCCGTTCGTTCCACGCTCCCCTCAAAGAGACGTTAGAATCTCGGCACGCCACGGGGGAATATCTGAAAAGGAAACCGCTGTGGACCAAGATCTGTAAAAGGTAATTGAAGGAACAAAGATGGGTTTTAGTCAGCAGAAGTCTGATACCCGCGCTGGCCTGCTCCTCCCTAGAGCGTGAGAAGTCATTAGGTGATTTTACTCCTCCCAAAAAAAGTACGATAGTAACATTGTTATTTGTGTGTACAGGATATAAAAAAAAAAAAATTAAACCATCACGTACCTATTTTTCTGTTTCCATCTTCTTTTCTTTTATAAATTAAATGTGTACATGAATTGTTAAATAAATAAATAATAAATAAATAAATTGTTTGACGGTGTAATGTTCGGTTGAAAACCAGCGTCAGGCAACTACCACGTACTTGTCTGGCATTTTTGCAAAATTGGACCTATTTGATGCAGGCGCGAGACACACAATGTTACTTTTTTTTTATCGTATGTGTTTTATCTGTGTGTCCAATAAAATATTTTTCTTTCGTTCTTATTAATGTCTAAACAAAAACTAAATACATCATCTGTGAAAATTTCAACTGTCACGGTTCAAGAGATACAGCCTGGTGACCGACAGACGGACAGCAGAGTCTTAGTAATAGGGTCTCGTCGTACCCTTTGGATACGGAACCCAAAAAAACAAACGTCATGCTCTAGGTCGGGCGCGTTGGAAACTAGACTTGTAGAGCTACACTAGATCCACGCCACGCGACGTCGTTCTACGTACTAATCAGACGTGTTACACGTTTGCGTCGTCGGTCTAATGTCGTTCTAGCTGTAAGAAGTCTTATTTGTTCGGAAAACACGCGAATGACGCACGTGTCAACAAAGGCAGATCGGAGACGCGTGTTTGCTCAGACGTAGTAGCGTGTAGTCACATGGTGACTCAGGGCACAAAATAGATAGGCACAGAAGTCAATCTACATACAAAGCACGCTCGAGCAACGCACACTTAGACACCGCTCACGGACACGATATCTCTGCTCAATCACCCGGTCGTGTTAGTACATTTCGGAGCAACGCGCTGACTCTAGCGCGAGTATAAAAAACCGGCCAAGAGCGTGTCGGGCCATGCTCAGTGTAGGGTTCCGTAGTTTCCCGTCCGTCACAATAAGTGTACCCACTTATGAGTTTACAAAAATGCTTGCATATACGATTATACTACAAACTTAGTCCAGAAATTATTTTGTAGAACTCTTTTGTCTTTTTTGTACAAAAACTGTTCTTTCCATCAAGTTCAAAATAATTTTCCTAGAAAGTCCTTATAAAGTTCTACTTTTCAGATTTTTTTCATATTTTCTAAACTTGTGGTTCAAAAGTTAGAGGGGGGGGGGGGACACACACATTGTTTTTTACTTTTGGAGCGATTATTTCCGAAATTATTGACATTATCAAAAAATTATTTTGGTAAACCCCTATTCATTTTTAAATACCTATCCAACAATATATCAGACGTTACGGTTGAAATAAAAAAAAAATCACTTCCCACTTTACATATAGGGGTCTACCCTAATAAAACATTTTTTTCCAATTTTTATTTTACCACTTTGTCGGCGTGATTGATATACATATTGGTACCAAATTTCAGCTTTCAAGTGCTAACGGTCACAGAGATTAAGCGAGGACGGACAGACAGACAGACATGGCGAAACTATAAGGGTTCCTAGTTGACTACGGAACCCTAAAAAGTTAAGTATATGAGATTGACTTCTGTACCTATCTATTTTGTGCTCAGGCGCCTGACCATGACTTGATGTTAAAATATCAGGCGTGCGAGCGACAAAGAGGGATGGAGCTATACACCCTTTTTTATGGTGGGAAAATCATCAATGACATCCCCCGCTCTTGGGCGGAGCGGGTGATAGTGTCAGACTCTTACTGACTAAAAGACCCACCCCGTACCTTCAAGCCTTCATACCGGGGCTCGAGCTGTCTTTCGAAACTAACCCTGGCCCCAGTAGGCTTCGACCCAGCTGGGCCCCTACTGTTGCTGACAACTCCTTGAGGCGCACGGGAACAGTGCGCGCCGTCGACGACTTGGACTCGGTCCGGACAGTTAACAGACGGTCGGACAGTGAGCTAACCATAGCTCGCCATCCGCAAGCCCGCGCCTACGGTAACCGGAAATCGGGATCGGAATCCCGGTGGCGGCGAGAGCGCCGTTGCCTGATGCGGTCGGCCTCCTCCTTTGCAAGCATTACTACTTCGCAGAAGTCGGCGACAGCCTGCCTTTCTTCCTCACTCCGGACCATGGCCAGTACCAAGGCATGACGCGAGAGATCGCCGCCGCCGATCGTCCCCACGAGGGCACGGCGATGCTTCGCCCAAGCGGGGCACACTTCCACCGTGTCCTCCGGGCATTCCGCACAGTGGCGACAGCCGGGCCTCACTTCCGCACGAATCCGGTGCAGGAACCTCCCGAACTTAGGTCCTATATAGCTCCATCCGTTCAACAGTTCAGTTTAGGTCGTCAAATGGCCGCGTTAGAGCTCGTGCTCAATTATTTATGTTTCTTTATAAAACAAAATATGTATTAGGATTTGCAGCTTCCTTCCCATCTACAGACAAGGATCAGGAAACATTACGTCTGCGTTTTCCTTCCTTCCCACTTAGACTAAACAAACAAACATGTCTGCCTTAAAACTGAACAACTGACTGAATTGTTTTATTGACATTTGTTAGGGTTCCGTACCCAGGGCCGTTTTATCCTAACTTTTCTTTAACTGCCTAGGGGCCCCGCCAGGTTCTAGGGTCCTGCGCTTCAGGAAAAAAAATAGACTATGTTTCATAAACAGTAAAAAAAATTGAACTTTCGATGACATGCCATTTAACTAGCAATCCTAGCATTAGATTATGCGAAAAGCTGTCAACAGATGGAATTTAATAAAACACAACCTTTCATTAGCAAGCTTTCTAGCTAACAATCACCGAGAGTATCCTCGGACGGACGGACAGACCGACAGATTTGGTGAAACTATGTAGTTGACTACGGAACCCTACAAACAACGTAATTATGAATAAATTTGTGTTAGAAATAAAATATTTTAAGAAGTTAGAAGAGGGTAGGTGGGGCCCGAGACGTGCATTGCCTAGAGGCCCCGACATGCATAAGCCGGCCCTGTCCGTACCTCAAGCCTACTGGGGCCAGGGTTATCCGAAAAGGAACTCGAGCCCCGGTATGAAGGCTTGAAGGAACGTGGTAAGTTTTTTAGTCATTAAGAGTCTGACACTATCTCCCGTTCCGCCCAAGAGCGGGGGTTGTCATTGGATGATTTTCCCCACCAAAAAAAAGGGCCCGGGTGTCGCCTCTGTGTGGACCGCCTGGAGAACACGGTGGAGCACATGGTAATCCGAACCTCGCATCCGTGCTCGTAGTTTAGTTCTTATGTGACACTATAGATGTCGCTACATGACACAGGTGTAAACATATTACAGCCAGTGCATGCATGTCCAATCTACTTTTGATGTGATAATGACTGTTAGTCACAAAGCTAGCAGCACGTGCATTCCTTATCTATACTTAGTTATAAAACTTTATTTTTAATATATTCGACACCTGTATTTTGTTCAGAATCAGTAGGTAACTGAATCAATTCCAATAATTTTTACTCCATGTTATATTTTTTCCCAAAAATATTTTAAAAAGATCACAAGTTGGACACCACCGACACTAAGTACAAAACAAGTGACGGCAGATCATAGCGGGCATTAGCAAGCGCACAACTGGGTACGGGAGCAAAACAACCCCTCAATCGCTCGGGTGGCCCGGTGACCATGTATTTATGTCGCCAACCTGGTACCATAACTGGCTTATAACTTTGTGATTTCATATAATACTTATCTTTATCTATTTTGGTGTACAATAAAGTTTATTGTATTCTATTCTATTCTGTTCTATTCTACAGTTTTGAAATGTACATAGATTCTTTACATAAAAATAGGCACATAGATATCCGTGACTAGACACATGTTTCAGGTTTCGTATACATATACTTAAAATAAAGTTGTATTTTTTTAAATAATATAAACTAGTGCTTTACTGCGATCCCACCTGATGGTAAGCAGTGATGCAATCGTTGATGGTGAGGCGACAAGTTTATGAGGAGCCTGTACACTCTAGAATTGGGCATTATTAGCTTTATTGCCAGTATTTAGATACTCGATCGCGCTATAATAAAAAGATAACTAAATAAATACTGTGAGTATCTTTTTTTATCATCAAACTAGCTTTTGCCCGCGGCTTCACATGCGTACATAAAATATAGCCATATTCGGGAATAAAGCAGCTTTCTATCGGTGAAATAATTTCAGCAATCAGACCAGTATCCCTAGCCAAGTTGCTAATCTGCAATAGTTAACGCTTGTAGAAAGCTTCAAATGTACAGGAATGACGTCGTCTTAACGCTCAGTTACGTGGTCAGAACAAAATAGAATTGGCGGCAAGGTCAACTCGAAGCGTTCGGCGCAAGCGAAACGGTTATAACTTGGCTAGGGGGCAGTACTTTTAGAGATTTACCCTCTACAAACAAAAAAACCGGCCAAGTGCGAGTCGGACTCGCCCATGAAGGGTTCCGTAGCAGCAAGTAACATAATATAAAAGTTCTTGTAATGTGTTGTAACTTTGATCGATGTTTTAATAATAGTGTATTTTTTTCGATTTATGACGCATTAAAAAAAAACTACTCACTAGATTTCGTTCAAACCAATTTTCGTTGGTAGTTTTTATAGTAATGTACATCATATATTTTTTTTAGTTTTATCATTCTCTTATCTTAGAAGTTACAGGGGGGGGGACACACATTTTACCACTTTGGAAGTGTCTCTCGCGCAAACTATTCAGTTTAGAAAAAAATGATATTAGAAACCTCAGTATCATTTTTGAAGACCTATCCATAGATACCCCACACGCATGGGTTTGATGAAAAAAAAATATTTGAGTTTCAGTTCTATGTATGGGGACCCCCAAAATTTATTGCTTTTTTTCTATTTTTGTGTGAAAATCTTAATGCGGTTCACAGAATACATCTACTTACAAAGTTTCAACAGTATAGCTCTTATAGTTTCGGAAAAAAGTGGCTGTGACATATGGACGGACAGACAGACAGACAGACAGACAGACAGACAGACAGACAGACAGACAGACAGACATGACGAATCTATAAGGGTTCCGTTTTTTGCCATTTGGCTACGGAACCCTAAAAAACAAACTTTACGTCTTTATAATATTGGAGTAGATAGAAGGACGGCTTTCTTTTCTTTTCAGTTGGGTAAATCATCCAATGATTTGTCCCGAGAATCTGATACGCTCTGCCGCTCCGCCCTAGAAATGGAGAAATCATCAGCTGTTTTTCCACTTCAAAAAAAGAAAAAGATTGTTATAGTCAGCAAAAGTCTGATACTTACTCCGTTTGCTCCACATAGAAAGAAAGAAAGAAAAAAGAAACAAGAAAGAAAGAAAGAAAAGGAAGAAAAAACGTTTATTTGTGCCTCACACAATCAAATAAAGAAAAGGGGGGAAAAGGGAGGTGTCATTTGATAATTTCGAAGATATTTTGTTTGCTAAATGACAAATAACAAGTGAGTTTAACGTTATGTATATATTTGGAGGTAGGAGGAACGGAGAGTAAAGTCCCGTAAATCTCCATTGAAAAGGGAAGATCCTCCGACTAGACAGGTGTTATGTCTGATGGGCAACTGCCCGATAGATGATGTCTTGCTGTTCTATTATGCTCAAATCGCGTGAACAACTGCAGGATTAGTTCTTATGTGATACCATAGATGTCGCTACATGTATATCCATATATTTCAAGGCCGTTATTATCATCATTCACAATGTTTGGTTACTGTGGAGTGTATGAGTAAGCGTAGCATTTCGTTTGATGTCCCCATAGATACGACAAAGTGACATAATTCATCATTTTACGATAACATCTATACTGTAATAGTATGTAGTTGAAGGGTTTCGTTTATTTACTGGTTGTATTTCCTGTGATTAGCACGCTCAAACAATTTGAATTGAAAAATCGTTTTTATGTTGGATAGCCCATTTGTCGAGGAATGGAAAAAAGGGGCAAGCCATAGTGCTCGGACGCACTGGCAGCGCTGCACGCTGTGCGGGTGCGGGAACTGTAACGTTGTAATGTAACAGACATAACGTTAAAATTACTGAAAAGAAAAAAAGCATAGAGATGTTAGCTAAACTGAAGGGGAGTACAATAGGGCCGATATCTGCTAAGACCAAAGAGTATCTAAAACTGGCTAAGGCTGCGGTAATGTTTGAAAGAGTGAAAGAAAGAAAGAAAAGAAAGAAAAGAAAAGAAAGAAAAGAAAGAAAAGAAAGAAAAGAAAGAAAAGAAAGAAAAGAAAGAAAAGAAAGAAAAGAAAGAAAAGAAAGAAAAGAAAGAAAAGAAAGAAAAGAAAGAAAAGAAAGAAAAGAAAGAAAAGAATGAAAAGAAAGAAAAGAATGAAAAGAAAGAAAAGAAAGAAATGAAAGAAAAGTATTTACTACCAGTCCTCACGCATATCTTCAATCACTCATTTACCTCATGCTCCTTCAGCCTGGAAACAGGCTTATATTATTCCTTTACCTAAAATTAACAATCCTACTTTATTAACTCATTTCAGACCTATTTCTATCCTCCCATTTATTTGCAAAGTTTTTGAGCACTTAGTTGATAGACAGCTATCTCATTTCTTGGCGTCTAACTCGATAATTTCTTCTTTTCAATCAGGTTTTCGCGCGGGTCACAGTACTGTAACTGCGCTTATAAAAGTGACTGATGATATCCGCTGGGCTATGGAGTCTGTAAGTCTCTTACAGTCCTTGTCTTGCTTGACTTTAGTAGCGCCTTTAACTCAGTGGATTTCGATATCTTACTCGGCATCCTTAAATCCATTAATTTCTCTTCTTCCGTCCTAACCTGGTTCAATTCATATCTTCGGGGTCGCTCCCAGTGTGTTCGCCTTGAAGAGTTATTCTCTGACTGGTGTTATCTCACTGAGGGCGTTCCTCAGGGTAGCGTTCTCTCTCCTCTTCTTTTTTCTATCTTCATTAACTTTGTTACCAGAGCAATATCTTCTAGTTTCCATCTTTACGCAGATGACTTGCAGCTTTACCGACATTTTACTGTAGCTGATGCAGATTCTGCGATAGCTGCCATGAATCGTGACCTAGCTTGTATCAGCGCTTGGGCAAAATCATTTGGCCTGCAGATCAACCCAACTAAATTACAGGCCATGATCATAGGCAGTAGGTTCGTCCGCAATGCTGCAGTAGTTTCTTCTCTGCAGCCTTTAGTTCTCAATGGTGTCTGTATTGACTACACCGAAACTGCAAAGGATCTGGGTGTCATCATCGACTCCAATCTTTCGTGGCGTGCGCAGGTCAATGAAGTCAGTCGGAAGGTAAATTTCTCCTTCCATTCACTCAAATGCCTCCAGGGTCTCTTGCCTTTGAAAACGAAAATCTCTTTGGCCCAAACACTTATTCAGCCGATTATAGATTATACCGACGCCTGCTACCTGGATGCTACCGAGGAGCTATTAAACAAGCTTGAGCGACTGCAAAACTTATGCATTTGGTTTGTTTTTGGTCTACGAAAGTTTGATCATGTTTCTCATCTTCGCAAGGAACTCAAGTGGCTCCCCATCCGTCTTCGCAGGAACACTCGGATTTTATGTCTCCTTTTCAACATCCTACACAACCCTTCTTATCCCTCCTACCTGCGCGACCGTTTTTCTTACGCACGCGCTAGCGACGCGCCGTGCAGATCACACCTGAGATCCCTCCTTAAATCCCCCCCTCATAAATCCAGCTACTATTCCTACTCTTTCTCTGTCCATGCAATAAGGTTGTGGAACGTTCTTCCGCCTAGCATTCGTGAGTTGAAAACTATTTCTCTCTTTTAGACTCAAGTAAAAGAGCACTATCTTTCCTCTCTTGTGTGATAATCTTATTTGTGTATATATATATTATGTATTTTTAGTATAAGGTATATATATAGTTATTTAAGTATTTATTAGTTTAAGATTTCGCTAACTCTTCTTTACTTATTTCTGCACACTATTGTGTACATCTCTTCTGATCTTTCCTTTCGCAGGTCTGCTGGAAGAAATTTCTTCATGAAATAAGCAGTACCTTTGTACATAATTTATAATAATGTTGTATCTTCTTCTTTTACTGTGTGTACATAAATTATAAAATAAATAAATAAATATTTTATATGACGATAACATACATACACACTCGTAGATAGACACAATGTAGTAACAATAATAAAATAATAATAATAATTTATTTGCCTCAGATACAAAAACAGATCCATATTTTTGTTAGTAGTTATACTTAAAAAATTATGTTAGTAACCTAAAATTAAAACGACACATTACTTTTTCACATGCGTCTCAATACAATGCCTCAATATTGGACAGTCTGGTCGATTGGCAACAACGCGAAGAATGCCGTTGCTACTGCCACGGACCCGACTTAGCAGCGATGCGGCCCTCTTACGAAGGATGGCATGAAAGCCATCAATACGTGCATCGGCAAACATGCCTGATGCACTACAGTGCCGTGGCAGCCGCATCAGCATCCTAAACGCGTTATTATACTGAACGCGCAGGGCGTTGATAGTCTTATGCGTATAATTGACCCATAAACTGCACGTGTAAAATGATTGGCAAAACGCCCGAAACAATGTCACTTTTACTGCCTTAACATATTGCATCTGACAGCCAACGCCCGGCGCTCTCTCTCGATATCTTCGCCGTCCGAGAGATCATCCGACACCCAGTGACCCAGGTACTTGAAATGTGACACTCTTGGCAAGGACACACCATCTAAGAAGACAGGTGGAACGTGCGTGACCTTCTGGCCAGGTGATTGGAACACCAAGAGCTGGCTCTTCCTTACATTATACCTGAGCCCATGAGCCCCGGCATAATCCTCACACACGGCAAGCAGTTTACGAATGGCGCTTACAGAGGGACCCAACAACACCATATCGTCTGCGTAACTTATATTATTGATGTATTTTCCATCTATGGAACATCCGACATTGGTGTTGGTGAGTCTCTCAATGATTTCACGTACAGATTGAAGAGACGAGGCGAGGTTAAGCCTCCTTGCCTTACTCCACACCCCAACCTGTACTCATCGGACGTCACGCCAGCCCACCTTACAATATTAATTTGGTTGTTGTACCAATAGTCAAAAATGTTAATGACTTCTTCAGGGAGACTAGTTTCCGTCTTCAATTTGTACCATAGGACATCATAGGACACCAAATCAAAGGCTTTTGACAGGTCTAAAAAACAGGCATAGACAGGAGGAAAAAAAAAGAGAGACAGAGAGTGACCGTGGCCCTAGAACCCCAAGGGCAACTGAAGGACCCAGGTGAGTTTAAGTCAGTAAATGTTGGACCCACCCTATCGCCCACCTTAATTATTATATAAAAAAAAAGAGAGACAGAGAGAGTGACCGTGGCCCCAGAACCCAAAGGGCAACTGAAGGACCCAGGTGAGTTTAAGTCAGTAAATGTTGGACACACCCTCTCGTCCACCTTAGAGCATACAAACACAAAATAGATAAGTATACCTATCTATTTTGTGGTATAAGTCATAGGACGATGTCCCACCTCAAAAAAACGGTAGGTAGGTAGTTAATGTGCAAAGTAACTTAGTCACATAAGTAGGTAATCCAAAAACAGATTACACTCTTCCTCATTCACATTTATGTTTGGTCTGAAGAGGCTAATTTTGGTCACACAATACTTTGCTGACGAATTTTCCAGCCTGGGTCGACAACCTTTGGGTGACTGTTTATGGATCAAATTACTTACAAGTTATTAATTTAGGTTGAAATAGAATTTTATGAAGTTTATAAAAGCTAAGGCAAGATGACAATTTCACCTAAAAAAAGTTAACGAGGGTCGAATCGGTTTTCTTTTTTTAATGATATAAAATATAAACTAGTTCTTTTCTTTGATCCCACCTGATGGTAAGCAGTGAAGCAATTGTTGATGGTGAGGCGCACTAGTTTATTAAGAGCCTATTCACTCAAGCCTTGAAGACACCTTTTGTCTAAATTAAATGAAAATTTATTTATCATTTAACATAATTATAAGTTTTTAATTTGAGTTCAAAACACAGAATAAGTAATGGTATAGGGTGAAAATAAGAATTTTATGAAACTTGTGGAAGCAAAGGCAAGATGAGGAGGGTCGAAATTGAATACATATTATATATTTTTTTTTTAAATAATATAAACTAGTGCTTGACAGAGGCCTATCTCATGGTAAGATGTGATGCAATCGTTGATGGCGAGGCGCACTAGTTTATTAAGAGCCTTTTTACTCTAGCCTTGACCATTAACAGACACCTTTTGGCCATTGTTCTTCGCCTTAATGAAGATAATATATCTAATTACGTATTTATTATTTTATTACGTAATTACACAACATGTGACATAATAAACGCACATCATACAAATCGTATCAGCAACTTAATTGATTCCTGGACTATGCAGTTATTTTTAAAATAGATATTTTTTTATCTTAAATAATCACACCTGTTATATTTTGATAAATTCTTGATAAGTTTTGATTGCGTCACTTGTTTGTTTGTATGTGTGTCAGTAGATTGATATACTAAGAAGAGCTACCAACATAGTATTTCGATGCCTATACAAGGTGTAAGGGTTAAAGTTTGTGGAGGGCTGTCCCTTACACCTTGTATTATATGCCTATATGCTTTAACCTTTCAATCGTGGAAATCACAGACACAATAGAAAGACAATATGTAAGACAAAAGACATAATTTTAGCGAAATGGTTCAAGGGACTATAAGCCTTAAAGGGTGTGAGACAAGCGGCGACACTCGTTGTAGTATAAATCGGAAAGTATTTCCTTTCTAATTTATTTCATCTTTTCTGTATACACCACAGAAAAATTGTTCATTCGGAACTGTCAAAAGGTTGATGACCCAGGTGTGCGCGAATTTGTTACCGGTAGTTACCGAACGCAGTACAATGAATAAACATGTCCGATGCACTGTGGCAGACTTTGTGTGAAACATGGCACGAATGTTTTATTATGTCGTAATGTGCTGGTGTGTCTAACCTTGAATTTAAAAGTATCTGCAACTCTTTTGTTGCTACTTGTGTAGTGTAGTAGTATATTGTAATAACCTTATTATTCTGAATTTCTCTTTTTCATCTCCGATTGTTAGGTACTAGAATAAATAATAATAACAAATACTTAATATATTTCCTTTTAAATTTTTAAATAGCTTTTTTTACTATTTGTTACTGGAATATTTTAAAATGTAATTAATTTTTATTTAAGTAAAGCTTTTACCTACGGCTAAACCTGCGTTTATAAAAATACAAGCTTTTGCCCGCGCGGCTTCGCTCCCGCTCTTCCCTATTCCACCCTACTATACCTTACTCTACCCTACTCTACACTACTCTACCCTACTATACCCTACTCTACACTACTCTACACTACTCTACCCTTCTCTACCCTACCAAACTTCACATAAACCATCTACTAAATAGACCGAACAAAGCCTAAACATTTGGTTTGGATAGGTGAGCCCGTTCTTGAGTTATAAAATTACAACGAAAAGTAGCATTGATTTTTATATATAAAGATAGCTTAGATGTCATTTAGGAATAAAGCAGCTTTGTAGGTATCGGTGAAATTTTAGCAATCGGACTAGTATTACTTCCAGAGATTACCTTCTATAACAAAAAAAAAAAAACTTTTCCTCTTCATAATATAGTGTTGATTACAAAGAATACAGAGATGATAATAATAATACTTCACAACTTTTAAACAACGCCATCTACGACAACGACAACTGATAAACATACTTATATGTTTTTAAATACATTGATAAATTACACCCACACAACAGAAAAAAATGATCGTGCTCATCACACAAACATTTATCTTGGGTGGGAATCGAACCCACGAACCTCCGGCATAGCAGTCAGGGCCACTAACGACTAGACCAACAGGCCAGGCAAAAAGAACGTCTCATAATTCAGCATTCCTCCAATCCTGGCAAAGCCCTCACCTAGCTGTTTCCACTGTACTCTATCATGAGCCACTCTCCTCCAGTTGGGGCCCGTAGTTTTAGACTCATCCACTCATCTCATCATTTGTTTTTCCCTACTCCGTTTCCCACCCCTGGGGTAACAATCTGACACTAAATTTTGCTCCACTTTTCCTGATTGTCTTGCTTCTTGTGGCCTACCTCCCCTTTTGCTGACCGTATCGTTGCAATATATCTAAAATGGACCACATAAGAAACGAAGCCTATTTTTCTATTTCCTTCTTCTTATCTTTTATTTTATGTGTGTAGGTACATAAATAAATAAACTCCCAGTTTAGTAGTATTACTGTATAACATCATAATAATAATTAGTTTAACTATCTAGATAGCAGTCATCATCTAGAACTAGATCATCATCTCAGCCTGGACATAGGGCTCCTCCAAGTGTCGCCGTAACGACCGGTCCTGCGCGTCTTTCAGCCTCGCATCCCGTGACCCTTACCAAGTCATCGGTCCACCTTGCGGGAGGCCTTTCAACACTGCGTCTTCCGATACGTGTTCGCCAGTCCAGAACCATTCTGCCTCATCGACCATCTGTTCTGCTTGCAATGTGCGCCCTGCCCTCTGGCACCACTTAAATTTGCCGATTCTTTGGGCTATATTTTTAACCTTTGTTTTCCTGCGGATATCTTCATTTCTGATGTGATCACATGAGGAAACTCCGAGCACAGCCCTTTCCAATACCCTTTGAGTGACTTTAAGTCTTCTGATGAGGACCCATTGTAAGCGGACACGTTTCGGAGCCACCTGTAAAACAAAGTAAAGTTACATAAAGTTAATAGAAAAAATAAATAATTAATGATGATTTATTTAAGTGATCAGATTCCGATATCCCCGCGTGACATGATGATTAGGTATCTTATCAAACAATAGCACATCTTGCCTACTTATTTAATTTTTACGTGACTAAAATATATCTGACTGATTAGCTGTATAACTGATAAGTTGTCGTATGATTGTTGTACGAGTATTCATTTGAAAATCAGAGCCGTTCCCACCGTAGGCGCGGGCTTGCGTACAGTGAGCAATGGGTAGCTTGCTGTCCGGTCGTCCAGTAACTGTCCGGACCAAGCCCGAGTCGTTGACGGCGCGCACTGTTCCCGCGCGCCTCAAGGAGTTATAAGCAACAGCAGGGACCCAGCCGGGTCGAAGCCTACACGGTATGAGGGCTAGAAGGAACAGGATGGGTCTTTTAGTCAGTAAGAGTCTGACACTATCTCCAGCTCCGCACAAAAGCGGGGGTTGTCATTGGATAATTTTTTCCTACCATAAAAAAGAGCCGTTACCTCAGAACAGATGAGAGGTTAGAATGGCCGTGTGGGCGGGGCAAACGTGCCACAAAGTAGGGCAATGCTCATAGTTCAACTACCAATAGCAAACTTGCGATCTAAGTGTGCGTAGTCTGTTAAACTTTATACCCCTCACCACAACCAAGGAGCAGAATTCCCTGCTGGAGTCTGTGTTTGCTGATAGCTACAACTTAGGAGTCTTGAATAGGTTACTTCTAGGCAAGCGTGCTCCATCTTCGACCACATCATCGCTTACCATCAGGTGAGATGGTGGTCAAACGCGAGCTTATGATTATTAATAAAAAAATAACAATTAAAAACTAAGATTACAATAAATGAGGAGCTTATTCGTTCTGAAACTGTATTAATTATTGTGATTTGATAAAAAAAAATGTGTGAGCATCAAGTGTGTATTTTGTATACTTTATTTTTGTTGAACATTAAAAAGTATAATGTAGTGAAAAACAGTATAATACTGTTTTTAACAGTATAGTTGGCAACCCTAATGCCAGCGGTGCTCAGACACAGAACGCAAGCCAAGGGGCTTAGAAAATTTATTAAATGAAGGCCATGTTTTTGGGGTCATAGGTCGAATTCTGAAAGGGAAACCCTTGGTCTTAGAACGCAAGGGGCAATTGAAGGAACACAGGTGTGGTTTTAGTCAGCAAAAGTCTGACACGCCCTCCCACTCCACCCAGAACGAGAGGAGTTATTTGGTGATTTTCCACCTCAAAAAAAAATACTAAATACTCTATATAGAGATGAAACGTGATGTTGCAGGAATGCCGTATGAGTCAGATATAATTTTGAAGGATTTTTATTAAAATGATAAGATTGGGTATCTAATTCGATCGAATATTAATTAGTTATCATGCAGGTGTAGGTAGTACTACGCGTTCCAAATGAGAATAGGACCGACTCCTATGTTTTGACGTCTCGTCGTACTGTCAAATCTTAGGGTTTAATGAATTAAAATGGTACGGGTCGACTCGTGAGATACAGAAAGTTCGGCGGCTATCTCTCTCAAACTAGAATGAGCATTTTCAGTCACTATTTCCTTCACTTTTGCGATGTTAACTTCAGTTGCAGAGGTTGATGGCCTACCAGAGCGAGGCAAATCTTCCATCACATCTCGACCGCTTTTGAATGCTTTGTACCACTCATAAGCACGTGTTTTTGATAAAGTCGATTCACCGTAAGCCTTCTGTAACATTTTCAGTAACTCCGAACACGAAATTCTATTGGCGATGCAAAATTTAAGACAAACTCTTTGTTCGATGTTTTTGTTCATTATGAAATTCGCAATACACACTAGATATGATATAACTAAAAACAGCACTGTATTTAATATAAATAACAGATGCAACTCAAACTCCGCGCCAAAATGGAAAACAGTTCTGTAAATCTAGCAACAACTAAAAAATGTAAAATTTGAATTTGGAACCATAAACAAATAAACCCGATACTTTTTTGACTGAATGTACATAAAAATGAATCCCTACTTCCTTGGTCACGCCATCACACGTGAACGGCTGGACCGATTTCGCTAATTCTTTAGTTGTAGTGTTTTTTATTGTCAGGAGAAGGTTCACATGGAAAAAAAATGAAAATTAGGGTAGAGTAGGGTAGGGTAGAGTAGATTTTTTTTTAAGTGTTTCATACACACCACTCCCTGCCCTGAGCAGGGTCGTTAAATTGTCTTCTTGTATTGATATAAAAATTAATCCCTCTTTCACTTGGTCACGTCATCACTCGTGAACGGCAGGATCAATATGGCTAATTGTATTTTGTTGTGTTTAAATTCCATGGTAAATTTTCATGGACATTTACCATTATTAATTGGTAAATCTTAGGTTTTACTGGAAATTGTTAAGATTTACCGTAGTTATAGCTATACATATACATAAAATTGGAGTGTCTGTTTGTAATATTAAAATAACTGCTTTTTACTACATGGACATGAAAATACATATATACGGTACATACACCAAAATAACATTTTTCACAATTTTTGTCTGTCTATTTGTCCGGGCTAGACTCTGAAATGGCTGGACCGATTTTGACGGGACATTTTTTGGCAGGTAGCTGATGTAATAAGGAGTAACATAGGCTACTTTTATTTTAGAAAAAATAAATTCAAAATCCTGTAGTCCAGGCGAACGAAGTCGCGGGCACAGCTAGTAGATACTAAAACTGGCACGAGTTCCAGTAAGTCAGACCATTCCCTATCTATGAGAGATAATGGGCTAGATTACAGAATATTTAGCCACTTTTTGGCCGAAAATGGCCGCAATCGATACCGAATATTAGGCCGGTCTCCAATAAAAGTGTAAAGCAAGGCTTTTATCATCTATATTGTTTGTAAGCAAACAAAGGGAGCGCGCACGGTTCGAACAGCTAACGAGAAAAGTATTCAAAGTATTTTGTAATTTGGTTAAAATTCTCAGACTTTGGGTTTGTTTAGGGAGCCGTATCATGTTTATAATTAGGCGCTATTGTTTACCACCATTAATTTAAAATGAATGAGCAAGACTCCGTAGAGTAAAAAACATACTGAGTTTGGCAATCTATGTTGGGATTTACGCTTTTTTATGAGACATGCGTAAACCCCGCTTGCGTGTTTCCGCCTAGGTACGTAGTTATATAGGTACAACAAACACTAATATTATAAATAGGTAAAGTTTGTTTTGTTTGTATGATCTCTGAAAGTACTGCCCCCCTAGCCAAGTTACAACCGTTTCGCTTGCGCCGAAAGCTTCGAGTTGGCCGCGTCACCGATTCTTTTGTTCTGACCACGTGACTGGGCGTTGAGCGTTGAGCGTCCCGTACATTTGAAGCTTTCTGCTAGCGTTAACGATTGCAGATTAGGAACTTGGCTAGGGGTACTGGTCCGATTGCGAAAATTTTTTCACCGGTAGAAACCTGATTTATATCTGAGTGACATAGGCTCTACGATCTGGATGTCTTCCTTAAGAATTGGAATGAGTAAACGTTACTCGTGACCGTTGGAAATAATGGAGGGAGGCCTTTGTCCAGCAGAGGGACAATACGGGCTAGCCAGAACAATAAAAAAAAAAATTGTTTTATTATTATTTGATCTAAGTTGGTCACGCCATCACGCGTGAACGGCTGCATCGACTTCGCTAATTCTTTTTTAGGGTTCCGTAGTCAACTAGGAACCCTTATAGTTTCGCCATGTCTGTCTGTCCGTCTGTCTGTCTGTCTGTCTGTCTGTCCGTCCTCGCTTAATCTCTGGGACCGTTAGCACTAGAAAGCTGAAATTTGGTACCAATACATCAATCACGCCAACAAAGTGGTAAAATAAAAATTGGAAAAAAATGTTTTATTAGGGTAGCCCCACTATATGTAAAGTAGGAAGATTTTTTTTTTTAATTTCAACCCTAACGTATGATATATTGTTGGATAGGTATTTAAAAATGAATACGGGTTTACTAAAATAATTTTTTAGGTATTTAAAAATGAATACGGGTTTACTAAACTAAAAATTTCGGAAATAATCGCAAAAAAAACCAAAAACAATGTGTCCCTCCCCCCCCTCTAACTTTTGAACCATAAGTTTAGAAAATATGAAAAAAATCTGAAAAGTAGAACTTTATAAGGACTTTCTAGGAAAATTATTTTAAACTTGATGGAAAGAACAGTTTTTGTACAAAAAAGACAAAAAGGTTGTACAAAATAATTTCTGGACTAAGTTTGTAGTATAATCGTATAAGCAAGCATTGTTTTAAACTCATTAGTGGGTACACTAATTTTGACGAAGAGGAAACTGCGGAACCCTACACTGAGCGTGGCCCGACACGCTCTTGGCCGGTTTTTATTCTTTGTTATTGTGAGGAGAAGGTACTTATGAAACAAAAAAAAATTACCGTAGTGTAGAGTAAGATAGAGTAGGGTAGAGTAGGGTAGAGTAGGGAGAGTAGGGTAGAGTAGAGAAGAGTACGGTAGAGAAGGGAAGAGTACGGTACAGTAGGGTATAGTAGGGAAGAGCGGGGTGAAGCCGCGGGCAAAAGCTAGTGTACAATAAAGTTTATTTATATATCATTTCGGAACTTCCAAATCGTTTACGGAAATATCTGTTTCCGAAACTCATCATAAATACTTAATTGCTTTTCGTTGTAATAGGTACGATAAAGAGCGGCGATACTAACTTAACTAAACTACTGAGGTAACGACTGAGTCATCGATGACTAAATCGAATGATCTACTGGTGAATGTTAATTGATAAATTTTATGAGAGTACTTCATTGGTTTTACCTAGGTTTTATCGGTAGAAGTCATTAACATGTCTTTTTTTGCATTGTTAGTTTTAATCACAATAATAAAATAAAGTAGGTAGTGTATGTTTGTTACTCCGTCACGCTCAAATGGTTTAACGGATTTGGATGATGAAATTTGTCGCACTGGTAGACCAGAGCCGAGCGCTGCAGTGGCAAAAATAACTTTTCAATAAACTTACTCGACAACCCGCTCTTATCCCACCGCCTATAAGCATTCAATAGACTATTTTCCGCACTAGTGCAGAAAAGTGTATGTGCTCTCCCCGCCACATCATCATTACATATCAAGAGGGCGCCCGTCGACGCCCACTAATCGCCGATCAACATCGGCAAATAAATGATTAAAGGGTTATTCATTTATTTGTAAGTGTATTTATAAAAGTCGTTTGGTACACTTGCAAAGTCATTGCAGCCCTCGGTTCCATAACACACTCATCTACGGTTCGTATCGTAGCAATGACAAACTTACTGCACTTGTATCACAATAATTATATAACAATATTCCACAACTATCACACAACGCCGTCTAGTCCCAAGCTGAGCAGAGCTTGTGTAATGGGTACTAGACAACTGATAAACATACTTATATATTTCTAAATACAAACATATTATAGATAAATTAAACTCAGACACAGAACAAATGATTATGCTCATCACACAAACATTTGTCCTGGGTGGGAATCGAACCCACGAACTCCGGCATAGCAGTCAGGGTCACTAACCATTAGACCAACAGGCCTGTCAACAACAGTACAATGTACAGACAATAGTACAATGTACGTATACAGTACATAAGCATTTGGTAACACTATCAAGTATATTAGCTGTTAGTATTTTATGAACTAGAATCAAGTGGTGCGTACACGCAGATATGTTTTTATCTATTTACTTTTTTTATTTTGTTTTTCCTTGTAAATCAAGTACAACTAGATAAGGATATTGTGTACAATATATGTGATATCGATATACTTTTCTGGTGCTAATTATCCTGAGTGCGACAAATCAGAATTATATAAGTATACTTTTTTGAAGTGGTAAATCATTCAATGATTTCTCGAGTCTAACACTCCCTCTCGCCCCACCTAAAGCGGTAGAGGTTTGTTGATAATATTAGGTTATTCCATTAGGAATTTCTCAGTGATATGACATTTCGGAGTTTGGAAGATAGCGGTGTATCTCTAAGCCACGCGCGGCTCAAGGAGATGTCAGCAAACCGTAGGAGTCCAGCAGGGTAAAGCCTGCTGAAGCCAAGGGTTTGTTTCTGAAAGGAACAGGAGTAGGGTTTTAGTCAGTAAAGACTTTCTGCTCCGCCCAAGAGCGGGGGATGACATTGAATGATTTTCTCACCTATAAAAAAGCCTCAGGATGTACTATGTACATTCAGTATAGCATTGGACCTTCGGTCCAGCGTCTGATCTCTTTCTGTTCGTGGTAAATGGTCGTCCCATCGGGCTATAAAGGCTGAATAAAAAGAGCATAAATACACTGTGGTTCTGTGTTTGCGCAAACACTTGTGCACTATATAGAGAATACGAGTAATATCTCATGTGGTTACAGTCTCCGCTAAGGCTGGCCAACGCCGAGGTCGACATTCGATCTGGTGCACATTATTTTATTTTTATTCTTATAAACGTAAAATAAATAACAAATAGTACTCAATTGGTATCGGAAGTAGGGTCCAAGCTACTGGTATTTAGGGCTCTAAAGATATGAACCACTTCATAATGCGAGCCGTATCGAGGACTACCGCCTTTATGTATCAATTGCTTCTTTCAACCGCGCAACGACAGTTTTGCTAAATGGTCCGTCGACCATCTGTCAATGCTGTCGTTGCCTCATTAGGCTTTTGGTCGTCAGGCAGTTGACGGTAAAAACAATCGGCACGTGACAGCCTAGTTCACATTCCACATGTCGACAACCTCGTGTGCTAATTCGAGATATTTTTTATTTATTTCTCCTTTTCAGCTTTCACGAGGTTCTCGTCATTTGGGATGGTGACATCGACTCTATCATTGAAAACGGTGCGCCGACCGGTCTATTAACACCACTTATAATTCTTATTGGCAACATTAACACATATACCAGAGATGATAGACCGATCCCAGTGCAATGTACTAGCCTTTTCTACGGCCGGTCCCAGTTTCTGTGATAGTTTGTATTAGGTACCTGTTTCGGATCTAACGGAAAGAAATGATCGGGTTTCACTATTGTGCGGATCGTCCGGAGTACATGACGAAGCATATAGTGAAAAGCCCCTCTTGGGCCTTGGATCCTGGTTCAAACAGAATGAGAAACTGTAACTAGGGTTGCCATACGTCCGGAATTTTCCGTACTAGTCCGGAAATATAGGTCTTTGTCCGGAATGCGGGGGGAATCTTAAACCGTCCGGAATTTCTACAAATAAGTGAAGAGTGAAATAAAAATTGAAAAAACCAAATTATTTATTAATTATTTTTATTCACAAGTGACAGAGAGGCGCTTCCCCCTCACCCCTCACCATTTCCCGCGCGCGTGTCAAAATTCGAACGATTTGGCAATCGATTTGGTTAGTTTATTTACTTGCACGATGCGTAACGATTTTAATAAAATATTAACAAGATTGTCCGGAAATGTCATGGGATGTCAGGAATTTTCTCCGGATTTTTGATATTTTGATCTGGGAACCCTAACTGTAACTTCCTTCTGATGAAATTAATGATACTAAACTTGACCTTGGGTTAATCATTTCTGCGGCTCATTAGAGTCTGCGCCTTGGGCCAAGGCACCACTGTCATTGCTCTAGTTACGGCACTGCACAGATTCTACCACTTTATATTTCAAAGCAAGTTGATGGTATATAATCCAGGGGTCTAAGGCTGCTATTTTTATAAATTCGTCATTCCAAAACGATCTCATTGTCATTTTGCTAAAAGTTTGTAATCTGCTAATTCATAATGATCGATCATTGATCGGTCAATGGTCTTTTAATAGAATTATTGTGGTAGAATGACAATATCGAGCTTATTAAGAGCACTAATTGCGCAATGACGTCGTAATGGTAGGTTACTGATCAAAGGAACCATTCTATGCCATTTCTTTCAATAATTGTCAGTGGTTGACCATCGGAAAGTCATAGTGACGCCATTATATTAGTAGATTACAGAAACATGACATAGACCATTCTGACACTATTGTAATAGCAGACTTGAGGCCCTGGTCACTTAGTTATGGCTGTGCTTTGGAGCACACTATGATTTTTATTACATAACCACAAATGATCGGTCGTTATTACGGTAGCCACAAGCTCTTTATTACCTTTTATATTGATATTTCCTTAAAAACGAAACGCGTCATTCAAACAACTATAATTAATTCTAATATTAAGTTATCATTATAACGTTAGCTATAGTTACAGTCAAAACAGTTATCTGGTCATAACTGGTTTTAACTGGCAAACACAGTTAATAGTACTGAAAACTATTGTGGGTTTTAACTTCCTTTTAGACTTTTTTTTTATAAAATCCCATTCCCCTCATTTATTCTCTATAAAGTGATGCGACTACCGTTAAAATCGATTTAGTTTCACATTTCTCGTGTAAAAAATTTGGTAGAATATGCAACTCTTTTCATTTTTCCTTTCTTTTTTCTGTAGACAGACAGGGGATCCAACATTTATTTATTTATTTATTTATTTAAACTTCATGTACAATAGTGGTACATAGGCGGACTTAATGCCACAAGGCATTCTCTACCAGTCAACCTGGAAAGGAACCTCTTAAGTGAAACAGTGAAATGCACTGCAGTTTAAAATGACTTATATATTCGAAAAATTTGTTAGGTTGGTATGTTATTTGTGACCATTTTAAATAAGGATATGTATATAATAGAAGTGGGACGTTATATCGGAACCAAAGATTTTAAATTGGTTTTTTTTTTCCTCACATGACACACTGTAAAGTACTGAAACTAATTGAAAACTTGTATAAATGAAGAGGGAATTCGCAACATCTATATACCTACATCTATATGTATATAAATCAATGCCACTTTTCGTTGTAATTTTATAACTCAAGAACGGGCTCACCAATCCAAATCAAATGTTTAGGCTTTGTTCGGACTATTTAGTAGATGGTTTATGTGATGTTTGGTAGGGTAGATTAGGGTACCTATAGTAGGGTAGAGTAGGGTAGAGTAGTGTAGAGTAGAGTAGGGTAGGGTAGGGTAGGGTAGAGTAGGGAAGAGTAGGGTAGAGTAGGATAGAGCAGGGTGGAGTAGGGAAGAGCGGGAGCGAAGCTACGCGGGCAAAAGCTAGTATAATATAATATAATCTGTGTGGTTCTTTCCTCAAAAGACCATATCAGACAGTATATGCATGGTTCTCATATGATTTGACCATTATTAGTTTACTGTATGGACTTTAAAAGAGACTTTGACCCCTGAGTTGGTTTCGGTGTTTCATCACAGAGTGAGAGAGGAAATACCGGCCTCATCTATTTTAAACAGACGATAAATTGACGTGTCAAAGTGATTTTAAAAAACCTATTTCATATAAGATCATTTAATAAATCTGTAGATAGAGTTTTTAGTTGTGCGCGCATCACGTAAAATGTACGATATCGATGTAGATGACTTTTATACATTAAAATTGTATGTAACTTGGTATATTACCTAGGCTTTGTTTCATCGCTATCCGTTAACTATATCGAAAGTTATACAGCATTCATTGACGAAGTTCGGGTCAGCTAGTTAGTTGCAAACATGAAACAAAACAACAAGTAAAAAGAAGTTTGAGTTCTTTTTAATAACAAGAATTTTTACAGAAGCCAGTCAAGAGGAAGAAGACGACCACCCTCCATCTGGTGGTCAAATTTACAAAAAGAAATCCAGCAAGCGACAAAGAAAGAAAAAAGAAAGAAAGAATGTAAGATAGAGAAAAAGAAATAAAACATGTTTATTTGGCAATTAACTAACAAGTATTGAACAAATAAGTATTGACAACTTAAAAGTAAAAAAATAAATAAAACAACAAAAAATGTCTCTCACTGCAGTGCCAAATAGGTTCAGTTCAGCATAATGCCAGACGACTACGTAGCAGTTGCCTGAGTCAAAGTCAAAGTCAAAATATTTTATTTCACATAGGCCTACATGGGCACTTATAAAACTTCTGAAGTTAGTGCACTGTTCCAAATTAGTTGTTTCTGATGGAGAAGAAGCGGCAAGAAACTTCCTGGTTACTTACTCTTTTAAAAAAAGTGGTCGATGTTACAACATTTATACGTAAGAACAGTGTAGACCAATACCGTAAACAAAAGCCCAAAAAAAAAATCATAATAAAAAAGAAGTAATTCTTAATAGGAAGTAATCTGAGAGTTCTTGGGGTAGTGTTCTCACATTCGCATAAAAAAAAAAAAACAAAAAAAAGGAAGCAATAAAAATATAAATAATTACAATTATCAATAAAATGTTAACAAAATATATTATCAACTAGGTACTTTATACTAGTTACCAAAAAATTTAAAAATATTGCATATGCAATGTGCTAAAGAAGAAAATGAAATAAAAAATGTAGGTATATTAAAACAGGGGTGGAGCAGTTAACAGACACAATATTTATGAGTTACCAGGGGGTCAGATGTGCAGAGATACCAAGTCATTGCCAAACAAGCGTGTCTTCGACATAGTCTTTGACCTTGTAATGTGCTTTTTTGTTTAGGACACGCTTAATATGAGTTTTGAATTTTCCCTCACTACATACGGTACATCACAAGGCCTAAACACAATACCACACAATAAACACATCAAAAATAAAAGAAGCAAAAAAAATAAAATTAAATAAAATAAAAATATCATTGATGTCTGCCTTATGGCTGCACCAAAATAGGTCCAGTAGCAGTCGGTGGTATTGCAGTAGTCTTTAACTGAATCTTTGAGAAGACTGAAGTCAGTCAAAGCTAGTTTTGACTAATCAATAGTTTTGTCTGTAACATATTATAATACAATTCTGTGGGTAGAAGGTCACGGTGAGTGGTGAGTCGACAGACGGGTCTAGCCAACTGTTAAGTATTACATGTAATTATTATGTATGCTAAATATTCGGTGACGTCATTGCACGGCGTCATGTGGTATGGATTGGTTCAAAATAGAATTATATAAGTACGGTATGTGTATGATGTGGCCTGATTATAGAAATTGATCACTTCAATATATGACTAAGTAAAACTGACCGTTACAGCAGTGGTGACCGAGTGCCGAGTGGTAACGGCCTCGACTTAGAAGTTGTAGGTCGCGGGTTCAAACCCTGCCAGGCGCATTGCTATGTGTTTCATCACCACTGCTCTCAAAATGGTGAAGGAAAACATCGTGAGGAAACCGGCATGTCCTAGAACCAAACATTCGAAGACATGTGACATTGGACCACGAATAAAATAATCATTGGAATCACCTTATCTCTTTCTTTTTTTTTATTGCACCTACCACTGTTTTTCTCTGCACCACCTAAAGGTTGACTGGAAGAAAATGCCTAAGGCATTAAGTCCGCCTCTGTACTTTTATGTGCATGAAGTATAAATAAAATAAAAATAAATAAATAAAATACCTAAATACATTTTTATGGTAACGGTTGTTCAGTACATTTATGGTTGCCTAATGTACTAACAGCTGATATTTTTTTCGCGATTTCGGCTTTGCTCCTATAGTAAAAATTGTTTGTTATCATGAGCACAATCACGTGTTTAACACGTTCGAGGACGCTACCACTTGAGACTGTGTACCAAAATGACACAGTAAATGTCCATACAACTTATACGACGTATGAGTACGTAGCCTCCCATGAAAATATATTGTTTTAAAGACATCATGACACAACCGTTTTATCACGTTATCGTATAAATACGTTATGTTATTAAAATTATTAGTAAAATTATTAATTCATAGTAAAATAGTATACTGTCTGGCTAAGGAATAATACATAAATCAAATAAATTAAATACTTGCGATGTATTGTCGCGTCAAATATTACGATACGCCACGAAATGTTTAGCGAACGCGAGCGCACCCCGCAGTGACGCAGCCGCGCTGAATGTAGGAGCGCGGTAGGCGGGCGCGACGCATATACACGTTGTGCGTATGTGAGTACCTTTCCCGCCCACTGTCAACGGCACTTATTTGAAATAGTTTAAAACTTACTCTACGTGACAGTAAAGCTTCGGGTATTTTAAATGTTGTGACACAAGATACATTCAATAGGATTTTAACTTGAACGTTCATCGGAAATGTACGTTCTGTCGTAAAGTAAAAAAAATATTTGGACGTCATTGTACGTTGTGCCATATCAAAATTTCGAACGATGACGTATAATCTCGTTCTGTCCTCGAACGTGTTAAGTATCGTACACTAATTGCCAGTCACCCTATATTTACAAGCTATGGTTGTAGCTATCAGGAAACACAAACTCCGACAGGGAATTCCAGTCCTTAGCTGTACCAATGAATATGTTCCCAAAACGTTTTTGTTTTAAAAGCACACAGGGGCGTAACTATATACCATCCGAGGCCCGTGACAAAATCATTAGGTGGGGCCCCAGGAAAATCGTCAACTTTGTAATAAATTACAAAGCTGGATAAATCACCAAAGTACAGACGTAAAATATTCTTTCTTATTATTAAATCGGTAGGTCTCTGAAATAAATTGATTTTTATATTTCGTCACTTAAGGTGGGCTTCGTAGTGGCGTATCTATAAGGTGGTCAAGCAGGCAAAATTCCACGGGAAATTAATCCTTTTTTTTTATTATAAATGCGTTTATTAAATCTTAACAATTTACTGGAATTCTTATATTTACTTATTCTGAACTCAAGGTCTCTCGAACCGGGGTCCCCACCGGGCCGGGGGCCCGTGGCATTTTGCCAGTCTTGCGACCCTATAGTTACGCCACTGAAAGCACATATTTAACCGCAATCTACGTGTCAGGGAAAATAGGTATGCTAATACTGAGTTACAAACATCATTATTTTGTTGTTTGCCTTTATTAATGGGAAAGCCCATGACTATTATGGGCCGCTGGACCCATACGTAATTTATAGTATTATTTAAGGATATTTTGTCATATATGTATCCTTTTCAGTCTCATTTACTCAAAATATTTAAGCAGCTTAAATGAATATGGAAATCGTTTGTCTTAGTATAGTCATGTGAAGAGAAGGGATGAAACGCATGTACTAAAAGAGTATAGATGGAGATGGATGGAGAGGAAGAAAATATGAATGGACTGTGTGAGGAGTGATATTAAAGAAAAAGGAGCTAATGATAGTGTGACGGGTGACAGGACAGCGACAGCTCCGCAGTCGTAGCAGATGTTAGAATTAGGTTTTCCTGAACTACTCTGCAGAGCGGCTCATCCCACCGTCTCTGGGAAGCTGGGTTATCGGGCGGATTTGTATTCGGGCAAGCAAGTCTCCAGGCATCTACAGCCTCGATGAAGCACGGCACATTGAAATCAATCAGTGAGGGAGATAGGATATTCCTGATCAATTTCTCAGTGCCGTGAACCGAGGATATAAAAGCTGGTAAACTAATACTAGAAATTTTGCGGAGTTCCGGTTCTTCTCCGTAAGAAACAAATCAATTTCGATGTTTGGGACATTCGATATATATTCTGTACTTTCGATATTTAGATATTTCGATGTCACTTTTGTAGATAATTAGATTTTAAATATATTGGACGTACATATATCACATATTACATTCGACATTATAACTTACGTTATATTTTAATTTTCTTGTTAATTTATATGGTCTTTCGATACTTAAATTTTCGATGTTTTGAACATCGACATTTTATCTGTAGGTATTTTAATCTTAGACATTTTAATATATCACTACCTACCTATTCACTCTAGCCTTGAAGACAGCCAAATTATAATCGGACGGGAAGACCGCAACAGGTAAATGTTCCAATGCTAATGAAATTAGTCGATGGTCTAATAATGTTAAATCATGTGGCTTCCCTGGTAGCTCATTAACTGTATTAACGTGTAATCTTTGATTTTTTAATCACATTATGTTTTTAGGGTTCCGTACCTCAAGAAGAAACACGGAACCCTTAATGGATCAGTTCGTTGTCCGTCTGTCAAGACTCAAGACCCTTTTTCTCAGGAACGTGTGGACATGATGTAATTAATATCAAACGGGTGCTATTTGCAAAATGGTGAAGGAAAACATCGTGAGGAAACTGGCATGTCCTAGAAACAAAAATTCGAAGAAACCCGCACTGGGCCCGCGTGGTGGATCACGCCCCATTCCCTCTCCTAGAGAGGAGGCCTGAGTCCCAGCAGTGGGATCATTATAAAGGCTGATTGTGATGATGATGGGTGCTATTTAAATAGATTTATTTTTCTTTTCTTTAAAAATCTACATTGCCTTCCAAATTACTAAGTCAACCAATAATTAACGAGCTTTAGAAGTATACCAACTTAACCACTAACTATCTTCTATATATTCTTAGCCATTTTTTAAGTATTTATAAAAAAATAACCACGAGGACTAAAGCAGGAGCTGCACTCCGCTTCGCTCTGTTTCTACCTTAGCTTTTTAACTTCACTTGATCGTATCGGAGTGTACCTGAGGTCGCTTCGCGCGCTCTTGTTCTAGAAATTTTTGGTTGCAATTGTAAAAAAGAAGTTCCAAGAAGGAGATGGCGGGACGACTTGCATGTCTTCCTTGGGAATTGAAAAGAGGTGGCTCAGAACCGGGAACATTGGAAGGAGTGGAAGGAGGCCTTTGCCCAGCCGTGGGACAGTATGGGCTAGATATAATAATAATAATAATTGAAGTTATAAAAAAAAAGGAATCGTAAGCTGCGAGATTGTTCGCAAGAGTTACCCTAACCCTGAATCGCAAAGACCAACAGTCCTTCTGTTGCCACGCCACACTGGTGGTTTTTAGTTAGTAAAAGTCTGACACACCCTCTTGCGTCATGAAGATGTTATTTGATGTTTTCCTACCCAAAAGAAAACGTATGATGTCAGACTAACGTAAGATTTTGTGAATGATAATACCGATGCGTCAGTAATGCGTTGCGAGACAAGTGACATCATTCATAAACGCGATGTATTTTAGATTTATTCAGTCAATCTTAGCCGTTTCCATTAATTTTTCCATAATTATCGTTTTTATAGGGTTCCGTAGCCAAATGGCAAAAAACGGAACCCTTATAGATTCGTCATGTCTGTCTATCTGTCCGTCCGTATGTCACAACCACTTTTTTCCGAAACTATAAGAGCTATACTGTTGAAATTTAGTAAGTAGATGTATTCTGTGAACCGCATTAAGATTTTCACGCAAAAATAGAAAAAAAAAGCGTTTTTTTTATTGATAGGCTCGCGCTTGAGCATTATCTCGTCTGCAGGCCTAGCCAAGTTACGACCTTTTCATTTCGATTCTCTTTTGTCAATCGCCTCTAGTCGGCAACGTCTCTGATTCCTTTGTTCTGACTTACCACATGACTGAGCGTTGTGGTCACTTCATTCCCATACATTTGAAGTTTTCTACTAGATATAATGATATTTACATTTCAAATAGGTTTAAAAAACACTTTTTCATTACTCATACTCTGAAAGTAGGTCTGAAGTTGCCTGAGGAGCGGGCTGAAAGTGATACTTTTCATCCCTAGGGAGTTTTACTTTACAACTGACAGCTGTCAAATTATTTAAAAAAAAAACTAGTTCTATCTTCACATTTCTATTGAACCATGTTCCAATTTTCCATACAGCCAGTCAATCACAGCGTGATATAAAATTAAAATAACTTAAAGACAAGTATTAATTGACAAATGAAAGACAAATTTTATATTTTATGTGATTTATTTCTATAAAATACTTTATTTAAAAAAAATTACAATTAATTTCTAATTTTTCATTAATGAGGCTGAATAGCTGGCCGGCCGCAGAAAAAAAAACAAAATGGCGGGAAAATGGCAATCAGTCGTTGATTTTTCGAGTTTTGTTTACGTTTCCGTACAACAGAGATTTGTATTAACACGTTATGATTATCAGATTAAAATAGTGATTTAACGCCTAATTTCATAAGAGAAGAGGCTAAAGCAGTAGTGGAATACTATTTACCGCCTAAATCAGAAGAAAGATACTTACTTAAAATCATAGGTACGACGACTCAGGTTTTACAAATTTTTTATTTTATTTTTAGTTTCCTCGTATTCGTAATGAAAAGCACAGTGTTTACCTCGGGGTGAAAGTAACCCATTTAACCCCTCGAATTAGCGACCTCGCTACGCTCGCCCGCCAACTCCTTCTCGGGACGAAATGAGTTACTTTCACCCCTAGTGTAACAATGTACTATTACCGGTTTTTGTTTTTTGGTGGGAAAATTAGTCCAATGACAACCTCCGCTCTTGGGCGGAGCGGAAGATAGTGTCAATTTGACGTGTAAAAACGTGTTCCTATGAAATCTTGAAGGAACACTTTTAGAAGTCAATTTTTTTTTCGTTCGTTTAAGCTAGATGAGGCCGGTGTTTCTTAGCTGACTACAAAACAAAAAAAAAAAAAAGAAAAATGAGAAAAAAATATCAAAAGTTGCAATAGTTATTAAAATTAGAGCGTACTGGAGCAGGTCAATCTCAAGCCTTTTCGTCTTCAACATAGTCCTTAACAGTGTAAAAAGCCGTTTGGCAAAGTTTTCGCTTTACAAATGATTTGAATTTATTAAGGCTGAATTGTTGAATATGACTAGGAAGTTTATTATAGAAGTGTATGCATTGACATCTAAATGAGCCCCCTATTTTTTGAAGTGAAAACTTCTTTAGCGGCGTTGAGCACTTTTGGGTGGGTATAAAATCTTAAACTCGCGTCAGGACACGTGACCCTGATCGAAAAAGCGTAAGACGGTGACGTCATCGATATCTAAGTACTAGATAGGGCGTGCTGAACACTCACTTCAAACGAATCCTTTGCACTGAATTCTAGGCAAATTGACATTGATGACTTTAGTGCAATTTTGACGTTCATACAGTTGAGAGCGGAGCTTATAAATTCAAAAGGAAGTGAATTTGGGACGTAAATAATAATTCAGTAGTCATGAAAATAAAATAATTGATTATTCAAGCAATTTAATTGCTTCAAATTTCGTAATAGTATGTTAGAAATAATATTATTTTATTTAAAAGATTTTCCATTTTACAATCATAGACTAAAACATGCAGATGTTCCATCCCACAAAAACCGGGTTTTTTACCTACAACTGATTTAGTGAACACGAATTTGCATGATGTTTTATTCCGTTTGTTTTTTTTTTTTAAATATTCTGTTTAATATTTTTTTCTTTTTTGTATAAATAATAGGTACCAATGAATTCCGTCAAATTCAATAAATATGAATACGTCTGTTTTGCGATACTGTAAAAACTCAGGTTCAGTTGAATTTGTAGTCATATGTGTAATATAAGTGATACATCACTGAGTGATCATTACTGTTATTGAGATTTCGTCCTTCATAAACTATAATTATAATTATTTCAAGTTTGTTCACTCTGGTCAGCCGAAAAGAGAAAAATTGATAAAATATCTTAAGAGGATAGACGTGACAACACGTGGCTTCCTACAAAATATCCTTTTATCTGCTCTTCACACTTTTAAACTGATGATACTAAAGCTGGAAAACGTTTTCTAATGAGTCGGTTATTCCTTGCAGTAATGCTATTCCTTCAGAATTTGCCTTTAAAACATTTATAGCTTTCCCCTACATCATTAAACCAAGTGCAAATTTCTGACTCCGAATCAATTTTTGATTCGCCCCGAAAAACAAAGTTGAAAATAGATTTAAAAAAAGTTTTAGTTTTTTATGTAATTTATTTCATCCCCATTGCTCTCAAAAAGATGAAGGAAAGCATCATAAGAAAACCAGCATATTTCAAAGACATGCGACATTCACCAACCCGCACTTTACCTTCACTTTTCTTGGACTGGCCGACATTTGACTATTCAAAAGTGCCTGTAAATGGTCTATCCAAATTTCCAAATCCAAACTAATATTATAAATGCGAAAGTAACTCTGTCTGTCTGTCTGTCTGTCTTTGCTTCACGCCTAAACTACTGAACCGATTTGTGTGAAATTTGGTACAGACATAGTTTGGAACTTGAGAAAGGACATAGGATAGTTTTTATTACAAAAAATAAAATAAAAAATAAAATAAAAAATAAAATAAAAAATAAAATAAAAAATAAAATTTATTCCGGACATACAGCGCCATCTATTGGTCTGCCGGAAGTCACTATTCCACGCGAACGAAGTCGCGGGCAAAACCTAGTTTGAAATAAATGCTTTGATTTTGATTTTGATTTTGCACTGGGCCAGCGTGGTGGTTTACGGCCCATTCCCTCTCCTAGAGAGAAGGCTTGAGTCCCAGCAGTGGGAACATTAAAAAGCTGATTACGCTATAGTTATAGTTGTTGTTTGTTTTGTTACTAAATATTAGCAGCGCAGTCCTGACCATCATTTTCTGGTGGTTCAATGGTTTCATTATTTTACACGATTTTGAATTCACTAATTATTAGACGTATTTTTCTGAATTTACACTAACGTGGACTATTGGTAAAATTTTTTGTGAGTTTTATTGTAATGTGAAGTATTGTAGGCAAAAACTATGTCACTTCTGCGGTATAAACATCTATATGGATAACATGTCATTACACTATGTTGAACTAAACGCGTAAGTACTTCGAAATTCATGGCGCTTAAGACGTTTTGGTCGTGAAAAAATTATCCTCTAAAAGCTATCAGCGCTTTATATTTTAATAGTTCTGTTAGACGACATAATGCCAATGTAGCGCTGCAGCAGATTTTCGTTTTAACTTTTCAATATTTTGACAAATCTTTTCTATGAAAGGACCTGTCTATCACTAGAATATAAGTCAATGGGCGACGTTGATTTTTCGGAGAGATAAACTTTTTAATGTAAAATAATTGTAATAGTTTTAAAGTGTTAAATTTTTAATGTAATATAAATTGTCATGTTTGTGTACGATAGCGCAATAAATGAATATTGTATTCTACCACATAAATGATAGTACTTTTATACTGATAAAGCAATTGGTGCAAAATGATTCCCTAACCATTCCAAAATATCAAACATGCTCAACGTTAATAATCAAGTTTTCACTTCTGCCGGCACTCCCGGAGTGCAACCCGTCTTTTTTTGAGCCTTTTGTTGCAGGAACTACAAATTTGTGTTTATTCCTAGTAAAATTATGAATATCACTATATTTTTTAACATGTTTTTATTTTTATGTGCATACAAAATATTCTCGTAAATGTACTGTGAAGGTACAGTCTTAAAATTTATCTCTAATGTTACGGCCACATTACCGTGATATGCCAATAATTATTGCCATAACTTCAATAACGACTAGGTGTAACCACGATTTATGGCCATAATTGTACAATGCCAATCAATATGGCAAATGGCATAAATAAAAAAAAAATGATCGCATGACGACGCACGTATCGACCGACATGGAGTAATCAAATGAAAAAGCGCTCGATTTTTTGGAATTATTCCAATGTTCTTGTAATAAATGAGGAAGTGGAAAAAAACTTCACTTTTAAAAATTTCCTACTTAAATTACCAACAGCTGCAGCTTCAACCTTCATCTTGAAAAAATTATATTTTTTTGCCGCCTAATTTATTGACATTTCTAGGTAAACTCTAGTGTAACCATACCACGTCACACGTCACGCAGTAATTTAAACGGTAGTTAAATGCTATAATTATTGCGGTAACAAAATTTCGAATTTGACTAACAGCGTATGCTGCAGAGCTAAGATTTTTTGATAATTTGTCTATAAGTGGGACCCACTGAAGCTTAGCATCTAGAGTTATGCCCAAGAACACTGTAGTATCTTCTGGACTTAACTCTTTACCTTTTATTAGCACACTCCTTTTATTAGCACACTGGTTTTTACTAGCCTAACATGAGGCATGGTAAATCTTAACGAAAAGAAAACTTAATACATTAAGTTTTCTTTTCGTTAAGAAGAAGGTTATTTACATTAAACCAGTGTACTATTTTTGAGCTATATTTATATCGTCAGAAACCGGTTGCTGACATTTAAGTTTAAACAAAAGTGAAGTGTCGTCTGCAAACAGCACTATAATTATGTATGATGGTTATCCTTTATGAGGTAAGGTAGGTCGCTTATAAGAAACAAAAATGGACCAAGTATTGAGCCCTGGGGGATACCCATTTTTACCACAGATAAGGGGAGATCTTTTTCCGTTTACATCAACTCTCTGAATCCTTTCACTAATATTATGTTAGAAGATCCAAGAATGAGTTCTGGATTCCGTAATGGTGTATTTTTCTAATTAATAGTTCATGGAGAACGTAATCGAAGGAGTTGTCTTAATAATATCTACGTAAGTCACATGTCCAAAATTAAAATCAGAATCGCAAACTTTAACATTCTCTTTAAGCAGAGACTCTGCAGCAGTGGGTGATGAGTTCAGAGATTTTGTTGTTGATATGAGGATCTCTGAAAAAAAAGACCTCAAAAACCGCGGCAACCTGTGAGTCTGAAGTGATCACATTGTCATTAATTACAAGTCTATAGTCACTAGATCGTCTTGTAGATCTTCCAGTTTCACTATTTACCTATAACATTCCAAGTGACGATTGTAGATTATAAGCTTGGCTAAGCCCCCAGATGATAAACGATGACATGGTCAACGATGGAGCACGCTGGCTTAGAAGCAACTTATTCACTTACATAAAAACCCTTAATTTTTTTGTGATAAAAAAGAAAACTTATCAGAAAACACAGACTCCGGAATTTGCTATCATCCCTTATCGGCTGTCGTTCCACAATTTTGGCCACAGAGAGTATACGCGAGTATAAATTGGATTCGCAGCCTCGACAGTGCTCTAAAAAAGTCTATTTACTCGAAGACCGTTCGCGTGTTCGTTAACAAGACAAAAACTAGCTCGATCGTAATAACTCGCTTATTACCGGTCTCCTTACGAAAGCATGAAGTATCTCAGACCTCAGTAAGTATCAGTAGGTTTTAAAAACATTGCGCAGTCAAGTGTCATTGACACGAGATCGTAAAACAGCATATCGTTTCAAGGCCTTATGTGCAATATTAAACCAGGTGTAAAGTTGCCAGTGTTGTTAGGTTGTTCGGATGAGTTGCTGTGACCCTGGAATACAAAAGGCAACTGAAGGAACAGGATGGGGGGGCGAGTGAACAGTTTTCCAGTATGGTTTAGCGCCCACCCCAGGCAATCGTCTCATTCTGCGAAGTAGTAATGCTGATGAAGGAGGCGGACGCTCGAGTGAGGGAACGGACTTCCTTGAAGCACTGAGATACTTTCGACCCCGATTTCCAGCTACCGCAGGCGTGAGCTTGCGGACGACGAGCAATGGGTAGCTTGCCGTCTGGTGGCTGTCCGGACCGAGTCCAAGTCGTATACGGCGCGTTGTGTCTTACTCACGCTTCAAAGCGAGGCCGAAGCCTGCCGGGACCATTGGATGACTTTCGGAAGGGAAACCCCAATCCTGGAACGCTAGACTTTAGGTCAGCGCAGCGAAAAGGATTTTATTAAGGCATTCCAAAATCAACTTTAATTGTATTAAAATAAAGTACATATAAGCTTAAACCTGACAAAAAATGCTACACTTCCCGCGTATCTTCGACATACGCCATCCGTCATAAAATGCCTGAGACTGCGCGAGAATTATTCCTCTCTGTCTGCGCTGACCCTTAGACAATAGTTAAAAACGTTATGAATATTGAAGTTTTGGAATTGTTACATTAGAAATTTTGTACCATTTGGATTTATGAAAATCTTTATTTTGAAATTCGATTTTATGACTGTCGGATGAATCTCCTTTAAAGCATTTTATATCAAATAAGCCATCTACAGCCATTTTGAAACGTTAAAAAGACAGCCTGAAAAATTTGCTAATTGCACATTCAAAAGCGTAGATCTCTATGGAGAAGAATGTGCAAGAAACTCCATGGACATTCTTTTCAATTATGTGTTACAAATATCTCTTTATATGTTTCTGTTTCTTGATTGTTGGTAGGTTCGCGCTTGACCGCCATATCATCTGATGGAGAGCGACGATGCGGTCGACGATGGAACGCGCTTACCTAGAAGAAACCGATTCGCTCTCGACTTTTAACCTTTCAATCGTGATAATGACAGACACAATTGAAAGACAATAGATGCGCGAACGCCGGCGTTCGCTTGGGGTTTAATGAATTAAAGATTCCCGGGTTGTAGCTATTATGTGAGAACAATGTAAGTAAATAAATTAAAAATAAAAGCTATATATATATATATATATATTAACCTTTTCTATATCGTGGAAATTACAGACACAATAGAAAGACAATAGGTGCGCGAACGCCGGCGCGGCGTTCGCTTGGGGTTTAATGAATTAATTTATTAGTTCATTAAACCCCAAACGAACACTCCGGTCTTCATATTGCCTTTCTAATGTGTCTCTAATAGGGTAGTTTCCAGGGTTAAAATAATTACATTTTATTTAGTCCGTATTTTAGATTATAAAAAAATATTGGACTCGTATTTTTTCTTTTTTCGATTAAATAAAAAATAACAAAGATGACACGTAACTTTAATGGGTTATTAAAGTTACGTGTGACGCCACCCCGTGCGAAAAAATGTATCACGGTGCTATTGTCTTTGTCATTTTTGGTTTAATTTACAAATAAAAAAATACCCCCCTTATTTTTGAATAATCTAAAAGTCAGACTAATTACATTTTTTAAGGCAACTAGCGTATTACAGAATTTAAAAGGCTAATATAGCCACTGGCAATAAAGTGTTTTGTATTCGAGGATGCGGAGGTGCTCAAGTGGAGCTCACTTCACCGTAGCTCCACCGTGTCCTCCGGTTGCCTGTACCGATACCGATCGATCTGTTGATTTGAAAGACATGAAATGCAAGTTCACGATCGGACTCACCGCCCTCCACAGCCGGGAGCAACAACCCATCATTCATAACTACGTCATCGTATTGCGTACAGTTCATAGAGCATGGAATCACCCCGCGCGGTTAGACGCGTCAACACTTTATTTAAAAAAATCTTTTCTCCATCGTGTATAAGTCCATAAACATGTAAACTCACATGCACCAGACGTCCAGTCCCGACACAACTATCTGGGTGCCATACACAAAAATACTGATTAAATGTTCTTCAGAATGTACATAACATATTTAGATCAATCAATATCCGGGCGCAGCTGGACGAAATTAAATACTCATACTGCCGCCTAGGTGGCAGTACGAGTATCTGTCCATTTACTTACTATACGCCTTAAACACTGCATATTTTAATCAACATATAATTTGACAATGACCTGTAAATTGAAAAAAACTAAAGATAGGCCTGACCTGCAGTCTGCGTTGCGTACAAACTACCTACAGGTTATTAAACTCGCTCAGCTGACGTTTCCTTAAAGAAATTAATTTCGTACATGCGTAAAATATACGAGTTTTGAAAAAAAAGTTACTTTATTATTTAATTTTATCTCTACAAATCGATACTGTTTCATGTACCGGATCGACCCTCCACGGGATTAAAACGATTAAAATTTAGCGGTGTATAAGCATGTAGCATGCATATCCATGAATGAGCATGTGTGTACAATGCCTCCTCTAGCAGATTCTTGCTCTGTGGTCCGATCTGTTTACTACAAGAACTATTTCTGTACTTTTACTCAATGGAAAAAACTTCACTTTCTGAGAAGCGCGTGAGTAATAACATTAACTGATAAATGTTTCATTCAGAGTGGTTGGAATGCAGACGTAGAATTTAAAGTATGTGACAGAAGTGGCCGTGCTGGATCGTCAAGACTTCCACGGTGAGCGAAGGCGGGGGGGGGGCGGGGGATATAATTGGGCTATACTGTGACTGTGACCTAAGTTAGGACTTTATCTAAATTATTATTATCTAAAGGGAAAATTTGACTGACATAATAATATTATCAACGCATAGCTCTTCTTCTTCTCTTCTTCTTCTTCCTGCCCTTATCCCATATTACTTGGGGCCGGAGCAACATGTTTTTTTCTCCCATTCTGCCCTGTCACCCGACACACTATCACTAACTCCTTTTTCCTTCACATCTCTCCTCACACAATCCATCCATATTTTCTTTGGCCTCTCTCTTCCTCTCCATCCACATGTATACTCAGAATTTTTCTGCTGGGGCTAAGAGCGTAAATGTACAATTTCTAAAACGGATCTTGAGCGCACGGCGTCAGAGTAGGGATCGCTTTGCGCATTCCATACATTGGCGAGCCAATCATCGTCGTTGTTACGTTACACACATGCAGCAGCGCAGGGAGCGAATCATGAGTGACGTCTATGACGCGATGTCGCGGCGAGCTAATCACTGACACTCCCCCCGCCCCCGCGTCTCACTTCGCACCACTAAAGAGACCGAATATTTGACTTCTGAGCAACTTGAAGCCAACGCTCAAGATCCGTGGCAGCAATTGTACAAGGTTTCCTTTTAAGACGTCAGCTAGCACTAAGAGAGGATTTTCCAAAATTCACCCCCGAAGGGATTCAGAAACGGGAGTCCAAAGTTTGTATGGAGAACCTTCTTTTATGCGGAGGAAGAAGCTGGCAGAACAAATTCTTAAAAATTATTTCTTATAAATTCTTATATAATTATTATTTATTAATCTTTCAATCGTGGAAATTACAGACACAATAGAAAGACAATAGGTGCGCGAACGCCGGCGTTCGCTTGGGGTTTCATGAATAGACTACCGAAAACCGAACAGGGCATAAATAAGTACATATGTATGTTAGGAGGAGTGAATATTGATTTTGCATGTAAGTTCCTCTATTGTTGTATGTATTAGTACATTGTTTCCTATTTCCTTAATTATATGAATAGTTCACGTGCACCAAACTAAAATTTATTCATTATTTTAATGTTGTTAATATCCGGTTCCTGCAGTGGGAAAGCGCCTATGATATATATATCTACAAGATCCTTAGAAGAAATCTCTTTCTTCACCTGTTATTCGATTATGATAAATATTTTATGCTAGATAATGCTTTCATTAAGACATTCCGAACAGGTTGCCTAGCTATTTTGATATTTTTGATTTTAACCAAATACTTCCAAATTGAGTTCTATCGTTACTAATAGCTTATAGTAGAGTAAAAACACTAATAAAATTAACAAGAAAAAAAATCGATTAAATAACAACAAACAAATGACGGTAAATTTTGGTGGCCTTTACTCATCTCACCTCTTTGGGCGAGTCAACCTTCCTATGTGCACCAAAAAAAAGGAGGCAACCTTTAGTTATTCAGTTCCTTGGGGCACATTCTTTCAGCTGATGCTCGACTTTTCCAAATAACAAATGAGGGGGTAATTGACGTCAAAAATACAAATATTGCTTAACATCAGTGGCACCAGATTTTGCTAGACAACCTATGCGCAATGTCTTAATGAACGCATTATGTGGCAGCATATCGACGGTTGAAAGGCAAAATGGTGTAAGCGACATTGAGTAAACTTTACAAAAAAGTGATTTAAAGTCAAAATATTGAGTTCACTTTTGTAAAGTTTACTTTATGTCGCTTAGATCATTTTGCCTTTCAACCGTCGATATAATCTTAATTAAAAAGGTGACGGGATGATCTGGACGCGTACAGCGTACTACGAGGACTGCAAGTAGCGTAGCTATGGCGTGGGCGAAGTGGGCCTCGCTCACGGCCTCGTCTCTAAAGGGGCCTCGCACAAGCGAGGGCTCTTTAAAGAACGAGGGTTTTTTATGATTGATAGTCTTGCGTTTGACCTCTATTTCTGATGGTAAGCGACGAAATGGTCCACTTGGTCGAACATTGTGTTGCGCCAACTGCTGTCTCGTTTTCGAATTTATGAAAGAAAAAGGCCTCGCTGGTGTGCTTTGGCCCACGTCAAAATTAGTCCACGCTACGCCTCTGGCTGGTAGATACTTAGTTCTATATTATTTACTAGCTTTTCCCCGTAGCTTTGCCTGTGTACAATAGCCTATGTCACTCAGGAATAAAGCAGCTTTCTATCGGTGAAAAAAAATTAACAATCGGACTAGTACTTCCAGAGATTACCTCCTACATACAAAAAAAAAAAACTTTACTTCTTTATTATATTAGTTTAGAAAAGTCCCTCACTGATGTGCTTTCGCCCACGTCAAAATTAGTCCACGCTACGCCTCTGTCTGGTAGAAACTAGTTCTATAGTATTTACTAATAAACTACCGAATAGGACAATAAGTACCTAGGTATGTTAGGAGGAATGGATATTGATACATTTGTATGTATTAGGATATATAATATTGTGTTGTTTCTGCTTTGTTTTATATACATATTAGGTATACATTATTTTCCATTTCCTTATATTATGAAATGGTTCATATTAAGCACCCAACTAAAATTTATTTTTTTTAGGGCCTTTATTTTAGGTGGAAAATCATCCAATGACATCTCTCACCCGCCCGTGGACAGCGAGCTACATATTGCTCGTCGTCTACAAGCCTGCGCTACGGTGGCCGGAAATCGAGATCGGGAACCCAGTGGCTGAAGCGTGAGCGTCGCTACCTGTCTATTTTGTGGTCGTTCGCTCGCGCGAGCACGTGTGGCCTCCTCCTTTGTTAGCATTACTGCTTGCAGAAGGAGACTACCGCCTGCCACTCCTCCTCGCTCCGGACAATGGCTTTTATCAAGGCCTTAAAGTTGTTAACATCCCCTAGTTAAATGTTCTCTAAGATTAATTCACAAAAATGGTATGGTACAAATTTTAATTATTTATTCTATATACTTATAATAAATCTGTAGACCAGAAAATTCTGTACATTGACAATATCAATAAAATAAATGGCAGGGTATGTTACTAGACCGACACCGAACCCAAAAATGTGATTAAAAAAATTTTTGTCTGTCTGTCTGTCTGTTTGTTCAGCCATCATGCAAAAACTACCGGTTCGATTACGATGAAACTTGGTATAATTATTATTTAATATTCTGGGCACCACACTGGGTACTTTTTATCCCGGAAAAGTATAATACAATAAAAAACAAACTTAATTTTGCGGTTTGATCCCTAGACCCGATTACTGTACCAATCGCAAATAATAAGTTTGTCGTAGGTTACGTCACCCGCAGTGGAGTTCACTAAGGGGCGCTGCATACGGCTAAGATCCATATGCTAATATTATAAATAGGAAAGTGTGTGAGTGTATCGGTTGGTCCGTTTTTTCACGGCAAAACGGAGCTACGAATTGACGTGATTTTTTAAGTGGATATAGTTGAAGGGCTGGAGAGTGACATAAGCTACTTTTTGTCTCTTTCTAACCCCCCACAGAAAGAGGAACCGTGTTATCCCGAATTTAAGACGAGCGAAACCGCGGGCAAAAAGCTAGTTATTAAAATTAGTGTTTTTTTTTTATATGTTATAAACTAGTACTTGAGTGCGATCCCGCCTGGTGGTAAGCAGTGATGCAATCGTTGATGATGAGGCGCACTAGTTTATTATGAGCCTATTCATATACTATTGTAAGATATACCTAATCACACTAATTATTATAAAGCCAAAAGTTAAAGTTTGTGTGTTTGTTACTTCCCTCTCAAACTTCTGAACGGATTTAAATGTTATTTGGCACAAGGATAGATTGTCCTGAAATAGCACATAATTATAATAGTTCTTATTATCCCGGAAATATGCACCCTTATGTGCACCCCTATACGGGGTGTATATCATTCTACGGGGTGATGTCATTATTGAGTTACAATCATAATTCAAGCTCTGAAATATTTAGGTTTAACTATCAAAGAAATTAGTTATCCTAATAATATTGCTGTACTACGAATAATTCTTTATTTATTATTAGCAAAACTTATAAAGACGTAGTCTTTATTAATAAAAAATAAAATAAATAATCCTATATTAATCACGAATTACTTAAAGATAAAAAAAATACTGATTATAAAAAGAGCTGAAATCAATTCGATAATAAGTGAATTTGATTTTAACATAAGTAAGGGCGTGGACTCATGTCTACGGTGCGGCGCCGTTTGCCGTTCAACGGTATGGCACCGCGCCGTAGACATGGGTCCACGCCCTAAGGGATCACAGGCAAGCACTAGTTTATAAGTACATAAATTAAAAAGGTACTACTTTCATTTATGTAGGTACTCTCCCAAGGAAAAACCACGAGGCATTACGCAGTTCCAAGTCTAGACAGTCCATAGAATTACCTGACTATAGTAATATAGGCCAACGTCTAGAATAACCTATTACAATGAGGAAAGAGCCCATAGCGGCGTGTTGACCTGTCCTCACAGATGACCCATTTGTACTGATGTTATGTGCGTCACTATAATATGTCCTGACGTCCTGAGTACCTACCTTTTCTCCGGTTTTTTTTCGGGGGTGTAAATCATCCAAATGACATCTCCCGCCTTTGGGCAGAGCGGGAGATAATGTCAGACTCTTACTGAGTAAAAAACCCATCCCGTTCCTTCGTTGCCTTTCATACCGAGGCTGAGCCTCCCTTTCGGGAACAGACTCTCACTCCAGTAGGCTTCGACCCAGCTGGGCCCCTACGGTTGCTGACAACCCCTTGAGGCGCGCGGGAACAGTGCGCGCCGTCAACGACTTGGGCTCGGTCCGGACAGTTACCGGACGGTCGGACAGCGAGCTACGGTGGCCGGATTTTTTTTCTAGTAAGACGGCAAAAATCGTCTTTGCCCGGAGCGGCTATGTAGTTAGATCGAGCTCTGCCTGTCCTATCAGATGACCCATTTATGCTGATGTTACGTGCGTTGACTTCCAGTCTACTTAATCTGATACTTCCGCAATTATATACTGTACAGAGTGATTCATCGATCAAGATTCGTCACCAGTAGGTAGAGACCACAGAACAAATGAAAGTCATCTATTCTGTGGTAGGGACAAACCTGATGCATATAGTTTAGACTCTGTGGAATCAAGCCAGAACTCACTCAGCTTACACGTGCGCCACATACGAAGATCTGGGTGCGTCGGTCTCCATACATTTTACATGGAAACTTGACTTGTAGAGAGAGCTACACTTGATCCGCGCCATGCGACGTCGTTCTACGTACAAATCAGGTGTGTTACAGTTATCGGCACGGATCTTGAGCGCTGGATTCAAGTTGCGCAGAAGTCAAATACTCGGTCTCTTTAGTGGGACGTGAGACGCGGGAGCGGGAAATGTTAATGTTGATTGGCTCGCCTTGCCATCGCGTTATAGACGTCACTCCTGATTCGTTCCATACCCTTGTTGCGTGTATCTAACAACGACGACGATTGGTAACGTAAGGGCCAGGCCACACGGTGCGGTGCGGCTCCAGCGCGGCGCCTGAGCGACGAATCGGCGGGCCGTACGAGCGGGGTGGCGTCACTCGTGTGCCCGCTGATTCGTCAATCAGTTGCCGCGCCGGAGCCGCACCGCACCGTGTGGCCGGGCCCTAACTATATACGTGTGCGTCGGTCTACGTCGACGCAACTAATCAATTTTCAGATTTTTCCTATACTTGTGCTATGAGACCTTGCTTCACGCCAAATTTCAGGATTCTCGGTCAACGGGAAATTCCCAATAATAATAATAATAATATTCCACAACTATCACACAACGCCGTCTAGTCCCAAGCTAAGCAGAGCTTGTGTTATGGGTACTAGACAACTGATAAAAATACTTATATATTTCTAAATACATACATATTATAGATAAATTACACCCATACACAGAACAAATGATCGTGCTCATCACACAAACATTTGTCTTGGGTGGGAATCGAACCCACGACCTCCGGCATAGCAGTCAGGGTCACTAACCACTAGACCATCAGGCCTGTGAATTTTGATTCCTTTGAGAGAGATTTATTCACAGCTTCAAGGGATCGCAGATCGAAGTACATGGTTTTAATTTCAACTGGTGGTTTCATGGTTTTTTCTTGAGTGAATAGGCTCTTAATAAACTAGTGCGCCTCACCATCAAAGATTGCATCGCTACTTACCATCAGGTGGGATCGCAGTCAAGCACTAGTTTATATTAATTAAAAAACCGGGTTTTAATTTCAACTCCATACCTCCACGCGTTCAATCATCTCAATTAAAAAAAAAATTAAAACTCGATATAGCTACGCGTTCCCGAGATAAAGGGTCTTGACACACAGACAGACGGACGGTCAACAAAGTGATTCTCTAAGGCCGTTTACACATTTGTATGGAGCCTTAGAGGGCGTTTAATATTATGCCGCAGTGGTAGCGGTACCGTCGCCGCTGCCGCTGCGACACTGGACGCGCTGCATAGGCGGCGTTTGTGTCACTGGTTCTGCGATGAAATACCACAGCTATTGCGGCACCGTAGCGGCGAAAATGCTGCCGCTGTGGCATGATCAATCAATCTCCTACTGCTCTGTCCCTCTCATACTTCTGATTTTTTTCATTCTTCCTTTCATATAGAGTCCATACTTCTGTGGAATGCGCTTCCTCACGACATCAGGATGGCCACCAGTCAAAGTTGCGGCAATACTTTCAGAACAAATAGCGGAGTCGTTTCAAAACCCCCCTTCTTCTACTTTATATAAATATATATGTAGGTATATATTACATTAAATATATATGTATGTCTATTTTATTTATATATAAACATTTGTACCCTTAATAATCCATGTTTTGTTGTTTTTTTTTGTGCACCTGCCATGTTTTCTCTTCACCACCCTAGGTTGACTGGTAGAGAATGCCTAAGGCATTAAGTCCGCCTTTGTACCTGTGCGTTGCATAAAGTTCTAATAAATAAATAATACGGAACCCTAAAAATAGCTTATCAGTCTTTCTATAGTATTTACAGTAATTCAGTTACTTTGAACACTTTATAGGCATTGAGACAAGCACGTCTCTAGAATTGCTTTTATAACAAAGAACAATGTAACGTCTACAATGATTCTTTTCCTGGTTCACGATGACCCTGACGTCATTATGACCAGTCTTCTGAACTGCCTCCAGTTCAAAGTTCAAGGTCTCTCGTTCATGAACAGAACGAAACAATGGTTAGTATTGTTTTGTTTCGTTTTTGTTATTAATTCTGTTGTTTTTTGTTCGTCTAACGAAGTTTTGAGTAGGTACTTGAAATTTGATTTTCGGGAATCACAATAAACAATAATAAGTTCTGTCTGAATTGGTCCGTCTTAAAAGTGTGCTCTCAATAATACCTCGTTTCTTTTTTTCTTACTTTTTTAGCCTCCGCTGGCCGTCTGTCTTTCCATCTGTCAGAGGGCTGTATCTCATAAACTGTTAAGGCTATATTTCACTGGGACACCACGCAGACACCAGAGTCGCTACACCACACTGAGACAGTGTTTAAATGCTATAACTATATTAGAGTTTAATTTTTTTTATATACATCGCTAAATTTTAATCGTTTTAATCCCGTGGAGGGTCGATCCGGTACCCGAAACACTATCGATTTATAAAGATAAAATTAAAAAATAAAGTAGGTACTTACATTTTTTTCAAAACTCGTATTAATTTACGCATGTACGAAATTAATGTCTTTAAGAAAACGTCAGCTAAGCGAGTTCAGTGACCTATAGGTAGTTTGTACGCAACGCCGACTATTAACTACAGGTCATTGAACTCGCTCAGCTGACGTTTGCCCACTATCTCACCTGATGATGTGGCCGAAGATGGAACACGCTTGCCTAGAAGCAATCTATTCACTCTTGACTTCAAGACCCCTAGGTTATACATATATAGCTATCAGGAAATACAGACTCCGGCAGGGAATTCCACTCCTTAGCTGTACGCATAATGAATATGTCCGCTTTGTACGTATGGGTGGGATGTCTACCATGTACAGTTGCCATAACGGATCTTGAGCGCTCGGCGTCAGAGTGGGGATCGCTTTGCGCATTCCATACATTGGCCAGACAATCGTCTTCGTTGTTAGATACATGCAGCAACGCAGGGAACGAATTAGGGGTGACGTCTATGACGCGATAGCGCGGCGAGCCAATCACTGACACTCCCCGCTCCCGCGTCTCACTTCGCACCACTAAACACACAACCGCTCAAGGTCCGTGATGGCAACTGTACCGATGTTATAGCACTAGAGATACCGCGTGCAAACTACTTAAATAACATAGGTACTAACTCTTCAATTTTATTCGAAACCTATAAACCGTAATTATTCAAATAGATACCAATGGAGATTACATAGCATGATAGGCTGGTTACTAGTAATTTGGGTAAGTCCCAAGTCCCAATTTGTATCTTTGTATTTTGTGTTATTGGTACATTTTGCGATCACTACTAACCTATCGATACAGATGGTGAGATATGATATCTAGTATTTAAACTAGCTATAATTAAGATAGGTATTTTAATCGCTAGATCAAACGTTGGGCGAAATATGATAGCCTAAATAATAAAAAAGAAAAAGGATTCCACTCCTTATCTGTGGGTACGCATAATGATTTCCGACCAAAAAAATAATAATCTAGCAGCAGCCGAGCCGAAGCCTGGCATTTCTTCCTTTCGTATGGGCGAGGCCACAACCGTTGCGACGTCGCACAAGGCATCGTGGAATTGCCCGGTGTGCTGTCGCAACGTACAGATCTGCGATGCGATGACGCCCAACCTTGTAGTGCCCATGCCACAGGAGTTGTCAGCAACAGCAGGGGCCCAGCCGGGTCGAAGCCTACTGGGGCCAGGTTTATCCGAAAAGGCGCTCGAGCCCCGGTATGAAGGCTTGAAGGAACGGGATGGGTTTTTTAGTCAGTAAGAGTCTGACACTATCTCCCGCTCCGCCCAAGAGCGGGGGTTGTCATAGGATGATTTTTCCCATCGGAAAAAAATGCCCATACCACAAAATGGATAGGTACAGAAAACAATCACATGTATGTACTTTCTTTTTATACCTACTACGCTACGCGATCGCGCTAGGATCAGCGTGCGTTAGACCGAAGTGTATGAGTGCGACCGGGTGATTCTTTAAGGGAACTGTGTAAAGATATTAACATAATGACAGTATCTTGTCAATATATCTATGAAAACATCATGTATGTTAGAAAAAATCTTCATCTTTTTAGCAAAAGAGGCGATAGACATAATTATGTTACAAGAAATAGGGATCAATTAGTTCAACCAGGTTTCAGACTGGCTAAAGTGGTGGTAAAGTGCCTGTAAATGGTCTATTTGAAATAAATACTTTGATTTGATTTGATTTGATTTGAGCCGAGATATCGTGTCCCTATCTATTTTGTGCCCATGCTTGGAATAGGCTACACGCGTTTAATAATCTTTTTCTTGATGCGTTTTAACGCAATCAGAAGTAGGACACCTCTAGTGCAGTCCATGTTCCACTGGAAAGAAACTGATTTGTCTCATCGTTCAGTAGTTCGTAGTTCAGTGTCCCTAGCCAAATTGCTAATCTGCAATAGTTAACGCTAGTAGAAAGCTTCAAATGTAAGGGAATGACGTCATCTCAACGCTTACCCGCGTGCTCGTAACAAAAGATCGGCAACGGCCAACTCGAAGCGTTCGACGCAAGCGAATCCTACGTTAACGCGCTTAAGCGTAACTTGGCTAGGGGGGCTGGATGCCGATCAGACAGAGTGAGTATCTTCTCCTTAGAACATAGGTATTGTCTGGGTGATAATATGTACTAGGTAACGAGCAACCATTGATATACAAAAAACTTTTTTAGGGTTCCGTAGTCAACTAGGAACCCTTATAGTTTCGCCATGTCTGTCTGTCTGTCTGTCTGTCCGTCCTCGCTTAATCTCTGTGACCGTTAAGCACTAGAACAGTTTTTGTACAAAAAAAACAAAAGGGTTCTACAAAATAAAGTTTGTAGTATAATCGTATATGCAAGCATTTTTTTAAACTCTTAAGTGGGTACACTTATTGTGACGGATGGGAAACTACGGAACCCTACACTGAGCGTGGCCCGACACGCTCTTGGCCGGTTTTTTTTATAATTCAATGCGAGCAACAAACAAACTATTCCAAACTACGCAACTTATTTAGGGTGACTGGCAATTAGTGTATGATAATAAAATCAGCTGTTCAGTACATTAGGCAAACACTGAACAGCTGATTATTTTTCGCGATTTCAGTTTTGTTCCCATAGTAAAAGTTTTTGGTTATCATGAGCACAATCACGGTTATCGTACACTAATTACCAGTCACCGTATAGATTATGATGTAGGAAAAAAGTATTTGTTATTTAAACTAACTGTGTAAACAAATTAGTAGGAAAACGTTTTCTATGATGGCCGCACGGGCGTGATGTACCATGACGTCAACGTTCATATCGGACTTCTCTTTCTTATTAGCAGCTTTGGAGTGATACAACTTCGTTGTTGATAAAGATATTGTCAAAATGACTAGAGATGTGCCGTTGCCGGCAGTATTGCCGTGAAGTGGGAATTTTGCTGGCAATATTGCCCGAAGTATGAATATTGGTGGTTATATTGCTGGCAACTGCACACGTCAACATTGCTCCGTCTCGTTGTCAAGCTACCTTCCGTACTATTGACGACGAATACTCGTTCTAGTAAGTATTTAATATTGCACAAAGTCTAATACATAACACGACCGCCACAGACCGCTCTGTCCAGTAAATACTTTACCTTGAATATTTTCCTGATTGTGTCTAAATGCAGATGTGTTTACCCTTCATTCATTGCATTCTCGTCGCTGACGGCTATTACATGTTTAATTATTAAGTAGGTAGATACTAGCTTCTACTAGCGGGTCTGCCCGCGTATTTGTAGAAAATACCTATACATAATTATATGACCTAAGTTACTCCATTAAAAAATTGCTTTCTGCGTGTAAAAAAACATTTTTAGAATCGGTCCAATTATTTTTGAGTTTATTTAAAGTTGTCAAAAACGTATAGTAGTAAGTAACCAACCATTCCGTGAAATGGTAGGTCACATTAAGCTAGAACTACACTGCGCACACGTGTGCCAGCCACGTGAGCTGATCTGGGCACGTCGGTCTCCATACTTTTTAGGGTGTTACCACACCAATCGATCGATCATCGATCGATGCTATCAATCGATGTTAGAATGCATTAGTCGACGTCGATCGATTGTTTCAACCAAACCAATCGATCGATTGTCAATCGACGATCGATCGAGGGTACAATGGAATAGTCGACGTCGATCGCATGCAGAGTCTTCTAGGTTTGCGTCTCAGTAATAAGTAGTTCAAGTACGAGCAGCATTGTCAGTACGATTCACAAGAGGAATTCACATTTCTAACGAAACTGATGGCGTATATTAATCTGTCATCGTCGATCGAGTCCATCGACCGGCAATCGATCGATTGGATAATCGACCGGTATCCGTCGATCAATTAAAGCTATCACAACATTCGATCAACGTCTACCGATGTCGATCGATTGGTGTGGTAACATCCTTATATGGAAACTAGACTACACTTGATCCACGCCACGCGACGTCGTTCTACGCACAAATCAGACCTGTTATACGTGTGCGTCGGTCTAATGTAGTTTCAGCTATAAGATCTAGCCAAGTAATACAAATTATCTACATGCATGTAAAATGAATAATAAACCACCTGTCAGATCAACAAGGCTGACACGCCGTCATTAGAATGTGTCCTCAGATCATGTCGAGAGCTGAAGAATGCAGTAGAATGTGTGCTAACCTTCGTTGTACAGCATGTAATAAATAACTAAGTTACTGGTGCAATTTGTACGAAAGAGTCTTGGTTCATGTAGCTTAACATAATCAGCCTTTTAATGTTCCCACTGCTGGGACTCAGGCCTCCTCTCTAGGAGAAGGAATGGGCCGTAATCCACCACGCGGGCCCTTTTTTACGGTGGGAAAAATCATCCAATGACAACCTCCGCTCTTGGGCAGAGCGGGAGATAATGTCAGACTCTTACTGACTAAAAGACCCACCCCGTTCCTTCTAGCCTTTATAACAGGGCTCGAGCGCCCTTTCGGATAATCCTGGCCCCAGTAGGCTTCGACCCGGCTGGGCCCCTGCCGTTGCTGACAACTCCTAGTGCGGGTTGGTGAATGTCACATGTCTTGGAATTTTTAGTTCTAGGACCGGTTCTATGCCGGTTTCCCCACGATGTTTTCCTTCACCGTTTTAAGAGTAGTGGTGATGAAATAAATTATACAAAGTAATGCGCCTGGCTGGGTTTGAACCCGCGACCTACAACTCGTAAGTTACCACTCGGCCACTACTTGCACTGCTCTCTCTCTACTCCTGGTTTTTGTACAAGTTTGTAAATAAAACCTTAGATACACATGGGGACAAAACGTCCCCCAACATTACCAAAGTTGTTTCACTCTAATTAAAGTAATATAGTTAAAAGAGTATAAGTTTACGTGTACAAGTGGTATAAAATCGATTTGTTGTCGATTCGGACACAGTATATTTGGACACAGTGTCCGAATTGACAAATTTTTCTGATGTTTCGGACACACTGCTTAGAAAAGTCGGATAAATAGTTTAAAATAAAATTTATGGGAAAAAAGCGTTACCTACCAAAACTATTTTATTTTTAGGAAGTATCTAACTTTTTTTATCTATCTGATGGTGTACAAATCGTGAATGAAAAAATATTTATTTATTTTATTTATTTATTCAGACTAACAAAATAAGTGATACAAAAAGTTTGATATTTTCAAATCGCTAATTACAAGCTTCCACATGTGGACAAAAAATTTTTTTAAAGTAATTTATCGTGATGGAAAGTACATATCATAATTAATTAATTTTTTTCTCCATTGCATCTTGAAGCAACGGATGAGAGAAGCCACTTAGTTATCAAAAAATAAAATGTGTTGATTCGGACACCGTGTTCAATAAAGTGGCAGTAACAGTAAAACAAAAACTAGAAAGGACACAAAAAATATACGGCTTCTAAAGAAATCTGTGCCAGCTTCCTGTATGCTAATACCTACTAGTATCAAATTTTCCCACTTCTGAGTACCCGTCGTATCGACGATAAGATATTTCTGACGATGCACACTAGTAAGGGGGCATCCATTGATTATGTGAAGCATTTAGGGAAAGGAGAAAGGGTATCAAATCGAATCTCATACACGTGGGCAACAGGGAGAGTCTTAGAAAATACTTTTATTTTTCAATCTGTAATATCCGGAGAACTGTATTAGTTGAAGTAATCTCTAGTTAAGTAACCAGTCCCTAAAATAAATTAAATGTTTATTTTAACAATATCGCGTGAATAGGAGAGGGGATCGAGTCAAATTATTAAAAAAAAATCTTTCATTTATTTTGATTATAATTTTTTTATGTTGACATTATAATTATATTATGAATATTTTTAAGTGTTTTTATCTTGTCTCTTTAACGAATGTTTTAAAATTTATATGTGTAGTCTATACTGTAAGTTTATATATATTTATACACAATAAATAAATAAAAAATCTCCCGACATAAATGCGTGTCAAAAAATCGCCAAGATCATCTCACGTAATCAATGCACACCCCCTAAAGCCTTGAGCTGAAAAATAAACAGTAAATATTACTTTCAAGTGGCGCCATATTTGCAGTATGATGTTTTCAAGTCCGTCCTTCATTGACTTTGGTTTTATTTATGCGCTCCTGTATTTTTAAGCGGGGTTTTTGCCTCAAGGTGACCATATGACCAGAGTACTTGCGTCAATGGGACAAAGAGCTTTGTTAGAGCTACCTATATTTAGAGTAGAGATGGGAAATTATGGTTGTCAGCAACCTTAGGGGCCCAGCAGGCTCGAAGCCTACTGGAGCCAAGGGTCTGCTTCCGAAAGGGAGGCTTGGCCCCGATATGAAAGGTAACGAAGGAATGGGGTGGGTTTTTTAATCAGTAAGAGTCTGACCATTGCGGGCCAGTCCCTCCGGTATTTATCAAGCTCATCTCTCCACCTTCGCCTTGGTCTGCCGCGATTTCGCCCTGCATTTAATGGGACCCAATCACTGGCTCTTTTAGCCCACAGCTCATCCGACATGCGGCAAACATGTCCGGCCCAATCCCACTCTTTAGTGTAGCAGCTTTTGTATGCAGACGTGTGTGGAAAAAGGAGAAGGAGGCCTTCGCCCAACAGTGGGACATAAATGGGCTAACTAACTAACTAATTAAGAGTCTGACACTATCTCAGTCATCAGGATGAATTTTACCCACTGAAAAAAAAAGTCTTCTCATGGGCCTTTCCTTTCTTTAAGGTTTTGCTGACATCTTATTAAGGAGAGAGGAGGAGAACAGTACGCGCTGTCAACGACTCGGGTCGTCCTTAAAGGACGGAAAAATGGAAGGCGAGTCGCCCTTTGCTAGTCGTTTGCAAGTCCGCGCCTACCGTGGCGTGGCCGGAGTTTGCTTTACGATTTGTAGACAAATTACATTGCCATCGACTTACATTGGTAGCACATCGGTATTGTTACCTCTACGTACGCACACAAAACACACTAGTGACGCAATCAAGATTTATGGAGAATTGCTTTAGACTAAGGTAGGCGCCTGATAAACTGGGAATAACGGTCATTGACCCTCCTGATGAAATTCTTAATTTCAAAAACTGAAACAAAGACATACATAAATAGTTGTCTTGAATCGACATCTATCGCGATGCTTAAGAGGCCGGCACCCGATGAATTTCCATACAAACGTAATACCACGCCCATTTGCAGTTGAAGCATATTTCCAACATATTATGATAATATTCGGTTATAGACAATATTTATCTAGGTTCCTACGTCTTTCTTTTTTAAAAAACCAAAAAGGAATTTAAGCGAATTGTATTGGCAAAACATGCCATTTGGCTTTTCCTGTATTAAAAATAACAATATTTCTAATATTCCCGACGGAGGAACCTAGATAAATATTGCCTATAACCGAATATGTTGGAAATATGCTCCAACTGCAAATGAGTGTGGTATTACGTTTGTATGGAAATTCATCGGTCGCCGGCCTCTTAACATAGAAAATGTTAAGCATCGCGATAAATGTTTATCATGAAAAACCGTTAATTGCTTGTTTTCTAGTGCCTACGCAGAGATATTTTAGATAATGAACTTTATTCCAAGTTTATCTGGTATTCTAGTGCCTTGTATAGACGATAGATGCTGCATCTCCCTGTTGCGGCGGCTAGGGTGTGAGGATGTACGTTCCCTCACTCTTGCGAGTTGTGTTCATGTGGGTTTATACTGTGTCTCTAATTATGATATCCGAAAGGTTAATATTATAAGTACCGACCAACTTACTTTCAATAAATACACATTCGTAAAGTAAACAGTCCGAACGACTAGTATTGCCAACTGTTTTTGAGAAAAATAACGTATCACATTTTTGTTAATACGGGGCCATTCATTTATTACTTACTTAAGAAGATTTTTATTAGTTTTTGTCCCCCTCCCCTCAAAAAGAATAAGCCTATATTTTTCCTATGGGCTTTAATTGCCTGATAATAAAGGATTATTATTAATATTATCCTTATAATTATTATACTCAGAATTTCAATTCTATCTAAGCAACGTATTTCCAATTCAACTTTTGTTTTGATTTAATTTGAAAAGTATTCGTGTTTCAACTCATAATAATTATTCATATTAGTGTTTCATTTTACGCATCATAGTAAAGATTGAAATTAGAGTACATTCATATACTTTATTTTTATACAAAAATATTAAGTATATTTACCAAAAATAAAGTACGATAAGTTATATAAAGTATGGTTGACAACCCAGCGTACGAACGGGTTGAGGGAACAGCGGTGTTTTAATTCTCAGAAAAAGAGATGATCGCAACTTTTCTCAATACCAGTTTATGGGGAATACGGAAGAAAAGCGTGCAATTATGTAGTGGATTGAAGAGTGATCATGTGTTGTTGACTTTAAACTACAACTTTCTATGAAGTTTTGTATTGACTTTCTATGAGGCGGAATGTCCGTCTATACTCCAGCGGCTTAAGTAGTTAACTAAATGTAAGCAATCATAATATGTCTTTTATCTAAAAAATGGTCTAAATTTTTTATCTAAAAACGTTTAGTTTTTCAGAAAAATTGTCGTCATCTTCTATTGATGTCCTTTTTTTTGTTGTCATATTTTTAAAGGAGATTAGTGTGATTACAGTTTTATTTAATAAATGTGTACATAAAAAAAAAAACTTAAATACTAACTAAACTATTTAAACTAAAACCTAACTATGTAGGTACAATGTACATAAATATAATACAAAATGACAAAGTACGCTCAGGCAAATCAGGCCCAGGGTAATCTTCTATTGATGTGCTTTTTTATATTTTTGTTATATTTGAGTACGTTACGGAGGGCCAAAGTTTTCGTAAAATAGCCGATTTTCTAGATTAAGATTATACAATTTTATGTTTTGATTTCTAGAGAAACCCAGATATATATCTATAAGATATCTGTGTATCCAAAATATCTGGAGAAAGATGTCTAATAACATTATAATCACGTAAGAGCGGTGGTATGAAACCTTGAAAGAGACGCTCTTAAATTGTGTAATTGCGATATCCATGTGCAATTGTAATGCACATTCTCCGAAATGTAAACGACGAATTCTAGCTAACGAAGTCACTAGCAAAATTCTAGTTCTTATGTAGAAATGACTCTCGCTTTCAACCTCATTCAAGGACAAGTTAAAACTACATCGTGTTGTGTAAACGATTCATTGACCTTCTTAACTCTATCAGCTGATAAAGATATAACGCGAATTCCTATAGTTTGGTACACCGAACACTATCGTCGAGCAAGCAGTGTCGATGACCTGGTGACCTTAGACCTTTGGCACGTCGTTGTAGAGCGCAGAAACATTAAAAAAAAAAAAAACAGAAAACCTCTTATATCTATGTTGTAGAGTTTACAGTTTATTTACTCATGTGGATCTAACATATAAGTAAATAAACGGTAGTAGAACCACATGAGAAAATAAACCGTAGTAGTACTGTAGGTCATTTGAAATGGCCTGGTCCTTGAAATCCTAATTAATGTACTTAATAAAATAATGCAAATGGATGTTTTTTTTTTATGTTACTTCTAATTATATTTTATAACCGCAGCATACATTAACATGAGTACATTTCGGGCTTAAAACCACAAAAGCCATTATGTTTATGGCTTACTAGTGAGTTCGGAATAAATGGTTATAAATAGATTAATAATAATGTAAATCCTTTATTTATAAAAAATAGTCATTTTGTTAGATCGTATTGTGGATGCGAAATGTATGTGATGTTAAATTATGTTTAGGTATTTTTTTATTCATTAAAAAATAATTTTCTTATGCATTACACATACACAGATTCGCAGCGCCCGTGTGCAACCAGTACCCCTCCCTTAACCATTAGAAAAAAGTGTGATAGCATACTAAAAAAATTTAAAAGAATGATGATTTTCAAACGGCTGGGAAAGGCCTCCGAGAATTGCATTAAAAGGGCCCCAGACTGGCCATTTCTTGGTAAGAAACGGAACAATTCCATTTGAGCATGAATATTTTGTTGCCAAAACGGATCTTGAGCGCTCGGCGTCAGAGTGGGGATCGCTTTGCGCATTCCATACATTGGCGAGCCAATCGTCTTCGTTGTTAGATACATGCAGCAACGCAGGGAACGAATTAGGAGTGATGTCTATAACGCGATGGCGCGGCTAATCACTGACACTCCCCGCCCCGCGTCTCACTTCGCACCACTAAAGAGACCGAATATTTGACTTCTGCGCAACCGCTCAAGATTCGTAAGGGTACCATTAAGTAGGTACGTTGCACCTACCATGTTCAGTTTCTGGACCGGTCGACTGGTCGAAAATTCCCAAGACCTATAAAACACCTTCAGACCGACTGACTTGAGGTCTCTCTTGATGTTAGACCACCAGGATAAAGGCCAGCGGCCTCTACCTCTCTTTTGATCAGGTAAAAGGGCTGTTTTTACCACATGGTCTTCGCTACGCCTCATTACCTCCATGTCGTGGCCAGATCTTAGAAATTAGTCACTTCATGATATGGCCAAGTAAAAATGCCCCCCTAGCCAAGTTGCTAATCTGCAATCGTTAACGCTTGTAGAAAGCTTTAAATGTACGGGAATGACGTCATCTCAACGCTCAGTCACGTGGTCAGAACAAAAGAATTGGCGGCGCGGCCAACTCGAAGCTTTCGGCGCAAGCGAAACGGTTGTAACTTGGCTAGGGGGCCTGCCAGCTCCCCTAGCCAAGTTAAGACCGTTTCTATTCTATTTTCTTGTGTCGGACGCCTCGGGGCTTGTAAACGATCTGGCTAGTTTTAGTTAACCATAATATGGAATGATCAGTTCTGAGACGCATACATTTTTATTAAATTAGTAGATTGCACATAAATAAGCAAAGGCATGTTACAAACTTATGCCTTGATCACACGCCGAGTAATCGGGCGAGACAGTGCTGTCAGCCGAATACTCGGTACGTGTAAACAAAGCGCCGAGTGCTCGGCCAAACGCTTATATCTACAACTCGCATAGATCAAGTTAGATCACTGTCTCGGCCGAGCACATAGAACATTTTACTACTGTCTCGCTCTTTTACTCGGTAATGCCTTGATCACAGTCACGTACCGAGTAAAAGCGAGTTGTAGAGATAAATGGTAAGCCGAGCACTCGGCGCTGTGTTTACACGTACCGAGTACTCGGCCGAGAGTACTGTCTCGCGCGTTTACTCGGTACGTGTGATCAAGGCATTAGTTACAAATCTTCACTCACTAAAGTTATTCAAAAGACGTTCAACCGGTTCGGTTGGTTCAGATATTGATTGTTATTACTTATTTTTAGATCTTCAAATCGCAGGTGGCAGGTCATGCAAAAAACAAAATGTGAATATTATCATCCGCAAACATGTGAACTAACTAGAAACATTTAAGAAACTAGTTTAAAGATATATGTATATTTTTGTAGATATCTGCTAGATCCTAGATGGTTTATAGTTTTTTTTTTATAGATACATTTGTTTATTGCATAGCTTTTATCGCAGGCCTTTAGCGTGGAGACCGAATCCAGAAATTCCGTAACGAAAATAACCTAACACCCCCCACTCATTTGTTTTTTGAGCATGGTGACCGATAAGCAAACAAATGAGTGAACAATCAATCAAAATTCAATTCAATGTGTGAAAGTGTAACTTCAATTAATATCAAAGAAAAAAAACAAAGGAAAAAAAATACTGCCTAAAAAAATAATTAAATAATGTTAGTTGCATAAGTTGATAAAAATGCTATGCAATAGCTTTACCGCGGCAGTCCCCGAGTGCCACACGTCTTTTTTATTTTTATTTAATCTACGATGGTATAAACACAGCAGAACTATGGATACCGACATAGCTCAAAGAATCGCTAAACTTAAGTTGCAGTGGGCAAGGTACATTGCTTGCAGAACAGTTAAGCGATGAGTCTGAATGGTTTTGAAGTGGCGTTTGCGTGCCGAAGGCATTCCTCCTCGCTTTTGACCATGGCCTGTACCAAGGCTCATCGCGAGAGGTTATTACCGCCGATCGCTTCCTGGAGGACATGGAGGTGCTCTGCCCAAGTGCGGCACACCTCTACCGTTTTCTCCACCGTGTCGATGTCGTCCAGACAATAGTAACACCCGGGCGTCACTTCCGCATGAATCCGGTGCAAGAACTTACCGAACAGATCATGTCCGGTGAGAACCTGCGTCATGCGGAGGGTGAGGACGCAGTAAAGTCTTTCCAGCCACTCCTCAAAGAACTCCTTACCGCCATAATTATGGCGTGCTCAAACATTTTTCAGCTGAGTGCGAATTATAGTAACCTTACTCCTATTTTTGGTTTAATTTGACTGGACTATAGGTACTTACTGAAAAACCGTTAAAATTCTAGTCAGCCGCGTCAACCTCAATCAATGTCAAAAACTTGTGAAATTAGACGATTGCAATATTGCGAAGCGAAAGCAAACGTTTCTAAAAAAATATGAGAATTATTATTACCTCTCTTTTTTTCACAACTATGCTAGAACTACACTGCTCACACGTGTGCCACACACGCCGAAACTGGGTGCGTTGCTCTCCATACATTTTATATGGCAACTAGACTTGTAGAGCTACACTAGATCCACGCCACGCGACGTCATTCTACGTACAAATCAGGCGAGGTCCACGTTTGCGTCAGTCTAATGGTTTTGTAAAAAGTTTTAAATTATTTTCATCTCGGTAAATACACGATTATATTATGCAAAACAGTCATTTGAATAAAGTCAAGTTTAAAATAGCAGGTAGGTAGGTAGATATATTTTGATGCAAGTTTGTCATTGCAACCGAGGTGAAACGCCCGAGCCGAAAGACGAGGTCGTTTTGGAGCGGAGAAACTACAATGAAAATTACCCACGCGTAGGTAGGTATATTGTAAGTGTAAGTAAAACATAATATTTTAGTAACAAATTATATAGACGCACAGGAACGTTCGTTGTGCCGACGCGGCGACGCTTGGAGGAGGCCTATGTCCAACAGTGGACGTATATCGACTGAAATGATAAACAAATTATATTGAAAGAATGGCTCGCGGATTGTTCACTTATTTTAGAGGGATCTTAGTACTTTATAGCCTGATATACATACATGTCCCACCTAGTTTAGGCAAAAGTATATTAAATTAACCACCTTGATTAAATAAACGATATTATATTCTATTTATTTCATGCGTCTCGGTGGAGATGCCCGACGACCCGCCTAGTACTCATAATAAATAGTGGCGAAGCCTAGACTGATTTTTCCGCACTAGTGCGAAATAAAATAAAAATGCGAACCTAAAAGCGATAAGGAGGGGGAGGGGATAGAATTAAACAGATTAAACAGCTTTTGTAACAAGTGTGTTAAACAAATAGTGAATTTATTTCTCACGATATCAGTTTCTATTTACATAAACATGACGCATTTCTTTTGTTTACTACTAAAACCTACATATATTATGTATAGCACTATCATATCAATCACAATAGGTATTATGTTTACGATACTTTTACAATTATTAATTATTTATATTTTATAATTGACGACCAGTTTGTAAAGACAGCTACAGACAGGCGCGCCGCGACGATGCGACAACCGTTTTTATAGAAATTATTTTACGGATACCTATAATTATAGTCAATTAACTGACTCGGCAAATGTTATTCTGCCAAAAATAACATTTGAAAAATTATGTTAAAAAAAGGGTTGTTCTAGAGATCAATTGTATCATAAATCGCGATAAAACTAAAAAAAAAGTCAAACATTTCAACTTCAAAAGTAATCAGCTGCAGTTAGCTACGTTAAATTAAAAATACTTTTCTTATCGTCACTGGTTAAGAATACCCGTCACGTCTGCTAAGTTTCTCTAACTAATTCAGTCTGTGAAATAATACATTTTGATACAAGTGACCACGGGTTAACCGGCGAGTCGTGAGCGTCGACGCGGCCTGCCTGATACGGAAAAAATTGTGGCAGCGGAGATTACGCACACTTTTCCGCATTAATGGGTAAAACAGACTATTGTGTGCTTAAAAACGGTAAGATAAGAGTGGATTTTCGAGTAATTGTATTTAAAAATCATTGTCGCATTGTCGCGTCGCGCCTTTCTGTTGGAAGCCTTACTCCGTAGCAATCTCGGGTTCATTGAAACCCATTCCACGGCACCAAGTACACAGAGAGAGATAAACAAACTCCGGCCTTTGTAAACATGTGGGCAATGAAAGATTTTAACCAGACATGAGATATGTGGGATCAGTTGTTTTATCTATACATCTATACCTAAAAATTAAATTGGAATGTCTGTTTGTAATATTGAAATAATCGCTTTTTACTACATGGATATGAATATATATACGGTGCATACACCAAAATAACATTTTTTTAAAATTTTGTCTGTCTGTCGGTTTGTTCCGGCTAAACTCAGAAATGGCTGGACCGCTTTTGACGAGACTTTTATTGGCAGTTAGCTGATGTAATAAGGAGTAACTTAGGCTTCTTTTATTTTAGAAAAAATTAATTCAAAGTCCTGTAATCCTCGCGGACGTAGTCGCGGGCACAGCTAGTATAACTATAGATAGGTACTAGGGATGTTGCGGACGCCGATTTTTTCGCATCCACAGATGCGAATGCGGATGCGGAGTTTTGAAGGCTCACATCCGCGGATGCGGATGCGGATGTTTAAATATTTTACAGTCAGCTTTATGGTCCTGTATATTTGGTTCAAAATAATTGCATAGGTATAATACTTTGTGTCGGTGGTGACAGTGTAATTAACTGATTAGATATTATAATCTACCAATAACGGGAACTACGCTGGATAAATAAAGAATTTACATAAAACGATAAACTTTTACCGGAGTAAACATACTTAAATACCTAGCGAAATTTACCCGGCGCTTTTAATAAGTAAAATAGGTACACCGTTAAATTTTAATCGTTTTAATCCCGTACATGAAACACTATCGATTTGTACAGATTAAATTAAAAAAATAAAGTACCTTTTTTCAAAACTCGTATTAATTTACGCACGTACGAAATTAATTTCTTTAAGAAAACGTCAGCTGAGCGAGTTCAATGACCTATAGATAGTTTGTACGTAACACCGACTACTAACTACAGGTCATTGAACCCGCAACCCGCGAGGGGACACATTGTTTTTTACTTATGGAGCGATTATTTCCAAAATTATTGACATTATCAAAAAAATATTTTAGTAAACCCCTATTCATTTTTAAATACCTATCCAACGATATATCATACGTTCGGGTTGAAATTATAAAAAAAAAATCACCTACCACTTTACTACCATAATAAAACATTATTTTTTTCAATTTTTATTTTACCACTTTGTCGGCGTGATTTTTTTTTTTAATAATATTCTACACAACTATAACACAACGCCGTCTAGTCCCAAGCTAAGCAGGGCTTGTGTTATGGGTACAAGACAACTGATAAACATACTTATATGTTTCTAAATACATACACATTATAGATAAATAAATTACACCCAGACACAGAACAAATGATCATGTTCATCACACAAACATTTGTCCTGGGTGGGAATCGAACCGACGATCTCCGGCATAGCAGTCAGGGTCACTAACCACTAGACCAACAGGCCGGTCAGATTGATATACATATTGGTACCAAATTTCAGCTTTCTAGTGCTCACGGTCACAGAGATTAAGCGAGGACGGACAGACAGACAGACAGACGGACAAACAGACATGGCGAAACTATAGGGGTTCCTAGTTGACTACGGAACCATAAAAAGACAAACACTATTTCGAGTTTTTAATAGCTTTTAGCGGACTTTTTTCCAGTAGTAGTAATACAAATCTATGTTTGAATTAAAATAAATTCCACCGACTGCATCGGACAGCTTTGAGTGACTTGTTTTAAAGTTGTTAGTCGTTTTGTGCTAGTGTCAAGTTTTTTTAGTTTTTGAGTTCGTCGACTTATTGCGAATAGCGTTGCGTTGGTAGATAACTATTTCATATTACTGTACATATCCACATCTTTGGAAGACTAGTTCGACATCTATTTCCGTCGATTTAACGAAACTTCCTGTTTTTTTACTGAAAATGTACCATCGCTGTCATTTCTGCCTGATCATGATCACTTAAAAATATTTTCGCTTGAATCCTGCGTCACGCCGCCAAACCAAACCCTTTTGAATTATTCGTTTCGAGTACAAGCAAAAATGAACTTAGCGGTGGTCAGGCGAAAGTGTCTTTGATGGTAACTACCTTGAAAGTTTGCGAAAATACACTACTAGCCTTTACCCACAGCTTCGCCCGCGTACATAAAATATAGCCTATGTCACTCAGGAAAAAATCAGCTTTCTATCGGTGAAAAAATTTTAGCAATCGGACCAGGGGTGCTATTCTCTAAGAAAACAGCCTTGAGCTCAGCGCTGGCACAGCGACGAGTCGTGAGCGCAGTACATTGAATTAACAATCCAATGTTAAAAGGGCATTGGGTTGTTAATTCATTGTACTACGCTCACGACTCGTCGCTGTGCCAGCTGTGAGTTCAAGGCTGTTTTCTTAGAGAATAGCACCCCAGTACTGCCAGAGCTTACTACAATCAAAAAAACAACTTTACCATAATATTAGTGTAGATGGACTGCTGATCAATCTGCATTTTTAAGATATGTGTGAGGCTTGGAATTTGATTATAAATTTTAGATTATGAGTTGGTACAGAGCTATTTCAGATGTATGAGGTCAGCCTTAGGCGCTTTTTTTTATTGTTGATAGGTTCGCACTTGACCGCTAAACCAATCTTAAGAGTCTCCAATTCCACTCTTCTTCTTCTTCAGTCAACATCAAGCATGGTGTTAAAGCTTGTTGCTTCATCTAACACAAGGGTTCTATATACTTTATTAAGTTTTTTTTTGAGTATTTTATGAAGGGTCAAAGTTCATGCAAAATACTTAGTTTATTTCCAGAGGTCTTCAATGGATTAGTTTAGCCTAGATAATATCCAAAGATATCTGTTTCCAAAATGTCTAATGAAAAATGTGTACGTCATAATCGCGTAAGAGCGGTTGTATGAAAAACAGTGAAAATGTGTGTCGAATTGCATGCCCTCTCAGTCCATTTCCTTGTCTTCTGTTTAAGACAGTTTAAACACTTTTTATCAACATACCAATAGTGAAGCCACGAACAGAAACTTTCATTTAGTATACGTACATCACAAAGGTGACGACAACCGTTACAAAATCTTTTTCAATACACTCACACGAAAACCCGCTCTTATCCCACCGCTTACAGGCACGCAATAGGCTATTTCCTGCACAAGTGCAAAAATGAGCGCGTGCTCTCCCCCGCTATATTTTGTTTACATTTACCGTATTAGTAGCCTGATTCACGTAAAATCAAACAAGCCAAATATCGTTGAAGTTTTATAGTCGTTCGATCGAAGTCCTATCCAAAAGCGGTATTCACGATATATCGAGTTATTTCTCAGGATAATGTAATACAGATTTTTTTTTTAATCGACGAATTTCATACGACTGTCAAATCGGTGTCGTTAAAACTCGATTGATGGATGTGAATTCGGAAATGGTCTAAGCGACTAAATCGCTATAATATCGTTACGGTTTTGAATCGAGTCGCCGGTCGACCCCCGTTTAATAATTTCAGTGAATGTATTGAAAAAAGTCGTTTGAAACACGTGCAAATTTGTCACTGCAGCCCTCGGTACCATAACACACTCGTGCGGATCCCGCCTCGGTCGCAATGACAAACTTTCGGCACTTGTATCAAAATGCCGAAACTCACTTTCATTGAGTTACCACTTTTAGGCTTACGAGGGCAGAATATCATGGAACCGGAACCTACCAAAATCACGATCACAGTTTATTCTTTAAGGTTCCGTACCTCAAAAGGAAATAACGGATCCCTTATACGATCACTTTATTGTCCGTCTGTGTGTCAAAGACCCTTTATTTCGAGAACGCGTGGAGGTGTTGAAATTAAAGCTATATTACTCAAGTCTGCGGTCCCTAGAAGCTGTGTAAAAATCGAATTTGTAAGTTAACGAAAAAAAAAAGAGAGGTACGGCCGTTTATGTCGCGAAAAAACGTATATTTCGACACTATCAGGAAGGAGAATCAAAATTTGTAAGGTATTTCTCGTTGCTCAGATTCCAGAAAATTGGCACGAAGCAAGGTCTCATATAGCACAAGTGTAGGAAAAAAATCTGAAAACTGTTAATTTGTAGTTACGTCACAACAACTTTTTTTACTAAGTACATAGTCTGAAAAATCTTCGTAATTAAAAAATTGAACTGTTTTCATATGTAAAGTTTATACGGAACCCTCAGTGCGCGAGTCAGACTCGCATTTGCCCACTTTTTTTTGTTTTGGCTTCGCACGGCTTGTGCATTTAGCTAGTGTCAAGTTTAGAAAGTAAGTTTTTAGATTTTACTGTCACTTTGTGTATCTTTGAGTTTCATTACTACTTTTTTGCCACAGAATAGATGAAAGAGGTTAGAATGGCCTTGCCACCGGGACAGACGTGCCACAAAGTAGGGCAATGCTCACAGTTCAACTACCAATAGCAAACTTGCGATCTAAGTGTGCGTGGTCTGTTAGTTGCGTAATGCGCGTTTGTATTGGTTTATTGCCTGGAGTGGAGTTAAAGGGTGTGAGACTTTGCCGTGACATTCGTAATACAAATCGGAAAGTAATTCCTTTCTAACCTACAATAAAAAGAAAACGGGTGGACTTCCGAAAGAGAAGTTTAGGATCCTGGACCGCTAGACAAAGAAGGAAAAAATGTCTTGAGCATCGGCGCCGAGTTGCTAGCCTGTCGGTTTTCTACCAGTTGCCTTTCGGAGAGTGTGCGTTGGAATTGCATAGCCTAATTCCGCCAAGCTCATTCCATCATCGGACCACCAGACGTACGGCGATGCGCCACTGATACATAATAATAATAAAGATTCAGAAGGCAGTACTCCTAGACACGGCGCGTATTGTCCGGAGGTTCCTCTCTCAGGAGCCCTGACCGCCGGCAGCTTGGACCCTGTTCCCGATACCGGTGGTTTTTGAAGAAATATTTAAAAATATGATAAATATGTATATAATAATAAATGAATGAAATAATATTAATATAATTTTATTCAGAAAATTAGGTTACAGGGTGTGGGTAGTTTACAACGTTTTGTTGTGTGAATTAACATAACATAGTTTCCGAAGACTTCCCGCACTAGGCGTGGCCTGTCACATGATGGTGAACATCACACGCACTAAAAGTTTTGGGAATACATTCATTGTACGTTCAGCTAAGGAGTGGAATTCCCTGTCGGAGTCAGTGTTTCCTGATAGCTACAACCTGGAGATCTTTAAGTCAAGAGAGAATAGGTTACTTCTAGGTAAGCACGCTGCACAGATTGCTCGCAGAACAGATGGCCGTTGGGCCGAAAGGTTCTGGAGTGGCGACCGCGTACCGGAAGACGTAGAGTTGGAAGGCCCTCTACAAGGTGGACCGATGTTATAGCGGCAACAGAAATACATAATTTGTAAAAATTTCAACTGTCCAACTATCGCAGTTCTTGAGATGCAGCCTGGTGACAGACAGACGGACAGACAGCGAAGTCTTAGGAATAGGGTCCCGTTTTTACCCTTTGGGTACGGAACCCTAAAAAAGCGTTCTTTATTTAAAAATGAATAGCCGGTCTTACTACTTTTTAATAATAATAATAATATAATAATAATAATATTTATTTCCAAAATAAAAATGGTGACAAAAAAACAAGTACATAATTCTTGGTACATAAATGAGGACACAGTAAATAACTACTGGCTCCCAAACTAGGTTTTAAGCCTGTGACTTGGGAGTCAGTTATATTCTCATTGAGATTAGGTACGTACTCAACAATAACTTTGTGTATTCACCAACAAGTTGACTTGTAAGTAATTTTCATCAATCATTGGATTGGGAAATTAAAATGCAGTTAGCAGCATTCAACGTTAAATAACAATACAAATATAAATAAACTAGCTTCTGCCAGCGACTTCGCCCGCGTGAAAATTGTTTTTTCCTTACAAACTTTGGACCCCTTGGACCCCCTGTTTGATTTGCGCGGTGAATTTTGGAAAATCCTCTCTTAGTGCTCGCCTGCGTCACAAAATAGCTATAGAAGATAATCTCATGTATGTACTTCACTTTTTATACCTACTCTCGGTGGACGCACACTAATGAGCGTTTGAGCCGGAACTGTTCGACGAGCGGGCCGAGACGCGACCGAGACATCGTGTCAGTGAGCGGTGTCTATGTGTGCGTTGCTCGAGCACGCTTTGTATGTAGATTGACTTCTGTAGGTACCTATCTATTTTATGCCTACGTCTTAAAAAGAAACCTTGTAAAAAAATCAGAAATGTTTCGAATTCCCTGGACTGCTTTCCGTACAAACCTCTCTATCTGTGAACTGAACATCAAGTTCACACTGTCGACTACGTGCATGCACAGAGTACTGGAGCTCTTTGGGCACATTGCCAGAAAAAAGGACCACAACTTTGAACAGCTCATCGTAACTGGCATGGTTGATGGCAAACGACCAAGAGACCGCACTTGGGCGGAGCATCACTGTGCCCTCATGGGGGCGATCGGCGGCGGTGACCTCTCGCATCGGGCCTTGAGTGTGTAGTTGAGTGGCAGGCAGTCACCGACTTCTACGAAGCAGTAATGCTAGCAAAGGGGGAGGGCGACATCAGACAACAGCGCTCTCGCCGCCGCCGGGATTCCGACCTCAATTTCCGGCTACCGCAGGCGCGGGCTTGCGGACCTTGAGCATTGGATAGCTTGCTGTCCAGACCGAGCCCAAGTCGGCGACGGCAAGCACTGTTCCCGCGCGCCTCAAGGAGTTGTCAGCAACAGCAGGGGCCAGGGTTAGTTTCGAAAGAGTAGCTCGAGCCCCAGTATGAAGGCACTAAGGAACGGGGTGGGTTTTTAGTCAGTAAGAGTCTGATACTATCTCTCGTTCCGCCCAAAAGCCACAATAATTAAAAAAAAAACCAAGAGACCGCCGCCCAATAAGATGGACAGATCAGGCCCGCTCCACACTAGACACCCAATTGCACATCGCACTTCATGACGCTAAGAACCGTCACAGATGGCGAGATACCAGCCTTAGGAAGCTTATCGTGAACGGGTGCCGTCAGATGGGACTGGTCATCTCTTAGCTGCCAGTGGCTTAATTCAGTTTCTATCTTTTAATTATTTTACATTTTTATTTCATTATCGACATTGTGCTCACATGATAGAAGCAACAAGTAATATGTAACCAAGCCTTATATGTAACACATAATATGATTTAAAAGAGTGTCCATGGAGTTTCTTGCACGTTCTTCTCTATAGAGACCTACTCTTTGGAACGTGCAATTTAGCTTCACTTTTCTTGGACTGACCGACATTTGACTATTCAAAAGTGCCTGTAAATGGTCTATCTGAAATAAATGCTTTGATTTTGATTTTGTATTTTATCCAGCGGGAACTGTAATGACTAATGAGGAATACGACTCGAGGAAGAAGGTACAAAACTTCATGCACCTAGACCCTGTTTCGGCTGTGCTTTGATATGTCAGTCAGTTTGTCCTTTTATATATATAGATAAAGCCGTGACGGTCGCGTGTTTGTGAACGTAATCAAGAGTTTTTATTGTTCCGACATTAACACGTGGATGTCATAAAACAAAATACATTCGATAACAAAAAATGATAAACCTATTGGGCTATTCGATTCTTGAAATTAATTGTCGCAGCTAATTAGTATATTATTTTTGTTTTTATTGATAGGTTCGCGCTTGGCCACTATTGACTGACCTGTTGGTCTAGTAGTTAGTAGCCCCGACTGTTATGGTGGAGATCGAGGGTTCGATTCCCACTCAGAAATGTTATGTGATGAGCATAATCATTTGTTCTGTGTCTGGGTGTAATTTATCTATCATCATCAACATCATTCAGCCGATAGACGTCCACTGTTGGGCATAGGCCTCCTCCAAGTGTCGCCAAAATGCACGATTCTGTGCATCTCGCATCCATCGGATTCCCGCAACCTTTACCAGGTCATCGGTCCGCTTTGTAGGAGGCCTTTCGACGCTGCGTCTTCCGGTACGCGGTCGCCACTACAGAACCTTTTAGCCCCAACAGTCATCTGTTCTGCGAGCAATGTGCCCTGCCCATTGCCACTTAAGTTTGGCGATTCTTCGCAATTGACAATGGCAATTTTTCTTTTGTAATTTATCTATAATATGTACGTATTTAGATATATATATTTATCAGTTGTCTAGTGCACATAATTTAAGTTCTGCTTAGCTTGAGACTAGGCGGCGTTGTGTGATAGTTGTGGAATATTATATTCTATTCTATCACTATTTCACCTGATGATAAGTCATGTGTTCGACGGTTTTTTTTAGGTAGGAAATCATTCAAGGTCTTCTATCGATCTATGGCGGAGCGGGAGGACGTGTCAGGATTTATTTAATTTAGTATAACGACCCGTTCACGACCTTGTCGCTGTGAGTGGTAACCAAGCACGGGGTGGTGAGCGGGACCAGCTACGCCACTGCTAGGGAGATGATGATGTAACAACTGAATAAGGCTACTTTTTCTGAAGGTTATTGGCGTTTTAATCGTTTTATGTGAAAGTAAAATAAATTAATTAGTCCGTTAGGGTCAGCGCAGACAGAGAGGAATAATCCTCGCGTGGTCTCGGGCATTTTCTGACGGATGGCGTGTGTCGAAGATACGCTTCCTACGTATCTTCGAGGACGCGCGAGCATTTTTTGACAGGTTCAAGCTTATATGCACTTTATTTCAACAAGATTAAAATTGATTTTGGAGTGTCTTACTAAAATCCTTTCCGCTGCGCTCCTTTTTGTCTGGACCCTTAACTCATCGAATCTATTGCCATCTCCTCTGACTCTTACTCGTACCGTCACCACCTGATTCATATGGGGCTGATGCTCCTCCGTCCACGTAGGAGGACACACCTGATTTGACTGGAACCACTTCTTCCGCTTCGCTTCGCTGAATCCGGCTCGAAGGACCAAAATGAAGAACTATTGTATCACTATTTATTCTATATTTATTCTCTATTTAATTCTCTATTGTTCTGTATCAATTCTCTATTAATTAGAGACTCAATAGAAAGACAATTGCTTATGTCGAACTGTGTAACTTAAGACATTCAAAAAGTTAAGGATAAACGCAGCTAAACCGTAGCTGCCCAGCAGGGTCGAAGCCTAGAGCTGTGATTTGTGCGAAAGAGAACCCGATGGCCCTGTAACGAAGAGAAAGAAGGAACATAGGAGTGAGTTGCAGTTAGTAACAGTCTGACACATCCTCCCGCTGTGCTCAAGAGCGGGAGAAGTCACTGGATGAGCAAGCACAGAATGATTATTTACTAAAATTAATTAATTTGTATAGTTTGGAACTAGACACAGATAAAATGGCGGCTAACGTTCAAATAAGGAAGGACAATGCTAAATAGGTGATTATAAAGTTAATTATAAACTATATTAAATAACTTAAAACATAAAACAATGCTTTTGCGGTATTGTTCGAAAGATTCACCGCTGCAATATTTTTTAATCCAGTGTTCCGCGAACTTTTAGTTTTCAATGTACATTTAGGAAATCTATAAACTTTGGTACACCTTAGATGAAAACCTGGGCAAGTGCGAGTCGTGAACAGAGGGTTCCGTATAATTTACCTATGTAAATAGTTCAATTCCCGAATGGAGCCTCGAAGATGTTACCGAACCGCAAAAAAAAATTGAGACGTACAATAAATTTACTATAAGACCCTTTTTTTATGGTGGGAAAAATCATCCAATGACAACCCCCGCTCTTGGGCGGAGCGGGACATAGTGTCAGATTCTTACTGACTAAAAGACCCACCCCGTTCCTTCTATCCTTCATACCGGGGCTCGAGCTCCCTTTCGGCTAACCCTGGCCCGGCGAGAACGCCGTTGCCTGATACGTTCGGTCTCCTCCTTTGCTACTCTAAGACCTAGCATTATGCTATTTTTCAGGATTTTCCCTTGATAGTGTCGAAATAACTAACTTGGCAAGCGTGCTCCATCGTCGGCTACATCATCGCTTTCCGTCAGGTGAGATGGTGGTCAAACGCGAACTTATCAATGATAAAAAAAGATAATAACTATTTTATGTAGCGTATATTATTATGGTAACAGTACACACAATATTATTCATCATCATCAGCATTTTTAATGTTCCCACTGGGACTCGGCCTCCTCTCTAAGACAGGGAATGGGCCATAATCCACCACGCGAGCCCAGTGCGGGTTGGTGAATGTCACCTGTCTTCGAATTTTTGGTTCTACGACATGCCGGTTTCCTCAAGATGTTTTCCTTCACCGTTTTGAGGGTTGAACACATAGCAGGGTTTGAACCCGCGACCTACAACTCGTAAGTCGGAGCTTTACCAGTCGGCCACCAGCTCTCAATACAATTATTATCTACGTTTATTATTCTCTATTGTTTTACTACTATATAATTTAAAAACAATCCGCCATTTTTAATTCGCTGCCAAAAAGTGAATGTCAAATTCTTACTTAATTCTATCGTTCCAAATGTGAAATCAATTTGATTATGATGTCATTTTTTTATCGAGCGAGGCGAGTGACCTTCATTGGTGGTAAATATTTTAGTGGAACAATACGATACTGGCCGAAAACGATGTGAACTCAGTCATTGCCGGGTGTGTTAACATTACATTCCAAATAGCTAATTTTGAAAATGGAATGAAAAAAAAAACCGCACACGAAGGGTACATCCGTATATCACGTATCTTATATCGTAAAAAACGAGCAAAAAAAATCACGTTTGTTGTACTTACCTATCCCATAGTTATTTACTTTATTCTGTTTTTTTAGTACCTATTCATTGTTATAGCGGCAACCGAAATACATCATCTGTGAAAATTTCAACTGTCTAACTATCACAATTCTTAAGGCGTATAGTCCCTTGAACCATCTGACCGAAATTATGTGAACGCAACTCTCGCACTCGCATAGGCGGCAGTACGCAAATCTGTGCATTTATTTGCGGCCAGCAGCGCCCGGAAAGCGCGCGGCTGACCGGCGGAAAGCGCTTTAAATCCATTTTCTCTGCGAGATATTGATTGATTTACATGCAATGTTCACTTTGAAGAATATTTAACTACCAATTTTTATGTGTAACAATGTTTCTAAAGGTCCAAGCCGTTTCGAAGGAGTAGAGAAAAGTTGCGAAATTGGTAAAAAAATTTTTTACAAATGTATTAATTGTACGAAAAAATCAAATGTTGATATTATTGTTCATGAATCTATAATAAACATATATTTTTTTCAAACCAATTGACCTAGCCGTTACGGAGGAGTAGGCCTCAGAAAATCACTGTTTTATGGCACTTTTCGGGCGTTTGGCCTATATTAAGAAACAGCCTGACGACCAGTAATCGGAATAGGTAGGGCTATTTAGTTTCATTGACCGCAAACGATACATACGATATTCCACGGGATTATTAACATGCTTTTGAACAACTTCAGAATAAAAATGTTTAAATGATTGTTGATTCTTGAACAAGAAATTGTTACGTAAAATATAGTTTATCTACCTCATTGATATACAAAAACCCAGGTTTTTATAATTCAATGATCTACCTATTTATTATAGGTACTATCCATGTTATATTTACCCGTCAGAAAGGAAGTGTAATCTTTCATTAGTCCCGAAGGCAAGAATAGTTTTTTTTATAATTTTACTACTGATAATCCAACCAAATCCCGGGACTCGGGGAGTATCCATTAGGATTCCGAATAGTCCCGTTTTATTCTTTGAGTAAGGAACACTAAAAAAAAGATAATCGACCATCGAGTAAATATTGTAAAGGAACAATACGATACTGGCCGAAAACGAGGTGAACTCAGCAAAGGAACTCAGTCATTTCCGGGTCTGTAAACATTCCATTCCAAATTGCTAATTTTAAACATGGAATGAAATAAAAAAGACGTTTGACAACGAGGACAAAAAAAAACTCATTCATAAATGAGTTGGCTGCCAAATTGTTTGAAACTACGTTAGGTAGCTATTTTTTTCGGTATTTTTTACGTTTAAATTATGTCTCATGGAAGGAATAGCCTCATAATGCATAAAAGTATGCCTATGTGAGTCTGAGAATAAAACTTATATGTATATACTCATACTGGTGAATTACTTACAGCTCTCCATGGTAATGGAAAGGAAAGGGAGTTTCCCTTCGTGATCATATCTACACTAATATCATAAAGAGAAAAAGTTTTTTTTTTGTTTGTGAGGTAATCGCTGACAATACTGTGGTCAGATTAGCTTTTGCCCGCGACTTTGCCTGAATACATAAAATATAGCCTATTTCACTTAGGAATAAAGCAGCATCATATCGGTGAAAAAATTTTAGCAATCGCACCAGTACTTGCAGAGATTACCTCCTACAAACAAAAATAAAGTTTTCCTCTTTTTAATATTATAGTGTAGACTAGCTGTGCCCGTGACTTTGTTCGCGTGGACTGGATTTTTAATTTATGTTTTCTAAAATAAAGTAGCCTATGTTACTCCTTACTCCTTATTACATCAGCTACCTGCTAAAAAAAAGTCCAGTCAAAATCGGTCCAGCCTTTTCAGAAATTGTAAAAAATGTTATTTTGGTGTATGTACCGTATATATATTCATATGCATGTAAAAAGCAGTTATTTCGATATTACAAACAGACACTCCAATTTTATTTATATGTATAGAAGATGTACGTATAGATAAATTATATCCAGACACAAAACAAACGATCGTGCCCATCACACAAACATTTTATATTGGGTGGAATTGACTGGAGACTGGCCTGTTGGTCTAGTGGTTAGTGACCCTGACTGCTATACCGGAGGTCGTGTGTTCGATTCCCACCCAGGACAAATGTTTGTGTGATGAGCATAATCATTTGTTCTGTGTCTGGGTGTAATATATCTATAATATGTATGTATTTAGAAATATATAAGTATGTTTATCAGTTCCTATTACCCATAACGGCCTTAACACAAGCTCTGCTTAGCTTGGGACTAGACGGCGCTGTGTGATAGTTGTGGAATATTATTATTATTATTATAATTTCAACCTCCGGCATAACAGTTAGGGCCACTAACCACTAGACCAATAGGCCAGTCGAATATCAGGGATAACGTCCTACTGTAAGTTTTTTTTACAGAATCGATCAACTATTTTTCTCACCACAATCGTGATCATGAACTGTGAACTTGAACAATTGATTACATTGTGAAGCCTGGCTTGCCTACACTAACTACTTACTAAGAATTTGATTGTTTGGTCTACTCAATTATATTATCAACAAACTTCTTTTGTTCTTTATTAAAAGGATTGCAAAAAACGCGCTTAACAATTGAAAAATACAATAGCGTATCTGTAACAGTAGTTAGGGTTTAATATTATTATGTATACGTTTCGTTTGCGTCGTTATCAGAATTCTTAACTCCGGATGTTATATTGTATTATACATTAATAATTTTTGATTAGTGCAAATACTTTATAAGCTTACTAGAAAAGGTCTGTCTTTGTCTTTAATTCTTTTTTGTTCACTTAAAACTTAGCAAGCGCGAGCTACCCATCGCGGCGCGATGCCTCGTGCGTGCTACATCCTCCTTTCAGTAATGCTATTTTTTTTATTTTGTATCTGTTGTAAACTAGTACTTGACTGCGATCCCGCCTGATGGTAAGCAGACGGGATCGCATGGATTTATACCGCGTACTTATAATTTAGATGTCTTCAAGGCTAGAGTGAATAGGCTCTTAATAAACTAGTGCGTCACCATCAACGATGGCTAATTACAGTTGCCATCACGGATCTTGAGCGCTCGGCGTCAGAATAGGGATCGCTTTGCTCATTCCATACATTGGCGAGCCAATCGTCTTCGTTGTTAGATACATGCGGCAATGCAGGAAACGAATTAGGAGTGACATCTATGACGCGATGGCACGGCGAGCCAATCACTGACACTCCCCGCCTCCGCGTCTCACTTCGCACCACTAAAGAGACCGAATATTTGACTTCTACGCAACCGCTCAAGATCCGTGATGGCAACTACTGCTTCGCAGAAGGAGGCGACCGCCTGACACTCCTCCTTGCTCCGGACCATGGTCTGTACCAAGGACCGGCGCGAGAGATCGCTGCAGCCCATCGCCCTCACGAGGACACGGTGGTGCTCTGCCCAGGCCCACCTCTAACGTATGCTCCACCGTGTCCTCCGGGCGGTCCACACAATGTTAACACCCGCACGAATCAGGTGCAGGAATCTCTCGAACATGTTTGGTAAGGACATGCGTCATGCGGAAGGTGAGGACGCCGTGTTGTCTTTCCAGCCACGCCTCAAAGAGAGGACTCACTGCTATAATTATGGCGTGCCCAAGTAATGTATAGATGACAGATTCAAAATCCATGTAACGGAATCGTTCGAGCTGCGGGAACGATTTAAAGAGGCCCTAGATCGTAAAGAGAAAATGAAAGGATATAGTACATAGGTGGGGTTTTAGTCATTAATAGTTTGACTCATCCTTTTGCTACATACTATTATATATATATATATATATTTTGCTACATACATATTATAGAATAGGAATTTCTTATGTCAAAAAAATTTATAGTTGAATCGTTCATATTTCACAACGGGAGAATAGGCTAGTTGACGTAAAAAATGTAATTAGTCCGTCTTTTAGATTATTCAAAAATAAGAGACACGTATTTTTTTATTTGTAAATTAAACCAAAACTGACAAATGACAATGACAAGCCGTGCTGCATTTTATCGCACGAGGTGACGTCACACGTAACTTTAATGGACTATATCTTTGTTATTTTTGTTTAAATCGACAAATTTCAAACGACTTTAAAATCGATGTCGTTCAAACTCGATTGATGGATGTGAATACGGAAATGGTCTAAACGACTAAATCGCTACGATATCGTTACGGTTTTCATTACGTGAATCAGGCTACTGGGCGACGATGGAGCATGCTTGCCTAGAAGTAACCTATTCGTCGCTCTTAACTTATAAAGATGTTTTTTTTTTGTAGTATTTTGGGACTACTAATAAAATAAATACAGTTATTATGCAAAAAAATAAATTTAACTGGTTGCAAAAAAACTGTACTTAAGTATTTATTTTAATTGTGTCAAAATACTACAAATTTTTTTTTTCTATGGCAGTTGGTACCATGGTCCCGGACCGACGGACCCCAGAACCTGGGTAAACCATGTCCTGAAATAGCAGATAGATACCTTTTCTTTTTTCCCCGAGAGTACACCTGACCAGATCCTTTACTTGGAGTAATTTTCTTTTACGCGACCAACGACGATGATAGGAGCTAGTTATACTCGTATTATAACCTTATTTGTCCTACTTAAATCGAAACAATAGAAGACTAACATAATAATTTAATCAACCCTCACAATTAGGGTTTTCTATACCGTACTTTAATTACATAGTCATAGAGTAGGTAATTAGGTAGTGTACTCTATTTTGCTAAAGAGTAATAAAGCAAATAAAGTATCTAGGTACTGTAAAACTGCTCTACACTCTGCCAAATCAAAGACTACATAAACCAAGTGTCTATAGTTTTTTTTTTAATACTCTGTAGGTACCTATTTTTTAAGTGCTGTCAGTCTTACTGTTCTTTATCTGTTTTTATTTTTAGCTGTAAGTCCTCTATGTTATTTAAATAAATAAATAAATTCAATATTTTACTGAAATCTATTTTGTTTTTTTTGATGGCCTGCTCGGCGTACGCAATCCCGCGCCTACGGCCGGAAACCGAAATCGGGAACCTGGTGGCTGGGGCGTGAGGGCCGTTCCCAAACACGTGCGGCCACCTCCTTTGCTAGCATTACTGCTTCGCAGACAACCAGGGTCGAGTAGAGTTGCAACCCAGGGTCGTTCTTTTATAACTCGAGTAGTTACCCAAGAGTTAACCCAACTAAGTAACTCTTACTCTGAGCCACAGTATTAAACTCGATTATTATTGACTCGATTTGCACACTGTTCCCGCGCGCCTCAAGGAGTTTTCAGCAACAGGAAGGACCCAGCTGGGTCGAAGCCTACTGGGGCCAGGGTTATCCGAAAAGGAGCTAGAGCCCCGGTATGAAGGCTAGAAGGAACGGGGTGGGTCTTTTAGTCAGTAAGAGTCTGACACTATCTCCCGCTCCGCCCAAGAGCGGGGGTTGTAATTACATTTTTTCCCACCATAAAAAAAAGTCACAGTATTACAATTCCTATTTCCTATTCCTATTTTCCTTTCCATTCCTATTTCCCTCTTATGGAATATTGTAATACTGTGTCTGAGCCACTTACTCCAACCTACCCTGTTGCAGTAAGCGGCCAAGCTTGACACTGACAGTTGAACTCGGTCGCGTTCAAAAATGCCAGCGTAGAATAGTTACCCTACGACGACATTAGAGTTAACTCTAAACTCAAGTTTGAACGCAGAACTGAGTGCTTACCGGACCACCGATAGGCAAGCTAAAGTTGGCAACCCTCGTAATGTACACGAATCAGGTCGTTCAAAGGGTACACTGAATTGAAACTAACCGTAACAGGTTGACCGTGTTATACTGAATTACCTGTAAAAGTTTTACACCGTATGTTTAAGGTAATAAGGCGTCCCCAGACAGGTGCGACACGAACCTGTGACAACGTGTTTTCATGGAATTTTTTTTTTAGGTTTTCGTACCTCAAAAGGAAGACGGAATCCTTATAGGATCACTTTTTGTCTGTCTATCTGTCTGTCTGTCTGTCAAGACCCTTTATCTCGGGAACGCGTGGAGGTATCGAGTTGAAATTGAAATCATATAGGTAATCAAGTCTGCGGCTTTACGTGGTCTACGGGAAGGGAGAAGAAGCTCCAAGAGTAGAGTTAAATGATATTTTGCAAATAGGTTTTTTTTTAAAGTTCAGTTTTCAGTCAGTTTTTCCAGGTCGAACCAACACCGATGTATGTGATAAGAATTTTGGGTGGGTAACCTATAGATAAAGACCCGGCCTAGCCTAGGCCGAGCGTACAATAATCTTATTCTGATAAGATACGTGTAATGTAATACCTTATTTTATCTACAAGTACTTACTAGCGAAAAAAAAACCTTATATAATAATAATTCTAGCGAGCATCGCCACACAGTGGGTTCCTACTGAAGGAAACCGCCGGCGCCGTCGAGGCCGGCCTAGAAAGAGGTGGCGGGACGATTCGGACGCGTACTTCGAGGACTGGTTAGAGACGGCGCAGGAGAAGAGTTTGGAAGGACTTGGGGGCGGTCTTTGCCCAACAGTGGGACAGTACCGGCTAGAAAAAAAAACAACGCAACGCTTGTTTGCACAAACCAAACGCAACTTTTTGCTTATTGTATAGGTACTAGCTTTTTAGGTCGGGGTGTGAGGATGTCCTTTCCCTCACTCTTTTGGCTTCGCTAGCATTACAACTTCGCAGAAGGAGGCGACTGCATCCCATTCCCTTTTCGGAGCGAATGACCAGAAACTATGTCCGCAATGGCCTGAAACAGGGCACAGTTGCGAGAGGTCGCCACCGTCGATCGCCTCCATGAGGACACAGTAGTGCTCCGCCCAAGCGAGGTACACCTCCACCATATGCTCTACCGTATCCTCCGAGTTATCCACACACCACTATGACAGCGAGTCGCAGTAGGTACGTATACACACTTAGAAAAATATTTCGTAAATAAAACACCGTCAGATCATGTGTATCGCTTAATAAGTTAATACAAATAAAAGATTACAGTGTAGTCTCTAAATTGGCTGTATTAATTCCCCAAATGCTACTAAACTAAAGTGTTAGAATAACAAACTTGTAGATAAATATAATCTGCTCAATTGGTCATTACTGTCGCGAAATTGTGCAACTTGTCTAGTCTGACAATTAAGAAAAAGACAATTACAATTAACAAAATATAAATTGTTAACACGAACATGCATCTTAGTAAAAAAAGATGATTCTATCAGGCAAAATAAACTCTGAAATAAATTTCACCAAAAGAACATAACACTTGAGAAAAACCAAGGAAACCCAGTACTAAAACTTATGGCACAAAATAGATTGTTTATTTCTATGGGTACAGAAGACAACCTCAAGAACTTTTCTCTCAAACGATTTTTTAGGATTCCGTAGCCAAATGGTAAAAAACGGTACCCTTATAGATTCGTCATGTCTGTCTGTCTGTCCGTCCATATGTCACAGTCACTTTTTTCCGAAACTATAGGAGCTATACTGTTGAAACTTTGTAAGTGGTTGTTTTGTTTCTGTGAACCGCTTTAAGATTTTCACACAAAAATAGAAAAAGAGCAATAAATTTTGGGGATCCCCATACTTAGAACTGAAACTCAATTTTTTTTTTCATCAGTCCCATAAGCGTGACCTATCTATGGATAGGTCTTCAAAAACCGGCCAACAGCGTGTCGGGCCACGCTGTGTAGGGTTCCGTAGTTTCCTGTCCGTCAAAATAAGTGTACCCACTAATGAGTTTAAAAAAATGCTTGCATATACTATTATACTACAAACTTAGTCCAGAAAATATTTTGTACAACCTTTTTGTCTTTTTTGTACAAAAACTGTTCTTTCCATCAAGTTCAAAATAATTTTCCTAGAAAGTCCTTATAAAGTTCTACTTTTCAGATTTTTTTCATATTTTCTAAACTTATGGTTCAAAAGTTAGAGGGGGACACACACACACTTTGTTTTATGGTTTTTTTTTGCGATTATTTCCGAAATTATTGACACTATCAAAAAATGATTTTAGTAAACCCGTATTCATTTTTAAATACCTATCCAACAATATATCACACGTTAGGGTTGAAATTAAAAAAAAAAAACACTTCCCACTTTACATATAGGGGGGCTACCCTAATAAAACATTTTTTTCCAATTTTTATTTTACCACTTTGTCGGCGTGATTGATATACATATTGGTATCAAATTTCAGCTTTCTAGTGCTAACGGTCCCAGGGATTAAGCGAGGACGGACAGACAGACATGGCGAAACTATAAGGGTTCCTAGTTGACTACGGAACCCTAAAAATAATATTCAGGTTTCTAATTTCATTTTTTTCTAAATTAAATAGTTTACGCGAGAGATACTTCCAACGTGGTAAAATGTGTCCCCCCCCCCCTGTAACTTCTAAAATAAGAAAATGATAAAACTAAAAAAAATACATGATGTACATTACCATGTAAACTACCAACGAAAATTGGTTTGAACGAAATCTAGTAAGCAGTTTTTTTTTAATGCGTCATAAATCGAAAAAAATACACTATTATTAAAACATCGATCAAAGTTACAACGAACTACACAGAACTTTTATATTATGTTACTTGCTGCTACGGAACCCTCCATGGGCGAGTCTGACTCGCACTAGGCCGGTTTTTTTTTTTATTAAAACGCGTTATCACATTTTTCTTGACACAAAATTAATTATACATATTTTTTGTAAAAAAAAAAAAAATATGTACGCGAGTGAAGCCGAGGGCAAAAGCTAGTCGAAAAGAAAATGACAATAAAGTAAACACTAGTTGGCACTTGGCACTAGTTGCACATACCAAATAAAGCCAATGAAAAAAAAAAGATAAAAGTGAAAGTTGAAAACCAGTTAACTAAACTATTTAATTTGTAAAGTGCTAGTATTACCAATAGGTATTTCACGATAACAATTTGACTCAGTATCGGGGTTATTATTAAAGCCGACGTCACTGTAGACGTCATTTGAAATATTTAAATAAATACGTCAATAACACTTCAGTAACTTTATCAGACCATGAACCAGTAAAATATGTTCCATTCAGGGCACGTCGGACAGAGGTGACCTGTTTTTTTAGGGTTCCGTAGTCAACTAGGAACCCTTATAGTTTCGACATGTCTGTCTGTCCGTCTGTCTGTCCGTCCTCGCTTAATCTCTGGGACCGTTAGCACTAGAAAGCTGAAATTGGTGCCAATATGTATATCAATCACGCCGACAAAGTGGTAAGATAAAAATTGAAAAAGGATGTTTTATTAGGGTAGCCTCCCTATATGTAAAGTAGGAAGTGTTTTTTTTTTAATTTCAACCCTAATGTCATAATGTGTGATATATTGTTGGATAGGTATTTAAAAATGAATAGGGGTTTACTCAAAACATTTTTTGATAATGTCAATAATTTCGGAAATAATCGCAAAAAAAAAAAAAACAAAAAACAATGTGTGTGTCCCCCCTCCAACTTTTGAACCATAAGTTTAGAAAATATGAAAAAGTTCTGAAAAGTAGAACTTTATAAGGACTTTCTAGGAAAATTATTTTGAACTTGATGGAAAGAACAGTTTTTGTACAAAAAAGACAAAAAGGTTGTACGAAATAATTACTGGACTAAATTTGTAGTATAATCGTATGCAAGCATTTTTTTAAACTCATTAGTAGGTACACTTATTTTGACGGACGGGAAACTACGGAACCCTACACTGAGCGTGGCCCGACACGCTCTTGGCCGGTTTTTTTTATTCCTATGATGGTGACCGACCCGACATCCCTTACTTCGGCTTCGGCTTCGGCTAAACTGTAAGTGATTGGTCTCATGCGCATCACATGGATTATTTATTCTTGATGAGATTTGCACAAAATTCCTCGATTGATGACACTAGCACAACATTCCTTGGTGACACTTACACGACATTCCTTGGTGAGACTTGATAACATTAGTGACACAAGCACAATATTCCTTGGTGAGACCAACACAACATGCCTTGATGACACTTGCACAACATTCCTTGGTGAGACTTGATAACATTAGTGAAACAAGCACAATATTCCTTGGTGAGACTAACACAACATTCCTTGGTGAGACTAGCACAACATGCCTTGGTGACACTAGCACAACATTCCTTGGTGAGACTTGATAACATTAGTGAAACAAGCACAATATATTCCTGGGTGAGACTAACACAACATTCCTTGGTGAGACTAGCACACCATGCCTTGATGAGACTTGACAACAGTGGTGAGAATATCACAAAGTTCCTTGGTGAGATTACAGCTTTCTTTGATGGAACTTGCACAGCCTTGGTGAGACTAGCATGACATTCTTTAGTAAAGCAAGGTATCTAACTTAGCTAGAAAATATGCCATTTTAATAAAAACCGGATGTTTTACTTTGTCTCCAAGTTCTCTAAAAAACTTGATTTAATGATCCTTATAGTGAATTTATATGTCGTTACCGCAAATATACAGGGTGGCCAAAACATTGACGTCCAAAAATAAAATTTAGGTCCCTCGTATCGTGGGGTATCCGAATCACCCCCATGTATGTTCCGCGACTTTTCATAGTTTTTTGAGTTATGAATTTTTTTCTGATTTTTTGAGAATAATCGACCTGACCAATCTAAAAAAAATAAAAAAGAAGTACATGGCTTTTGTCGAGATTTTTATTTGCAACTGAATCTGCCCTGTATTTTTTTTTTTTTCTAAAATACTCAAATTGCAAATAAAACTTTCAGCATTCACCTAAAACGTAAATAAATTGCTGTCGCGCCAATGTTTTAAAACCACTACTGACTTTTAATGTTTAGGTAGGTGTACCTTTTTCTTATTTTATGCGGTCATAAAGTCGTACTTACATTAGGAGACCTTAGACACAAAATAGGTCTCTATAAGCACGATTTTACGATACCTACCTACCAATACACATTGGTGGAGATGTGCTCCGCTTGGGCAGAGCACCGCTATCACCATAGCACCATAAATCAATGCCAATTTTCGTTGTAATTTTATAACTCAAGAACGGGCTCACCTATCCAAACCGAATGTTTCGGCTTTTTCGGACTATTTAGTAGATAGTTTATGTGAAGTTTGGTAGGGTAGAGTAGTAGAGTAGAGTAGAGTAGGGTAGAGTAGGTTAGAGTAGGGTATAGTAGGGTGGAGTAGGGAAGAGCTGGAGCGAAGCCGCGCAAGCAAAACCTAGTATGTATATAAATATTGGTGCCTAACGAGAATAGAACTCGCGACACGCAGCGCAGCAGCAAATTACTTAGCCACTGCACCAACCATGCTATGCTGGCAAATATCGTTTTAAAAATAATCAGATTGATTGCTTTTCATCAAAAGAGGTGAACAATAAAATACCCTGACTTTACCTAGCTACGTAGGTAAAAGAAATTGGGTCTTTGACTTGTAAATAAGTAATAAGGCTGAAACCGAAATTGGGGAGTCATTGAGAGTTTTTACGAGCGTGCGATATAATTCAATCAGTAGGTCGTCGTCAAGGTACTTTGAACCTCCGACTAACTTGAATCGCGTAGGTACCGTCAAACGGGTTGAATAGGAACGCAGGGGTGAATAGAATAAAAGCTTTGGTTAGGTTTTTCACTATGGTACATATTTATATTATTGACTAGCTGTGCCCGCGACTTCGTTCGCGTGGGCTACAGGATTTTGAATTATTTTTTCTAAAATAAAAGTAGCATAGGTTACTCCTTATTACATCAGGTACCTGCCGAAAAAAGTCCCGTCAAAATCGGTCGAGCCATTTCAGAGATTAGCCCGGACAAACAAAAATTGTAACAAATGATATTTTGGTGTATGTAAGTACCATATATACGAGTATATATTCATATTTAAGCATGTTGTAAAAAGCAGTTATTTTAATATTACAAACAGTCACTCAAATTTTATTTATATGTATAGATGTATAGATTTCTATCAAAGCATCCGTTTTTATTACAATTAAATAATAAACAGGAATACTTAAAATACTGGACAAAAAAAATTATGCGATAATCCCCTTCAAACTTTGTCCCTATTTACCCCTGCATTCCTATTCACCCCGTTTGACTGTATATTGCTATTGCCTGTGTATATTTTTTATACAACATGTTCATTTTTTCACACTACATAACTTTATGGTATGAATGAGACCACAGAACAGATGAGAGGTTAGAATGGCCTTGTGGGCGGGGCAGAAGTGCCACAAAGTAGGGCGATGCTCATAGTTCAACGACCAATAGCAAACTTGCGATCTAAGTGTGCGTGGTGTGTTAGCTGCGTAGGAATGCGTGTTCGTGTTGGTTAATTGCCTGTAGTGGAGTTAAAGGGCGACACTCGTTGTACAAATCGGAAAGTATTTCCTTTCTAACCTTTTTCATCTTTTCTGTGAATGAAGCCATTCAAAGAATTAATATGAATTATTTTTCAATTACCATTTTTTTGTTTTATTATTTTTTTCAATATTACTTCAATGTTTTCAATACACTTTTTTTTCGAATTCGAATTCGAATACTCGCTCTTATCCTACTACTTTTATACACGTAATTTACTGTTTTTTGCACTAGTGCGGAAAAGAGCACGAGCTAATCCCCGCCACAATTACGTTTATCGTATCGGCCTGGGCGCTTAGCGACACCCACTAGTCACGCGTCATTCCCCGTTTTTAGGGTTCCGTAGTCAACTAGGAACCCTTATAGTTTCGCCATGTCTGTCTGTTTGTCTGTCTGTCCGTCCTCGCTTAATCTCTGTGACCGTTAGCACTAGAAAGCTAAAATTTATTACCAATATGTATATCAATCACGCCGACAAAGTGGTAAAATAAAAATTGAAATAAAAATGTTTTATTAGGGTAGCCTCCCTATATGTAAAGTAGGAAGTGTTTTTTTTTTTATTTCAACCCTAATGTCATAATGTGTGATATATTGTTGGATAGGTATTTATAAATGAATAGGGGTTTACTAAAATCATTTTTTGATAATGTCAATAATTTCGGAAATAATCGCTCCAAAAGTAAAAAACAACGCCTCCCTAACTTTTGAATCATAAGTTTAGAAAATATGAAAAGAAATCAGAAAATTAGAACTTTATAAGGACTTTCTAGGAAAATCATTTTGAACTTGATGGAAAGAACAGTTTTTGTACAAAAAAGACAAAAAGGTTCTACAAAATAATTTCTGGACTAAGTTTGTAGCATAATCGTATATGCAAGCATTTTTTTAAACTCTTAAGTGGGTACACTTATTGTGACGGACGGGAAACTACGGAACGGAACCCTACACTGAGCGTGGCCCGACACGCTCTTGGCCGGTTTTTTCTTTAACTCAGAAGTTGGATTTTTTTACAGCTTCAAGAGTCCGCAGACCTGTATACGGTTTTAATTTCAACTCGATACCTTCACGCGTTCCCGTGATAAAGGGTCTTGACAGACAGACAGACCGACGGACAGAGGGATAACAAAGTGATCCTATAAGGGATCCGTTTTTTCCTATTAAGGTACGGAACCCAAAAAGCACTCTTTCATAAAAACCGCATTAAAATATTTAAAATTAATTTTAACTAATTAAAGAGTTTTTGTGTATAAAACTACTGATTCAATTTTTTTTTATTTAAGAATTTTTTACACGAATATGATTTTTTTTTTGGGTAAATATTTGATACAAATACATATTTACCCAAAAAAAAAAATCAAGTAACCAACTAACTCTGTTTATCATATGGCCAACAGTATAGGCGAGTTAAGTTTCCATGAAAGAAGGTATGGCCTCCGTTCCCATGGGTACGCAGCGGCCATCGACATCGACAATGAGAGTAGCTTTAATTTTATATTTAAACTAGATACTTCGCAAAAACAAGTGCTCACAAGTTGTTTAAAGATCTGTCGAAGCGTCTAGTTAACATTTCGCGTGACCCAAGGGCTGGCTTTTACCTCGGTCAGTGGATAAGCAATTGCCATACAGCGTGGCAATGTCGCCAGCCTTTTGGGCACATAACCAGTCGACAGCAATGTGGAAGAGTTTTTTGACGCCATATTTTAGTTAGTTGTAATTAGCGTAGTGTTTTATTATTATTTTTTTTTTTAATTTACTGTAATTATAGTTTTTAGTTCTGTATGTAATAAGTTATTTTTTTTTTAATAAAATGTACTGAGTAAGTATACAACTTCGCCCACGTTAAAATCGTCATAGAAGAACATACTACCGCAATAAAAGGTATCCTAATTGCCTCCAGGCAAGAACTACCACCTACACCACCCGGGAATCTTTAAGTCAAGAGTGAATAGGTTTTTTCTAGGTAAGCGCGACCCTTGTTAGAGAAAGAAATGTTTGGAAGGAGAAAGAGGAGGCCTTTACCCATACGGGATCCACGGTGTCTGACACTCCCAAAAAGTGTTCGTCGACGGCGCGCACTGTTCCCGCGCGCCTCATGAAGTTGTCAGCAACAGCAGGGGCCCCGCTGGGTCGAAGCCTGCTGGGGCCAAGGTTATCCGAAAGGGAAGCTCGTTCCTTCTTGCGGGGTGGGTTTTTTTAGTCAGTAAGAGTCTGACACCATCTCCTGCTCCGCCCAAATGCGGGGGATGTCATTTGGATGATTTTTACCCACCAAAAAACTTTCCAAAAGTGACTGAAACACTGTTTCGATTTTTCTTCTCAGGATGTTTTTGAGATCGTGCAGATTTGCTCAGCATGCAGAAAATGTCAAAATTGATAAAAATACGTCCCGCGTGCGTATTCTACGCATTAACCTTTCAATCGTGGAAATTACGGACACAATAGAAAGACAATAGGTGCGCGAACGCCGGCGTTCGCTTGGGGTTTAATGAATCAAAATCAATACATGTAAGAAATTGATATTTGCGGGGTTTACGCTTGTGGAGCAACCCCGCATGCGTGCAATACTGCACCATATTAAAAACACCTTCACTCTTCAGGGTAGTCAGCTAGGAAACACCGGCCTCATCTAGTTTAAACTGACGAAAAAAAAAATGTAAAAGTGTTTTAAAACCTATTTGCAAAATAAACATCATTCATCATTTAAGTACATCCCAGGAGCAAAACTAACGTTACTAACACTAGACTAATTAACAAACATTTGAAATGTAATTACTCAGATGTGGAAATAAAAGGCTTCATTAGTTAATCTAAATTACTTAGCTGGTAATATACACCCCTATTTTTTAATTAGTACAAAAAAAAATTGGGCTCTATCTGTAGCCATTACCGATCATATTAGTGAAGCCAAAAGTAAAAAACAATTGGGCAAGTGCGAGTCGCACTTAAGGTTCCGTGCAAACTACATTTCCCGAAGGGATTCTCGTAGATTTATTCGAATTGCAAAAAAGTTTTTTTTTGTGACGTAGGTTTATTCCACAGCTGTTTTCAGATTTATTCCTATACCTGTGCTATAAGACCTTGCGTTGTGCCAAATTTTTGGATTCTGGGTCAACGGGACTGGAGGACAAACAAGACTGAATTTGGATTTTTGAGATTATCGAAATACACGTTTTTTGAGACATATCTTTATCCGTGGCCGTATCTTTTACTGAAGATACGGCCACGGTATCTTTTTTTGAAGTTAACGAATAACGTTACCTTCACAGCTTGAAGGGACCTCAGACTTAAGTATATGATATTAATTTCAACTCGATACCTCCACGCATTCTCGAGATAAAGGGTCTTGACAGACAGACAGATGGACGGATGGACGGACAACAAAGTGATTCTATAAGGGTTCCGTTTTTTTTTTCTTTTGAGGTACGTAACCCTAAAAAACACGAAATCCCAAAATTGTCCACGAAAATTTGTTATATTTGGCTAATTCATAATAGAATCAATCAGTCATACTAGAAAATACTACGCGCAGTTGTTTATTTTGGACGCCATTTATTCATTCAAATCTTAGCCTGTACAATATTATCCATAAATTGAGTGACATTTTGGGATTTATCCAAAACGCTAATAACTTTGCTGCTTATGAATATTATTTATTGAGACTATTGCGGAACAAGTGACTTGATGATTTCAAACACAAGAAATATCATCTTAAAGTTATCGGAAAATTATTTAAATGAATTCCATTCACCTATACTCACAGTGAATTATAATGTTAAATTAAATTAAGTGCCTACTTACATGCCAAATAAGTATTCAACTCATTAACATTGTCAATAGAGTGGAGGTCACTCGTTTGATAAATTCTATCAAGTTTTTTTTTACTATTATTTTAAGACAGTGTGAGATACATCACAAATAAATGGTAGTACAAATAATTCCAAGGTTTCCGACATAGCACGAAGAATCGAGGCAATGGGCTGGGCACATTACACCCAGAACAGGTGGTCTTTGGGGCCAAAAGGTTCTGGAGTGGCGACCACGTACCGGAAGACGTAGCGTTGGAAGGCCTCCTACAAGGTGGACCGATGACCTGGTAAGGGTTGCGGGAATCCGATGGATGCAAGACGCACAGGACCGTTCATTGTGGCGGCACTTGGGGGAGGCCTATGTCCAACAGTGGACGTCTTTCGGCTGAAAAGCTGATAATGACCAATAATTTAAAATATTTTATTTCACATAGGCCTACATGGGCAGTTATGAAAAGTCAGAAGCTAGTGCACGGTTCCAAATTGGTTGTTTCCTATGGAGAAGAACCGGCAAGAAACTACATGGTTACTCTTTTAAAAAAGTGGTTGATATTACAATATTAATAGATCACAAGAACTTGTAAACCAGTCAATGTTTTAGACAAAAGCACAATAAAAATAATCTATATTTAAATGAATACCTATTTCCTTCGTCACGCCATCACGCGTGAATGGCTGGACCGATTTTTTTTTGTTCTTTTTTTGTTGTGTTCGTTATTGTGAGGAGGAGGTTTTTATGAAAAAAAAAATGAAAGTTAAGGTAGTGTAGGGTAGAGTAGAGTAGGGTAGTGTAGGGTATAGTGTAGGGTAGTAGAGTAGGGTGGAGCAGGGAAGAGCGGGAGCGAAGCCACGCGGGCAAAAGCTAGTTAATATAAAAAATTAAGTCGGAATAGGAAGTAATCTAAGAGTTCGTAGGGTATACAGTGTTCTCATATATACATTACAAAAAATAGGCCATATAAAAAACTTAAAGGGCTTATTAGAAAAAGTCTTGATATTGTTTAGATCCCTCTTGCGCCACCTAGAAACACTGTATACGCGTGTGCCAGACACTCCGACCTGGCGCGCTATTCTCTAAGAAAACAGCCTTGAGCGCAGCGCTGGCCGCAGCGACGAAATCCAAATAGGTAAATTGAATTAAGGGCCAAGAGCCCGAAAAGTGCCATATAACAGTGATTTTCTGAGGCTTACTCCTCCGTAACGGCTAGGTCAATTGCTTTGAAAAAAATATATGTTTATTATAGATTCATGAACAATAATATCAACATTTGTTTTTTTCGTGCAATTAATACTTTTGTCAAAAAAAAAAAAATTTAGCAATTTCGCAACTTTTCCTCCTAACTCCTTCGAAACGGCTTGGACCTTTAGAAACATTTTTACACATAAAAATTGGTTGTTAAATATTCTTCAAAGTGAACATTGCATATGTAAATCAATCAATATCTCGCAGAGAAAATGGATTTAAAGCGCTTTCCGGGCGCTGCTGGCCGCAAATAAATGCACAGATTTGCGTACTGCCACCTAGGCGAGTGCGAGAGTTGCGTTCACATAATTTCGGTCAGATGGTTCAAGGGACTATACGCATTAACAACCGAATCGGCCTATACGATAGATTTTTAATTCAATGTACTGCGCTCTCGACTCGTCTCTTCGGCCAGCGCTGCGCTCAAGGCTGTTTTCTTTGAGAGTAGCATCGCTGGGCGAAAGGCGAAAGACGTCTACTGTTCGACATAGGCCTCCTCAGACTCGCCACAACGACGATTCTCGCGACCCTCACCAGGTCATCGGTCCACTTTGTGGGAAGCCTTCCAAAGCTGCGTCTTCCGGTACGCAGTCGCCACTCCAGAACCTTTCATCCTCATCGACCATCTGTTCTGCAGCGATGTGCTCTGCCCACTGCCACTTAAGTTTGGCGGTTCTTCAGGCTATGTTGTGGTTCTCCTGCGGATATCTTCATTTCTGATGTGATCACGCAATGCCAACCGTATAGCAATTAATTTTCATTAAAGGATTGTGATTTTTGTACTTTTTTTGGTGGGAAAAACATCTAACGACACCTCCCGTTCTTGGGCGGAGCGGGAGATAGTATCAGACTTTTACTGAGTAAAAACCCACTCCTGTTCTTACAGGCTCCATGCACTAGGTTAGGTTCAAGGCTTCAAGCAGGGAATAAGAAAACCAGCCAAGTTCAAGTCAGACTCGCGCACGTAGGGCTTCGTACAGTCCACAGAAAAAACTGCAAAAACATCACGTTTGTTTATACTGGTTTTAGTATTTGTTATTATACTGGTATCGGCAAGATAAATTCTACTGTAAGTCCACTTACTTGTAAATATGACCATGGATGTGACATTATACCTAATACCCACACACACGACACCATTACAATTATGCTAGAACTACACTGCGCACACGTGTGCAACACACGCCGATCTGGGCGCGTCGGTCTCCATACATTTTACATGGAAACTAGACTTGTAGAGCTACACTAGATCCACGCCACGCGACGTCGTTTTCCGTACAAATCAGGCGAGTTACACGTGTGCGTCGGTCTAATGTAGTTCTAGCTTAAGGCCAGTAGCCCGATTCACGTAATGAAAACCGTAACGATATCGTAGCGATTTAGTCGTTAACATTTCCGTATTCACATCCATCAATCGAGTTTGAACGATACCGATTTTATAGTCGTTTGAAATTCTTCGATTTAAAAAAAAACATCTGTATTACATTATCCTGGTAGAATACTCGGAAATAAGTCGATTGTGAATAACGCTTTTGGATAGGACTTCGATCGAACGACTATAAACTTAAACTTCAACGATATTGGCTTGGTTGATTTTACATGAAACAGGCTACTGCTGTCCACGGACGCGTAGCTTCATAGACGAGTATTCGACATTATTATACGCTTGGTGTAGGTACGCCCACCTTCATTCTTTACATCTTTTCCTTGTTTCTCGCATTGCTAATTCTATCCCTGAGTTTTATTTATAACATACTTCTCTCCATTGCTCGTTGGCATTTTGCAAGTTTCTCGCGATGCTCTTGGTTGAGAGACCATGTCTCACAGCCATATGTAATGCAAGGTTTTTGGTAGTAATCCTCCGCTCTTTACTTTTCATTATTTATTTTAGAGACCAGAATGATTTTAAACCATAGGCTACTCTTTTGTTAATTTCTTTAGTCGTTTGCTCTTCAGGGGCAATTATTTGGCCCAAGTCTCTTGCACATACTCAAGTGATTTTCCATCCAATTTTGTGGCAACCTCTGCAGAGTTAGTCATCCATTTTTTCTTGATGTCGTTCATTTTTAGACCTTCCTTACTTTCGTTAGCTACCGTTTGTAGTTTGAAGTTACAACAAATAAAATTAAAATATAGTTAAAAATTAAAGGAGGTTCCGTACAAGAAACTTTATTTTGTGGGCGTTTTTAACCGATTATAATATTTATTACTTTATTGCACACTTTAGCTTATTACAGGACATTTACAAAAAACCAGCCAAGTGCTAGTCGGACTCGCCCATGGAGGGTTCCGTAGCAGCAAGTAACATAATATAAAAGTTCTTGCAGTTCGTTGTAACTTTGATCGATGTTTCAATAATAGTGTATTTTTTTTAGATATATGACGTATTAAAAGAAACTACTTACTAGATCTCGTTCAAACCAATTTTCGTTGGTAGATTACATGGTAATGTACATCATATATTTTTTTTAGTTTTATCATTCTCTTATTTTAGAAGTTACAGGGACGGTCGGACACATTTTACGAAGTGTCTCTCGCGTAAACTATTCAATTTAGAAAAAAATGATATTAGGAAACTCAATATCATTTTTAAAGATCTATTTATAGATACCTCACACGTATAGATTTGATGAAAAAAAAATTATGAGTTTCAGTTCTAAGTATGGGAACCCCCAAAAATGTATTGCTTTTTTCTATTTTTGTGTGAAAATCTTAAAGCGGTTCACAGAATACATCTACTTACTAAGTTTCAACAGTATGGCTCTTATAGTTTCGGAAAAAAGAGGCTGTGACATACGGACGGACAGACAGACATGACGAATCTATAAGGGTTCCGTTTTTGCCATTTGGCTACGGAACCCTAAAAAGAGTAAGTGTTCAATAGGCGAGATAATAGTCTAGTACGGAAGCCTTCGTGTAGTCCGAGTCACACTTAGCTATTTTTTTTTTATAAATTAAGTCATTCGTTATTTATGATTTGTCATTATAAGATAAAATAAATGTGTGACGAGTTTACACTTATTTTTTTGTGACGAGATTGTAGCTGCAGTCGAGTTCATATAGTTTGCGAGGCATTCGTGCAAAAAGGCAAATCTGTGACTTCCGGTAGAACGAGGAAAACTCGAATGTTAGGTTCAGTGTAGACTGTGACGTCATTTGAATATAAAACCATTTGTTTGCGAAGAAAATAATATTATGTACAAATGCATAATTTAATATTATTTTCATTTTGTGTTTAATAAATATTTTATTAATAAATATATATATTATAGTTATTAATTTAGTGGTTTGTAAGTATAATGAATTCAGTATTTTAGGTACTTACATTATTATGTTAGTAATTTTAATGATTTCTTTTAGGGTTCTGTAACGTCCTTTAGCAAAAAAATCGGCAAAAAAAACACCTTTGTTGTGTGGCAGCCCCTTAAATACTTATTGTATTCTGTTTTTTTTTTTGTATTTGTTGCTAAAAGAGCAACAGATTCATGATTTGTGAAAATTAATTTCAACTGTCTAACTATCACGGTTCATGAGATACAGCCTGATGACAGACAGACAGACGGACGACAATTTTTTTATTGGAAGGACTACTATGATAGTGGGTTGACCACTGACCTCTAAGTTTGCCACGATAACGTAATCTAAAAATAGTGAATGTATCCTGAATTATCAAGTTTGGCAAGTTTATTAATAAACTCATGCTACTGTATGACGTATGTATTTATACAATTATACATTCAGGAAAAACCATCGTAAACGAGTTTAGATGACTAACTATTTGCAATATTAACAAGAAAGCGAGATTATGCGTATGATTTGCAATACGAATAAAAAAAAAAACTTTACCTCTTTTTAATATATTAATGTAGAAGTGTACATAGATATAGTTTTGTGTGTCAAGTGTTTACACAGCTGAAGAATGTGTGGAATCATTGAAACAGCCGCGATTTCGGTAAAATGGAGCTGAGAAATATGTTATTGTTTTATCGAGTACCTCAGCGAAATGCGAAGTTTACCGAGAAGGCTGACTCGTTACCTACATTTGATGTCAAATACCTACCTACTACAAAAACAGAATGGATTACACCCGCATGCAGTCGCGTAATTAAGCGTAGGCGAAGGATCCCTCACCCACGGCCTCGTACTCAAAGAGGCCTCTATATAAGAGGACCCTAGTTCTTAAGAACGAAGGTTTTTTTTTATAATAGATAGGCTCGCGTTTGACCACTATTTGCTTGAATGTAAAGGACGAGACGTGGTCGGACACTTCGTTGCAATTTCGAATTTATGAAAGCTACGAAAATACTAGCTTTTGTCCGCGGCTTCGCCCGCGTATATAAATTGTAGTCTATGTCACTCAGGCATAAAGCAGCTTTCAAACGGTGAAAAAATTTTAGCAATCGGATCAGTATTTTCAGAGATTACCCCCTACAAGCAATGAAATTAAAAAAAAAAACCTCTTTATTATGTTAGTGTAGAAAAAGACCTCGCTAATGTGCCTTCGTCCATATCCAAATTAGTCTACGCTACGCCTCTGACGTATTCTATTAGAACTCAGAAATCTAAATACTTTCTAAACTTGACACTAACTAGTAAATGCACAAGCTGACCAAGGACAAAACAAAAAAAAAAAAACGTCTTCAAGGAAGCCCTTCCATAGTGTACGCAAATGGGCCAGTATAGGCCAGCGATCATAATGTAGATAATAACTGTCGCGTGTTTTCAATGCAGTTCACTGAATCGTTCGAAGAACCAGCCATTATTATTAAAAGTAAAGCAAATTACTGTAAGTACTAGCTTCTGCTAGCGGCAAGGCCCGTTTAAAAGTAGGTTTTTTTTTTTCATTCAGACTTTGGACCCTCATTTCATCCCTTAAGGGGGTGAAATTAGGAAATCCTATAAGGAAGATTTGTGCAAAATTTCATGCACCCAGTTTTAGTCGTTCCGTCTGTGCATTGATACTTATGTCAGTCAGTGTTACCTTTTATATAATATAGACTAGCTGTTGCTAGTGGCTTCACCCGCGTTAAAGTAGGATTCTCCCTACAAAGTTTGGACCCCCGTAACATCTCCTTAGAGGATGAATTTTGTAAAATCCTCTCTTAGAGCTCACCTATGACATAAAAGGAAACCTTATGCTAAATTTCGCGCTCCCAGTAGTTTTGCCTGTGTGTTGATATGTATACAAACTTTGAACCCCCGTTTCATCCCCCTTGGGGTAGATTTTCGATTAATCCTTTCTTAGCGAATGCCTACGTCATACATACAAAAAAAACAAAAAACATACCTTCCATGTAGTGTCCGACCGAAACTGGTTTTTGCGACCGAATCCGAAACTGAATTTCGACAACAGTGTGTCTTGGCCGAAACTGAAACCGAAACTTCTTTACAAGAATCTTGTTTTGAGGGAAAAATAAAGAAAACGTCAGCCCTTATTTTTCTTTATGTATCTATTTTAAATTTAGGTATTTATATTCGTGACCCAAGGGCTGGTTTTTACCTCGGTCAGAGATTAAGCATTGCCATTCAACGTGGCAATGCCGCCAGCCTCTTGGGCACACTTCCAGTCGACAGCGATGCGGAGGAGTTTTATGACGCCATATTTTAGTAGGAAGTAGCCCTTAGTGTATGTACGTATAGTTAGGTTAAGTATACTTAAATATTTTAATTTAAGTTTATTATGTATATATTTTGTAGCTTTAAGTTGTAAATTATGTATATTTATATTCGTTAACTACCTATCATACCTACACTCGATTTTAGTTTGGGAGTTGGTAAAACGAACTGCAAACACAAGGCAGGCACAATATGATTAGGCACGTGGACACGGCAAAATGTCTTCGTTGCTTACTCGCTTGGAAGTTTAACGCGCTGAACATGACTGATCACAGCGCAAGAACTCCCGAGTGCAGTTTTGACTTCGGTCGTGATTCGGCAGGTTTGCCACCGAAAACGAAACTCGTCTTTTTGCCGAAACTCGACCGAAACTGAATATTTGGTCGGACACTACTTCCAAGTTTCAGGTCTTTTTTTTTTGGTGGGTAAAAATCGTCCATATGGCATCCCCCGCCCTTGGGCGGATCGAGAGATAGTGTCAGACTCATTACTGACTTAAAACCCACTCCTGTTCCTTCGTTGCCTTTCGTACCGGGGCTGAGCTATTTTTCGGAGCTATCCCTGGCCCCAGTAGGCTTCGACCCAGCTGGGCCCCTGCTGCTGCTGATAACTGCTTGAGGCGCGCGGGAACAGTACACGCCGTCGAAAGTTTCAGTTATCGCCGCCGCCGCCGGGACTCTGATCCCGATTTCCGGCCACCGTAGGCTCGGGCTTGCGGACAGTGAGCAATGGGTAGCTCGCTGTCCGGCCGTCCGGTAACTGTCCGGACCAAGCCCAAGTCGTCGAGGGCGCGCACTGTTCCCGCGCGCCTCAAGGAGTTGTCAGCAACAGCAGGGACCCAGCCGGGTCGAAGCCTACTGGGGCCAGGGTTATCCGAAAGGGCGCTCGAACCCCGGTATGAAGGCTAGAAGGAACGGGGAGGGTCTTTTAGTCAGTAAGAGTCTGACACTATCTCCCGCTTCGCCCTAGAGCGGAATTTGTCATTGAATGACTTTTTCCCACCATAAAAAAAAAAGATCAGCGGTATAATCCGGGCTTCGGCTGTGTGTTGATCCATCCATCAGTCAATCAAGACAAAGCATTTTATAAGTATAGATAAAAACTAGGGTACCTATAACTACAGTCGAAAGTGGGTCAGTTTTTTTAGATAGCAAATATTGCACTGTAAGAACATTGTTCCGTACAAAAGATACGATAATATTGAAGACCGTGTTGCAAGCAGCCGCGCGTAACGATCTAACTTAAACGTCTAGTTTTTGAAACGATACATTTTAATATGCAACAAATGGGCTCGAAGTGCGTTTGTTTTTGTATTTTCGCACTCGTGCTGAAATGTGCAGCTGTCCCCTTTGTATTTTTTTTATTTAAAAATACTAGCAACCCAGCTTCTGTTAGTGGTTTCGGTCGCGTGACAAGTAGAAAGTTATCCTAAGGATAAAATCTTATGTGGGTTTTATTCCAGGGCAGAAAGAAGAATGCCATTTTTAGGCACGCCATTGATTTCCGCACTAGTGCAGAAAAGTGCGCGAGCTCGCCCCCGCCACAATTTATTGTATTTATCGTATGACTGGGCGCTAAGCGACTCCCACTAATCGTCGGTCAACCTCCGTTTATTATGGGTGAGTTGCACCATTTAACTATAACGTTATCAAAGCTGTTAACAGTTGTCAAATCGTCGAATTGACCAATAGGCGGCCGTTTCAGGGCTGGTTAAAGTTTAGTTATCGTTTTATTTAAATGGTGCAACTCACCCTTAATACTTCATATTGAAAAACGTTGTTTGACCAATTGATACACGTGTAAAGTCACTGCAGCACTCGGTTCCATACATTTCCATACACTTGCGGCTCTGGCACATTTCGTCTTGGTTGCAATGACAAAGTTTCTCCATTTGTATCAAAACGTCAAAATTTCTATGTTTCCTCATTAGTCTGAAGCCGGAAGATCTGAGAATCGAAACGAATGTTATCAGTATTTCCTTGAACAGTCTCTCAAGGTCAATGGGGCGGAGCGCTTAGATTAGAAAATCCAATATTAGTAGGTACCTATTTAAGAGGAAGCTAATCTAATCAGTACCAACAAGTTCTACGAATACTCCACACTATTTAAGTAGTACAAAAAAATGGGGCTCTATCAGTACCCGTTACTAATCATATTTGTATAGTCAAAAGTAAAAAAAAAAACCAAAAATGTCCACAGTTGTCATAATTGGTAAATTCATAATCGCTACTTACTAGAAAAAAAAATACGGAGCGAAGTGTTTTTTTCATTTTGGTCGCCATTGATTCATTCATAAATCAATAAGCCTGTGCCTACAATATTTCTACAAATTAAGTGACATTTTTTAATATAAAAAAAAAAAAACGCTAATAAGTTTGTGGTTTAAGAATATTCTTTATTGAGACTTTACTTAAATAATAACAAATCCTTTTGAGCGAGCATAGCAAGTTCCCTTGGGATGACTTTCGACTTTGAGCGAGTGTAGCGAGCCCTTTGGGTGGGATAAATTCCGACTTTGAGCAAGCGTAGCAAACCCTTTGGGATAACTTCCGACTTTGAGCAAGCGTAAAAAGCTCAAAGTCGGAAGTTATCCCAAAAGGGTTTGCCTTTGGGATAACTTCTGACTTTGAGTGAGCGTAGCAAGCGCCTTGGTATGGTATTACTGCCGACTTTTAAGCTGGCGTAACAAGTAAAATAAACATAAAATAACTCAATAATACGGTTAATTTGTATTTCTATGAACAATAAAATGTTTGCGAATCGCATAAATGTCAAGTATAAATAATAAAAATTCAATAATGTACAAGATTTACGATGTAGTGAGAAAACTTCAACCGTCTCGTGTCAAGCAAGGTTATCGAACCGTCGCGGTCGTGTTACCGAATCATACGAATTGAATTTCGATAGGCCTGTACTATTTTTTCTGGAATACGAATAAACAAGCTGAGGATGAGGAACTCGTGGCAAAATAATAGCCGAACGGGCCAAAGACTTTGAGGTTAAGCAACGTTTGCAGAGGTTGGCCCGTGGATGGGTGACCATTCATGACATCATCGATATCCGTGCATGACATAGATATCAGGACTTCTCCGAGCCCAGTGTCAAGCTAGAACTACATTAGACCGACACACACGTGTAACACGCCTGATTTGTACGTAGAACGACGTCGCGTGGCGTGGATCAAGTGTAGCTCTACAAGTCTAGTTTCCATATTAAATCTATGGAGACCGATGCGGCCAACGTAGCACACGTGTGCGCAATGTAGTTCTAGCTTCAATCCGACAGTGATGTTTGAAAATGTGAATGAATGATGAATGTTAAAGACTGGGAACCGAAACCGTGCGGAAAAGGCTTGGCAAGTGACGCTTTTTTACAGGATAATGTAGCTAAGGCCACTCAGCTATTATCTATGCTGTGATAGTTTTGCTTAGGTTCAATCAGATAACAATATCGGTGACAAGGATTTAGGAAATGGGTCATACAATAAATAGGATAATCTAAAAAAAAATAGCAGGGGAAGGACTCACTAGCCATAAAATAAACACCATAATAATAAGTAAAAAGAACTAAAACCTGAATAGGAGAAAAAAATCGACAGTGAAAAAGTATGATAAAATTTTCAGGAGGCTGAAATAAACTAGGTTAATGATGGAGAAACAAGAACAGAACAAAAAAAAAAGCCGTAGTCACACGTTATTAATGTGTTACGGTTGGTATATAACAACACACAACACACGCATACTACGCGTTCCAAATGAGAATAGGAACGACTCCTATGTTTTGACGTCTCGTCGTACTGTCAAATCGAAATTTTTGTAAAATTGAAGAACTCAGAGATGAGTAAAATTGAAGAACTGGATTCTGATTAAACTTTTTTCGTTCACAGTTTATAAATAAATTAATTTTTTCGTAAATTAATTACTTAATATTTAAAAATTTAATTTTATAGATTTGGCTTTCGAAAAAATATGGAGGGAAATTCAAAATTCGAACGATGGTATGGCCAAGCGCCCGAAAAGTGCCATAAAACAGTGATTTTTTGAGGCCTACTCCTCCGTAACGGCTAGGTCAATTGGTTTAAAAAAAATATACGTTTATTATAGATTCATGAACAATAATATCAACATTTGATTTTTTCGTGCAATTAATACTTTTGTCTAAAAAAAAAAATAGCAATTTCGCAACTTTTCGCAACTTTTCCCTACTCCTTCGAAACGGCTTGGACCTTTAGAAACATTTTTACACATAAAAATTGGTGGTTAAATATTCTTCAAAGTGAACATTGCATATGTAAATCAATCAATATCTCGCAGAGAAAATGGATTTAAAGCGCTTTCCGGGCGCTGCTGGCCGCAAATAAATGCACAGATTTGCGTACTGCCGCCTAGGCGAGTGCGAGAGTTCCGTTCACATAATTTCGGTCAGATGGTTCAAGGGACTATACGCCTTAAACTTAACTAAATTTTTCAAAATTATTACATGTGGCCAGTGCCTTATAGGTACATGAAAACTTTTTTCACAAAACTTTCTGAGGGGCCTGGTACACATAGCCTGTCAAAATCATAAACCTTCTTTGGCTTTGCCGTAATCCGGTTAAAAATAGACGCAGGAGAATATTCTATCAGTATATTTTCTGAAGATTATAATTTACAAACATATTAAACCTTTGCCTCTTTCATAACATCGGTTTCGATTGACCACGACTAGTAATGCGATATAAAGAGAACGATATTAAATTTCATTACGTGTCCCGGAATGAGTAGGGAGCTATCGAATTTCCAGCAGCCAACGGACGAATAAGTTCAATAAACTCTAGGTACAGTTTTCAAATAGGTACAAAATGCATGACTTGATTCCGCCATCGCAATTCTACCATCGGACAACCCGACGTACGGCGAATATTCACCCTTACGTTGTTGAAACCTCTACGGTCCGGACTAAGCGTTTCGCCTCGTCGTTTATACCGCGTACGTCGAAGGATTGGAACAGTCTGCCTTCTGCGGTCTTCCCGTCCGATTATAATTTGGGTGTCTTCAAGGCTAGAGTGAATAGGCTCTTAATAAACTAGTGCGCCTCACCATCAAAGATTGCATCGCTACTTACCATCAGGTGGGATCGCAGTCAAGCACTAGTTTATCTCAATTAAAAAAAAAAAAAAAAAAAAAAATTGCCGAAACGGATCTTGAGCGATCGGCGTCGGAGTGGGGATCGCTTTGCGCATTCCATACATTGGCGAGCCAATCGTCTTCGTTGTTAGATATATGCAGCAATTCAGGCAACGAATAACGAGTGTCGTCTATGACACGATGGCGCGGCGAGCCAATTACTGACACTCCCCGTCCCCACGTCTCACTTCGCACCACTAAAGAGACCGAATATTTGACTTCCGTGCATCCGTGTCGGTATTATTATTATTTTATGTATTAGAGACCCATACCTATTGAACTATTTTAAATGGATGGATTAGGAATGTTAACCTCGGAGGTGTGATCCCTTGAGAACCAAGGTCGCTGACATAGCTCGAAGAATCGCCAAACTAAAATGGCTGAGGGCACATTGCTCGCAGAACGGATGGTCTATGGGGCCGAAATCGATGGGCCGAAAGGTTATGGAGTGGCTGCACACCGGAAAACGCAGCGTATCGCAACGCATCGGTCAAGGTAGACCGGGAGGTCTGGGAGACCTCCCGCAAGGTGGACCAATGACCTGGTCACCGAGTGAAAGTCACGGGAAGGCGGTGGAACCCAGGGCCCGATTTAACTATTTAGCCCCCGGGGCAAACATAATTTTCGGCACCCTTTAATAATATCTAATAATAATAGTCAGGAGGTTCCTTTCTCTGGAGCCCTGACCGCCGGTAGCTTGGACCCTGTTCCCGATACCGGTGGGCTACTATTTTTTATATTTTTAAATGTTTTTTTTTATTATTGAATATTTAAAAATATAATTTATATGTTAATATTTAAATAAACGAAATAATAATTAATTTATTCAATTTAAGTTTACATTTTTGCTACATATTTCTAGGCTATATTGTTGAAAGACAAAAGAATTAGACCTCTGTACCCGAACTAGGCAAGAGCCTGTATTTCGGCTATCAGCGCCAATAAATTACATACACGCAAAACCTTCTAAGTCATGAGTCTTAAGTCTTAAATATTTCCACTATCCAACTTGGAAGCAGGTTCAAAGGTGGCACATAAAATTCTTAACCTGACAACTGGGGTGTGGATGCCTAGGTTGGAAGGTATGGAATAAGGGAATAAGTAAATTTTGCCAGCCCTCAGTTTTTGCCGCTCTGGTGGAGCCTTCTGGAAACAAGGTGGACCAATGACGTGGTGAGAGTAGCTGAAACGCGGTGGATGCGAGACACACAGGATCAGTCGTTGTGGCGACGCTTGGGGGAGGCCTATGTCCAACAGTGGACGTCTTTCGGCTGAAATGATAATGATGATGATAATAAAAATAATATTCCATAACTCAACGCCGTCTAGTCCCAAGCTAAGCAGAGCTTATGTTATGTTATGGTTACTTGACAACTGATCTTCTTCTTCTTCCTTCCCGGTCTACTACTTGGGGTCGGCGCAACACGTTTTCTTCTTCCATTCTGTTCTGTCACCCGTCAAACTATCACTAACTCCCTTTTCTTTCATATCACTTCTCACACAATCCGTCCATTTTTTTTTCGGCCTTGCTCTCCCTCTCCATCCATCTACATGTATACTCAGAACTCTTTTAGTAATATGCGCTTCATCCCCCCGCTTCACATGACCATACCAAGACAACCGATTACCTTTCAACTTTTCAGTGACTGGCGCCACTTTCAAACTTCCTCTAATATACTCATTTCTCACTTTATCCATTCTCGTCACACCACACATCTATCTCAACATTCTACTTGACAACTGATAAACATGCTTATATATTTCTAAATACATACATATTATAGATAAGTTACACCCAGACACAGAACAAATGATCGTGCTGATCACACAAACATTTGTCCTGGGTGGGAATCGAACCCACGACCTCCGGCATAGCAGTCAGGGTCACTAACCACTAGACCAACAGGCCTGTCGATGTTGATCTCTTGAGAATAGATACTTGTTCGAAAGCAAAGCCGCTAGCAAAGCCTGTACTTAATATTAAATGCGACAGTATCTCTGTTATGCTGTCGCACCTACGTGATATGCGCGATAAATGAATTTATCCGTATCGACCCGTAACAGGAAGATCATCCTAAATTACAGTTTAAGGTTTTTCCAGTAATTTTTCCATATTTCTGTCATTGTTATCATATTTCTATAGTGTTAATAGTAGGTATTGTGATATCGAAAGGAGATCGCATGAGTTGCTTTTTTTATGTAAGCAACGAACTGGCTTGTAAAGTATAATTCGAAGAATTATGCTGTTCTAGAATAGGTTTGAAAGTTGGTAGAAAAAAGAATGTGTGTGGTTTTTTCAGTGTTGAAGTGATTTTTGTGAGGAAAGCATGAATTCGTTCAAATAAGTAAAAATATAAGAGTGCGCCGCCCGAAGTGTTTGATTTTATAGAAGAATCCCTACCGACGAGCTGAGCTGCGTTACAGTATCTATATTAGAAATATATATTTTTTATGATAATATCTAATGCCTACATAAAATCTCGTGTCACAGTGTTTATGTTTTTTTTTTTGTGTAGCTAATGTAAGTAGGTACTTGGGATATTATGTAGGTGTAGGTCTGAGAATTGATCGTAGGCTACTTTTTACTCCCCTACCACCGACCCTCTTTTTTGGGTTCAGTACCTCAAAAGGAAAATACGGAACCCGTAGACAAGCACTTTGTTATCCGTCTGTCTATCTGTCAACACCCTTTATCTCGGAAACACATGAAGGTGCTGCAGAAAAATCGAACGTTTGAGTTACCGAAAAAAGATACGGCCGTTTATGTCGCAAGAAACTTAAATTGTACCTATTTTGTCACTGCCAAGGGAATCAAAATTCATAGGGTACTTCTCGTTGACCTAGAATACTGAGGCATGAAGCACGGTCTCGTAGCACAGGTAAAGGGAAAAATCTGAAAACTGTAAATTTGTAGATACGCCATAAAAAAAAAAGATTCGGAAAAATCTTCATAAATTCGTAACTCAATTCGGTAATTCATTGGTAAGTTTGTACGGAAACCTCAGTGCACGAGTCAGACTCGCATTTGCTGTTTTTTTTTTTATTTTGTTGATAGGTTTAACCTCTTCCAGTGAAAATTGTGTCGCATGCAATATTCTTTTGAAAAGGCTCATTATAATGTAGATTTATGATCTTAGCTAGCCTATAGAACCTGGAGAATGACATAACTTAAACTATTTCTGTGTATTTATATAGGGTAACTGGTAATTAGTGACCGATACTTTTACACGTAATTGTACTCATGATTACAAACAACTTTCCCAAAGAAACTTTATTTTTACACTCATTAGTTTTATCACAATAACAAAACAGCGGTTCGCGCAAATTCGCGCGCGCGCCTGCGACCTCTCAGCTGTTAGCCGCGTAACGCTGCGCTGCTGTCTCATGTAACGTGTAACTTACCCTACAGTAGTGATATTCCACCCGCGGCGCTGCTTGCAAACCCATCGGTGTATATAATCAGTGTAGGAACCTACATGTTCCGATTAAATAAGTTAAATAATGAGTATAAAAAAAGTTTCTTTGAGAAAATTGTCTGTCATCATGAGTAGGTGGTACCTACAATCACGTGTACCTATACACCACTAATTTTTAATTAGTACAAATACTTAAAGGGCTTATAAGAAAAGCCCTTGTTATTATTTAAGTAAAGTCTCAATAAATAATATCCATAAGCAGCAAAGTTTTTAGCGTTTGTGTTTATCCTAAAATGTCTCTCAATTTATGGAAATATTGTGCAGGCTATTGATTAAGAATGAATAAATGACGATCAAAATGGAAAAACACTGCCCGCATTATTTTCTACTAGCAATTGTTATGTATGATTGAATCTATGATGAATTTACCTTTTCCTGGTCAATTTTAGGATTTCGTTTTTTTTTTTACTTTTCAATACAAAAATATGATCAGTAACGGGTACAGATACAGCCCCTTTTTGTGTACTAATAAAAAAATAGGGGTGTATATTATTCGGTCACAAATTACCAGTCACCCTATAAAATGATGAAGTCTGGGGCAGAAGGCTGAAACAAGTTTAAAAAAAAGTGTTTACATATGTATTTATGGACAGTGATTACATGTAATAGGTGTCATGATACTTAAGCCTTACATAATCACTTGTAGTCTTGTTTATATTATGTAACATAATACAGTGGAAAAGTATTATGTAAAGGAATTTGTAGTTGAACAAATAGCATAGGTACCTAAATACACGGGTGGAACTAAATCTAGGTTGAAATGAAGATATCCGCAAGAAACCCAAGGTTACCGACATAGCACGAAGAATCGCCAAACTTAAGTGGCAATGGGCAGGGCACGTTGCTCGCAAAACAGATAACCGTTGGGGCCGAAAGTTTCTGGCGACCGCGTTCCGGAAGACGCAGTGTCGAAAAGCCTCCTACAAGGTGGACCGATGACCTGGTGTAAGTTGCAGGAATCCGATGGATGCGAGACGTACAGGATCGTTCATTGTGGCGACGCTTGGGGGAGGCCTATGTCCAATAGTTGACGTCCATCGGCTGAAATGATGATGATAATGGGTCGAAATTGCGAATAGCGAGCAATGGGCAGCTCGCCTATTGCTTTTCGCCATAGGCCTATGTTGTTGTCGCGCCCTCCCCAGGATAACGGGCTACCAATTCTATGATGGCCGCCAAAACACTAATAACTTTACATAAAACTCAGGCATGTCTGGGACCAGAAGTCTTAACATATAAAAAATGAAAGAAGTTAGAATGGCCTTGTGGGCGGGGCAGGCGTACCTCAAAATATGATCACGCTCATAATTGACACAACCAATAGCAAACTTGCGATCTAAGTGTGCGTGGTCTGTTATTTGCGTAATGTGCGTTCGTATTGGTTTATTGCCTGTAGTGGAGTTAAAGGTTGTGAGACAAGCGGCGACACTCTTTGTAGTACAAATCGGAAATTATTTCCTTTCTAACCTCTTTCATCTTTTCTGTGCTATACCTACAGTTGCCATCACGGATCTTGAACGCTCGGCGTCAGTGGATCCCCATTTGCGCATTCCGTACATTGGCGAGCCAATCGTCTTCGTTGTTAGATACATGCAGCAACTCAGGCAACGAATCACGAGTGACGTCTATGACGCGACGACGCTGCCAGCCAATCACTGACACTCCTCGCCCCCGTGTCGCACTTCACTCCACTAAAGAGACCAAATATTTGACTTCTGTGCAAGTGTTCAAGATCCGTGATGGCAACTGTACACGCATGGGTCGAACTTGTGAATGGCGAGCAATGGGCGGCTCGCCCATTGCATTTTGCCATAGGGATATGTTAAGAGGGGGCCGAGACGGTCGCGCCCTCCCCAGGATATTGGGCTACCAATTCTATGATGGACGCCAAAACACTAATGACTTCAAACAAAACTTAGACATGTCTGGGACCAGGGGCCTTGACATAATGTGTTAAATTGACAGTCGTACCAGAAAGAGAGATGGCGCTATACAAACTCAATTTTAGTATTATATGCGAAACCGAAACACGTGCCTAGTATTTCTATGTAAAGAATCTATGTACATTTCATAACTGTATCATGAAAAATCACAAAGTTATTAAGTTGCTATGTCAGCAAAAATACATAGTCATCCAGGCGACTGAGGAGTTGTTTTGCAGTTGCATCCAGCTATTTGCTGGCTCCTGATGCCCGCTATGACCTGCCGTGACCTGTGTTGTACTTAGTGTCGGTGGTGACCAGGGGTGCTATTCTCTAAGAAAGCGCAGCGCTGGCACAGCGACGAGTCGTGAGCGCAATACATTGAATTAACAATCCAATGTTAAGGAGCATTGGGTTGTTAATTCAATGTACTGCGCTGACGACTCGTCGCTGTGCCAGCGCTGCGCTTTCTTAGAGAATAGCACCCCTGTTATATATTTTTGGGAAAAAAATATAACATGGTGTAAAAAACTATTGGAATCTATTCAGTTACTGATTCTGAACAAACCATAATCAGGTTTTTGCATGAACTAAAAGTAATTTTGTAATGTTGTGTATGTATTGTTTTCTTCGTTTCCTGAAAAAAAATTTTGTTGTTCAGTTTCGTTTACTGAGCCCTTAAAGTTTGTGGAGGGCTGTACCTTACACCTTATATAGCTGCATCCCTTTAACAGTTCAGTTTAGATCGTCAAATGGATCGCGATAAGAGCTCGTGGTAGAGCCTGAGGTTCCCCTGAAGAATAAAGCTAGAACTACATAGACCGACGCACACGTGTAACACGCCTGATTTGTACGCAGAACGACGTCGCGTGGCGTGGATCTAGTCACAAAATAGATAGGTACAGAAGACAATCTGTACTTCACTTTGACTTTATGACTGGCCTATTGGTTAGTGGCCCTGACTGCTATGCCGGAGGTTGTGGGTTCGATTCCCACCCAGGACAAATGTTATCCCCCGATCATTTGTTCTGTGTCTGGATGTATGTATTTAGAAATATTTAAGCATGTTTATCAGTTGTCTAGTTATCATAACACAAGCTCTGGTTAGCTTGAGACTAGACGGCGTTGTGTGATAGTTGTAGAATATATTATATATTTATATATACACTTTTATACCCTACGCTCGGTGGACGCACACTAATGAGCCTTTGAGCCGGAAGTGTTCGACGAGTGGTCCGAGACGCTCAGAGATATCGTGTCCATGAGCGGTGTCTATGTGTGCGTTGCTTGAGCGCGCTTTGTATGTAGATTGACTTCTGTATCTATCTATTTTGTGATCTAGTGTAGCTCTACAAGTCTAGTTGCCATATAAAATGTATGGAGACCGACGCAGCCAGATCGGCGTGTGTGGTACACGTGTAGCCTAACTCTAGATAGGTACGCCAATGTATTTCGCTATGCACATAGAAACACGGTGTTTAGTTACTTTTATTGTATTTATTAATCTACAATCAGTAAATTTTTGTGCAGTCTTATCGGAGCCAGGATTGGCACGATTTAATCATTTTGATTTAAATCAAATTACTTTTTCAGTAATTTTTTAGTAATCAGAAAAATATTATATCGTTTAGGTTTTGTTTCATCGCAATCGGTTCAGTATTCAAAAGACTGTAATAGTTACATATGTAACTACATTCATTGACTGTTAGGCGGTACAAAGTTCGGCGGGTCAGCTAGTGATTTAATTATATACAAGTATCTAAATTAGGGTTGCCATATATCCCCAAAGGCTTGTCGGGACAATTACAATTTGGGGTCCTGTTTTTAGTTTTATTGTGTCCGTCGGTAAACAAGGGTAATATGCCAAGCATCACTTCTTCTTCTTCTTCTTCTTCCTGCCCTTATCCCATATTACTTGGGGTCGGCGCAACACGTTTTCTTCTTCCATTCTGTCCTGTCACCCGTCAAACTATCACTAATGCCCTTTTCTTTCATATCACTTTTCACACAATCCATCCATCCAATATGCCAAGCATCACAAATTAAAAAAAAAAGAACTTAAAAGAAACCATTTTTGATTATAAATATAATTCATTTATCTATAGAAGATAACATAACAATTAATTAAAATCATTCCTTTTTATATTTAATGAGAGGAATTGTCAGTTGCCTTTAAGAATTTATAAAATTCTCAAGAATAGCTTACACGGTGTCGACTCCCAAACTCAACAATTTCTAAAAACTTGTAGCTCGGGGCTCGACTGTACTTGTCGGGACATTTTATAGCTTGTCAGGACGTTGGGACACCACTGTTAATAACGGTGACATTTTCCGACGTATCAGGACGAATGGCAACCCTAATCTAAATAGATCATAGACGCACGTCATCATTCGATCGAGTACCTAAAGGGTAAAAACTGGACCCTATTGCTAACACTCCGCTGTCCATCTGTCTGTCACCAGACTGTATATCATGAACCGTGATAACTAGACAGTTGAAATTTCCACAGATAATGTACCTATTTCTGTTGCCGCTATCATCATCATCATCATCATCATATCAGCCGAAAGACGTCCACTGCTGGACATAGGCCTCCCCCAATTGTCGCCACAAAGACCGGTCCTGTGCGTCACGCGTCATCCGAGGGATATGTTGCCGCTATAATTACAAAAACTAAAAGCAGAAAAGTGCAGGGGTGACGTCTATGACGCGATGGCGCGGCGAACCAATCACAGACACTCCCCGCCCCCGTGTCTCACTTCGCACCATTATAGAGACCGAATATTAGACTTCTGCGCAACTTGAAGCCAGCGCTCAAGAACCGTGCCGGTAATTGTACTTTGGCAATGGTAATTATTTAAGTTTAATAGGTATCTGAAACAATTCGATCAATCGTTAGTTTACTATAGGATTTATTAGTTGTCTAGGTACATACGTTAAGGTCAAGGGTTAACGGTACGGTTGTCTTAATAGGCTTGCGGACGGCGAGCAATGGGTAGCTCGCCGTCTGATCGCCTGACCCAGCAGGGTCAAAGCCTACTGAGGTAAAGGGTTGTGCGAAAGAGAACCATGGGGCCCTGGAACGAAGGCTAAAAAGGAACAGGTGTGGGTTTTAGTCAGTATAAGACTGACGCGTGATCCTGCTCTGCCCAAGGGCGAGAGATGTTATTGGATGATTTCCCAGCTAAAAAAAAATAAATAGCGGTTGGCTAAGCCAACGACTAATGGTTGAGCGATTGACTGTTGCGCTGCGTATGGTGGGCTCGATTCCCGCACGGATCAAATATTTCGAGGGGTGCAAAGTAAAAAAAGTTATCTCCAATTTTTCGTTTTCTGATAGTTAGTAATAATAAGTGAATAATAAGCAATTAATTAGTATTTTTTTTTAGAAACTTTATTGAAAAAAAGAACTATTATTTCTTCATTGTTGCCACTTGAAAGACCATTTGCCATGTCTTAGAATATAATTTTTTTGTAAGTTACTGCAACTATCAACAAATCGCAAAATTATAGATAACTTTTTTTTACTTTGCACCCGTCGATTTGTTGCTACAGATAGCTGTAAGGGTCTGGGTGTAGGCACTAAGGCACCCAACTATCAACACTAATATTATAAAGAGGTAGTTTTTTTTTTTGTAGAAAGTACCTATCTCTGAAAGTACCGGTACGATTACGAAATTATTTTTATCGATAGTTGCTTTATTCCGTTTGTCTTGGTATGGTCATGTAAAGAGGACAGATGAAAAGCATGTTGCTAAAAGAGTTATGAAAGAAAAGGGAGTTAGTGATAGCGTGACGAGTGACAGGACAAAATGGAAGAAACAAACGTGTTGCGCCGACCCCAAATAAAATGGGACAAGGGCAGGAAGAAGAAGAAGAAGTTGCTTTATTCCTGAGTGACTTAAGCTAAATAATATTCTTTAATATATTGTATATGCGGGCAAAGCCGCGGGTACAATATACATGAGAAGCTCCTAGTCAGTCCTAGTGTGAGGCAATGTTTTAAAAATAATATTTAAATGAAGGTTTTAAAAATATCTAAAAAAAACTGGCCAAGTGCGAGTTGATTCGCGCACGACGGCTTCTGTACCGTACTAATGAAAATTCGGAATAGAATCGCATTTGTTGTATGGGAGCCCCCCCCCCCCCCTCAAATATTTAACTTATTTTTAGTACTTGCTGTTAAGGCGGCAACAGAAACACATAATTTGTGAAAATTTCAACTGTCTAGCTATCGCTGTTTTTGAGATAAAGCCTGGTGACAGATAGAGGGATAAACAGCGAGGACTTACTTATAGGGTCCCGTATTTACCCTTTGGACACGGAACCCTAAAAACTAAAAATAAACACACGACGGATACTACTGCTCGCAGTGAAATAGCATACGTATGCGTTCTGCCACCCTAGCCAAATTACAACCGTTTCACTTGCGTTGAACGCTTCGAATCTTTTGTTTAGATCACGTGACTGAGCGTTTAGATGACGTCATTCCCGTACGTTTAAAGTTTTCTTCTAGCGTAAACGATTGCAGATTATCAACTTGGCTACGAGTACTGGTATCGAATTAATTGTCCTAAAATCTGTTTTATTTTATATCATTTCATTTGTTTTATTCTCTGAATTAAATTATTATTATTATCTACACTAATCTTTAATAGGGGTAGTTTTTTTTTTTTGTTTGTTGAAAGTGATCTCTGAAAGTATTGGTCTGATTGCTAAAATGCCTGAATGACATAGGCTATATTTTATGTACGCAAATGAAGCCGCGGACAAAAGCTAGATAGATATTAATAAAATATCAAACAATGTTGTAGGATTACGAAGTGGTGTACTGTGTACTGTATAACCTACATAATCATAATTAGAATAAAAGCGATAGTGATCAATTATTATAAACTATTGTAATTTTTAAAGGCTAACTTTCCTTCCGAATACCGTCAATTAGACACGATAGAAAAACAATGACAGAGCGAACGCCGGCGCTCGCCTGGGGTTAAATAAATTAATAAATCCTTATATGGATATTTCAATTTGAAATCAATAATCTAATCTGTACATATAATAAATCTGTTGAAGTTTTTAGTTGTGAGCACATCACGTAAAATATACGTAACCAATGTGGATAACTTTTAGGGTCAACTCACACCGAAAGAGCGGCGAAGGGCAGCGCAGTTTGTGTCATATGAATTTTAACTTTATTTTCTTTTCTATAATACTTATTATCGCATGAGAAACACGAACGAAAGAATTCCCCGGAACTCCTGCGTCGCCGCGGGCATCCGCGCGACTCGTTCGAGTTTCTCATGCGATAATAAGTATTATGGTAATGATAATAAAGTTAAAATTCATATGAAACTGAAACTGCCCTCCGCTTCGCTGCCCTTCGCCGCTCTTTCGGTGTGAGTTGGCCCTAAAGCTTTGTTTCATCGCAATCGGTTGACTATATCGAAAGATAAACTACATTCATTGACTGTTAGGCGGCACAAAATTCGTCGGGTAACCAGTCATAAATATTTTTATAACATTAGTAGGTATTTAAAGTTTTTTAACTGATATAGCCAATCACACCATATAGATAATAACTAGGTATGTCGCGCCGCCACGCCTCGCTTATCACTCGGCCTTCGCCCAATTCCAAAGGTATACTTCAAATAAAACATATCGTAAGTTGATCACAATGTATTCTTTAGAGTATAACCCTGTACTTCTTGTATTTAGAATTAGGTATTACAATACAACATTAATTGTTTGCGGGAATTACACATAGTATGATACAAATATGTACGTATTGAGTTTCAGGATCAAGAGGTTTAGTTCAGTAACCACTATAACTAGACCTTATCACATTTCAATATTTTACATTTTACACGAGGTACATAGAACGGTGATCTGTTATAATTACAATAACAAACACCTTCCATATTGAGATTAATTAATATTTCAGTAAACATCTAATATGTCATACAAGATTCAAGTGAAAACATTATGAATCACAACGGGCCAAACAATTCTGATAAGCAATGACTCACTTTACTATACTTGTACTTCATGCAACCTATCTCGTCATGACTAACAACTCAATGCAGGAAACGACTAACCTGTAGCGGTAAAAATAAATTACCAAAAATAAATAGTGTGATGTAACGTTAAACTAACAAATGTACAAATCTTTCTAAAACAAAAGCAACAATCGACCACGGTTCCTTCCAAAACTAACATCATTAGCAATAAAATAAAAACTTATAACTATATTAACTATAAACACACATCCGAAATTCAGTCGCTTTCAAACAGACTATGATACACTGGTAAAACGTAAACATTCACCAAATTAAAGCTTTCGAGTATGACGGAGGGATGGGGCTCAGAACTTGAGTTTAGGATTGAGTTCGTGGGCGCGGCCGCCCCAGTCCAGCCGGTAACTGCGAGTCCGCCACGAGATCTCGGGACTGAGCAGGGCCGCGGCCAGCACGAACGGCGCACAGCACTCACTCCACACCCAGCCGAGCAAAAACTGCACTTTAGTGAACGGCGGCGAGCCGTTCTGCACTGACCGCAGCATCAGCCAGTCCGAGAGAAACCACACTAACACATGCACCAGGAAGAAGGGCAGCGGCTCCGCGCCGAACAGCTGTCCAGCCGCCCAGGCCGCGCCCGCGCCCAGCGGGATGCACTCGCTCAGCGGCTCCAGCATGGCCGTGGTCGGGATCATGGCGATGCGTAGCCGCGCCCAGCGCCGCAATCGAGCCTGCATGGCACCCACGGAGCGCGTGCCCGAATTTTGCAGCGCGGGCAGCGAGCTCACGCGCATCTTCCAGCCGCGCGACGTGATGTCCTTCGCGATGAAGTAGTCCTCCGCGAGGTAGTCGGCGAAGGCGCGCAGTCCGCCCGCCTCCTCCAGCGCGCACCTCCGCACCAGAGAAGACATGCCAACGTGACAGTTGATGCCCATGAAGTCGGCGCTCAGGTACATGCGTGCCTGCGCCGTGCCGAAGAACACCTTCTCGTAGACCGCCGCGAAGCCCTCCGCGTCGCACACGAAGGGCATCTGGTGCACGATGGCGACGTCGTCCCTCAAGTGCTGCACCATGTCGAGGAGCGAGTCGTCGCGCATCCGGATGCCTGCGTCGCTGATCAGCACCAGCGGGTACTTTGCCGCCAAGTACGCCGGCTGCATGTTGTTGATCTTCGGGTTGACGCCGACTCGAAGGCCGCCCGTAAACAAACGAGCGTCTATGTGAGGATGCTTGTGAATTAAACTGTTCACTAACATCACTGCAGGATCGTTCTCGTTTTCCACACAAAATAATAACTCGTACGAAGGATAGTCCAATGTGAAGAATGTTTCCAGGTTCGAGAACAGGTTGGGGTCCACCCCGGTGAGCGGCTTCAGGATCGACACACCGGGGTAAGGCTGCTCCGGAGGAGACCGGTCCACAGTCCGATGGAGTTTCCACTTAGAATATGAGTAAGCCATTATGTGAATTATCAACAGACACACCCACGCGATAATGAAAAATATGGCAAAACCATACACTGTATATACCATAGGCATCATAATTGTATCCTTAAGTAGATGTCGCGTTCGGGCCGCATAATATCGACTGGTTTCTTGATGGAGACGTGCGCTATGACGCGATCATAACACTGAACTGAACGTACGATAAAAAAAGTTTTAACGTGAAGAATGAACACTCCAAAAAATGAATCAACATTTTATATTATCATGTTATCTCTACGGTTTTATCATTTCGAGCAGGTTTCTGCAATCAATCCCTTTATCAAACGGCTGAACCCAGCAGAGACAAATCGAAAATCCTTCCTTCACACGACAAACTTCAAGCGTCACTGCTGCCAACATAATAACGCCGATAATATTTGCGTTTTATTTTACCTCGAAGACTGAATCACTTAAAAATATTTGTAAATCAATATTTATTCTTAAGAATACAAAGTTATTAAAATGATGGTGAAATTTAGTAGTAACGAGCATAAAAATCACAAATAACTATACACCTTAATATTAAATAATATAAGAAGTTTATTTTTTTCTTCCACGAATTAGAAACTAAACGTAATCTAGTATCGATCTCCTTTGTTTCAAGTTGTGTTTACTCTATTTATGTGCGAAAAGTCAAATGTTGTTTAATGAGCCACTCAAAAAAGTAGTGCTAAAAATATATTTTTAATAAACATCCGACGTTTTGTCTTGATACCTCTTCTTCATCTTCTGTTATAAAAAGCATTATCAACTCTAATAAAATGAGATTCTTATAAGAAATCGAGAATGCTTAAATTTGGGGCTTTGGGCATTTGGCTCTTGGAATGAACAGTCCGGAACAGGAAATACCAACTTCTATCAAGATAAAGCTGTCAAATATGAAAAAATAGCGTCATTTCAAATTGTTTCGCGGCAATTTGAGATAATTAACTTTTGTTTGTGATGGAATAGCAATTTTTTCATTATGGATGTTGGAAAACTGTTGAAAAACGTTCACAGCTTGAACGAATACATATCGATCACACAAGATGCTTCTGAAAAATGTAAAACCTCAAGAATTCAATTGAACATGTCGACTGTTCTTGCGCTGAAGAAAATACGTTCTCTTGAAATCGAGGTCTGATCATTTTAATTCATTCATAAGCATAATTCTTTCAATATTGAATACCTTTTAGATTTTTTGCATTAAATATTGAAAATTCATTTATTATTTGTCTTTTTTTTAGTACTTTAATAAATGTGAGGAAAATGGGATTGCTTGCCTGATATTCGAGCGCATGTTATGTTTACCGCCTTCTAAAACATGGGGGGTGCTTAGCAAGGAGCTGGTGAACCTGCTACAATATTGGTTAGATGCTGTAAGGAAACATTTAGTTCGACACAACTTACAATGGTGGACGTTTTTGAAGTTGCTTCTCAGATTTGTAAAGGTAAGGATATTATTTTATTATAAACAATAAAAAATTATGAAAGATTTTAATAAATTTTAATTAATTACAACAGTTAAACAACCAATTCCAGTAAACAAATAAAAAAAGTAGAGATGGTTATTTTTTGTAAATAAATGAATTTATATATTTAAATAGTTATTTTGAGCACTAAAAACTCCATAAATAATTGGTAAATACACAGTTTTTAATCCTACTTCTTTGTATAAATTCAAAATAACTATATCTTTATTAAAACCGCTGTGGCCTTCACAGGAGATCCGCCAGAAAGACAACTCACTCCCCAACATCCTCGTGGAGCATACGGCTGAATGTCTTCTAGACTTGGCGACCAACAGCCGTCCCGACCCCTATCAGAGACATGAGATCCTGCACTGTTTCAACATGTACTGCTCTGAGTCCAGCCGGGAGATCAGATTCGCTTTGAGAAATAAACTTGGGCAATATTTGTAAGTTATATTTCTTTTTTCTTTTATGGTGTAGTTATTAGGTAGATACCTTGACCTTGATACAATGACTTTACAGCCGCTAGACGCCACATGCTTGAAATAACGCAACATAATAAGGTATGGGCCTTTTTTATCGTGGGAAAAATCATCCAATGACAACCCTCGCTCTTGGGTGGAGCGGACGATAATGTCAGACTCTTACTGGCTAGAAGGAATGGGTTGGACTCCATTCCTTCTAGCCTTCATACCAGGGCTCGAGTTCCCTTTCGGATAACCCTGGCCCCAGTAGGCTCCGACCCGGCTGGGTCCCTGCTGTTGCTGACAACTCCTTGAGGCGCGCGGGAACAGTGCGCGCCGTCGACGACTTGGGCTCGGTCCAGACAGTTACCGGGCGGTATGGCCCTAGCAAATTTACCCAAAATGCAACATTTTTGGTATATTTGCTGTGTGATTTTTTGAAACTATAACTTGTGGAGCTTACATTTGAACCACGCCACGCGACGTCATCGTCAGGCGTGTTACACATGTGCGTCGGTCTAATGTAGTTCTAGCTTAATTAATTAATTCTACCTTTACTATCATGAGATACGACGTCACAACATGGCGCTAAGTCGATCCTAATCTTATTTAAAATGCATAATAGTATTGGCAACATTACAACAAAGTCTTCGTTTTCCCAGTACTAAACTGTCCACCCACATGTCTACCTGCGGCCACCTGCCAACTCAATACAGCATCATGGAGACGCTCCTCCGGTGGTTGCTGCCGCGCCAGGACCGGACCCTGAGGATAGCGTCTGCTGCCAAGTGGTTCCCGACATCGATGTACGCCGAAAAAGATGTGGATATCTTCTTGGAGAGATCTTGGGTTAATTTCTTTCAGGTATGTAGTATGACTTGTTATTGTATGAGGTAAAGTTTTTTTTGTTTGTAGGACGTAATCTTTGGAAGTACTGCCCCCCTAGCCAAGTTGCTAATCTGCAATAGTTAACGCTTGATCTTTGAAAGTACTGCCCCCCTAGCCAAGTTGCTAATCTGCAATAGTTAACGCTTGTAAAAAGCTTCAAATGTACGGGAATGACGTCGTCTTAAGGCGTATAGTCCCATGAACCATCTGGCCGAAATTATGTGAACGCAACTCTCGCATTCGCCTAGGCGGCAGTACGCAAATCTGTGCATTTATTTGCGGCCAGCAGCGCCCGGAAAGCGCTTTATATCCATTTTCTCTGCGAGATATTGATCGATTTACATATGCAATGTTCACTTTGAAGAATATTTAACCACCAATTTTTATGTGTAAAAATGTTTCTAAAGGTCCAAGCCGTTTCGAAGGAGTAGGGAAAAGTTGCGAAATTGCTAAATATTTTTTTTTGACAAAAGTATTAATTGCACGAAAAAAACAAATATTGATATTATTGTTCATGAATCTATAATAAACACATATTTTTTTCAAACCAATTGACCTAGCCGTTACGGAGGAGTAGGCTTCAGAAAATCACTGTTTTATGGCACTTTTCGGGCGCTTGGCCCTTAACGCTCAGTCACGTGGTCAGAACAAGGTCGACTCGAAGCGTTCGGCGCAAGAAGAAACGGTTGTAACTTGGCTAGGGGGGCAGGTTCGATTGTGTATGTCAAATAAAATAGTATTCTTTCTTTCGATTGCTAAATTTTTTTCTCCAATAGATAGCTGCTTTATTCCTGAGTGTCATTGACTATAATTTATGTACGCGGGTGAAACCGCGGGCAAAAGCTAGTTGGCTAAATAAAACACTTTAACGACCCGTTCACGACCTTGGCGCTGTGAGCGGGAGCTAAGCGCGGAGCGGCGAGCGGTAAGATCGAATGAATGAAATTGAAGCACGCCACGAGACGCCGCTCTTAGCGCCCCGTGCCCGCTTGCCAGGCCGGAAGGGGGAAGTGTCAGGGTAGTTCGCGAAATTCTAATTTACCTACAGTACAATTCACGAATGATGGCGGCCGTGAAGTTTGCGCAGAAGGCTGCGCAGTAACGTGTTTTAGGAACCAAATGGCGACGTGCGTGTGCGAGAAGAGTGTAGTATGCGCGAACGTTCGCAAAGGCTAACTTCACGGCCGCCATCATTCGTGAATTGTACTGTACTTTCAGTTCGTCTCTTACACTTGAGGAAAGGATCACTTCCAGTCTCCCTTAAAAGGAAACTCATGGACATGTGCATCTTTTCTACCCTCATCTCCAGCGCAAACGTGATCATTAACGAAACCTCAAAAGTTCGCACTCGGGGTCTGCCAGTAAGCAATGGAACGAAGTATTCTCGAGGTCAAAAGAACTGATCGTATAAGGAACAGTATACTTCGTTCCAAAACACAAATCGCAGACGTAGGTACAGCTGCCACCACGGATATTGAACGCTGGCTTCAAGTTGCGCAGAAGTCAAAAATCGGGTCTCTTTAGGTGGTGCGACGTGAGACGCGGGGGCGGGGAGCGTCAATGATTGGCTCGCCGCGCATCGCGTCATAGACGCCACTCGTGATTCGTTCATTTCGCTTGCAGCACGTTTCTCCCGACGACGACGATTGGCTCGCCAATGTATGGAATGCGCAAAGCGATCCCCCCACTCTGACGCCGAGTGTTCAATATCCGTGATGGCAGCTGTAACTGAGCCGCCAAACTGAAATGGAACTGGGCAGTTCACATCTGCCGCATGTCACAACAAAATTGGGCGAAGGTAACCATTGGCTGGATTCCGAACAACAGGAGCCGGCGACGCGGTGGTCCCAGAAAGAGATGGCGTGACGATTTGGACTCCTACCTTAAGGATTGGCCAGAAGTGGCTAAGGACAGAAAAGAGTGGAATAATGAAGGGAGGCTTTTGCCCTGCAGTGGGACACAAGTACACAACGGGCTCATCACAATAATAATAATCGTTTTACCCTATTGAGTGACTATTTCATGAAAAAGACATTCAGTATAGTCACAAAATAGATAGGTACAGAAGGCAATCTAAGTACAAAGCGCGCTCGAGCAACACATACGTAGACACCGCTCACGAACTCGACATCTAGAAAGAAAAAAATAAAGAAAGAAAAGTAGGTATTTATTTTGGCGCAAAAAAACATTGTAGACAACAAAAACTTAAGACACACACAAAACAAAAAAAAAAGTAACATTGTCTGTCACACATTTGCGCCAAGAAAGGTCCAGGTAACATCTCGGCTCAATCGATTTATCCATTTTCTTCCAGGACGCAAGAGACTTTTTGAACGCGCACAATCAAAGGCATGATTTGATTACTTCAGTGGTGTGCAGAAAACTGACTGTCGGCAAAGTTGTTATCATTTCGGTAAGTTATTAGCTATTCACCATGAAAAGACGGTAGCCAGGTTCTGAGATGGAGAAACCTCGGTATAGGTACACCATGTTTTGGTCATCGACAAACGTGTACCAGTACTTACCTACGTGATTCTGCCCCCCCTGCCCCAATGGTGGAATATTTCGTCAGTGTTTGGCTTATTTTCCGAAATCTTGCATCGCGCAATCGAAGTTATCGCGATTTAAACATAATACAACATATAACAGCCCGACATCATCTCTCGGGCAGTTGCCAGGATCTGACAAAACATCGGTCTGATCGGAGGATCGTTCCCTTTCTGTAAAAGCTGGCGGGACTCTATACTCTGTTCCGCATACCTCTAAATACTCACGCGCGAGGCTTTCACATCCCAGCTGCCGGGATTCCGATCCCGATTTCCGGCCACTCCGTAGGCACGGGCTTGGCCAATGGGTAGCTTTGTTGTCCGAACCGAGTCCAAGTAGTTTTTTTTTTAAATTAATATAAACTAGTGCTTGACTGCGATCCCACCTGATGGTAAGCAGTGATACAATCTCTGATGTTGAGGGAGCCTATTCACTCTAGCCTTGAAGACACCTAAATTATAATCGGACGGAAAGACCGCAGCAGGCAAACTGTTCCAGTCCTTCGACGTACGCGGTGTAAATGACGAGGCGAAACGCTTAGTCCGGACCGTAGAGATTTCAACAACGTAAGGGTGGATATTCACCGTACGTCGGGTTGTCCGATGGTAGAATTATGATGGCGGAATCAAACCATGCAATTCCTGCGCACACCCTCCAAAGTGCATCCTGTAAAACACCGAAAGGCTGGTGGTAGTTGACGGCATGCAATGTTCCACGCACGCCTCAAGGAGATGTCAGCAAATCGTAGGGGTTCAGTAGAGTCGAAGCTTACTGGGGCCACTTCTGAAAGGAAAACCCGGCCCTGAAATGCAAGCAAACAAAGGAACTAAGATTGGATTTTAGTCAGTGAAAGTCTGATACAGTCTCCAAAGGGCGGGACATGTCATTAGAGGCTTTCCCACCTTATTTTTTTTTATTAAATACCTCTAAATTCTAATCAACCCCAGTAACATTTTTGCTAACGTGTGTACCTCATTTTCTCTGAACAAAGGCAATTTGGGAACATCGTCTTATTCATTTATTTAAATAGAAATATGGTACCTACATCCATTCAAGTAGGTAGAGACATACCTAAGTAGGAACCTACTTATATATTAAATAGCGCACGTAAAATTGCTGCTTAGTTTAGAGTTCAGTGGACTAAAAGTCATTATTTAGTTATTCGTGTCAAGATTCAAGGTCAAAGTTCAGAGGTTAGCGACATTTTTGGCGCCCGGCCATAGGTCTACCATTATTCTTTGTGCGAGACTCGAATATTCCCTTAGTTCCGAATTACGTCAAAAGCGATTATATCGCGAATCCGACCAAATTTAATAATCGCAAAATATAAGGACTATTGAGTTCTATTTGTGACGTTGCGCGTTAGTCGGATTTGCGTTACAATCGATTTTGACGCAATTCGGAACGCGGGGATAATTGTGTTGGGTGCCTAGACTATTGGCCCTAGATGTTACTGCCCTCCGAAACTCCGGTTTTTGTATTCCGCTTGGAAATCAACACAACGCATATGTAGCTAGTGTGAATAGCCTCTTAACAAACTAGTACGCCTTACCATCAACGATTGCATCACTGCTTACTATCAGGTGGGATCGCAGTCAAGCACTAGTTTATATTAATTAAAAAACCGGGTTTTAATTTCAACTCGATACCTCCACGCATTCCCGACATAAAGGGTCTTGACAGACAGACAGACAGACAGACGGACAGACGGACGGACGCACAACAAAGTGATCCTATAACGATCACTTTGCTGTGCGTGGTTCGGGTTCAGTTTTTTTCCTTTTGAGGTACGGATCCTTAAAAAACCCCCGCCATCCGCCATCTCAATTATACCATCGGACAACCCGACGTACGGCGAATATCCGTCCTTACGTTGTTGAAACCTCTACGGTCCGGACTAAGCGTTTCGCCTCGTCATTTATACCGCGTACATCGAAGGACTGGAACAGTTTGCCTGCTGCGGTCTTCCCGTCCGATTATAATTTGGGTGTCTTCAAGGCTAGAGTGAGTAGGCTCTTAATAAACTAGTGCGCCTCACCATTAGAGATTGCATCACTGCTTACCATCCATAGTTTAGATCAATGAAAACAAAAAAAAAAACAAATTCTCACCGAACCCACAGGGCACAGAACGCCAAGAATCCTGGCTAGACATAAACCTGGTGAGCGGCTGTGTGTCGGTGCTGCTGGACCCGCGCGTGCTGGAGAACTTCGGCTCCAGCAACCACAAGTCCTTCGAGACGCTGGTCGTCACGCAGCGGAACACGCAAAGCGCTAAGTTGTACAGGTACGTCGTATTACAACTAACATTCGACTCTAAACCCTGGTTTCTGGTTGTAGCATTTGTAGTTGAGCATTTCTTTAGCCTGAAAACCCGTCAAAATTTGACAGGAAAGTAGGGTTTAAGACGAGTATTTGACATTAGCAGTGTAAATGGCATTAGTTTTGTAAATTGACATTAGTATTGTATTTTGACATTAGTATTGTAAATTGACATTTTGTATTGTATATTGGCATTAGCATTGTAAACTGACATTAGTATTGTAAATTGATATTTTGTATTGTATATTGACATTGTGTATTGTATATTGACATTTTGTATTGTATATTGATATTCATATTGTATATTGACATTAGGCGCCTTAACATTGGCTTCTATTGCTATTTGTTATTAATTTGTACTATGTATGGAATACTTTGTTTTTTTACTGTCCAGTCTTATTTTATTTGAATAGTGAGTCTTGGCTGGCTTCGACATTTGTACGCTTTCTGGCATAACATATCGCTCTCTTTATTACCTTGCTACACCATTATGTGGTAGGTATACCTATAGTTAACAAATGAATAAATTACTTCTGACACATTTAACTTAAAATAGGAAGACTAGGTAGCTACTTAATTTAGAAAATATATATCTATAGTGCCACCATAACTATAGTGCTTGAGTATGTTAGTTAAGTTAGTTAAAAAATCTTAGTATAATACCATAAGGTAGGTAATAATAATTTTAGTATAATACCATTTCCAAGACTTATTAAATCATTATTTAGTATTTGATAAAAAAAATACGAAGACAGTAGGCTATGAGTGTGTTTTCAATCAGCCATTTTGTCCTTCTCATAAAGGAAACTAAAGGTATCCGTGAGACATGTCAGGTCTCGCTCAAACCATGAGCTGACTCAACACCAAAATGGAAATGCTTCTGTTCTTAGTTCTCACTACATTCCACTTTTCGACGCCCACAATATTGATAAGATAATGATTCATACTGTACCTGTACATAAACACATTTTTCCTATAATGCCTTATCTGTAATACTTTGAAAGTTATCTTTTTTATCTGGGTATGTCTACAAAAAATATCGAAGCTCGTAATTCCTGCGATTTGACGCACGGCATTATGAAATGTATCAGGTGTTTTTGTCTTTGGAATACTTTTAAAAGTAATGAGTCATTCTTTGTTTTGAAAAGAAATAAGTAACTTTCTTTACCAAATTAGGACATAGGTACTTTCCCTATTGAGTCGATGTCCGATAAAATAAAGTTATTTAAATACAAAAAAAAAAGTAATGGCTCCGAAACGTAGTTCCTCATAATCGGCCTCATCAGGCGGCTTAAGCTAGAACTACACTGCGCACACGTGTGCCACACTCGCCGATCTGGGCGCGTCGGTCTCCATACATTTTATATGGAAACTAGACTTGTAGAGCTACACTAGATCCACGCCACGCGACGTCGTTCTACGTACGAATCGCGTCGGTCCAATGTAGTTCTAGCTTTAAAGTAATTTAAAAGGCAATGAAAAGGGCTGTTCTCGGAGTTTCCTGGTGTGATCACATCAGACACGAAGATATTCGCAGTAGAACCAAGGTTACCGACATAGCTCGAAGAATCGCTAAACTTAAGTGGCAATGGGCAGGGCACATTGTTTGCAGAACAGATAAGCGATGGGGACTAAAGGGAAGACGCAGCGGTGGAAGGTCTCCCACAAGGTGAACCGATATCGAAAGATATACCTACTACGTTAATTGATTGATAGGCGGTAAGAAGTTCGCCGGGTCAGCTAGTACGTACTTAATAAAAATACATTTCGTCTTATTGGGAACTGTAGAACTTTGCCTTGCTATAATTCACTAGCTATGGATGGAGAGGAAGAGGGAGGCCAAAGAAAAGATGGATGGATCGCGTGAGAATTGATATGAAAGAAAAGATAGAGTTAGTGACAGCGTGACGAGTGACAGGACAGAATGGAAGAAAAAAACGTGTTGCGGCGAGCCCAAATAAAACGGGACAAGAGCAGAAAGAAGAAGAAGAATTCACTAGCTTTTGTCCGCAGCTTCGCCCGCGTACATAAAATAAAGCCTATGTTACTCAGGAATAAAGCAGCTTTCTGTCGGTGAAAAAAATTTTAGCAATCGAACCAGTATTTTCAGAGATCACTTTCTTCAAACAAAAAACAAACTTTACCTCTTTATAATATTAGATATTATTATTAATGTTTGAGTAATCGTAAAAACCCCTTAGAGTCTGTCTAATAAGTTAAACGACTTGGGTAACTATTAGGATTTAATGAAATCTGATGTAGTCAGCACGGGTTCAATAATCAAGGTTGAATAAGAGATAGAGATCATTGTTTACTAACAGAAGAACCTTATAAAAAGTACCGAATATAAGTAGTTTTTAAATGATTAAATATTATACAAAATTCCCAAGTCGGTTGACTTATTAGACAGACTATACACAAGTCATTTCTCCTTCACCCAGAGAGTCGCTACAGCTCCTCATATCAATCCGCACGGTGTCGCCCCCGCAAGTGTTGCCGTCGTGTGTGAGCCTCGGCGATGACGTGGGCTGTGACGTCAGCGCCGTCGTCACCACGCGCTGTGACGTCAGGCGGCTCGACGACGCGCTCCGGAAGATGTTCGACGATAAATATGAGGTGAGATCACAAAGTAGGGCAATGCTCATAGTTCAACTACCAATAGCAAACATGCGATCTAAGTTTGCGTGGTCTGTTAATTGCGTACCTAATGTGCGTTCGTATTGGCTTATTGCCTTTCTGTGGTTCTACGTACAAATCATGCGTGTTAGGGTGACAAATCAACATCGAGCTATGCTGTGCTGTACTGCGCTGTGCTGTGCTGTATTTCTTAAGCTACGTTTTTTTAACAATCAACATCAAGCTGTGCTGCGCTTTGCTTAGCTCAGTATTAAAAGTAATCAGCAGCTCGTGTAGTCGTTTATCTCGTCAAAAATCACTTTATTTTCAAAAAAACTTAAACATTATGACATAATTGAATCCGATGAAGATGAAACTCGTTCGTTCTTGTTTGTTTGTGCGCGCATACACTAGTGCGACACAGCGCAGCATGGCAGAGCTCCATAAAAAACATAGCACAGTTTGGCACAGCGCGGCTCAGCACGGCGGGTAGCGCGCCTCGCTCGAGACTGCTGCGTTTTTAAACAGAGCGTAGTCTCACACAGCGCAGCACAGCATGGCTTGCTTGTATCCTCATTAAAATATTAGACGAGCGAGTTGACCAAACATAGCACAGCGCAGTACAGCGCAGCATAGCTCGATGTTGATTTGTCACCCTTACACGTGTGCATCGGTCTAATGTAGTTCTAGCTTTAATACTGTCCTTATGTCTACGGAATAGAAGGCAAAGTCGGTTGAACGGAAACTAAAAATGGTTTGTTTGGATGTCTAATCTTAACGCTAGTGAAGTATAGGTGTGATTAATGCTTTTTGTTGTTAATACGAATTGGTTCAAAGAATTCAGAACATTCATTGGCGGAAATCGGATTTTTTTAACTTACAATAGAACAGTGTTATTTGCAATCATTGTGTTATTTTGTTGTTCAGCCTTTTTCAAATTATTTTGTTTGTATATGCTACATACTTTGTGAATTTGGTTGCATTGGCAAAATTAAAAGAGCTGTAACACTCAGTGAGATAATTTAAGGCTAGCTTGGGCTTGGGCTTTTTAGTCTCTTGAACCATCTGGCCAAAATTATGTGGACGCACCTCTCGCACCCGCCTAGGCGGCAGTACGCAAATCTGTGCATTTATTTGCGGCCAACAGCACCCGGAAAGCGCGCGGCTGACCAGCTTTAAATCCATTTTCTTTGCGAAATATTGATTGATTTGCATATACAATGTTCACTTTGAAGAATATTTAATCACCCATTCTTATGTGTAAAAATGTTTTTAAAGATCCAAGCCGTTTCGAAGGAGTAGGGAAAAGTTGCGAAAAGTTGCGAAATTGCTAAATATTTTTTTAGACAAAAGTATTAATAGCACGAAAAAATCAAATGTTGATAATGTTGTTCATGAATCTATAATAAACATATTTTTTTCAAACCTATTAACCTGGCCGTTACTGAGGAGTAGGCTTCAGAAAATTACTGTTTTATGGCTCTTTTCGGGCACTTGGGCCTTACCTGCGTTCGCTCTCTTAGTCTCGTATTAATAAACGTCACTCAAAACTCAAGCGTTACTTAAAACTAGTTTCAACCAATCAAATGGCTTGAATCTCGTTTTAAGTAATACTTGAGTATTGAGTGATGTTTATTAATACGGGCCTTATTGTCTTTCTATTGTGATTTTTTTTTATTTCTATGAATTAAAACTATGTCTGATTCTTCAGAAATATTTTACATATTTTATTTAATAATTCCCTCACCTTTATCTTCACCCAAATATTTTACATATTTTATTTAATAATACGTAGTGCTTCACCTTTTATATGGGAGGCACACCCGCGGGTCCATTCCGCATGGATGTTACAAATCTAGCTAGTTCTCTACTAAAATATGCATGTATTATACACCTCATGAATAACAAAACCAGCATGAAAATCTGTTTACAATTTTTTGAGTTTTTTGTAAACAGACAGACTGACAACCGCAATGGGGAACTTGGTTTTATAATATGTAAGGAAATTTACAAGTTCACTTCTTATTCTGGTATTAATTTTTATCTTTTCAGTTGTTACTGGATTTGGACAAAGAATTGGAGCAATCGCCTCTTAGAGGAGCTGAAACTTCGAACCAAAATAAAGATTCGGTGAGTTATATAACTAACGGTCAGGTATTTTTTGTGTTTTTTTTAAGCTATTGCATAGCTTCTATCGCGGGCCTTGAGCGTGGAGACCGAATCCAGAAATTCCGTAACGAAAATAACCTAACACCCCCCACTCATTTGTTTTTTGAGCGTGGTGACCGATAAGAAAACAAATGAGTGAATCAACCAAAATTCAATTCAATGTGTGAAAGTGTAACTTCAATTAATATCAAAGAAAAGAAAAAACAAAGGAAAAAAAATTCTGCATAAATAAAATAAATAAATAATTATAATTGCATAAGTTGATAAAAATGCTATGCAATAGCTTTACCGCGGCAGTCCCCGAGTGCCACACGTCTTTTTTTTTGTCTTTGGTGAGAAATCATCAAACAAATCCCCACTCTGTCTGCGTGGAGCTTGTAACTAAGATAGAGACTAAGCATATGTAAACTACATCAGTGAACAATCCACTCTGTCAGCAATCATCCTCAGAACCCTGTTGGGGCTAGCCATGACTCATGCTACCAGTGGTACGGCGCGCTTATACCATAAAAACAGTCATGTACGGTTTTTGCGCAGCTGCAAACATCCCTGATGCACTGCAACGCCATGGCAGCCCCATCAGTTTTCTGAAGACGTTATTAAACTCCTCTCCTAGAGAGGAGGCCTGAGTCCCAGCAGTGGGAACATTAAAAAAAAGCTGATGATGATGTTATTAAGCTGGCTTCATGCGATGCCGGCGAATAACTATCCCACAAGTTCCACGTATAGAAAGTAGTACAGAATGCTCTAAAGAGCGTCTCCTATACTTCGGCAGTACAACGTGCGAACTTGCGACCAATCCAGACAGAGCCCTTTCACTCCCTTAAAATTTAGCCTGTTCCTTCAGTTACCCTTTACGTTCCTGGGTTGTGGTAACTCTTTTCGAACAATCCCGTAGCGCTATTTTGGCGCTAGTAGGTGATTCAATCTACATCTTCACTAATATAATAAAAAGGTAAAGTTTGTTTTTATGTTTGTAGGAGGTAATCTCTAGAAGTACTGCCCCCCTAGCCAAGTTGGTTATCTGCAATCGTTAACGCTAGTCGAAAACGAATCAAACGTATAGGAATGACAACATCTCAACGTTAAACGTGAATGAATGACAACATCTCAACGTTAAACGTGAATGAATGACAACATCTCAACGTTAAATTAGAATCGGTCAGAACTAACGAACAGAACGGGCGGCCGACTCAGGCGCGTCAACATGGCTACCAACTTATCGTTTTCTACAATTGCAGACACCGAGGCGTTACCGATTGGAGAACGGAATTCGACACAAATCGGTTGTAACTTGGCTAGAGGGGCTGGTCCGATGCGATTGCTAAAATTTTTATACCGATAGAAAGATGCATTATTCCTAAGTGAAGCGAAGCAGCGTTGTGACGACACTTGGGGGAGGCCTATGTCCAACAGTGGTTGTCTATCGGCTGAACAGATGATGATGATGGGCGAAGCTGCGGGAAAAAGCTTGATAGTAATTTGTATAACTGTCAAAATTAAGTGTCAATGTTTTTAATTATGGAAATGTGGGTAGTGGTTTATATTGTAACTTTCTTTGCGTAGGAGGAAGATCCGAGGTTTTCGCACCCAGTTGAAGTGAAGCGACGTAAACATTCGGGTATGTTTACTTTTTAGTATTATTGTTTATTAAAAGTGCATTGATATAATACGAGTAAATTGTGTGGTAAACTTGCATTCATTTAGTTTTTGAACGTCCTTCGAGTGCAAAATACTAGTAGATCAGAGCCTTATAGCTATCCATTTCACGACCTAAACTGAACTGTTAAAGGGATGGAGACATATAGGGTGTATAGTCCATCCCTCTTTCTCGCTCGGACGCTTGACATTTTAACACGTCTTGGTGGGTTACCATGACGTTCAAAGTAGGTAAGATTATTTTTCAATACACTTGCTCAGAAAGTGACTCGCCGACTAGCTTAAATGTGAAGAAAGATGATATCACCAATAATATCACTGAACTGTTGAAGATAAATTGTAAAAAGATTATTTTGTGTGCTTTTCCTTACTTTGAGCACTTATCAAACAGACAAAATAAGTACATACATATGCTAAATATGCATATGCATTTTTTAGTTACGCACCATAGTAATAAGTTTTTATATTTTGACATCAACAATGTTATTGATAAACTTTTTTCGACCAGGTATACTGTATACCTACCTATTGTTTTAAGACGTCAAATAGCGAAGCTATTAGAATTTAATATTTACTCAGACATAAATAGTATGTCGACGTACCCGGTAGTTAGTCCAACCATTAGTAGTAGTACTAATGATTTAAACTAGTTAATAAGACAACAGTTGGTACTGTTAGCAGTTTATGTCAACTTAATACAGTATCGTCTAGCATTCAAGCTACAGGGGGTAAGCAAAAATCCTTTAATTTGTTTCTTCAAAACATTCAGGGTTTTTCTTCGAAACAATTAGAAATCGAATTATTTTTGGAAAAAACTAAGTTTGACATCATTTGTTTTACTGAGCATTGGTTAAAGGATTCTGAAATGCTAATTAATTATGATAATTATAATGTGGGCAGTTGTTTTAACCGCAAGTCAATGTTACATGGGGGTTCACTAATCCTTATTAAAAATAGTATTAAATTTAAAACTCGTAAAGATATAGTTGCACTGTCCGTTGAACATAGCATTGAAGTGTCGTGTGTTGAGCTGGATAGGCATATCATAGTGTGCGTTTACAGGCCCCCTAATTATCAAAACTACTCTATTTTTGAGTCAGTCATGGAAGATGTTATGGCTAAACTTTCAACTGGTAATAAACCAGTAATTATCTGCGGAGACTTTAATGTTAATATTTTAGAAAATAATTCAGATAGCAGTAGATTATTAAATCTTTTCAAATCATTTAATTTATCAAATGTGTTTATTGAACCAACTCGAACAACGACTACTACTGCTACATGTATCGATAATGTTTTTTGTTGCTGCAAGTATTTAGAAAAAGCCATTGTAAATTATCTGCCTTCTGATCATAGCGGCCTAATGGTAACATTTGAATCCAACTTTCCAATACAACAAGTGCAGATACAATTCAGACCAATAACATCCGGTAAATTAAATAAATTTAATAGCACTATAACTAGCAGGTTGGGTGATTGGAACCTTGCAGAAAATAATGGTAATATTTTGTATAAAAATTTTTTTTCAGTAGTTCAAAAGGAGTTTAATCAGACGTTTGAGAAAAAAACTAAAACTCTCTGCCCTAAGTTTAGATTTAGTGACTGGGCAACTAAAGGAATCAGAATAAGTAGGGAAAGACTTTTCGAGTTGTATGGCCTTAAGCCTATTATTAACACTGAAACTTTTAATAAATATGTTGCTACTTATTCTAAAATGTTTAAAAATACTTGTAAGGCAGCTAAGGCCTTATACATTAGCAACAAAGTTAAAACAGCTGATAATAAAATAAAAACAGTTTGGAATATTATAAATAATGAAACCAACAGAAACAAAAGAAATAATAATGATTACACATTGGAGACTCATCATGGTCTTATTAGCGATAACAAACTAGTTGCAGAAGAATTTGTAAATTTCTTTACCAGTATACCAATTAAAACTACTGAAGCCCTAAATTCGTCGCCATCGCATGCTTTTGATTTATTACAGGCGAACGTTGCAGCCTGTTCAACTGAATTTAACTTTAAACATATAAACCCCATAACAGTAATAAAAGCTTTTAAAGAAATCAAGATTAAATTGACAGAAGATCTGTGGGATATGTCTATCAAAGTTTGTACCTCAATTATTGAGACTATAGCGCCGTACTTGGCTTTAATATTTAATTTGTGTATAGATCAAGGAGTCTTTCCAGATCTAATGAAATATAGTAAAGTGATACCGCTCTTTAAATCCGGGAATAGTAAAGACACTAATAATTATAGGCCGGTGTCCGTTTTGCCGGTTCTTAGCAAGATATTTGAAAAGGTAATGTTAAATCAAATGCTTAGTCATTTTAACTCCAATAACATCCTACATGATAAACAGTATGGTTTCACCAAAGGACGTTGTACAACTGACGCGGGTGTTTCCTTACTAAAACACATTTTTAATGCGTGGGAAGAGGCACAAGATGCTATAGGCATCTTCTGCGACCTATCTAAGGCGTTTGATTGTGTAGTTCATGAAACATTGCTTCGGAAACTCAAGCATTACGGACTAGGCAATTCAGCGTTAAGCTTATTAAAATCTTATTTGAATAATAGACAGCAATTAGTGCAAATAAACGGTGTCAATTCGTCGGGATTGAATGTTGAAATGGGGGTGCCCCAAGGTTCAATTTTAGGTCCTTTTTTGTTTTTAGTTTATATTAATGATTTACCCAATTTGTTGCAAAATAAACTTAATATGGTGTTGTTTGCTGACGACACTTCTTTGATTTTTAAGATAAATAGAAAAACTAACAATCTTGACAACGAAAATAGCGCCCTATTGCAGGTTCAAAACTGGTTCACTGCTAATAATCTGGTTCTAAATGGGAAAAAAACTAAATGCATAAGATTTTCCTTACCGAATGTCAAAAGTAGTGATTGTGACATTGTATTGAATAATGAAAAACTAGAATTTGTTGATAAAACGATTTTCCTGGGGATTACGCTTGATCCAAGGCTACAATGGGGTCCTCACTTAACTTCTCTTGCAGGGCGGCTTAGCTCAGCTGCATATGCTGTTAGAAAAATCCGCCAATTTACGGATGTTGATACCGCTAGACTAGTTTATTTTAGTTATTTTCATAGTGTCATGTCGTACGGTCTCTTACTATGGGGACGGGCTGCTGACATCGAGTCAATCTTTATATTACAGAAAAGAGCCATCAGAGCGATTTACAATCTCCGCCGGTGCGATTCTTTAAGGGAACTGTTTAAAGATATTAACATAATGACAGTACCTTGTCAATATATCTATGAAAACATAATGTATGTTAGAAAAAATCTTCATCTTTTTAGCAAAAGAGGCGATAGACATAATTATGTTACAAGAAATAGGGATCAATTAGTTCAACCAGGTTTCAGACTGGCTAAAGTGGCCTCTTCTTTCATGGGGTACTGTTTGAAATGTTATAATAAAATACCTCCCCACATATTAGAACTCAATGAAACGAAATTTAAATCTTGTATTAAACGCACACTATGCAGACAAGCATATTATAAGTTGGAGGATTATATTCAAGATAAAAATGCTTGGCTCAATGCTGGTCCAGCTCCACTACCACTAGAGCGTACTAATTAGTTGATTAGTTGGAAACTAATATTATTATTTTTTAATTTGAAAGACACAATTGCATTGTATAATGTAGAAGCACTTTTTCCAAGTTTGTGAATGTGAAGCACCATGGAGCATTTTTATTAGGTTACAACTTTTTTTTTTGACATTACGAGCATGGCAGTTGAGAGTTTGTCATGCTCACTCAAATGTCTCGCTGTTGGTGGCACGTGTTATTGGGTCGTTCAGTTCCCTTCAAAATGGTTGAGCTGACTGGGGCTGATGCACGCGTCATGCTCGTGAACGGGTGCCGTCAGATGGGACTGGTCATCTCTTAGCTGCCAGTGGCTTAATTCAGTTTCTATCTTTTAATTATTTTACATTTTTATTTCACTATCGACATTGTGCTCACATGATAGAAGCAACAAGTAATATGTAACCAAGCATTATATGTAACACATAATATGATTTAAAAGAGTGTCCATGGAGTTTCTTGCACGTTCTTCTCCATAGAGACCTACTCTTTGGAACGTGCAATTTAGCTTCACTTTTCTTGGACTGACCGACATTTGACTATTCAAAAGTGCCTGTAAATGGTCTATTTGAAATAAATGATTTGATTTGATTTGACTCTTATTGCACTGCTCTTAAGTACATAATGGCCCTTGTTTCCAAACTGTGACATTTTGATTACCATTACGCACTAGTGCTATAATGTCGTTAAACTAGTTAAAACCTTATTGTTCAACCTCTCCTCCGCCATAACTCTATTACATGTATCGTATCAGGGTGGGCGCAGGTCGTGTCCCGCAAGTCGCCGAGCAAACCTCGTTTATTCATTTCAGTGAGTGTATTGAAAGGTAAATTAAAATAAAAAACAGACTTTTACCGCCACAAAAGTTTACTAGTTTTACAGTTATTTACTTCACAAGTGTATTGAAAAAAGTATGATATACGTGAGTAATTAATGATTACCGTTCTCGGCTTTCTTAAGACCCTCGCCACAGCTCGGGTCTAAATACCGCCTCGACTGTAATCACTAACATTACACACTTATATCATAATGTACTATTTTCTTATTCCAGTGTGGGTAAGAGATGGCGCTAGACAGCCTGTATAGCTCTGTCTCTTACCCACACTGGATTAAGAATAAAACAATCTTACTTTAACCCCTCGAGCGCCGATTGTACATACGTCTGTACAACTTGAAGACCTTGAAAAACGCTTATTTTTCGTTTTATACGAAACTTATTTGGCCGAAAATTTTAGTTTCTATATTATATTATTCCATATGTATTATATTATTTGTTTTTTCTAGAAAAAAATAAAATAATATTTTTATTATTTATTTATTTATTTTATTGGTGATTTACGTAAACACGGCGATTTTCCGGGTCATTAAACTCTGGCGCTCGAGGGGTTAAACGTCATGTTAACCCACCAGGTAATGACCCTGTTTAATTAATAGATAATCATTTCGAATATATTTTTACTGTACCTAATGTAATGGATGGCACAATATGGGTAAAAGTAAACAGATTTATTAATTTTTACGGTTCCAATCATAAAATGTAGATTAAAAACAGCTGTTTTCATTTTTTCATATTGAATTCAGGATACATAGTGAAGCCTCGGCAGCCACTCTCGTGCATGTCTCCGTCTACTGCATCGACCAGCTCCTTGGCACAGGTAAGATTTATTTAAATACCTATTTCAAAGTGTAAAGCCTCTCGGATATATTGGGGGACAAAAGTCCTCCAACTTGACGGACAACTCTTTATTCACATGACACTATAAAGTTGCCCAGAGACCTACAACTTGTCCCCCAAGATTTTACAGCGCATTCACTTGGCGCGTAACTGTAATAGCATAGTTAAGACCTTCCTCATAATCACTCTGTATCTGTTCAGTAATTTTTGAGTTTATCTCGAACAGACAGACAGACAGATGCAGTCCCCCAGATTTTGGTTTTATAATATGTTAGAACTAATAAAAACACTAAGCCGTCTTATCTTGTCAGTGCATGCTAAGTAACCTCTTTAGATCTAAAGTCTATCTTTATTCTCAAAAGTTATGTCATAACTAAACATTTGCTTTTCAGCTTCACGATAAGCTAGCAGCACTACCTCGATATCGTTACGACAAAGAGCCCATAAGCGTCTGCGCACACCCTGAACTCTCCATAGTCACCGAACTAAGCGAGGTAGACGACCGACAAAGTCTCAACACCACGCTCAAATTTAAACCTTACGGCGTTTGTTATAAGAACCAAAATAGACTAGAGGCTGAGAGCAAGAAATCTCGAAGTGATCTTAGTAATTTAGAGAATAGGAAATCTCAGAGCGATCCGGAATCTACGAGGAAGACTAAATGGGGCAGAAGGCTTTCGCCTATTGTCAACGAAGATACAACTAGTTGTCTCCTGGTCGCTACTATAGGGTCAGCTGACGACTCAGTCATCAACGATACTGTAGAACGACTGTCCAAAAGTAAAGACTTTAATACCGACAATATAGTTGATTTATTAGTACAAGAGGCTTTGCAAGCTAAAGACGATAAATATAAGTCTGATAGTGGAATAAATACAGGGGACAAGAAATCTGATCACGACAATAGTGAGACGATTGACAATACGCCAGAAGTAGATAGGATTAAACTGAGTAAACTGCCAAAAAAACCTAAAGTGGTTTCATCAACTGATGATGAGTCGAACACAGAAGCTGTTAATGAAACACCGTCTTTCGTTAGCACGCGAAGGAAGAATAAAAAAGAATTAAAAGATACCACGAAAAGAGACTCTTTTGATGAACAAGTCGTTGAGGAATTCTTCTCCCAACATTTCACTGAAAACACAGTTGGAGAAATTGTTATAAGTCCTACGCTAGCTAAGAAAATCAATGAAACTAGTTCCGAAACTAGTGACAATTTCGGTGAAAATTTAAATGTCAATGAAGAAGACTTAGAAGAGGATATTGTCCCATATGACTTCAATGATATTGATGTTCTAGATTGTCTTAATAGCATGGTAGATAAAGTGTGCGAAGAATTTGATAAATGCACCAAATATTTGAACAAACAAGACGAAATTACCGCTGATCCTAATGACTCTGTCGAAGATGATATACCTTTAAAAGATATCATAAATAAAATTCAAGATATCGAGTCCAAGAAGGCGGAAAGTATAAAAAAATCTGCGTCAAAGAAGAAAATAAAATTGAAATATAAGATAAAGACACCCAAGAAAAGTAAAGCTCGTGCGGCTAAAAGAAAGAATAAACTGGTTCTAGAGTCTACGTCTAAAATGTCTACAATAATCGAAGATAAAGGCCTTGAAAGTGCTACTGAGAGCATTGAAAATGAAGTCCCAACAGATACTAAAGAACCAGAAGAAAAAATAGAAAACACTAAGCAAGAATCACCACCTATAGACGCAGGAGATTCAAAAACACCTTTGACGCGTAGAAAACGTAAACTTTACTCACCAAAAGATGAAGGAATCGCTGCAGAACCATCTCAGGCACCCGAAGAAGTTACTGTACTATCTGAAATAATACCAGTTAAAAAGACTCCTAAATCAACAGCCACTTGCTACAAAGATATAGAGAAAGACCGCCAAAGGATACGAATTCCACGCACTAGGAAATCTAAGGTCGCGGCACCGCCCTCTCCAAGAACTAAGAAAATGAACGATATATTCGACAAAATTAAAGAATCAGCTAACAGTGAAAAAGTAAAAATAGCCGAAAATACTTTCGAAGCTGATGTCTACAACTTTACGAGTGATAGCGAAGATGATTTCAAGGTTAAGAAAATAGAAATATCAAAAAGAAATAGTACGACTACTATTGCTAGTACTGAATCTGCAGTGTCCAAACGCGGTCGAGCACTTAAGAAAATTAGTTATACTGATAACAAGTCTTCAGATGAAAGCAATAAGAAAAAACGTAAAGTTACTAGAAAACCTAGGACTAAGAAAAAAGTGAACGTTGAACAAGTTGAGTTAGTTGATGAAAGAATGCGACAGCCGAAAGACGTGTTAAATACATCCTTGGTAGTTGAGAATACTAAGAAGGAATTAACAGAACCTGAACTAGTTCTTGAAGCAGCTCCTGAAATGGAAATCATTGAAGAAAAATGTACTGAATATCCAGAATTGAGAAAGAAAGGAAAGAATATTAAAGTAGAAGCTACCGAGTCTAAACGACCTAAAAGGGTACTAAATAAGGCTGTAGTCGAAAAAGTGATTAATTTCGATGAAGATAGGACTGAAAGTCCCTTGCCAGGGCTTCTGGTAGAACCAGTCACGAACACCAAGGAAGACATTAACGATATTTCAGCGAAGATGGTTGATAAGTTCAGAAAAATCTATCAAGAAGGCCCAGAAAGTTACATCAACGAGTCTAATACTACACAGAATTTACTCTCGGATCTTGAACGCATTAACAACAGTCCTCCAAATGTCAATATCATTGAAGATTTAATTCAAATTGAGGACTTACAATGCGCAGACGAACTTGAGCCAAAACCTAAAGGAAAAAAAGTTGAAAAGAAAAAGTTAACTAGCGCCACACTTGAAAATACTAAGAAAGATAAAATTAAACCTAAAAAGAAAGATAAAAATACAAAGAAAAACGAAGATAGCGTAGAATTTATAAACATGCTTGAAACAACTGATGTAAAATCTGAGAAATCTATAGCAACGATTGGAATTACTGGTCACGGTGAATCAGAAGAAGCTCCACCTAGCCCTAAGTTAATAATTGAAACATTTGAACCGCGTAACTTAGAGACGGAAAATCTTAGTCACTCTATGAAAGATTACTTCTACAAACTTACGAAGGAGATGAACGAACCAAAAAATAATTGTTCCAGTGGTTCTAATGATGAAAATATATGTAAAGACAGTCCTAAAGATAAGAATAATGACAGTACAGCATCTAAATCCCCGGTAGTATCTGTTAAGAGATTGTCTTATGATGATATAAGTAGATGGCTACCTTCAAGACGTAATTCTGAATCAGACCAATCATCCGTTAGTGCCAAATCAGCTGTGAAACAAACTAACGAAGAAATTTCTGTTGAAATAGTCGCAAGTCCTAAAATATCAGAACCACAACAGGAAAATGATTCAGAAGTTTCTGAAGTTAACGACACAATAAGAAAATCTTTACGACTGATTTTCAAGAATTCGCAGACTTCTAAGATAAATGATAGCGAGCTTATAAAAGATGATTCTGATGCGGACAGCGACGATGACAAACCTATTGATCAAATTAAGAAAAAGGCTAAAGTTGCTACCAAAGTTGTAGAATCTAAGAAAAAAGAGTCGATATCTAGAGAAAAATCAGTTCAAAAAACGATAACCAAACGAGTATCCATGATTTCACCAATAAAACTGTTTGACGAACTAATATCTAACGCTGATAAAAACTCGGAGACCTCACTATCGGATGACGAGGCATATATGAAAAACATAATACATACCTACTCTAAAAAGAAAGCCGAAAATGTTCCAAAAACTAAAATTCCTCAAGAAAAGACTCGAAAGAAAATTTTAGAAGAGAAAAAAATAGGAACAATCAGTTCAGCTTCTAGTCTTTCGAAAATGAGCACGTCAACTAGAATAGAAGGGAGTAGAAGGATTTTGAAGAGGAGATCGGAGGAAGAAAGGGGAGATTGTAAGAAGAGAAAAGTGGAGGTGAATAATAATGAGGAAGTGATATCGAGTGGGGTGACGGTGTCCAGTGTCGATGACTGGTTCAAGAGGATGGAGCCGGAGAGCAGCAGAAGTAAGTTTTCTTTTATTTTATTTAAATTATCATGAACAATATTGTGGACCAAAACTAAGATAAAACATCTTTTATCTCAGTTTTGGAGCACAGTATTGTACCCGAAAAGCTGCTACTCTACCTTTTTGTATAGGGAACTTATTGATCAGGGACTGGTGATCCAGCAAAGTTAAAGTTTAAGTTTTTTACCGCTTACGTCGGATATATCCGACAAACACTCTCGCATTTATTCCGCCAGGGTCGCACATCCACGACCAAAAACTCCATCTCGTCAGCTCTTCTGTCACCTATGGGAGTTGAAGAGGTACTCCATTACGCGTAGACGGAGTACCCAGTCGCAAACTCACGACCCTGGCGAATAGTACTCGAAAACATTCGTCGAATCAATCTGACCCGGACAGTTAAAGGGATAAGTTCGTAATGGATTGTGATGTGAGGTTTCTGTTACATGACACGTAACTTGTCAAGGACTCTTCTATCATTCTAGCAGCCTTACTCCCACAAGGTAGACCGATGACCTGATGAGTGAGGGTCGCGGGGATCCGACGGATGCGAGATGCACAGAACCGTTCGTGACCTGTGGTCGTGACGACGGCTACGTTTGAGGGGGCTTTGTCTAGCAGTAGACGTCTTAAGGCTGAAATGAAGCAGCCTTACTCGCAGAAAGATGAATTCGCCACATGATGAATCTGTTAAATGCCACAAGTCCGGGAAGATCAAAATTGATAGAGGAGAAGTTCCTGTCCAGTCCAGTAGGCAGTAATAGCGGGTTCAGAAAATCGTATACTCTAATCTAATACCATTTTATTTTTCAAGCTGAAGTATTAAGCGCCACGACCAAACACATCATGCAAGAAGTGCTGGAAAGGTTGGACACAACGCTCGTTGAGATAAATCGGAATACTAGTAAAAAGTACGTAAACAATACCTTTTTACGTAGGAGGTGCGGGAAGGAGCTTCTGCCTTGGCTAGAACCCAGTGCTCCTTTAATTGCTCTTTATTGCGAGGGCTGCGGTAACTCCGTCGAACAATCCGCAGCCCTAACTTGTATAAAAGTATTTTTATTAGAACAAGCTTCTGACCGCTGCTTTGCCCGCGTGGTATAGTGATTTAATTTCCGTATGTCTCTTAAGATAGATGTGATTAAAATGAGTTTGGCGACTTGGATATAAAAACTTAAAAAACAAACAGACAGTACAGTACAATATTAGATTAGATAGCTCCCTAGCTTGAATGATATTCAGCCATTTAATCAAATAGCTAAGCAAATGAATTGAATCGATAACAATATAACTACTTACCTAGTCCAGACAGCGAGTTCAGCCGGCAATGTCCTGACGATGTTTTGTAAGTATAATAAGCCGATGGTAGTAAAATGAGAGCAGTGGTGGCCAAGTGGTAATGGCTCCGACTTAAGAGTTGTAGGTCACGGGTTCAAACCCAGCCAGGCGCACTATTTTGTGTAATTTATTTCATCACCACTGCTCTCAGAACGGTGAAGGAAAACATCGTGAGGAAACCGGCATGTCCTAGAACCAAAAATTCGAAGACATGTGACATTGACCAACTCGCACTGGGCCCGCGTGATGGTTTCCCTCTCCTAGAGAGGAGGCCTGAGTCCCAAGTGGAAACATTGAAAAGGCTGATGATGATGTAGTAGAATATTTCTTAATACAAGATTTAATGGAACTTTTACATGAAGGAGATGATTGAGCTAGAGTGAATGAGCAAAGCGAGGGGACAAAGCCCCGTAAACTCCTTCATAGCTTACCTGTTCATATTGGGGTGCCCTAAGTCCTGCACGAAAGTGTGGCGAATTAAATTAAGGTACATGGTCGCCAAATAAACGTGGAATAACGGTCATTGACCCTCCTACATTTATTGACATTCTTAATTTAAAAAACGGAATTATAGACATAAAGCTGTCTTGAATAGACATCTATCGTCATCTTTTACCTTTTCTAAAAATAGTTCATTGATAGTATTTCAGATATCTTCGATATATTGGAGATATTAGGAAAAGGTCAATGTACTTTAAGTTTATCTGGCGCTTCGTATAGTTAGCATCGACATGGCCACGCTTGGGGAGGAGTGTCCAGAAGTGGCATCTTTCGGGCAAAATGATGATCATATATGAAATAAACATATCTATCGTCTTGAATTTTCCAGATTCGTGAATCTCTTCATTGACGCTCAGAAACATTTGAGCACATTGAAAGAGAAACGCCACGGCATGTACAGCGAGGTGGCCTCCGATATACTGAGCGAGGTTTTGAAGATCATGGACAGTAAGTTTGCTGGTCTGGACAAGAGGTGAGCGAATTCCCTAATTTTTCTACTGTTTAGGCTCGCGCTCGACCTCTATCTCACCTCACGAGCTCTTAACGCGATCCATTTGACGACCTAAATTGAACTGTTAAAGGGATGCAGCTATACAGGGTTATTTGAAAAACACTGGCAACCTTTTAGGACTAAGTTAAGAACATCCTAAACAACAACTTATGTTCTATGACTTTAAAAAATGTATCCATACAGGTTCATCAGATTTTCATACAAAAATAAAAATATCGAATGCTCTAAATGTTACAAGGTCTATACGAAGCAAGCGATAGTATAATAGCGGAGGGGAGCGCGGATCGTGCGTGGGAGGTGAAGGTGGGTACAGTTGAAAGTTGAAACGTGTTAGATAGAACAACGAAATCTTGAAGGTTTGTTTTTGGTAAATGTATTTAATATGTTTTATAAAAAGTCATAGATTAAAAGTTTTTGTTTATTATGTTAGTAATACAGTCCTGCAAGGTTCCTAGTGTTTTACAAAAACCCTGTATAGGGTCTTTAGTTCTATCTCTGTTTCTTGCTCGCACGACTGACATTTTAACACGTCGTGGTTAAGACACTGATGGAAAGCGACGACGTGGTCGACGATGGAGCGTGCTTGCTTCTAAGCGACCTATTCACTCTTGAGTTAAAAACCCCTAGGTTGTAGCTATCAGGAAACAGACTCCAGCATGGAATACCAGTCCTTAGCTGTACGCACAATGAATGTGTTTCCAAAACAATTTGTGCATATATGAGAGAGATGTCCACCACCATGTAACGGTAGAGCATTGCAGTGCAGTACGTCTGGTGGAGCGACGATGGAACTGGTTAACACACTCCGCGAAATACAATTGGATACGTGGCTCTCAGCAACAGTGCTGTCATCTGCATACCCAAAGGTACTTACCGGGTTTGTGCAAGTCATTTATGTGCATCAAACACAATGTTGCCCAGAGCACCGACCCCTGAGGGACACCGGCATTAATAGCCAATCGACTGGACGAGCAGCCATCGACGACCACTTAGATGGTCCGATCACGTAGGAAGTCTGCGATCCAAGCACAAAATCCTGCAGGCAGACCGAAAGAAGGAAGCTTACTAATAAGGCTTTCGTGCTAGACCCTGTCGAAAGCCTTCGAGATGTCCAGAAAGACGGCAAGCGCTTCCTAATGCCTCTCGATAGCCTCACTCCAGATGTAGATGGCATACGCTAGAAGATCCCCAGTTGACAGCTTTCAGCGAAAGCCGTATTGACGATCACTGAGGATGTCATTAGCTTCTAGGTATGCCAGGAGCTTACTGTTGAGCGCTGGTTCCATGCTCTCTTGCGGAGGATAGACGTCGACGTTACCGAGTTAGGTTTGTAGTTAGGTTGCTTTTCTACCAGAGATGTGCTATGCAGGTATGCTGCGAGGATGTAATAGCTAAGATGTGAAACTATGTCACCGTTTCTACTGATACTAAGCTATGTAGCGGTGCGAGTGAGATGTGCTGTGAAGACGCGCTGCCGCAAAGTAGCTGTGTGAGGAAGATGCACTGTTCGAGCTATGCGATGTATCGATAATAGGGAAGCGGCACATAGCTACACCACTCGCAACCATCCATAGCACGCATCCTTCCTTATAAAAAACATATCGGAGTTGAATCCGTTTCCACCAGTGCTAAGCTATGTGCGCCAATGAATTATATGATTGGTGGATAACAAACGTATCCATTGCATCGTAGCATAGCACATCTTAGGTAGTAAAGCACACTTGGTCGAGTCAGAATAACTACCCTTCTTGGGTTGGGGTTGCCGTTAGCTTGCTTCCAAACCATCGACACTTTTCCAGTCTCAAACGAAAGGCGAAATAGGCGTGTCAAGATAGGAGACAGTTCAGGCGCACAAGTCTTTAAAATTATTGCCGTCGGCTTGGTATTATTTGATTAGCTTCTAAACTTAGATACTCTGAGTAACAATTGCTTGCAGTGTAGCCACAGCATTTTTACAAGCTTTTATTTAGTTCCACCTGTTTTTGTCTGATGTTTGTTTGTTTGTAATCAAATCTTGCAAACTAAATTTAATTCACTTCCCGGTCACCCTTGTGTAAATCAGATAACAATGCAAAATTATTGGAGCTGATCTGATGGTGGAACTTGAAGGTGGCTGTTGGAACTCGGATAACCCAGTTTGAGCTTTTTGAAATTGTCTTGATGAATATTAATTATATTACATAGGCAAAGGCCTCCCCCAACTTCTTCCAGGTATTCCTTTCTTGACCCACCAGGAACCAGTCCTCGCGGTAGGCATCCAGGTCGTCTCGCCACCTCTTCACAGGTCGACCTCGGCGGTGTCGTCCATCTTTAGGAACCCTCTTTACCGAAACTCTTGCCCAACGGTCAGAGTGCACGCGACTGATGTGACCTATCTAATCCCATTTTAGCCTGGCAGCCTTTTTTCCTTTTGCACGTCTATAATACCCGCTTTTTGACGTAGCGTGGTGTTCCGGCTCTTTTGTCACCCAGAATGCTGCGCTCCATTGCTCGTTGGCAAACCCCAAGGCGAAACTTTTGCGACTCGGTGAGCGACCATGTCTGGGCACCGTATAGTCTAAGATCCGATTAAGAACGACCTTCACCGGTCTGTTTAATGGATGAAACGTATTTTATTATAAATTTAGTGTATTAAATAATATAACGCGGGTGGGTTGCCTAAGAAATTCCTGGCCAGACTATTATTAATTAAAAATTGAAAATTTATTTTATTTTTAGAAAAATGCTCAACCGTTATTCATACCAGATTTTTTTGCAGACAACACTATAACATCGTATTCGTAATAAAACAGCGTTTATTTTGATATAGAATTTGTTATATACAAAAAAAACTACTCCTGTTTATGCATACCGGTTTATACCTGGCAACCCATAGCTATGCCAGGAAAAAAATAGGCAACCCAACATTTTTATGTTATAAAGGCTTCACTCTTTCGGTTAGTATTAAATTTATTCGTTAAACACACCGATGCATTCAACAAAAAAAAAAAAAATATTTGGCCAGGAATTTCTCAGGCAACCCACCCGCGTTATATTATTTAATATACTAAATTTATCATAAAATAGGTTTCATCGTATCCTGTACTAGTAGGTTAGGACGGACAGGATACCCATATCGATGAGTTTCTGAAGCGAAAACTCATCGATATAGGTATCCTGTTCGGTATACCGCGCTATAAAAGCTTGCTAAGAAAAAACGATTTTCATTGAAAACTTGTATAAAAAAATGCGTTTTCTGTAGACACATGTTACACTATTATTGTTGGTGACGGTATGAGTAAAAAATGGGTATTGTGATGTGATAAAGAAAACTTTAGAAATAGCACCACGTTACTTGATGCGTAGTTGCGGTTAGACTTGTCCATGCCCATTTCATTATTATTCATTTACATGAGTCACCGTTACATTTGATATTCTTTAAAACACTGAAGCACTAAACAGATAGGTAAAGTCAATCTCATGTATGTACTTTTCTTTTTATACCTACGCTAGGCGATCGCACTAGGGTCAGCTCGTTGCGCCGAACTGTACGAGTGCGACCGGGCGATTGAGCCGAGATATCGTGTCCGTGAGCGGTGTCTATGTGTGCGTTGCTCGAGCGTGCTTTGTATGTAGACTGTCTTCTGTACCTATCTATTTTGTGACTGATGCCAGACAAATTTGACGGAAGAGAGATAGAAAATAAAACCGTGCTCTTTTACCAACGTGCACTTTTTAATGAGCACTTTCTGTTACTAATACACTAACAATTTATGGACTATTGGTCACTAACAATTTATGGACTAAGGGTCTGAAATAAAGAATTTTTTTTTTTTAATGTAGAACCAAATCATCCAATGACTGCTCCGGTTTTAAAGCTCAGCAGGAGGGCGTGTCAGACTTTTACTGACTAAGACCACACCTAAGAACGAACGACGGGATCGAACGAATCTTTGCGATACGTTCTAAGACCCCGGGTTACCTTTTCAAAATTCAACCCATGGCCCCAGTAGGCATCGGTCCAGCTGGGCCCCTACAGTTTTGCTGACATCTCTGAAAGAAATTGTTCCTTGGCAGGAATCCAACCCGTGACACGCAGCGTAGCAGTCAATCACTCAACAACTGCGCCAACTGTGCCATTATACCATTTTATTTCTGAACCTTTCAACCAAACTACACCCAGATTTTGGTTGAACCGTCTATCACTAGTTCACTACCATTACATTTAACCCTCATTCCCCTCTCCAGATTACAAGAACTGGACGATGACTTCATGATTCAACTGCGAGAGCGTTCCGTTGACCTGATTCGAGAGGATTGTAAGCATACGAAGGCTATGGTGCGACTGTTGAAGGAAGATGTACAATCAGTACTGGACCATATGGATAGGCAAGGTGCTTTGTAAGATGTTAGACGATAGACTTGCGCTCAAGTTCTTTAGTATTGTAAGAAATGCTAGTAGTGGACATACCGGTTTACTCCCACCGGCTGTTGAGTCTGCCACCGGGGTGGCAGTTAGCACTCCTCCATTCCCATCGGTCACCTCTGAGCTGAGATTATTGTAGGAGTAGCTACGGTTATACCAATAAAGAAATAGTATTTATATATGTAAATTAACCTTTGATGCAAACGGTAAGCGCCATCGAGGTCGCCCTAGAAAGAGGTGGCGAGATGATCTAGAGTTAGACGCGTATCACGAGAACTGGTTAGAGACGGCGCGAGAGAAGAATGTCTGGAAGGACTTGGTCCGGCCTTTGCCCAGCAGTGGGAAAGTAATGGCTATAAAAAAAAAATGTTTTTATAATAAATTATAAAGAATTCCAAAATTATTTGGCATTATTAAACTTATTTTTATTGCTCATGATATCCAGTGATGTTTTTTTCAATTTCTATTGATAATGTCGCAATACGGAATGCAAATAAACTACTGTGCTATAACTAAGGAAGCAGATGAAACTAAATAGTAACCATCAACCACCGGGGTCGTAGACGCTAGTTATTAGTGCCAATAACGATCCCGGTGGCAGCTCAGGGGTGGCCAAAGGGAATAAACCGTCATACCCACTAAGAATGTACAAAAATTGCCTACACTGTTTTACCCAAGTCTTTTTCTATCCTGAGGGTGGTTTTCAACCAAAGAAATGCGAGATAAAGGTGCGAGGACGCGTATCGAAGCTGCCTGTATTTGTGTAGTGATAGGCAACGTAAAATTACCGGAACGGATCTTAACCGCTCGGCGTCACAGTGGGGATCGCATTGCGCATTCCATACATTGTCTTCGTTGTTAGATACATGCAGCAACGCAAGGAACGAATCAGCAGTGACGTCAATGACACGATGGCGCGGCGAACCAATCACTGACACTCCCCGCCCCCGCGTCTCACTTCGCCCCACTAAAGAGACCGAATATTTGACTTCTGCGCAACTTAAACTCAGCGCTCAAGATCCGTGACGGTAATTGTAGCGGTTACGTTTCTCGTCCGCATGGCTTGCAACCATCTCTCGCTGTAGTGTGTAAAAAAATGTAGCTTTACTATCGCCCTTTTTCCACTAGAGGCGAGGGAGTTTGGTTATTTCATACGAAGGGATGTTTTTCTTTGAAAGTGTGTGTGTGCGTTAACTATAGTTTATGTAATAAGCGTTCCGAACTAAGTAGCTGTATTCTTGGTTAAAGTAGGTATGCGCTAGTATGCCGAGCTCGAATTCGTGTAGTGTCGCTCAAGGTCGACTCCTCTAGCGTAGAACCATCTTTAGATATAATAGTACCTACCTACAACTACCGGCACGGATCTTGAGCGCTCGGCGTCAGAGTGGGGATCGTTTTGCGCATACCACACATTGGCGAGCCAATCGTCGTCGTTGTTAGATACATGCAGCAACCCAGGGAACGATGATATGACACGATGGCGCGGCGAGCCAAGCGCTGACACTCCCCGCCCCCGCGTTTCACTTCGCATCACCAAAGAGACCGAATATTTGACTTCTGCGCAACTTGAAGCCAGCGCTCAAGATCCGTGCCGGTAATTGTACCTAACTATATTTTTCTGCGTGCACCGCCTCGCTATCCCCCACATCATTGATGGTAAAGCACCCTAACCGATAAGTAATGTGTAAAAATCCAAATCCAAACTAATATTATAAATGCGAAAGTAACTCTGTCTGTCTGTCTGTCTGTCTTTGCTTCACGCCTAAACTACTGAACCGATTTGTGTGAAATTTGGTACAGACATAGTTTGGAACTTGAGAATGGACATAGGATAGTTTTTATTGCAAAAAATAAAATAAAAAATAAAATAAAATTTATTCCGGACATACAGCGCCATCTATTGGTCAAGAGTCGGCATTAATTCAGTACTGAAATTTCCGGAAGTCACTATTCTACGCGAACGAAGTCGCGGGCAAAAGCTAGTGTCTATATATTTTTGTTATATCAATTGAATTTATCTGTATGTCTTTAACTAATAGAATGATCTGAATTTTATGTTTTTTTTTTGTATTTTATTAAATGAAGTCTGATCAAATAGCCTAAAAAGTTTACTATAGTGCCTAGCATCAAAAACCAAGTATTAACGTGTTTGTTCTATTAATTTCGAATTACAATTTTTAATAAACATTTTCCTGTCAGCGAATTTTCATGTGAGACATGTACGTTGAAGAGTACTATAACTACTATCAAATGGTCTATTTCCTGTCCAAATTTCATCCAAATCTGTTCAGCCGTTAAAGCGTTTTTATTATATAAACAAACATTTCAAACATCTAGATTCCTACATTTATAAGTAGGATAGAAATGTTTATGTCGATTCTCGCAGTGCAATGGCGTGGCTAGGTGACCAACGAACACGAGGCAAAAACAAAAAAATCCTTTTTTTAATGAGAACTCATCAAACAGCCTTTCTTGCTCCAGGTAGAGCGAGAAGGAGTATCGGACTGCTGACTAAAACGAGGTTTCACTATTAATGTAGTGGACTAACCTATCTTATTTAGATTTAAAAGGTGGGAGAATTTCTCGGTAGATCAATAAGAGGTTTTATAATGAGGTTTTGGGGGCAACCGAGCCTGGGGGCCCCGGGACACTGTCTAGCCCTTTGGTAGCTACGCCAGTGTCGCAGTGTTGACTAACCATAAAAGATTGAAGCTGAGTTGTTATTGTAAATAACTACCAATTAGTTACTTGACTTTAGTGTTTTCCATGTTACAAAGGTACGTAGTTACTTATTAATCGAGCATATTTTTTATTTCGGTCTTTCAAGTAGAATTTTGTTGAACAGTGTCTGTGAGCCAGCTTTTGACCCGTAGTATCTCGATCAATATTTAAAAATGATAACTGTTAAAAAACGCTAAAATGCAATTTATCGTCTTTTTTTTTGCCTAATAGTTACTAGACTATTGGTCAAGTTTAAAATTGATTAAGCAACGCATTTAGCCAACATTAAACAATTGGTTACTATTTTTAACCATATATTGACTTTATTAGACCTACTGCCTATGGACGCGTAGCTTCGCAAAGTCAATTCGTCATTATACGCTGGGTATGAACGAAGCGGAAACGACAAATTTCATAGATTTTAATGTAGTAAAGTCTATGAAGCTACGCGTCCGTGGAAAATAGGCCTTACGGAACAAACAACGCCCTAAGTTATTTTACCATACAGTGTAAACTTCACATCTGTTATCTGTTACTAGTATAATATTATTATAGTACAATTTGTTATTTTTATCAAATGTTTAATTCTTCTAATGTTAATGGAAATGGTGATTGTTAATGCTTTTTTTTATTTATTTTTAAGCGTTTCATATCAAATAAGGTATGCAGTTTTCAGTTAAATTTTTTAAAGTAAATAAAAAAATATTTTTTAATTTTATATCGTTTTATTTAATAACTTATGTAAATATACACCTAAATAACAACCCAAATTATTATCACTTATTATTTAAAACATTGCTGTTAATTATTTAGAATTTTGATTTTGCTAGTATGATCATTCTACAATTTAAGTTAGGCACTAGCTGCAATTGCTTACATAACAGATGGCCGATGGAGCCGAAAGGTTCTGAAGTGACGACCATGTACCGGAAGAAGCAGCGTCGTAATCATGGAAGACCTCCCATAACGTGGATCGTGAATTTTGTGAAGGTCGCAGGAGTCCGTTGGATACGAGACGCATAGAACGGGCGTTGTGGTGATGCTTAGGTCCAACAGTGGACGTTTTTCGGCTCAAGTGATGATAACGACTAATGTTGATCAAGAAAAATTGGATAGTTGGCAAAATGCACCAGACCAGATTTTTTTTTTAAGTAATATAAACTAGTAGGTACTTGACTGCGATCCCACTTGATGGTAAATTGAACTAGTTTATAAGGACCCTATTCACTCTAGCTTTGAAGTTTGCCAAAAACATAGCCAAATATTGTAAATCCATAAAGTCGAAATTATTTATAACTAGCAAATAAGCCGATATCCACCAGAAAAATGAAAAAAGTACTGCAAGTGTAAGAAAAAATATACAAGATGGAATTTTAAAGTGGGTGTTTAGCGCGCAATCCGAAACTATGAAAAATATCCAAAGAATCTCGGGCTAGATATGGAAACTAAGGGTGAGTAGTACCATTTAACTATAACGATAACAAAGCCGTTAACAGTTGTCAAATCGTCGAATTGGCCAATAGGCGGACGTTTCACGGCTGGTTATGGTTTGGTTATCGTTATAGTTAAATGGTGCAACTCACCCTAAGTTCACCAATGGTTTGAATAATCGATATTCCTAGTCAGAATAGGCTCTGTCAATATAAAAAAACTATGTATAAAGAAGTCCGAGATTCAGTTGAGAATGTTTCGCATTTGACCATTGCGCCCACTTGATAAATTCATCCCTGTATAACATATTTGTCGATTATTTACAACCATCAAAATTTTTGTCAAACAAAGACGATTTATGAATAAATCAACGTAAAAATAATCACGTTGTATCATCATGTATGAATTTGAACAGAACTTATTCAGTTTAATGATGAAACAGGCCTTTTTTACCTACTACCAGTGTCAAGAAACAGTTTTCGCCAATAATATTCATCCTCGTAACGAGAATTTAATAGCCATGAGCCATCAACGTTTTCCGTACTTCACAATTTCACATATCTATGCCTCCTACGCATAAAATCCTAACATATTGTAGAATAAAATCGTAATATAAAAAAATAATCTTAATCTGATTATTGATTACGTAATGATAAAACTTTGGCTAACTTTTCAACTGTCTACGTCGGATACATTCGACAAAAACTCACGTGGATTCCGCCAGAGTCGCACATCCACGACCAAACACTCCATCTCGTCAGCTCTTCTGTCACCTATGGGGATTGAAGAGCTAAACGAGATGGAGTACCCAGTCGCTAACACAGGACTAGCGAATAGGTCACGAAAACAATCTGAAAAGGTCATTTACAATTACCAAAATGGTGGCACTTTTGCTTTACGATTTACGACTTTATGTCTAAGAGACATCGAGTCACTAAAAGCTAAAATAAAAACCATACAAAAATATTATTGCAACTCACAAGTAATGTTACATTCAGGAACGTGTCAATAAATTTTCGAACAACAAGGATTATAAAATAATAATTATGAAACCTATTTACATACATATTAAGGTTCTTAATGCGTTGTACATCTATCTATATTCCATTTGTTTAGGTAGGTAACTAAATGTAAACACAATCATAACATAGTATTTTAAATAAAAAAAATATAAAAATTGTCTAAAAATGTTAGGTAATTAATTAAATTTAAATAGTCTTTGTATGTTATACGATTTATCTATACTAATTTAATAAAGAGATAAAGTTTTTTTTGTTTTGTTTTTATGTTTTTTTTTTGTTTGTAGAAGGTAATCTCTGAAAGTACTGGTCCGATTGCGAAAATTTTAAAGATTTTCAGAAAGCTGCTTTATTCCTGAGTCACATAGGCTATATTTTATGTGTGCGGGCAAAGCTGCGGGCAAAAGCTAGTTTTAAATAAAAAGACATATCAAGATTGTTTGCGTTTAGTTAAGTATCTAAACAGATGGAGTATACCTCAGCTTATATGACTATTGCAAATCTATTTGATCTGTGCGTTTTATTGATATTATTAGACATTCATTGATATTAAATTGTTATGATATACTGGAAAACTATATACAATGATTTAAATGATGCTATTGTACTACTTAACCGACTTCCAAAAAAGGAGGAGGTTCTCTCAATTCCATTGTATTTTTTTGGAAACTACATTATGTGTATGTAGTTTTTTTTTCTTTTTGTTGTCACGTAAAAACAATAAAATTTCGTACACCAGCACGCGTATGAAAAGTGCCAATTAATGCGTAGAAGTGACGTCACAAGCCCCCACACCTGAACGACGCACACAACGCAACGCGGCTCTAACCTACCTACGTGCGTGCGAAGTTACCACTTTAGCCGCCATTTATATAAAATAAGTTACCGCACCGCAAGAGTTCGCGCGAAATTAAGAACTCGTTTTATTTACTTCACTGTTTGAAAATTTAACGCTCTTCTTTTGAATCTGGCTTTGGTCCTTCGTAGGCGCATTTTCTATAATATAACGTCTACGCCGTTTCCAAAATGTGAACGCCTAAACCACAAAACACATAGTTACAGAAGTCAATCTACATACAAAGCGCGCTCGAGCAACGCACACATAGAAACCGCTCACAGACACGATATCTCGGCGCGCCTCGGCCCGCTCGTCGAACAGTTCCGGCTCAAACGCTCATTAGTATGCGTCCACCGAGCGTAGGTATAAAAAGTGAAGTACATACATGAGATTGTCTTCTGTACCTAAACTGAACACCAATTTGGAACTGTGAAAACGTCTTTCTTTTCTTAATTTAGTCTCGTACAATTTTTTGTGATGGTAATGATGATTGACATCATTTTTAAGTACAGTTAGCATAATTCGTCCAATATATATGGGACGCTAACGCCACGTCTACGCGACATTTCCGCAAGGTCTAAAGCCTATAAAATAATCGGAATATGACAACGCGGGTTAAAATCGTTCGTCGAAAGTATACACAATGCTAACGTCGCGACTTCGCGCCGTATCCGTAGCATCAGCTCGTATAATATACATGAGATATGAGAATACAGTTGGAGTCGTTTGTCAAACGTATACGAAACGCGAAATCGCGCCGTATACGCAACGTAAGCTCCTTTAAAATACTCAAAACATGACAAAGCGGTAGTTGTTCGTCAAAAATATACGTAACGCTAATATGTCGCGATTCCGCGTCGTATTCAAAATATGACAATGCGGTTGAAATCCTTTATTAAACGTATACGCAACACAAACGTTGCGACATCGTGTCGTATCCGCAATGTAAACGCTTACAAAATACTCAAAACATGACAATGTGAACGACTGGAACGTCGTTCAGCGAATGTATACGCCACGCTAACGTCGCAAAATCGCGCCGTATCCGCAGCGTAAGCGCTTGAAAAATAAACGAAGTCTATAATTTTATGGGTGTTATAGGTGTTTAAAATGTTCACTGTTTTTAACCACTGTATATCAGTTTCCTTGTCAACTAGTCCACTCTAATAACTTTCAGCATCCACATCACAGCACAGATATCTTGTTCACAGTTAGTCCTCGTCGGACTCTTGGAGTACTGAGCACTGAGTGCTGCTTAGTTGGTACTAGGAGTCGTCTTGGGACGTCGCCACCTGCGCCAGGAACACTTGCTGCTGCGGCTGGTGCTGGGCTTGCGACTGCACCTGGGGATATAACAATATTCATGAGAATGTCTTTATAACAACTTAACACCCCTTGAAAACTATATTGAGGGTAGTTGTAATCTTTTAAACGTCTAAGTCGAATATATGCCTACGCCGCGTTTTCGCGGCGAATGCGCTGCGCATATGTTTATCTAACGCCCACGCTAGACAAACGCTAGTGTGAAGGCGCTCTTAGAGGTACTAAATTAATGATAAATATACTGACATATATATTTCTAAATACATACATATTTTAGATAAATTACAATGATCGTGCTCATCATTCAAACATTTATGTTCGATGGTAATCGTACCTACGACCTTCGGTATACCAGTCAGGTCTAACCTAACGTAACCACTAGGACAAGGAACCCACGCGGGTCCCCAGGTGGCTTCGATCTTGTAGTCCCCTACCTGTATGATCTGCGGCGACTGCTGCGACTGCGCCTGTATGATGATGGGCTGGTTGGGGTTGTTCTGCACTTGCAGCCGGATCATGTTCAGTTGCGCTTGCGTTAGCTGGATCTGTAACAGTTCAAATGTTATATTAAAACGAGCTGTAAAGTATTGTGCTATATTTTTACCAGGCCGCTTGGAACCAACATTCATCCACCAACCCGCACTGGGCCCGCATGATGTATTACGCCCCATTACTTCTTCTAGAGAGGAGGCTTGAGTCCCAGCAGTAATAAATAGAAGGCTGATTATGCTTTTTATGTTTGGATAATACTAGGTACATAATCATATTTGAAATTATGGACTTTTAAAATTTTAAATAATGAATTAATTGATATGCAACTCATTTGTTTGGTTATAAAATTCGACTTCAAACTCACAATGTTAATACTTTTTTAATGATAATAAACTAGTGCTCGACTGCGATCCCACCTGATGGTAAGCAGTGATGTAATCGTTAATGGTGCGGCGTACTGAGCCTATTCACTCTAACGAATTATAATCGAAATGTTAAGATTTTTAGCCGATAATCTCCAAATTAAAATTCAAGTATCACATGACACAGTATAAGCAATGTTAATTTTGAGCCAAAAAAATAAAATACATAGGCCATACAAATATTTGTTCCGCGCACGAATCGAACCCGCGACAGTACAATAGCTATTCGCAACGACTGCGCCAGGCGTGCCAAGAAAAAAAAAGACGTGTGGCAGTCGGGGGACTGCCGCGGTAAAGCTATTACATAGCATTTTTATCAACTTATGCAATTATAATTATTTATTTATTTTATTTATGCAGTATTTTTACCTTTGTTTTTTTTTTCTTTGATATTAATTGAAGTTACACTTTCACACATTGAATTGAATTTTGATTGATTGTTCACTCATTTGTTTTCTTATCGGTCACCACGCTCAAAAAACAAATGAGTGGGGGGTGTTAGGTTATTTTCGTTACGGAATTTCTGGATTCGGTCTCCACGCTCAAGGCCCGCGATAGAAGCTATGCAATAGCTTAAAAAGAAGTAAGATATTAAAGTGTAGCGAAGTCTATGGCGCCACATAAATAAGAACTACGAAATCCTGCAACTTACTATAAATTAGAGTTCTCGCGATTTCAGCAGGGTGAATCCATATTTTTCAAATTTTTCAGTTTTGGTGACAAAACTTTTTTTTATTTATTTAACTATTTATATACACACATGGAAATACAAGAAAAGAAGAAGGAAACAGAAAAGTAGTACAAAGGTGATGCTTATTTCTAATGAAAACCCTTCCAGCATACCTGCGACAGAAAAGTTGAAAAAAAATAGAGAAGTAGACAACCATGTGTAAAAGTAAAAGGAAAATTAGTACACACAAAATACATAGTTAACAATGAAATAGTAAGTATGTTGTTATAATAAATTATAAACATACACATAATAAAATAAATATCACATAAATACATGCTAAATAATATCTAAAAATAAAAAAATAAAATTTCTTCGGTTTTCGTGAAAATTAGACCCACGACCCTAATTTTCGTAAAAACTAAGAAGAAGAAACTGAAGATAAGGTACTTTTTCCTCAGTTTTTGTACAAATTAGGCTGAAGGAACGGTTTCACGACCAAAATTGAAAAAAATAATATTGACTCATATCGACCGCCCAAAATCATCTATCGGGCAGTTGCCCACCAGACATAACACCCGGAGGATCCTTCCTCTTCGAAGGAGGTTTGCGGGACTTTACACTCTGTTCCGTATACGTCTGAATTTCCATACAAACGTAATACCACGCTCATTTGCAGTTGGAGCATATTTCCAGCATATTATGATGATATTCGATTATAGACAACATTTATCTAGGTTCCTACGTCTTTCTTTTTATAAAAAACAAAAAGAAATTTAAGCGAATTGTATTTCGTACTTTTTTACAGCGCAAATGGCAAAACATGCCATTTGGCTTTTTCTGTATTAAAAATAACAATATTTCTAATATTCTCGACGCAGGAACCTAGATAAATATTGTCTATAACCGAATATCATCATAATATGTTGGAAATATGCTCCAACTGCAAATGAGCGTGGTATTACGTTTGTATGGAAATTCATCTGTCGCCGGCCTCTTAAAGTATAGATTAGTAGGGGTGAGTTACCGGTAGTTGTTGCAGTTCTCCGGACGGCGTGACGACCTGCTGCATCAGCGTGACGGGCTGCTGCGACACCGCCACGCTGTTAGACGACGACGACGTGGACGCTGCTGCTGCTTGCTGGAATGTATACGTTCACTAATTCATCTTCTATTCAATTTACATATAAATAATAAAAAAATATATATCAAAAAGCCTTTTATTTCTTGCCAATTAAATAATTAACATTGATTATTGAATTTAGAATTGAATATTTGGAACGGATATTTACAAATATCCGTTCCAAATATCCAATTTACATATACAATTGCCAAAACGGATCTTGAGCGCTCGGCGTCAGAGTGGGGATCTCTTTGCGCATTCCATACATTGGCGAGCCAATCGTTTTCGTTGTTAGATACATGTAGTAACGCAGGGAACGAATCAGGAGTGATGTCTATGACACGATGGCGCGGCGAGCCAATCACTGACACTCCCCGCCCCCGCGTCTCACTTTGCACCACTAAAGAGACCGAATATTTCGAAAGAATCGTGCCGGTAATTGTAGACGGTACCGTAGTATTGAAGAGCAGTGACCCAGTGAGTGTTCAAGGTCCAAAAACCAAAAAAATGATTTCACATTGGCCTACATGGGCACTTATGAAACGTCAGAAACTAGTGCACGGTTCCAAATTGGCCGTTTCCTATGGAGAAGAACCGGCAAGAAACTTCATGGTTACTCTTTTGAGGTTACAATATTAATAGAGATTATGTAAGAACAGTGTAGACCAGTCAATATTGTACACAAAAGTACAATAAAAATAAAGGAATTCGTAATAGGAAATAATCTGAGAGTTCGTGGGCTATACAGTGTTCTCACATTCACATTACAAAAAATAAGTTCAAAATCCTGTAGTCCACGCGAACGAAGTCGCGGTCACAGCTAGTACACAAATGAAATAATAAAAACAACACAAAAGTATGTATAACCTGTACCACCTGCGCGCAGGGCTGTATCACGATCTGCGGCTGCGACTGTTGCGTGGCGTTCTGCATCGTGGCGTGGTGATGTGCCACCTGCAAGTAGACGCACAAAGTTAAGGCCAGGTTCTACTCACTTTGAACTTTCTTAAACCTCTGGAAATTCACAAATATAAAAGAGAAAACCATGAAAAATTATTTGAATAAAATTGACTATTCCAACCACAGCGCCGGGCAAAAATCAAAACATCATGTAAATTCGTCGCCCTCCCCGCTAACTGTCGTACCTTCCAAACTGGCGGATCTACACTGATATTACCAACGTGTTCATAACATTATTTCCAATAAGTTCTCTCTAATCGTCGTATCTGTATCGTTTACCGTTTTAGAAGATATTCACGTATTTTGTTTTGCGTAAGTGTAAATGAAAGATAAAAATATCCTCACTACCTTCGTACCTTAGGGCCACTACTAACAGAATATGCCAAGATTAATATAAAAAAACTTATTAATTCATTAATAAAGCTACAGCTAACGCAACTACAGGAATATAATTTTAACGCCCGAGCGAAAAACGCTCCCCCTGGAAAAACATCAATTGCTAGTTAGGACAGTTAGCAGGAGGGTAACGAATTAGTTGGCTTGATAAAAAAAAATCGCGAATCTGACCCTAACTTACGATTTCAAACGCCCACGTCTACGACATTACGTCACGAAAATATTTGAAGTTACAAAAAATAATAAAGCTTGTTTTTAAAAGGGCCTCGGAAAAACAAAAATCTTGAATACTTATTTTTTTTTTTTTAATAAAAATGAAACCGCTGTCAGGCCTCCGTCACTCCATGTACTTGCGCGCTATAAGTGCCTACCGCCCAGCCGAGCGGTCTCGGTCCGCCGGCGGATCAAATTCAGTGCGGTTTTCACAAGCGAAGCGCGCGCACGCCGTTCAATTTTAATAGTGCTGTTCGTTCGTACGCGTATTTCGATGCCGTGTGGGTACAGTTATGTGCTGTAGATGGGTGTAAATCAAGCAAAAGAAGGGATAAACTATTTATAACAAATTTTAAATGACATACATTTTAATTCTCCCTGCCCTTGTTTTCCAAAACAATATCTCATAAAACTTTTTATTAGATTCAGGATTTTTTCTACACTAAAATTTAATAATCGAGAATTTAGAAAAGGTAAGAAATTTATAAAAAATTATATAAAAATAAAACACGTGTAACTTTAAAGATTTTTTTTATTTTACCTACACACTGATGTCTATAATTATGTTTTATCTAGGTTTCTTCCACAGTCAGCACCAATATATAAAACAAAACAAACTTACAAATATAATAAAACAAACTTTAAAAAAGAGAACCGACTTAAAAACACTAAACCGTAAGAAATAATTTCTTCTTTGATGTCGGTGCTTTTTCGATTCGTAATAACCAGATGTTAGCACTAACATAAAAAAAAAAAATATTTCTTACGGCTTAGTGCTTTATTTGAAGTCGGTTCTCTTTTTTTAAGGCTTTTTTTTTTCATTTCTAGTGAACATCTCCGAAGATCATCATCAAACTAAAGAAGTATTATACTTATTTTAAAACGTTCTCCTAAATGTAACAAATCCTTTTCTGAAAACCGCATCGATATCGGTTTAGCCAAACGCGAGATTATCGCGCACAAACATACATACCTACAAACCATACAAGTCAAACTTCTCAGTTTGGCCTGTATGTCTGATCACCTCCTTTTTTTTAAGTTGGTTAAATATTTTATAAATGATAAAATTTTTAACTGCCACATAAAAGTCAGAACATATTCACAGTTCTCAATAACATAGATAAAAAGTTATGTTAAATTAATTTTATCGAAGAAGCAGCCCTGCGATTACTGTGGAATCGCGCGGTGCGAAGCAATCACTGCTGTACGCTTGAGCATTTAGGCGCATTTTAGCATACAGTTGTTGTTGACGCGAGGGAGTAGGCAATTATCGTAATAGGTATTGGAAATTTTCTACTGAGTGAAGTATCTGTTACGTAGTAACTATTCAGTAATCTGTGCCGCTGTTACGGGCCGCGAAATCGACATATACCCTGGCGGAGTTCATACAAAATACTCAGTGACCTGCTCTTAATGAGGAGCAGTCATGGAACAGTAAACTATGTTAAATAATGTTGTTGAAACTTCTACGGTCCGGACCAAGCGTTTTGCCTCGTCGTTTATACCACGTACATCGAGAGACTGGAATAATTTGCCTGCTGCGGTCTTCCCGTCTGATTATAATTTAGGTGTCTTTAAGGCAAGAGTATAATAAGAATAGGCTCTTAATAAACTAGTGCGCCTCACCATCAACGATTGCATCACTGCTTCTATTCCGTGGGAGCAGTCATGATTTTTGCGGAGTATGCAGACTTATAGCGTCAAAAAAAAAACAGTAAATACTGTGAAGAAATTATTCAAATCGGACCAAAAATGACGAAGACACAGTATTTTTATTGAATTAGTTCCAGAAACGCGCCCGAGCGTGAAGCGACTCGCTGTGACGTCATCTGTCATGATCGGTCTCCACCGCGCGATTAAAACGGCAGGGCAGTCTGTCGGCGGAATACTTGATTTGTATGCGTTGTTCGTCGCACGGATCATGACGGATGACGTCATCGTAAACAGTCGAGCGAGAGAACGCGTTTCTAACTAGCCATTCAGTTTTTTTTTAATGAATCCACCATTTCTTGACGGATTTTAATCATTTAAAAAAATATATAAATGGTCAGTAAATTATTACACATACGATGTACTTACTTAGTAAAAAATTGATTTGCTATTATAAAATATGATTGATCCTCATTATAAACACCAACATCTTTCGCCAACCAAACTTTTTTGCAAGTCAATTGAGGTCGTATCGTACCAAATCTAAGGAACGGCCTAATCTACCGGGATGTCCTAAAATCAAAAAATTCGAAGAAATGTGACATCCACTAATCTGCACCGGGCCAGCGTGGTGGATTACAGCTGACTCCTTATTCCTTCCGTACATATACGTACCATCAAAGACACTTCCGCCTGATCACCGCTAAGTTCATTTTTGCTTTCACTCTAAATGAAAACTTTAAAGGGTTTGGTTTGGCACCGCGCCGCAGGATTCAAGCGATATTTTTTTAAGTGATCAGGCAGTTGTGACCGCGATTGTACAAACTATTGCCTTTATAATATTAGTGTGATAGTGGATTACCTGATCAACATGGCTGGACCTGGGTGCGTGGTCGTATCGTGGCTTGTTGGGTTTCACCTCGTGTCGGGGCACGATGTCAATCAGGAAGTCGAACTGGTCGCATTTGGATATCGCCATTGCTATGTCGTTGCGCTGAAATTATTTAGGGGTTTTTTTATTTAATTCAATAGCAGATTATGTGACTAGACGATACAGCAGTGTCTTTAGAACGCAGGAGGCTGTTGAATTCCGAACGAAACTAATTTTAATGTCCTTGTCTTGGGCGGTTTCGATTTCCCACTTCACTCAAGTTTCTATGTTATCTCCCTCGCAGTGCTCAGGAGTTAATAATATAAATCCCTCACAGCGATCGGGATTGAAACTTAGTAACCTTAGTTTCGTTCGTTCAACATATCAAAAGCAACTTAAAAACAATGCTTTATCTCCTAGTCATATAATCTAGGTACTATTATATATCATAGACCCTACATGGGCACTTATAAAACGTCTGAAGCTAATGCACGGTTGCAATTGTTTGTTTCCTATGGAGAAGAACCAATAAAAAACTTTTTTAAGGCAGTTGGATATCCGCATGGAACGTAGCAGGGTAACCAACAATTACGGCGGTAAGTTCCGTCTTTAAAGAGTGGTTAGGTTAGGTTAGGTTAGGTTGTTCTTCACTGGAAATGAACAATCATGATGATGATCTTCGAGAGCTGTCTGTTCAGGGGGAAGAATCGCCCAGGTGTCACTATCGGGCGAATCGCCCGGCGGATACGGTAGAAGACTGCCCCGCGCTGGCGGAGCACCACCGTATCCCTGCGGAGGCTATCGGCGGCGGCATTTGACTCTGTTTCAGCGCATGGTCCGAAGCAAGAGGGGATATGAAACAGTCGCCTCGTTCTGCGTAGCAGTAATGCGAGCGAAGGAGGTGAGGGAAATTGTGAGGGAAGACATCTTCACGTCCCAGTCGCCACTGAAGGTGATGACACATTGTCATTTTATTTTCAAGACGCATGAGAAAAGATGGGCAAAAATCATCACATACGCTCGTTTAGGCATCAGAACTCAAAATATGATCATAAGGTAAAGAAGATAAAGTTATTACTTTATTTAGTGCTTGAAGGAAGAAGAATTTACCTGCAAGGTCCGTCTCTTATTATCTTCAGTATGCGCCCAAGCCCTGAGAGTGAGTTCGTGTACAAAGATCTCAGCTGCCTTGGCGAACAACACCGGTGCTTCGGCCGATATCATCTTCACTTCCTCGTCTAACTTCATTATCTTCTTGATGCGTGCTAGGGGAAGGGCCTGCGATTTGAAGTCGTCCTGAAAAGTAATAATAATAGTATTTATTTATTTTTTGGGTAACCGTTTATGCTCCATGTACATAAACGAATTTATCTTTTAAGTTTGCCTAGGTAGCAGGCCCGAGTGTTCGTTATTAATTTTAGCTTGATACTTCTACGCGATCCTGAGAAAACTTGACAGATGAACAAATGGATAGACGGATAGAGGGACAGATGGACGAACAGATAACAAAATGATCTTATTCGTAGAAGGTTCCGTTTTTGCTGACTAAGGTCCGGAATGCAAAAAAGGTACGATGAATCGCTATCTCTGTCTTAGAATGACTACTGGGCATTGGACATGTGTGGTAGATTACAGCCCACTGTCTCATAGATCCGAATCTTAGATCCTAGCAGAAAAAATTGTTCTTTTCATGTCGATGTACTCAAACTATTTTTTGCTGACCAGTTTTTGGCAACCTATACGGCGATCCTGAAAAAGTATGTGGTTGTGCAGGATGGACAGCATACCAGAAGATGTATGCCCTGTGCAACGAGCCAACGACTCCACACTGGCACTGTGTTAGAGGTAGGTTGCAGAAGCCCCATTTGACCAGATTGTTTTACAGCGGCTAACATGGGTACGCAGTCGCTGAAGAGATTTCTAGATTGGCCACTGCAATCTGGTCCAGGCGGAAGAAGTTCTGATGGGGTTATGAAGTGTGGAGCTGGAGGTGTTAGGTGTTTCTGCTTTCACAGCGTGCATCTCTCGTCATCGGCATTGTCTTTCGAAGAGGTCGTAAATCTGAAAACTGTGTTAATGATAAATTAACGAGCGGCAACTTACCGAATTAACTTTCTTGATATCTTCAGTAACTTTACACCAGAACTGCTGTAGACTCTGCTGTGGTGATTCCGCTGGGGCGTTCTCTTCGCCTATGATGTCTCCGTCCACTTCTTCGGAGACGCTTGAGGAACCCGCCTGGTCCCTGTGTGACAAAGTCATATGTTTGTAACCAATTTGATTTTGATGCATTACTATCAGCTGCTGAACAAAAAGATTGATGACTCGACCACGCTCGCTGTTCTCTGTTCGCGGCGAACCTACTACGGGTGCCGCGCACCTTTTCCTGCTGGTGCTTGTTCATGAGTCGTGGCCCCACCGTCTAAAGGGGTGTCCAGATGGTTGTAAACTAACGTCCCAACCAAGGTGACCTTGCTTGTTGCAATCCGTGTAGACAGCAATTGTAAACCATGACCTTCAACGCTCTTGGTTGGGAGGCGCGTTTTTCCAACCACCGAACGTGTTGGCGAGTGATTTACATCCATGTAGCCGCAACACAAACCAAACACATAGGTCACCTTGGTTGGAATGCTAGTTTGCAAATGTCTGGTCACCCTTAACAAAATGCGACAGTTATTTCGTTTAGTCTTGTTCTAGCTTTCGATCGTGTTCACTATGATCTTCTGTGGGACAAGCTAGGCAGCGCGGGTGTGCCAGCAGAGTATATCTCTCTCCTAAGGTATTGGTATGCAAACCAGAAAAACTATGTGAGGTGGGCAGGGGCGCTGTCGGATGAGTATAAATTGGAATGTGGCGTTAGACAAGGTGGTTTAAGCTCACCTCTATTGTTTAACATTTATGTTAACCAGCTTCTCGAGCGGCTCAGTAGCACACATGTCGGCTGCCATATTGATGACACTTGTTTTAACAATATTAGCTATGCAGACGATATGGTGTTGCTGAGCCCTTCCATAAGCGGGATAAGGAAACTTTTATCTATATGTGAGAAGTACGCGGAAGCCCATGGGTTACAATATAACACTAAAAAGAGTGAAATTTTAGTTTTTAAGTCAGGCAAACAACAGCCTCCCCATGTGCCTCCTGTATTTCTCAATGGAATAGTTTTAAAGCAGGTTGAAACGTTTAAATACCTGGGTCATATTGTGACCAGTGACCTTAGGGACGATGACGATATTGAGCGGGAGCGCAGGGCTCTGGCGGTGAGAGCTAATATGCTCACCCGCAGGTTCGCGCGATGCACGAGAGAAGTGAAAATTACGCTATTTAAATCATTTTGCCAGTCCTTCTACTCAAGCGGCCTGTGGGTGAGACATACCCAGCGAGCCTACAGAGCCTTGCGCACTCAGTACAATAACGCGTTCAGGATGTTGCTGGGTCTGCCCTGGCGCTGCAGTGCCTCTGGGATGTTTGCTGAAGCGCGCACTGATGGTTTCCACGCCATCATGCGCAAAAAATCAGCCTCCTTTCTGGCCCGTATATGGAGTAGCAACAACAGCATTCTGAACGCAATAGCTGTACGGTTTGACTGTCCGTTTCTAAATTATTGGGCCATGTCTTGTATAGGTGTGGCCAGTCATGGCAAATAAAAAAAAATGTATTAGGTTAAGTTTTCTATGGGTCTATGCCACCCGAAATAAAGTTATTATTATTATAAACAATTTGTATGCTTGGTTTCTTATAAGTACCTACAAACATACATTTTAACTGCACAAAGATTCTTTGATTCACTTGTACCGGATAGCTGACTGATTTCGGTATCTCTAACAATAAATGCTGCCTGAATAAGTTTCAGTACCCACTTAGGTTAGTGATGATCAATACATTTGCCTTTCACATAATTATGGGGGAGCCTCAGGGCTTCTTCACACGTACCACAACCATACCACGACCACAGCCACACCTCAACCACACCACGTGGCCGGGCGTATAATATTTCGTATTGAAAATGAATAGGACTATTCACACGTATCTACCACATTTTGCAGTCGTTATCGACCATGTGTGATACCGACCACATCGCAACCACATCGCGACCACCGGCGACACTGAACCGTGAACTAGTGGCCGATCAACACAACGTTGCGTAGAAGCAACGACAGTGTGTAACCGTGTCTGCACACCACGTAACAGCATCGCAACTACTGACGACAACGCAACCACATCTACATTTTGTCGGTACCACAACGCAACTACAAAAAGCTGCAGCGACACTATTCACACGTAACCACTGCTTGACAGCATTTCTTTTTTGCGACTTGGTGTGGTTGTGGTATGTGTGAAGAAGTTATTAGATCTGGATGATATAAATAATATTTTTTGACGGCATTTTTTTTTTTTGAAGATATAATAAAAAACCAATAATAAAAAATAAAAAAAAACTATCCCGGCTTCAACTGGGTTGTGTAATATCGATACAAAAAATATCCGTAGTAATATTATAAAGCCCATATAAAAGTTTAATTTATCTGTCAAATGGTCCACCAATGAAGGATTTCCCCTATAGCAAAAAAGGTACCTAGTTCATTGCGATCACGTTCAAGGGTAGTGATCGGCTTATCAAGTTATGCAGTATTTACACTTTATTACTATCGCAATTTTCCTTCTCGTTAAAATGCGCACAACTTTATAATATTTTAACCAGTACCTAATTAGCTTTATAGCAAGAGTAGCAAATGCGGGCCTCGCTCATCGAGAGCCCCGTTTTGACGTTTAAAAGTCAGGGTACCATGGTAGGTATCCTGACGTCAAAACCGAATCGATTAGATTTCTAAGTATAGGCACCATATGAAATCTAATAGATTCCGGATTATCTATTTAAGAGAATGTAAGCAACTGCCTATAGCAGCCTATAGGACTATATTACGTTGCCGAGATACAATGATGGCGTTGCGACCAGTCGCCGCTACTACCAACAAAATGTATACAGCTCTATAGAGAGTTACTCAACTGGTGTCCGTTTGGTTGCGCAACCAATTTGGTGGCACGACCAGCTCGAACGTGTGGCGACTCTGGTGTCTATAGTTTGGTAGCTTAAGGCTATATTGCCCCGGGATACCATGGTGGCGCGACCAGTAGTGCCGCCATATGTCCCGGTGAAATACAGCCCGGGGTATCGCTACATAAGAGCCCTGTGGTCTGTGAGAAAAATAAAATAAAATAGTTTAAACTTCATTTTATGAAGAATTGGTGGGCTCCTAGATAGAATTTGATATAGGCCCCGCATTGACTTAATCCGGCACTGAATTTAACAAAAAAATCGAAATATAAAACAGTGGGAGTTGTAGGTACGAGTAAGTTACAAATAACTTCAGAAACAAAGTTTTTGTTTTTTACAAACAATAGCCCGGTATTGGGGTAAGGCTTCATACTAGGGATGTAATGGATGTTCGTAACTGTAACCGAAGCTATCGGAAATCCGAAATAAAAAAAATATACGGCCCATTCCCTCTCCTCTCCTAGAGAGGAGGTGAGTCCCGACAGTGGGAACATTATAAGCCCGACTATGCTATGCTAACCGTTACCGGAACCGATGTAAGTTTCGAATAAATGGACTTCGCCTTTATTTATAAATGACTAGCTGTTATCCGCGACTTCATCCGCGTCAAATTAATAGAACTGCAAAAATGTACATACGAAACTAATATTTCTGTGTTTGGGATTAATTCCGTAAAAATCTAATTCGTTTATTTTACTTTCACATAAAACGATAAAATTTTCCATTTTAGAGATGTCTCCAAAGAAAATCCCATCAGATGTTCAACCGTGTCTTAAACATAATATCGTAGTTTTAAATCCTGTTCTTGCAAGAAAATGAAAATTAGCCTAAGTTACTCTTTGTAACATCAGCTATCCGTCAGTGAAAGTCTTGTCAAAATCGGTCCAGCCCTTTCAAAGATGTTCCCCGGAAACATCTCTTTTATATTTACTTACGTAAGTACCTACATGTAAGTTTTTTGGACCAAGAACCATCTTCCATTCCCAGAATACATTATCAAAGCTTAATCACGAACTGATCAATGGTTTAGGAGCGCATTGAGTACAAACGTACAAAAATTGGTTTTTATTTATATTCTAAATAGATAAGTTACAACAGATATTTGCTTGTCTCTTCCGGTTAAACAAATGATACTATCACAACCACACGCCGACTACATTACGTGTACAATAATTATAGTTAAATAAGTTTTGTTTTTATAACATGTATTAGTTTATTAATGTTTAAGATTATTTTAAGTATTATTTTTTTCTATGGGCCTGAAATAAAATGTTTATTATTATTACCTACTTATATAGATTTGACTTTTACTTACTTACTATTTGTATTATACCTTTACAATTTTAAAATTCATGTACCTGTAACCAAAACTATACGAAACTAGCGGATAATCCGAAATAATATCGTGAGCATATAAATAATAATTGCTGAGTTGGTGACCCTTTCGGTTCAGGCACAGTCACTGCAACTGTATTGTATGTGTGTACTATTTTATAATATTATTATTTTATGTTGTGGTATATTGTGTTGCTTGCGCCGAATAAATGTTATTCTATTCTATTCTGTTATTGAGCGTAACTGAAACCGGTATATTGTTTTTCATATAGGAAAAACAATATACCGGTTTCAGTTACCTTATTCGAATCCAGATCCGTTTTATATTCATAACGTCCCTGCTCTATAGAGGCGTCTATGGAGCAGGGTTTTTATGAATAAGGAGGCGCAAGAAAGTAGCCTCTGTAGGGTTTCGTTTTTAATCCGCTCAACATTCGTATTAAGTATAAGAAAGTAATAGACTTTTTTATTGAGGTGGCAGCTTTTTTTCGGTAGTAAATCATCCAATGACGTCTCTAGCTCTAGGGCGGTGCGGGAGGGCGTGTCAGACTTTTACTGACTAAAACTTACTCCTGTTCCTTCTTCTTCTTCCCCGTGGTTCTCTTTCGCACAACCTATGGCTCCTGTGGGCATGACCCTGCTCAGCCCCTACGGTTTTGCTGACACCTCCATAAGGCGTGCGTGGAACACTACGGTGGCTGAAAATCGGGATCAAGGTCCCGGCAGCCGGGGCGGAGGAAGTCCGTTCCCTCGCGCGTGCGGCCGCGTCCTTCGCTAGCATTACTGCTTCGCAGAAGTAGGCGACTGCCTGCCATTTCTTCCTCTGTCCGGACCATGGCGTGTACTAGGTCCTGATGCGAGTGGTCATTGCCACCGATTGCCGTCACGAGGACACGGCGGTGCTCCGCCCAAGCGGGGCACACCTCCACCGTATGTTCCACTGTGTCCTCCGGGAGGTATTGAGGTGGCAGCTAAGGAGTGGAATTCTCTGCCGGAGTCATGAGTTTCCTTATAGCTCAATCTAGGTTACGTCTAGATAAGCGTGCGATAAAATACAATTGCCAAAACGGATCTTTGAGCGCTCGGCGTCAGAGTAGGGATAACTTTGCGCATACATTGGCGAGCCAATCGTCTTCGTTGTTAGATACATGCAGGAACGCAGGGAACGAATCAGAAGTGACGTCTGTGACGCGATGGCGCGGCGAGCCAATCACTGACACTCCCCACCCCCGCGTCTCACTTTGCACCACTAAAGAGACTGAATATTTGACTTCTGTGCAATCGCTCAAGATTCGTGATGGCAACTGTAGTCAGTTGTATTCGAATTTCAATATATTTATATAAATTACCTATTTGATTTTTTTTTCGTTCATGTGCAGGATCCCTGAACGCGCGGGGCCTCCGAATGCGCGGGGCCTGTAGCATTTGCTACTCTTGCTATATGGCTAATCTGCCGCCACTGCTAGTATTTCGTACAACAAATCAAACTTTCAAAAATATTTGATATAGGGCAGAAGTTGGGTTGGTGGAGGCCTTTGCCCAGCAGTGGGACAGTAAAGGCTAATAAAAAAAGGAACTTTTATGGTTTCACTTTATGAAGAATCTGCCTAACTGAACCTTGTGGGTTCAGTTAGGCAGATTCTTCATAAATTAAAAAAATATTTCTCCCAAAGTACAGAGAGGTACAGAGAGTCAATGCCTTAGCTAGAGATGGGCAATATTTCCCGAAGTATTAATATTGGTGGCAATAATGCCACTAACACTATTCCCACTTCAGGCAATACTACGCGTTCCAAATGAAAATAGGACCGATACATATGTTTTGACGTCTCGTCTTACTGTCAAATCGAAGAAATTTTGGCAAAATTGAAGAACTCAGATTTGAGTAAAATTGAAGAACTGGATTCTGATTAAACTTTTTTCGTTCACAGTTCATAAATACATAAATTAAATTTTACGTAAATAATTAATGTTTAAAAATTTCTTTCCTCGATTTGACAGTAAATCGTGACGTCACAACATGGCGGGCGATCCTATTCTCATTTGGAAAGCATTGTACATACATACTTCGCAAGCATATTCATACTTCGGTCAATATTGCGGGCAATTTTGCCACCTATATTCCGACTTCACGGCAATATTGCCGGCAACGGCACATCTCTAGTCTTAGCTCTACGACAGTAGGTCAAATATGGGTCAAAATAAAATAAGCATAATAGCATAATCACTAATTTAATGTTCCCACTGCTGGAACTCAAGCCTCCTTTCTAGGCGAAGGAATGGGCCGTATTCCACCACGATGTTTTCTTTTACCGTTTTAAGAGCATTGGTGATGAAATAAATTACACAAAGTAATACGCCTGGCTGGGTTTGAACCCACGACCTACAAATCGCAACCCCTGCTCTCAAAATAAAATAAGGCTATATTTTATTCACAGTGGTTTTCTAACAGTGAAGGTTTTGTTGTTAAATGCCGACTGTGAAGTACCGGGTTCACTTCCCAGTCACTGTAAAACCTGTACTGCTTATAAAAGTTACTACAAACAAACAAGAAACTCAAATAATTCCCAAAACACTGTCTATTGATTTAAAGTCAGTAGTAGGTAATTCAACATTCCACATTTTTGATAAATTGCGACTCAAAATTAATACAATTTTACTTAGCCTTGAAACGATGCAAATCGTCGTAAAAATATAGCGATGCGTTCATATTAATTATTATCTATAAATTCTGTTAAAATATTAAATCAACAAGCAAACCTAGGACGCAAACTTATACCAATAAAATTGAGCTATTATGATATTATTTGTAATTGATTATAACAAAGTTTTCATAAAAATAATTAATCGCAGTAATAACGTCGACGATTTATCAATAAAAATAATAAAAACAGCAATATTTATTATCGAAAGAGGAACTTACGCAGGCACAAAGAAACACACGGACATCTTGTCTCACAAATACACGACACGCCGACCTCGACTTTTTCACAAATTACAAAGTTTTCCCAGCGAAATAAATTAATGGAAAATCGCGATTAGAAAATTAGTAACCGCTTCCAAAGTTAATAAAAACACAGTAACCAATAATCAGTGTAATATTTGGAGATCTCCAATCAACAATTACTGAAAATGCGCCCGACACACGATTCGTCCACCGATGACCAGTCACAAGCTTGACGTTTCGTTAGTGTTACCATACTATGAACAAGTTTAAAATCTCCTAAAACTCCCCTTTTTCTAGTGCCAAAATTATAATTGTTTGATCACATAAGGAAAATTTTGGTAAATCAATTATATCATTACTGATTTTTCGTATCGAATGGAATCGTGAAATAAAAGAGAAAGCCGTGAACAACTTACAGATGGAAGATTTCCTTAAAATTTATTGGTAACATCACCGGAAACAGGCAAACGTCAGTTGACGTCATCGTCAAAGAAGTAGCGTCTGCTAAGAAAATGGCGGCGGCGGAGATTCAGATAGTGAATCCTTCTAATTTAACGAAAATTGAAAGGTAAATCGAGTATATTCGGTCAAAAGTGTGTTATTTTCAGTAATGTTTACATTATAATATGAATAGTTAGATATCTCGGTGTGTTTAGTGTCATTATCAAAGTGCGATTATAATATTTGTTTTTGCATTGAATGTTTCAGTTTTCTCAATGATCCAAGTTACAAAGAGATTATTGAGAACTCTTCAACCTTCAATTCGCGACTATGTGCGGAAAGGAGGATGCGTATGCCGTTCATCGACACACAGACCGGTAAGATATCGATTTTTTTTGTCACTTGTAGGACGCGTCCACGCCCATTGCCATTCGATAGAAATATTATAAACATTGGCTTTTGAAGTCTACAAGGTGCAGCTTTAACATTGTAAATGTATTGCCGGCCTATTTTGTAGATAGTCACGCAATATTTACCATTGGTAGAACACTCAACGATGTTCGTGACTTGTTATCAAAAGCTTTCTGTCCTCTTTTCACATACAACCTCACATACTGCCTATCCCTTTCTAAAAATCAATCAAAGCCTAATCAATGTTTCAGCTCTCAATTTCTTGAGTACTAGGCTACTTTTAATTGCAAGTAAATATAAGCTACCTACTCAAAAACCAATAAACACCTGATTGAAGTGAATTCAGACTTGCAAAGTAACATTAAATCATTGAATGCTATGAAGCACACCTAAATTCCTTAACTTTGTAGAGAAACCAATAATATGATATACCAAGTTCATAACAAAATAAGCAAACAAAATTATAAGTTTGGTAGCATAAGAACTGCATGGGTTGCATATAGGCCTTACTGTAACATGTTAAAATGTCAAGCATGTACAGTAGGCACAACAGATTGGGTGGTTGCGCAGAAATAAAATATTCAGTCTATTTAGTGGTGCGAAGTTTGAACGGGGGGCGGGGAGTGTCAGTGATAGGCTCGCCGCGTCATAGACGTGACTCCTCATTCGTTTCCTGTGTTGCTGCATGTATCTAAAACGAAGACGATTGGCTCGCCAATGTATGGAATGCACAAAGCGATCCCCACTCTGACGCCGAGCGCTCAAGATCCATTGTGCCTACTGTAAGCAAGAAAGGGGTATCACTATACACCCCATATATATATTGCCATCTCAATAACAGTTCAGTTTAGGTCGTTATTACATTGCAAGCATATGATAGGGCCTCTGATTACTCTTCTTAGTAGATCTATAACAATTTATTATATTGAGTTGACCTAAACATTTTTTATTGGAGCCAGATTTATCAGCGTTGGATTGATGAAGCTTGACAAGTCATGGAGAAACAAACTGTTTTGGATCATTCAAATTACTTTACTTGTTTGATGTGAACAGTGTGGCAACCATTGATTTCTGTTCTCTGTGTCCCATTGATTATAGAACTGCATACAACGATTTCCTAAGGCAATGAAAATTCTAAAAAATGTTCCTTCTTTTATGATATCTCAGTCTTATAACTTGTTTTTTATTTATAATGTTTTTGAATTGGATACTAAGGCCTTTACATGTCATTGTATCAATAATTTTTATTTGTTTGCCATTAGAATATGGGGGTTCCTTCTATTTGGCAGAATCTTGATACTCCGATTTTTATTTGGCATAACTCACATGGCATAATCTTATTTAATCGAATATTTTTAAGGCATAAAAATTATTTAGCATAACTTTTGTTTGGCAGAATATTTACGTGTCCGAATTTACAATGGCATACTTTTATCTTGGCAGAATTTTGTTTCGCATAATTACCTTTGCCATAATTAATATTATGCATAATTTTGTTTAGCATAACATTTATTTAGAGATACGATTATTTGGTATGGGTGCATATTTGAACATCAAAAATTAAAATAGATGTATCTTCTTGTAAAAATTAGTGTTCAAAACATCAAAAACTTATAATATATGGAATAAAACTGATAATTTAAATAAAGTAAATTTATGCTGTCGAATGGTTAGATAACCTACGTGCAATGTATTTAAAATCGAATGGTCTGCAAAAGTGACTTAGAATGTTCTAAATATAGCATGTATTGGTAGCATTTTCAATATTAAATTAAATTTGTGTCATAGAAAGTCAATACGTTGTGCTGCAAAATTTTGTGACAGAAACGAATCGCTGCGAAACCGACTTTACGCAGTCTTGTCTGCCCTACCCCTAGACTGTAATTTAAACCCGCGTAGGCGCGGAGGGGTAGGGCGGCCCGCGAGCTGAGGAGCAGGTGGTTTGAAGGCCCGCCACCGCGGCTGAGGCTGGCCGGCAAAGCCGGCCAGCAAGCCGAAGCTGCGGTGGTGAGCGTTAAAACCATCTGTGACGATACGCTCGCGTGGTGCCGCCCAAACTCCGCAGCGCCGGAGCCGTGACAGAAACAATGCTTGCTGCATGTTGCATGCCTGCTTGCATGCTGCATGCCTGCTGCATGTTGCATGCCTGCTTGCATGCTGCATGTTGCATGCCTGCTTGCATGCTGCATGTTGCATGCCTGCTTGCATGCTACATGCATGCTGCATGTTGCATGCCTACTTGCATGCTGCATGCATGCTGCATGTTGCATGCCTGCTTGCATGCTACATGCATGCTGCATGCATGCTGCATGTTGCATGACTGCTTGCATGTTGTATGCCTGTTTGCATGCTATATGCACTAAAAATAAATGATTTCATTAACGTATGATTAGAAAGAGGTAGCAATTAACGCTATCGTCGCATGTGTGTGGCGAAAAAAATCAGTTCTGCCTTTTAATGACTATCGATATAAAATGTATGCCAAAAGACGATTCTGACTGTGAATTTTCTGCGATATGATGGTTCTGCTTTTTAATTATTATGGATATAAACATTATGCCTAAAAATGATTCTGACTAACAAAATTATGAGTTTTGAATGTATGACAACTGAGTGTATGCGAAATGATTTTCTGCGAAATGAAGTTTATGCTATCCGTTGTTATGCAAAACAATATTATGACGTAAAAAGTTCTGCTATAAAAGGTAGACCCAGAATATGGATGTACCCATTCTAATGCTTTTGTTGTTAGCAGTAAATGTATCAAGTCAACCTTCTCAGTAAACTTCGCTGAAGTAGTCAATCAATAGTACAAGAAAATTCTCAGCTCCATTTAACCGAGATTGCAGATAGTGGTAGATCGCTATTTCAATTATTCCACATATTGTCTAGTTACGCAGACACTTGAGATACAAAATTATACCAATTTTAGATTTAATATCCTCTAGGAATCAATTAACTAATAATTAAAACAGCTATTCCCCACTAAAAACCTTGTACCTTTTTGTTATAGGTGTCGCACAGAGCCACTGCAATTTATTTATGACGCGAAGACAACGCATGCCCGGCCAGAAAGAAGGTCAAGTGTACACATACCCTGCACAGAGGTACGAATCAACATTATAATATCAAAAGAAACCATTGATGAACACATTGGAAAACTTTAATATACATTTCTCAAATCGCGTGACATGGTCGTGGCAGACCAAGATGGAGATGTCGTCCAACTTAGTCTTTCTTAGGAATTGGCAAGAAGTGGCTCAATGTCAGGAACAATGGTAGGAATAGATAGGCTAGATTTAATAATAATATTTGTCAAAAAAAATTGTTGAGAGTTATCGTCAGTTTCTGCTCAGTGGCAGATTTATGGTAGTACTACATTAACTGCACGTGGGCCACATACACCCACTGGCCTGGACTGGCCTGTTGGTCTAGTGGTTAGTGACCCTGACTGCTATGCCGGAGGTCGTGGGTTCGATTCCCATCCAGGACAAATGTTTGTGTGATGAGCATGATCATTTGTTCTGTGTCTGGGTGTAATTTATCTATAATATGTATGTATTCAGAAATATATACATATGTTTATTAGTTGTGTGGTACCCATAACACAAGCTCTGCTTAGCTTGGGACTAGACGGCGCTGTGTGATAGTTGTGGAGTATACACCAATCTGGGTGCTTCGGTCTCCATACATTTTGTATGGCAATTTTGAGCCAGTTGGGACTATTCTGCCAGTGTCACGTTTGGGATGGCAACCCAATAGGAAAAGCAATTAGACTTGTAGTGCTACATTAGATCCATGCCACGCTACAGGTCTACGTACAAATGAGGCATGGCCCAAGTGTGTGTCAGTTTAATGTAGTCCTAGATTTACTATTGTTATGTATTTACTTGTAATGTTTGTGTTCAGATGGCGTAAAGCCCGCCGCCAGTACTTAACGATGTCATCGACGCGGTGGGGCTGGACCGGAGCATCAGACGCGTTAGACAACACCGGTGAAGGAGAGAACAGTTCCGGAGTACCTGGAGACACACTGGCTGGAGACGATAGCAGAGATGGATCACAGACTGCCACTAAGGACGATCCTAAGGTAAAATACATTATTTAAATTGAAAAATGTCAAAAGATATTTTAATATTATTTAATATTAGATCGATGGGATGGCGATGTGCGATGGGACCGAAAGGGTCTAGAGTGGCCGCGCATCTAAAAAACGCAGCAATGGAAGGCCTCCTACAAGGTGGATCGATGACCTTGTGAGAATCGCGTGAATGTAGTGGATGCGAGACGCACAGGATCGGTCGTTGTGGCGACGCTTGGGGGAGACTTACGTCCAAAAGTGGTCGTCTTTCGCCTGAAATGATGACTACTAGATCAGTAATCTATCTTTTATTAAGAATCTCGATAAATGTTAGTCGCAAAGGAACATTTGGATGGACGGGTTTCTTGGTTTAGGAATGCATCTATTTCCAAATCATATATCTACGCTTTGGAACATGCAATTTAGCTTCACTTTTCTTGGACTGAAACATTTGATTATTTATTTATTTATTTAAAGCTTTATGCACAAAAAAACTGTACAAAGGCCGACTTAATGCCTTAGGCATTATACTATTCTAAAGTGCCTGCAAATGGTCTATTTGAAATAAACGCTTTTACTTTGACTTGACTTTGACTTAACGAGCAGGCAATCTTCGGTGACATGTCTCCAGCTCAAGTGGCAGATTCGTTTTTTCTTACAGGGAACAAAATAAAAAAAACTAATACTCTCAGCTTCCACAGGAATGGTTCTACGACGAGCTAGCGATGGAGGAAATGGAAACCGGTGAAGAACCGGACCCGGAGTCGGATGAAGATTACTTCGACGACACGTACGCGAACCGGCGCAAGCGGCGCGGCGGCTCCACGCCGTCCGGGCCCGGCTCCAGGGGCGGCCGGACTAGGAAGTCGGTGCCCGACGACACGCCTGCCAAGAGGGGGAGAGCTGTGAGTATGATATCTGTTCTGGGAGCTACGTTTTTTTGTGATTTATTCGTTTTAACTCCTCGAGCGCCAGGTGATCACGTGACCCGGAAAATTGCACTATTTACGTAAATCATCAAAAAATGTGAGACGGTTAAGATCGGTCGTTATGGCGACATAGGCCTCCCCAAAGGAGGCCTATGTCCAATATTAGTAATTTCGTCCGAAATGACGAGTTTTTACTTCAGAAAAATAAAATAAAACGATAAACATTATCTTTAACATAACTTCGACTGCATTTTTTCTGTTTCTCTTAGAGGTAGGAAACCATCAAATAATTTCTCTCGCTTTGGGTAGAGCGAGAGGAAGTGTCGAGAATTTACTGTATTCCTTCAGCTGCCCTGTGTATTCCAGGGCTGCAGTAAGTCTTTCGAACAATTCCGCAAACCTCGAATGCTAAGCTTGAACTCCAGTTAGCGTGATTGAACGTGTTCAATGTTCTCCATCATTCCAGGGGCGAGGTCGAGGCAAGCGCGCGCAAGGCACTCTACCCTACGAAGTCCCCGGCGACAATGAGAAACCCTTCGGCTGTGAACGTAAGTCTTCTCGGAGGAGGCACTAGTGTCATCCCGCCTTTACTCAGGTCCTTAACGCTGGCAACACTATCTCCTGACTGTTTGCTCCTTTATGCTGGCAACACATTCTCTTGACAGTTCTGAAGACATATCATGTTACGGTCCCACAAGCCTATCTGGCCCAGTACAGCAAGTGACTAAAAAATTGTATAGCAGCCGTCAGATAACTGTGGAATAAAGTACATTGACCTTTTCTTAATAACTCTGTGTAGGTATCTGAAAAACAAACAACGAAATGGTTTTCATTATTAGATCATGTTTAGGATCTCGATACATGTTGATTCAAGACAGCTTAATGTATTTATTTCCTTTTTTTTTTCGAAATTAAGAATGTCGACAAATGTAGCAGGGTCAATGACCGTTATTCAACGTTTATCTGGTGCCTACCTTAGATCTGGTCACTTCTCATAGACGTTTAAATTAGGTTTTATGGGCAGATGGTTTTGTGGTATTTTAAATTGGGAATGTTGACGTGGGGAATGAGGGGTAAGGAAGAATGTATTATTTTAATACAAGTTAATAAGTTTTTAACTTGTTTTTTTGTGTTTTAACTACTGTTTAAACCTTTTAACGCTTGCGTCGGATTGTTCCGACGATAACTTCGTGTGTTATTCGCCAGTGACATGTTTGCGACTCGGTACTCCATCTCCTTTAGTTCTTCAATTACCATAGGTGACGAGATGGAGTATTTGGTCGTGTACGTGCGAGCCTGGTTGAATAAAGGCGAGAGTGTGTCGGATTTATCCGACGTAGACGTTTACAAGGGTAGGATACAGGAGATACTTAGATAAATTTTTCAGTACCTTTTCTAAAACAAAATGGTTCCATACCTCACGGCCAATATTACCAACTAAAACTCAAATAGCAACACCAATCAAGATATATACCAATAAATAAGGAATAGTTTTATAGACATACCTTTTAGTGTAGATTGTATACCCCCGCATTAAAGAAAGCAATAGAAAATACAGCTAGACATTCCTGCGAGTGTAATACTATGTGTGGACAGCCAAGCAGTAAAGCGGGACCTACATTAGACCGACGCACTCGTGGCCACGCCTCATTTGTACAAGGCGTTGTGACGTCACGATTTACTGTCAAATCGAGGAAAGATATTTTTAAACTAATTAATTTACGAAAAATTTAATTTATTTACGAACTGTGAACGAAAAAAGTTTAATCAGAATCCAGTTTTTCAATTTTATTCATCTCTGTTCTTCAGTTTTGCCAAAATTTCTTCGATTTGACAGTACGACGTGACATCACAACATGGTAATCTCTATTCTTATTTGGAATGCATAAGTACGTAGAGTCGTGTCGCGTGGCGTGGATCTAGTGTAGCTCTACAAGTCTAGTTGCCATATAAAATGTATGGAGACGGGCGCGCCCAGATCGGTGTACGTTGCCCACGTGTGTACCCAATGTAGTTCTGCCTTAAGTCGAACTGAAACAATTCATAATTACTTTTAAAATTTTACTGAATTATCCTTCTCATCAAATGTAGCGTACGAAATTCAATTTTTTTTAAGCTTTTTTTTTTTGCATTTTTCCGATCAGTATGAAGTTGTATATTGATTAAAATATTGTATTGATGATTATAATTCCGTTAATAAATACGTGTTACGATCTCAAATAATATTTTAATCAACATAGAACAATTGCTTTGATTACAAACAAAACAATTTAGTTTACTGCTTGGATCTGTCTACTGCAACATTGAATGTTAAAAACCCATAAAATACTAAAAAAAACAAAGTGAATTTTTGCTCAACAGTTATGGTATAACATAGGACCTGAGCGTTTGTAGAACTATTCAATGATAAAAACATATTTTTTTGCGGTTTGTGGTCAATGTAGATATTTTTAATATTTCAACTGTCTGCGTCGGATATAACCGACAAACAATCGCGTTTATTTCGTCACGGTCGCACATGCACGACCAAATACTCCATCTCGTTAGCTCTTCTGTCACCTATGAGGATTGAAGAGCTAAACGAGATGGAGTATCCAGTCGCGAACACACGACCCTGGCGAACAGGACGCGACAATACTTGTCCGACTAATCCGAGGCAAGTGGTTAGATAACGTATTTAATTATATACTGAATTGAAAAGCTTTTTATAAGTAATTTTATTATTATTGATTGATAGGCTTGCGTTAACTACAATGCGTTTCAAATGAGAATGGGATCGCCCGCCATGTTGTGACGTCACGATTTACTGTCAAATCGAGGACAGACATTTTGAAACATTAATTAATTTACGAAAAATTTACTTTATATACAAACTGTGAACGAAAAAAGTTTAATCTGAATCCAGTTCTTCAATTTTACTCATCTCCAAGTTCTACAATTTTGCCAAAATTTCTTCGATTTGACAGTTCGACGAGACGTCAAAACATAGGAATCGGTCCTATTCTCATTTGGAACGCGTAGTACTGTCAAATACCTTTATTATTATATGATCGGTTGACTAGCCATTATGCCAATCATATAAGATTTAGCGTTTAGAATGTGTGTTACATAGCATTTTGCCTTGAAACATTTGGTTTCACTTCAAAAATATGTACCTGAGCGCATCTATCATAATATGTTGGATATCTAGCGTTAAAATTAATAGCAAAATATTTAAATTAATATTTATTAGCATGTATATATTAAATTACTAGTATATTCATTATAATTGGCAATAAATTTATAAATAAATATATAAATAAATATATTTAAAGTAATAAAATGTAATAATAATAATAATATCAATTTTATGGACAGTTCGCACATTCGTTATGGTTACTATACTTGATTTTAGAACTTCAGATATTTTTTGTAAACAAAGAATGGTCAAGAAAAATAACTGCCAAAGTGACACACAAAGACATGAAATTCTTTCGTATCATCTGTCTGATGATCAGTCTACGTTTGAGCTTGGTTTCCGCACAGTCATTTTTTTAAGCCATGGCTTTTTAGCCCACCACTCTCAAAAATAAAATCTACACAAAGCAGTCACTTTTACCTAATACTTTTTCTTGACGTTTCTTTGTTTACATAAAATATCTAATATTCCAATATCAAGTATACATTTTTATTCATTACCCCGATTTACATTGACCACTAGCCGTAATCCGTATAGATTTATAAACGAAACAATATCATTGAAGTAAGCATTGCATAGTTATAATAGTGCAGGGCCAATGAGTACTGTAATACTTAGAGTTATAGTTAATAGGCGGGTTCGTAGCAAGCTACTGTGCCTGAGTGCGAGTTGTTTTTACGTTAATGCGATTGGACCGCCGCGAATGGCTCTCTGATTGGTTAAGAGCTTGGAGCGAGCCAATCGGAGCGCCTTACGACAGGGTGCAAACGTAAAGATACAGATTACCGGTACAGGCAAGTCTGTACGGGTCGGTACCGATCGGTGCGGGTATATAAATCTCCCGTGTGTTCTTAGGCGGACCTTATACGATAAGTTTTGCTGTCAGTTTTGCCACAGTCAATGTTTCGATTGACGAAAAACCTATCGTCCAACGCGATGATTGACGTTTTAGTACTGATTGACGAAAACCATCATTCATGATTGATAGACTTGATTGACGCTTGAATGACCGTGTAATGGTTGCCTTATGCGCTCATATACAAGGTGCAGTTTTAAAACTGCAAAATATTTCAGGAGGTTGTAATAAAACTCATAAATAATCATGTAAAAATACTAAATCTGGTCAATAATCAGTAATACTTGCTATTTTATTTTTTTAATTTTAACCGTTTTTCAGAATAACTCTCTAAATACACTTTTTAAAAAAACAGAATCACCCGTTGCGATTTATCGTACGTCATGTCACTGTGTGTGTGAGGGCGTCAACTTAAACGAGGCTCCGCCCACTTATTCTACGAAATGAATAATTTAGCCTTAGATGTACCTAGTTCAATTTCGATGATCATAATGTAATGTATTTTTGGCGTAGTTAAAAATTTTAAATCAACTGATTTACGCTAATCAAATTGATTTGGCTAACAACTTATTTACAAAAAATGATTTTTTTATGTTCACAAATAAAAGTAAGTACCTACTTATGTAACCTGGGGGTATTGTTCAAAATGTCCACCTTCACAATCCAAGCAGAGTCTAGCACGACGTTGTTGATTTTCTTTTAATTTGCGTAGCACAAACACATTTGTTTTCAAAGTTTCGAAAGCACTGATCACCTTTTCACGTAATTCTACATTTGAGTATTGGTCCGTCATTTTTTAGCACTAGACACCGCGTACGTAACCGTTAACTGAAGGCGAACCTGAGAGCGGAACGTGTTGGTGCAGGGTGTTTTATACAGAGATACACATTAGATAATGTTAACGGCATTTAATAAAAAAGCTGACATTGTTAATACGATAAAACATCTGACATATAAAAACAGTTCAATTGGTAGCATAGCAACGGTGTGAAAGCGCGGTTATAAGGCAGGTATCAGACTGGCTGCGTTTTAACAAAGGTAGTTCACACATACCGATTTCCATATATAAGAAAAAAAATAAAAAAAATTACCTACTCATTTTATTATTGATTCGGGTCGAGAATCACTAACATAATTACCTCCTGAAATATTTTGCAGCTTCAAAACGACACCTTGTATAAATAAGCAGGTCGGTACCGACAAGTATAAAACTTGTCGGTACCGACTGCTTGGACCGAGTCATACGGGTTTAAGCATTGGCCAGTGTAGTGTTTTACACATACAGATTTACCTGTTCCTTTATGTGGTTTTACCGGTACCTATCTGTACCGACCCGTACCGACATATCGGGACCGAAAAACCTGTATCTTTATGTTTGCACCATTATAAATGTGTCGATCGCGCGTAAAACAAATTCGCCCCAGGCACTCTGACAGGCTTGTTATTGTATGGATGACTAAGTAACATGTACATAGATGAATATTATACCAGACCACTGTTCTAAAATATTATTTAAAAAAAAAAACAGTTTACGAATTGCATATATTATTCGGTTATTCTAGATTAGGCGTTACAAGTAATCGTAACTTTTAGGTTCAAAATATGAAGTGTAAAAATATGGCAGCTAATTTTCGTTAAGTTTTTATAGTGGTCCTAAAAAAAATCATCCATTTGACTTCCAAATACAGTCTTCCAATTTGACAAAGTCTTTTACAATCCTAGCCAAAATAACTCACTAGTGCTGATTGTTACATTCACTACCCGCGTAGAAAGGGTATTGGAGAAAGTTCATTCGGTACATGCATACAGGATACGCGCGAAAAACAACCCTTCTTGGCTGTCGGGCAAAAAGACCTTATGCCAATATAGTTTCTCTTTTAGCTTGTTTACTTTTACTGATATATAAATAAACTAGCGTTTGCCAGCGGTTTGACTGGCGTAAACAAAATATACCATGGTGAATATAATCCCCGCGGTAATAAGTATCCTATGGTCCTGTTCTTAGACAAAGTAAACCCGTGTGCGAATATCATCCAAATCCTTTCAATATTTTAAACGTAAAGTAGTAACTTGTGTGTGTTTACACACATACAGACAAGCAAACTCTCGCTTTTGTAGTATTAGACCTATTGTAAACGGACACGTAGCTTCATACACGCGTATTCATCATTGTACGCTTGCGTGAAGCCTACATTCAAAACTATGAAACTGTCGACGAAGCTGCAACTCCTGTCTGTTGACATAGTTTCATAGATTGTATACAAGTGGCGAGCGTACACGAAGCTTATAATTACTAATACGCGTCTTTGTAGCTACGCGTCCGCGGACAGTACGCCTTTAGAGTGATATTGCTACGGATACAGCAGTTCTTCCAAAACAGATGTTAATGCCATGCAATAATAAGCCTTAAGTCTTGCAACGGGCCGCACACATGCCTTTTCATTGTTGTGTACGTATGATGTGAATACTAGTTAGCGTAAGAATCTCTAAACACTATCGGAATTAATGAAATTGCTAAATTTTAGATAATACATATAAGTAGGTGATTCGTTCGTATAGTGTTTTGTAGAACGATCTTTTTGAGGCGGACGAAATCTCAAACGTTTGGACCTAAACACAAAACTGCGATGCGATGACGCGTAGTAAAAATCTGTGAGCTTGTACGACGCATCGCAAGGATTTGCGAATTGATTCGCATCGCACATTGTATGGTCAACTGAACCGATGCTTTGCCACACGAAATCGCTTCACAGGTTTCTGCGATGCGGCGTCGTATTGCAATTTTTGTTGTGCTATTTTATGTAATTTTAAAGTGGATAAAGTTTGTGGCTTTTGAAATTTCGGGGGTATGACTTTTAGCTGTTACAAGGAACTCGAATATTTGACTAACTGATGGGTATTATTCTGTTTGTTTTTTGTACAATGATTTATCAGCAATAAATAACACTAAGAAAATCTTTTTTAAAAACAGCATCAATATTATATGTGGAAAGGGAAGGCGTGGTGGTAACATCTCGCTATCTCTTTTCTACGCGCGTAATCTAATAGCGGTGACATATCAACCTTTTTCGGTTGCTTTGCAGTTTCCCCACCCACCAGATTTCAAATCTAAGTTACTTCCTTTTGAATGGTACAGATTTAAAAAATATATCAACTACCCCCGTCTTGTTGCAGTCATCGTATCACTGATGTTTGAATCTCGAGTCATTTGTTACACATACTTATGTGAAAAATAACTGTTTTGCATAATCTACTCAGGCTTGGTTTGGGCAGTTAACACTTATTTGTACTGCAAGGCAAAGTTGTTTTTGATTCAATAAAAAAATAAATCAATATTTGGATCAATTTTGCCTTCTCAATGTTCAAAAAGGTCCAACGTAGGATAAAATGAAAATAAAAATAAAACTTTGGTGTATATTTTTTTTTTTCTGGCAATATTAGCATAATTGATAGAATTAAATTAAAATTAGTGATGCACATCGTTCTACAAAACACTGCGAACTGTTAGGAATTGGAAAGTTATTAGTGGTCATTTTATTTAACTATTTATATTATATAATTGCGAAAATATAATGCATTTAGATTGAGTTATTGTTAAGGCAAAATTTTTAGATTGTCTCACTGAGAAGCTTAGGGGTTAAAGTTTAATAGAATCATTAGCGTCTATGAGCGTAGCTTGAATTTGATTTGCTCACTATATAAAAATCGTCAAGGTGTATATCCGTTTCAATGTTCTTATTTTAAGACATGTGTCACTTTTTATAACATCATATCTTTTTGGTCTTATTAGTATCTCGAATATCAGTTTCGATAAATAAAAATATTGACATATCTGTAGTTTGCTGATCAGAGGTTTTACCACCAGATCTTAATGTGGTCCATTTTACGACCTAAACTGAACTGTTAAAGAGACGGAGTTATACAGGGTCTATAGCTCCATCCCTCTTTCTCGCTCGCACGTTTGACATTTTAACACGTCATGGGTAATGCCCCAGAATACTTTGGTCGTTTTGATCGGCCTGAACCTTGATATAAACTTCAATTTCTGAATGAAGGAATGGGTTATAGAATTGGTAACCTTATTGAGGTGAGTAATCATCACATAAATTATAAATCAACTGTACCAATTTTGGGTGGAGCGAGAAGGTGGCTAGAAAACATACCAACTTTTGTAAAAGATAAATCTCCAACAAATAAATTTCAGCTACGTCCATATTCGCTATTATATTTTAGATGGCATTTAGAATATATCCTTGATATTCTTCTCTCTCTTCGGTTAGAAGACATCTTCTAACTCTATTTGACTAGAGACGCGTCGGTATGCTTGAGGCCTTATAATAGTAAATGTGCTGGGTTAAAATCGCGAGAAATAATGTAATCGGTTCCTTTTAGTTGACGTCTTTTATTATGGTCCCAGACTGCAAAATATACGACTCATTTTTAGACATATCTTTTTTTTTTTCATTTGGCAATTGAGCCGGTGTCGAAGATTCTGACAGTGTCCTGAGGTGTAGACATACCTATTGGGTATAATATTTTGACTGGGGTCCTCCCAATGGTGGCGCGACCAGTCTTCAGTCTTGCCACTGGCAAAATATTATACAGTTTTGCACCTTTGCAACCAAAAACCACCAGGTGAAGTACACTAAATAGAACATTGTGTAAACTTATCGCGGCGAAACGATCCGTTGCAGTTCAGACTAACGCAGTTGCTAACGATGCGATGCGGTTAATACGAATTCAACGCGATGGGGCTATATCCTAAGTAAAGTCGGTGCTTCAGCCAACATTTATATAAAACAAGTCATTGCACAACTGATTGCGACCGCTTCGCTTCGCTCGTCACCACACCGCACCCACGTGCGGCTGGTCACGTAGGCCACCGCAATCGTATCAACTGTTTATTCCTTACGCGTCACGTTGTTTCGCCTATGCCGTATTAGATCGAAAACGCGTTAACAGGCAGATCTTTTAGCGCCTAGAAACTAGTGACTAACCTCCGGTATCGAACGATAACCTCGGATGCTCTAACTTCTGGTCTTTTAAGCCGGGTACAGACTGCTGTACCGTAACATGCAAGGTAACATGAAAGGAGCATTTCAAAAGTGAGACACAAGGTGCGCACGAACCGAGTATGTACTCACATAGTTGCAATGCTAAGTTCGCGCGCGTTATGTGGACGGTTCGCGCGCCCAAGGCTTCCACACTATGGGACTTCTGTTACATTGCCAAAATGTGGACGGCAAAAATCTTTCTTTGCGTGTTACATTGCATGTTACGTTACGGTAGTCTATACCCGCCTTTATAAGGGCTCATGTAGGCCTATGTCAATTTGAGTTTGAAACCTGGTCACACTGATAAAAGTCAGTGTGTTGTCGGCCTTACTAGACTTGTGGCTAACAATCTCCGCCACTTCAAATATTCATTAAAATCACAATTTAGAATGCTTTTCTGGGACCAAAATAATGTTTTTTTTTTGTTAATGTAAATTGTAGATCTCTTTTGTTCTAACTTTCTTTAGCTCAATAATTTCTGGATATGTTTATGACCATAGCTACTCAGTGAGAAAGATTGTATGAGAACTATTGACTTTAAACATTTTACTGTATATTTTGTTAACTATCCACGCGCGGAAACTATGCTAATTGTGCGTAATAAGACCTTTTTAGGCATAAGTTTGCCTTAAATCTAACTTTCTTAGGTTGGCAGTAACCATTGTACTTTCCTAAAGTTTTCTGTTACTTGTTTGTTACGTTGTCGGTCTGCGTTTTGTTGCCAACTTTATTTTACCTATACTTAATAATACATTTTTTTTTTTTTGAAAAATATTTAAAGGTAGAAGTAATTATTACATGTAATGGAAACTTATTATAATATTGTTTTACTTGCACCGTTACTGTTTTTATCAATACGGACGAAATTAAATTGTATAACAATTGGGTAGTTTCTGAGTTAATTTTTGTAATATAGTATCAAAATTTGTTAATAAATGAAGCGGTATTTGAAAAGTATCAAAATGACTTCATTTTGAACAGATTAAACAAAAAAAAACTAGTTTACCTTGGTTAAAGTTACTTTTTGATACAAATAGTAAAAAAAAATATTAATTAACTACCCAATTGTTAATACGGCTTATCGCCTGTACAGTATACATTGACAATATTTATAAGTGCATAAGAATTTTTTTATATTGGCAACAAAATGCGGGTCGCACATAAAAGGATATTATGTGTACGCTCACTTAAACAGGATTGATATACTGCAAACCTATTTCGATTGCTGTTGAGTGGGCGCACAAAAAAGTGTATTTTTCTATAAGTGTCTTATTTGGTAAACAAAAAAAAAAGGCTTACTGTCATTGTAAAGTAGTGAATTTGAAGTAGTTTTTTGACATATTCATACCGAAAGTGTTTCTTACAAAGACCAAGAATTGATCTACCAATTACTTTCTCCCGCTCTGGGTGGAGTGAGAGAGATTGTCAGACTTTAACTGAATAATACCCAACAGTGTTTCTTCAGTTGCCTCTTGCGGCCAGGGCTACGGTAACTCTTCAAACATTGCAGAATCTACACTTGATTTACCAATGATATAGTTTGTTTTATTTCAAACTAGTTTTTGTCCGGGGCTTCGCTTACGTACATAAAATATAGCTTATATCAGTTAGGTATAAAGCAGTTTCCAATCAGTGAAAATATTAAAACAAACTTTACCTGTTTATAATATTAGTGTAGACAAGTCATTGCCTTCATTACTTGTTTGTTTATCAAATAATACATATACAGACGAATACACTGTAGTAGATACAGTCAATTACATGCTGAGAGTTCAAAATTCGTTACACATAATGGAATGAAAATTAACACCAATGAATTTAATTAAAATTTTAAACACTGCCACGTAATTATCCTTATTATTTAATCGGAATACTGTAGCGTAGTCGTGTTATTTATAATATAGGCTAGACTAGTAATTATTATCTTTTACTTAATTGTTTAAAATGCGATTCTCTTTACTCATTCTTGGTTTCTGATGGCGCATTGAATTTGGTGATAACCTTACATTACAAACTTTACGAAAAATTCAACGTCAACGCGATTGCGAAGCTTTTCGACGTACGCACGAAGCCGTCGCTACAGTCGCAATTATTTCAACTTTTTTCTTTTTTCTTTTTAGCCGCTTGCGTCGGATTGGTCCGTGTGTGACGAGTTTTGTCGTGTCCTATTCGCAAGGGTCGTGTGTTTGCGATTGGGTACTCCATCTCGTTTAGCTCTTCAAACCCAATAAGGTGACAGAAAAAAACAAACGAGATGGTATTTGGTCGTGGATGTCCGACTCTGGAGGAATAAACGCGAGACTGTTTGTCGGATGTGGGCGGTTAAAATTTACACTGCACACAAGCAACTTTCAAACCAACTAATTGCGTCCGCTTCGCTTTACTCGTCGCTGCACCGCACCCACGTGCGGTTAGTCACGTAGACCACCACAATAGAGTATCAATTGTTTCTTCCATTCACTTCGCGATCGCGTTGCATCGCTTACGTAGGACACGCGCTAGCCTGTTTTAAATGACCTGATTGACTTTTATTTTTCGATCAACTAAACACAGCAGTTGACATAAGATTTAGTCCTACAGGGATGCGTAGCTTCATAGACGCGTATTATTAAAAACATGACGGCATGACGTTGCTGCTTCGTCAATAGAGTTTCGTAGTTTTATATGTAAGCTTCACGCAGGCGTACACCAAGCGTATAATGACGAATACGCGTCTATAAAGCTACGCGTCCGTGGAGAGCCGCCTTATAAATAAATATTTTTGTGATGATCTGCCTCTCGGAGACCAAGTGTGATGGATGGTTATATTATAAGGTTTATGTTAAAATGATTTTTCAATTCATATCCGTTTGTAAAGAGAATCGATGTTAAATGTTTTCTTTTTAATATGAAGCTATGAATGATCGTGAGGTTAAGATCGCAACCGTTTCAATGTTAAAGGCGTTATTGTGCCTTAATAAATGTGTGTGTTCATATATTAGGTTCCTATGTTTAGGAAGCTGTTAGGTGCTTATTTTAGTGAACTCTGAAAAAAGCCAATAAAATACTCACATTTTCAAAGGAGGAAAGAAAATGTGTCTGTTTAAGGTGAAAATTACGCACTCGAGCGTGGGCGCGTCAATGTTCCAGCTAGATGTTGCTAAACTCAATATTTTCAATTTATTTTGTTTTTAGTGTATTGAACACTCCATTTTATTGAACTTAGTCAAATTATTGCCTTAAAATTCGTCTAATTCATGTCTCTAACGTGCTTAAGTTTAGCGCTATGCTCCCATACACCAGAAACAAAATAAACGAAAAATAAATGAGTCCAGTGCCATCTACTGAAAACAAGGCCACGCCCTGGCCTCTAGCTTTCATCTTGACTAAATATTTTTCTATTGAAAAAATCAACAGAAAAGCACCATTACAAAAATAAAAGAAAATGTACGTAACCACATTTCAATAATTACACTGTAATTCCCATTTAATGGGCGCGCAACATTTTATTCCAACTGTCTGTCGTTGTGTAATATTTTCCACATCAGTCATAGCTTCATAAGCCCTTTCTAAACCGGATCTTATGAAACAATCACAATTTTTAATAATCACAATGTTTTGAATTTGATGCACTGATTGGTTGAGCGTGTACGACTCATGTGTCTGTGATAGTTTATTTATTTTTTTCAATTTTCTCTTGTAGATCTTAGGAAATTGACTGTTTTTCTCTTCCGCAATGACTAAAGTTTTGCAGCCTATGTTTTTGGTGGCCTGTGCTAAATCTTGCCCTTGATTATTGAGAATTTTTTAAAGTGCAAAAAGTGAGAGTTTTTTTTAAGAAAAATAAAAGATCTGATATCAGGCAATAATACTGTTGACGGTAAAGACAAAAACATGAAACTGTTTAGAACTTTTTAGTTAGAAAACAGGCTGAATTGCAATATTATTTATGGAAATAAAATCAAAATTTCAGTATTATAAACTAGTAAAGTTTTAGTCATTGTAAATCTCTTATTGCGTTTGGTTAACATTTATACATTTGAATTATTTAATGTGAGGGGAATATGACATAAATTATCTGCAGATTAACTAGAATTTGATGTTACAAAAAATGTTTTTAATATGAATTTTTATTATACAAATTTTACAGTGAAAATAAATGAAATGATATTTTATAACAGGATTTCAGACGTTTTTTTACAGACTATAATAAACTCCAAAACAAATTTTACGCATAAACCGGGCAATGAGAACATTTTAGGTTAAGCTGATAAGTTTCTCTTGGTTTATATTATAAGGAGAATGTTGGTATTGCCTTGTTGATGTACAGAATTTTACAGACTTTGCCGGTAATAGTGTTCATATTTTCTATTATTTCTTGTATGTATGGAGCAGTGAAGTATTAAGCGATTGATGTTATTCTTAGATCCAAACTACACTGCCGTGCAGGATATTGTCCCAAGTCTTTATGCATTTTCGTTGCTAATTTAAGCAAATCGAATAGGTAGGACAGTTTTCTGCACGCCAGTGTACTATTATCACCCAAAGATTGTTATGAATTTATACAAGAAATATTTATGTTGAATAACAAATAAAATTATCCAATGTATTACTTTTTATTTATGTGATAAAATTAAGAATTGATTGACTACAAGTTTGGATCTTGCGATGTGCTGTTTATTTTGCTCTTATTTATGTTTATACGGATTTAGATCAGTGTTTTTATTTTTCGGTGTCATCATAAAACAGCAATAAAGAACGTGTGCTTTTATGAAAGTATATAATAGGAAAAACTACAAAAAAAAAAAACATTTTTACTCTGATAAACCATTTTCACGAATAACACCTATGGGTCCAATGTTTTCAAGCCTAATTGACAGATATTCGTTAAAATGGTATTGTCTTCAAAAATATACTAAAATCTAATATATTCGTGTATTCTTAGGCCTTTATTTCAGAGCAGAATCAACAGCAACATCATTTACTATCCGATCAAGACATTTTGACAAGTATCTTGGTTGTGTAGTAACATAATAATGAAGTCAGTGCTATCGCTGGGCGGATCCATAGATTTGAAGTCATCAATCAAACAGCCCCTAAGCGTGCGTCCTCTAGAACTGAACATAGAACGATAATCACGACGGGCCGGCTTTTCACGACGTATATTGTATGAGAACATTTTATAACATGGACTTTTTTGGCAAAAAAATATGTGTGCCATTTTTTTTGAGTGGTAGTGTAAAATCATTTTATTAAATTTCGAGTAACTATGTTAGGCATCGTTTTTTCCTTAGAGATTATATATATTTAAAAATCTTGCTTACGTGGGTGAGATTTTTTCGGGTCTATTTTATTTTTGTACTAAAATCTCTTAAACCGCAAGGTACTTTTTTCCTTCTTTAGAATTTAATTCTCTGTCTTATCTTAAAGGTTTCATTTCTATTAATTCTTCTTTCATCTCATACTCTAACAAATTATCACTAAAACAAAATGTTCTCATACAACCTACGCCTAAACGTATGTATTGATTGATGACGGATAACTATAAATAAAGCTTCGTCCACACAACGCCGATGCCGTCGTGTTGCCTCCTCTATGCTCTGTTCTGATGACGCTATAACCTGTTGTTCTGTCCGTACCCTTATTTAATCGCGGTATAGTGTGTTAAGCAGACGGAGGCATCACGGCGGTAAGTATCGGTTTTATTGTTTATTTTTGTGTTTTTATTTTGTGATTGTAATAGATAGGGTGGATTGAATTTTGTTCAGTTTTGTTGGGTATGTGAGAAGTTTATGAGTACAGCGTTGGAAACTCTGATCTTTGACTAGACTGGTAAAGGAATGGGTTTAGTTGAGTCATGTAAAATATATGCTATTCATATAAATCCTGATATAGTTGGGAAAAAGATCTTAAATCTGAATGTTTTTTTTTAACCTTTCGAATACCGTAATTAGAGACACAATAGAAAGACAATGGGTGAGCGTTCGCTTGGGGTTTAATAAATTGTGAACTGATATATATTTTTATGTTAAAAGCATTGCGATGTCTGTAAAATTATCAACTATAGACATCCTTCAAAATAAAATTGACATCAAAACCGTGTTTATAATATAGGTACTGTTTATGCTAATGTTAGGCGGAGAAACCTTACCTTTTTTGGTTTAGAAAGTCATCAAATAGCTGTATTTATAAATACAAAATTTCCCGCACTGGCAAAGCGAGAACAGTGTCAGACTGTTATCAAAACACTTCAAATCTACACAAAATTCAATCTACCCGTACTACTATACTCCAATACTTACACAAACCTCCCTTTTCTCCAGTCTGTGGCGCGAAATACAAAACCCGTCCCGGCCTCACTTACCACTTCACGCACACGCACAAGGAACCGACCAGCGGCTCCGGCGGCGCGGGCGCGAGTGACGGCGACTCACGGGACTCCAGACCTGGAGCGCACACCCCGCCAGCTCTCCAGCCGCCCCCTCTGCAGCCCGCCACGGAGTACCAAGACAGTTATGTTACGTTCCTCAATAATCCTGCCGTTGGGGCTGGTGAGTTTTATTAAGCATGTTTTATTTGTTGGGTTGTGGGTTTATCGCAGTATATAAGTCAAACGCTTAGAAGTGGCGATACACATGCCTTGCCTAGATCCGTTAATCAGAATTTGATGGCACACAGACTAGAGCTACAGGCATGTGAGAGCAACCCCGAGGTAGTTACGCGGTGCGAGAAAGGTGAGGTGACGTGTCAGTCCCTGGATAGGTGTCATCACCCTTATCGCACCACGTAGACATATCAGGAACAGCTCGAGTTAAGCGTTTGGCTAGTAGTTTCGGGTTGGTATGAATAGTTAAGGGTGGTAAGAATAGTTTCGGTATGGTGAAAATAGTTCCGGATTAGTACAAATAGTTATGGGTTAATACAAATAGTTATGGGTTAGTAAAAATAGTTATGGGTTAGTACAAATAGTTATGGGTTAATACAAATAATTATGGGTTAGTACAAATAGTTATGGGTTAGTAAAAATAGTTATGCGTAAGTACAAATAGTTATGGGTTAATACAAATAGTTATTTATTTATTTAAACTTCATGTACAATAGTGGTACATAGGCGGACTTAATGCCACAAAGCATTCCCTACCAGTCAACCTTTGGGTTAAAAAAGACCAGTGGTAGGTTTGCACAATAAACAAATACATAACAAATAGTTCAAATGGAAAAATATAAAACAAGTTATTTATAATAATAAAAAACATATATATGCTAAAATAATAAACTTATAAATACTATGAAAAATCACTATGATAACTTTATAAAAATTCTGAACGAAGACCTAAGGTTGAGAGGACTTCAAGTAATAGTTCCGAATTTTACGTTTGAAGGATAATTTACTTTCAGCTTTTTTGAGTTATGGGTTAGTAAAAATAGTTATGGGTCAATACAAATAGTTATGGGTTAGTAAAAATAGTTATGGGTTAGTAAAAATAGTTGTGAGTTATTACAAGTAGTTTTGGGGTAGTACTAATAGTTATGGGTTAGCACGGATTGGTTCAGGTAGATTCGAATAGTTTTGAAATAGTACGAATAGCTTCAGGATGGTCCAAATAGTTTTGGGTTACTTCAAATAGTTTTTAAATTGAAGTTAGATAGTCCGAACGAATTCGGGATGGTTCCGACATATTTTCGGAGTCAAACTCTGGCCTTTTGTAATAAATTAAATAGTATTCTGCAATTTCACTTAATCAACTCAACATTAGCAACCCATAGAGTAGAATAGAAATTGTTTAAAAGTATTTTAATTTTGTGCACAATTGTGTTCTTTGCCTCCGCACAAACTAATTTCTGCGCGTATTGGCCAATCATGTCTTGGATAATAATATAATATTTGACGACCGCGTTTATATTTATACAATTAGAGAAAAAAATCGTACATCTTCTGACTTATAAAAATATTATCGTAGCAACGAGTGATGCATGCACATTGCCAGTATTCGTGTGAGTTCACAGATGTTTATAATTTCATGCACACAAGTGTCCTGAGGGCAGCGTAAGTGGTGTTCATACATCATTATTTGACTACTTCTAACTTTATTTTGTATTTTGTTAAAGATAGGCAGTTTGTAGATTGATTATTAATTAACTAGCTGCCTCTCGCGGCTTCGCCTCCGTAAAATTGGTACTTTCCAAACTTTGAGAGGCGATTCTAATACAAATTTTGAATTATAGTTTTTCTGGGATGTCCCATTTGTTTTATATTTTATTCCACCCCTGTAGTAGAGCGAAACTAAAACAAATAAAGTATTCAAATCGTATCTAATTTAAGCCTCAGTTATACTAGGGGACAAAATGTCCCCCAACTTGACGCGCAACGCTGTTAAAATATCCAACATGTCTGGCGTCACGTGAATGCGCTGTAAAATGTTAGAGGCAAGTTTCAAGTATCTGGGCAACGTTGCAGCGTCACGTATATTGAGCGTTGCGCGTCATGTTGGGCGAAATTTTGTCTCCTAAGTGGTCTGATGCTTTATTTTTGCGTAGCAAACGTAACTACTGTAAAGGGTATTAAACCTTCTTCGCAGTTGTAATATTACTGCTATGTATAGGTAAAGGAATCTTGCCCGGTGGTCGATAGTACCATATATTATTATATATATTATTGTTATTATAATTTACAATATCCCGAAGCCAAAATATTTGGAATTTATGTGAACGCACAGCACTATATCCCAGAATTAGGTTTTGTTTGTCAAGTTCTCTTCGTCAAATGTCTCATCATCATCACTTCAACAGGAAGAATTAAAATAACTAGTCAGGCACATTGGACAAATTTCAAGCCCCGTTAAATTACCAATTGTTGTATAATAAACTTAAACACACCACAAAATGCGTACTTCAAATTTCAATAGCGTTGTATGCTTTTCCATTTTGCAAAAAAAATAAAAGCATAATGGTGTGTGAACAGATTATATAATTTTCGTTATTGACTCGCAATTTTAGGGGCAAGAGTTATAGAAATCTAATGTTCATCAAATCAAATGTTTTACTAATAATTTCTAACTCAGTGATTATACATTATTCGCGGCCACTCATACTGTTAAAAGTTTTTGTCTCCGCGATTAAAACCCTTAAAGCCTCAGCAACACTAGGGGATAATGTGTCCCCCAACATCACGTGCAACACGAACAAATCTACCAACATATCCTGCGTCATGTGCAAAATGCATGCATGAATGCATCGTAACTTGTTGGGGGCAAGTTGTGGGACACTGGGCAATATTAAGAGGGCCATTCCCTACTCGTCTATCGTCAAGCACAAGCATGGTTTAAAAGCTTGTTGCTTCATCTAACGCAATCCAACGCGATGTTTGATGAAGAGGCAACGAGAAAAAAGAGATAATGCCTTAAAACTTTCCTGGCATTCGGTAATTCCGTGATTAACTCGAATATTTCACAAAAATTGTTTCAGGAAATATGTGTTTTTTTTTAAACCCATAAAAGTATTCGATAAAAATTGTTGTTATTAAAAATGTCGATTAAATGTACAAGGCTTCTGTAGATGTACTTTTTATACTGGATTAGTTTTACACATGTTTTGATTTCTATAGAAGCCTAGATATCTGTGTATCCAAAATATCTGGAAAATGATGTCGACATAATAATCACGTAAGAGCTATTTTATGAAAATGTACCTCGTGTTAGCCGCTCTTGAACAACCAACACATTCACGTGAGACGAGACATATTGTTAGACAATTTGACACCGTTGCACGGCAAGTTGGGGGACATTTTGTCCCATCATGTATCTGAGTCTTTATCAATGAACGGTCTTAGATCACGCCCACAAACGTATCCATCACATTATAACCCTGATTCTGTTTACCAGCTGGCCTCCAGGATACGCCTGCGCGGCGCCCGACACCGCCTCCTGAGGGTTAGACACACTTGTACCTTCATTTTCGTTTTGGTCTATTCTCAAGTAATCTGCTGTTACAGCTTAAGCATTGGCAGTTGTAGTTAGCCGTGTAACTGTTCTATTGAAACGCTCAACTTCCCTACTATGACATTCTCATACTATCATGAATGCGCTGTGTAAAGAGATAGTTATATACGTCCAGTATAGCTCCATCTCTCTCTTATCCATTGATCACACGTACCGAGTAAAAGGGCAAGACAGTAAAATGTTGCTCGGTCGAGACAGTGATGTAATTATAAGTAAAAAGCAGAATCAAGACGGAATTGGCATGTTATAGTAGGTTAGAAGCTTTATTATGATGTTTTAATGTATCAAGATTCCTATGCGCAAGGGAGTAGCTATACATAGCCGATAGAATTGTCCCTTTTTCGAACTGGAATCTCAATATCATTAACACTTCATAACACGGTCATTGGGGTAGTATTCACTATGACAGAACATTCTAATCATTTGTGCTGCCATGGTGGCAAATAAAGATATAATTTGGGATTTATTTTAGGAATTAGCTGTCATAGCGAATTATGACCCCTAATTTATTTTGCGTTAAGTTATTTTAGTGGAAAATTGCTTTTTTTGCCAACGCTCTGTTCTCTTACTTGTGAAAAGATTAGAATGATATGAACAGTACAGCTTCTTCAACAACGCAAGCGTCACACTCATCTCCCGTCTCCATCTAGCTGGTCTCCCCGCGCCGCCAGTGCGTCGCGCGTCACCGCCGCCGCGGCCGGCGTCAGCTGACACGTCCAGTTCAGACTCGGCGCACGTCCCGCTGTCGGCGGCCGTGCATGCTGTTGTGCCGACCGCGCCTGTACCCTCGGCTTCGGCTGCCCCAGAGATTAAGGAGCCTGGAGATGTCGCTAAGGCTAAGGAGGTTAGTATATTTTGGAAGAGCATATGAATTTTCTGTCTAGGTCTAGGTGCATGATGCGGTCTTCTATAACTGAAGGAATCAACAAAACTCGTATCATCACATCACAAAAGTTTTATGCTCAATTTGGCAGTGAGCTTCCGCACTATCTACTATCATCTTTCTGATTATTACGTAACTAGCTTTTGCCAGCGGCTTCGCCCGCGTGAAAGTAGCTTTCCCCGTACTAAACTGGCCCCCGTTTCATTTCTTTAGGGGTGAATTTTACAAAATTCTCTCTTAGTGTTTGCCTACGTCATAAAAGGAAATCTAGTGCAAAATTTCATGATTCTTATCCCAGTAATTTCGATTTGCCTTGATATGTCAGTCAACATCTCCTTTAATATAATTATGTAGATAAATTATTGTTATTAAAACCAAAAGGATTTGGCCGTATATACGATACATCATCATATTTGAGGAACAGATTGACTGCTCTACACAGTCACTCTGTCTAATAAGTTAAACGACTTGGGTAATTATTAGGATTTAATGAAACCTGATGTAGTCAACACGGGTTCATTAATCAAGGTTGATTAAGAGATAGAGATCATTGTTTACTAACGGAAGAACCTTATAAAAAGTATCGAATATAAGTATTTTTTAAATGATTAAATATTATACAAATTCCCAAGTCGGTTGACTTATTAGACAGACTATATTTTGTCGGTTCACCATATTAAGCCATATACTTCCAGACCGATTTATATCTTAAACTATTCTCATTGTCACAGGCTTCACCATCACCCTACTGCGACTTCTGTCTCGGTGACGACCGCGAAAATAAGAAGACGGGAACACCCGAAGAGTTAGTCAGCTGTTCCGACTGCGGCAGATCAGGTAAGAGGCGCGGCCGTCCACCGCGCAACGGGCTCCCCAAGCCCACCTGCTACCATCTCGAGAACCGCGTCTGCGAGCGCCATAGATATCTCAGAGACAGCATCAAACTCAACGGGGTCGTTGAGATACACAGCTCTATGTCCTACTCCGCTGATGACTTTGACAACTTCGCCTCTCAAACTAAACTACTTAATGACGAGTACGGACAGTACCCTGTCTCCCCACCATCCCGGCAAAGTCCTACCTACGACAATGACATTTACGTCACACGCCCCAACAATATGTAATCGGAGTGTGTCACAAAAAAGTTCATCGGTAATTTTTTTTTTGTCAGTCCTACCAAAGAGAATGTTTGATGGCTAGTTCTAAATATTACATTCCAGGTTTCATACTCTTAAGTTTTCGAACGAAAAGACCTTTGATGCATATTTAGTAGATTTAATGTTGTAATCATATTAATAGATTAGTGGCATCACAATAAATATGTGAAAGTCTTTGTCTAAAGTATACTACGTCATATCCGAACATAAAATAGTATCCTTATAATCTGTATCACATATCATTGTGAGTTTTTTAATCAGTGTGTCAATTTTGCACTATGTGATCTAAGTGTTGCCATGTGAAAAACAACACTTGTGACGATGGATGCCAAATGATGAGATATTTTAAATTGTTGTCTGTTGTAATGTTTATACCTATATATTTTTTATTATTTTTAGTGAGTACAAGTGCCTTATCAAAATTACATGATTTCGTGTGAGAAACACTTGATCTTAGTGTTGCCAGTCATCTCGTGAAAATGGCGGGAGTATATTTTTAGACTCATTTGAATACTAGGTTTATTTGAAATTCTTATATTTATGTTATGATTTAGTCAATAGAAAATTTACACTATGTATACCTTATTTTACGATTAAATTCACGATCCACGTCAAAGTAATATTGAATTTATTATTTTGTTGCATATTTTGCGAAATTAAAACATATTTTTATACATTTGACAAGTTATAGTGGAAAAAGCTACTCAACACTCGTAATCTGGCAACACTACAGATATTTTTATTTAGTCATAGCTTCGCTTGATGCCAAAAATGGCGCCTTTGGAACCAAAGTTCTATAAAGGCGTCGATCGTTCAGATGTCCTAGCTTTCTAGTCACGCTGCAACAAAGTCACTGCACGCGTTACTCTGTGGCCATTATATCTGAATCAAAGATGGCGGCGACGCGAAACGAAAACGTCAAACATAAGTTTCTTTGAAGTTTAGATTAAATACCATAGTAGAAGTCTCGTGGCCACACATGAGTTTTCGATAAAGAACTTCAATGAGATTATTACGTAAACTTTTCCTTTAATATGACCACTGAAATACACTAAAAAGGTAACCATTGGAGTCCATTTCTCATAAATACACTAAAACTATTACTCTATTGCTGAAATTATTCCAAAAACATAAAAATTTGCTCGAGTTGACCTCTCAGCTCTATTCCTGCACAAAATACATTACCTACATGTCGGAGAGATTACAGGCTTTAATACAATCATTACATGAATCAAGATATAATGGTCATAGAGACACAGTTACCCGACTACGCGAGTATAGATAGCAATAATTATGGTTTTTATACATGTTTCAAGTCTTTTAGCATTACATAGTTTTCAAATATGTTTCCAATCAAGAGTATATCTAGTAAGAGATCGACCACAAATTGGTTTTGACCTAAGTCAGTGTAAACACGGTTTGTCGTTCTTATAAAGAGATCTATGGATTTAAGGTGAAAGCTACGGGTTCAGGCATAGCCATATTCTCACTAGATGGCGCTGTACTTAATATTTTTAGTTTATTTCTTTTTTAGGGTATGGGGAGGATTATTAATTAAATATATTCTACGATTAAAATTACGAATAATAAACAGTGCTTGCTCCTTACACTAGAAATGTGTCGAATTAACAAAAACATTTTATCTCTAAGTACCCTCATTGTTCACAATAATTTTATTTATCCGATAGCAACAAGTGGGTAATACCAAATGAAAACGTTGAGTTCTGCGCCATCTGGATAGAAAATAACCACGTTTGGGCCCGTAATTATCACCTTCGACTCGTTTGTTGGGTTTATTGCCTATCTCTTGTTAACAATGTTTAATTCCCATACTAGAGATTAAAGATAAATAATCCTTACTGCCCACGGACCCGTAGCTTCATAGACGCGTTTTCGTCATACGCTTGGTGTACGCCTATTCACGTAGCGTCGATGCCGCTGCGTCGACAGTTTCATAAGTTAGCAGGCAAACATAGTTATCGCCACGAATATTGAGCGCTGGCTTCAAGTTGCGCAGAAGTCAAATATTCGGTCTCTTTAGTGGTGCGACGTGAGACGCGGGGAGTGTCAGCGATTGGCCATCGCGTCATAGACGTCACTCCTAATTCGTTCCCTGCGTTGCTGCATGTATCTAACAACGACGATGATTGGCTCGCCAATGTATGGAATGCGCAAAGCGATCCCCACTCTGACGCCGAGCGCTCAGTATTCGTGCCGATAACTATACCAAGCATATAGTGACGAATACGCGTCTATAAAACTTAAGGCCTTGTGTTCACGGGCGCTTAGCTTCCAAGACGCGTATTCGTCATACGCTTGGTCTAACGTCGTAATGTCGTGTCGTTATCGTTTCGTCGACAGTTTCATAGTTTGTATGCAATTTTGTATTAATAATGGCGTCTATGAAGCTAGGTACGTGTCCGTAGACAGTATACCTTACTGGTCTTTTCGCCTCTAGTGCTGGAATGCACTTTTATCTTTTTTTTTCTATACTTAGACTTGAGGACATTTCTCCGGTCTTAGATAATGAAATTTTACATTGTATCGTCACTAGTATTTTTAAACACATTGAGTGATGTTTGCAATAAAGTCCTTCACACACTTTCTTGTGTTTAAGAGCTATTTAGTTGGGGTATTATAGTGTTTAATAATGTAATCCTAAGCGTAGGCGGGTCAATAATAGTAGCTTATTACATATATTGTAACATTACATAAAAATAGGAGCTTTTACGTGCCTTTTTTATAACCATTTTTTGTATAGTAACCCAAAGATTTTGAAAAATTAAGTTTGATGAAAACTAATTTCATGTTGTTTTTCAATGCGCTGTTTTTTTGTACTATAGCATTTTTTTTTTTAATATACGGCCAGTGTTCAAAGGCCTTTCAATATTTTATTATAATCGTTACATTTATATTTTCACATGACCATAGATTTAATGTTTTAAAGTGTCTGCTTTTATTTATTTTTTGATACGTTATGGTATCATGCGCGTTGATCATAAACTATCATTCCTATAGTTCATAGAATGTTTTTGTTTATATTTTAAGCAAATTTTAATCGAAATTAGTTTTTAAATGTTTTAAATATATTATTGTATATTAAGATATATTGACAATTTATTTTCTTGATTATATATTTCTGTATTAGTTATGAAATATGTACTTTTAATAGTTTAGTTAGTTATTGTGGCGATGGAATCTGAATTCGTTCACTTGTTTGATCTTTTAACTGAAATTTTAGGGGACTGTGCTTGGTGGCGTATTTTTGTCTTTTGATTTATTACTAAAGAGTCGTTCTGAATATTTTACTGCTAGATTTTAGACTCCAATTGAACGCTGTAGTGGGACAATATGGTTAACATTTTTGATGCAGGGTACACAGCTTACAATCGTATTTGAAAAATCTAAATACATAGATTAAATTCAGACTCACTAATCGGATTCGGGCCTTGAACACAAGTCAACAATAGTTTCGTATAAAAACGACTCGGGACGCTGGCTGTGGGTGCATAAGGAGTTATAATAAACTATATAAATATATAATGAATCAATCATTCATAACGATTACGCGCAGTGTTTGTCCATTTTGATCGTCATTTATTCATTCATAATCAATAGCCTCTACAATATTTCCATAAATTGAGTGACATTTTGGGATATAAACTAACGCTAATAACTTTACTGATTATGAATATTATTTATTGAGGCTTTCCTTAAATAATAACAACAACTTTTCTAATAAGCCCTTTAAGTATTTATACTAATTAAAAATTAGTATTGTATATGACATAGCTAAAATTCATACATAGAGATAGTCTTATAACCATTTCGCATATTTATTACCAACACCCTATTGTAACTTTGGGGTCGTATAAAATTATAATAGTAATACTTTTAAAACATTGAGCTTAACATAACTTTGGTCTTTGGGGATTAATGCCTTAACAATATGGAACGAAAATGGTGGAAGTCGTGGCCAATCATACGCCATTGTGTTCAGTCCCAGCCTTGACAATGGTACCTATGTACTTAACCCTGGTGCCGCGAACAGCCCTTCAGGGCGAAGGCAAGCGAGAAAGTAGGAAAGTAGTATATAAGTTACCGTTTTATATATAATAAAATAAATATTATATTAATATTGTCTCGTCTCTTAGGTGCCTTAGTGTGTGCAATTGTAACCTTCGATAGAGTTCGTATTAACTGTATATTGTGTCTTTATATCTGTGTAATTATACAGTTATACAGGATGGTTGTTTATATTGACTGTCGTGTTGAGAGTATGTACGGTACTATGCCGCATCGCATAAATGCGCGTCAAGACAACGTTGCCAAAGCACAAGGCTTTGTATCATATATCTGCACGATGCGGCAACGTGGCCAAGCCCAAATTTGCCCAACGTCGAGCATTGCTAACCCATAAATCGTTTGCGTCGGATTAATCCGACAAGTGTTTTTCGTGTCCTATTCGCTAGAGTCGTGTGTTTAGCGACTGAGTACTCCATCTTGTTTAGCTCTTCGATCCCCATAGGTGACAGAAGAGCTGACGATATGGAGTATTTTAGACGAATATGTGCGACCCTAGCGAAATAAACGCGAGTGTTTGTCGGATATATTCGACGTAGGCGGTTAAAAGGTTATGAGTTCTTAAAAATAAAGATTGGCTGAGTACGGGTTTTACCAGAGTTGTTTATCAGTTTTATTAGGTTTTTCAAATCTCCATGTATTCATAAAAGAGGCTGCTGGCTGATTCATATAGGGTGACTGGTAATTAGTGTACGATATTTAAACACGTGATTGTGCTCATGATAACCAACAACTTTTACTATGGGAACAAAATTGAAATCGCGAAAAAAAAAATCAGCTGTTTAGTACATTTATGTTTGATTAATGTACAGCTGATATTTTTTTTCGCGATTTCGGCTTTGCTCCCATAATAAAAGTTGTTGATTATCATGACCACAATCACGTGTTTAAGTATCGTACACTAATTGCCAGTCACCCTATATATAAATCGGATCCGCGTGTGGCCATCCACAGCGTAACACAATACTTAGTTATTTTATCATGACAGTTTTATAATGTGATTTTTTAATTCTAAATGAACTCCTGTATTTTTGATAATAGTTTGCTAACGTACAATAATAATCATGCTGTATAACCGTAAATACACTGTAGTCAACTGTGTCGGCGACATTTATATAAAATGTTAACATAAACAATCAATAATCACTATAGTTGAAATACATGTTTAGTATTTTTACTAAAATATTGAATAATAATATAACCATTATAATTATTATTTATTGATGACAATTTTATGTGGGATTTTAAATGTGAAATGTTTGGAGTGTTAATTATCTCAATTTTTTCTAGAATTGTTGTTATTTGGTACTTAAAAGTACCGGTTTATCACTGTTTATATTGTAAATGTTTATTGATGGTACCAAATGTTGATTTCTCATATTATTATCTTTCTCGGCAATATCTATGATATATATATATATTATTTAAAAAAGTTTAATGCCTGCAGGGAAGTGCATAAATGCGGATACCCAAAGATTAAAATAAAAAAAATCAATGTTTCCGTTTTATTGTTTCGATATATTTTCTTTATTTTAGCGTAAGCCCGAGAATTTATAAAAAAAATATAAAATTATTCATGTTTTTTTTTATTATTTTATTTTTTTTGTAAAACAATGCTACTTTATCAAAATTAAATTGTATGAACTCGATTCTTAGCCGATTTTTATTTAGTCTAGCTGTGCTGAAGAATAGTGAATGTGCACTTCCCTTTAGACATTTTATTTTTTTTCTCTTCTAAATAAATTGTAAGTCAATCATTGTTCTAAGTGTTTGTTTATTTACTTTTTATTTTTCACTATTGTTCGGCACATTATGTTTTCCCCTATTCTATAATTATTTGCAATGAATAAAGAAAATTATATAAAATTGCGATGGCGATTGAAGATCCGATAAGGTAAGAAAATACTATGTGCCTTACAATATGTGAATTTGATTTATTTTAATGATATTTTGGGGCTCTTCATTTCGGTAATATATCTAAAACGATGCATCAATTTTATAGTCTTGTAAAAATACAAACGATTTTTTTTACGATTTAATCAGACAATAACTGTGAATTTTAAATAGGCTTGCGTTTGACCAACATCTCACCTGATGGTAAGCGATGATGTGGTCGACGATGGAGCACGCTTGCCTAGAATTAGCCTATTATTGACCCTTTATTTGTAGCTATCAGGAAACACAGACACCATCAGGGAATTTCACTCCTTGGTTGTATGCACAATAACTAATAATTTGATTTAAAAAAGTATACATGGAGTTTCTTGCACGTTCTTCATAAAGATCTACACTTTAGAACGTGCAATTTAGCTTCACTTTTTTTTTTGACAATTCAAAAATGTCTATTTGAAATAAACGTTTCTTGATTTCGGAAATGAAGAGCTTCCAACAACATCCCTAAGTCCATAACACGTAACTTATCTAGTTCCCGTTTCGGTCCAGGTCACCCGACGTGTCTGCAGTTCACAGTCAACATGATCGTGTCAGTTCGCAAGTATCGCTGGCAGTGCATCGAGTGTAAATGCTGCTCCGTGTGCGGCACCAGTGACAACGATGTGAGTATCGTTTTTGTTTCGTTTGGATGCGTTTATGCGTTCACGCAAGTTGCATGTAAGTTTATTAATAGTATACAGGTCGCGCGGTGAATGAAGATCGTTCGGTGAAAGCACACAGCGCGCACAGAAAATCTTAGTGTGTTAGGATTTTATTTTTAATTTCGTATGTTTGAACCTTAGTAACATAAGTTATAATAACACTAGTTTTTGCTTGTAATTTATCTTGTAAGTAGGTAAATACAGAAAAATTAAAAATTTTAAAATAAAAAAAAATAATTTCGTTAGTTTCTTTCTTAACGTAACAATTCACGTCGTAAACCATTTTTCTGGCTTGCCGTTTTAAAACTTTATTTTTTTTTTAAATTTTTACCACTAGTATTACTAATACGATAACATAAGCTGTACGCAACAGTATCTAATGGAGAAGCGTGAACGCAACGCGGGAATTGAAGAGCAAGCGACTGATCTCCCAATGACGTGTCGCCGTCGGCGCACACCCGCCCGCACGTCGCCAAATAGACCTTAGAATTGAACACTGCGCATGCCCCTTCCACTTTTGCCGAGCGATCTTAATTCATCGCGCGACCTGTACAAGCATATTCTGATGACAATTTGGATGTATAGTATCCAAATTTTGGGCTGCAATGTAAAATTTATTTATTTACACTAAAATAAACTACCTTGGAATGCTGTAAGATGTTCTTAAAATGGAATTCTTCATCACCTTGAAATGAAACTCGTCACTATCATCCAAAAATTGTACAATAAAAATATTGAGTCAATTAGCAATCAAATGTTATAGAATAAATGAACTAGCTTTTGCCAACGGCTTCACCCACGCGAATGTAGGTTTTTTTCTTTGTACTGACATAATGGTATGCCGTGTTTGAAATGTATGGTATTAACCACTTAATTTTTTTATAGTAAGATATAGGTACCACTTTCATAATAAATTTTGCGAAACCATTTTGGATGATAACAATTCAACAGTTTCATCATAAGTATATTGTACATTGTCTTGTAAAACCTTTCAACAATATTACACTCCCACTATGTGATATTGTTATGAATGCAGTGAGTTCATATCCTGGTCACTGTTCACAGGACCAGCTTCTGTTCTGCGACGACTGCGACCGCGGCTACCACATGTACTGCCTGGCGCCGCCGCTGGACACGCCGCCCGAGGGCTCCTGGTCGTGTGCGCTCTGCATCAAAGAGTTCCACAACAAGTAGTGAGCGAGAGGTAATTATTTTTGCAATTCACTTATACATCTTTGCTGCCCTGGTAATCGATATAGCAGTAAGTAAAAAAAGGCGGTTTCGAGAAAACGGCGCGCAAATATTTTTGTTACAATTTTAGCGTTTGTGATAAAACTATACACTCGATTTTTATGTTCTATATGTCAAAAGAAAGGGAAAAATGTGTTTTTTACAGTAAAATAATATCCTTTTAAAATCTTTCTCGAAACCGCCTTTTTTGACTTACTGCTATATTGATTACCAGGGCAGGATGGCTATGGGGTTCATTTTCCATCCAAAAAAGGGGTAATTGTAATTCAAGTATTACCTACACAAAGTTTTAGTAGTGTTATATTAACTTAATTCCCTCCGAAATGCCGAAAACTACAAAAAATACTGCTAACGTAATCACGAAGACCCACCTCTTTCCTTAAAATACCATGTCAGACACACCTGCGTAGTTCTCACACCTACCTCTAAGTTTTGTTTCGGTGATTCTTCTCTGGCTCTGAGCTAGGCAACACCTGCCTCGTTTAGTTAAATTATCGAAAACATTGACGCAAAACACATAATGTTATTTATAAAATATTTGTAAAATAAACATCATTATCATTTGATATAGGGAATACTCCCTGGTGGGGGATCTAATGATATTCCCCGCTCTTGGGCGGAGCGGGAGATAGTGTCAGACTTTTACTGACTAAAAACCCACTCGTTCCTTCGTTGCCTTTCGTACCGGGGGCTGAGCTACCTTTCGGAGCCAACCCTGGCCCCAGTAGGCTTCGGCCCAGCTGGGCCCCTGCCTTCCTAGTGGGGGATAAGGATTTTTAGGGAATAATGTGAAAGAAAAAAAAAATTGTTTTAACCAAATCTAACGAAAATTTTTTCTCTGTTTCCAGATTGCAAATGAGAAAGGCCGTGAAACAAACAGATAGATAGGTAGGCGAGATAACGAATTGTAGCGGCAGTCAGGTTATAGGGTACAAGCATGTGATCAGGTAGTGTTGCTATAGTTAGTGGGACTGTAAACAGTGTTGCCATAGTTTAGTGAGATTCTGCGCGGGAGACGGCGGTGTTGCTAGTGTATATAATTTTTTGTTGAGTAGTTTTTTTTGACAATGAAGATTATATTTATGAGTGTGTAGTAAGTAATATTTTAAATAGTATGAAGGCCTAATTTAGACTTTTTTTATTATTTTTGACTGTCATTATATACTTTTTTTTTTGTTTTATGACAATTTAATATGGAAGAATTACTTCGTTACCTTTATTCTTTTAACCGTCTAAGTCAGATATCCGACAAACACTCGATTTTATTCCGCCACGACCAAATACTCCATCTCGTCAGCTCTTCTGTCACCTATGGGGATTGAAGAGCTCAACGAGATGGAGTACCCAAACACAATACCGTGACGCAAAGGTCACGATAACACTCGTTGGACCAATCCGACGCAAGCGGTTAAGGGTTAATTGTAGCACATTTAAATGTGAATAGGGCTCGATTGTAAAGATTTATAAGTATGTCGACATGAACAATTTAATTATACATAATTATTATGCGTATTGTGATTTTTTCAAGCAAGTTCAATTGCACAAGTAAGAAGTTACAGAGCGACTTTTGATTTATTGAAAATTGGGGATGACAAAATTCATGAACAATTTTTATTATGGGAAATACATTAGTATTATTGTGTTCAGCCGTTTTTCGTAAAATTGACGCATATTTACTTACCCTGCAGCTATGTATATACATATATATAATTTGTAAACTGTTATGTATATTTTCATTCCTTCGTTTTCTTTCTGAATCTGGCTTGAGACCATCCGTTATTTTCTTTATTTTTCTATGTTATGTAAAATGCCGATTTCACCGAAAAAAAACCGGCCAAGTGCGAGTCGGACTCGCCCATGGAGGGTTCCGTAGCAGCAAGTAACATAATATAAAAGTTCTTGTAGTTCGTTCAATATACTCAATGAGAAAAATTATATATTTGAGTAGTTCCCATTGTTAGGGCCTAGACTCGGACTTAAATAAAAAACAGTTTATTGTAAAACTGACAATATCCAAAGAAATGTTGGTACAGAGAAGAATTTTGGCGCGTATATATCGTCGGTCGTTCTCGCTAGTGAAGAAGTGAAGGGCCGTGCCCGCGATGACGCCCGACGAGCGACGAAGGTAGCCGACGGCGCCCGAACACCCATAATAAAAGTTGTTCACACCGCCCCTCACCACCAAATGTTTTTTTAATTAGGTAGAAAAAAAAAGTAGCTCTGGTTTTTCAAATAGATTAACATAGCTTTTATATTTCGCCAAGAGATTTTATCTTCAACTTAATATAGTTTTATTCACACCAACAGCTCCATACATGTCGTTCGCCCCGGCGTCTCCCGCGCCAACTCTTCCATTGTATCGTGAGTCACTGCGTTAGCGCTCTTTCTACCTCTATCGGTGCTTGCTTTAGTATTGTTTTTTTTTTTAATTTATTTACCTACTTACACTCATGCAGGGTTGATGAATTACGTACGAAACCGGTAGGATGTAATCTGAAAGTTGGTAACATTGCAAACGGTTGTTGGTATTTAACAGTTGCTTTGAAGTAATGGGTACCATAATTTATCTATTCGCTTTCCGAATGTGGTGGAGTCAGATTCTAGTCTTCTATCTGAATACCATTGTTTTATATGACTGCCTATCTGACCTTCAAAACCCAGTTACCTTTTTTTTTTTGATGATTTTAACACTATACTTACACTTCTTGGGAAGACTAGTGTGATAGTTGTGGATAAAAAGTTTTTTACTATCGATAGATAATATATTCCGCACTAGATTAGGCGTGCCGAACACTCATTTCAATCGACTCAAGTGTAATGCAGTCCGTATACCTTGAACGTAACACTATTATGAACGAAACGCGTAAGTGCCAAGAAATTCATGGCGCTTAAGACATTTTGGTCGTGAAAAAAAATCTTCTAAAAGTTAGATAGCTTTTAGAAGATTTTTTTTTGCTGTGCTGTAGTTCTGTCAGACAGCAATGTTACCAACTTTTCGATAGCACAATCAACATGGCGCATTGAAAAGAATGTCATACAGATATAAGTGACAAGTTCGATTAAACCCGTCCCATGCTATCCTCCCCTAGCGATGCCCTAAGCCGAAGTCCGTACCCTATAGGGATGGTTAGTATTTAAGTTTTTTTATAAGACCTGCTTTAATTTTTATTAAGGCTACCACGTGTAAGCGGACGAAAGCTTCATAGGACCTGCGAGAGGGAACTCAAAAAGCAGAATCGATGCTAAAACTTAACCTATTATCCACCTGCGTCGGATATATTCGACAAACAACAAAATCTTGTTTATTCCGCCAGGGTCTCACATCCACGACCAGATAGTCCATCTCGTCAGCTCTTCTGTCACCTATGGGGATTGAAGAGCTAAACGAGATGGAGTACCCAGTCGCGAATACACGACCCTGGCGAACACGAAAGAAAAGACTTGTCGGACTAATCCGACGCGTGCGGCTATAAGGTTGTGCCGTATTTACAGACAGATAATTTAGTTCTGTGGCACTAAAGTACATGATTTTACTAAAGAAAGTATTGCAAGGGAATTTACACCGTATTTCTAATAGAAGAAAAATTAAAATCGCGTAGACATGTGGTTTTAAGACCCATGTCCTCTCGTATTACGATTTTGATCTTTAATCCTTTATGGTACGGTGCAAATTCGCTTGTGAAACTGATGGGCTGGCTTTAGGGTAAGTAAGCACTTGTGTATAGAAAAAAAAAATGAAACTGGTTTCTAAGATCAAAGTGAGTGCTTTAGTATATATTTAATTTGGCCCCAGACTTATTCAAAGGGAATCTTATGACCATATTTAGTTATATTTTGTACATAATATATTGTTTTTTTTTTATATTATTTTTTTTAGGGTGGAAACCCTGTAAAAGATTAGGTTGTGCTATTGTAAAATAAAGTCGTATTGTGAGTCGTTCTTCCTTCCCACGTTTTGATAATTACTATATACCTATTTTTTTTTTAATATTTACATTCTGAAATTGACAAGTCGGCTTTGTAAGGCTATGCTAGCAGCCAAATAAATTTGCCATAGCAGTCATTGACCCTCCCTTTATTGACATTCTTAATTTAAAAAAATGGAATTGTGATCGTTTAGATTTTATATAGTAATGAATACCAGTTCATTGTTGGTTATTCAGGTATCGACAAAGAGATATTAGGAAAAGGTTAATGTACATTATTGTAAATTTATTTGACGACTACTATAGTAAATTATCTCTCGATCCAAATTACGAGTCAAATAAATGAGACATCGAAATAAATCTTCCAGTGTTTTATACAAACAAAATAAAAATAACTTTATTTAGTAAAGAAAATGCGTAATTTTTCAACCCTTCACATTCTCTAGCCCGTATTCATATCGATCAAACTTTCCAGTCTCGTGTCATCTTATAACTAAGCTACTATCGTTCTTATTGTAATAAGATTAAAGACTAAAATCGTATGTAAATGTTTACTGTAAAATCGCAGGCGAATCCAGTCATTATACGTAATAATCTAATTACTGTTCGTGTATAGGTTTTCACCTTTGAGAGTGTCCATTTCTAGTAGTTTTTTCGTGTAACCGGTTTCTGATATCCGGAATTCCGGGCCGGATCTTAAGATCTGTGTTCTGAAATTTGTAATATAAAATTGAGTTCAAAGCTTGCACATATTGGGGGTCTGGAATTCCGGATGTCTGGCTGGCTTAAGGAAGAGAGTTGTGAAAAATTGTTAAAACGGTTTTATTATTTGAAATAACATTGCTTTTGTATCTCAAATGTGACATGTTTCTGCTAAGGCTTATAAGAGACAACATCAGATCAGTTAAACCAAACTGGTCGCATAGCCTCGATAATATCGCATAGAGATGTGCCGTTGCAGCAATTTTGCCGTGAAGTGGGAATATTGGTAGCAATATTGCCTGAAGTATGATTATTGGTGGCAATATTGCCAGCAATATTCCCACATCGGGCAATATTGCCAGCAATATTCCCACATCGGGCAATATTGCCAGCAATATTCCCACATCGGGCAATAATGCCAGCAATATTCCCACATCGGGCAATATTGCCGGCTTCGGCAAAAGTTAACTCAACAAAAGGTTGTTTGAAAATTGAATCATAAAACAAACGCTTTATGGTTCAATTTTCAACTGCCTCTGAAAAATAAAAACTTCAAAATCAATAGTTCACAATTCTCTCAAATAACACTAGTTTTCACTGAGCTTTGATCGCTGTCTGCATTTAGTGTGCCCGGTACTAAACGGTACCGGGTCAGAAATCTGTTAAAATATAAGTACATTAGTATGTATGATGTATATTTAAGGTAAACTACGGTTGACGCAATGTTTGACATTGTTAGACAAAGTATATTGCCGGAGTTCTATGGGAACGATAGTGTAAAAGTTGTTTAAAGTTTACGTGGTTTTTTATTCGGTATTTTGTTGGTAAGTTCACAAATATTTTTCTACAAGTCACGGTTTCTACTGTGTTGCGACGATTTTTCATCGTATGAGACAACTGCGTCGGCAAATAAATGGTAAATATCGCTAACGGCGAATATGTTAAAACTCGCAATAAGGATACAGAATGGCATTCACAATTAAGCCTCAAATACACTAGGAAACTAAATATCCCCCAACATGACGGGCAACGCTCAAATGACGTTACAACGTTGCCCAGTGTCCCGCAACTTGCCATCAAACATTTTGCGACGCATTCACGGACTTGTTGGACATTATGACAGCTTTATACGTCATGTTAGGGTATATTTGGTCCCTAATGAGGCTTTATATAGTCCAACGACCTTATAGCCACTAACGTTTAAACAGGCGACGCATGTCTGTCAACACATTTTTATTTATTTATTTATACTTCATGCACATAAAAGTACAGAGGCGGACTTAATGCCTTAGGCATTTTCTTCTAGTCAACCTTTGGGTGGTGCAGAGAAAAACAATGGTAGGTGCAATAAAAGAAAGATATAAGGTGATTCCAAGAATTGATATACTAATAAACCATAAATATTACAATACACTTACAATTATATAGTATATACATACTCGATACCCTAATATAGTCAAACAATTGGTTCAAATCGACAATTGGAAAACTAACGCTGGGATGATACTACTGCCAACCTCTTGCGAATTATCTCGCGAACTTTAATAAACATATGACTTATAGATCTGATGTAGGTCGCCACAGAATAATTTCCAAATAGTCTCGACCAATCAGACCGCAGTACCCCGCTCCCCCGTACCTCGGCTAGTTGTCAGAATTGTTTTGGTGCGCTAGTTCAAGCATGAGGCTTCTAGTGGCTGTTAGGTCGTTGATATAGTCACAACACAGTGAGAAAACTAGCTAAATAGTGTTTTAAAATATTCGCTGTTCATCATTATCTATAAATAAATAAATAATATACTTAATTAAAATTAAAATGTTTGAGTATAGTCGGACACATCGTATCCTTAGAACTTCGGCTTTTGAGTTACGATGTTAGATTGGGTAGTAATGGCGTTTAAACAAAACCATTTTATTAATAAAGGTGCCAAGTGTGAGTTAGTTACGTTAACGCGATCGACACGTCTGTGTTTCAGCTTGGGCCGCTCCGAGGTTTTAACCATTCAGAGAGCCAAACACGGGAAAAGTTTCGATCGCGTTGAAGTGAAAACAAAGCGCACTCAAGGCACTGAACGTTTATCATAAACGCGTGTGTCTTATGTTTTTGCAACGATATGAGAAATAGCTATATTTATGGTACCGATTATTTTTTGTTATAATGTAGAGAATTTTTGTAGCTCCTTTTCCACAGACAGTATTGTATATTTTCGTTATTCGTTTCTAAAATACTTAAATACTATTTTATAGGCTTTAAATTTGCTAAAAATATTTTATATTTTTTCTCATCGAGACCAGCAAAATTCAAATTTTCTTAAGATTTTTTGCAACTTGTTTGGTATGCTCAAAATATTGAGTTCAAAAACCAACCCCATGAAATTAATGTCCTGTTAAATATAAAAGAAAACCGGCATAATCAACAAAAGGAACGATTTATGTCAAATTAATGACCTGCCCAGGTTTTGCTTGAGTGCATTTTATAATAACTAGTAGATAATAAAAACACTATTACACACCACGGTCGTACATTTACGACCAAATACTGCTATCTCGTCAGGTCGTCTAGCGAATAGCGCGAACACAGTCGTCGGACCAATCCGACGCTAGCGGTTAAAGATTTAAAATTAATTACCTTGTTTAGGAGTGGATGGATAAAAAGACACAAATCAAATCAGTTTGCAAACATGTTGTACAGTGGTTAGAATAAAAATAAAGAGTTTCAAACATCCACCCTGTAAGGGTACTGCAAAACAAAAAAATTCAGTAAAATAAAATACATTTTAAAATTCACACGACAAAAAGCTACTTTGTTTTACACTATGGTAAAGATTTTGATGACATTGCTACTCAATCACAAATCGTAACCGAATCACTTTTATTTTTGTACTAATCCCGAACTTTTCGTAACATTTATTGGCGATATCCACAAGCATTCCAATTTTGATAGTCGTGGAATTCATTTGTCATTTCTATAATGTTAGTGGGCATTCAGTTTGTGTGGAAAAAATTGAACAAAACAGAGAATAAAGCGTTGTATTAAAGTTGATATTGAAAAAAACATCAACTAGTTTGATTTCAGACGCCTAAAGCTTATTTCGCGTGCAAGCGTGTAGGCTAAAAGGCTTTGGAGGACATAATTAAATCGTTCAATATCAACTTTTCCACATTTGCATTCAACTTGGCACTATTCAGAGTGCATGCAACTAAATTTGATAGTATTTACCCAGCGATACTTCATGGTACGTTCTTGAAGTCAGGTTTCAAGAACGGACGATGGACAAAATATGTTGTAATAAGGGCTAAAATAATGTAGCAAATCTTATTGAGTTTATTACGCAAACTGACTGCCCACCCCCCTAAGTACTAACTAATGGATTTATGTTTAAAAGTGTGGAGAATTTTACCAGATGTACGAGATCTAAATTCAGGTACAATTGTAGATTATCGCACAAATTGTATTATTTACGAACAAATCTTTTTTACGTAAGTCTTATCGAAAAGATTTAGAATTAATTTTATTTAGTAAGTCTTTATTTTGACCACTTAATTACTGTTGAAGGCATTTTCTTTTTTATCGACTTCCGTAAACGAGATACCGATTACTTTGGAAACCTTTTGTGTACATATACATTTCTGGTTCAAAGATATACTTTACCGACTGAGTCTATGGGTATCTTTGAATTGAAAAATGGAATAAATGCCTTCAATATTGTTGGTTGTATATTTTTACCGCCAAAATTGCGTATATCTGGTAAAATTTAAAGTTAGACTAAAGTAAAATTGTCGTAAGTAAAGCTGTGATCAGATTAGGAGGTTGTGATGGGGATAAGTGTGGGTTTACAAGGATTTTTTAATAAAAAAAATATGCTTTTTATTTTTTAAGGTTAGTAACTTAGCGCAAGTACCGAACGTTTGCTTTAATGTAACGAACAAGTGTTTTTTTTTTAATCCTGCCAGCTTGTACGATTCTTCGATTGTGGAACCGATGTTCACACTGACTTTTGAGGTAAGCATTCAGTTTCGCACGAGACAGATCGTGTCTAACGGATTTAGCGGATCTGCGAGCAACCAAATCGACTTCACGTACAAATGCGTACTTGCAGAGGTTTTCTTAAAAGAATACGGTTTTTGAAAACGATATACCGTTAAAAACTCAAAAACTCCAGCTTTAAATAGTGGTATCGTTATTATGAAAATTGGTTCAATACTTTTTTTTATTGGGCGCATAAGAAAATGTGCTCAATTTTCTGAAAACATTCAAGTGCACACTTATACGTTAGTCGATTTTGTTACTCGCGAGCATAGTTTAGGAAAACAAATCCTGATCAACATTGTACCTTTGGTGTAACCCCGATCTTATTGTTCAGTGTTACCACTTATTTACTCGTTATAAAAATGTCAGTTGCTTCGGCAATTTAATGGTATCGCCGATGCTACTGCCCCTTCCCGCAAAAAAATCCGTTAGAACAATCCTCTGATACGGAACTGAACGGAACTTACTTTAAAATTTACATTTGGATGTGGGTAGTCAATGAAAATATCTCGCATTGTAATCATTGCTACCGTGTGACAGCCGGACACTTGATCGTGACGGATGCGTTATTGCCTGTTCTTTCCAATAACATTTTAGGATCGCTCCAGTGAGCCTAGCGCGAGTTCCTATACTTACTTGATCGCGTTTATATTGTATAAAACATAGATATCGAGAACTGGACTAGATTTAAAATGCCACTTGACAGCTAGAGAGGGAATACTCTATGCCTAGTCTAGCTGTCAAGCGAAAACGATTAGAAAACTACAAGACGAGTTTTTTTTTTTCAGTGTTAACCCAACAAGTTCAACTGTATCAATCGAAGAGTTTTATGCGTACATTCAGTAACTATTGTTCTAGCATTTTAATTCCTTGTATTAATAATATTATTGTACACTCTTGCCAATCCAATTTACTTTTGACATGGCAGAATAGTCGACAACGGATCTATTTGCCATTAATAAAAAAATTAATAGAAAAAGTCTTTATAATTTAGATTGTTCATGTCTAAGAACCGTATTAAAGAGCGTCACTCAAAACTCGAGCGTTACTTAAAACTAGTTTCAACCAATCAAATGGCTTGAATCTAGTTTCAATTAATGGTGGAGTTTTGAGTGACGTTCTGTTATATGGGCCTAAGACTGTCAGTGTCACATTTATTACGTTACGTACAGAAAAGAGAGACCGCATATTTGCTGTCTCCGTCTACGAATTAGTCCTTTTTATAACGGTAATGCTCAGTTTAGTTCTCTATATCTTTGTAAATAATATTAAACAAACTTAACTATTAGGCCTACTGTCCACAAACGCGTAGCTTCATAGACGCGTATTCGTAATTATACGCTTGGTGTACGCCTGCTCACAGCTTTATACAGAACTATGAAAATCTGACTCGTGTGTCACTTGACCACTATTCATAGTTTTGTACACAAAGCGTATATTGACGAATACGCGTCTTTGAAGTTACGCGTCTGTGGACAGGAAGCCTTATTGTCACTAAATCGCCCTATTTAGTTCTAATACCAAATCAAATGGGTATAAAAACGCGCGCTAGGGGAGGTCGAAATTGGATTAGAAATTGATTATTTTTTTATAATATTGACTACGATTTTTTTTTTTTTTATTTATACTGAAGCCAATTGCGATCATGACCTTTTTATAGGCTCGAAATGTCTAAGAACATACTTAATGTTTATTTTAATAGGTTTTATTAAATAATTTAACTCTAGTGACTGAGTATTTACATACGGTACTTTAATTTACTTTAACTGTTTTTTTTTTTACGATAACGGTGACGTCTTCTACATCCAATTTCGATACGACATAGCTTTCCAATTAACAATATTGAATTTGTTAGATTATATTGTAAAATAAGGTTTCCATCCTGTAATATTGTGTCATACTATTTGTGGTGACGTAACTGATATAAATTGAAACGAAATGTATTTTATTTGTTTTATTTTTGATCCCTTTAACTTACGTTACTTTATCGTCAGGCATGCGGGCGGCGAGCAATAGGTAACTCGCTGTCTGACCGTCCGGTAACTGACCGTACCGCGCTCATGTCGTCCATGGCACGTAGCCACTCGCGCCTCAAAGAGTTGTCAGCAAGACCGTAGAGGCCCAACAGGGCATCAGCCTACTGGGGCCATGGATTGACTTTTGAAAGGTATACCCGTGGTCCTGAAAAGCAAAGGGCAACTGAAGGAACATAGGTGTGGTTTAGTCAGTAAGCCCATCCGTCCGCCCTAGACCGAGAAGTCACTATATGATTTCAGACCTTAAAAAACAATTAGAAAACCTTTATCGTTTCAATACATAACATTCTAAATATAAGTTACGGGTCGTAGGCGTGAGCTTGTGGACGACGAGGAATGGGTCAGGGTAGATCGCTATCCGGACCAAGCCTCATTCTTCGACGGTGCGGCGGTGTTCCACGCACTCTTCAAACAGATGTCAGAAAAACAGCAGGACCGAAGCCCACTGGGGCCAAGGGTCGATTCTGAAAGACGTATTCGTGGTCTTGGAACGCAAAAGGGAACTGAAGGAAAATACGTGCGGTTTAAGTCAGTATAAATCTGATACGTTATATTTTTCACACTCCATATACGACCGACTATATCTACCTAATAAATTACTGATCTAATGAGCAATTCGCTGTAGGGTTTTTCGCACAAACGTTACATCGCACCAATAAAGCATCGATAGGATAAAACAATACAACTTCGACACACTATGGTTGATATAATAAAAATGGAATCATAAGTTGGTAATAGAAATCGAATCGAAGCATTTTCGACTGAAACCTTTGTAGAATTTCAATGTTAGAGTTTTCTGATGTGCCCCATAACTGCAAACCGTAACACCATATGAGTTTCAATATGGCTTTATTCAGGGTTTTTAAGGTAAAACACTAACAACCTAGCAGGACTATAGTCCAAGATCCCAGGGCCACCAACGTCACGTACCTATTTTCTGACGACAAAAATCAGGACGATTGAGTACTGCTAGTATGTACTAAGAACGCTAGCCCACCTGTTAGCTTGCTTAGACGGCCAATTTTCAGGTATCAGTCAATCAAGGTACATAAAAACATTACTTCACGTAAATTCTCCAAGCTGATTTTTACGTATATTTTAAGCAATATCTTTAAAATTAAGTCGCCAGTACTCCCAGACACATTCCGTCGGCCGTATCTATTGCTTTAATAGACGCTCTAAAGCTCCCAAAATAATGATATAACTTCACATAATTTCTCATGCTTGATTTTTATATATGTTCACCAGACAGTGAGTTTAGGGGATGATTGGCCCCTTGGATCGGTCTATCAATCATCGGATCCCTATTTGGTGATTAGGAGATTATTTGGGAAGTACCTACCTATAACTTTTCCAACAAAAAAAGAATTTTCCAAATCGGTTGGCAAGCGACGCAGTTATGGGAGAATAAATCAGGATAATTTTTTTTGTTGATCTACCTAAGTGAAAATAAAACAACAAATAATAATTTGTCTATATTTATTTATTTATCGGAACAATTCACTACTTTGTATGATATGAAACCAAACAGTTATTTTGGCATTAAATATCGAAAAAATGTCTATTTACTAAAATTGCACATCTAATAATGACTACTACTAAATGTAAGGCTACTACTATTATTTAATAATTATTATTAATAACAGACCTATAAAGAATAACGCAGAAGGTAACAATTTAAATCAAGATCACTCGAGCAAGAATATCACTGGGTTACCGGAGATATAAAATACAATTGTGAAGTATAAAAGTAACAAAATAAATAATAATATCGACTAATAATTTAGAAATACATATTCATAAAAAATACATTTATCAGAGCCGATACCTACCTAATGTTTTTTCTATAACATTACAATATTTTTTTTTTACTTTTATTTTATACAAATATTATCTGAACATAATAAAACTATAAATATTTATCGACTTTTATAACAATATATTTTCTTTTATGAATAAAGCAATAACTATATTCGTTGTTTAATAAACTAAGGAAATTAACTTTAGGCAATATCAGTAAGAAGGTAAATAAAATCAATAGAGCTCCTGTATTGTATTATTCGGCAAGAATAAGTACCTACCTACTACCTATGTTGTAGAGCAGCTACTAAGGACTTGCTAGCTTACAATAAATAAGTATGCGAAAAAGAGGTTTTCGGGCGCCATTATACACACATAATTATTATTTTGCATATCAAAAGAGTTATAGATACTAAAGTTTTATTTATTTCAACGATTCCCTGCACAAAGTCAATTTGAAATATTGGGCGAAATTTTTCAGATGTGATGGATATCACAAATCTGTTAAGTTTCACCTTTTAATTTAATGCATCTTGTATATTCTAGAAAAATATAGAAATCTATTGTCACCTTAAAAAAAAACTTAGAAGCGCTTGTACTTTCGTACAAATAAGGTTAGGTAGAAGTTTTATTTACTTTTAAATTTTATTTAACAATAATATATATTATCATAATAAATTGTGGTGTCATGGACATGATTGTTAACACTTAAACTAATGGAGATTGTGTTAAAATATCTAATAATACAGGTGTTTTGACGATACAATCCCTAATAACAATCTTAAATATAAATATATATTTTTATAATTCTTTTTATATAAAAAAATATATTTTCTGTATAATATAAAATTTAACAATTTGTATCAAAACATTTTTTATCTATTTTAATAACAATGTATAAAGTCTAACACCTGTATTTTATAAAACACTTGAATAATATTTTTTTTTTATATTAAATCTATTAACACACTATGTAAGTATTATTCTCTATAACTTATCACAATATTTTGTGACCAACTTAAATAAATATTTTACAGTTTGGAAGACATTTATGATTTTGTTGTTTCATTTCGTACCTACGCTATTAGTACGATTATATTTTATGATCTAAAGTTTATTATGCCAATAATATTTTAACTTAATTGTAAGAATGATAAATAAGAAATCATATTTCAAACTAGGTCGATTGTGAAAATAACTGGTACTTAGTTACTGAAATTTTAGGGTAATCTAAAAAAATATGTATAATCAAATATTGTTTCGTTAACATTACAAAATATTTTATTATATTTCATCTTATACTAAAAACTAAATTTTGATACTTGGTTGGAAATTCTAATTGAAATATAATTTCTTAAAGCACAAACTTCTCTTATTCTATTTTCAGTAACTTCCTGTAGAAGCTCCGGGGCTAACAACATGTCTAAGTCAATTAAATATAAAATTTATACTGCTTTTACACAATTTAGTTTCAATTTAATCATATTTTTAATATCGTATACTCTGCACTGTATGTGTTTTTTTTTATCTATTTGCAGTTTGATGTTATTTTTACTATTTCTTTGAGTATAGATTGATTTTTTTTTTCAATTTGTTAGGAAAAGTTATCTATGACATCAAATTGTTGGCCAATAAAAATATTGCTCTTGTTGCGTTTAGCCAAATTGAATTAGTTTTCTAATAAATTAGGTAGAAAAAGAACTTCGAGACGATTGGACTCAATAAGTTTTCAATCTCAGCAACATTGAGCATGTTTTAAAAAAATTGAGCACAATAATAAAATCGAGACAGTTATTTTTAAATTAGTGATTCCGTCAAGCCAAAATTGAAAATTTAAATTAAATTCTACTGGCCTTTGACATTCACACGTTAAAATATTATAATAGTAACTTAATAAAGTACCTAAGTGTTAAAGTAAAAGCTTTTAGAATGCTAAATCAAATTTGGCTTGACTCATGTCTTAATGATCACTCTGACACAAAACAATACATGGGTATCTATATTTATGTGAATGAGCAATGAATTGCACTTATGAGCAGCCCGGTTTAAAAGATCTACTATATTGTATTCATAATAACTTCCAATTAATTAACATTTTAACCACCTACGTCAGATATATCCAATAAACACTCTTGTGGTAAATCCGCCAGAGTCGCATATCCTCGACCAAATATACTCCATCTCGTCAACTCGTCTGTCACTATGGGGATTGAAGAGCTAAACGAGATGGAGTACCCAGTCGCAATCACACGACCCTGGCGTATAGGTCATGTAAACACTCGTCGACGCAAACAATTAAATGGTTGCATTGCCACCACAATTAACTCTTTGAATGCCGTAATTAGAGACACAATAGAAAGACAATTGCTTATGTCGAACTGTGTAACATAAGACATTCAAAAGGTTTAGCATTTTTCTCAAAAAAACAGGAGCTGCTCAAAAGGCTTTAGTAAATAAAGGTTATTCTTAAAAATTATGGCATATTTCTGGTTTCGAATACTACTAGATATAATTACTACTAATTGAGCGTCGACTTATTCTAAGTAAACATAAACTCAATAACATATATTTGGTTTAATTTCTACAAACGTAACGTAACAGCACCTTTCTATCACTGTGGTACATGCATTCGTTGTCGAAGTCTACTAAGACAGATACAAGGAGAAAAGACACATTAAAGAATAGAATAATAGATCGTAAGTAATTTGTTTCATATATAAATTCACTAGAGACCCGCTCCAGCTTTTCACGAGTGTTACAAATTTAAAAAATTCTCGGCTTTTCTCTAATACAATTTGCATATTATAGACATTAGCCTTCGTCACGATTCACTCTGTCTATTAGTGAAAAGTACATGACAATATGCTTAACAGCTTTGGAGTTTTTCGTTGTCCTGATTAAAAGACGTGGTACAAGGACCGGCCATGTTTTAAGTCGGCTATAAAATAAATCTTTTAGCTATCAAAATAAATTTTTGAGTTATCAAAATAAATCTTTGAGCCATCAAAATAATTTATGCAAATGGCAGTAGGCTGTACCCAAATGAATTGGTATTCTAACGGCCTTTTTTTAAATTAGTGTTTTCTGCTTGTATTTGTCCAGTATGTTGATGAGATAAGCAATAAATATCAGATAGATCTTGTAGTTTTAAAGAGGAACTTTCCTAGTGTGATTTTGGCCTTTTTATAGTATTTTTTACGAATGCCATCGAGTAAAGCATTGTTTTTTTTTTTCCATATACTATGACATAACTTACTTAATCTAATATATTTCACTATATTAAAACGAAAAATATAAATCAATAATTTTTTTTTGTAAATTATTTAAGATTCGCTAAAATATCTCAAAAGATCAACAAATAAAGTAGATCATTTACATGTTTAAACAAAATAATAACGTAATTGCAACAAATTTTATATTATGTGTGCATATGTAAATATAAAATGTATTATATTTATATGAATCTATCTAAATTTACATATAAGTTAATATAGAAATATTAATGTAGAAAGATTTTGAGCCATTTCATTCGTTTTCGAAAAGTGATGTTAGGAAATTCAAAGAAAAGTGTTAATATTCGAAATACTTGTTTGTACAAAATGGTATGATCGAGTTTCGCTTGTTGTAATTTGTTAAAGTCACAATTTAAAAGAAGGTAGATAAATGTACCTGGTCTACTTATGCATCGAAATGCTACCAGTACCAGTACTTATATTACCAGCCGATAGCGATGCGGAGAAGTTTTTTGACGCCATACTATAGATTACTTTTAATTAGTTCTAAAGTAATTTAAATCATTGTTTTTTTTTTAATAGCGAGAGCAAAATGGGAAAATATCCTAATTTAAGATATCAGAGTAATCAATGGAGCTCGGACATAAATAACTCAAAAGCTATTAGCGGAACTCCTACCGAATAAAAGTTTTTCTATTCTATTCTATTCTATTCTATTCTATTCTAACTCGATCATATACCTAATAAAAAATAGACACTAAATTCCGAATATATTTCTCTAGTTTCATTAAATATATTAATAATATATATATTTATATTAAGTTTCATATTTGCCGTTTTAGCAGCGGTCTTCATTATTTGGGGTTGGATCCGTGTTAGTTGACCATGAATATTGGCCATTCGGGGCACGCAGCTGGCGGTGGGATGGGAATCGGTGACCCTCCCCCCACGGACACCACCTCAGGTATCTGAAATATTTATGGTAGGTGTTTAGATTCGGCCATACATTTGGGTATTTAGTGCATGCAATATGACATGTCCCTAGCGAATCAACGCTTGTATTCATAGGTAATATTTAAATAACTACGGTTGGTATTTGGTCTTTCACTGATTTCAGCAACACGCTGTGTGGACTTATACTGATCAAAACCAATAAGATTTTTTAGGGAGGAGGTAGACAGCACAGCTTACTTAGTTAGTTATCCTGGTCCTATTTTCAGCCATTAAAAGTCCCATTTTTTGCATCGGTCCTCCGTTTACGTGGAAACTCACCATTGTCTGGGGGTGATGTGGGGGGTGGTAGTAATGCGCTGGGGAGACTGGCGGGGTGGGGTACCCCCAGTAGACCAGCGGCGGTGGCGGCAGCGTCGGGCCCATTGCTGGATAGTAGTATGTCAGTGGACCTGTCATACACACAAAGATGGTGTTAGAGATGGGAGGGTAACGTCTTGAAAGTTCAGTGCCATCGGTGGTTTGGCATAAGCGGCTGTAAATATTTTGTTGTGCCTAAGTTTTTGGCAATAAAGTATATCGACATATCGACAACTGTAAAGTTAACTTTGTAACTCAGTTTTGAGGCCATTTTGAGTTGCAATCATATTCTTACTTACTGTCCAAAAACTACCGAAAACTGAGTTACAATGGTATTCTTTGCAGATTTCGATATCTACTACGTCGATCTAGTAGTAATTAACTTATTAGAGAATAAAAAAAGGAAATACTTCAGCCACACTATTATGTACTTTTAAATTTCAGTAAGCGATCCGCTCACTACATATTACTAATCACCTTGAGCCATTATGAAAGACACACATTCTACTTTATTTGAAAAAAAAACACGTCTAAAATAGGTCAATGGTGTCTCAGTAACACAGTGGGCAAAAAGCTTAGAAACATGACGTAATAACGATCCACCCAGCCATCTGTGAATGATATCAAAAAACACATTCATCTACAAATTGCGAAGAATCTCGTTTAAAACAAGATAGTAGAATAAATTAGAAATACTTTTGTCACTTGTTTCATAAATAAGTCATGCGTTTGTTAGTCACACTGAATGATATGCCTACGTCTTGATACCTGGATGATGTACAAGGTTTAGGTAACGTAAAGTGGGGTTGCTTTGCCCCTGGGGTAAAACTTTCGCACAAGCTTATTAACCAATAGGAACTTGAGAAACTGTGTTAACTGTGTTTCGATTCGTTAATAAGCTTGTGCCAAAATTATACCCCAGAGCCAAAGTCACCCCAATTTACTCAGTATATTTAAATTCTTAGTGCAAATCTCACGACAACGTGCATAAAGTAAACACTACTGTAAGTAAACATAAATGTTATGTGTAGTGAATCATTATGAATTCATTTCTTCACGTCGCATAAATATAATACCAATATTATAATTTATCCCATTCAATTTTACCCACTTATGCCTAATATGAAAGTCCCATACATGTATATTATTGTGATACTAAGTTAATACTAAAATGCTTAGCGATTATAGAACGAATATAAATTCGGAGAGGTAAAGCTAAGCATTTTGTGCCTTGTGACGTCATACGATACGGATAGGGACGTACACAGTTTATGTATGTTAGATGTGCTGTGGGTAGTTGGCAAAACCATTTTTAAATTAGACTTTTTCATAAGACCATGTTAACACTATAGTGATTCTGTAATGGAGCCTACATAGACAGTTGTGATATACTTATTGTAATTTCTAGATAAGTCAAATGTATATTAACAATCGAGTTCTTAAAGCCGAATTCTCGTCAAAGCCGAATTCTCGTCAAAGCCGAATATTCGTCAAGGCCGAATATCCAAAAGTTTCGCCGAATACCCACAAGTCTTAAGTATGTAATTATTTAGAACAAGATGAACAACTCACCGGGTCTCTGAACGCATTAACATTTCACCAAAGCAGTGCGCACTTACACCAATACTCTGTAATGTTACACACGTCGTTGATGCCGCCAACCACCAAGCCAGTCTGCGGACTTTACCAAACTTATGCACGCCTAGTAACCCTAGTACTTTTAGCACCACTAGTTTGCGACCTCAATTGGAAGGGGAATTTATATTTTATAATTTTAGATATAAATTTATAATTTGGAAAAATATTTTATAATTTTTTAGATATAAATTTATAATTTGGAAAAATATTTTGCAGTTTTTACTTAAGAAAATGTGGTTTTACTTACTGTTTGAAAATTTAATGGACAAGTCGTTGTTAGTTTCTGGCGGGAAATAATCAAGAATTGTTTTGAAGAATCTAATTTTTTTGCGATATTTTTTTTTTGTGTAAGGGAACTCCAGATGGCGCAATTGAGGTCACAATATAAATGCGATAAATCAAGAGTAAGATAGAGCTTATTTCATGTGATCCCACAACAAATGATAGATAGATACTTACGCCGCTTCATGTTAAATACACTGCCAACACTGTGCCCACTATTCGACCCAGCCTTTAGTGGTACACCAGACACCCATGGACCTACCTCTAGTCAAGCACAAAATATTTATTTCTACGACACACTAAGCGTTGAAGTCCCTAGGACATTTAAATTTTAATTCTGTCACCGGTCCATGCATTTTTAAAGCGAAACAATGTATTTAGAATAATGTTCTCTTGTACTTTGGGGCATAGCGGCTAAATATTGGACTTCAGGAAAAGTAATTTGCCTGTATACTCCTATATTATATATACTTTATTATTTTCAGATATTTACAAGGAAATACAAAAGCTAATAGAATTCTGCTATGCATTGTATGTATATACGAGAAAAGTAGCGTTCAAGCTATTCTAAAAAAATATCTACAGTTTTAAATGTCAATGTTTTTTTATCACAAAAGCGACAGGTAGAAATTTTGACTATATTCTATAGTGTATATATAGTAGAAATTTTGACTATAGGTAGTAAAATTATTTATGCGAAAAAAAATGTATATTATAATTTATAAAGTTTTTATTAAAATTGAGTTGATGTTACACTACAGAACAGCCTTTATGCCCCAATATTAATATCATGAAGCCTGTGCTTACAGTGTTCGTTAAAAATTGACCTTATTCTGTGTCCCATGGGTTTAAACAAAGTCCATTCATCTTTGTAGACATAAAGGAACGTTAGAAGCATTAGGAGGGGCATGATTGTGCTATGTATCTGTTATCTTGTGAAGGAAAAGTTATACTAGAGGATAAAGGAGTGTGCGTATCGACGCACGTGATATTAAGTGTTTTTTAAACATTTAGGGAGTTAAATTGTGCAGCCTATTCATGTTTTTGATGGTCTATTTTACGTCTAAACGAGCCCATGTTTATGTTTTTATTTATTTTACCATCATAAGTTTTACAGCGAGTGCGATGTCATGGCGCGACCACTTCAAATATAAACAAAAATGTGTGTAACATTTTTTAGACTTTTTTTTATAAATATAAATAATACTCACCTAAATTCTTTTGCCCACTCACCCGGAAGTATGTTAGTAAAACATAAAAGGACGATACTTTACTGTAGCGGAGACAGATCAAGCGGTCGAGTGTTAGTGTAACCCTTCCTTCACAAGTACCTCTTGCTATCTACGCGACGAAGCCTTGGATAGACTTGGACTATGAAGCTGATTTTCCATGATTATCATATAAAACATATACTAATAATATAGTTTTATCCTGGGTAAGACAGTGCCTAAAATGTAGACATAATGTATTAGTTTATACCTCATACCCAGATTAAAACTTGAAAATCAAAGAATATTGCAAACGTCCATTAATTTCTCTTCTAAAGCTAATAGAAAAATCAGACCCATTCCATACCCGACCTTAGAAATAGTACATATAAAAGACAATAGCACAACCACAAACCAGAGAAACTCGCAATTATCATCTAACATGTAAATTAACCTTTTATTTCTAATCGCAATACACTATATTTATCCAACTTAAATTATAATTAAAAAAAACCGTCATGATGCTAACAAGATGAGACAAAAACTCTGTAAAACGAAAAAAAAAACTTAGTTCTATTCAATAAAACTACATTTTGATATGAATTTCCGGCTTCATAATGAAAACTTCGAATAAGCGCATCGAAAAAGTTTCAGTTTTCAAAATAATAATTACTTCAACTGTAATCGAAACGCTTTGGCAGTTATGTTGTGACCCGTGTCATATGTTTATTTTCAACCGAACAGAAAATATCCGATATCCTCACACCACGTCCCCCAGTCACTACACAGACAATATTTTAATAAAATCTAGTGCAATCTCTTTAAAAATTATTTGAGATTTTTTTTTTGTTTGCCATAAATATATTACCATGGCTGCTTAATTGAATAATCATACTTTTACTTACACAAACATAATTGTCGTAGAAATGCACTAAAAATCATCAAAATACGTACATTAAAACGAATTTATTTTTAACTCAGTTACGAAATAAAAGTAAAGCGTAGAATCTTTAAGATAGCAAGAGAAGAAGAAGCTGTGATTGAGAGTTGCGTGTTAATGACTGGAGGAGATAGAGCCCTTACCAAGACTGAATATATGAACTTTAGATCATGATACTATTATAGAATTCATTTAAAGTTACACAACAAGTTATGGAAGCACAATGCATAGATGTAGCTTGTGAAAAATATCGTATCGACACTTGGCGCCATATTAGTAACTTGATACAAATGCATTTAATGCTAATATACTTCAAGTGACCCACTTCGAATCATAGTACCAAGATAAAATTACAACCGTGTACAATTTTCATGAAAGAGTAACATCAACAGTTCCGCGAACGAAACCATTTTGTATCCGGCCGCGATGTGCTTTGGAAAACTACAGAAGCTCAAATATCGGATTATATGTTGTCAAACCGAGCCATGCAACCCTTTTCCTTAAAAATAAGCGGTTCATGCTACACCCTTTAATTTTAATTTGAAAACGACATAGATATTTTGGTTTTTAATACAAAAATACGTGTGCAACACTTACCGTTTGATTGATGGGTTTCATGCACATTTTCCATAACACAACCCGACGGATACACCATAATACAACAGTTTTGTATATAACCATTAATAAACACAGTATTGCATTGTAAAATAAACTAAATTGTGATTTCGGCAACATGAAATACAAGATTCGTCTGTTAGATTTATTTTAATGCAAATAATATGACTTTCACATTTCCACATTGCCAAAATTACAACAAGTAAATAAATTTAGAAATGACAGAACAAAGATTAGCCATTACACCGTGTACTTGTGACTAAAGCCCCATACCTATATTTGTGATTATTGAGACAATGGCGACACCATATAAATGACGTTAACTTTAAATATAAATTGTTCCAATATACAAGTCACCCTATTTGGTTTTTACTCTCGAACTAAACTTGGTATCTGGTCGCGCTATGATAACGCGCATCGTTTTTGACATTTCAATTTTTTTTCACATCATGTGATAATTGATTTTGAAGCCAATTTTTGATAGGCCCTTTAAATTTAAATTCGGGAATATAAACCAAATATTTAGCAGTAAATTATAATTTTTAATGTAGACTATTCTATGTGGTGTGAGGTACAGACGATGGGGTTAAGCTAGGTGGTATAAACCATGGGTTATTATTAATAGGTGATATAATATTGTAATATATTTTGGAATAGTCAAGGGATGGGATAAGGATTTCATGGGATTTTGCGGCCGTCCCGTTATTTTTAAACGTAGCCTACATGGACATTGAACATATTATTTTAATTTCAGTATTTTGAAAAAACATTGTTTATATTTTTAAAATCGATCTAATCTAGTAAAACGAAAAATGAATTATTGTTTATGGAAAATGTATATATGATTTTTTTTTAAACAATTCATATTTGATTGTCGATACGAAAATAAAACCTAAAAATTTAATATGCCAAATAATATTTTTAAAAGTATTTTAATTGATTTAAAATCACATTAAAATACTTTGTTTAATTTAATACACGCTTGGATAAATAAATATAAAGCCGAAAAAACTCATGGAAAAATCAATTCATTTTGCATAAAGTGCACTTCTAACATATGATTACGGTAGCAAAAAAACACTAAATAATAAAAAGTGTAAACTAAGCACAAAAGTGTACACACATTATTGTACTCAAACAAAAAAAAAAAAAAAACAAAATCCTTAAGTATCTTAAAATTAATATAGAACCTACATATATGTGTTGTGAAGCAAATGTACTGTAAATGTGTAAAAGGCAATGTTATGAAATATTTTATGGAATGTATAATAGTTTAGTTCCCTCACTCAAAATGGAAAACGTATGTAAGCAGTAAGGACGATATAACAGACGGATTTATCATTATATAACAAATCTTAATTTCTTACAAAACAGCGAGGGAAAGCAGTATAATTTAAATCTACAAGTATTTTCACGAAAATATTCGTTTTGAATGCAGTACATGAGCTTCATTCAACAATAAGTACCTAACACTTTCTCAGACTTAAGATCAGCCTTCAAGAAATTGGCAAAACATTGTCTTTTTATAATGGAATGTTTAATATTTAAAAATCACAACGACTTCTAATCACACAATTGGGGTTGCCATTCGGAAGGTGTTCTTTAAAAGGACCTTAAAATGTGTTTTTAGGGAAAATATCCTATCCCATTTTAGGGATATATCATTAAAAGTATGATTTAATTGTTTCTCATTCATTTTTACGATTCTGAACTAGAATAAGTATTGGTCTAAGCAAATAACCAAGTTACTACTTCGGTTTTTTTATCATTAATGGCAACCCCCACCTTAAAAAAGTTAAACGTACAACTACTTGTCATTAATTAACAACCTCGGGTTCACTTAATGATAATTAAAAATATGAAAATGAGAGTTCAACAATATTTAAAGTCAAGTAATAAATTCAACAAGTATTTTAAGTAAGTACTTAACCTATCAATATCCAGCTGCTAAATAACTGCCTTTATAGATTTTACACTTATTTTTGTAGTAAATTCATGTTTATTAACTAAAATATCGTAAAAAATAGCGAAGGCACTTCAAACTCTTGAGCGTGACGTCAAAATGTAATTTTGTCTACCCTGTTTCTAGCCGAGTTAACGCAAAAATAATGTATGACATGACCTTTACTTTTGGGCCAGCATCGGACTTAATAAAAAGCTAAAAACATGTTTACAAGTCCATACACTAGTTAATAAATGAATCAAATTTTTCTAGCGTTAGCCGGTCATCAAACTCACGATCTTACATTTTTTATGTAACAGATAGACCGTTGCCTAACATTCCTTATTTTTACCTCATTTTCCTGACATTTGTGACTTGATCTTGCCACCACAACGTACACTTACACGCGATTATAGAAAAAAAAACGCAATCAAAAGCGATAGCTGCTTTATATTGGAAGTTCTTATTTATTTTTTATTTATATCTAACCGTTAATTCCCCTCAGGTACTGTTGTTTTAGCGAGTTAGTATTCTTGTACTCAGTAACGTAATGAGTTCATTGTTAATTATTATTAGTTAACCGCTTTTATATCTACTTCACTGATTTATATACTTATTTTTTTATATATGGAAGCGTCAAGCCTTTATAAGTTTTAAAATATTGAATTGGCGGGTATTTTTAAAGATTACATTAAAAAAATATGTAGCGCTTGTTATATTTATTATTTTTAATTCGGCGTTGCGTTGTGACGCAGTTTTTTTTTTATAAATTTTCAAAATATTAAAGTTGTAAATTCGCATTAAGTATTTTTAGATTTAATAAACAACTTTTTAAAATTTTCTCCCGCGATCAAAACGCACTTTAATTTATTTTAAAGGCACTTCTTACTCCATTTAACGTTTTAACTTTGCAACTTAAACACCTGGGTAGTACGGGTAGGTGGGGAACATGGATAGCGTCGGGAATGGTGAAGTCATAGACCCTGGCAAGGCAGCAGAGAGGGCGGACCCGTACCCTGCCGGCAAGGCTGTGGGCAACGCAGTGGGCAACGTGTTGTATGTCGATAGCATCGGGCTTGTGTTCGCGTATGAAAAGATTGGAGCTGATCCCCCATAAGAAAAGACTGGTAACGATAGTGCTGGGGTCATCTGCGGAGGCATAGTATACTGCCTTTTAGCAGGGGTCGCCTCAGTCTGTTGGAACGCACGCTCATAAGACCTTTTGGTTGGCAACATTGACTGCTGCTGCAACATTTGTGACATTTGCGTCATCTGCGTCATTTGTGACATTTGCGGCAGTTGGTAGGCCTGAGTCGGTTGTTGGGAACGGACGGCCGCGTAGGTCGGGAGCATCGGGAGGAGCGGGGGCCGGAGGGAGGCGAGGAGGAGGTTCTCGTGCTGGCGCGCGAGGAGGCTCTGGTGCGCGATGTGGTGCGCGAGCAGGCGCGGCGCGGGCGCGGGCGGCGGGGGGGACACCAACGTACCGGGGGACAGCACCTTGGGCGACGTGGCGGGCGTCACGCCGCCGGTCAGCACCAGGTTCATGTCGTCGCCCGAGCACTGGAACACCTGCGTGGGGAAACGTCGTTAAATTTATAATACAAGTCGATTCAAATTTAATGGCGGCATTGCCCCACTAGTAAGTCTGTAGGGGTGGGGGCTAGCAATCTGTGTGACAGGATTTCACAAAAAAAAACTTGTATCTGTTACTTATGTAATATTAGTTTGTAAGGCTCCTTTGTGGTAGATAAATAAAAATAAATATGTTATGTTATATGTTACTACGTCCGTGTCGTTTCGATTCTCTTGCGTCGAACGCCTCGACTCGGCAACGCCTCCGATTCCTTTGTTCTGCCCGCGTGACTGAGCGTTGAGATGACGTCAGAACAAAGGAATCAGAGGAGTGTCTCTCTGACTCGACGAAAAATAATTGGAATGAAACGGTCGTAACTTGGCTAGGCCTGCGGATGTTTATTTATTTATTATGCACCAATGAAATATTGTACAAAGGCGGAGTATTATATATCAGTCGACCTTAGTGTGGTGCAAAGACATAACATGGCAGGCGACTGTTTGCTTTTCACTGCACATTAATTATTGTGTCTTTTGAACGCCACTGTCATATGAATTTGATACGACACTCGTATTCAGAGCAACCATAAAACTTGAATTTAGCCGAACTTACTATAAAATACCTCTTCAGAAAAAGAACCGCTTTAAACTCTCCTATCTTTCAATTTTCTAATTGCAATTTATATTTAAAATACCGATATGATACTTCAAAACTGTAGTTAATGAAACAAAGAACCGGTTCGATACTATTAACGACAAAACCTGTTTCAGAATGCGTCATCGACATCGTCTGGAAGTTTTTGAAGAAAGCTGATAATAAGCAATTTATAATTCCGTCATTAAAAATATGTTACGATCGCAAATCAAATTTTAATTAACATACAACTTATCAGCTGCCAAATGCAAAAAACTTAAGAAAATTTTAATTTCGCCGACTACACTCACTTTGCCCATAACCGCCCGCGTCGGATTTGCGACTGGGTACTTCATCTCGTTTAGCTCTTCAATCGCCATAGGTGACAGAAGAGCTGACGAGATGGAGTATTTGGTCGCGGATGCTGTGGAGGAATAAATGCGAGTGTTTGTCGGATATATCCGAAGTAGGCGGTTAAAGGGTTAATGTACTTAGAACTTGACACTGACCAACGAAATGAACAAATTTAAGAACTCTGGCGCTTACGCCTTATGCAGCAAAGTCTGCGTGGCTACCGTGCCTTATAGGCCAAGTACGAATTTGGATGTGGAGTTCCGGACCGCAGCCCGACATACATAAACTCAGTGTGGTCCTAAATGACCACAAGGCTCAATTTTGATTATTTTAAAAGTGTGTGTGTGTGTTACCTCAATATACCGCTGCTTCTTGCCGAAGGTCATGTACCGATGGTGCTTCTGCTGAGCGCAGAGGAAGGCGCTCGCTTCGCTGTCCATCTGGATGAAGGCCTCGCCGCTAGGGTGGCCCTGTGGACAAGTGTTTTAATACATCACCCATACTTTTACTGTTGACTTACAGGCATTGAAGCTTTAGGCATGTAGGGAGTAGGCGTGGACAGTAGCTTCATAGACGCGTATTCAACATTATATGCTTGCTGTACGCCTGCGTGAAGCTTAGGTATATACAAAACTAGGAAACTGTGTCGACGAAGCGGCAACGACACGAACGGCACGACGCTGCCGCTTTAGTACAGTAGGCACTAGACCTTAGTTCTCATTCATTTATCATTTAAATTACAATGAAAGATATTTAAACATTTTTGTATTTTTCTTCGTAATGAATTACAGGACCGATATTAAAAATTCTTTCACTATTAGAATGGTACGATATCACTGAGTGATACAGTTCACACAGGCAGGCCTCCGTCACTCCATGTAATTGCGCGCTATAAGTGCCTACCGCCCAGCCGAGCGGTCTCGGTCCGCCAGCGGATTAAATTCAGTGCGGTTTTCGCAAGCGAAGCGCGCGCACGCCGTTCAATTTTAATAGTGCTGTTCGTTCGTACGCGTATTACGATGCCGTGTGGTGCCTTATGTGCTGTAGATGGGTGTAAATCAAGCAAAAGAAGGGATAAACACCTAACATTTTTCCATTTACCTGTCAATGAAGAATTAATTACCAGCTGTTAGCACTAACATAAAAAAAAAATCTTACGGCTTAGTGCTTTATTTGAAGTCGGTTCTCTTTTTTTAAGGCTTTTTTTTCATTTCTAGTGAACATCTCCGAAGATCATCATCAAACTAAGAAGTATTATACTTATTTTAAAACGTTCTCCTAAATGTAACAAATCCTTTTCTGAAAACCGCATCGATATCGGTTTAGCCAAACGCGAGATTATCGCGCACAAACATACATACCTACAAACCATACAAGTCAAACTTCTCAGTTTGGCCTGTATGTCTGATCACCTCCTTTTTTTTAAGTTGGTTAAATATTTTATACATGATAAAATTTTTAACTGCCACATAAAAGTCAGAACATATTCACAGTTCTCAATAACATAGATAAAAAGTTATGTTAATTAAATTTTATCGAAGAGGCAGCCCTGCGATTACTGTGGAATCGCGCGGTGCGAAGCAATCACTGCTGTACGCTTGAGCATTTAGGCGCATTTTAGCATACAGTGGTTGTTGACGCGAGGGAGTAGGCAATTATCGTAATAGGTATTGGAAATTTTGTACTAAGTGAAGTATCTGTTACGTAGTAACTATTCAGTAATCTGTGACACAGGTGAAACCACTGATAAAAGCTAGTTTCTAATTCAATTAAGGCCTTGGTACTAAATTGGCCTAGTGGCCAGTGACCCGGGCGGATTGGAGCGAGTCGCCATTAAGTTTGAATTGTACTGTATATTAAATGTAGGACTAACCTGAGCATTGTATACCATGTGGACTCCTTGCACCACTATGTTCTTGGCAAATTCATCTAAGAATGTCAATATGTGCTCCACCTGTAAAGGAATTAATTACAATATTAGATTCTTCCTAATTGGTCTGTGTGTCCTTTAAAAAAAAAAAAATTGAATTATAAAGATTTGAAAAGACAGTCTTCGTAAAAGCATTATCTTTCACGAAGAGTGACTTCTCAAATCTTACAACTCCACTATTTTTTTAAAATTATTATCTACAACTTGTTTTTAAGCGTGAAGTTTCTTGCCGGTTCTTCTCCATAGAAAACGACCAATTGGAGCTGTGCACTAGCTTCTGACGTAACTATTATAAGAGCCCGGATAGGCATCATTATGAATTTGTAAATAATTAACGTTGTTCGCAGAATAGATGATCGACTCTATACTCAAAACATTTTGGAGTGACGCCCGCGTACTGGAACACGCAGCATTGGAAGACCTAGGCTCCCACCCTACCACAAAAGGAACCGGTAACTTAAAGAAGGTTCCACTTTTGGTAGCTAGACCTCAGACCTCAAAGTGAAACCTTGTAGCTATAAGGAAATATATACTCCTGCAGGGACTTCCACTCTTTAGCTGCATGCACAATGAATGTTTTCTCAAATGTTAGTGCACAGTGCTCTGAACCAACAGAGACCTTTGTCCAAAATAAAAATGATGATAATTATCATCATCATTTCAGCCGAAAGACCTCCACTGTTGAACATAGACCTCCCCCAAGCGTCGCCACAACGACCGGTCCTGTGCGTCTCGCATCTATCGGATTCTCGTGACTCTCACCAGATCATCGTTCCACCTGTTGGGAGGCCGTCCAACGCTGCGTCTTCTGGTACATGGTCGCCACTCCAGAACTTAAACGAAATAATGAAAATGAGAAAAGTGAACTTACCTGTGCCTCATAAGGTAAGCCCCGAAGCCGGACGCAGTCCTTGGCAGTTCCTGAGGTGATGACGTGCTGGGGTACGAGAGCCACAGCTGGCAGCAGGCCCTCGGCAGCCGCAGGGGCTGCAGACGGTGTACTGGTCTGACTTGTGCGAGTCTCCAGAGAACGGTTGAGGACCTGGAGGAGGAAAACGGGGTTAGATATAGGGGTAACGTTGGTAAAAAAAGAAATAAAATTGTGCTAAAATTAAGATGACTATGTCATCATCGTCGTAACATCGACGCTCAAACATACAATGTACTATGATCAATTACAAGAAGACTGTGATGTGAAGCTAACACAATCCGAGTACGCACGTCAGAAATCTTGCATTTTAGAAACGGGCACCCAGCGGGAGTTTTAAATTAGTACCTATGCAGTAGTATACGTTCTCTTACGGGGGCGCAAATTCTTTCATTTTGAATCCATCTATCCATGCAGATGATTTTGGCCCTTCAGCGGTGAAATTTTTCTTTCATTTTTAACTTCTCTCGCTCTGAGTGCTCTGAGAGGAAATGTCAGACTTTTACTGACTAAAACCCATCTGTGATCTTTCTGTTTCCCTTTGCTTTGGCATATGAGAATAAACTCACGCCCGAAACCCCAATGGAGACGTCTCCCATGCGTTGGGAGTAGGTCATCATAGGCGCGAGCTTGCAGACGGCGAGCAGTTGATAGTACGCCTTAGGGTAAAGGCCAAACCCTCTCCCGCACCACCCAGAGCGGGAGAAATCATTATATGATTACCCAAGTAAAAAAATCGCATAAAAGAATGACGTAGGTATGTACCGTCACACTTTGTTGAAAACGCGTTTTTACACGGTTTCATAAGTTTACAACTTCCGTTGATTACAACGTCTACGGATATGAAAATAAAACAAGCTATATTATTTTAGGAAAATAAAGTATTTTACGCTAAATCAGAAATGAAACTAGCAACAGAGCACTTTACAAGGAAAATAATATCACATATCAGTTTATTATGATTTTAGTATCTATTGCAAATTGCATATTTATGTTGACTTAGCAAGAGATCAATTTTATAAAAATATGTAGCACTAATATTATATTATTCACGCAGGTAAAGTTTTTTTTTTTTTTGTAGGAGGTAGTCTCTGAAAGTACTGGTCCGATTGCTAAAATTTTTTCACCGAAAGAAAGCTGCTTTATTCCTGAGTGGCATGGGCTATATTTTATGCAATTGGGTAAAGCCGAGGGCAAAAGCTAGTCAGTTATAGAAAAAAAAGACGTGTGGCACTCGGGGACTGCCGCGGTAAAGCTATTGCATAGCATTTTTAACAACTTATGCAATTATATTTATTTATTTATGCAGTAATTTTTTCCTATGTTTTTTTTCTTTGATATTAATTGAAGTTACACTTTCACACATTGAATCAAATTTTGATTCATTGTTCACTCATTTGTTTTCTTATCGGTCAACACGCTCAAAAAACAAATGAGTTTAGGGTGTTAGGTTATTTTCGTTACGGAATTTCTGGATTCGGTCTCCACGCTCAAGGCCCGCGATAGAAGCTATGCAATAGCTTAAAAAAAAACACTCGTTCTTAAAGAGCCCTCGCTTGTACAAGGATTGTTGGCTGCGAGGCCATGGGCGAGGCTCTATTTTACCCTAACTACGCTACTGCATAAAAAGCGTTATAAAACTAAACAAAATACACGTGCAATCTAAGGCCTTGTGCAACGCGTAGCGAATTGTTCTAGCTGTATGTGCATCAAACGATTGACGGGCACTTAAACTTTGTACTTACCTGCTACCTCGAGAGCCGGCTATAGACAGAAATGTTACTTATAATAAAGTTTTTTAATAGTTTTCTTTTACAAAACAGTGGAAATAGTCTTCAAAATCAAGTCGAAAGCTGTGGGACCGACCGTGATCAAGTTCTCACTAGATGGCGCTGTGCTCGTTTTTAAAATTTCGACGAGACGAGACCCACAACTTAAAATCTATGCTTTACATATGTTCCAAGGCACGGTGGAATCTCGAAATGTTAACATGGTCGCCTATCTCCAGACCAGCTTGATGCTGAATCTTAGGGACCCATGTGGTTGTTATGACCATGTTTATAGCCTATGCTTATTTTAGTGCAAATATATAATAATATACACAAATTACACTAATAATAACTCCTCTTATGATAACAGCATCAAAATTGGTTTTATGAAGCGGCAATTAACATCCTAAATATTGGTGAGAAAGAGATGGTTGTAGGATTTTTCGCTATCTCTTTTACACGTCATCTAATGGCGGTAACGTCACACTTCAGTATCCGTATACTAAGTATTTTTTGTCCATTTCCCCTTCCAAATCAAGTTAGGAACCTTTTAAATCAGAAGGACCTGATTTGAAAGGTTTCTAACTTGATTAATATTGAACGAATTTGAAAATTTGCTTTCTATTTGAGATTTCGGATAAAGTGCCTCTTTTTCATTCAATTTCATCAATCAAGAGATTTGATTGGTCTTAAGTCTCTAGGGCAAATAACACTCGATCCAGTAAATGCCAGGCTCCTAGAAACCAAATACCAGGTTAAACACCAACTCAACCATCATCATGACCTTATAAAAACCTTAAGGGTATTGGCAAGGCCTTTTTCAAAAGCATGTAAACGAAAAGGCCTTGAAAGCATCGCTTATGTCGCAAATCGTCGCGTTTAGCATAAAACTACAATTTACGGACAATTGTTGTCGCCTGGGTTTGTTCTCAGCGATTACATTTATACCTATGTTTGTTGATAAAAGTAATAACAGATTGGTTAGACGTAGCAACTGTATTTTTGTAGCAAGCACGTAGTGCAATTTCTTGATAATTGCAAGTAGGAATTTGTTTTGCACTGCATGAATCACAGTTCATAAAAGCGTTGTAGTCTGTACCTACAATGTCTCTACATAGGTTGCAATATTCAGGACTTCTTGCAGAATTCCTAAACTCTCGTCTAGAACAGGACTAAGGTTTCTACCTTCTTATCCCCGGTATTATATTTTGATTTGCCGAAATCTTTTGTTAATTATTCACATGCTTAAAAATAGCATCATGGTATAGTTAGCTATACCAGAAAGGTGATTTTTCAATAGAGCGTCATGAAGTTTTCAATGTACTGTAACTCGATAAGAAGTTGCGAATCAATTACTGTGGAATATCAAATATTCGAACATAGATTTTGACAGTTACATTACAAATTGGTTATTCAGTTACCTAAAAATTGCATTTAAAATAGTTCAATATAATGCCAGTTAAGGGTGCTAATTTTGTCGATCCAGAGAATGCATGATACGATCTCCAATATGTCTTTCATGATTACTCATTTAATTTTACCTACAGTCTTTAGCCAAATAGAAGCATCAACATCAACTCCTACCTTGGTTCGTTCCAATATCTTCACTAACAAGAACTGCATTTGTAGGTATGGACGAACTAGGGTGTTCAGTTTTGCAGGATAAGTCTTTAACTAGGTACGTTCTATGACTAAATCATACAATAAACAATGAATCAAAAGCAATATGAATATTTTTTTACTACGTAGCGTTAAATATAAGAAATGGTTATATGACATTATTTTCTAAATTTACCTACAGTCTTTCTACTATACTTTATACATAAACTTTTACTTTGTGCTTCTTAGTAGTCATGAGTGGGGCTACACGACTTCTGACAAATGCTTGCACTGACTGGACAGTTCAAATCAGAACGGTGTGGTTCTTTCTTCAAAAGACAATCTCAGACTCCAATCTGTTTGGTGCTCATATGATTTGACCGTTATATTTATGCTGTATGGACTTCAAAAGAGGCTTTGACTCCTGAGTTTGTTTCGGTGTTTCTTCTTAGGATCACCAGCAAGGAAATACCGGCTGTGTTTTTAAAAACCTAATTGCAAAATAAATATCATGGAAAGTGGTAATTCTTCTACTGGCCAAGTGTTATGCAACTAGTGCATTATATCGATAGATTGTTAGTGAGTACATAGCTACCTAGGTCACAATCGCACACAATGTTCCACGGTACCGGCTTCAATAAATACCAATACGGCGAAATTCTTGATAACATTATATTTACGCTCATTGCAAGTGGACAAAGCAAATCTTGGACTGAATTTTAAGTATTATATAGTAGCAAATAAGTGCTGTTTGTCTAACCTAAAGCGATTTCGGGATTCACAAATTATATTATCATTTTGTGCCCAGTGGCTTTACCATGACGTATTCAAATTTCAGGGATGCAAGTGAGAGAAAGGGATGGAGCTATACACTCTGTATATAGCTCCGTTTAAGTCGTAAAATTTATCGTATTAAGAGCTTGTAGTAGGACATCTTGTCTCATGTTGTCATGTAATGCATCTTCTGCTTCAATTCCCCCTTGTCAAGTGTCACGCTATCATTTACTTTCTCCCCAAAAAAATGTGTACTTGAGTCATTTGCTTCTTTGTCTTTGGTCTTCCTCTCCATTCACTTTTGTATGCTTGGCATTTTGTAGTTGTTATTTCTATTTTTATGGTATGCGCCATTTTTGACGCAAATAAGCTCTTTTTCTTTCTTTCTTTTTTCCATTTCCTACCCAAAAAAGATGGCATTTTTCATCGAAACATTTCAAAATTGGTTCTTTTCCAAAACGGCAAGAAAAAAAGATCAATTATGTTTTCACATATATTGTTATTAGTTTGCTTGCGTGTCTGTTCCTAATGAACCAAGCTTGCTTGTTTAATACGATCAGTCTTACTCTTTTTGGGGTCAGTGTAACATTATTTTTCCTTCATACTTCCCTATTCTACATCTTTATAGTCATAAGTCATAATATTATTTTTCGTGGCACCATAAGCGGATTTTTTTTTAAATATTGCATATACTGAGATAGAAGCCTTTTTGCCCTAGCTTCGGCATTCTTTTTATTTTACCTTAGTTGACGATTGTTACTTTTATTTTATTCTGTTGTTTGTGGGAATCAGAAATAAACTTCATCCTATAATATTATCTTTTTCTTTCAACTCATTCCATTCATCGCTCTTTCGGTCTTTACTTGTTTCATATATAACTACACTGTTATTGGATGTTCTATTAGTCTTAGTGCTTCAATGTAATTGCGTCAAAGGTTATCAGTGCGCGTAGATAACTAGTTAACGATTTGTAGGAGCTTCCTAGCTTGTTTGTGTCCTTTCTCATTATCAAACGTTTCTAATATGGGAGATGATTGTGGCTATTTTTGTCATATTATCAAGACATATTGCAATAAGGGCTTGAGATACATTTATTTTTTTCAATTTGTTATTTAAGTAGCGGTACAGGTTATTGAAAAATAGGTACGAGAACAAATTGTGACACTGTAAAATACAGTGCAATTTGTATATATATAAAACAAGACCCAAAGATTTTAAATATCCTACTGATTCACTAGAAAATCAAAGTCATAGTCATAGACATTCATTAGAAAAATTGTTTTAATTGTAGATGCATTTAAATTTCTTAGTTTTTAAATACATGTTTATTAACTAATATTTGAACGGAGGTAATTTTTAGGATGATTGATTAAAACCGTTACCTATTTTAACATAACAGAATTTTTAATAGGGATATGTATAGAGAGCACTAGAGGTATGTAAGTATAGAAGAAAATTTAGATAAGTTGAGGTAACAGATTACTAGAGATAGAAAACATTTGACCACCACTATTATAAACAGCATAATCAATAATAATTGATTTCACATAGCTAACCATTTTATTTAGAAGACACGCCTACGATAGATTAAATGCTAAAATAATTGTAAGCTATTTCCTCACTCACCTGTTGCACTTCAGCAGTGGTAGATCGGAAGAGCTCAATATATCTGGCTCCAATGGACTTGCGGTGTCGAGACAACGCCTTAGGTGCGTCGTCTTCTTTCGAGAAGAGAACGAATGCATCTCCTGTGGCTCTGCCATCAGCTCGTCGCACGAATAGCACGCCTTCAGCTCCGTCGAGGACCATCACGGGGTTGTCTCCCGTTGAGAAGAAATCCAGCTGGAAATTGAGGTTGGTGTTAGTAATCTGCGTGTTACAGGAGTTCTGGAACTATTGGATTTAGCGCCAAAAATCCGCCATTTTGATTTTATTTTTTAAATACGTATGGATACTTGGGTTTTTAAGACGAATACCTTAACTGTCGTATTTTGGCGTTGGAAGAAAACGAGGTAAAAGAGAAATTTTAAATTATATTATATTATTTTTATATCCTGATTTTGTTTTTTTTTTTTCCTTTTTTTATTGTATAAACTTGACCAAATTATAAATATTAAGTAATAATATTTATGGGGGCTTCTGTAATACAGTTTTTAAATGGCTCAGGAGTCAGGGTACTACAATTATGTGTGTCCTTATGTCAGTACATAATTTTATTAATAAGATTATGTACATATTGTCAATAAATAAATTTGTTGTAGACTTTATCATACTAGCGGATTGCGAACGTCCAAGCGTAGTGGATGCGCAATTAATACATTACGGGCGCTCAACGAGCACGCCGCGCAAGCGCAGCGAATCTGCTGCGGACGCGCAACGAGATCTGACAACAAGACATGGCATCTTCGACTAGTAACAAAACCAACAGCAGTGTCTCCTCGTTGGAATCGTATTATACGTCGTTAACTTGCTACAGACACGCCTTGAAAACGTTGCGAATTTCCAAGCATGCGCGACGTCTTCGCTGTGCAGTCGCAGCTTGTTCGCAACGCATTCGCTGCGCGCACGTCTGCCCCGCAGCCGCTCGCAAACCACAAGTGTGATAACGCCCTTATTTGGCAGTCGTAAAAATACCAGCGTGTTAAAAATACCAATAGAAATCTAGTTCAAGTTTATTAATAATAATATCATAACCGCAGAGGTTAGACAGTTAAGTAAGCTGTTCTACCTAATCTCAACAGCTAACCCAGGGGTTAAAACGTAGCGATCAAGTCGACAACATATTATTAATTTGACGCCTTCTGATTGGCTGGCAAAAGTATTCAATAACATATATGTTATTAGATCGTAATGTGTTCAAAAGATTGTCGTTTAGAAGTATGTTTCTTCAACTTGTTGTGAATGAAAGAGATTGATAAGGTTATTCTTTTTTATTAAAAATTAAACCTCTACGATCCGGACCAAGCGTTTCGCCTCGTCGTTTATACCGCGTACATCGAAGGACTGGAACAATTTGCCTGCTGCAGTCTTCCCGTCCGATTATAATTTGGGTGTCTTCAAGGCTCGAGTGACGCTTTAAACTAGTGCACCTCATCGTCAACGATAGCATCACTGCTTACCATCAGGTGGGATCGCAGTCACGCACTAGTTTATATCAGATAAACAAAAAAAAATTCTTCTTTCCTTCGAAAAACTAATCTAAATCTTGTATTCATACTTGCAATCTTTAAATTTCTCAATTTCCTGTTGTGTGAATTTAGAAGTAAACTAGCTTCTACCAGCGGCTACACCCGCGTGAAGGTTTCTCCATAGAAAATTTGGAATCCCATTTCAACGCCTCGAGCGGTGACTTTTGAAAAATCTCAGTGCTCGCCTACGTCATAAAAGGAAACCTTGTGCATTTCACGCTCCTAATCCCAGTAGTTTCAGCTGTGCGTTGCTAAGGTCAGTCAGTCAGTTTCTCCTTTTATATAATAATAGCTTTTGCCCACGACTCCGCCCGCGTACATAAAATATAGCCTATGTCACTCAGGAATAAAGCAACTATCTATCGGTGAAGAAATTTTAGCTATCGGAACAGTACTTCCAGAGATTAAACTTACAAATTTTATCTCTTTATAATATTAGTATAGATAGATTATTCTGGAGCTTTAAACTAGGCAATAGTATTTCACCTTTTTTTTTAATTTGCATCTCAGAGTGGACGACATACACGTCTCCGTTACATTTTTTTTTATTGATCAACTGTCGGTAAATATGAAAGTCCCAGATAGTTAACTCTCTCTGTTTGTTACGTCTGGTATATGGGTAGACCATGTCCTAGGATAACTTAGGATATAATTTATATCGGGACTATGATTTCGTATGAGGTATGTGGTTGTCCGACAATCTGAAAAGAACAGTACTTAGGTATACTCACAACTTGTTGCGGCGTCGCATCGTAAGGCAGTCCGCGCATACGCACGATGACTTGCGCCCCACGCGACAAAAACGCAGCCGCCTCGCAAGTGGCGCCCCCTGCTACTGACAGGAAATCTTCGCCACTTGCACGGTACACCTGGATAAAAGACAAACTAGATTTAGCTGAGATTCGAAAGGTTTTAGAAGCTTCTGAACTAGCCGAGAGATTTTAACCACTATGGGTGTGCGAACGCCGGCTTTGGGCTGCCGGCGTTCGCTTGGGGTTTAATGAATTAAAGGATACAGCTAAATGTAGGTTTAGTTATTACCCTGATAAATGGAAAGTAAAACTTTTCCAATTTACTTCCGTTCGAATGATTATCTAGGTTATAAACCTTGCTAATAAGACACTGTATAGACCTTGAGTTCAGGTTAATGAAAGTCTGTTTAATTCTTAAATTTCTAGATGTATGTCTTAAAAATATTGGTTTAGGCCCACTTAAATCTGTAAGTATGGTTCTTTCTTCAAAAGACCACCTTTTCTTTGTGGTTCTTATATGATTTGCTCGTTATGTATTTGCTGTTGGTGTGGACTTTAAGAGAAACTTTCAACTTCTGAGTTTGTTTCGATGTTATTTCTTAGGGTTATTTAGATACCTTATCCAGTTTAAATTAAGACTAATTAGCAAAACAAATATAATTTATCATGGTGCTCGTGCTATGATCATGTTTATCTCTACCTCTTTCCAAAATCATTATTCTAATTCTTCGACACCGTGTCTACATCTTTTTTTGTTTTCAAAGTTTTCTTTCGCAAGTATGCTTTAAGAAATTTCTTTAGAAATATACGCATCATGTACCATTTTTTCTGTTCCTTGTTTTGCCTTGTCTCTAATTTATGTTTATGTTATCATATTGCATTTAATAATATAATGCGATTTAGTAAACTGCCAAACAAGCCCTTTTTATATTGCCTAAAAACTAAATGTGTAATTAAGAATCCTTACCTCAATGTACCGCGATCCAATGTGGTGCTTATGTCGTTTGAGCGCCATGTCTCTGTGCTCCTGTGACACGAACCGCACCAGCGCCTCGCCGTTGCGTCTCCCTTGAGGCGACAGGCACAGGGCTACGCCACCCCTGAGGAACACAACGTTTTGTTAGAATACATTATTTGGCTTCAGGAGTTCTGCAAAAATCCTTCGAGGGTGCTTATTTTTGGTGGGAAATCATCCTATGACTTCTCCTGCTCTAGGGCCGAGTAGGAGTGCGTGTCCCACTTTTACTGACTAAAACCCACTTCTATATTTTTTCTCTTTGCCTTGCGTTCTATGACCTTGAGTTTTTCTTTTAGAAACGAAGCCATAGCCCTTTGTACTGGCTCAGTGCCATAGCCCCAGTAGGCTTTGATCCTGCTGGGCCCCTACGGTTTTGCTGACCTTTCCCTGAGGCATGCGTGGAACACTACGCGCCGTCGACGAATCGGCCTCAGGGTTAACATCTAACAGCTTTTTTTAAAAATCTGATAAACCTTTTCCTAACTGTGTTGCGGCCGGCTTTCAGTCTTATTACCAGCATTCAGTTAAATACACAGTGTGGTTTGACGTAAAGTGAGTGTCTATTCCACCTAAGAGATTGTGACATATCTAAGTAACAGACAACAGCGTGTTATAATTACAAAAATGAATCAATATAACGACATGACAACACACTCTTCTAAACTCTAAAGCAGCAAACATGGAGTCCCACAAGGAAGTGTGTTAGGGTCAATTTTATTCAAACTGTATAATTTTTGCGGATGACATTTCCATTATTGTGACATCTATTAAAAAACATACATGGGATTGCGAGTTGGAAACCGAGCAAGCACCAATGTGTATTTTTCAATACAAATATATGTAAGTACTATTCTAAGTTGATGTAGGATATCATTGACATCCTGTGCCTCAGAGGTATTCCTGTAGGAGATGATTCCTATTTTCAGATTACTTGGTCTAGATAAGAAGTTGGCCCTCTTTGCAACTTTATTTAAAGTTTTTCATCGATATTACAGGATTATTGCTCAAGTAAATGAGCAGTAGACTGACGAGTTGCTTAGAGTTCAAAACATGCTATGTGGCTCAACTTGGATTCAGAAGATACATAACTTGGTGGTGTAGCGCAACTGTAACTAGGTTGGGAAAGTCAATCAGTCGCTCTATGTAAAATACTGGTCCAGTTGCATCCTCTTTGATTGGAAGCCAACCCTAACGCAGTTAGGAAAAGGCTAGGCAGATGGCATTAATCATCATTGTAATATAATTTTCTTTACTCACTTGGCAACATTGAGTCCTCGGAAGAATTTGGCGATATCCTGATCTGAAGACTGCCACGGAAGACCCCGAGCACGCACTATGCAGTTGCCGTCTATTTCATCGTCTTTTGAGCTGTAACAATACAAAATATCACGTTAGTTACTTGTCTCCACTGTCCTCATATACCTAATATGGAAGTATTGTAATACCAATCATTTTTTTAAAGAGTAACCATGGAGTTTCTTGCTGGATCTTCTCCATAAGAAACGACCATTTGGAACCGTGCACTAATTTCTGACCTTTTATAAGTGTCCATGTAAGCCTATGTGAAATAAAAGATTTTAATTTATTTTTATTTCTCTATCTTCGGGATAAAATTTAGATACTATATTCCTCCGGTTGTGATTCTCTCAACGTGAAGTAATTTCCTTGGCATTATGGAATTTTGTGTCCTGAATGAGTGAATTTGGTCTAACCATCAAAGTATCCCTCAGACCCTTGGACGCTTGCCATAGATAGACCTTGCTGGTAATCATAAGTATTTCTTGCTTACGTTTCTTATCAGTGAAATATACATAAATGTTCTATAATTGTGCTTGGCACAAAACTCCACACTTTAATAACCTTACTATCTAGTCTTGTGGATACATTACGGACAACAATTATGTGAGAATCTTCTAAATATGGGCGTGAGAAACCAAGTGCTATGTTCAAGATAAATTGGGCACTCCTTGTGAACAAAAACAATGAATTTGAGAAGAACGTGAGAAAATATTTTCATTTTTGGCATTAAAATGTGGTTTTACAAACGTTGGTATGATTTAGTTAATTTTTTGTAGGCTAACATTAAATTGTAAGATTGGCCAGCTTTGTTTTTGATAAACCTTTAAAGCAAAAGTGGACTAGCACCTTCTTGATTCGTCATCAACATTTCAGCCCAAAGATGTCAACTGTTGGACAAAGAACTCCCCCAAGTATATCCGCAGTGACCGATCCTATTCGTCTCGCTGGATTTCCGCGACCCCTCACCAGGGGCCAGGGTTATCCGAAAGGGCCAGGGTTATCCGAAAGGGCGCTCGAGCCCCGGTATGAAGGCTAGAAGGAACGGGGTGGGTCTTTTAGTCAGTAAGAGTCTGACACTATCTCCCGCTCCGCCCAAGGGCGGGGGATGTCAATGCATGATTTTCCCCACCATAAAAAAAAACCCCTCACCAGCAATGATATTCAGAGTGCCTAGTGTGAGTTTATTTTACGTTAACGCAATTGACACGTCTGTGACGTTTGGTGCTCCGATTGGACCGCTCCAAGCTGTTTACCAATCAGAGAGCCAAATTTAAAAACAACCTGGACTCAGCGCACAGGTGTTTTTTTTTGGATTGTTCCTAAATCAATGTCCCCAAATAATGCTTGCATTGATTGGACAAGTTCTTTCTTCAAAAGACCATCTCAGACTACTTAATTCTCATGTGATTTGACCATTACATATTTACTGTATCGACTTTAAAAGAGACTTTGATCCCTAAGTTTGTTTCGTGACGAGTAAAAGTATTTTTAAACCTATTTGGTAAATAAATAAAAATCATTTGGAGTTCGTCATCACGGCCAGCGCTGCACACAAGGCTGTTTTCTTAGAGAATAGCACTGCGTGTCATTGGGCTCGTTGCAAGATCGTAAATCACATTCAGCTTCCCATCAGGTGGGATTGAGGTCAAAAGCCGAAAAAAAAAACACTTTCATAATAATGAAAGTTCAGAAAGAGAAGCAAATCCAATATCTCGACTTAGCACACGAGGTTGTCGACATGGGGAATGTGGGTTCGGCTGTTGTTATCGCCAGCGGCCTGATGGCCAAAATTCTTGATGACCACCTGTCGAAGCTGAGGTTGCGTGTTTGGATGAAGGGCCTGATACAGTAAATAGAGGTCCTTTTCACGCGAGGGTGCGAGATTCAAGCTATCGGTGGTTAGGGCTCCAGATACTCCTGTCTCTGGAGCCCTAACCACCGGTAGCTTGTATCTTGATCCCGAAACCAGCGGACTTACTATTCTTGACATTTTTTAAATTTTATTTTTTTAAATATATACCGAAAAAGTAGGGTAACTTTAGCTCTGGCACAAGTTTATTAAACAATAGGAACATGGGAAACTGTTTCTATTAGTTAATGAGTTTGGGTCAGGGACAAAGTAGCCTACTTTATACAAGACAAGTTTTATACAATTTTAATCAAAATATATCTGGGTTGAAATGAATAGAGGAAATATTAAACTTCTAATTAATTATTTTGCACGCCCTCATTATAATAGGATCAACCTTAGAAATAACAGTTAAAACAAAAAAAAAAAAAAAAAACAATGACATTTATTATCAGAATTATACACTGATTATAATACCATCATAAATCTCTTTTATAACGGCATATTAATCTCAAGTAAAAACTTGATTGTGGATTGTCTTGATGGTTAAGTTTATTTTGATTGAGGAAAAAAATAAAAATAATGATCTTTACTTTATGTACATAATTTAGGTCACTGGCAAAACATTTTCATATAATTTCCCTTTAAAATTCGTGGCTAGATGCCCCGAATGTTTCCTCCCTCTTTTGAGTGAGAAGAAGTGTCAGAATTCAGCCGTAACACGTATTTATATATACGGAATTATAAATCATTAACATGTAACAGATATATTCGTAGTACAATAGAGTTTCTTGCACATTCTTCTCCTTAAAGATCTCTGGAATGTGCAATTAAAAAGCATCTTTTTTCTGCCTAACTTCTTGACATTTCAAAAGTGCCTGTAAAGGGTTTATTTAAAACAAAATGCTTTGAATCCCAGAATCTTGATTAGTGTCATCAATACAACCCTTTTAATTCGTCTTACCTAATTGAATAGCTACTTCATGAAAAAATGGAATTTCACGGGTTACTTGAGCGTCCCTGTTAAGACGCTATCAGATATTTCACCAAGATTAGCATAGCATCAGCCTATTAATGTTCCCACTGTTGGGACTCAGGCCTCCTCTCTAGGAGAGGGAATGGTCCGTAATCCACCACACGGGCCCAGTGCGGGTTGATGAATGTCACATGTCTTCGATTTTTTTATTCTAGGACATGCCGGTTTCCTCACGATGTTTTCCTTCACAGTTTTGAGAGCAGTGGTGATGAAATAAATTACATACAGTAATGCACCTGGCAGGATTTGAACCCGCGACCTACAACTCGTAAGTCGGCCACCACTGCTCTTCACTCTGCCACCACTGCTCACATTGGAATTCAAAGAACCTCAGACAGTACGTTCGTAAAACAATAATAGTAACGACTATTATCCTAAATCTTCCTACTCATCCGTGAGTAGCAACAATATTTTAATAAACTAATAACGTAACAATGGTTTTCAGAAGCTATAATTCTGCGCCAGTTCGCATGACGTGCGCAAGCCGAACGCATCGTAAAATTCACTGCTTAGGTCATCACTATTATTTTATTCTTGTTATTAGACCTTAATTTTTTGAGCTAATGGTGAGATTAGTGTTGAATCATAAATGGCTCAGCTTATTACTGTTTAATTATTATTGTAGTAAAATACCACTTGGAGATATTTTTTCTGTATTCAATTGGAAGTAGCTTAAATTGGAAGCAGGAAGTAGCATTGGCCATTGGAACAAGCAATAAACCTACAAGATAGATTCAAAACAGCTTACTGATCAATTTTATTTAGTTGGTAGATCAAACGCCAACTTCAATATTTATTGTAATAGTTTTCGAACGGATCTTGTTGAAAATTTCTAAGCATATATCAGAACTAGCTGTACCTTGCGGTGTCACCCGCATCATTGGTTACTGCTCCGCTCCTATTAGTCGTAGCGTGATGTTATATAGCCTATAACCTTCCTCATTAAATGGGCTATCTAACAGTGAAAGAAATTTTCAAATCGGACTAGTAGTTCCTGAGATTAGCGCGTTCAAACAAACAAACTCTTCCGCTTTATAATATTATATAATATATAATAATATATAATATAAGTATAGATATTGCTCTGCTTACTACGTAAGCATGAGACAGAAGTTAAAATATAAAGCTAGATAGAAAACTAGGTTGGTCTGTACACTTATGATAACTGCAATCAGAAATCGGATGATATTTCTACCATTTATTATCATCCGCTTTGCCTTCTTCTTCATCTCTATCAACCATCATCTCAGTAGTGAATTCCGATGTGGACTATGTTACTAATCTTCCAAACCTTTTGTAAACTTTATTTTCTATACTGGCCATCTCGTAATCCACACCACACGACCCAACCCTCCTATTCTTATAACCTTCCGCATTTCTATTCAAAATACCTATCTTAGTTAGATTAGGGATAACGCTTTAGTTATTGGCCCCTATACTGTTATGGGCTATTTCAATTTTGACGGCCTAAATTAAGCAGTTATCTAATTATAGTCATAAGCTTTTATCAGCCTATTAATTGCATTCCAAAGAAGGAGAGTTCTGTGGTGTACCACAGTGTCTACGTGACATAGACAATACCGTACAGGTACAACAAATCAAGAGACGAAGTTATCAGTACTAAGAGCAGTTGGCATATGACCTACACAACGCAATGGAAGACGCTTAAGGTTATCTAACAAAACTTATGCTAATTAAGAACATTGCATTCAAAACTTCTAATCTGTTAAATGTAATTTTGATTCCAAATCATTGGTTAATACGGATCGTTATAGTGGTTTTTACTGACAGATTTTCTGAAAAGGAAATTGGTGGTCCTAGAATGCAAAGGGCAACTGAAGGACACCGGTGTGGACTTGGTCAGTAATAGTCTAACACGCCCTCCCGTTCCACCCTAAAGTTAGAGAAGTCATTGGTTGATTTATCAAATCAAAAAAAAAAAATGACTTCAGAAAAAGCACCTTTAACTAACCTTAATGGCCTTTTAATCTGTAGTTAATACTGTAATGGTGTAATTGTTTTTGTAAATTTTCTGTCTCCCATTGCGGACTTTTCAATTATTCTTTGAATGATATTGAAATTGCTTTCTTACCTATCTTCTATTACTAAAATGATATTCGAAAAATGTGATCTGTAGTCTCGTAATCACTCTTTTTAAATTATTATTAAGAGCTTTGACTGTTATAAACAGTCAAAATAGTTTTGAATACATATGTTGAAAGGTTGCGGCCCAAAAGTACTATTGCTTTTTGACTGCAATACTAGCTTCTTCTGTACAAATTTTGGACACCCGTTTCATCCACTTAAGGGGTGAATTTCGGAGAATCTTCTCTTACTGCTTGCTTAAGTCATAGCCTTGAGCATCGCCGACGAGTTGCTAGCCTCTCGTTTTTCTATCGTTTACATTTCGGGAAGTGTGCACTGGAATTGCACAATCTAATTCTGCCAAGTTTGTTCCATCATCGGACCTCTAAAGTCTAGACGTACGGCATTGCGCCATCGATAAATGGTAGACATCCTACCCACACGCACAAAGCTTTTTGGGAACACATTTATTGTGGTCACAGCCAAGGAGAGGAATTCCCTGCCGGAGCCAGTGTTTCTGATAGCTACAACTTTGAAGTCTTCAAGTCAAGACTGAATAAGTTACTTCTAGGATAGCCTGCTCAATTGTCGACCACATCATCGCTTACCATAAGGTGAGATGGTGGTCAAACGCGAGCCTATCAATAATATATATATAAAAAAGGGAAGTTTGTGTAAAATTGTATGTTCCTAGTCTCAGTAATTTTGGTTGTGATTAGATAAGTCGGTCAGTCTTCTCTTTAATATATATTTATATAGATGGATACTACTAGAACGTATGTGTTGCTATTATGTTTCTTGGTTCTTCCCTTTCCTTATGATATCGGAATATTTATACTAGATATCAATGAATGATAGAGCTGCGATTGACCTCGACCCCATATACCATATTAATGTCACAAATACATACAGTTTACCAGTTCAACAACGTGAGTTTATTTCCTTATCTTGTACTGATTTGAAAAACCACAGGAAAGTCAACGGAGCCAATTTGAATTGATAATGGTTACTTGATTGGATTCAAGATTGTCGTAATCTGCCTGTTAAATGTCGATCTGTTAACACCAAGTGTGATTTTATTTGCAGTATCATGCTATGTTGCTTCTTTGTATAGTTATAGTTTTATGTCGCACGGGGTGACGTCACACGTAACTTTAATGGGCTATATCCTTGTTATTTTTGTTTAATCGAAAAAAGAAAAAATACGTGTCCAATATTTTTTTTTATAATCAAATACGGACTAAATAAAATTTAATAATTTTGACCCAGGAAACTATCCTATTGCTATGATTTATTTTAAAGCATATTCCCAGTTACAAATGTCTTGTGAATATTTTATAAATTTCTAGTCATTTTTAGGGTTCCGTAGCCAAATGGCAAAAAACGGAACCCTTATAGATTCGTCATGTCTGTCTGTCTGTCTGTCTGTCTGTCTGTCTGTCCGTCCGTGTGTCACAGCCACTTTTTTCCGAAACTATAAGAGCTATACTATTGAAACTTTGTAAGTAGATGTATTCTGTGAACCGCATTAAGATTTTCATACAAAAATAGAAAAAAAGCAATAAATTTTGGGGGTCCCTATACATAAAACTGAAACTCAAAAATTTTTTTTCATCATACCCATACGTGTGGGGTATCTATGGATAGGTCTTCAAAAATGATACTGAGGTTTCTAATATCATTTTTTTCTAAACTGAATAGTTTGCCCGAGAGACACTTCCAAAGTGGTAAAATGTGTGTCCCCCCCCCCCTCTAACTTCTAAAATAAGAGAATGATAAAACTAAAAAAAATATATGATGTACATTACTATAAAAACTGTTAACGAAAATTGGTTTGAACGAAATTTAGTAAGTAGTTTTTTTTTAATGCGTCATAAATCGAAAAAAATACACTATTATTAAAACATCGATCAAAGTTACAACACATTACAAGAACTTTTATATTATGTTACTAGCTGCTACGGAACCCTTCATGGGCGAGTCCGACTCGCACTTGGCCGGTTTTTTTATACAGTATTTTGATTCCTTGTGTAGTGTGGATTTTTTTTTTTACTGTATTCCGTCATTATTTTCTCCTTCTACTCTACATTATAATACTTAATTTCAAATTATATTCTCGCTTTCATTATTATCAAATATGTTAATGTCTACTATTATCTAAATACAATACAATGTTTCTATTGTTTATCTTTTTGACTTGTAAATTATATGCAGATAGACAAAAAAAGTAGCCATATGATATATAACAATAATTACGGTAGTTATAACTATTAATATAATTTATTTTATCAATATTTTTATAAATCCTTCGACCCGAAATGTGATAACAGAACTATATCAGAAAATATTACTTGTAAGTCGTGTAATATTCCATAATTGATACTGGAATGAGAAGTTACAATCAGCTGTTGATAATTTTGCAAGTTTGTTATTGAAAAAGATAGATAAATATTTAGTTCTTAATAATATAATAATAATATTCCACAACTATCACACAGCGCCGTCTAGTCCCAAGCTAAGCAGAGCTTGTGTTATGGTTACTAGACAATTGATAAACATACTTATATTTTTAAATACATATAATATATTATAGATAAATTACACATTAATGTGAAAGGCTATGAGAGAATGGGCAGACCTAAGAATGATAAAGATGGATGGCGTCCATGGACTGGTAGATGGGATGTTAACTGTCCGACAGTGAGATGGGCAGACGATATTATTGACATATTTGGTAGTGTCGTAAGAAAAGGCAAAATAAAAAAAAAGAGATATATAGAGCAACTGACGAAGTCAAACTGTGGATGATGATGACTTTGATGATGGTAAAGATGTATGAAAAAAGACATACTACATAAAAACAAAATAAATCGAACTAAGGACATGAATAAAATAAATGTAAAACACATTTAAGATGATAGCTCACACACGTTCATAAAAGAAGTAGACAATCGATTTACCAACTTGACACAAATTGTTGTACAAAAGTATCAGAATTAGAAATTGACTAGTTAATATCAATGTTGCACCCAAATAAAACGAATAATTAATATCGTAAACTTGAACAGTAGTTTCCAGAGACATAGCAGAAAATATGAATACGGAATTATGCGGATACCTGTGTGAAGACTCAAGAAAGACCGCACAATCGTAAAAGTTAAGTCATTCGTTATAATAATATAATATTTGATGCTTGTGACGATCCCATGTAGACAAATGACAATGTCCATTATTGCAATGGAAGTGAATGAAAACAACGCGAACAATGCTGTTACAACACTGGGATCGACATTTGATTTGACCATATTATATGTCATTGAAAGAAAGGGTATTGAATATGCCAGTATTCCATGCTGTTTTTCTATAGAATTCCTTGAAGGAGCCATTGAAAGAAAATATAGAAAAGAAGAATGATACTGAGAAGAATTTTTCTCGAGTTATGCAGATTACTCATTTCTAGTATTGATTATGCAGGTAAATCTCGGTAAAAGCATACATGGATGAAGAGACCGAAGAAAAAATATGAACGAATTGCACGAGGAATGTCATAAACGAAAAGGGTGTGACAATGTGACGAAATGGAAGAAGAGAATGTATTGCACCGACTCACCCGACTTCAAATAACTAACCTAGGGCAAGGGTGGGAAGATGTTGACGTTGTTGGCATGGACAAGTGTAGATTTAACCTTTCGTATGCCGTAATTGGAGACACAATTAAATAGTAGTTTTTACACCATCTGCTCGATAATGTCGTTTTATACGTCATACAAACCTCACTTAAAGCATGTCATTATATACCTAGGGAGATAATGCAGTATGGCCGATCCCTAGGGAATAATGAGATTTGAATTTGGAGCATCAAGAATCGTCAACATTGTGAATTAAAATTAGGCGCATCGAACAAGTTGACTCGAAATTCAAACCAAAGAGTATGTAATCACTATGATTTAAACTGGCCACTTACAAAAAAAAAGAAAATAGTCTGTCTAATAAGTCAACCGACTTGAGAATTTTGTATAATATTTAATCAAATATTCGGTAATTTTTATAAGTTTCTTCTGTTAGTAAACAATGATCTCTATCTCTTAATCAACCTTGATTATTGAACTCGTGTTGACTACATTAGATTTCATTAAATCCTAATAATTACCCAAGTCGTTTAACTTATTAGACAGACTCTACTGACGACACGGGAGCAGCATAGAAAATTGAAACTATAGAATCTTGGAGGAGTGAATTTTGTTTGTTTGATGAACTTGTAAATATAATACTTATATTTCTCTAATTTATGATTTGGTCGACCAAATTGTCTTTTAATTATCTCACAGATGGTGTAAAAAGTAGAGTATGCAACACGGGGATAAAGCTGTCTTTGTCTTGGGCGGCTTAAATTCCTCACTTCACTCAGGTTTCTTTATTAACTCCCTCGCAATGCTCGGGAGTTAATTTTATAAATCCCTCACTATCGTTCGGGATTAAATCAGCAACCTTCGTTTCGTTCGGAATTCAACATGCCGCCCGCGACTTAAAGACACTGCTTTATCCCCTAGTCACATAAACTACTATTATGTGACTAGGGGATAAAGCAGTGTCTTTAAGTCGCGGGTGGCATGTTAAATTCCGAACGAAACGAAGGTTGCTGATTTTAATCCCGAACGAAAGTGAGGGATTTATAAAATTAACTCCCGAGCATTGCGAGGGAGTTAATAAAGAAACCTGAGTGAAGTGAGGAATTTAAGCCGCCCAAGACAAAGACAGCTTTATCCCCGTGTTGCATACTCTACTTTTTACACCATCTGTGAGATAATCAAAAGACAATTTGGTCGACCAAATCATACTATATTAGAGAAATATAAGTATTATATTTACAAGTTCATCAAACAAACAAAATTCACTACTTCAAGATTCTAGTTTCAATTTTCTATAATGCTCCCGTGTCGTCAGTACGCACGTTTTATTCTATTTTCTTTTTTTTGTTAGTGGCCAGTTTGAATCATAGTGATTACATACTCTTTGGTTTGAATTTCGAGTCAACTTGTTCGATGCGCCTACATTTTAATTCACAATGTTAACGATTCTTGATGTTCCAAATTCAAATCTCATTATTCCCTAGGGATCGGCCATACTGCATTATCTCCCTAGGCATATAATGACTTGCTTTAATTGAGGTTTGTATGACGTGTAAAACGACATTATCGAGCAGGTGGTGTAAAAAAGTTATTGTGTCTCGCGTGGATCCACGTTCCGGACACATAAAGGGTTAAATATTTAGATGTTACTAACTGTACTATGAACAGTTACATTTTAAAATTAATAAGGTAGAAGTGTAAGTTAAGTATCGTTAGAGTTGCAACATTTTGTATAATTAGGTACGTATAGAGTCCTGGAGGTGTGCTAGCCTTATACTATGTAACACCGCCGGGCACCCACCATTGCGCTGTTCTGTGGGTATCTACCACTCCACGACGCTCATGATCTTGGAAAGTATCAGATTCTGAACTATTTACTTCCCCATCAGTGTAATTACTGCAAGGAGTATCTATGCAAGGATTAACAGTTAAATAATTCAATGGTTTTAAAGGTCACATTAAGTTCTCAAATTGGCGACTCATTATTGTTTAAACACTATGATGAAACTCTCTCAGCTTGAGATGTGTCACAGTGCGCTGACGCTAGTGACGCGGCTCCAGTCGCAGAAATCGTTGACTAATTCATAATTCTGTCGTAGGTCGACTTTGTCGTCATTGTGGAAACGTCGACAATCCTGTTAGGCACACAAATGGAATAAAAATGTCAATATTTTGACAGTTTTTGTCATTCGTCCGTTATACTGCATATGAGTTAGTCATTGCCTATAGCTAAGCCATGAATATCTGTTTAATCTTAATTTGTCTAATTAATTTAGATTAGGTAAGTAAGTAGGTGTGTGTTATTTAGACAACGTTTGCGTACATAAAATGTTTTAGCTTGTGCCTTCTATTAGTATTTTGCATAATATATTATGCATGAGAAAATACCAAGTAGGTATGCGTTAATATTCACACATCTATCAACTATTTTGAGGATAAAAAGAAGAGAATCATCTAAGGAAAAACGTCTAAAACGTCGAGATGTTTGCGAAACAATTCTCGTGATTATACTTTACGATTCCCACAATTCTTCAGTTTCACGTCACTATCAAATGCTTTTAGCATTCGCATTATCAACAGTGCTCCATACAATAGTTCTAAACATAGCACATGCTCAAAACTACGTCATAAAACAATATGAAGATCTTGTAACGCAGTGTGAATTTTGTCGTTGATTTATAGCTTCTAAAGCAGTATTTCCTAGACTGTGTATCTTGAGAGAGTATTGAATAGGTTCTGATTGACGTTGATATTGAAACTACATTGAGACAAAATTGCCACATTCTTCCCGTTTCCGTTCGCGACGTCCACTGTTGGACATACGTCTCACACAAGTGTAGCCACAACAATCGGATCTATACGTCTCGCATCTATTGGATTCCCGTGACCCTAACCAGAGTGCCTAGTGTGAGTTTATTTTACGTTAACGCAATCGTCACGTTTGTGACGTTCGGCGCTCTGATTGGCCCGCTCCACGCTCTTCACCAATCAGAGAGCTAAACGCGGCAAACGTTTCGATCACGTTAACGTAAAAACAACTCGCACTCAGCGCACCAGGTTATCGGTTCACCTTGTACGAGGGGTAGGCCTCCTGCTAGGTGAACGCACCATCATCTTCTGAGCAAGTTAAATGAACAATTGTTCATTTAAATAGAAGAAGAATTCTGAAGTTTTTAGATGATCTGCGAATGTTGCGATCCATTCAACTTTGGGAACCACTGAAGACTTATATCCATTTTATTTTTGCAATACCTGTATTTCTTCGACACGTCACTTTGTTCGTGGAAAGATAAGAAGCGACACACTAGCAGTTTTTAATTTCAAATACAAATCGATGTGGAACGGTTTGATGTTACTACTTGTACCGCGCTGTTTGCTGTATTATTGATGCGAAACGAGTAAGAGATACTAGATATACAGTGAGAAATTCACTTTTGAATTTGCTTTCGGGGGTTTCTATTACGACAGACAGTCGATAAATAGACATACAGAGACGTCACTCAAGACTTCAGCAATATGGATAGGTATGTAACATTAGACTTAAAGAATATTTAGAATTTCGTACCGCTTTAAATACCACAATGTACAACAATATTGTCCATCGTCTAAAATTGTTATTCAATAATGCTTGAGACCTCACAGCCGTATTCAGGGCTAAGGCGTTTGAAATAATCATACATACCGCAAATGATCAGATTGTTAAGGTAAAGTACAAAATAAAACATTCAAAAGCAGAAGAATCAAAATTAGACTAAAAACAAAATAGAATCGAGTAAAATTCGTACATCAAATTTTATATAGATAAGATATATTGTAGTTCCGCAAGGGAATATATTGTGCCCTGTCTACTACATCTGCAAAATTTTAAAACACTCCCATAAGTTTAGTGTTACTGATGCACATAATAAAGTAATGATCATAAATAATGACATTATGATGACATAGTAAATCAGTGTTTCGCCAAATGCCCCAAGTATAATTTTTCTCAAAAAGATACATAAAACGGGCTATCAACGACAGAGTTAAAAAGGTAAGAAAGAGAAGTTCGATAATTACTTTGACGTCGAAGTTCATCATGACCAATGGCCTGATGAAAATGTGTAGTATTTCTACGAGAGAAACAGATAAATGTATTAGATCTCGTCAAATTTTCGATCAATTTTGATTTTCTTTTCATAGCTAATGTTTTATTTTGTTCTATTTTATTGACAGATTGGTTAGGTAACAAATATTTATTATACATATTTCAGCTTATTGTCTAGCCGAATACTTGTATTTTACATGGAGTGAGTCGCTATATGAATTCCACAATCAAGTAAGCTATTAGGCAACATGATACCCCCTAATAAGGCTACAGCTTTCGGACTACCCGTTACGAGTACGACTGTCAAAGATCTCTGTATGACAGCCGTGACCACGTGGGTTCCGATGCTCGGAGTGGGGTCAGGATGTAGAGTATGGTCACCCGTCTAGACATCGATCTTGTTGATCTGTGTGACCATATTACTTAGCCAGAAGCTTTAGTTTGTGTAGGGCATGTACACACTTAAGACAAAACAGTCTTAGACTTGTTTCGCAATAACAATGAGTATGAAACTGACACAGCCTAAAATAATCCTTTAGCCTACAATGAAGAAGTTATAGATATCTAGATATCAGCAAAGTCAACAACATGTACAAGAGTGTAGAGTATGCAAATAAAAACTGCATTTTAAGCCATTTACCCATAACTGTTGTTGCTGATTACACAAATGCATTTGTTGACAATTTCCAATCCGCACTGAGTTTGTTTGACGTTGCGAAACTTGACGAGTAAAGAACAGCGCACATTTTAGACTTTACACCATGACGCAAACTTGTTACAACGGATATTTTGAGTCAGTATTTTTTTGAATTACTGACTCAAAATACAGCATCATGCAACTAGACGGAATTTATGCATAAGTTTGGTTTTTCTTGTTTATTAGTAGCAGGTAATCTCTGAAAGTACTAGTTCGATTTCTAAAATTTTTACACCAATAGAAAGCTGATTTAATTTTGAGTGACGTAGGCTATACTTTATGTACGCAGGCGAAGCTGCGGGCAAAAGCTAGTATTCTATATTCTTTAAAAGACCCATAACACAAGGGCCACTTGAAAGCATAGATCAATAAAATAATAATACTTTTTTTAAAAACAACATTTAAAAAGAACGGCTTTATTAAAGCAAAAACGATGGTTAAAAAAACAATTTTTGTAGACTATCTGACTGAAAAATAATTCGTTTGTCACCGTTGTAAGCAGCATATTTTAGAAATTCGGGGAAAGTTATAAAGAGTTACCTTGACTCTGGAGCGTAAAGGCATTATTAAAGTCGTATATTCATTAAAAGTATCGACAGTCCCTCTCGCCAAAGAAAAAAACGCAACATATTATTATTGAAATTTTAACAATATTTTGAGTTGTAAAATCAAATAAAAAATTTAATTAGACTTTCACTTTCCAATTCCACACGACAAATTCTGCTCATCTCTTTAGATCTACATTTTACTCCCAATTCTTTGAAAAACAAAGTGCGATTATCCGCAAAGTCGTCACCATGCGTCCGGTATTAGCGACGGTGTCGTGTTCCAAGCACCGGAACGCCAGCGCACTATAAATCTTACAAATGTGTTCCGTAGAGGTTGTAACTTGAGCTTTATCGAATATGAGTTTTTATTTCACCAAAAAAGCAGGGACGAATTGTGAAGAGGTGCAAAAAATTATCGCCTGCGTGTTTTGGGTTATTTGTTGAAGAGTGAAAGATAAATTATATTAATTTTGCCAATAGGTTTAAAAACACTTATACTCGTATATTTTTTCATAGGTTTAAACTAGATGAGGACGGTGTTTCCTAGCTGACTACCCTGAGAAGAAACACCGTAACAAACTCAGGGGTTAAAGTTTATTTTAAAGTCTATACAGCAACTTGTAATGGCTAAATCAAAGATTATTGTCTGAGATGGTCTTTTGAGGAAAGAACCACACAGATTTGAGTGGACCTGTCCAGCCAGTGTATCGATTTGTCAGTATTTGTGTAGCTCAACTACGACGGACCATGCTATATTTGATGTATATCTCCATCCCTCTCTTTCACTCGCACGCCTGACATTTGCACGTCATGGTTAGGCCACTGTTCCCTCGGTTACATAGGGTCTTGTGACCTATATGACGAATAACGATGACAAGCTACCTGCATTTTATATATTCATATACAATCACTATGTCATTAGAAGATAAGTAATTGGAACAAGTCATTGTGCTTCTAATTTAAAAGTGATAAATGTTTAAACTAACAAGTGCTAGATATGAGAATTATTAGAGGGATTATGGATATCTTGGATTTATGAAGATATAAACATGAATAAGCAAGATATTTCAAAACTGTTACGAAGATGATTTAGATTTCGTATACAAAAGAAGCACATAAGCATAATGTTCCCACTGCTGGGACTAAGACCTCCTCTGTATGAGAGGGAATGGGCCTTAGTCCACCACGTGGGCTCAGTGCAGATTGGTGCCATTGGTGGATGTCACATGTGTTCAAATCTTTGATTCAAGAACATGCCCGTGCTTTACGATGTCTTCCTTCACCGTTTTAAGAACAGTGGTGATGAAATGTTTATTTCTATAATCTAAATGTTAATTTACTATAACTCGTAAATCAAGACTCTGCTACTGAGCCATCTCTGTTCTCAAAAGTAGTAGTGAAAGTAATAAGGAAGTTATACAAATAAACAAACAGATATGTGGCTTCTGTACTAACAAAATCAGTCTAAGATAAACCAAAATCACCCTTATGACAACTACACTAGTGTCAATGAATGCTGGGCTTAACAGTATCTTGTTCTTAAAATATAGGAGGACGTTGTTGCGTATCCTCTACTCATGAGGATCCAGGATCTACCAAATCCAAAAGGCCTTAACTACCTTCGAAGAAAAGGAGGTGCTTAGTTAAACCTTTTTTGGGATGAGAATAGATAGCTGTTATGCCAAGAGTCTTTGGTATTCTTGGACTTATGTTCACTCTGTTTAACCTTCTGGAGGTCAGACACTCAAAGTTTATGATCAATACCGTTTTCAATAGCTTCTGTTATACAAAAGGCGTAAATGTTTCTATTATATCCGATAAAAGCATTGTTGTTTATCATTTCAAAAAACAGAAATATGTTCTACGAAGACGTAAGCAAATAAAATTATGAGAAAGCAATTAAACAAACCTTGACGACACAATACACAGAGAATTATTGTTACTAGTAAATAATGCTTAAGTATCTAATAACAAATTATTTATCGACAATAATAATAAGACTATTATCGCTAAAGAAAGAAGTCTAGATACGGCTCTGGTTGAAGAATCCGCAAGCAAATCAAATTCTCCTAGCACCAAAACTTCAAATATTAGACCTTAACGAAATATCAATATGAATGGCTGGCAAAGCAAACTAATTATCGTAAAGCTATCAACGCTCACCTTGTTATCTTAAGTTGCTGCCGAAGACCGATAAAAGCGTTAAAGAGTCCCGAAAGCGTACCACTGTATCATAAAACAAACACTTGACAATCCTGTGCTGGTGCTTATCGCAATTTTTTATTACACTACCACGGGTAAGGAGTTGACGCGTTCCAAAACATAAAATTTCAAGATAAGACGGTGTTGTTTGTTTGAGTGACGATCGAGACGTCCGCTCCGCGCGCCGATCGGGGACGGAATGCGTTGACACGACGCTGTGCGACACTTCACATGCGCCTGAGTTGATGCCTGTACTATGAAACTTAGGGAGTGTGTTGATCTTCTAAGTTATTGTGCTATTGATTGATTCCAATCAAATTTAGCTAAAGGTAATTTGATCTGCAATAACGGTAAGCACTTCGAAATATTAGTGAATTAACTGAAGAAGCTTTTAAAATCTCAATTTGTTTAGGTTAAATGCAATCAGATAAAGATGATGAAACTAACAAGAATAACGTTGTTCCTAGCAGGGATGCAAGTTTGATAACTGTTAACGTAATAAAACTAAAGATAGCGGAGACCCTGAAATAAACAGGCCTTGACAGATTTAATGACCAAAAGATACAAGACAGTTTTTTAAATGTATAATATGACATAGCAACATCAGCAAAAACAAACATGCACGTATTCGATTTGCAATCAATCGATATGATTGGAAAATTATGAATGATTTCGAAGAAATTAAATATAAACGGAGAATAGATAAGGATACTCATATGGTAGTGCATTGAATTTTAAACAAGGGGTGATAAGTGGCTGATATGACCGTGTGAACTGAAGAAGGGTAAATAAAATAATCAAGTTTTCTGCTGATCTGGAAAAAAGACATTACACAGATATAATGGATTACCTTCAAAAGCTAAAAAATAGACAACTGACAAACTATTCCCACCAGAAAAAGAGAAGAAGATGAAACACCATAAAAGCAGCTTTAAAGGTATTATATATGCAAAGGTATATCTTTTCATCATTATGACAGTGACAGTGGTCTTTCAAATTAAAAAAATACAATTAGGAGCTAAGTAATTACTTAAAACATGACAAGACAATCGTTAAAGCATTTGGGAACAACGGTAAAAAAAAAATCAAGCCGATATGAAAATCTACATTGTTTAAACTTAAATTACTTCTGATAACCTGAATTTCATAAATAAGTCACGACTTCACGAGGACAATTTTTGATGAGGTAGACATTAACAACCCAAAGTCAGACTCAAATTGACACATTGACAAGTTGAAAATCTTATTCTGATTCAATAATGAATTATAATTAATCGATCATATTAGGATAGAGAACGACATTGACAGAAGTGCATTCAATCAAGTTAGACAAGGTTGTAAAAGTTGTTTCTGAAGTTCAAAATCACGACTCCTAATGACAATGTGTGAAGTACAAACAAAGAATATAACACTCATATGCGACTTAATTATACTTTAGTTACTGATATGACATTTCGTAATATGGTTAAAGATTCATCCCGGAAATTATTTGGTGATTATACATTAAGCAAGGGCGTCGCTTACCAACATTTCAGTTTGAAAAGAATGTTCCTAAAACGTCACAGAAATATTTATTACTAGCTTTTGAAAGGCAGAAAGTGTAAGTAGAAAATTGTTCTTAAGGAAGATACCATCTGGATAAAAAGTATCCTAAGTATGTGCTATTTCAGGAGTGTGATAAAGTAACAAGCACACAAATATACATACGCCCCCTTTATAAAATTAGTGAGAAATAATGTGATTGTGATGGTGACTTGCCTATAATGTGAAGCATGGTGGCGGTAGTGTAAAGAAATAAATAAACCAACTGAAAAAAGGAAAATTTTTGCAGTTTCAAACTGTGTTAATCTGGGAAATAGAAGTCGCACCAGAAATTTTGGAAGTGGATATTGATAACCTACATAAGCCAATTAAAAAAAAAAGGAATATAGTTTGACAGAGCTTGGGAGAAGAGAATATATTGTGCCAAGCCCAAGTAATATGAGACAAGGGCAAGATATATATATATAGATTATAGGATATAGTTTTGGCAGTAAAGTATTGAAGCAAAAAAAAAAGTTACTTTCTGCCTTTGCCGATAAAATTTACCAGAATTGTAGTACTTTTTCCTATGATACACTTTTTAAGTAAAAATATAATAGGTAGATATACTGCGAAAAAGCTACTATCAATTATTGATTTTAAAAACATTTGTATTAAACGTAAAGCCAATGTAACAGCTAAAGAAGGTGAAGAAAAAAACGTAATAAGTGCTACCTACAGGGCAGCAGGTGTATAATAAATACTAAATTGACAACGACACTGGAGTGGCAGGAGTCATGAAAGCATTTATTAAAGAAACAAAATAGTTTTAAGTTGTTTTTCTAAGTAAGGAAAAACAGGTGGGGTTAACAGTAATTGCTAGTTGGATGTTGATAAGAGAATGCTTATAAATTGAGTTTAACGTATTTTCTAGTGACATGTGACAGGATGATAGCAGCTTTAAATAACTAATGATATTGTTAAGCATACGGGTGAGATATCTACACTAATATTATAAAGAGGTAAACTTTTGTTTTTGTTTGTTTTGTTTGTTGGAGGTAAAGGTAGGTCTGAACAAACTACTTTCAGTAGGATTCTAGTAGAAAGCTGCTTTATTCCTGAGTGACAAAGGCTATATTTTATGTATGCGAGCAAAGCCGCAGGCAAAAGCTAGTCGGATATATATATCGATTGAAAAGAATTAATCAATGATAACTAAATTGTTGATATGGAATTTGATAAAGGTAATTAATAAAAAAGATGAAACAAAATCTTATAAAAAAATATTATGGGAAATTTGTCAAAAACCTTCAGTAACGTCATATAAGAGGTATGTATTCAATTGTAAGTCATTACTTATTAGAAAAGTTAGAGATAAGATAAGATAAAAGAAGAGTCACAAAACCATCAAGGCCCACTGTCACCAGACGTGTAGCTTCACATACGCGTATTCGACATTATACGCTCCGTGTACGCCTGCGTGAAGCTTACTTATAAAAGCGGCTTAGCCAGCGTGAAAGTTCCTCCACATACACTTAGTACCTCCGTTATACCACGTAGAGTTTCGTAAAATCTGTTCTTAGCGGATATTATCTACGCTCTTTAAAGCAAAATTTTGAGTTTGTATGTGTTATAGTTTCAAAAGCCGTGTACGCACGTACGAACAAATTTGTTGCGTTGCATGATACGCAACAACTTGGTTCGCACGTGTGTACCACTAACAAACATCGAACACTGTGTTCGTTAAACTTGTTTGCGGCGATCTATTTGTATGTTCCGTATGGATTCTTCATGAACCAATGCGAACACCAAAAAACTTTTCGCTACTTTAAAATCGGCCACTTCCAACGACGCCGCCAGGGCTATTAAGAGTGTTCACGACTGTTGTTCGCGAACTTGATTCGAACTATGTTCAGCCCCCCTAGCGAAGTTACAACCGTTTCGCTTGCGCCGAACGCTTCGAGTTGACCGCGCCGCCAATTCTTTTGTTCCGACCACGTGACTGAGCGTTAAGATGACGTCATTCCCGTACATTTGAAGCTTTTTACAAGCGTTAACTATTGCAGATTAGCAACTTGGCTAGGGGTAAAGGTTCGTGTTCGAATATGCCGTCCATACGTACAAACCAAATGTTCAAGTTTAGTGTTTCTGTTCGCTATGTTCGTGTTCGTACGGCTTAAGATTTTGTGATTAATCGGCAAGTGGTATTTCGCTTTTAAGTATATAGTAGATGGCAACGAAGCAGCAGCGTCGTGCCGTGGTGTCGTTATATCTTTTTAACACGCTTATATTAGCTTCACCTGTACGTTTGTAACCAATGCCTTTGAGCTCGATTTTGCCCAACTTAGGGCGATCAGATTTTCTTCAAACTTTGCACACCCATCAAAGACTGATGACAATACAATAATCCGTTCTTTTTTAGTGAAAAAATAAAAATATAGTTTAAAAAAACTAAAAAAACACGCTTTCATAGCATATCAAACTAAAAAGTGTAAAATAATTTTCAATATAGGTAGAAAATAATACCTAATATTGAACGAAAAATATTAATATCATTGTGAAAAAAGCGTGGGGTGCTCGATTTACGAAAAATATGGCACAAAGCGCCATACATTCTACTTATATTGAAAATTATTTTACACTTTTTAGTTTGATATGCTTTGAAAGCAAGCGTGTTTTTTAGTTTTTTTAAACTATATTTTTGTTCATTGTAAATCGATTTAACCGTAAACTCATAAACAGAAAGCAAAACAATCGAACGATCTAAAACGTCGCTGATACATTGGTACAGGTGCGTTTAGTTTACACAGCGCTTTCAGGCAGGACAGTGTCGAGTAGCGAGAACAGTGCAACAGTGCACGTGCACCCAATTTTGTTGATATGCTGATTTTTATGTACTGTGACTGCTGCGCTACTTTTGAAAGAAATGGTTGTGATGTTTGCATGTATTAGGTTGGAATTTAATTTTGTTTTATAGGTTTGTCAATTTTTGTTTCTTTATTTCTGGAAACCTTGTTCCTTTTAAAACTAAGACAACCTTACAACATACCACAGTGAAAGATTCACAGTCATACGTGAGAGCGAGAAAGAGGGATGCTATATAGAGTGTATAGCTCCGTCCCTCATTAACATTTCAGTTTAGGTCGTCAAGATGAGAATATTACTCTCGTTTTTTTGGGAATATGTGTATCCGTCAAAATATGAGGGGCGATAAAATTGACTTATTCCTATCTTTCAACCTAGCCATTAGCCATCCACACCCAAGTTGGCAGGTTGAGAATTTTATATGCCACCTTCCAACCTACTCCAAGACTCATGAGTGGTTTTGTGTACCTATGTAAAGAGCGGCGAAAATTATCTTTGCCCGGAGCGGCTAATTAGCTAGATCGGGGCCTGAATACGTGTAAAAAATGTCATTTATTTCGAACATGTTCCCCTGGGAATTAAGTCCCGTTCCAGTGAAAATTCCCGTCAAAACCGGTCCAGCCATTTTGGAGATTTGCTGGAACAAAGAGGCAGACAAAAAATGCCAAAGGTATCGAATATACTTTTTTAGGAATTTTGTAAAATAAAAATAGATTGGTATTACAGACTTAATTTTATTTATACGTACATCAATACAAAATTAAGTCTGTTTGATATTATAAAGAAGGAAAAATTGTATTTGGGTGTGTGTGTATGTTTGTAATGAATAAACTCAAAAACTACTGTGCTGATTTTTTTTTAAATTGTTGATAGGTTCGCGCTTGACCGCTATCTCACCTGATGGAAAGCGACGATGCGGTCGACGATGGAACGCGCTTTTCAAAATTTTGAAAATTTCAAAAATTCTTTCACCATTGGAAATCTACATTCACCCTGAGTAACATAGGCTATATTTATTGCGCATGCGAAGCCGGACGGGCCGCTAGTAGCAGATGTAGATGGGCGTGGGAGCCATGATACTTCTGAAGATGTCAGAGAGTGTCAGTCTCATAACAAAAACCTATTGATGAAAGAGCAACAGCATTCCTCGTGGGGAACTACATCACATCATCGACATTATGTCACGTCTCAGGAACTCTTACAAACACAATAGACCCTTTTATCAATCGACCTTTTATTTTTAGTTAGGATATATAGAATAGAATAGAATAGAAATACTTTTATTCAGTACAGACACAGCACGGTTATACAAGGTGTAAGGGACAGCCCTCCACAAACTTTAAGGGCTTGCTCAGTAGACGAAACTGAAAAACCCACCATATATTTTTTTTCAGGAAACGAAAAAAAGGTCCGCCTCACCATACAAAATTATTAACTTGATTGGACAGTTTTTATGGAGAAGCTGAATTTTTTTTTGTTTCCTTAAAACAGCATTCAAACTGCACTTAAACTGCAATTTGCAGTTGGATTGCAGTTGAAATGCGGTCCGTCTGTTTAGACCCTTAATGTTCTAAATAGCTTTGATTGCGGATGATATGTCCAAACATTTTTAAGATTCGCAGTTTTTGCACGATTGATGAAAGTCTTTGTATGGCATAATGGAATACTACGCGCAGTTAACGATTCGAACGAGCTCGATCCGGACGATTACCGGACGGCCGGAAACACAATAGACCGTTGAAATCTACCGCTCGCATCTAACGTACTTATTTTCTTATCAATTAGACAGCCGATTAAATCACAACACGGTGTCGTAATTACTAGTCAGGTAGTATTTGAACATGTGATTAGTGAGATAGTAGCGATTATCGCAGGTTGAGTAACAGGTGAGGAAAAGTTTATCTTGTTTTGAACTTCTTACGATTAAATGTTTATGTTCTGATAGGCATTGAGTCGCATGATCTATTAATATGTATAAGCTGGAAAAAACTGGGTAAGTGTGAGTATAATTCAATTCCCGAATGGAATCTCAAAGTATTTTCTGAATCGCAATATAAAAGTTTTTTTTGTGACATGACAACAAATTTACTGTTTTCAGGTTAATTCCTATACCTGTCTTATAGGAGCTTGCATCATGCCACATTTCAGGTCTAGGTCAATGGAAAGTACCCTATGAATTCTGATTTACTCGAGAGTGTTTTTTTTGGTGTGGAAAATCATCCAATGACAACCCCCGCTCTTGGGCGGAGCAGGAGATAGTGTCAGACTCTTACTGACTAAAAAACCCACCCTGTTCCTTCAAGCCTTCATACCGGGGCTCGAGTTCCCTTTCGGATAACTCTGGCCCCAGTAGGCTTCGACCCGGCTGGGCTGCTGTTGCTAGATAAGCCGAAGTATCTTTTTTCTAATTATTACAAGTTTGTTTTTTTTACAGCATCAAGAGTTCGCAGACCTGAGTACATATTTTTAATTTCAGCTTGATACCTCCACGCGTAAAAGAAGCTCATAAAAGGTCTTGACAGACAGACAGGCGGACGAACTTTTGAGATACGGAACCCTAAAAAATATGGCCACAATGAAATTAATGCATAGACCAGCTGCCTTATTATGACGTGAAAAAAATTACTGAATAAATTTTCGTAAAGCCGACCAGTAACATAATGATGACACGGCATAATGTTTATTACAACTGGAGAATTATATATATATACGTCCACTGTTGGACATAGGCCTCCCCCAAAGAGACTTCTCCATCTCTCTCTATTATACAAGGTGTAAGGGACAGTCCTCCACAAACTTTAAGGGCTTGCTCAGTAGACGAAACTGAACAACCTTCCACAAAAAAAAAATTTCAGGAACCGAAAAAAAAACAGCCTCACCGTACAAATTGTCCAATCAAGTTTATCATTTTGTATGGTGAGGCTGATTTATTTTTAGAATAAATTTTCGTAAAGCCGACCAGTAACATAATGATGACACGGCATAATGTTTATTACAACTGGAGAATTGTACTTTGATTCACTTATTACTCTTACCTAGTTAGAGTATGATAGGTGATCTTTTTATGGCATTTTAACGGGAAGATTTACTGTGTAAATATTACATGTCTACCCAGATTCGACTAAATCGGGTTTTATCATCATCATGTCAGCCATAAGACTTCCAACGTTAAACATAGCTTTTCTCAATAAAGTGACCTAATCAACTTGCCGGATAGAGCCCCGGTGACCTACGGCGCGCACTGTTCCCGCGCGCCTCAAGGAGTTGTCAGCAACAGCAGGGACCCAGCCGGGTCGAAGCCTACTGGGGCCAGGGTTATCCGAAAGGGCGCTCGAGGCTAGAAGGCTAGAAGGAATGGGGTGGGTCTTTTGTCAGTAAGAGTCTGACACTATCTCCCGCTCCGCCCAAGAACGGGGGATGTCATTGGATGATTTTTTCCCACCATAAAAAAAAGCCCCGGTGACCTTTCTTCTCTTTAAAATGACAAGGACAGAAAGTGTTTTAATGACACAGAGTATTATGCAACCTATTGCTTGTCCAATGTACTACAGGGTGATCAATAGCTGATCCATTTTATCCATCAGTTTTATCATTAATTGATAACCTACAAGAACCGTACATCTGTTTGTTAGTTATAACTGGATTCATTTATTAATTACCATGTTGTTAATTTTCTAGAGCCTATATATTCGCTTAGACTGTATGTGCGCCTTCGTTTATGTGTTCATTCATAGGTCATTTTTTAATCTAGTGCGGTTTCTAGTAATCTAAATTAAATAAACACTAACACAATAGGTTCTGTTCCTAGTGCAGAGCATGCATAGAGTGTGACTTGTTTGCTGGGAGATGGATATATGTGTGTCGTGATGTCTGAGGTTTTGTGAGAGATGGATGAAAAATAAGTAAACGTTGTTATTTGGTTTTGTGGGATATTTTATTTTATATTAGTGGTAATGTATATGTTTTCTTCAATTTTTTTTAGTTTCTTCTTTTTTTTCTTGTTTCTGTACAACATTAGTTTAGACTGTAATGGTGTATGAGTAAATTGTAAATAAAATAGAGACAGGAAATAGTCGCGCACGTCCTCCTTGAGTGCATGATCGTTACTGAATATAGGAGTATGCGAAATCTTAAATTAGGATCATCGAATTCCTTAGTTCTTCTAACAAACTTAGTGGCCTGATCTGCTTCTAGAGGTGGGCTGGATGAAATGAATGCAGCTACGGTTCATGTACGATGGTACGTCATGGACTGAGTGCGGACATTTTTTTTTGCCCTTAGCGTGGCATAAAGCAGATTTAAATCATGATGAGTATAGCCGAAAGAAGTCTACAGCTGGGCATAGGCCTCCAGTGCCGTAATTAGCACTTTATACGCACGGTGCGAGCTAACTAGTAATAACTACACCCTTAGAAATACGTACAAACAAAAGGGACTTCAAATGAAAACTTTACGCCTCTCAAGGGACTGCGCCCTGTGCCTAAGCCCCACTGGCACCACCTTAGTTACGGCACTATAGACCTCCCCAAGAGACACCACAAAGACACATTCTGTATGTCTCGCATCCATTGGATTTCGGCAACCCTCATCAGGTCATCTGTCCACCATATGGGAGGCCTGCTTCCAACTCTGCATCTTCTGGTACGTAACCCCCACTCCAGAACAATTTAGACTTCATCGACCATCTATACTGCGAAAAATGTACCATGCCCACTACCACTTAAATTTGGCAAATATAAATATGAAATGATAAATTAGATTCAAGAATCTTTATGTGCCTTTACTGTCTTACTGAATCAGCATTAACATAAAATAGGGACAATATTATTTTGTGATAAATGATAAATGGTATTTATTTTGAAAATAGGTTTAAAAAAACACTTTTACACGTCAATTTAGTTTTCAGAGGCCGTTGTTTCCTAGGTGACTGACACACCGAAACAAAATCAGGGGTCAAAGTCTCTTTTAAAGTCCATACAGCCATGTAATATAATGGTCAAATCATATGAGAACCAAGCAGATTAGTATCTCAGATGGTCTTTTGAAGAAAGAACCCCACAGATTTGAGTCACAGAATAGATAGGTACAGAAGTCAATCTACATACAAAGCGCGCTCGAGCAACGCACACATAGACACCGCTCACAGACATGATGCCTCGGTCGCGTCTCGGATCACTCGTCGAACAATTCCGGCTCAAACGCTCATTAGTGTGCGTCCACCGAGCGTAGGTATAAAAAGTGAAGTACATACATGAGATTGTCTTCTGTGCCTATCTATTTTGTGTTTGAGTGGACCAGTCAGTGCAAGCATTTTTTCAGTATTCGTGTAGCTCAAACTTAGGACTAACTTATGACCTGATCAATATACTGAAAATTATGCTTTTGATTGCGATTGCATTCATTATGCGTACAGCTAAGGAGTGGAATTCTTTGCCGGAGTCTGTGTTTCCTGATAGGTACAACTTAGAGATCTTTAAATCAAGAGTGAATAAGTTACTTCTAGGCAAGAGTGCTCCATCGTCGACAACATCATCGCTTACCATCAGGTGAGATGGTGGTCAAAGGCGAGCCTATCAATAAAAAAAAAGTGTAAACATAATATAGGGACAAAATTATTCTGTGGCCTGATCAATATACTGAAAATGCTTTTGACGTCGATTGAGTCAGCCAAAAATCAAAATGAGGAATCTATAGCCCGATTCACGTAATCAAACCCGTAACGATATCGTAGTAATCGTTTAGACCATTTCCGCATTCACATCCATCCATCGAGTTGGTACGACGCCTCGGCTCTTCGGCCAAACGACTTTAAAATCGCGATTTTAAAGTCGTTTGGTCGAAGAGACGATTTTAAAAAAAATAGCTGTATTACACTATCTTATAGGTAGAATACTTATGAATGTAACTGGAAATAAGTCGTCGATAGATCGTTTAATTTCGAGCCAGTTTAGTTGTCGTTCTATCCAATCTCGATTATGGAACACGTGAATACTGATTTTGGATAGAACTTCGATCGAACGACTATAAAACTTCAACGATATTTGGCTTGTTTGATTTTACGTAAATCAGGCTACTGGCTACTGGACTCTTGTACAAACGCTAAATCGTCCGTCCATATATATTAATCGTGATATCATAACGGTATAGCTTACAGTTCATCGCTTATCAGTCGACCGTTCGTCCTCTGGCAACCTTGTCGATCGCTAGCGTTTAGGTGATACGAGATAGTACACGGTCCACTCACGTTATCTGCTTGTAAAGTTCCTACCAGACAGTATTAGACCTCCTCTTTGGAGAAGGGAGTGGGCCGTGGATATTGGTTGGGTGTATAATAATATAAAATATTAGTTTTTGCCCTCGGTTTCGCTTGCGTACATAATATATATATATATATATATAGCCTATGTCACTCAGGAATAAAGCAGCCTATCGGTGAAAAAATTTTCGCAGTCGGCCTCCCTAGCCAAGTTACTAATCTGCAATCGTTAACGCCTGTAGAAAGCTTCAAACATACAGGAATGACGTTATCTCAACGCTCAAGTGGTCAGAACAAAATAATTGGCGGCGCGACCAACTCGTAACGTTCGGCGCAAGCGAAACGGTTGTAACTTGGCTAGGGGGGGGGCGTACTTTCAGAGATTACCTCCTACAAACAAAAAAACAAACTACCTCTTAATAATATTAGTGTAGACTAGCTGAACCAGCGAACTTTGTACAGCCTGATATAGTCAACTGATTGCGATGACACAAAGCTCAAGTATATATAACTATCAAGTCAGTGGCGTAACTATACAATCTGAGGCCCGTGGCTAAATAATTCGATAGGGCCCCAAAAAATGATCACGTTGTAATTTGTTTTGGATAAATCACTGGTGTAGTGAAATTATTCTTTATTATTTATTAGTTCTCTAATAGGTACACGAAGATTTTTTTATTTTGTCTCTGAACGTGGCTTCCCGGTAGCGTAACTATAACTTACCAAGCTGGCAAAATACCATGGGAAATTTATACTATTCGAAATTATTATAATTCACTTAGACTTTTTTTTTTATCTGTTATAAACTAGTACTTGACTGCGATCCCGCCTGATGGTAAGCAGTGATGCAATCGTTGATGGTGAGGCGCACTAGTTTATTAAGAGCCTATTCACTCTAGCCTTGAAGACACCCAAATTATAATCGGACGGGAAGACCGCAGCAGGCATCATAATTCTTACTTATTTTTGTTAAAATATTAGGTCAATTCTTTTGTAATCGCGATCCGTCAGATCGGGGGCCCCACTAGGCCAGGGGCCCGTGGCATTTTGCCAGCCTTGACACCCTATAGTTACGCCACTGATCAAGTTACACACAATTTTAATGTCTAAAAGTTATCTACTTCAATTTACCATTTACGAGATGCGCGCACAACTAAAAGCTTATACAGATTGATTATATGTATAGATATGATCAAGGTTAAACATAGTACACTGTATATGCCTAGGTAATGAGTTATACAACTATGTAACGAACCCAAGTTTCTAATTAACGTATACACTAATTAATTTTACGAGCGGCTAGCCTGCTGTATTTTTCCTTATGTACTCAGGCTTACCAGTTATGAGATGAGGACAATCAATATTAGGATTTATAATCACTTCCGTGTTAATCAATGCTTAGTAATACATAACGCTATAAGTATAATTGTAAGTTGTGGAGAAAGGGGAATAAAACTTTTCCAATACATTGCTAGCATGTATTTTTTTTTTGCTTTTCGCTAAAAGTGAAACCTAGGCTATATAATAATAATATAATATAATATTGCACAACTATTACACAGCGCCGTCTGGTCCCAAGCTAAGCAGAGCTTGTGTTATGGGTACTAGACAACTGATAAACATACTTACCTATATATTTCTAAATACATACATATTATAGATAATTACACCCAGACACAGAACAAATGATCGTGCTAATCACACAAACATTTGTCCTGGGTGGGAATCGAACCCACGACCTCCAGCATAGCAGTCAGGGTCATTAACCACTAGACCAACAGGTCTGTATGTCTGATATACTAATGATAAATCAATTACAAAAAGAATTATGTCTACCATCCGTAACCAAACAAAGTTAGTTAGCAACATAGTTTTAAAATACGGTCTCTTTTAAGTTTTTGAACGCCTTAGATAAATCACCACAAGGAGTTTCGTCAGTGAGAAACACGTTGCTTGCTACTACGTTTAAAGGCGTTAAATACATGCATGTAAATTGTTTTTAATATGCTAGATTAAATATTTTTTACCTCTGGCGAACTAAAATTGAAGAATTTAAACAATATCTTCATCAACGTCGAAGTTATAAAGCTTCAAAAGTGATGATTAGAAAGAGAAGTCCGACATGGACTCTGACGTCAATATCCACCACGCCCGATTAGACGAGAGACAGATAAAAGTTAAATAATGTTAGGTTATATTTCCTTTGAGTTTGTATTCTTGCTTAGTATTAAATTTTGCATGCTTAGAACTATTTGATGTAAAATGTGCCACTTACCAAATACCAGTCTCTAAAACTAAGTCCACAGTCTCAGGTAACTCTAATCGGAAGCCTGGAAAGTAAAAATAATATGGTTATTTATATAGTTATACCAATCATCACCAGAGCTCCCAGTGCTAGGTTGTTTTACATTAACGCGATCTACACGTTTATGACGTTCGGCGCTCCCATTGGCTCGTTTCAAGCTCTTAACCAATCAGAGTGATTCGCGGTAAACGTTTCGATCGCGCTGACGTAAAAACAACTCGCGCTAACGCCTCAGAAATCGAAATAGGTAGAGTTTGAAGAAGCAAGATAGAGTTGATAATAATACACACACATAACAAAACGTTATGTAGCTTTATAATGTTCCCACTGCTGGGACTCAAGCCTCCTCTCTAGGAGAGGAATTGACCGTAATCCACCACGCGGGCCCAGAGCGGGTTGGTGGATGTCACATGTCTTCGAATTTTTGGTTCTAAGGCATGCCGGTTTCCTCACAATGTTTTCCTTCATCGTTTTAAGAGCAGTCCACTAGACGTACGGCATTGTGCCACCCTTACATGTTGGACATCCCACCCGTACGTACAACGTAACTGTTTTGCAAACACATTCATTATACGTAGAGCTAAGGAGTGGAATTCCTTGCTGGAGTCTGTGTTTCCTGATAGCTAAAACCTAGGGGTCTTTAAGGGCTATATTTCACCGACACACCATAACGGTGCAACCAGTTGCGCTGCCATGGTGTTCCGGTAAAATATAGCCCTAACCTACCAAACTAGACACCATGTAGACACAAGAGTTGCCACACGTCTAAGCTGGTCGCGCCACCAAATTGGTTGCGCAACCAAACGGACACCAGGTGAGTAACTCTTTAGAGAGCTGTTTACATTTTGTTGGTAGCGGCGAATGGTCGCGCCGCCATGGTGTCTCAATGAAACGTAGCCATAAGTCAAGAGTGAATAGGTTGCTTCTGGGCAAACGTGCTCTCTCGTCGACCACATCATCGCTTACCATCATGTGAGAGAGTGGTTAATCGCGAGCCTAAATAAAAAAAAAGACAGTGGTGATGAACTAAATGGTGAAATATGAAAGGTGTTCTCTTACCATCAGTGATTATCCTCTGGATGATGCTGGCCATGTCTTTCACCTCAGCTGCGTAGAAGTTATCACCGGTGTACGGACTTATACCTAAATCTGAACACGATACTGTTAAGGTTTTATTGTTAGAAAAACAAAAAAAAATAATTCCTGTGAAAAGGAGCCTGTGGCTGAAGTAATAACAGCCGCACGGGTCTATGTCCGAGGTTAAGCAACTCTAGTCGAGATCGATCTTCGGATAGGTGACCTTAACATATAGTCTTAACATACCGAGATTGCCTTGGAAAGTATGTTAGGCCGTTCTGGCTGTCATTTTTATAAATCTTTGTAAGTTTTTAAGAATAGCAGGCCAATACGTTGGTCTGACCAGATCCACACTGCTCTTGACTCTACGGTACATAATGCCCTTCACACCGCCAGAGACAGAAACAGATGGCGGAATATCGTACGAATGAAAGTGATGAAACAAGCAGGTCATGACCGTCAGCATTGAGGAGACGTATGACGCAAGGAGGAGGACGGATAGTCGGAAGCCAGGAAATCTGACATTAGGATGTCAGATAGATCGTCGCTCCAGATAAAGTTTTGGTCTTCATCTGCTATCGATTAACCTTTCAATTGTGATAATTACAGACACAATTGAAAGACAATAGGTGCGAGAACGCCGGCGTTCGCTTGGGGTTTAATGAATTAAATTGAAAAGGTTAGGTAGATTATTGATGCAAGGAAACTTATTTGCCACAAAAAGTTACACCCTATAATTTGGAGAGGGGATTCTCCAATTGTATTTCAATGTATTCGTATAAGGCAGGTGTTGTTATAATCTAACGGCATAGCATTATCATGTTTATAATGTTTCCTATGCTCAGACTCAGATCTCCTATCTAAGAGAGGGAAGGAGTAAAGGGCCCACATGCCAGATAAACTGTGGGCCAAAGCAGCATATAGTTAGCGCTCTGTTGAGGTCGTGGCAGATCACGAAGGATGGCGTGACGAACTGAACAGATTCCACCAAAAATGTCAAGAGGAAGCCCGGGCGCGCAAAAGATAGTATGAGTGGAGGGACGCCTTTGCCCAGGAGTGGGACAGAACAAGATAACAAAAAAAAAACTTCGTTTTCTAAGTTAGTTGGTTCTACGATTACTGCGCGATGGTTCTTTCTAGGAAATGCCGATTTCCTAATGCTTTTTCTCTTCACCGTTTTGAGAGCAGTCAACACGAATTAAATTACTCAAAGAAAAGCACGTACCTAGGTTTGAACCCACGACGTATAACTCCAAAACCAGTACCTACTTAATATCAGGGTATTAACGACAAACCCCGGAACTCCTGGTAGTTTAAGAGCACAGATATTATTTAGAGACCTGTCAAACTTGCGTCACCCAAGTAATAGCTGATCATTACTCCATCAGCTAAGAGCTAAGTAAACTGCTCATTTCCTGGACGTTAATAAATGACTGCGGTAAATAGTAATTATTATTAGTCCTTAGTGTTTTTTCTTACTATTAAAACTGTCGCAATGTGCTGGTGTTTGTCATAATTACAGATTTAAATAGTTCTACAGTAATTTTGCTGACGAGGTGGTTATTGAAGACCTATTATAAACCTTGAAAACCCCCAAATTATAATCGGACGGGAAGACCGCAGCAGGCAAACTGTTCCAGTTCTTCGACGTACGCGGTATAAATGACGAGGCGAAACGCTTATTCCGGAAGTGTGTTGAAAAACGTCGTTAGATACCCGTGGAAAGTTTGTCACTGCAGTACTCGGCTCCATAACAATCTCGCCAACGGTTCGAGCGAATTCAGTCCCGGTCACAATGACCAACTTCTCCAGTTGTATCAAAATGCACTATTATCACACCGTCCTACTCCACGTGGACCTTAATACAAATAGGTTGTAATAGCAAGTGGTTGAGTTGTTGCAATTGCTATAGTTACAGGCGCTTATAGACTACTTTTTTTCGAGTTGCTCTAAAACTGCAGAAACATGGGTGGGTTTTTGGTCAGAAAAAGTCTGATATTCCCTTTCGTTCCATCCAAAAAAACAACTTAAAACAAAGAGTAACATACATACACACGCATACATATAAAAAAAGTGCAATCATATTTTATCAGTGTGACTATTGAATTTTAGACAAAAACCTCAAGTATATTCTACCTGAGCACACATTTTTTAAACTGTGTCATATAGTATTCAGGGAAGAAAAGTACCCAGTGGCGGACAAATAGTTTTTTCAATACCCTTACTCGGAAACCAGCTCTTATCCCACCGCTTACTGGCACACAATGGGCTGGTTTCCGTACCAGTGCAGAAATAAGTTTAGTAATAAGTTTAGTACCCAGCAGCGCTTGAGCAAATTAATTGATATTAATTCATTAATACAATTATTATGTTTCTAGTTACGGTATTCGAAAGGTAAATAAAGTAAGTACAAACACAATGTAAATAGTTCTTGATAAATAAATGAATTGTCAAAGGATACAGTTGAGCATATCCAGCAGTGAGCCGGGATGGTCGGGCGGCGGCGGCGGCGGCGGCACGGAGCGCGCGCCCGCCACCGCGCGCAGCGTGTACGCGCGCACGTACTCCTTGCGGATGTCGTGGAAGCGCGCGTAGTACGTCGGCAGCGAGAGGTCCTTGCTACACGCTTCGGGGTGCAGGCATTGTCTAGGGAGAGAAGAAAATATATCATTAATTCATCATCATCATCATTTCAGCCAGAAGACGTCCACTATTGGATATAGGTCAAGTGTCGCCACAATGAGCGGTCCTGTGCGTCCTGTATCCATCGGATTCCCGCAACCCTTACCAGGTCATCGGTCCACCTTTTTTATATGGTGGGCAAAAATCATCCAATGACAACCCCTGTTCTTGGGCGGAGCGGGAAATAGTGTCAGACTCTTACTGACTAAAAGACCTACCCCGTTCCTTCGTTGCCTTTCATACCGGGGCTGAGCCTTCCTTTCGGAAACAGTCCTTTGGCCCCATTAGACTTCGACCCTGCTGAGCCCCTACGGTTGCTGACAACTCCTTGAGGCGCGCGGGAATAGCACGCGCCTTTAACTACTTAGGTATGCCACGGCTTGCTTTTTATTCTGAACAAGGTCCTATAGTTCTACGAGCGGAGCCACAGTAAAAAACTATTTTAAATAAATACAATACAAAACCCATAGAAAAACTCCCAATCCATATTCTTTTCACTCCAAATCTCCATTTTCCACAAACACCACCATTATATCCAACTGATGTAACAAATAATGATCATTATCATAGATCACTTCGCATAATTATGTCGAAGTCATCACATGTGACCTCTGAACGGTATACGGAAACAGTTTTGTTCGAGTTTAGGGAAACTAAATAATGTATGAGTCGCTTTTGTGTGGGTGTCCATTGTTGTGGGCGATACGGGAAAGAATAAAGTATGTAGAAATGTAGATTAAAGATACTGAAATCTAGAAAGTATATTTTAAGCTATTGCATAGCTTCTATCGCGGGCCTTGAGCGTGGAGACTGAATCCAGAAATTCCGTTACGAAAATAACCTAACACCCCCCTCTCATTTGTTTTCTTATCGATCACCACGCTTAAAAAGTGTAACTTCAATTAATTTCAAAGAAAAAAAAAAACAAAGGAAAAAAAATACTGCTTAAATAAAATAAATAAATAATTATAATTGCATAAGTTAATAAAAAATTATATGCAAAAGCTTTAACGCGGCAGTACCCGAGTGCCACACGTCATTTTTTTTTATTTTTTGTGGTGATAGTATATTTTTATATTGTATATTTTATTGTTTTATTTGTACTTTTCTTTTTTTTCCTTTCACTGTTACACACGGTGTCCACATCTCTTTTTTTCCAATTCTCCTTTCGCAGGTAAGTTTCGGAGATTTCTGTGGAAATAAGAATCAAGTACCTTTTTTTCTGTTTCCGTCTTCTTTTCTTTTATTATATAAGTGTACATGAATTGTTAAATAAATAAATCTGTTGTCAAATCATTTTCTTCTTAGCGTGTCGATGGCAAAACTAGTTAAATTCCTTGCCTGGCCCACTGTTCGGCCACGGCAATGCCGTCCACTGATTAGATCCCTACGTGAACAGTTAACAGGGCACGTGATGCAGGGTGGAAGGTGAGACAAGGTCTACGGCAGACGCCACACAAACACTAAAGGTCGGAACCGTCCAAAAACCGCCATCGTTGGAGATTTTCTTTGCTACGGTCAACCTGAGTGTGGAGTCGAGTTTTCCAAGTTGGCCATGGCAACTTGTGTCCAAGAGAGTAGTCATGAAGTCAAATCATTAGGATTGAAGGCAATAGAAGGCAGCCAGAGCTTCAGAAATCAGTTAATCTTACAGCAGTTTTAACAAAGGATATCCTGCTACCCAGTTTATTTATTTATTTAAAACTTCATGCAACACAAAAGTACGAAGCTGGACATAAAAAAATGCCCTGCATTATCCTAAAGCACCTATGGTATAAGTATAGCCAAGTACCCTCGCTATAAAATCGTGACGTGTGAAAGTGTATAATGGAAACGGTATGCTGAACAGTTCTTATTATGTTTGCCGGATGTGGACAGATTGGAATCGAGTTTTGACGCTTTCAAACGCTTTTATCATTATGCATGACCTGGGGCAGGTATTGTTCAGTATGAGAGTGAATTTTAATGTTTTAGGGACACACTCTTACAGGGTTTGTTTAATTACCTGCCTTCGATTTATGCTAGAACTACACTGCGCACACGTGGTCCACACACGCCGATCTGGGCGCGTCGGTCTCCATACATTTTATATGGAAACTAGACTTGTAGAGCTACACTAGATCCACGCCACGCGAAGTCATACTACATAAAAATCAGGCGTGTTACACGAGTGTGTCGGTCTAATGTAGTTCTATCTTATTACTTTTGAGAGAGATTTTTTTTTTAACTATATGATCTTTTTTCACTTGTATTCCCTACTCTTTTCATATGACTCTTTGTGCTGGTTAAATGTCCTTCAAAATGTACATACCATAATGTAATTCAATCAATATCTTGCAAAGAAAATATTTTTAAAGCTCAGCGGAGCTCATTGTAGGCGCAGACAGTACAAATAAGAGTGCATTTAACTCCACCCAGATGTTCAAGGGACTATACGCCTTAACTTTTACCCTATTCGCGTTGAGAATGGAAATTTAAAGAAACCTTTTTAACTGTCTGTTCAACTGATTTTAACTTCTATTTCGTAGGCATAAGGATGGCATTAAGAGCAAAAAAGTGGTTACAATACCAACTATTTACTGCAGCCGCCATTTGTCATGCCATCAACGTAATAAAACTCAAAATCGGTTGAACGGACAGTAATAAAAGGTTTTCATACATTTCTAATTTTATTTTGAACAGAGTATAGGTGTAGTAATAATACCAAGTTACAACATACCTTAAAGGAGGTTGTCCGTCCGTCACGAGCCTGAAGAGTGGCGAGTGAGGGTCCACCTGCAGTGATCTCACGAACTCATCGAACTGAAACGTACAGAAAATGTTGTTATTTTAATGACACATAAAGAACACATAGGAAAGAAGACATAAGACCATGGCTTAAGATATTCCAAATGTACAAAAAGTGAGCAAAAGAAAACAAATGCAAAATATATTTTCACACATTTAAACAACATCAAGATTACGACCATTTGAGTTAGAAAGAAAGAAACAATTTTCCCAGTAATATTTGCAATCAAATATCCCAGTAGGGAAAATCAAGAAATAGATCAAAAAAATAGAATAAGCTAGTTGCCGTAAAAAATGTAAGTAATTAGTCCGTTTATTATAATAATTAAAAATAAGGGTCACGAATTTTTTTATTTGTTAATTAAACCAAAAATCGACGTCACACGTAACTTTAATGGGCTATATCTTTGTTATTTTTTGTTTAATCGAAAAAAGAAAAAAAACGTGTCCAATATTTTTTTATAATCTAAAATACGGACTAATTAGATAAAATGTAATTATTTTGACCCTGGACACTACCCTATTGGTCTAGTCATTTTCTCTTTGGGAGGAAAACTGTCAAATAACTTCTCACGCTCTGGGTGAAGCGACAGGGAGTGTCATATATATATTTTACTGAATAAAACCCATCCGTGTACGGCTATCGTGCGCCTTTCTAAGATGAGGAGGAGAGGTAATAGGCCATAATCCGTTACGTGGGTATGTCCCATTTCCTAGTTTTTTTAGTTTTTGAATATTTTTACCTCACAGTGTTTTCTTTCATCTTTTTGAAAGCAGTGACGAAATAAATTACTTAGAGTAATGGCCAGTCTGGGTTTAAACCCACGACGTAGAATTCGGAAGTCGGGACTGTTACCACTATGCCACTACCTACTGTCTTTCCATCACTGAAATTATTTCTGTAAACAAAGCATTACTTCCAAAGAAAACCCTACAAACAACCAAACGATATTCATTAAGTCTGTTTTTCAATAAGTTGAATACAATCATTCCAATTTATTTATCCTTTCAAACTCAATATAGCTACCAATTATCCGTAGGCTTCGTAATAATATAACCTTCGTTATGTCGGCGGACATATTAATATGGACAGTATCGGTCGAATCAATGTTTATTCTGTCATTATAACCGAATGGATTTGTCCTAAAAATTGTTGACGACCTCACGGTACAACTTTAAAGGTGTCTACAGAACGGATGATAGTTTTTGTGTGGTTTCTAGTTTGCTTTTTTTAACACATTCGAAATAGCAACGGCCTAAAAATATAACGCCAAAGTACAACATATTTTTTTTTGGACTTCTAGTCTGTAATCATTTAGTAAATATTATAAATTAACAGGTATATGCAAAATTAAAATAATAATATGTACAAACGTGAAACGGGAAACGCGTGACCAGAAGCTGGGCGTTTTTTTGGTCAACGAATCAACCACGCTGGATGGCAATATCCAGCGTGGCAATGCTGCCCAGAATGCCGGCAGCATTGCCACGCTGCACTTTTCCCATTGATATCGATGTGGACGAATTTTTTGATGCCCTATGAGCTCCCTTTTCATACCCGTTTGTTCATATTATTATTTTAAGTACAACTTGTTTTTAAGTTCAAGTGCCCGAGCAGTTACAAATACAGTGACTTTCTGAAACCTACTCCTCGGTAACGAACAGGTTAGGTTTGAAAAAAAATATAGGTTTATTATAGAGTCGTGAACCACATTAACTATTAAATTTTTCGTGCGATTATCTAAAAAAACATTTTTGTCTAAAAAAATTTTTTTAGCAATTTCGCAACTTTTCCCTAATCCGAAATGGCTTGGATCTTTAGAATCATTTTAACACATAAAAATTGGTGGTTAAACATTCTTCAAAATGAACACAGCATATGTAAATCAATAAATATTTCGCAAAGAAAATGGATTTAAAGGTCAGAGGGGCTCTATCCGGGCGCAGCTGGCCGTAATTAAATGCACAGATAATCGTACTGCCGCCTAGGTGGGTACGAATGTTGCGTCTATTTAATTTCGGCTAGATATTCAAGGGGCTTAACATAAAATCTAATCACGTCTAATAAAAATATGTTATTATTTGCACTACGTCTCATAACGCCAAGCAGTCCTAGTAAATTCCATCAATTTAACTTTTGCGTCACAACATTTGTAAATGTCAAACATTTAGAACTACACTGCTCACACGTGTGCTACACACTCCGATCTGGGCGCGTCAGTCCCCATCCATTTTATATGGAAACTAGACTTGTAGAGCTACACATGATCCACGCCACGCGACGTCGTTCTACGAACAAATCAGGCGTGTTACACGTGTGCTTGGTCTAATTCAGTTCTAGCTTTTTTTTTATAATTATTGATAGGCTCGCGTTTGACCACCATCTCACCTGATGGTGTGGTCGACGATGGAGCACGATTGCCTAGAAGTAACCTGTTCACTCTTGACTTAAAGACCCCTAAGTTGTAGCTATCAGGAAACAGACTTCGGTAGGGAATTCGACTCCTTGGGTGCACGCACAACAAAGGTTGCTTGAATAAAATTCCGTTCGTTCGATGTGAACAAGACTTAAGTCTAAGCGTGGGTATGTTATTATCTAACTTATTTTCATCAATTATAATATTTTTTCCCGCGCAGGTTTTATGTTTAATCATAGATAATTAGTTAATAACTAGCATGATGTTTGTACAGGAATTCCCTTGTTTTTACTTAATTGATATGCGTTTAGTTATTTAATTTGTTATTTATAAGTTATGCAAGAATATTCTTTATTTTTAATGTAATAAGCAAAGTTCAATGAGAATTAAAAAAAACTAGTGAGGAACGTTTTGTTTTTAATAATGTAGAACATGCAGTACAGCCGCAGTATCTAGGCCATTCCGAACTTCGAACAATTGGCTATGCAGCATTTTAGGGTTCCGTCATTCCTCAAAAGGAAAAAACGGAACCCTTATAGGATCACTTTGTTGTCTAACGTGGATTTTTCTTCAAAAGACCATCTGAGACACTAATCTGGATGGTTCTCATATGATTTGACCATTATATGTTTACTGTATAGACTTTAAGAGACTTTGACCCCTGAGTTTGTTTCGGTGTTTCTTCTCAGAATACTATATAGTTTAAACTGCCGAAAAAAAAATTTACGTGTAAAAGTATTTTTTTAAAAGCTATCTGCAAAATAAATACTTATCATTTATCATTTCTAAAACAATATACGGTTTACATGGTCTTCAAACCACATGTTTGAATTCTTCATACTGTAAGATAAAATTTAAAATGATACAGAGTGGTCCAAAAAAAGCACGTGGTCCAAAATTCGATTACAGATAATCTAAATAGTCAAATTAACTTCTTTACAAACAACAATGAGCGTATCTCCACAGATCTGATAAAAAAAAAACACAAAATAATCCAACAATGACAAAGCAATAATAACGAAAATCCAGTAGCCACGAGTTAGGCTTTGTGACTCGTAATTCGTTCGTAGATATTTTATTTTTTGGACTTCAAGTTACGTACAGTACAATTCATGAATGATGGCGGCCGTGAAGTTAGCATTGGCGAACGTTCGCGCATACTACACTCTTCTCGCACACGCACGTCGCCATTTGGTTCCTAAAAAACCCTTAGGTACTGCGGAGCCTTCTGCGCAAACTTCACGGCCGCCATCATTCGTGAATTGTACTGTATAATAATTATGAAGGGTTTTTTTTTGGGCAGGAAAACATCGAATATCTTATTCCAGTGAGTATCAGACTTACTGACTAGAACTACTTATATAGTTATCGGCACGGATCTTGAGCGCTCGGCGTCAGAGGGGGGATCGCTTTGCGCATTCCATACATTGCAGCAAGCGCAGGGAACGAATCACGAGTGAGGGTCATACTATATATATGTATGCTTTCTAGGGCAGCTATACCTTTTTCGAGCAATTCCACAAACCTGGCTGTGCCCATATTAAGTCTTAAGAATGATGATACATTGTGATAACTGTTTTATGTTTTTAGTGCCCAATCACTTGATGTTGTTTTTATTTTACTACACAGTACAGTTCTGGGTTGTCGAGCCATTCACTTGGGCTTTCTTTAGGTTTTTGCTAATTATTTCAGACATCCTAGTTAGAAGGGGATGGGTTATCTTTTCCAAAAAAAAATTTAAAAGAATATTTATGATAATAAAAATAACATAGATAGAAATAAGTGTTACTAACATACAATGTGGACCAAAAGTTGTCTTTAAAAAAAATATATATACTTAAAAAGGTACTTAATATCTTATTATATTATAGTTAAGTTACTATTAATATATTTTCATCCATAAATATCCACGATTATCACAATCGACATACGCTTGCAGATATAGTATGTTCTTAGATAGTCTTTGATAAAACACGTGTTCTTAAATTTCACTACACGATAAGACGCAATGGACTTAAAAAAGCACGTGGTCCAATTTATAACGAAAGAACTTCAAATTACAAGTCCCTTACAAAATACAAAGCCTAAGAGATCAGATAAAAACTACAAAGGCATTAATGACATAGCAACAAGGCTTAAATCCAGTAGCCAAGTAGCCACTAATTGGCTCAGTGTTTTTGGCGGTGCAGTCAAAGTGCCAAGCTTGGCCGGGCGTCGAACCCTCGCAGTACTGTTAGGAACTGGTTCCTCGTAACCGAGGTACCTGTCGTGGAGACTGAGAAGTAAACACCGATGCATTTCCGTGTATATGTTGCAACTTTGCTTTTTTTTCCTGTCTGGTCTTTTGGATCTGAGATTTTTGAGCGAAATGTAATGTTTCGAAGGTTCTGTATCGATTGATCTTACGTTGGTTTTAAGTTTCATGGAATGATTTGTAAAAAATAAGACTAAGTAGATACTCAAGAAGCTGAAAAACCAATTAAAACACACAAACATTATTATTTTTTTGTTTTTAGGAGTAATCTCTGAAAGTAATGGTTTGATTGCTAAAATTTTCACCGATAGAAAGCTTATTTATTCCTATGTAATAATACTACACCTAAACATACTATGTTGGACTATGTAATAGCTAAATATTTACGAGTATCTGCACAAATTCTACCGAGTTTCGCATTGTATATAAAGAAGTTTAAAGTAAAAATTTAAGTGAAATACAGAAATAATGCTACCTCCGTGATTTAGGACGTCGCCGTTCGAGTCTTGACGGTAAAGACTGACTTCCGTACAAGTAATGGACATGACTAGCACATATGTCAAGATATTTTTTAAGAAAGATATTATCTTGAGATTTTAATGTAGCAATAATATAAGCTACAATCATGAATATGGATATGTTAATTTCTATATCAGACATATTGTGCTTCGGTCCTGTAATTTATCCTATAAGAACCTTAGATAAAAGTTTTTTTTATTATTATTGATATGCTTGCGTTTGACCACCATCTCACCTGATGGTAAGCGATGATGTGGTCGACGATGGAGCACGCTTGCCTAGAAGAAACCTATTCACTCTCGACTTAAATACTCCTAAGTTGTAGCTATCAGGAAACACAGATTCCGGCAGGGAATTCCACTTCTTGGCTGTCCGCACAATAAATGTGTTTCCAAAACGCTTTGTGCAATTTTAGCAATATCAGCCCTATAATGTTCTAGATTTCTCTCTAGTTGAGGAAATGGGCTGTAATCCACCAAGCGGACCCAGTGTGGGTTGGTGAATGTCACAATTCTTTGATTTTTTTTATTCAAGGACATGCCGGTTTCTTAACGATGTTTTCCTTTATCGTTTTGAGAGCAGTGGTGATGAAATAAATTACACAAAGTAACGCACTGGCTGGGTTTGAACCCGCGACCTACAACTCGTAAGTTGAGTCTGTTACGACGCTATGACTGTGTATGATACACCTATAATAACTGTTCAGCACTTATGTTTTAAAATATCCACTTTCTAGAAATTAAAATGACAGTCGATCGAATATTAGCAATTCAATTTGGCAAGAATTATGTCATATATAAACATAAATAGATATAAATAATAATTTACATTCATTGACATCTTGATTAAGATTCAGAACGTCGTTAACAGTACAATGATCTCTTAAGTAGACAGAATGAATTGGAAGGTGGAAGTTTTTGGTGAGATATTGGTATAGACAGTGAACATATCTATGCTAGCTGTCCACCCGCGACTTCGTCCACGTGTACTTCGGTTATCGCACTCTAAACGTGTTTTCCCGTAGGAAAAAGATGTTTTTCCGGGTTAAAAAGTAGCCTATGTTCTTGTCCATGTCAAACGCTATATGCATGCCAAATTTCATCCAAATCCGTTCAGCCGTTTGCGTGATTAAATAACAAACATCCAAACATCCACACTTTCACATTTATAATATTAGTAAGAATATATTAGTTAGAATACACCAGCTTTTGCCCTCGCCTTCACTCCCGCTCTTCCCTACTCCACCCTCCTATACCCTATTCTATCTTACTCTACACTACTCTACTCTACTCTACACTACCCTATTTTTTTTCCATAAGAACCTTCTCCCCACAACAAAAAAAGAATTAGCGAAATCGGTTCAGCCGTTCACGCGTGGTGGCGAGACCAAGGGAAATAGGGATTCATTTTTATTTATCTAGATAGATATAAAATGAGAAACTGACTGACTGACATATTAATGCACAGCCGTAACTACTGGGGAAGGCTTCCTTTCATGACGTAGACGAGCACTAAGGATTTTCCAAAACTGACCCCCTAAAGGGATGAAACGAAGTTCCAAAGTTTGTATATGTAGAAACGTAATTCACGCGGGCGAAGCCGCTGGAGAGCAGTGGTGGCCGAGTGGTAACGGCCCCGACTTACGAGTTGTAGGCCTCGGGTTCGAACCCAGCCAGGCGCATTACTTTGTGTAATTTATTTTCATCACCACTGCTCTCAAAACGGTGAAGGAAAACATCGTGACGAAACCGGCATGTCCTAGAACGACTGACAAATGTGACATTCACCAACACGCACTGGGCCCGCGTGGCGGATTACGGCCCATCCCCTCTCGTAGAGGGGCGAGTCCCAACAGTAGGCTGGTGATGATGATGGTGATGAAGCCGCTGGCAGTACCTAGTATGTAATGAATTGCTTAAACCGTGGTTAAAACTAGAGACGTAACGGAAGTGGTTATATTAAAACCGCATTCGGTACCGGGGTTTTTAAATTTGGCTTATTGGAATCAACAGTCAACGGTGCGTCGTATTCGTACGCTTCAGAGAAATGTTAGCAAACTCAATGAGCCCATTTGGGTCCATGCCTGCCAAGGCGCAGAGATCGAAGGAGTTTCCGTGGACCTGAAACCTAAGAATGAACTGAAGGAACACAGGTGGGGTCTGACTCTTCCTCTCGCTCCTCCTAGAGTGGGATACAAAGTGAAATTTTTCCGCATATCTATTTAACACGGCAGTCTTACCATGGGGCATAGTGCTATCCTCTTAGTCGTAGAGGTCAAATATGCAGTTACTTCAATTTAAATATCTGCACCTTTCTACTTTTTTTTATTTTAGGCGGGGAAATCATCCAATGACATCCCCTGCTCTTGGGCGGAGCGGGAGATAATGTCAGACTTTTACTGATTAAAATCCCACTCTAGTTCCTTCTTTGCCATTGTACTAGGGCCCGGGGATTTTTTTCGTATTACCCCTGGCCCCTGTAGGCTCCGAACCTGCTGGGCCCCTATGGTTGCTGACAACTCATTGAGACGCGCGTGGAGCACTACGCGCCGTCACCTTCCTACTTGTGTCCAAGTTTGGAAAACATCCAAAAAGAAAGATGGAAACAAATACTAAAGTAACTAACAAATATTGAACCAAATCTAAGTATTTACCAAAGTCTACAAAAGCGCAAACACAAAAACAAATTGTCTTGACCCCGCAACCGAGTCTCAATATTTACTTATCATCGATACTAAAAATAAATAAATCACGTTAGCTGCCATATCTAGATTCTTAGGACCGGTTATAAGCGGTTTATACCGGTTTTGGTATTCAATTAAGTACCAATGTTATGAATTAGTATCCGAGAATGAACATGTAGCAAGTGCTACTGGACAGGCTTAGTTGTGTAAATAAAGATATTAAAAAGAAAACTAGAAGATTGAGCTGCGTGTTGTCTCAAACGCTAATGGTAAAACTTGAACAACAAGACTAACCATACCACTATTAGACCTACGTATAGTAGATATGTCATGAAATAAGCTTCTATTTCTTTTTTCAAGAGTATCTGTCGTGTCCAGATCATAAAAATTAATCACTTCATAATATGGCCAACTAAAACTAGATCGTTTGAACCTTATCTAACATTTGATGATATGTCGATCCTTGTTTGTCTTTATCACTGATGAAAGAAAGCCAAGCAAGGATTGGCATATCACCAAATTTTAAAGTATAAAACGACCTGGCCAGTTTAACTTGGCCATATAATAAAGCGTTCAATTTCCCTGATACACTTGAAAAAACCAATAGAAGCTACTTTCATGAACTAAATAATGTTCTACATTGAAATAAAGATAAGGGATTGCAGATTGGAGAGCTTGGGCTCAAAATTAAGATGTACCTATTCCATTTGATTGTACAAAGTCCCAAACGATACTGACTAATCTGACATTTCCGATGTGAATTCCAAGGGCATTCATAATCGAGGATATTAGAATGTCACTTTGTCCAAGATCTATACATAATTATATAGATATAACAGGAGAAACTAACTGACTGACATGACTGGCACAGCCGAAACAACTTCTACTAGAAGCGAAGAATTTCACACGAGACTTTGTTTTATGATGTTGGGGAGCAGTAAGAAGGGGTTTCAGAAAATTTTACTTTTAAGGGCGTGAAAAGGGGTAAATTCTATTTACTTGAAACTTCTTCTTCGTCCTTCTATGCTGTAGTTAAGCACTAGAACGGCGTCCAAAGTTTGTATTAAACTACTTCCACGTGGGCAAAGCCGTTGGTAGAAGCTAGTATATTATTAACTAGCTTTTGCCCGCCGCTTCGCCTGTGTACATAAATATAGCCTATGTCACTCAGGAGCAAGACAGCTTTCTATTGGTGAAAAATTTTTGGCAATCGGACCAGTACTTCCAGAGATTACCTCTCTTATAAACAAAAAACAAACTACCTCTTTATAACATTAGTGTAGATTAATAAACTCATCTTCTCATCTTCGTAGTGTGGTATTCTCTTCCATAGAGAACCATAAATTAGGTCGATATCATTAATGATGTGTACATAATTCCTTTTCCCACCAAAACCTTTAAAAAAAAGACTCGCATCTGCGAATAACCTCAAAACCGTCAGTTTCCGTGTTACCTTTTTTGGTACAGTTACAAAACAGGTTGTTCGAAATGAAGGGAGAGATACTTGTAATGTGGATCGCCACGGATGCATACCGCCTTGGTTTCGGCGAAGCGAATAATTTTGATCGAATAATCAATGGGGTTTTGAAACGACTCTCGCCTGTTCTTGAGGATATTTTGTATTAAGAATTTGACTTATCGCCTTTTTGTTGAATGACGTATTACGGTATTTGGATGAGCTAATTAATCTTGTTTTGGATCAAATTGTGAAACGGTTATTCGTGGAAATATTTCAGTCAGAACAGTGAATTTACAATAAACTTGGGCTACTAACTGGTTACTTTTTAATGACTAGCTTTTGCCCGCGGCTTCACCCGTGTAATCAAAAATATATATATAGCCTATGTCACTCAGGAATAAAGCAGCTTTGTAGCGGTGAAAAAATTTTAGCAATCAGACTATTATTTTCAAAGATCACCTCATACAAATCAAAACAAACTTTACCTCAAGTGTAGATAACGCGGCTGTTGACAGGGATGAATAAAAGAAGAACAGATAGTAGGTAAACGAGAGCCTATCAATAATAATATAGAAAAAGAAACCTTATGGAATAGTATACTTCGTTCTAAAACACAAATCGCAGACGTAGGTGACTCAGCCGCCAGATTAAAATGGAACTGGGCAGGTCACATCTGCCGCATGCCGCAACAAAATTGAGCGAAAGTAACTACTGACTGGACTCCGAACAGCAGAGGCCGGCGACATGCTAGGCCCAGAAGGAGATTGTGTGACGATTTGAACTCCTATCTTAAGGATTGGCCAGAAGTGGCTAAAGACAGAAAGGAGTGGAATAACGGAAGGGAGGCCTTTGCCCTGCATTGAGACACAACGGGCTCGTAAAAAAAAAAACCAGTATTATTAGATAAGACATGAAGATGACCTTATTGATAATGTTTAGGATGCCCACTAATTAAAAGAGCTTAATACTAAGCTCTCATGAAGCAGTATAAACATGATCACAGCTACTTTTTGTGACACTATACCACAATAATAACAAATATATCTCCAAGGGCCTTGGACAGACATTATAGGAGAATGTATTATGTGTACTTCAATGAAAATACCAGTTTCTGAACACGTTCCACCGACCTGACGAACAGGTGACAAATTGGAACATACTTACATAGATATACTGTACACGACTAATATACGAATATGAACCATCGAAGCATAGGACAGTGGAGTGTGGAGCAATGGTGGCCAAGTGGTAACGGCCCCGACTTACGAGTTCGCGGGTTCAAACCCAGCCAAGCTGGGTGTAATTTATTTCATCACCACTGCTCTCAAAACGGTGAAGGAAAATATCGTGAGGAAACCGGCATGACCTAGAACCAAAAATTCGAAGACATGTGACATCCACCAAGCCGCATTGGATCCGCGTGGTGGATTACGGCCCATTCCCTCACCTAGAGAGGAGGGCTGAGTCCCAACAGTGGGACCATTATAAGGCCGTCTATGAGGCGTAGAACAAGATGCATAACAACACCATGAAAATTTAGACAGAGACACACAGGCATAAGTGACTCTGTGGGACTATACGAAAGACTCACCACGGACCTATAACGCAAAGGTCAACTGAAGAAATATTTATTTATTTTTTATTTTATTTATTATTATAAGCACATACAATTGTTTTAACAGGTATACCTACCCAAGGTAACAAAAGTAGTCGCAAAATAGCCTAGCACTCAGAGATACCACCCACAAGATCATCGCTACATGCAATTCAACAACACTTTTTCACAGTCTAACATTCTTACAAATTGTTCTAACTACGAGTAATACACAGCATATTCATGCAACTCTCTGATCTGATATTATTGCCAATGGATTCAAATTCACTTTGTGTAAAACCGAATTTTTGTCGACTTTCAAACGAGGGATACCTACTGTACTAACAAACATTTGACAGAAAAACAACTTGTTGATCTTACGCTTTGTGATTAATAGTGTGGTTGACATCATCTCTATTGATTATTTGGTTTTGGTGTAAGGTGTAAAAAAGTTTGTTTATTTTAGCCTCAAAGGCCTTGAAGTGATTTGTATGACTTGGGAAGTACCTGCCACGTGGAGACTGTGAGACTAAGTAATCACAGGCCTAAAATTATAGGCTTGTGATGTGGCAGTCTAGCTTACTACAAGTATGCTGATGCTACCGTGGTTAATTTTAAGGGATGTTATTAAATTATACAAAATACTAAATAAGAAGCTTTTTCATATTTCCTCAATAATAAAAGATATGAACTTACAGATTACAGACAGAAAAGGAAAAAAGGTAACAGCCTCTCCAAAGACAGGATTTAAAGAATACCATAACAAGCTAAAAACTTAAAATGTCACGAGTAAAACTTGAAGTTAGAAAATAAGGCAAAAGTTAAAAATGAAGATCAAAGAATACAAGACAAGACAGTATTAAAAAATAAACAAATAATTAAACACTTTAATTAAAAAAAATGATTTTTAATAATGCATTGTAGTTATATCAGATAGCATTACATAATACACAATTAACATTCGTCCTTGTAATAAAAAATTGTTCGAATATTTGTATACCAGTAAATGGCGAAACATGCATGATCATAATTTTACTATAACACCTTAAATGTACCATGTTTGTATTCAATTAAAATATTCATAAACATATAAAAAACAGAAACACATAATAGTAATTACAGTACTAATCCCTTCTGACCTATCACTACAAACTATCAATCAACCATTTGTGGTTGAACATAAAAGGTTTTAACTAGAAAAACCATCAATCAGAAATAATCTAAAGACACTTAAAAGTGACCAATTAGGAACATTATACGATATAATTATAGTAATAGCTCGATGTAGCTGTTCAATTTATTTATTTAAAAAGGTACAAAGGCGAACATTAATTTCGCTTTAGGCATTCTCTTCCAGTCAACCTAGGGTGCAGAGACAATATGGCAGGTGCAGAAAAAAAGAAAATACTATTTAGAAAACCAGTTAGTTTCACAAAATAAACTAAACTAGCTAAAACTAAACATGCATGCATTTAATAAAATATATACCTATACATACATGAATATATACGAGTATAAATATTTATATATATCTAAACATAGTAAAGGAGTTTTGAGATGATTCTGCTATTTGTTTAGAAAGTAATTCCGCAACTTCCGCTTAAATGCGTACTGACTTGTGGCCGTCCTGTTATCAAGAGGTAGCGAATTCCACAGAAGGATGGATGGATGCATTAAATCTTTGTTGCAATTAAATACAACATATCAGGTGATAAATATTAAATTATGGAAACAGTAAAATTTTAAATGGTAGGAGAGAACACCACTGCCCCGGTCATCTCCTATAAATCTAACCTATCCATGTCAGGGTACCTTAAGACGTTTATTGACACAGTGACCATTTGCATAAGTGAACAGTAATCAATTGGTTATTGAATTTATCTGTCAGCTACTTGTATATTGTGTAATTAATTTTAATTTATTTAAAAATATACTTGTTTTATTTTCTTATTAATTAAAAAAAGAATATAAATAAACTATGCTTGTTTTCCTGTAATTTGTTATATATTTTATTGACATACTAAGTGCATAGTACCTGTTATTAAACATATGTTTAGAGATTGATTTCTTGTTATCGTTACCACTGCTTTAATGATCATATTGTCTTCATTCAAAAGTCAGTCCAGGGAGGTCGTCCTCTTACTGCCCTTAGCGAATATTTTTAGCGTCGGTGCTGTATGTCTTAGTCTTTCGAGCATCTTTACGGTCATCGTTTCTTAAGTCACTCCCTTTCCAGCCCGATCATCCTTTACATAATCATCTACTCTTATTACCTACCATTTTGATTTTAAATTTATTCTCACTTTCAATTCTAAATCATGTAGCTTCACCTTATAAACATTATCATCATCACTTCTCCAATATTTCAACTAACATAACATTGTATCTTCTCAGAAACCTTAGCTTTCGCACCCTGGAATATGTTCGGTATTTTGACCAAAAACCGAAATAGTCAGCCGTTCATATTGCATTACCTTTCCGAAATTATTATAGCATATTCAGTGCTCTTTTATCCATCATGATAGCTATAAACAAATAAAAATATCATTATTTGTTATATTCAAATATAACATTCCTCAAGATTGTATTAATATAGATTAGTTTAACAAGATCTTGAGTGTGAAATTTTAAATAGCGTTTAACTTAAACCTTTAAACAACAATCACCATGACCATGGGTACTAACGTCCCCGACATACTTTTAACTAGCTTTTGCCAGTTGCTTCGACCGCGTACATCAATATAGCCCATATCACTCAGGAATAAAGGAGCTTTCTATCGGTGAAAAAAATATAACAATTGGACTGGTTCGATTGCTAAAGTCCAGAGATTTTCTTCTACAAAAAAAAAAAAAAACATAAGAACAAACTTTACCTCTTTATCACATATTAGTGTAGATTTCAGTAATTCGTCTGCATTTGTTAAACCGACATCGCCTACAACAGGTTTAGGTTTTTTTTCTTGTGCCAATTCCTACGCTACTATGCCATCCTTATTCACTTTGCCTACATAATTGGCTATAAGTAAGTGTACCCTAACTAAAATACCTAAACCTCTATCCTCCCGCACTTCGCCTTCAACGCAATAAAGCCGTCATCTTAAGTTATGACACTAATTAAGTACAAGCAATAAATCAATTTAAGTGTGCTAAGATCATAGTGCAAGCTGTCATAAGTCAAGGTTAAAAATATGCTTAAGAAACTCTGTAGTGCCTATTACACTTATTAACATGGTTTGAATATACATGATATATATAATGTTTATCTTGTAATTACGTATAAGCTTGTGTTAAAAAGTTGTCTTTAATCAAAGTCGAAGGTAAAATATTACTGGACAGCTAACTTTCAAAAACCTAAAGTTTTGTACCTCATAAGGCTTCATTTAAATAATTGAAACTTATTCAATAGTGCGCTTGTTTCTGCATTGGAACCGAAAGTTTTTTTTTTATAGATAGTTATCTCTCCTGATGGTAAGCGATGATGTGGTTGACAATGGACGCATGTCTAGAAGTAACTTATCATGCTTGACTTAGACCCCCAGGTTATAGCTATCACGAATCATAAGCTCCAGCTAATAATATATATATAATAATATATATAATAATAATATCCCTATGAACAGCGGCTAGAATTTTTCAAAATAAAGACACTGCGTGACCGTCGCCGTTCGCGTGATCTAATATTCCTTTACAAAGTAATTAATGGGTTTATAAAATGCAGTGATTTAGTAGAGCGTATTCAGTATTCAGTCCCTTCAAAACTTCCTAGACATCCCATCTCTAGATTACTCCACATTCCTTTCCGTAAAACCAACCTTGGCCTCAACGCACCCTTGCTCCGTATATGCAAAACCTATAACAGTTTTTGCAAATCACCAGACACCGATTTACACGGTGTCTCACTCAAAAAGTTTAGGAGAGCAGTCTCGGAGGTATGAGCCGTAAAAATCTTCCAATTTTTTTATTCTGTTATTACATGTCAATGCCATATACCTACTCTATCCTCTCTTTTTTTGACTCTTTTTTTGAATGTTTCAAAGTTTAATTTTCTATTTTAGATATATTTCTTTTTTTATTTTTATATATACAGATACAATTGTATCTGTGTTATTTTTTCTCCCCCCTTGTATATTTAATTTTTTTGTAGTAATTTTTAATAATTAATATTATATCTTGCATGGTGTAAGCTGTGCATACCTATAATAGGCATGCATACCAGTGCCTTGTTTTTAATATTATTTTTACAAAATCATGTATGTAATGCTGTTGGTGTGCCAATAAATAAATAAATAAATAAATAATCGGAATTCCCACATTCCACTTCTTAGCTGTACGTACAATATTAATGTGTTCCTAAAACGTTGTGTAACTACGTGTGTATGGATGGGATGTAAGTAGTACGTATTATATACACTATTTGAGTATGATTTTTTTTTCACCTACAACGAATACCCCCTTACCGCCCTTAAATGAACTACAGGAGCGTCTGAAAAAGTTACCATGGCCCCAGAATGCAAAAAAACAATTGAAGGAATATATATGGGTTATTAACAGTAACAGTCTTATATGTCACGAGCGGGAGAAGTAATTCGTCGATATCCCAGCTAAAAAGATAGGTTAGTGCAGGGCTTAAGATAGTTCCCTGTGGAATTCCTAGCTTCATTGCATTAGTTCTGCTTGTAACTATTTGCAAATTTGTAATTATCTCTGCGGAAAGCAAACATTGTTGAAATGGCGAAAAATAGGTATTTGCCATTCGCGGTAATTTTTCTTTTCGTTTATTTGTCAAAAAACTGTTGGTAACCCATTCCAAAGTCTCCGTAAGATACATATCACGCTGATTCCCTATACCGTGACACAGCAGCTTTTAATCCAATCATCTTATACACACACAATGTCGTGTATCTGACCCTTAGCACCTTCAGGGACATTGTCGTAGCTACAACCTGTCATTACTGCTTTGTACCTACGTATTAACGTGACCTTTGACCTCCCGACTATTTTTGTCCTGTGTAAGTGGCTATATCATGCCTGGTTGGTAGGTATTTTGTAGGATGTGTGTTTATGCTGTTTTGTTTTGTTTTTGAGAAATATCGAAAATTTACTTGTGCAACATGTTTGCGCTGCGAATGTTTAGGAGTTACGAAAGTTATTGTAACTTTGTTTAAATTGTTTATGAGAGAATATAATATCTATCCAGAAGCTAGCAGTGAAGATATGTTTTTATTTTGAGATGAAATATCGTCCAATGACTTCTTCCGCTCTACCGTGGGGTAAGAGGGAGACAATTTTTTTGTGATTACAAGTCTCCCGTGTACTTCATTTGCCCTTTGTGTTTCAGGACCTCGGTATACCGAGATTGGCATCGTGGACCAGAGATTGGCATCATCATTATCATCACCAGCCTTTTTAATGTTCCCACTGTTGCGACTCCAACCTCCTCTCTAGGAGAGGGAACGGGCCGTAATCCACCACGCGGGCCCAGTGCGTGTTAGTGAATGTCACATGTCTTTGAATTTTTAGTTCTAGGACATGCGGGTTACCTCACAATGTTTTCCATCACCGTTTTGAGAGCATTGGTAGTGGAATAAATTACACAAAGTAATGCGCCTGGCTGGGTTCGAACCCGCGACCTACAACTCGTAAGTCGGGGCCGTTACCACTCGGCCATCACTGCTCTCAAGACTGGTATACCACAAAATAATTAATTTGAGACAATATTTTACACAACTTACAAATTACGGTCACCACGAAAAAAGTTGGTCATAATATATGCTTATTAATAATGTAAGAAATACCTAGCAGGGCAGTGGAATTGTTTGATAGAGTCACCGTGGTTCTGGAACGCAAAATATATGTAAGCATTATGTTCTGGAAGGCAAAAGGCGACTGAAGGTACGGGTCACTTGCTCCACAAGTTAAATTTCTAGATTTGAATTTGAATTTCCTTGAAAGAGAAATTTCCTTGAGAAGTTGGATTTCCTCTGGGTAGAGCAAGAGGGAGGGAGGAGTTCGAGATTTTTTATGCAGGAGTATTTAATGATTACCTACCACAAAAAAAACACATAGAAAATGATGCTTTACAGTAACTGTAGAAGACTTTAACAACATAATTGTTTCACTTTAGATAACTCAATGACCAATTGATACTAATATACCAAAGATTGTGGTAGTTTCAACCGTGAACCACTATAGCGACCCCATCAATGCATATGATATAAAAATTTGGTTTGGTGCTTGACTTTCACTGCAGTCACTTTAATATACGGTAAAGTCTTGATAAATTGCACTTTAATGTGAAAAAATTTACGAATTTGTCAATTTGAACGGTTAGAACGAAGAATCGCCATACTAAAGTGGCAATGGCCAGGGCACATTGTTCGCAGAACAGATGGCCGTTGGGGCCGTGTACCGTTGATCTGGTAAAGGTTGTTGGAATCCGATGGATGGATCATTGTGGCGACATTTGGGGGAGGCCTATGTCCAACAGTGGATCTCTTTCGGCTGAAATGATGATGATGATGAGAACGGTTAGAATTTCTTCCTTTCTATAAAATATTTCATTATGGCTTTGGTAGGCTTTAATCTGCCAGAATATTGTATTTGGCACAGTTACCTAATCGTTTGAAACGAGATGCCTTGACCAATTTATAATAAGCGCAAGTTGCCTTATAAAGTTAATGCTGTTCACAGATTCCAAAATCGCCTTAATCCTCGAGCAATCTTCGACTTAAATCAATCAATTTGTATTATGCTAAACATAAATTGTACATAAGTATTAAATTGACGCTAATCTGTCCTATCGAACACGGGATTACATTACAAAATATCTTCTTTAGAATTTTAATCCAAATTCTGAGAGACTATTTCCGTAATAAGAAACTTTCGACAAGACCCAAAAGGAAAGAAGAAGATGGCTTGACGAAGATTTACCAGAAGTGGCTTCTTCTTCTTCTTCTTCCTGCCCTTATCCCATATTACTTGGGGTCGGCGCAACACGTTTTTTTCTTCCATTCTGTCCTGTCACCCGTCAAACTATCACTAACTCCCTTTTCTTTCATATCATTTCTCACACAATCCATCCATCTTTTCTTCGGGCTTCCTTTCCCTCTCCATCCATCTACATGTGTGCTCAGAACTCTTTTAGTAATATGCGCTTCATCCCTCCTCTTCACATCCTCTTCAGAAGTGGTTGAGGACAGAAAATAATGAAATAAGGAAAGGGAAGCCTTTGCGCTGCAGTGGCACACCACGGACTCATTGAATAATAATAAAAAGAAACTTTCTCTTGCCCAGCAAAGCTGATGCCCAGTAGTGCCACGGGAATTTCTGAAAAGGATTCCTGTGGTCCTAGAACGCAAAGGGCAGCTAAAGAACACATGTGATTTTAGTTGGCAAAAGTGCGCCTTCTTGCTCCCTCTTAGAACGAGAGATTTCGCTTGCCAACCGCAGTCTCTGCATCAGTCTCAATCTTAAGAGATTCTTTTGCCATTATCTCAATATATTTGAAATGAGGGCAATATGTTTTCTTCCATATTTCTCTACTATTATGTAATCCTTTCGAGACATTTTTCACACAGCCATTCATCTTTTCTTTGATCTTTCCTACTGTTAAAACCGTCTACGAAAAATAAAAAACTCTCAACCATCATACTCGAAGTCTCAATCTGGCAAATAGTACATTTTTAAACAAGTCCAGAAAGTTTGTCATTGTGACCGAGGCGGAATTCGCACTAGTGTGTTATGGAGCCGAGGACTGCGGTGACAAAGCACGTGTATCAAACGACATTTTTCAATACACTTATGAAAAAATGAATAAACAGGGGTTGACCGGTGACTCGTGGAGTCGACGCGCGCCCAGCTTGATACGATAAATTTAATAAACTTGTGCCAGAAGAGAGCACGCGCACTTTTAGGCCTTTTAGCGGAAAACAATCTATTGAGTGCCTAAAAGTGGTGGTTTAAGAACGGGTTTAAGTATTGAGTAAGTGTATTGAAAAATACATTTATGACTTTAAAAATACAAGTATTGGCCTCACGGTCTTCGTCAGTCAAAAACGCCTAACTCTTTTACATCACGCATCTGTATTCAAGGGAAGCTGTTCATGGAAGTAATCAGCTTGTGACGTAAGCCTTTTTTCTCCTGACGGCGTTAAGCTGATGGTAAAGACTTATTTACATTAAAATGATTTATCACTACATTCAGCTTGTATAATGGACGTCATTTGTTACTTGTCTTAAGCTCAGAATGTTTTGTTGCGTACGGAACTAAAATTGTCTAATGGTTTGAAGAAGGCAAGCACATAATAGTAGCGACAAGAAACATGTAACTGAGATATTTGTAATACATAGCATGGTTGAAAGGAGTGTCCATGGAGTTTGTTGCACATTCTTCTCCATAGAGAACTCTACGCTTTGGAATATGCAATTAGCATCACTTTTCTGACTGACTTTTCGGCATTTCAAAAGTGCTTATAAGTGGTTTATCTGCACTAATATAAAAAACCGGCCAAGAGCGTGTCGGGCCACGCTCAGTGTAGGGTTCCGTAGTTTCCCGTCCGTCACGATAAGTGTACCCACTTATGGGTTTAAAAAAATGCTTGCATATACGATTATACTACAAACTTAGTCCAGAAATTATTTTGTACAACCTTTTTGTCTTTTTTGTACAAAAACTGTTCTTTCCATCAAGTTCAAATTGATTTTCCTAGAAAGTCCTTAGATAGTTCTACTTTTCAGATTTTTTTCATGTTTTCTAAAGTTATGGTTCGAAAGTTAGAGGGGGGGGGGGGGGTTCCTAGTCGACTACGGAACCCTAAAAAACTGGTAAAGTTTGTTTTTTTGTTTGTAGGAGGTCATCTCTGGAAGTACTGGTCCGATTGCTAAAATTTTTTCACCGATCGAAAGCTGCTTCATTTCTGAGCGACATAGGCTATAAATTATCCTAGCAACGCTGCGTCTTCCGGTACGCGGTCGACACTCCAGAACTTTTCGGCTCCAACAGCCTATAGTTCTGCGAGCAATATACCCTTGCCACAGTTGCCACTTAACTTTGACAATTTTTCGTGCTACGTCGGCAACCTTAGTTCTCCTGCGAATATCTTCATATTTTTCTTTCTTTGCTTTCCTGGGCCGCGCTTTCGAGAATCTCGCAGCCCTAAACCGGACACCTAACTTGGGTTTCTGAAGCTTTCCCAAGATCTTCTATTTTAATACTTACACTAGCTGACTCGGCAAACTTCGTACCGTCTAACAGTCAATGAATGTAGTACATCTTTCGATACAGTCAACCGATTGCGATGAAACAAAGCCTAAGTAATACAACAAGTTACACACAATTTTAATGTATAAAAATTATCTATATTATTTTCGAACATTTTACGTAATGCGCTCACAACTAAAAACTTCTACAGATTTATTATATGTATAGACTAGGGGCTCGTCCCGGTTTTGCACGGGCAATAAATATAGCCTATGTTACTCAGGGCAAATTTGGCTTTCCAATGGTGAAAGAAATTTTAAAATCGGCACAGTAGTTTTTGAGTTATTCATTACAACATTACACACAAAAATACAAATTTTCCCTCTTTATAATATTAGTGTAAATAATAATAATATTCCAATACTACCACACAACGCCGTCTAGTCCCAAGCTAAGCAGAGCTTGTGTTATGGGTACTAGACAACTGATAAACATACTTATATATTTCTAAATACATACATATTATAGATAAATTACACCCAGACACAGAACAAATGATTATGCTCATCACACAAACATTTGTCCTGGGTGGGAATCGAACCCACGACCTCCGGCAAAGCAGTCAGGGTCACTAACCACTAGACCAACAGGCCAGTCAATGTAATGTCTGTTGTTTGTTCTCTTTGGTTGTTTGTTTTTGGTTTGTTGTTTAGGTTAAGTTACTAACTCATAGATTAAGTTTTTTTACTAACTAATGGGCCTGTGTTGTTAAAATAATAAATAAATAATTATATTATTTAGTAACAGTTTCATTATTTCAAATCGCATCCTGCTTGTGACGCATGAATTGAGGTAAGCAATTATGAAGTACGACTGTCAAGTTTGGTGTAAAATTAATATGTTTATGTAAAAAAAAAGGTTAAAAGTAATGAAGTGTCTGCCTTTTTGGACCTTTGAGCCTTGACTTAACATCCGAGATTTGTTGGGAAAGGGTACCAAGTGAACTTATGATGTCCAAGAACTTTTAAATTTTGGTCTGATATTTCGACTGGTTTCATTAGTGGTAGGTATATTCATCAATAGTCTGATCTTTGCTAAAGTTTCTTGTTTGTATTTAAATAATAAGTAGCCAGCTTGTTACTGTTCTACTGCAAGGTAAAGGTCTGCTTTTCCCATGCAGAGAAGGCATGGCACTCAGTTTGGCGATTTCAGACTTAAACTCTTGTAGCGACATCTATAACGTCACATAAGAACTAATCCTGCATCGCGCAATCAAAGTTCTCCTTGCGATTAGAACATATTATAGAACAGCCCAAAATTATCTATCGGCCAGTAGCCCACCAGACTGTTCAAAATAACACAAGACATTTATTAAAATCTTATAATACAATTCTTATAATATAATACGTTGGTGGCATGACAAATGGTGGCTGCAGTAAATAGTGAAATGCAGAAATAAAGATATCTAAGATTACTGACATAGGCCGAGTAGGTAATGGACAAAGTTATTTGGCAGTACGGAGGGTACATTGTTCGCAGAATAGTTGGTCGATGGGGCTGAAAACTTAGGATTCTGGGGCGAGCGTGTAATGGAATAATCGTTCCACAGCGTTGGAATGTCTCCTACAAGGTAGACCAATGATCTGGTGGGGATTGGGGGAATTCGGTGTACGTGAGACCTAATGTGCAACAGTGGACGTCTTTCGACTGGAATGATGATGATAAATACTTATCTTAACTAGTGCTACACTGCGACCCCACCTGCAGGTAAGTAGTGATGCAATAGTTAATGGTGAGGTGCACTATTTACTAAGAGCCTATTCACTCTAGCTTTGAAGACACCTACAGTTGCCATCACGGATCTTGAACACTTGCGCATAAGTCAAATATTTGGTCTCTTTAGCGGTGCGAAGTGCGACGCGAGGGCGTGGAGTGTCAGTGATTGGCTGGCCGCGCCATCGCGTCATAGACGTCACTCCTGATTCGTTTACTGCATTGCAGCATGTATCTAACAACGAAGACGATTGGCTCACCAATGTATGGAATGCGCAAACTTCGCAAAGCGATCCCCACTCGGACGCCGAGCGTTCAAGATCCGTGATGGCAACTGTAAATTATAATGGGAAGGAAAGACCGCAGCAGGCAAATTGTTTCAGTCCCTCGATGTACGCGGTATAAACGACGAGCCAAACCGCTTGGTCCGGATCGTAGAGAATCGGATCTAATACAATACCTTTAGAAATCAGAAGCTTATAAATGGTCATCATAATTATGATTTTAAAGACGGAAATTGCACAATTGCTGGCCAAATAAGTTATTGTATATCTTTTTGTGGACCCAGAAGATGAAAAGGAAACTCATTTGCACATAAAGCAGCCAAATTCACACACATTTTGAACAAAACTCATTGAAACACATTAGCAATTTTTTACAGCTTATGCAAATATTAAAATTTATGAAATAATATCTTGAAATAAGTCCCTGACTACATAAATATTTCGTTTTGTAACTTATAAAGGATTTATTTGTGCAATTGTGCATTGTAAATATACTTCCTTGCTGATAATGTATTGGACTTTGTTTTATTACTTTTGGGAGGGCAAATGGCAAGGATTATTATCTCAAAGGTCAGAATACGTAGAGTATACCTACCTATTTACCTAAACTTCGAGGACATAAACTAAGTACTAAGTAACATAGAGTTGATACCTACTTCCCCTAAAATCCCGAAATCATAAACAATGACGATTAAACACTGATATATTAATAAAATTGCAAAACACTTTTGCGCTTTAAATACATTTGAACAAAATGATTAAATTGCATAATCTTATTATGTTTTGAGAGTCCGTACTAAAAAGAGAAACATAAACATGACGATTAAATTCTAAAAAAAATAAGAACCACTTAACCACTTATTTTATAAGTTGCTATGGTGAACAATAGAGCATTAAAAAATTAACGTACGTTACATACTAAGTGTGAGTTGAACCATTTAACTATAACGATAACAAAGCCGTTAACAGTTGTCAAATCGTCGAATTGACCAATATGCGGCCGTCTCACGGCTGGTTATGGTTTGGTTATCGTTATAGTTAAATGGTGCAACTCACCCAAGACTGTTAGATTATAGCCTACTGTCAACGGACGCGTTGCTTCATAGACGTGTATTAGTCATTTAAACACTTGGTGTACGCCTGCGTGAAGCTTACATAGACGTGACACGGCGGCACGATGCTGCCGATTCGTCGGCAGAGTTTGATAGCTTTATATGTAAGCTTCACACTGCCGTACACCAAGCGTATAATAACGAATACGCGTCTATGAAGCTACGCGTCCGTGGACAGTAGACAATTAATCTCTTAAATCGCTGTCTTGTCTTCATCTCCGGCCAAGTTTGCACCACGAATATGTTCTTGTTTTTCCGGTGGGTAAAAATCATCCAGATGACATCCCCCGCCCTTAGGTGGAGCGGGAGACAGTGTCAGACTTTTACTGACTAAAAAACCCACCCCGTTCCTTCGTTACCTTTCATACTGGGGAAATAGACCTTAGGCTCTTGTAAGCTTCGACACGGCTGGGCCCCTATGGTTACTGACAACTCCTTGAGGTGCGCGGGAACAGTGCGCGCCGTCGACGAACCACAAACATGGTCGGTCGTCACACCACCTTCGTCGCGGCCGACTTAGACTACCGGTATATCTTTAAGTCCTAAAAATCTGACTTTAAAATTAAAAATAACGGAATATTCACCTGTTGTACTATAACTTCTAAGGGTTGTCCAGTCTGTAACTCTTCCGAGGGCCTCCTCGTCGGCCTCACAGCATATTCTCTTTCTCCAATAATCTGAAACAAGACAAACAAACATTATAATAATAATAATAATATTCCACAACTATCACACAACGCCGTCTAGTCCCAAGCTAAGCAGAGCTTGTGTTATGGGTACTAGACAACCGATAAACATACTTATATACTTCTAAATACATACATATTATAGATAAATTACACCCAGACACAGAACAAATTATTATGCTCATCACACAAACATTTGTCCTGGGTGGGAATCGAACCCACGACCTCCGGCATAGCAGTCAGTGTCACTAACCACTAGACCAACAGGCCAGTCAAAATTTATTTAAACTTATGTAATGGTGGCACTTTCTACCAGTCAACCCTTAGGTCCGTGTCACACCGGCACGGCAGCGGCCGGCAGCGACTCGGCGAGAACTTTTAGCGTGAAATAATTTTAAACTTTATTAAAAGACAAGTCTACCGTCACCATTCGACCACCACTCACACAAAGAAAATAACTATACTGTATACATTTAATTGATATCTAAACAAAAAAAAAAGACGTGTGGCACTCGGGGACTGCCGTGGTAAAGCGATTGCATAGTATTTTTATCAACTTATGCAATTATAATTTATGCAATTATTTTATTTATGCAGTATTTTTTTCCCTTGTTTTTTTTTTCTTTGATATTAAATGAAGTTACACTTTCACACATTGAATTGAATTTTGACTGATTGTTCACTCATTTGTTTTCTTATCGGTCACCATGCTCAAAAAACAAATGAGTGGGGTGGGGGTGTTAGGTTATTTTCGTTACGAAATTTCTGGATTCGGTCTCCACGCTCAAGGCCCGCGATAGAAGCTATGCAATAGCTTAAAATATACTGAATCAATATTAATTTAACTGTAACAAAAATGCTTCGTCATTTAAGTAGACAGTGGTGGTTACATTCAAAAACATAACATCGTTATGACGTCCATACTGGCAAAAAAAAAGGAAAAACAGTCTTCTTACTTTTTGCCGGCATGAACGTCATTTGTTTGACTGATCTTTTTTTTTTGTTTGGCTTAGAAAATGTCAGGCACAAAATAAATAAGTTACTGGAATTATTATGATCACTTTAGAGAGTGATTCATCCCAAAGTATATACTCGTAAAAATCTTATTGAAATATTTTTGGCTTATATCCTAACTAATATTATAAATGTGAAAGTGTGGATGTTTGTTACTTAATCACACAAAAACGGCTGAACGGATTTGAATAAAATTTGGCTTGCATATAGCCTTTGACATGGAAAAGAACATAGGCTACCTTTTATCCCTATTCCTTAAGTAACTAATGGCACGCGGGCGAAGCCGCAGGCAAAAGCTAGTAAATCATAAATCATTTATTGGTTTGCAATAAATGATTTGCTTATATCGTTGTTTTGATTCTTTAATAATCCTAGTAATTTTCGCCGGTAACAAATAAGTATATAGTAGAAACATTCCATCACGTCAAGATTTTCAGTTGTAGGTATCTTAGAAATTAAAGTTTCTCGAAAAGTAGTAAGAAAAATACATATGGCACTATAATTTTAAAATTTTAAATTGATTGTGTTTATCTTATTTTTTTAATGTTTATTTTCAAGTAGTATTAGTAACTACTTTACCTATGTTGTAGACTTTTTTTTAATATCAGCAGCTGTGCTGTAGAGTTCCGATCTTGCTGGCTAATTCTGAGTGAACAGAATATCCCAAAATAGTTAAGACTAGCTTTTGCCTGCGACTTCACCCACGTACCTAAAATATAGCCTATATCACTCAGAAATAAAGCAGCTTTCTATCTGTGAAAAAATTTTAGCAATCGGACCAGCACTTCCAGAGATTACCACAGACAAACAAACAAAAAAACAAACTTTACCTCTTTATTATATTAGCGTAGATATACTAACTAATTAAGTTTATATTAATAAATTTTTAGCGTATCATCCATTAAACTATTTTTGTTATTACGTTTTTGCCTCTGAACGAGCCAAAAACAGATTTAGTTCACTGATGTATTTTATTTAACAACGTATTAAGTGTGTGTTTTAAGGTTAAAGAACATACCTAAGTAGTATGTATTATGGATTACGGACTTTTGAAATACGGAATCATATTTTTAGTATGCATTAATTAATATAAAAACCCCAATTTTATTTTGACTGTAGACGTGTTTCTGACATTCCTTTCATAAATAACACATCTAATAGACGTGTAATAAACAAAACACATAGTATTCATAGTGTACCTATTAGGTACATATTGTTATTTATTTATGCTGTGTACAGGATCCTACTAGAATGTCAAAAAATTAAATAAATGCCAATTTTTTTAAGCTATTGCATAGCTTCTATCGCGGGCCTTGAGCGTGGAGAACTGGAGACCGAATCCAGAAATTCCGTAACGAAAATAACCTAACACCCCCCACTCATTTGTTTTGAGCGTGGTGACCGATAAGAAAACAAATGAGTGATGCTATGCAATAGCTTTACCGCGGCAGTCCTCGAGTGCCACACGTCTTTTTTTTTTTAAATAAAATGTCAAAAAATTAAATAGGGTATCAAAATAGAAAAAATAATAATGTATGTGTTATGTTATAAAAACAGTAATATATATTATGTCGATATGGCAACGCATAGGAGAAGCCATGTACGTCTTTCGGCTGAAAAGATGATGATAACTCCCTATCGCTCCACTCCACCCAGCGCAGGTGAAGGTTATTTCATGACTTCACACCTAAAAAATCTATAAGGGTTCCGTTTTTTGCCAATTGGCTACGGAACCCTAAAAAGGGAAAGCCCGGTGGATGTAGGTATATCCAGCAGTAGATATCTTTCAGCTGAAAAGGTGACAGCCATCTCAAAATTGCCATATCTTAATAATAATTCTAGCGCAGCCATCTCGCAAGTGCGTCGATTACTAGGCCAGTAACTGGCCCGTTTTGCGGTGAAGCTAAAAGAGACCACAAGCATTAAAAAGCCGATCTTTCCCGACGACTTACGATGTGTTAACCAAAACCTCGTAAGATTGTCGTGTCCCAGATCACACCGCAAACGCATCGCGTGATTTTTTTTCAAATCCGTTTGAATGGTAAGCCAAAAGCAACAGTCATCTTCTAATTATCCTAGCTTTAGCCGATAAACTAAGGGTTACCAGCGCATAAAATAGAAAAAAATACTAGTGTAGGCTTTATGTAGTTTTATTTAGAGGCACCCTCACGTTAACCTCGCGTTTTTAACTATTGTTTCAGTGTCTTGTGTTGTGCAAAATAAATTCATTTTCTCTTTTACTGTAACATGTTATTTGGTGTTACAGGTTAGGTTTTACGACCATATAAAATAGCAATCATAACAACTCCCATAGATTGCTCTATGGTATTGCTCCAGTCATGGTACTTTAAAAATGGAGGTTTTTTTTTCGTGGTGGTAAAATAGGGATGGTAGCAGACTTTTACCGACTAAAAACCCACTCCTGTTCCTTCGTTGCCTTTCGTATCGGGGCTTGAGCTATCTTTCGAATTAACTATGGCCCCAGAAAAACGAAGGGTTCGAACCAATTACTGTAAGTAATTGGTTCGAACCCTTTTAGCAATTACTGTAGGATTACAGTTGCAGTGACCATTTAGACCCCTTAATAATATTTACTGTAGTAACGCGATCCAGTTTACGAAATAATCTGAACTGATAAAGGAATGGAGCTTTAAAGGGTGTTTCCCGATCGCTCGCTCATTTTAACATGTCATGTTAAGGCCCCAGGAACCTTTGAAAGTCCTTTCATTTCTATATAAAAAGTAAGTAAGTAAGCCTTATAATGTTCCCACTGTTGGGACTCAGGTCTTCTCTCTAGGAGGGGGAGTGGGCCGTAATCCACCACATTGGTTGGTGATTAAAGTGTGTGTAGTTCAACTAGAAGCGTTTTTGAAGATGTCATGATCAATTAAATAAAGATCTTGAGTCCCTAATCCCTCTAACGATGTATTTCTCACAAATTCTTAGCTAAGCTAGTCATTATGTCACAGACATACAATTAGTACTATAAGTTACATGTGATAAGTGGCACGTGTTATGTGGCAAATGCACGCTAATAATATAATTAAAATAAAATATCTTCAAGAAACGGTTGGAACCTATCGGCTCCATCAACTTATTATTATAATTATTAAGTTGGTCTCTTGACTAGAAAGAAAAAATGTTGTCATTCTGTCAATGAGTTATTATAAAAAGATTTCTGAAAAAAGATAAAGCGTTGAAGAAATAGCAAGGTAGTCGTTAAAAAATTAAAGACCCGTTTTGACACTTGAGAAAAACCCTTGAATATAACTTGGAACGAAACTGAAAGAAACAGTAAAATAATAATTAGGGGTCCGGTGTAGTATAGTCTGTGTAAAAAGTCAAATGACTTGGGAATTTTGTATAATATTTAATCATTTAAAAAATACTTATATTCAATACTTTTTATAAGGTTTTTCTATTAGAAAACAATGATCAAGATCTTATAATCAACCTTAATTAATGAACCAGTGTTGACTACATCAGATTTCGTTTTACTTTAACAATTACCCAATTCGTTTGACTTTTTAGACGGACTCAAGTAGCTATTTTATTAGTAGCTACGTTATACCGGTCAAGCCACTAGGTAGACAAAATACAAATGTCAAGGCCTTTTATTTTTTGACAACTCTATTGTTTCAGGACTTTGGAACAGTTTATTTTGAACTGTCACTGAAACGATGGCCTAAAGTTTCTGAAATGTTGACTGCTACTGAAGCCTTACCATGACTACGTTTTGATTAAGTTTATAGTTACTACTAAAACAAGATATTTATAAACACTTTTTTCAATATCTCTTCCTTTAAAATACTACTAATAATTTTTTTATTGGCTCTTGATTCATGTCCAACTTATCAGCGATAAATTAAGCTACAAATTAATTTAATCAATAGTAGGCTTTTAAATTATACTCTTCCGGTTTTGCAAGCAAAGATTATGAGAACATCCAAGTAAGCAGCAAAAAAAAATTACGTGTGGACGAGACGAGAATATAAAACATACATGTCATGAATTTTGACGTTGGTAACCCTGTCGTCAGCCATGTTTTAAGTTGCGTAGCGTTGGCACAAAATTGTCCAATTTACACGTAGGTACTCACTGATGATCAGCGGTTTGGTTAGTTATGAAAGCACAGTCGCACTGTAACCGGTTGGTACACAAAAAAATGTGAGAACAACCATAATGTTTTGATAATTGACAGGCGCTTTTTTTAGGTTGTGATTGTGTTGTTTGTAAATAAGTTTTGTTTTAGCTGATGATAAATATTTTTGCAAGTCATTTATTACAGAAAGATCAAAAATAAAATAACATTTTTTTTTCTGACAGACAGATTTTCCGTTTGATATAATTATGTATTTTAAATTTTTACGTTTTTATTCACTGTGACCTTACCTGAATTTTTATTTAGTACCTACTCATGCATTGTGCCATAAGATTTACAAGTTGTAACAAAACAAAACACGACACCTTTTACAAAATTTGTAAGCCTTTCCAGAGCTGTGAAATATGATCAAAAGTAGGTATGCTGCAATATATAAATATGCATTATTAGAATACTTCAAGAAACCTTTTTACTGACTGTTCAACCGGAATTAACTTATATTCCGTAGGCATAAGGATGGCATTTAAAGCAAAAAATTGGCTACAATACCAACTATTTACTGCAGCCACTAACGTAATAAAAAATCAAAATCGGTTGGACAGTAATAAAAAGTTTTCATACATGTCTGTGTTTCCTGATAGCTATAACCTAGGGGTCTTTAAGCCAAGAGTGAATAGATTGCTTCTAGGCAAGCGTGTTCCATCGTCGGCCACATCATCGCTTACCATCAGGTAAGATGGCGGTCAAACGCGAGCCTATCCATTACAAAAAAAAAAATGTCTACCTAATGTAATTTTTAATTGAGTACCTACATATTAATATGCAAGTTGCAAATAAAATACTATATTTTGTCTATGTTTTGTTGTTTTAAGCCAGTGTGGGTACAGAAAAATAAAGATAATGGTGCGTGTAACTAAACCACATTGCGACAACCTTCAATCGGCGTGAAATGAATGACATGCACAATTTTTGTAAATGACAACCCGTTCCCAAGCGCGGTAACTAGACGATTGTTTCGTAAAAATTATACGAAAATTATTAAAATTATTGTATTTTTTTTAATTGTGTTTTGAAAAAGTTATAATTTATAAATGCTGCTAGTTTTAAAATATTTACCAAGCAAGCATATTAAAGTAGGTATTATCCCACATCTTATTAAAATTTTAACTGTTTTTATGTACGTATGTTGATCAATCGCATTTTGTGTGTCTTTAAGTAAAACATTTATTCGTAACTGAATACCAAATTATTTTTAATGTAAATAAACGAATTATTAGTTATATATAAAACCCAACTGGGTCGAAGCCTACTGAGGCCAGGGTTATCTGAAAGGGAACTCGATACCCCGGTATGCAGGCTAGAAGGAACGGGAACTATCTCCCGCTCCGCCCAAGAGCGGGGATTGTCATTGGATGATTTTTCCCACCATAAAAAAGCTATATATAAAAGGAGAAACTGATTGACTGACATATCAAGATACATCTTAAACTATTGGAACTAGGAGTGTAAAATTTTGCACAAGGTGTCCGTCTAAAGCGTAAGCGAGCAATAAGAGAGGATTTTTCAAAATTCACCGCCTTACGGGTCATTCATCTATTACGTAAGATGATTTAGGACAGAAAGGGGGCCGACCATGTATTTTTCACAAAGGGATGGAAGGGAGTCTTACGAAACTAGCTTCTGCCAGTTACTTCACCCGCGTGAAAGTAAAAAATTAGGTACCTCAAAGAACCTCCAGGTCCTATGTGCCCTCGTGATGCTCGGGAGTTAATTATATAAAACCTCACTAACGTTCGAGATTAAAATCAGCAACCTTTGTTGCTTTCTGAATTCAACATCCGCCCCCCACTTATAAACACTGCTTTATCCCCTTATTCACATAATCCACTATTAGACACAATAAACAAATATGAAAGAATTTTACCATGTTGGTGTAAAATTCTTCTCTGTCTCTAGGACAGGTATATTAATTTTATTTTTGTTTAAAAGTGTACCTACTTGTTTTCTTTTTCTTCTGTCAATTTTGAAATTATTTTCACTGTTAGTTTAGTTAAGTTTCGTTAGCTACAATTTTTTTTTTAATTCATATTACCTATTTGCAAACTTAGGTACCTATGTATCTACCGGCACGCACGCAGGACATTTTATATTTCTTGAATAATATAGATTCTAATAAAACTGTCAAGCAAGGAAGGACAAAAGGTTAAAAATACAATTAAGGATTGATTGCAGGTTATATACTTAAGTGTCGTTTACATAATAGCTGCCTACATTATGTGTGAATGAGGCGCCAAGAGATGGATGGCATTCAAATAAAACCAGTCAAGTGCGAGTCGGACTTGTAGACATCTGATCATTTGGGCTATTAGACCAAAGAATATCTGAAGTTTAGCATAGCACAGTCGGCCTTATAATGTTCCCACTGTTGGGACTCAGGCCTCCTCTCTAGAAGAAGGAATGGGCCGTAATCCACCACGCGGGCCCAGTGCGGGTTGGTGGATATCACATGTCTTCGAATTTTTGGTTCTAGGATATACCGGTTTCGTCACGAGGTTATCCTTGACTGTCTTGAGAGCAGTGGTGATGAAATAAATTACATAAAGCAATGCGCCTGGCTGGGTTTAAGCCCGCGACCGTGAGTCAGGGCCGTTTCCACTCAGCCACCACTGCTCCATATCTGGAGTTTTGGGTTTAACTTTTATAGTCAGTAAAAGAATACAATAGAACCAGAAAAGAGAAAGCTATTACTTTTTAACATTTTGCCTGCTATTGGTGGATAAGGAACAAAGCTGCTACTGTACCTGTCGGGCAGTGCAAGCAAAAATTTTGGTGAATCTGTTCTTATCTATCCTAAGGTGGTCTGATAGATATAGCTGTCAGCGATAAGATCGCCATTGTACCCATTATAAAGTTTATGAATAAGTTGTGTCACTTTTTGGTGTACAATAAAGTTTATTCTATTCTATCCTTTTGGACGTTGTACTGAATAAAAGTCTTGACGGGCGAATGGACATCGAAGTGATCCTATTAAGGTTTCTCTTGAGGCACAGAACCCTAAAAATACAAAAAGCGATAGCTTCTGTGATCTAGTCACAGAAGCCATCGTTTCATACTATTTAGATTTACATGTGCTTCAGTAAAATAACTGAAAAAAAAAATATATTAAAATACCACATCCAGTTTTTTATGGCTTATTGTTTGTACAGCAACGCAATTCCCGCCGAATCCAACCCACCAGTTCTAATTTCATACTGCGTCGTGACGCTCGACCAATCAACGCGCGGTTCGATTAGGCATGCATGTGAATTACCAATCAGATTGCAGTGATTGTGAACGTTAATATGGCCGTTTTTAATTCTCATAGAGGTGCTAAACAGATGGATGCGTACAATTTTAATTTGGGAAATAAAGTTGTATGCTAATTACTTTTTTATTCTGCAAATGAGTTTATTTTTACTATCGTCAATTTTGCATATTGTAATTTACATTGCATCATATATATAGCCACCGTACATGTTACATTTTCTTTCCTGTTCCTTCTATAAATCATTATATGCTAAATAGAACAAACATCGATTAAGTAACATCAAAGACGCATCCGCCTGACCACCGCTAAGTTCATATTTTATGCTTGCACTCGAAACCCCCACAGGATACAAGCGATTTTTTTTTAAGTGATCAGGCAGAAATTTTTTTTCATGTTAACACAATAAGCATCACTGCTAATTATCACAAAAATTAAGCAACCGAATATTTCTCTTGAATTGTATTGTATAAAAATCCTAGCTTGTACTTTTGTGAGCAATTTTTTCTACATTGTATGTAAACGTAGGTCGCGACACGCATTGCGCATGCGTGGGTCAAATGTCACCGCTACAATGGCGGGAACCGGGGTTGCCAGTCGATAAAATAGTGTACGAACGGATGTTTGTAGTTCGAATGGTAATTTAAATAATGGTAGTAGCGTTTTGGAAATGCACTTCGGAATGGGATTTTTGAGTCAAATGTCACAAAATTAGATATACGAAGTCAGTATATTATATATAAAACATGTATGTTTTATAACTTGACATATCTATTAATATTTGTACACACAAACGCTAAAAGATAAAAAAACGCACAACCTACTTAATTGAGAACCTTCTTTATCACGCTCTGGGTGGAGCGTTGAGGAGTGCCAGACTTTGACTGGCTAAAACCCACGTAGGTATGTTCCTTTAGTTGCAGTGCCCTCCAGGGCCGATAACTTTTTCAATCAATCCCCAAACCTTGGTAGGTATCGGTTCTAGAGAGCCTCTTCAATTATGCTGACAGTTCTTTGACGCAGCAGCCCACTTCCCCCACTTTCTTATTTAGCAGGTTACCTACAAGCAACCCACTCCAGCTTTGCAATGGTGTGAGTAAAACTATAAAATTCTTAGCTTTTCTCTACTATAATATTTATGTATTATATATCTAAACCTTCCTTATGAATCACTCTATCTATTGGTAAAAACAGCATGAAGATCCGTTCAGTAATTTTTGAGTTTATTGCATAAGACTTTGTTTCATTATATTTGATTTTGTTAGTTTTTTTTTTTTTTATGGGCTTGCGTTTGACCACCATCTCACCTGATGGTTATTGAAATTGATTTTAAAGAGACATCCCTAGGTTAAAGTCGGAAACAATTATGCTTCTAAACAAACAGACAGTGAATGGAAACTTTTGGTCTCTAATATCCAAACAAAGTAGATAAACAACCGCTGAACCGGTTGACTATTAAAATGTTAGCGCTTATTAATGGAAGGTTTTATTCTCTCTTGACTTTATGCTGTTAGTTTGTCAATGGAAGACCTTACTTTATCTGCTTTATGACAGTAAGATTGAAACATTTCTTAACAAGTATGAAATTAGTAAGTATTAGGTTAGATAACAATCTTTCTCTTTCTAGCATCGTAAAAATGATTTACTTGAGAAAATTCATCAAATTCATGCAAGCAGTGTGAAAAAAATAAAAGAACATTCGAACTAATTATCAAATTATGGAACCAAACTTTAATTGTCATATATTAAAGACTAAATTAAAATTCCAATGCAACTAAAAAATTAAATTAAAAAATACAAGGAAAATTCGACTATGGTTCAAATTGAAGTATTGTGAAGTATTAAACCTCCCTCCCCAGTATCATAAACTCGTCAAGTATTATAAACTTCACAAGAGAGTACATTGGATAACTTCGCACCTCAAAAAAAAAAACAAAATTAAAAATTGAACGATGCTGGTTTGAATTCGAATATTGTGAGGAATTAAACCTGATTGCAAGTGTAACTAATTTATTCATTCTAAATTCAAACTATTTGACAAAATTTGTCAAATAGTTTGAATTTAGAATGAATAAATTAGTTAATGCACTTGTCAAAATGGATCAATGTTGCCATAATTCGCACAGCAGTGTTATTAGAAGTTTTAGAGAGGTGTCAATTATGATGCAGTGATACAAAGCCAATCATTGTCACATGATCTAACTAATTACTGCACAAAAAAGACCAAGGTGTCATCGCTTTTTGTGTTATCGAATAAATAGTAAAAATCAAGAGTATTGTGGAGGTCTATTTATTCATAAGCATAATACATTGTCACCTTTATAATATTCCCACTGCTAGGACTCGAGTCTGTCTATGAGAGGAAACTGGCAGTATCTAATCACAAAATAGATAGGTACAGAAGACAATCTCATGTATGTGTTCACTTTTTATACCTACGCTCTGTGGTCGCACACTTAGGAGCGTTTGAGCCGGAACTGTTCGACGAGCGGGCCGAGGCGGTCCGAGATATCGTGTCCGTGAGCGTTGCTCGAGCTCGCTTTGTATGTAGATTGACTTCTGTACCTATATTTTGTAATCTAATCTACCATGCGGGCCTAGTGCGGGTAGGTAGGTACTAGGTTGGTAGTAGTCACATATTTTCAATTTTTTTTTAGTCGCATTTTTTCCTCGCGATACTTTTCCTGATTTGTGAAAGACGTCGCGTGGCGTGAATCAAGTGTAGCTTTACAAGTCTAATTTCCATATAAAATGTATGGAGATCGACGCGCCCAGATCGGCGTGTGTGGTACACGTGTAAGCAGTGTAGTTCTACCTAAAAAAGATTATTACTTCTAACCCCGGTACCAGGGCAGCATAGCTTACTAGAATTATACTAGATTGTATCGTTCCACTATCATTACCAAGTGTCAAGGCTCACACCCGTCCTCTATTCATGCCACCCTGGTACTATAATTATACTGCATTAGTACAAAGTGCGATATTACAATGAACTAGCTTCGTCCGTGACTTTACTTGCACTTCTGATTGTTTTTAAGGATGGAACTTGTTGAAGTATCTTCCTATATATTTTTTAATGATATAGAATAGAAATACTTTAATTCGGAACAGACACAGCACAACAGTTGTAAACACAAAATAAAAAATAACAAAAGTACAATTGCCGTCACGGATCTTGAGCGCTGGCTTCTTTAGTGGAGCGAAGTGACACGCGGCGGCGAGGAGTGTCAGTGATTGACTCGCCGAGCCACCGCGTCACTCCTGATTCTTTCCCTGCGAAGACGATTGGCTCGCCAATCTATGGAATGGGCAAAGCAATCCCCACGCTGACGCCGAGCGCTCAAGATCCGTTTTGGCAATTGTACAAAGTGCGCCGAGCGTGCCCGCACCGAAAGAGTGACCCTGACCACCTCAGCAGTTGCTGGACGCTAGACACCCAGCACGATATAAACTAGAGCTTGATCCTGATCCTTACTGGACGGCCGGACGGTAAGCTACCGCTGGCTCGCCGTCCACAAACTAACTTAAAGATAACGATAAAGATAACCTTAAACTTGGAGGTTGTAATTGCCAGGAGACGCCGACGACGGAAAATTCTACTCACATTTCATTTATTTCATATCCAAGAAAAAAAAATTAAGGTGGGAAGTCATCCAAAGACTTCTCCCGCTCAGGGGTGGTGCGAGAGAACGTGTCAGACTTTTACTGACTAAAATCACACCTATGTTCCTTTTTTGCTTTGCGTTCCAGGACCCTGGAGTTTCCTTTCGGACTACCAATAGACATCCAAGATATAACGCACCATGCCTCAAGGAGTTGTCAGCAACAGCAGGGGCCCAGCCGGGTCGAAGCGTACTGGGGCCAGGGTTAGTTTCGAAAGACATCTCGAGTTCCGGTATGAAGGTTAGAAGGAACGGGGTGGGTTTTTAGTCAGTAAGAGTTTGACACTATCCCCCGCTCCGCCCAAGAGCGGAGGTTGTCATTGGATGTTTTTTTCCCACCATAAAAAAAAGATATAACGCACCATCATTGATAAATTTTGCCAACTAAAATAACTTTAAACTTGTAAATATTACGCAATCAAATCGAAAGTCATTCCTACTGAAATAATAAATAATTACATATCAATATAAATCATTTTAAAATGACTTAGAACATCGTATTAGGCTTTTGAATTGCTATAATTAATTTGAATCTCGCATAATATTTTATATTTAAATTAGGTGTCAAAATAAAACAAGTACCAAGTAGAATTAAAACCATTTTTCGTTTTTTTTTTTCATATTAATAGAGTCTTTGAGATTACTTTATGTAATATATATGCAGATGTGATTACAAAAAAATATTGCTAATAAAAATAAATTTTGAACTAGAAGTTAACCAAGGAGACGTAGGGAGCAACGTACGTTCCGGAGTTCTGACGTAAGCCTGGTCCGATAGACCGCGGTCACCCACTACGTAAGTAAAATGATTTATTTGATGATTAACTCGTTCCAAATGAGATCAATGGCCATATTGTGACGTCACGATGTACTGTCAAATTGAACATATAGATGAATAAAACTAAAGAACTGGATTCTGATTTTTTTCGTTCACAGTTTGTAAATAAATTAAATTTTTCGTAAATTAATTATAGTTTAAAAATTTCTTTCCTCGATTTGACAGTACGACGTGACGTCACAACAGGGCAATCGATCCTATTCTCATTTGGAACGCATTGGAGTTGAATGTACAGGTTATCTCAGTGCGGATTTTAAACTATCCGAAAAAAAAAATTAAAATTCGTAAAGGGTGTTTGAATTTTAAATATTTTTTTCGGATATTTTACAGGCTTTATAACCACGGAAACATGGAAGCGGAACAGTAACAAAAGACGCAGGTGAAACCGCAAGCAAGGGACAACTAGTATTCAGTCATCGAAAAAATCTTGGGTTAAACAAACATAACCCTCCTTGAAGTCGGGTAAGAGCCCGGTATGTAAGATATAAAAAACATGTAAGTCAAATCGACTACTAGTAAGTTAAAAAATAGATTAAACATAAGACAGCTAATGATTTTAACGGCTAATTTAGTGCTTTTTCTTAGCGTTACGACCAGTCGTATCTAATCATATTTTTTTGCTAATTAATCCGTCCAAAAAGGTCGATAATTTTAGCTTACTGGCTAACAGCTTTAAGGGGTACTTCCTGTATGATTATTAATATTATTTATAAAATAATTTAAGTTGCAAAGCAAGATAAGGGGTACACAAAAAAAGGCCTCTGATAATATGACCTAGAAAACTTTATATTTTTATCTATCGCAAGTAACTGTTTACTCGTTGAAACTTGTATTACATGATTAACGGATCCAATTAAATACAAAATAATGAGGATTAAGTCCGACCTTTAAATAAAAAATCTTTTGGTGATTACATTTGTTTGGTGCCACGAATGCTAACCTTAGTAATAAAAAAATAATCACATGAGATTTGTAAAATAATTGATTCATTCTAACTACAAAACCAATAAACCCAACAAACAAATATTTACACCGATATTTAAAAAACAACAGCAGCGCTACCAACATAAAAAACATAACTGTCAATAATAAAGATGGCAACAATTCGGCCAGTACCTACGTCAATTTACTTTCTCAAAACTAACCGATCCGCCTTGATAAGACATTTTCGTCTCTTGACATATAATTTAAAACCACACAGTCATGTAGAAGCTTTGGCCTCCAGTAACAGGTTATAAACTTTATTATGGGGCTTCGTTTTGGCCATATTAAAGGGCTTGGCAGAAAACTGGACTTCATTTTGTGTTCTACTTAACAACACCTGCGTGTATTGCTCTGAGAGATTGTTCGGTAGGGTCACCGTGACCGTGGATCGTAAAGGAAGGATTACTGAAGGGTTTTCTGAAGGCTTGACTGCGATCCCACCTGATGGTAAGCAGCGATTGAAGCGCACTAGTTTATTAAGAGACTATTCACTCTAGCCTCAAAGACCAGCTGGTCCCTCAATGTACCTAGGCACGTGGTGTAAACGACGGGGCGAAACGCTTGGACTTTGGGTTTTATTCAATAAAAGTCTTTCACTCTCTCTAGCTGTGGGAGACGTTATTTGATACTTACTTAGTTACGTGTAGGTGAATGGATATCGGCAGAACACGTGGCAACATTAACAATCAAATTCTTTAACATGGTAGTTTCGTGTCTAGTATTATCTGTGTAAATACAGTATTTGAATTGTCTTCTCACGTAATAAAAGCAACAAGAAATATGTAACCAACATAATATGTAACTCATAATATAATTTAAAAGAGTATCCATGGAGTTTCTTGCACGTGTTCTCTATGGAGAGATCTACGCTTTTGAACGTGCAAATCCGTGCAATTTAGCTTCAATTTTTTTGGACTGACCAGAAATTTGACTATTCAAAAGTGCCTGTAAATGGTATATTTCCAATAAATGATTTGATTGATCAAAAATTTGGGACATCTTATCTTACTCTTCGTGAAAACCCAGTAATGTTTAAGACCAACATTGGTAATGTTAAAGACGAATACACTTGATGGCGTAAATTGAATGTGATAATTTGTTTGGTAATACTATTCATTAAGGTTTGGGATAACCGTGGCTTAATGATGACGTATCTTATGATGTGTGGTCTATGAATAGGATTAGTGTTAGATTAGTTGTCTATGTCGTAATGGTGAGTTAAGGTTTATTTTTAAAGATTACTGGCAAAAGAAGAAGAGATTACTGGCAAGTAAAAAATAAAAAACCTAAAAGAAAGATAAGAAAAAGTAAAAAAAGAAGATTTATGAAAAGAAAAATAAACAACCTCTAAATATTAACTGATTATGGTGACATTTGGTATTTCACATACTGTGCATGAATGGATTTTGAGCAAAGTAAAATGAATATTGAAAATAAAAACTTGAAACACCCTGTTGGCCACTTCTAAAATTCATACTTTGCGCATTTCATACCTATTCATACATCTAGATTAAATAAAATTGTATAACTTCAACATCTCTAAGTGTATGACAGGATGATGGCGCTTCCAAAGAAAACAATATTATTATCTAACTAGCGACCCGCCCCAGTTTCACTCGAGTGTTGCAAATCTTTGTACTTACTCGTAATACTACTACTAGCAAAATTTTGTACTATTAGTTTATTGAATGATAATGGTATGCGAGATAAAAATAAAAACAGAATACATGAGTGAATGGAGTGAAATATTAAATACCTGTTTTTTTTTTATTGATATAAACTAGTGCTTCACAGCGATCACACCTGATAGTAAGCAGTGGTGCAATCGTTTTAATGGTGAGGCGCACTGGTTTATTAAGAGAGTAACTACCCCAGCCTTGACATCACCCAAATTATAATCAGACGGGAAGACCGCAGCAGGCAAATTGTTCCAGTCCTTCGATGTACGCGGTATAAAAGACAAGGCGAAACGCTTAGTCCGTACCTTAGAGGTATCAACAATGAATTACGGGTAAAGATTTTTATGTGACCGTATAATATGATTAAGTTTATTGGTAGCTTACTTAACGGCAACACAGCTTTCACCAATGGCAACATTACCTGTGAAAAGGAAAAAAAAAATTATTTTAATTAAAACTTTAATGTTATATGATACGTAACTTGACGAAATTATTTACTTAGGGTGAGTTGCACTATTTAACTATAACGATAACAAAGCCGTTAACAGATGTCAAATCGTCGAATTGACCAATAGGCGGCCGTTTCATGGCTGGTTAAGGTTTGGTTATAATTATAGTTAAATGGTGCAACTCACCCTTATTAAGTAAACATTTATTGACCAGAAAGATTAGCGTACAAGTAACAACAGCGATGAAACTCCAAAAACGAAAATGGCTATTACACATAAACAAGACCACATTCCGTCAAACTAGGAATCAATCCTGTGTCTTGAAGAAAAGTGTGCTTTAAATACAAATAACTTCTCCTTTCATCCAGAGAGGATGGAGCAAGACGGCGTATCAACAACTGTCGTTGTTTTGACAAGTCTATGAAACTACGCGTTCGTGGACAGTATGCCTAACTCTTTCGAACAATCCCTCGGCCCTAGCAAGGCCTACCATGCAATTAGAATTTACCAACTATACCTAACTGGAGACGAGGTCCGAGTCCCAGCAGTGGGAACATTAGTGGGCTGATGATGATGATAGGTACTTCCTAACTACATCATGTACAACTGACAGACATAGGTACCATGGAATTAGCAAATACTATCTATACCTATAGTTAACTGACGTGAAGATAACGTCGTCTATATAATACAGGTAGGTACTATAAATTTATAAATGACATACGCTAAAAGGATCTTACATTGAAGGTTTTACTTAGATATACTTGTCACAAAGCAACAAAAACACACATTTACGAGCACTAGTACGTGTCTAATATTGATATTCCATCATCTCAGTAACCACTTTGACTTGCAGGGACCCAAGTATTTGCTCTATTGATAGTGTTGGTACGGAGGTCCGTGTTGACGGTTCATGCTAAGTGGCAACGTCATTGCTTATTTACTATTTTTACTAGCTGTTTGTAAGGTTTCTTACGAGTGTATTTAAGTAGGTGCTAGGTTATTTATGGAACTTTACCGGATACTAGCTTCTGCATGTTTTTTCTTTTTTTTTTTTTTTCGATGGGAAAAATCATCTTATGACAACCCCCGCTCTTGGGCGGAGCGGGAGATAGTGTCAGACTCTTACTGACTAAAAAACCCATCCCGTTCCTTCAAGCCTTCATACCGGGGCTCGAGCGCCCTTTCGGATAACCCTGGCCCCAGTAGGCTTCGACCCAGCTGGGTCCCTGCTGTTGCTGACAACTCCTTGAGGCGCGCGGGAACAGCGCGCGCCGTCGACGACTTGGGCTTGGTCCGGACAGTTACCGGACGGCCGGACAGCGAGCTACCCATTGCACACTGTCCGCAAGCCCGCGCCTACGGTGGCTGGAAATCGGGATCGGAATCCCGGCGGCGGCGAGAGCGCCGTTGCCTGATGCGGTCGGCCTCCTCCTTAGCGAGCATTACTGCTTCGCAGAAGTCGGCGACCGCCTGCCACTCCTCCTCGCTCCGGACCATGGCCTCGACCAAGGCCCGGCGCGAGAGGTCTCCGCCGCCGATCACCCCCACGAGGGCACGGCGATGCTCCACCCAAGCAGGGCACACCGCGATTGTGTGCTCCACCGTGTCCTCCGGGTGTTCCGCACAGTGGCGACACCCGGGCGTCACTTCCGCTTTAATTCGGAACAGGAACCTCCCAAACTTGCCATTTCCGGTGAGGACCTGTGTCATGCGGAAGGTAAGGACGCCGTGAGGTCTTTCCAGCCACGCCTCAAAGAGGGGACTTATCGCCATAATTGTGGCGTGCCCAGCACTGGGTTGCGATAGTCGCTGACGCCATTCCACCATGAGATCCCGCCGGAGCTCTGTCCGCCATGCCGCGACCTGTCGCGGCAGAGGACTTTCACCCCGGCGTTGCATCTCCACGCGCATGTCGTGCATGTGTGCAAGGACTGTTGCCTCCAGATCCCACGGTGGTAGGCCAGCCAGAAGGCTCGCCGCTTCGCGGGAAATCGTGCGGTATCCCCGCACCATCCGAATTGCCATGACCCTCTGGCAGGCGTTTAGTATGGCCGCCGGTTGCTTTTTCAGCAACGGCGCCCACACCGGCGCCCCGTAGAGGGCCATGGACCGAACGATCCCCGCGTAGAGCCTCCGGCAGGAGGCATCTGGACCCCCAAGGTTGGGCAGGAGCCGCTTGAGCGCAGCCCCAGTCCGGTTCAGTTTGGGAGCCAGACGTCGGAAATGCTCCACGAGCTTCTGCATGTGAATTCGCCTGCATGACGCAGGCGAATTCACATTTTCACAATAGCAAATTATTTCTAGGGTATAATTTCGGGATAGTAATAATAATAATATTCCACAACTTTCACACAATGCCATCTAGTTCCGAACTAAGCAAAACTTGTGCTATAAAAAAAAAAAAAAAAAAAAAAATAGACTCTTGTATTCTCAGGCATCGATTGCCCACTGGGTGTTACTTTTACCAAAACAACTTAAAAACTATGTTAGTATCTAGTATAATTTAGGCACAAATAAGTACAAAAAAAAAAACAAAAAAGGTATGGTGACCCAAATTTATATTAAAAAAAACTTTCCCCGTCACTTAGTCCACCAAAGCGAAACCACTGGAAAAGTCTAGCATATAGTGGAATAACCAGAAATTTCCAATTAGCTTGCCAATTACTGAAGTTATCAACTTACAGTGGCCCATAATGAGAGTCTTCTTGCAAGAACAAAAGAATAACTTAATAACTTTAAGATAATGGTAGGTTATAAAATAAATCCTTCGTTTTCTATTTCCTACTTGGCCTTTTGGCCTTTACCCTTGCAGCCTGCAATTGAAATTAAACTACGAAACAGTTAATGTTAATAGTCTATTATAAAATATAAAATATTGTTCCTCATTGAAAGATTATGAAACTACAAATATTGATATAGCAAGTTTTCAGAAGTACCCAGGGTGTGTTATCGCGGTGCTAGTAGCATAGACAACTGTCAAAAAGGTGTCAAACTCAGTACGTTTGTATTTAGTTCCACAATTTGCCACCCGTAATAGGCATAGGCCCTAATAGTATATGATTATACTTCAATGTAAACAATCTTAACATAAACAAAGAAAGAAAAGAAATAAAGAAACTATAACAACTAACAACTTAAACAGCTTTTAAAACTGATATTAGGTAATTAACTAAATATAAATAATCTTTGTATGTATTTTTGAGGATTTATTTTAAATAAAAAGACACATCAAGATTATTTACGTTTAGACCTAAACAGATGGTGTGTAGGTACTAATTACACGCATAAGATACAATTTAATTTGAAAATCGAACATCAAGTGGCCAGTGACGTACACTATAAGACTAACCAACAACTTTTTTACTAAACCACTTTTTGTTAAAAAAAAGACATGGACTTGTTCGAATTGTGCATAAATTGAAGGGAAAATGTCAATGCAAGTTAAAGAATACGCAATCAGGTGTGTTTACGCAAGAGACAGGTTGTTTTGGTCGGGTAAAAAGTAGTTATTATTGTAATTGTGAGGAAAAAACATGAAATGACGTCAGAGCCGTTGACGACTTTTTGTTTCACTTCGTCTAATATTTGCATTGACTAATGGGAGCTGTATTTGGTACCTAAAATAGGTAATTCTTGCTGTCAAATAGTCGACACTTTTTGTAACTGTTTCAAGAGCAAAATTGATCTAATAAAATCATATACAAATCTAGATTTGGTATTTATTTTATTTTAATAAGTACTTACAGTAATAGACAATAGGCTAAGAATTAAGTCCAATTGTTACTGTATATGGATATGAAATCAACGAGTACAAATTATTTATATAACCCAAACCCTTCCTTACTTATTGCTCTTTCTATTGGTAAAAACCACATCAAAATCAGTTACATGATTTAACAGATAAACAGACTTTTATACTATATAAAGATTTCAAAGATCGAAAAATAGTTAATTTATCGCTAACGAAAAGTTCTCAGTCAGGGTCAACTAATGATGAAGCAAGCATGGCATACCTAAGTCCCAATTACTGCCAAATACCTTTGGCCATTTTTTATTAATCATTATTTTGGCCGACCGGATATAATTTAGCATGACCCGTAACTATGAAAACCTTGGGATATTACTTTTAATAATATGTCAATTTTGCCAGGAAATATAATTTAAATTATATTTAATTGGCAACACATTCACACTGTAGTTTAGTAGAACACGTAGTTTTTAATGTGTCTATTTAATGCGTCCGGTATAAAACGAATTCTTAAATTAATATTAAAATATTTATCAAGAAGGCATTTTATCAAATAAATATTTTGTAAATTGTAAACAGAACATTAGAATCCCTGAAAATCTGGTAAGAATATGTTCTATCAAGATTTAACTCAAAAGTTATAACCCAGGACCAAAGTAACCCCACTTTACGTAAGCGTAAATTAGGGTTACTTTGGCCCGAACTCATTAATCAATAGAAACACAGTAAACATTTTGTCATGTTCCTATTGGTTAATAAAGCTTGTGCCAGAGTTATACCCCAGGGACAAAGTTACCCCAATTTACTCGGTACATAATAAGATCGTAATTTTTTATGAGATCCTAAAAATTTGGTACTAATTGACTCGTTTTTGTTATTTTTAGAATTTCGTACCTCAAAAGGAAAAACGGAACCCTTTTACTTCCTGACTTTGTTGTCCGTCTGTGTGTATATATGTCAAGAGCCTTTATCTCAGGAACGCGTGAAGGTTTCAAGTTGAAATTAAACCATATACTGAGGTCTGCGGTCCCTTGAAGCTGTGAAAAAATCTAACTTCTGAGTTAACGAAAAAAAAAGATATTTATATCTCAAAAAAGTGTATTTCGACACTCTCATAGGAATGAAAATTCACTACGGGTACTTCCCGTTGACTTAGTCCTGAAAATTGGCATAAAGCAAAAGTAAGGTCATATAACACAATTATAGGAAAAAATCTGGAAACTGTATATTTGTAGTTACGTCCCAAAAAAAATTTTTTTGCGATTCGGAAAAATCTTTGTAACTCAATTAGGGAATTGAACTGTTTTCATAAGTAAGTTTGTACGGATTGTATCAATTTTTGCCACAAAAAAAAACTATAAAACCTAGATATACGTATAAATGCTGTTGCTATTAATTAAAAAAATCACATTTACTATTCGTGTACCCATATTTTAAATTAAAAAATTCATAATAAATTCCTCGTCCAATGTGAAAATTTGCAATTAAAAAAAGGAAGCTCCATTAGCGTGAGAGTTCGAATTAATCATCCTTAAGGCAAATTTTCTTAATTTAACAAAAGAGAGAAAGAGGTTAAATGTATTAACAAAGTTATATTTATTTCATTAAACTGCAAGTCATTATGACGTTCATTTTCCTCGAGAACAATGTTTGACATACACGGTCACTTGTCGTATTAAATGGACACACTCCGCCTAGGTACTTTGTGAGAATTATTTATATATTTCTATTTGATTTTGCGACTTTACGTGTTTAGTTTGAACTACGCATAATTTTATTTATACCTACAAAGTACCACTTCGTGTAAAAACAATGTCAACCTACAATGTTACAAGGGTTAATACCATTTTTAGAAGAAATAAAGTACCAACCTATTAATATGATTAAGTTCGCTATGAAAACTGACCCAAAACCATAGTGTAATTTTAAATAAAGATTAAAAAAAAATACCTACCAATACCAATCTAATTTTGGAAGAGGAAAATAAAGAATATGCATTGGTAAAAAAATTACCTCACTAATTAATTAATTACTTCACTTTTTGCTTATTTTACGAATGTGCAGCTAACGAAGATAGCTACGCAAACAGAATTTTGTGCCTACACCGTTTAAAACCAATTTTTTTTCTGATATAAACTAATGCTTGACTGCGATTTCAGCTGATGGTAAGCAGCTGGTATAATTATTTTATTATTAACTATTTTTAATGACTAACTTATAAAAATTGTATTTTCCTTAGCCTTTCGGTGTTTTACAGATTGCATTTTGGAGAGTGTGCGCAGGAACTGCATGACTTGATTCCGCCATCACATTTCTATCATCGGACAAACCGAAGCACGGCGAGTATCCACCCTTACGTTGTTGAAACATCTACGGTCCGGACTAAGCGTTTCGCCTCGTCATTTATACCGCGTACTTCGAAGGACTGGAACAGTCTGCCTGCTGCGGTCTTCCCGTCCGATTATAATTTGGGTGTCTTCAAGGCTAGAGTGAATAGGCTCTTAATAAACTAGTGCGCCTCACCATCAACGATTGCATCACTGCTTACCATCAGGCGGGATCGCAGTCAAGTACTAGTTTATAACAGATAAAAAAAAAAAAATTAGATCTACCTCAATTTGCGAAGTTCAAAGGCGTTTTCGTCATTACATGACACTGGCAGAACAGTCGACACCGGTTCAGTTGCCAAAGAGAAAAAAAAAAAAAAACTATAGATTGTTAAATGATTATTATTACGTAACTCGATGGGTCATGACTATCAGTCACTATTAACTCTATGTCATTAATAATAATGATTTTGATCTTTAATCCTTTGCATGTGGCGCTAAAGTTGATGATAATATCATCGTTAGAAATCAAGATAATATTGTTATCTTGATTTCTAGTAGAGAGAAGCTCAATTACATGCTTGACTGTATCTTACACGAGGCATTAAAAATCTATATTTATTTTAAGTGGTTTTTAACTAAGGTTTTGGTTTTTAATACTAGGTGTTAAAATAACGGATCGCGTTCGAAACACTACACTGCGCTCCAAAACGCAAATCGTTGACGTAGTTAAGAAGGCTACCCAACTTAAGTGGGACTGGGCTGGACATGTCTGCCGCATGCCTACCGAGCGGTGGGCCAGTAAAACGCAAAATTGGTGCCCTGAAATTGCACGACGGGGCCGCGGCAGACCAAGAAGAAGATGGCGGGACGACTTGGATGTCTTCCTTGGGAATTGGAAAGAGGTGGCTCAAAACCGGGAACATTGGAAGGAGTGGAGGGAGGCCTTTGCCCAGCAGTGGCACAATATGGGCTAGATATAATAATAATAATTTTAACTAAGTCAATTAATTCAATGACTTGTGTGACATCCACCAACCCGCACTGGGCCCGCGTGGTGGATTTCGGCCCATTCCTTCTCCAAGAGAGAAGGCCTGAGTCCCAGCAGTGGGAACATTAAAAGGGCTGAAGATGATAATGATGAACCGAATCAAGTCCTTTTTACTTTCTTATTTCCTTACCTACTGCATATCGAACCTTTTCAGGAAGAAAATTGTAAGCGACTATGCGTTTTTTTTAATAGGAATAAGTTTTCTCTTCTATATATATATTTCTTTTTATTTTAATATAAAAAATATATAACTTGTAATTCAATTAACTACTGATATAATAGTAGTTGCTATTAATATATTTTTTATAAATATTTTTGAATACTCCCTTTCGACAAAAAATAGACTACGTCACCTTGTTCTTTCTGATTTCGATTTGATATATAAATTTCCTTATCTTATCTTTCTTCATTGACACTAATTATACATATGATAAAATATGCAAACAGTTTGTTTTCCAAATGTTGAATCAGAAAATAGTAGGCAGATACTGGTAGGTCTACCAAAGTTATTTCAAGGCAAAGTCACGTATCATGGAACTCTAAAATCACAGAATAGTGTTACACACCTAAAAAATACGGAAGTCACATAGACAAATTAAGTAACAATCTTCCTTAAGACCCAGTAATTCCCCTTCTTATGTATTTAACTAAATATCGGTATTAATACGACATAAGCTTAAAATATTTGCATACTTTAAAATCCTGAATAATATCTATTGCTAAAGAAACGAAACATTATCACGCAAATGCAACATGTATCTATTCAGTGTCAAATGTCAGCCATTTTGAATGTTGAAGCTGTCAAAAGTAAATGAATACAATTATTTTTCTACTTAGATTTGCAATCGTTTTTATAACTTCAAGAAAATCTTTTGTATTTGCTTTTGTTATTGCAAAAAGATGCAACGAACGATGTAGGTATTGTCAATATTCTAATGATTTCGTAGACTATAATGACGTATCTACAAGCGTATTAGCATATCTACCTATTAACCTATGAAGACTTAGAATACTTAAACATAGAAATTAAACATAAGTAACTCCCGTTCGCCTCCTGCTCTCTTGTTTCCAAATTTTTCTTAATAAAAAATTCGCTGTCAAATCATTTACAATGCGTTCCAAATGAGAATAGGATCGATTGCCATGTTGTGACGTCACGATTTACTGTCAAATCAAGGAAAGAAATGTTTAAACTTTAATTGATTTACGAAAAATTTAATTTATTTACGAACTGTGACCGAAAAAAGTTTAATCAGAATGCAGTTCTTCAATCTTACTTATCTCCTCCGAGTTCTTCAATTTTGCCAAAACTTCTTCGATTTGACAGTACGACGTGACGTTTCAACATGGCAATCGATCCTATTCTCATTTGGAACGCATAGTAAACACATGACCCGCATCACAATAAAGCCTCGTAAAATGTTGAGGGACAATTTGCGGAACACTAGGCAGAATTGCAGCGTCATATTGTGGGATTATTTATCCCAATTTATCTGAGGCTTTTACCTGGCAAACAATAATTCTACTAAGTATTAAAACTGTACCTATTTAATTATGTGGCTTAATAAACTAGCTCTTCCACTCCTGTCTTTACATAAATTTATTTTTATTTTCCCTTACCCCACAATTAACATTCAGTGAAAATGGGTAGTTTTTCTTTGGCAAATTATCTGTTCGCAAGACCAGAAAAACCGCCATCATCTTTTTTCAACCGGATCTGTCATAATGACATTTCAATTCCGTATTGCCAACATTACCCAACAATAGTACCATAATAATAACTTGCTAAGCAACCGTTTCACAACGTAGACGTTTAGTGAATAGATTATCCCATAAAAATAATGGAAATATTAACGGCATGTCATTCTTGTAATAATGCTTTATTGTCAGTAATATTGTTGAACGTTAACATAGCAAGTTTTAAGTCATCGTCTCAATATTACCAAGAAATATGCATTGATTAAATCATTGTGTACCTACGTGTCGTGGCCAGATCTGAATTGATTACTTCATGATATGGCCAAATAAAACTGGCCAGATCGTTTAAACATTTGATGATTATGTCAATCCTCGTTTGGCCATATCATTGATGTAGGATTTCTATGATATTATAAGGTCTAAAGAAAGTAGACCACACGATGATTAAAATATCATCAAACCGTAACGTTTAAAACGATCTAGCCAGTTTTAATTGGTCATATCATGAAGGGATAAATTTCTAAGATCTGGCCACGAAATAAGTGGGTACGGTTATTAAGGGTGAGTTGCACCATTTAACTATCAATACAAAGCCGATAACAGTTGTCAAATCTTCGAATTGACCAATAGGCGGCCGTTTCACGGCTGGTTATGGTTTGGTTATCGTTATAGTTAAATGGTGCAACTCACCCTAGGTATTTTAAGGTTTTTATTCGCACAAGTGCAATCAACCGCCACTAAAACCCAGCTACTGGCAGTGGATTTAGCCTACATAATTGATTTAGTTCCCTCACCTAGAGATGAGGCCCGAGTCTCAGAAGTGGGGAAAAGAAAAGGCTGATGATAATGATGAATTAATTTAGTTATTGAAAAGTGGTCTACTAAGAAAACTATAACCGACAAGGTCGGCGACGAATATATCAATGGGAAAGCTAAACCACGAAAGCGATCCTTTGACTTACGATAATTATAGATTTCTATAGAATTTTGTCTCTGTTACAAAACAATGTAGACTAATGTCAGTGAATTATATCTATGTAAGTCTGTGCCATGTGTGAAGGAACTGTGTACTCTTCTGGAACTAAAAGTACTCTTCCTAATCAGCAGTTGTATTCAACTGCAAAAGTATTTATTTCAAATATTATTGTTTAGTTTCACGCTTTATTAAACACCTACTGATTAATGAAAAATTACTTCTAACCGACACCACAAAATAGATAGGTACAGAAGTCTATCTCATGTATGTACTTCACTTTTTATACCTACGCTAGGCGATTGCGCTAGCGTCAGCGCGTTACGCCGAACTGTACGAGCGCGACCGGGCGATTGAGCCGAGATATCGTGTCCGTGATCGGTGTCTATGCGTGCGTTGCTCGAGCGTGCTTTGTGCGTAGATTGTCTTCTGTACCTATCTATTTTGTGCCGACACTCAACAGGTTGGCCAACCTTACAAACTACAACAGTGTTGCCAACTCTCAATTGCTGCTTGTAAAACAGGGCAATATTTCGAAGGTAGCCATTATCCACAGTTATGAGCACGGCAGGCGGCAGGGCTGTAATTAAACATCATTTGTGAATATAATCATGTTGTATTATGTAATGGTGAGACCATGGTTCGTGGAGCGTAGCGGAAACTTTGTATGAAACCCTTTTTATCAGGCATTTCTTTCAAAGCAGTAACCATGGATGGTTTTAATTATGGAACCGTTGAATTCTTAATCAAGTAATCATCATTATTACATTATCGTTCTTTATCTTGGTTTCTTCTAGTTACCAGATTAGAAGTAAGTTTCTTAGTAAGGTAAGCGCCAGAGTGTACTCGATATGGCACACAGAGTTAGCAAGTGTAGGACAGTGGTGGCCAATTGGTATTAGCTCTGATATATGAGTTGTAGGTCGCGGGTTTAAACCCTGCCAGGCTCATTACTCTATGTAATTTATTTCAGTACAACTGCTCTCAAAACGGTGAAGGAAAACATCGTAAGGAAACCGGCATATCATAGAACCAAAACATGTGACATTCCCCGTCCTGCACTGGGCCTGCGTGGTGGATTACGGGCTATTCCCTTTCCTAGAGAGGAGGCCTGAGTCCCAGCAGTGGGAACATTAAAAAGGCTGATGATGAGGTGAAGTGCAGTCTTGTATGTCTGTCAAAAGATCGGTGAATGTTAAAGCAGACCAACCCTCAATAAGTATTACTTTGCAGACATAGAATGAGACATCACAAGCACAAAATATATAGGTACAAAAGACAATCTCATGTATGTACTTCACTTCTTATACCTACGCTCGGTGGACGCACAATAATGAGCGTTTGAGCCGGAATTGTTCGACGCGTGAGCCGAAACGCGACCGAGACTTCGTGTCTGTGGGCGGTGTCCATGTGTGCGTTGCTCGAACGCGCTTTGTATGTAGATTGACTACTGTACCTGGTTTATCTATTTTGTGTTCCAAGCCAGACCGACCTTTGATTGAGAAAAAATTGGATGTGGAAGGTAGAGAACTGAATGTTATTTACAACTTGGTGAGACTATGTACTGAAGATACCGATATAAGACCAGTAGGTAATAAAAAAATTCACTGCTACTACTAACAGTCGCCGGAATGCAGGCAAATTAGCTAGGTGCGTTTGTAACGTAATCTCATCACAGTAGAATCATAATTAAATTATAACAACAAAACAATTACAGTTATTAACTTTATTAAACAATCACCTGTTTGTCTCATTAAAAGACTAGGATATTGTATAAATTAAGACAAGAATAATTAACTTCTGTAATTAATAAACTTTTCTCTAATAACAGTATAACAATAATATGCCTGCAGAAAAAAATGATGAAATGGTAAATATCCATCGGTTGTCAGTGTTGCAACACCTAATTATTATTACTATACAGCCACTATTGTTTTTGTGGAAGACATTCTCGACAGTCTTAAGGATGGAAAATGTAATAACTAGTGTCGACAGTAGGAAGCGGATGGTGTCTATGATTGACGGACGGAGTAACGTCACCAATCCGCCATGTTGCTACATATTTGCCACGATATCGATATAAACAGAGATTAGTCTTGGTGTAATCAAAGCAGAGTAATATTATGTCACATGGAAGTCGGAATTATATCGATATTTTTCTCATATCCGGAAAAAACCTCTGCTTTCTTTTAAAATTTCCTTCATAAGACAATAATCGTTAAGTACAAATAATCAATACCTACCTTATTTTCTGCCAAAGACATATACACCACTTTTCAATAACTAAATCTTCAACACTAATATACTTACTCGTAATACAGTAGTCAAGATTGTTTTTTTGTTTGTAGTAGTTAATCTCTGAATGTCCGATTGCTATAATTTTTGCACCGATAGAAAACTGCTTTATTCCTGAGTGACATAGGCTATTATTTTATGCACGCGGGCGAAGATGCAGTCAAAAGCTAGTTAAATATATATTTCTGCGTATCATGATGACAAACGATTTGATAGGCTAGTCACTATGGCTAACCATAATATCAGTTTCTGTAAACCAATTCAATTTTCTTCAAAATTAATTCAAATTTGCTGGAGAATAATGTATGGTGTTACATATTATGTTGTGTGTGTTTGCTTATTTATACATTTGGTTCGATTTTTTTATTTTTTTTAATTGTTCATTGGATTCTAACCTCTATCGTGATCTCTATCACTCAATGGTTTGCTGGAAGAAAACTCAACTTTGAGTTGAGCTTGCCTTTGCACTGAACTCTGTTATCCACATTATATTGTAACTTTTTATGATGTAACTAGATACAATAAAGAATTATGAAACATCAACTAAATCTTGTTATTCTCTTATATCTTAAGCTATGTTGCTCTTTATGTTAATAAGTGTTGCCCTTTCAAGAGCACAACCCACACTTAGATCTACACGAGTGCTGGTAAATAATTAAATAGTAAACGCATTAGTGTGATTGTGGCCAAAGATCAGGAGCATTGGTCATTACCATAAAGCAACTCTATAAGAGCCGTATAAATTGCTCGGAAATTATGTGTATAACATACCGTAATAAGTGAAGTATCTCTTCAATATAAAGTTGTTTAACACTCAGAGCATTTTGTTTCAATGCTCTTTTTTTTGGTGTGTAAAATAAAAATCATTCAAGTGACAACCCCGCCTTTGGGCGGAGTGGGAGATAGTGTCAGACTTGTACTGACTAAAAAACTCACCCGGGCCGAGCTACCTTTCGGAGCTAACCCTGCCCCAGTATGCTTCGACCCGGCTGGGCCCCTGCTGTTGCTGACAACTCCTTGAGGCGCGCGGGAACAGTACGCGCCGTCGACGGGGAGCCGCCGAGGATTACCCGAGTTTAATTTTTCCGAACCCAATTTCTTTACCACCAAAAATAAACTACTTTTCCACCATTTTAGGCCAGTTTGCTCACGGCCAGTAGCAGCTTAAAACATAATTCTGGAAAACGCATTCCGTTTGTGTGCCGTGTAAAACGCCACTTCCTCATATTACAAGAAAAAAATATCCGCTAACGGGGTCTTCGCCAGCTTGCAACGCGGCTAAATCATGATTCAACGCTAATCACTGGATCGCGTGGACAGATTGCTCGTCCGGACAATTTACATACAAAACAGCTCGACACAATCCTTTGAATCACGTAGATAATTTATTAATCTAGGCGTGTTCGTATTAGAATTACCTTTGCTCAAGCGATGAAAAATTCAAAACCAATGTCAAAATCAAAACTCACAAATCTAATCCAATGGATCAGTGCCTACTGCGGCCGTAGGTTGACTTCTGAAAGCGAAACACGTGGGCCTGGAACGGAACGGTAAAGAAGGGACACAGGTGTGGTTTTGGTCAATAAAAGCCTGACAAGATTTCCCGCCTAAAAAAAATGGATCAGTGGAACCTACGACTTCTGAAGGAGATTTTAAAAGTTGAATTAATCAACTACAAAACTACATATTGATTTTAATAAACCGATTTTTTTTCACTTCAAATGAAAAAACTGAATTATCAAAAATCTATTATAAAAAATAAAAATCATTTATTGTCTGACAAGAGTCCATAGCCAGTAAGTACAAAGTTTCATATTAAAAACAGGACAATAAAACCCTACGCTAATTACAACTAACTAGAAATTTTTAAATTGAACCTGAAAACTTAAAAAATAATTAAATTTAATTTAGTACATTCAAATCATAAATTAAAATAAATAAATCAAACCAAAAATTATAAATTAATCTTTATAACTTTTAATTATACTTAACCTAAAGTCAAAATAAATAAAGCAATAAATTAAAAACACAATAAATAAATCAAATTTAAATTAAAATCAAATGCAAAACTACGTCTATTAAGCATCGATGACCGATGAAAGAACTAGATTCACAATCAGTGACGAAAAAATGTCCTCACCAAAACTCCACCCACTCGACTTACGGGTGTAGTTTTTGGTTTAGTGACACTTAGACGCTCCGACGGTAAACATGCCTCAGTGTTCGTTTAAAAACTGCAAAAATCACACATCAAGGACGCTAAAAAAGGATGGAGTTTCATATTTTCTGTAAGTAATAATATTATCATTATATAATTGTCATCATTGTATTGTAAATATTGATATTTCATTAAGAAATCAACGTAAAAACTTTTTCAAAATTAAATACTATTTATAAACCGGAGTTATAACGCACACTGATTATATAAACACTTATACTAAACGTATAATCATACTCTCGCATGACCACTTGAAATTGTTCGGTTTATGTGCGTTGGTTCTGTTCCGTTTAGTGGAGACGCTGTTGTTTCTAATAATTATTTTCTTTTTTGTTATTAAAATATATTTGTTTGTTTTGTTTAATAATACTTTTATTACACAATAAGTGTTTAATAAAAAGTATGAAGTGTGATGCATGTGTTAATAGTTTATTAGCTCAAGATAGGCTCTTTTTTCACAAACTTATCGATGTGAAAAACCTAGGGGGACTGTTTTATTCATCTTCTGATGTATTTTATGTTTGTAAAAAAACCGAAGTTGCAATTAGGTATATAGATACGTGTACTAACAAGAAATTCGATATTTCTAAAATTAGCACTAAGGTACTAGAGTGCGTCTACTGAATGCGTAACCTGGAGTTTTTTTTTTAAATAAAATTGGCAACATTGTTTTGCCGAAAAAAATCACGTCAAAGTCTATGGATGCAATTGTCAGTTTATGTAAACAAATATTTATTTTTCAAGAATAATTGCTTATTTATGTGAAAAACAATAAACAGTAACGTGCAAAAACTGCTACACACTATGGTTAATAAATTCAAACAAAAACAAGAAGAGAAAGAAGGTGTTTTCAATGAAAACCAACAATGTTTATATACGATTTCTGAATTTTTTAGTATGACGTTATAATCTTGATCTTTGTCGACTAATAATATTAGATAGTTATATTTAGGATATAATGATATTTTTTTTTCTTATATTTTTAGATAATCTGACATATTGCGAATTTCATAATGAACAAAAACATCGAACAAAGAAGGGTTTTGGTGAATCGACTTAATCAAAAACACATGATAGTGAGTGGTCGAATGCGTTCAAAAGCAGTTGAGATGTAATGAAAGATTTGCCTCACTCTGTCTGGTAGTGCATCAAAGTCTTCAACTGAAGTTATTATCGCGAAAGTGAATTAAATAGTGACTGAAATCCTAGTTCAAGTTTGAGAGAGATATCTGCTGAACTTTTTGTGTCTCACGAGTCAATCCGTATCATTTGAAACAATCACTGGAGTATATAACATGTTTCCACTTGACTAATCCCAAAAGATCTGAAATTTCTCTATGCTAAAACGAATCAATTCCAACCCAACAATATTGAAACACATTATTAGTGTTGGCGAGACGTGATGAAGTAGAAATCATGTTGACTATTTTATTTGACTATCGCGGTGTTGTGCACTTGGTATTCTTGCCAGAAGGCCAAATGGTAAATAAAGAATATTATTTGAATATTATATAGCGACATTTGAGAGATCAGAAAAATAAAATAATTTGGAATAATGGCTAAAATTTTGTGTGTTATTGACGTTTAACATACACCCACCAAATAATTAAGTCTACACACTTGTTTTTGACTAGGATTTAAGTTCTTATACAACTATTATACAATTGTCATAAATACAAAAAATACTCTAGTATCAAAACTCTTTTCTCCTACTATTTCAATAATACCACATTCAAAATTTTTGGTTGTTACCTCCTTTTCTCAGGTCACGCTTTCATTAGACGGACTCTATCATCATTTTTAGGTGTAGATATATTTTCAACCAAATGTCATGACGTTAATCATAGAATTATGACAATAAAATCTATTGTCGAACGATATTTGAAAATAAGATTACATTACATAGCAAAAAAAGATACTGAAAAAAATAAAAATGTTTCGAAAAGACGATTGTTTAATTAACTCACTTTATTTCAAGGAAATTAATCACAAAATATTCAGCCGAATCTATGTTTATCTATCCAAAACAAATTATAACTATGGCAACAACAATCTGCGCAACAGTTTCAGCACTTACTTTTTATATACTTCTTTTTTCAGTATCTTTTTTGCTATGTAATGTAATCTCATATTAGAACTCTCTCTGGAAGATTAAGCTCAGCTGCATATGCAGTTAGAAAAATAAGGCAACTGACAGATGTAGCCACAGCTAGGTTAGTTTAAAAGAGTAACCATGAAGTTTCTTGCCGATTCTTCTCCATAGGAAAAGACCTATTTGGAACTGTGCACTAACTTCTGACGTTTTATAAGTGCCCATGTAGGACTATGTGAAATAAAATATTTTGACTTCACTTGAATCTTTTATTTGGTTTTAATTATATATAAAGCTAAATAATATACGTAAGATTTAGACATAAGAAAAAGAATTAATAAATAATTACATTTGTTTCATTGATAAATAATGTCCTAACAAAACCAACATAAAATAATGCAATAGAGAAAAAACGCATTCTCTATTATGCAAGCCATTTTTTTATATGTAATTTACATATAAAAAATGGCTTACATTAAACACGTGTAAAATTAAGAACTAAAAAAATATATATTTCTCACAAGACATTTCGACTCCAATCATTCTTTGTCCTAGCGGTGAGCCTTGGTCGTTAAATTTTATTACTTTTTTTGACCCTTTGTAAATACGACCTAAATTCATGTGTGTAAGGTTGAATTTGTTATGATGTGTGTCGACCAAGAGCTTCGGTCATAAAAGATATTTAGTTTTTGTACAGACCTTTGTGAATATAACTCTATGCGTTGCTATTAAAGTTTAATTTACATTGTTGTATATTTATTTCAACTATAATTACCTAAACACAGTTGGCGACAGTTTTGGAGCGAACTTTTGTACGGGATTGTTTATCTAGTTCTTTCATTGGTCATCGATGCTATTAAGTCAATCATTTTGATAACATGTTTTGTAAGTGTCATTCTGTATCGGGGCCTGCACATAATTCTAGTGCCTAACACGATTGTAAATCATCACATGATGTATGTAACGAGACGAGTAAGCACATTAATTTATTACCGAGAGGGCGTATTGTGGCATCCATCTTACTAGTCCGTCACTTCCTACCGCCATCTTGATACCTAACTCTGTTGTCTCTGATTACCTATAGACTGCCTGTCATTGTTGTTCGGAGAATCAGTGTTCTTTATTCAAATTTTTTTCAATGCGTGTGATTTTCGCTGAATGGAAATCGTTTATCATATTATGGGTAAGTGTTTTGAAAAATAAGGGTCATGTCGTAAGAAATGACGTGTGATTGTTGCTAATGTTATAAGAGGAGAGGAATCCATACAAAAGCACAGATAGAATGACTGTTTTAAAGATCATTTGATGGGAAAAGGGATGACAACTATTAAATGAATCCTCCCGTTCTCTGGGGAGAGGGAGTGTCAGACTTTTAGTATTCCTTCAGTTTTCCTTCATGTTCCAGGGCCGCTATCGGGAACAAACCCGCTATTCAGGGATTGGCTACCGATTAGCGTCCTTAAATTCATAGTAAGGTTCAGTTGAAAACCAGCGTCAGGCAACTGATACCTAGTGGCCTGGTGCTATGCTGAACTGGACCTATTTGGCGCACCCGTGAGCCAAACAATGTGAACGTATTTTATAAATTAAGTTGTTTCTGTAATTGTTATTTCATTGTGTGTTTTTATGTACCAAATAAACATGTTTTCTTTTTTTCTTTCTTCTCTTTAGATGAAAACTATAATCGAAAGGTCCGTAAGAATGTACAATTCACAAGTCAATGAAACAATGGACTTATAAGGAACTAAAATTGATCACAGCCTGAACAATAAAATGCGCTAACAATAAACTAGCATGTTTTAAACTGGTTTGTTTTATTTTTATTGAAAGTGCAAGGTACCTTGTATCGGTTAATTATAAACTTATTGACTAGTCTAGATTTAAATGTTATTTTATACTAAGTGCTGCCAGTGGCTTTGCCCGCGTGGTTCATCATTATCATCATCACCAGCCTTTTTAATGTTCCCACTGTTGGGACTCAAGCCTTCTCTCGAGAGCGAAGGCGCGCGGGCCCAGTGCGTGTTGGTGAATGTCACATGTCTTCGAATTTTTGGTTCTAGGACATGCCGGTTTCCACACGATGTTTTCCTTCACCGTTTTGAGAGCAGTGATGATGAAATAAATTACACAAAGTAATACGCCTGGCTGGGTTTGAACTCGCGACCTACAACTCGTAAGTCCCCGTTACCACTCGGCCACCACTGCTCTCAAACTCCACTGCTCGCTTGGTTGTGTTTTTTATTATAAACTAGTGCTAGACTGCACTAGTGCATCACTGCTTACAGTGATGCAATCATTGACGGTGAGGCGCAATCAAACTAATGCACCGCACCTCAATATATCAATACTCTTTTTCTTAACCATATTTTTAAATACAGTAATGCTTTATTTTATATTAATAACTCGCATAAAATACTGGTGGCCAAGTGTGTAAAGGAAAACATCGTGAGGAAACCAGCATTTCTTAGAACTAAAAATTCGAAGATGTTGTTGACTGTTCCACAAACCCACACTGATCTACCAGCCTGCACTGGGCCCGCGTGGTGGATTACGGTCTATTCCATCTCCTAGAGAGGAAGCCCGAGTCCCAGCAGTGGGAACATTAAAAGGCCGACTATGCTAAGTCTTCTTGTAGCCATCCATTATTCCTAATCATTATAATTTTCTTCACGTTTATAAGTGGATGTCAAGTCTGTGATTGATAACTTGCAATATGAAGATCTTAAGGACGCTATTGCATCAGCGAATAATTAATGGCAATGTAAATGAATGTGATAAAAATAAAACATGCCTTTAATTTATTTAAACAAATAAAAGGTGTAAGGGACAGCCCTCCACAAACTTTAAGGGCTTGCTCAGTAGACGAAACTGAACAACCTTCCACAAAAAATATTTCGTTTCCTGAAAAAAATTTTTGTGTAAGGTTGATTCTGTCCGAACAGTTACCAGAAGGTCGGACAGCGAGCTAGCCATTGCTCGCCGTCCGCAAGGAATGGGCCGTTTCGGTGAACGGAAATCGGGATCGGAATCTCGGCGGCGCGGCGCAGCTGGGGCGCTGTGAGCTCCGTTGCTTGATACGGTCGGCCTCCTCCTTATTCAAAACAGCTTTATGTCTTTATTTCCGTTTTTTAAATTAAGAATGTCAACAAAAATAGGAGGGTCAATGCTCGTTATTCCACGTTTATCCGACACCTACTTTAGTATCACTGAAACGTTCAAAAACTTTAATTTCAATCGATTGAAAATAGGGCAGTAAGTAGTACATAAAGACGTGTTCGTGTGCATTCGATCGCGTGCGCGCTGAGGAATCTAAGCTATGCATTATACTTGAACTATTAAGATTGCTATTATGAGTCCAGCTGTACATGCAAGACGCAGAAGTTCTATTTCCTACAACAATTATAATGGATATAATGCATAATATCATTATCTCCTGACGTCGACGGCGCGCATACTGTTCCACGCGTGCCTCATGGAGTTGCCAGCAAACCGTAGGGGCCCAGCAGGGTTGAAGCCTACTGGGGCCAAGGATCTGTTTCTGATAGGAAGATTCGATCCCGGTACGAAAAGCAACGAAGGAACAGGAGTGGGTTTTTAGTCAGTAAAAGTCTGACACTATCTCCCGCTACGCCCAAGAGAAGGGGATGTCATCAGTTGGATGATTTTCCCACCTAAAAAAAAACTACTCTCGGCAAGTGACGCCAAATGGCGCTGTGATTTTTTGTGAAAATCCTCATACCTATACAGCCTTCATCAATTCTTTATTGTACTCTATTGCAACTTATAAAATAAGTGGATAACAAAGTTCATGTACATTGGCGAGCTTAACTCAAAATTGAGTTTTCTCCAAGCAAACCATTGAGCGATAGAGAGAGATGACAATAGAGGGTAGGGTCCAGTGTACAATTTTAAAATTAGAAATATTATTAATAAAAAAATTATAATAACAACATAAATATTAACAACCTTTTGTTAATTTTATTTTGTGTAGTAAAAAATATGATTCACAGACAAGCAAGTTGCAATTAAATCGACCTGCTTTACGAAAACCAGTTGAATTGCCAACTCATTTAAAAGTATGATGTTTCCTGAAGTATCTATTACAGATATTGTAATTACATTAGCGCTACATTGTTGCCGAATCATCACATATGCAATAGGAGGATACTGATTCATAGTGTGGTACCAAGCTTGTTATAAATTTTCTTTAAGTTTATAAAATTCAATGATATAAGGACGAAATAAGCGTTACCTTTGTACCTATTTTTCTACTCTTTTCTTTTGTTAAAATAGATATGCATGAATTGTTAAATAAAAATTTATAAATAAAGCTTAGGGTAAGTCCAGCATAGATGCCCCACTTTTCGAAAATGCTTAATAACTCCGAAATTTATAATCTTAGAGCATCGGGCTACCAGACGTACGGCTATGCGCCACCGGTATATGGTGGATATCCCACCTACACGCACAAAACGTTTTGGGAACACATTCATTATGCGTGCAGCTAGAGAGTGGAATTACTTGCCGGAGTCTGTGTTTCCTGATAGCTAGAACCCGGGAATCTTTAAGTCGAGAGTGAATAGGTTTCTTTTAGGTAAGCGCGTTCCATCGTCGACCGCATCGTCGCTTTCCATCAGATGAGAGAGCGGTCAAGCGCGAACCTATCAACATTAAAAAAAAATGTGTTATAAGAGAGATACTAAATATATTTTAAGCTATTGCATAGCTTCTATCGCGGGCCTTGAGCGTGGAGACCGAATCCAGAAATTCCGTAACGAAAATAACCTAACACCCCCCACTTATTTGTTTTTTGAGCGTGGTGACCGATAAGAAAACAAATGACTGAACAATCAATCAAAATTCAATTCAATGTGTGAAAGTGTAACTTCAATTAATATCAAAGAAAGAAAAAAACAAAGGAAAAAAAATACTGCATAAATAAAATAAATATAATTGCATATGTTGATAAAAATGCTATGCAATAGCTTTACCGCGGCAGTCCCCGAGTATCTGAGTCTACAGTCCGCCCAGCACTGAGGTTTGCGGGGGGGGGACATCGGTTCAGCCGTTTTGGAGATTAGTCTAAACAAACAAACAGACAGACAAATAGACAAAAAAAATATAATTGCATTTTTGTTGGTTTCGAACATACGAATTCGATTTTTCATCTATCAATGGCGATTCATTCTTATTGTTAAATCATTATTTCAAAATCTCCACTTCTTACGTCAAAATTCATCACGAAAAAAACTGTCTAATTTGACTTTAATAAAGGAAATCACTAGACCTGATTACTACATCTAAGTACCTACTTACGTCTAGCCATAGGTAAAACAATAGACAACTGTGTTTTCTCATAATTATGTTTATTTTAGAAGTGGCAACACTGTGATAATGTCGATTATATTTGTGACGTTGTGTCACTTTCTCTTTTATTGTGATTTAGACCAGGAACCTTACCACGATGTGTTAAAATCATAGTCGTGCGAGCGAAAATGAGGGATGGAGCCACAGAAAAAATGAAAGAGGTTAGAAAGGAAATACTTTCCGATTTGTACTACAACGACTGTCTGCCACCATTCTGCCACCCTTTTTTTATTGTGGGAAAAATCATCCAATGACAACCCCCGCTCTTAGGCGGAGCGGGAGGTAGTGTCAAACTCTTACTGACTAAAATACCCACCCCGTTCTTTCTAGCCTTCATACCGGGGCTCAAGCTGTCTTCCCTTTCGAAAAACCTTGCCCCAGTAGGCTTCGACAACTCCTTGAGGCGCGCGGGAACAATGCGCGCCGTCGACGACTTTCCCACCCTGTAACTCCACTACAGGCAATAAACCAATACGAACGCGCATTACGCAACTAACAGACCACGCACTTAGATCGCAAGTTTGCTATTGGTAGTTAAACTATGAGCATTGCCCTACTTTGTGGCATGCTTGCCCCGCCCACAAATCCATTCTAACCTCTTTCAGCTTTTCTGTGGAGCTATATATCCTTAATCCTACACTTCTCATGCAATGCATCCCTATTTTATCCATCCACATGCATACTCATAACTCTTTTAGTAACACTAAGTTAGTAACATCTGATTGGGCTGCTTACAAAGCGTTTAACACGTACGATTGCAAAATATGCATTTTGTAAGTAAATATTTACTTTAGAAACTAAAGTAGGTATAAAAAACTTATCATGATACTTCGTCATCACCTGTTATGAGTATGTTTCATAATATCCTTATAACTACATACTCGTAATAAAGTCTCTCGCTGAATCTGTCAGTCTGTCTGTCTTCTATTCACAATAACTCAAAAACTCCTGAACGGATTTGCATGCGGTTTCCACCAATGGTTAGAGTGATAAATGAGGAAGGTTTTGGTGTGTAATACATGCATATTATAGTAATGAAAAGTCGTGAATTTACATATTTTTGTTCAATCACATAAAAATTGATAATTAAATATTCTTTAATGTAAACATTGCATGTGTAAATCAATCAATATTTCGCAAAGAAAATGGATTTAAAAGTCAGCGGGGCTCTGTCCGGGCGCAGCTTGCTGCAGTGAAATGCTTCCTAGTCGGATACGAGTGATGTGATAAATGAGGAAGGTTTTGGCCGCAAACAAATGCACAGATAGTCGTACTGTCGCCTTGACCGGTACGAAAGTAGTGACCATTTAATTTTAGCCCGATGGTTCAAGGGACTATAAGCCTTACGAGCAAGAATTCATATATGTCTTAAGATTGACATAAAACATCACGTTTGAAGTGTACAGCAAACCTGTTTTGTAAGCTAGTGGAACTACACAAATGAGCAACAGTAAAATCACTCAATTGATAATCAATATTTACAACTAATTAATTAAGTACTGATGATGTCACGCGGTTTTACTCACGGTAAATAACTGCCAAGGCTGTGGGATGAACTGACAGAGTAAGTGGGCCCTTGAATGCAAAAGGTTGTCCACAGGTGAGTTTAGTCAGTAAAATTCTGACAAACCCTATCGCCCAGCTCAGAGCGTTACCAAGGTAGGTATTTAATGATGTTCTACTCCTAAAATACTAAAAAACAATTTTACTCAATGATCTTCATGGCTTCATATGGAAGTCAGTTAAAAAAAGTTTCCATAAACATTAAAAACTACTACATACGCATACTATATACAATATTTATGTGTATACTACGTAATTAGAATATTTTAATTCCGTGAAACCGCTGTCAAAAAATAGTAGAATAATATTCATAAAATCGACGATGTAGCTTACGACAACATGGCTTAAAGGACTTAGTACCTATCCAAGCTAAATACATTCACAAAAAAAATTGTTCGAAGGTTGACACTTCGTTCTGATTAAATAAAATGGAGATTTTGTTCTGTTACTTTCTGCGCATATCCGCAACCCGCGTAAATTATCTTATTTGGTTACTAATTATTACCTACGATAGTTTTTCAAATAAAAATATAAATAGTAAGAGTTTGTCGAGGATAGGCAAACAAATTAACGTGTGCAAGTATTTACTTGTAGTGCGACAAAATATTGGCTATGAGATCATATCATAGCCAATATTTTGTTGTCACATCTAGAGTACTAAAGGAAAACCACGTAGAAATTGCATCACTTACAAAATCGTGTCATTCATAAAAAGTGGGTACATAGAAATTTTTATGATTATCATATTTTTATAAGTAATTTGAATATCTTGTCATCAGTCAATCAATTAAATTGCATAATACGGATTAGGCGACCAATGCCACATTCGCAAAATGACATATTGGCGCAAAATGCCATATCGCAAAACGTTACATTAGCAAAATGCCATCTACGCAAAATGCCACATTCGAAATATGACTTTTCACAAAATGCCACTTCCGCATAATGCCAAAATATCACTTCGAACTCAGCATTTTTTTTAATTGGACGTTAGTGTGTTTTTATGAAAAGCCATATGGCTAAAACTTAATAACTGCTTGATTACAAGTATAACATTCAAGATACATTGATTAAATTTTACATCGATTGAATTTATTAAACATTGATTTATATATCACTAAATACTTTAGTTAGTTAAAAAAAACTTATTAGAATTGAGCGGAAGTACCTAAGTAATTTGGAATAAAAAACTAATTAGTGTATTCACAGGGTAAATAACATTAGTATAATGACAGTATTTATATCGCCCACCTGGCGTAAATTTTGATGATTACTTTAGTTTACATTTTTATTTTATTTTATGTTAAAATAAACGAATATGTATAAATGTGATTAAAAACTGAAAAATATTAATTGGTATTATTTTTATTCATAAATTAATAAAAAGCCAACTGCAAAAAGTAAATAAGTAATTTTAACATTTTTTATTTTATTTTAATTTACGTAAATCGTACATTATGCGATAATTGTGTTTTTTTTTAATGTGTTATTTTGAGAATGTGTCATTTTTATAATGTGGCATTTTGCTAATGTGGCATTTTGAGAAAAGTAATTTTGCAAGTGTGGCATATTGCGAAATGTCATTTTGCGAATGTGGCATTGTGCGCTTAGGCGCAAAACAATGCAATGACGGAACTAAGCTAGTGATGCTGATTTATTGGATTAATCCAATAATACACATAAATGGGTTGAAAAAGTTCCATTATTGAGTCAGCATTGCTTCCTATCAGATGAGATAGTGGTGATGGGCAAAGGCGAGCTCATCAATTTATAAATAAATCTAATAACAAACCCAAGTTAAATATTTTACAGTTCATAGTATTCAATAGTTCCGTTTAGGTCGTCAAATGAATCACATTAAGAGCTCGTGGTAGCATTGCTGGTAGACTTCAAAATATCAACAAATTGTTTAGAAACACTGAATCTCATCTCCATATTAACAGAACAAAGCAAGCGCCAAACGCTAGAGAAGCTAATTAAATTATATGAATCTTGTAGCTTCAAATACAACACAAACATAGGTTTTTGCTCAGACCTTATAAATAAACAAGCTATGAAAAAACAGATCCGCGTCGGTGCGAGCTTCTGCCACTTTTTAACACGAGATTGCGTATATTATACAAGATTCATATCATTTACACTGATTTATAAAAGCTAGGCGATAAATTCTTTTTAGTTTATTTTTATTTGTTTAACAATTTATGTACACACATGTAATAAAACGACAGGAAGAAGGAAACAGACAATTAGGTACAATAGTGATGCTGGTTTCTATAAAAATCTCTTCCACCATACCTGCGAAAGGAAAGTTAGAAAAAAAAAGAAATGTAAGTAGACAGACCGTAAAGGTGGCGGTTCGCGCCGCAACTGAGACAAGCGACCGAGACAGGAGACCGCGACCGTTACTTGACGTTAGGCAATGTATGAGCGACAGTTCACAAACGAGACAGAGACAGGAGAACTGTCGCTCATACATTGCCTAACGTCAAGTAACGGTCGCGGTCTCCTGTCTCGATCGCTTGTCTCTGTGTCACAGTCTATTAGTCTGACGCTAATAGATATTCTAGGTCCTAGGAAACCAAAAGTAATAAATAAATAAAAAATCTGCCTAAGTGACTGATTCCGGTTTCTTCATGTTGATATAACTTGTTTCGGGTGGTTATTTCAGTTTCGTTGTCTTACAATAAAATTATAAGACGGCTATGACCCTTCGATTAACATAGGTTTTAAAGTGCTACAAGAGTGGGTAAGGTGTCCATAGATTATTGAGCATTGTGCTTTTAATAGCTGTTTTTCTTTCATAATAATCCCCTCTTCCTAAGTCCCCTTAGTCTTTCAGGGCCACAGTGACTGTTTCGAATAATCCTGTAGCCCAAATTAGGCATAACATGAGTTATCTGAAGATAATAATGATATCATTGATATCGTATCAGATATCGTAATTTACATTCAACATACCTACTAATGCAAGACTCGTACTAATACGATAAGGCTTTCACGTAAAGTAAACAAATGAATGAACATCCATGTAAGTATACCTTCGCCACTGATTTACGATACTTCTGTACCAATATTAATAAGAATCGAGCCGTCGGTCGGAGAGCCTCTTTCCTGGACACAAGTTGCCATGGCCAACCTGGAAAACTCTAAAGCAGCAAAGACAATCTCCACAGGTGGGGGTTCTCGGACGGTTCCGATCTTCAGAGTTTTTGCGGCGTCTCTCCACAGACCATGCCCCCCCCCTCCCACCTTCCGTCCTGCATCACGTGCCCTGTTACATGTTCACGTAGGGACCTAGTTAAAAAGGAATTTAACTAGTTTTGCCATCGAAACGCTAAGAAGAAGAAGAAAAGATTTGTAGCTTTAGATCTTTTGTTAGTAAAAAACTCAAAATTACAGGACGAATTTTAAAAATTCTTTTACCAGTGGTAATACTACTTTCTCACTGTGTGACATAGTCTTAATATATTTTTTTTAATAAAATAAACTAGTGCTTAACCGCGATCCCACGTGATCGGTGATGGTAAGCAGTGATGCAATCTCTGATGGTGAGGCACACTAGTTTATTAAGAGCCTATTCACTCTAGCCTTGAAGACACCCAAATTAAATTTAATGTAGATATTTATGTTTAATTCATTTGCTAGCTTATCTTCTTTGAAGTATCTTAATCTTTTTATTTTAAGTTCTTAAAGTCCTTTTAAGGTTGTGTGTTAGATATCGCTGGCAGCGATAAGACCACCATCGTAAGTATCTATTCTAACACTTTCCATACCTTTCTACCAAAATTAATCTATTTGGTTGAAGCATGCAACACCGTTTTAATTAAGACCTGTAATGGCCCAAATAAATTCAAAATTTTACTAAATATACTGATAAATAAAATATATAATTAACTGTGTCGTAGTCTATAAATATTGATTTACCTACATGCAACATCCGTTTTTATTTTAATTAAAATCTGCATGCGCCTGCGCCGATCGAACCAATCGATCCTTGACCTAGTCGTCGGCTAGTCTTGAAAGACCTCACGGTCAAAAGCTGTTATATTTTTTTTTGGTGTCATTCCTATTGCAATTTTTTTTTAGTTGGGAAATCATCCAATGACGTCTTCCGCTCTAGGGCGGAGCGAGAGGTTGCGTCGGATTTTAACTGACTTAACCTCTAGGTTTCCCTTCCTAGGTTTCTTTTCTCTGTAAGTCAGACCGCCCGCGCCGGTAGCTTGGAGTTCAAGCTACCTGCCGGATACTTGCACCACAAAATAGATAGGTACAAAAGTCAATCTCATGTATGTACGTCACTTTTCATACCTACGCTAGGCGATCGCGCTAGGGTCAGCGCGCTGCGCCGAACTGTACGAGTGCGACCGGGCGATTGAGCCGAGATATCGTGTCCGTGAGCGGTGTCTATGTGAGCGTCGCTCGAGCGCGCTTTGTATGTAGATTGTCTGTACCTATCTATTTTGTGCTTGGACCCAGTTACCGATATCTGTCTCTAGACTTGAGATGTGCCATTGCAGGCAATATGGGAACATTTCTGGCAATATTGCCACCAATATTCATATTTCCGGCAATATTCCCACTTCTACTCTAGACCATGTAACATTCTAGTAAGTAGCACTAAATAAAAACAAAAGTTCATTTTGAAAACGTCATTGCTAATGAAATTGTTCTCGGAGCGATTATAAAGCTAAACTTTTTTTCATCCATAGTGTCATCGGCTACCGGGTACCTACCCATTTTTTATAGTTACGACTCTTCTACCGCAAAGGCCAACTGAAGGACACAGGTGTGGTTTTAATCAGTAAGGTCCGGCGCCCATTATCCGCATTGGAAAGGAATAGGATCCTTTCGCGCCCCTACATGCAAGCCCAGTAGGCGCTCGCATGTAGGGATCGCGTCGCAAACTATGCCTTGACATAAATCTGTCAATTTTATTAAGTACCCATTGTTTTTTTTTTGAATTTAATAAGATTCTGTGATCAATAATAATAAGCCATGATTTAATTAAAAAAAAAAAATATTACCGGCCGCTGTCCGGTTTTTTCGGTTTCAAGACCTGGCAACCCTACGAGTAGGGACGCCGAAGGGCCCTTTTCCTTGCCGATAATGGACGCCGGGCCTAAATCTGAACACCCTTTTGCTCCACCCTAGAGCGGTAGCAGTCATTGTATGTGTTTCCACCTCAAATAAAAAACCTCTCATACACATACTCGTAACACAATCTTCAAAATAAACAACAAAATCAGAATTCAATTAGAAACAACATGGCGTCGGCAATTGGCGCGAATATTGACCACAATGTTTTTGCCACAGATTAAATAATAATTAGGTACTTACTCGATATTCACGTGTTTCGTCGATACATCATATTATGTCTAAGCTTCACGACGATGTAATTTAATATATTCGTCAGAAATATTGTTATGTCATGTTATTATGTTATAATGCATTAATTATTAAGTAGTTTTTCGTTTCATGTTTGCATATGGTGTGTTGTATATACCTACTTACACGAGTAGGTACCTACTTATTATTTTATACGAATTTGTATCTAAATACAGTGTGGGGTCGGCAGAGGGGTATACCTACTACTAGACTCGCATTTTGTCGCTCATGTAATAGGTAACGGTCTGCCAGCACTGTGACATACCTAGGGACTTAGTTCGAAAGAGTCACCGTGCGTAATACTGGAACGCAAAAGAGCAAGAGAAGGAACGAAAAGTAAATAGTACTTACATTGTTACCCTAGGGGTGAAAGTAAGTGATTTAATCCCGAGAAGAGGTTTGACACCTGAGTGTAGTGAGGGCGCAAATGGTTCGAGGGATTAAATAAGTCTATAAAGTCCGAGGTAAACACTGCGCTTTTGATTACGAATAGGTACAAAGAAATTAAAAATAAAAACATGAATCATCGTACACTTTTAGATACTTAAGTATCTTTCTTTTGATTTAGACGGCAAAAGGTTTTCCACTACTGCTTTTACCTCTTTTCAGATATCCATTTCTGAATTGGATGAACTCATCGCGTTTATAGATATATTATATGGAAGAAGTATAAAAAAACTTTCCAGCATGTCAGCATGCTTGAGAGTGAGAGAGAGCAATATCACTTGAGTTAGCTACATCTAGCCGCACTATGTTTACGTCTATACTTCTATCCTTTTCTGTCACTCAGAACCGTCATTTACTAGAGCGAGAAAGAAGGCAGTACAATCGCACGCGGTGGAATCGACGAGGCGGGCGGTGACACTGCACAACCGATCCAGCTAGCGCCCGAGCAGTGCCATAAAACAGTGACTTTCTGAAGCCTACTCCTCGGTAACGGCCAGGTTAATAGGTTTGAAAAAAATATACTATGTCTCTTACCTATAGATTCATGAACAACATTATCAACTATTGATTTTTTCGTGCGAATCATACTTTTGTCTAAAAAGAAATTTAGCAATTTTGCAACTTTTCCTTACTCCTTCGAAACGGCTTGGATCTTTAGAAACACTTTTACACATTAAAATTGGTGGTTAATTTATAATCTTCAAAGTGAACATAGCGTATGTAAATCAATCAATATTTCGCAAAGAAAATGGATTTAAAAGTGAGCGACATGAAGCTCTATCCGGGCGCAGCTGGCTGCAATTAAATGCACAGACAGGTACTCGTACTGCCACGTAGGCGGGTACGAGTGTTGTTTGTCTATTTAATTTCGGCCATATGTTCAAGGGACTATAAGCCAACTAATCCTTCATTACATTCGTGTGTATCTCCATTCCATACTACAATTAAACATCGTGGTCATATAATGTCATATCTGTTTAGTCGTAAAGATAAATTGTACCTAATCACAGTCTTGTCGTTTACCGCCTAAACATAGATATGTTATAAAATTCCTGAATATGTGTCACTGTTATCTCAATAAAATACCAGTTAAATCTGGTTGAGATTAAAATTATAGAAAAATAGAAAGGGCTTAGTTGCAAAAACGTCTCTTTCGCAAAACGTCTGCTGAGGCCTTACCACGAGGACTTCATAACGCGATCCATAATGACGACGACGTTATCACCTAAACTGTTAAAGAGATGCTATACGAGCTATACGAGCACAATGCGTTCCAAATGAGAATAGGATCGACCGCCATGTTGTTACGTCACGACTTATTGCAAATCGAGGAAAGAAATTTTTTAACTTAATTAATTTACGACAAAAATTTTTTATTTATGAACTGTGAACGAAAAAAAAGTTTCATCAGAATCCTTTTTCAATTTTACTCATCTCCGAGTTCAATTTTGCCAAACTTTCTTAGATTTGACAGTACGACGAGACGGACCTATTACACTGCGCTGAATATCGCGTGCGATATTACGACTCGTACTATTTTTCATTCATAGAAAGACTTGAGAAAGACAGTCTAACCCCTAATACACTGCGCGATACGTCGAACCATAGACAAAACGTGTCTGAATAACGCGTAGTGTAATAGATCCTATAGCAATCGGTCCTGTTCTCAATTGGAACGCATAGTAAGTAGGTACCTACAAATAGGGTTCTTAGCTCCATTGGTCTGTCTCACTCGCACGTCAGACATTATAACACGTCATGGTAATTCCCTTGCTTGATTTACCTACTTATAAGCATGTGGTGTAGTTGATAGATTTTACTTAGATATCAAGAGATTGTTTAATAGTTAGTTGCTGTAATTAGTGCTCCAGTTTTATGGTCTAAAACGAAAACAGTTTTGTTACGTAGGTATGCCTTACTTAGGGTGATCATGAAGCACACAATTCATCTGATGGTAAGTAGACACCGTAATCGTATATGGACATTCCGTTTTATCATGGTACCAGTAACCGTAATACAATTGCCTATTCTCTTCAAAAAGAGAAATCCCTTCTATTTATGTTTGTAGATTTAGTTTTAAAATTTTCGGTGTCTAACTTCCCTAGCCCATGATCATTTAAAAATAAAAATGGCGTATCTACTAAATTTTTGTTAGTTGGCTGAACTGTCTTTTACAACCAGAGTCAGTCACGATTCCATTTATGAATTTTCCATTCATGCCTACAGTTAAATTTATATAAAAACTATAAGTATCATAATACCTAAAATTCCCGGAAATAGCATCAGAAATTGATACTAAGCAATCATTTTAATTGACCAAAACGTACAAATAATATTCAGTCATCATTATTATGACACGACTTCCTTTAAAATTAAACTAACAAAAAATACCTCTGAATGGAATGAAATTCACATCATAATATCATGGGTCGTCGAATGCAATCATGGAGCGAAAAGATATTTTATCTGATAACAAAATGAAGGTTGGATAACAATATAATATTTAAATGCATCAAAAATTATATATTAATTAATTAGCTGATTATTCTCTTTGGAAATTTGGCATTGTTTCTTGATGTTGGTAACAATAGGCAATGAGACCATTTAAAAAAGGAACGGTTACACGGATGTTGCCAGGTAAGACAAATTAAATTATTACCTTTGAAATTATAATCTTTGATATAAGACCAGACTAAAATAAATGTGATAGCGAATAAATTGTTACTCAGTTGAAATATTCCATCTTGACCTAAAGATTGTGTACCTAATCCGCTAATTAATTATTGATAGCAAATTAAGTACTTCAATAAATAATAATCTTTATTACAACTCACATGTTTTTTTTTTAATAACTTATGGCCCTAATATTTGTTCTATGCGGAAATTGAACCGGTGACACGCAGCGCAGCAGTCCATCGCACAACCACTGCGCCAACCGTTTCATAAATCATAAAACAAAACTCAACTTTGAGTTAAGCTCGCCTATGTACATGAACTTTGCTATCCACTTATTTTTTGTGTTTATGGTGTACAATAAAGAACAAACAATTAGATTGTGCTGTAAACAAGCGGGTCTTTTTTACATAGCATGAGTAGTATGACAGTGGGACGAAAATATATGTATCTACAAGATGAAAGAAAATTCTAGCTATATTGTATGAATCTGACAGCTGTCACCCGCACCACTATTACCATAGCAATAAAATTTTGTATAATATTTAATCATTTAAAAAATACTTCTATTCGATACTTTTTATAAGGTTCTTCTATAAGTAAACTATGATCAAGATCTCTTAATCAACCTTCATATTTTTTTTAAACTATCACACAACGCCGTCTAGTCTCAAGCTAAACAGAGCTTGTGTTATAAGTACGAAACATATTTCTAAATACATACATATTCCACACACACCCAGACACAGAATAAATGATCGTGCTCATCACACAAACATTTGTTCCGGGTGGGAATCGAACCCATGACCTCCGGCATAGCAGTCAAGGCCACTAACCACTAGACCAACAGGTCAGTCAAACGAGTGTTGACTACATCAGATTTCATTTTGCCCTAATAATTAGGTACCGTCGTTTGACTTTTTAGACAGACTCTAGTTACTATTAATAAAATGGCCGTCGCTTGAGTACCAAAATAAATGAGTAACAGCTGATTAATATTTTAATTTTTTTTATCTGTAGATACCTACTGCATTTTGTTAATGCATGCAGATTGGCTAAAATTAATCACTATTATGTAAGTTAGAAAAAATCGAACTTTGCATCCTGATTCATCATGACTTTGCGAATTCAGAATCTAAATAAGTACCTATAGATCGTGACCACTAATCTAATCGTGAATGCACCTAAAGTTTTATAGAATTGTGACAAAAATATAATAAATATTTTAAACTTTAATTCTTCTATTGATAATAATGTCAATAGAAGAATTAGCCTTTCGAATATCATAATTAGAGACGCAATAGAAAGACAATGAGAGATCGAACGCCGGCGTTCGCTTGGGGTGGGTTTTAGTTTTAATGAATTAAAGTCTTTTCAAAGATAAATTAGCTTCATTTATTTATGTTTCATTGTTACAATAAAACTGCACACAGTTGGGTTTTCCTTAGTACAAGTCTAACACTCCCTCTCGCTCCACCCAGAGCGTGAGAAGTTATTTGATAATATCTCTAACCTCAAATAAATACCACATGTCATTTTGGTCGTGCACTTAATTCCATGCATTTTGTCTTGGCCCCTTAGATGGGGTCTAGGGGGAGGGGGGGGGGGGGCGAGTCGGGCATTTGCCCAGTGCGGCAAAAAATGAGGCGGCAAAATTTACTTAATCCTATCTTCCAACATAGCCATAGCCTATCCACACCCAAGTTAGCAGGTTGAGAATTTTATGTATGTACCTACCACTTTCCAAGCATAAGTTGTATAGGTAGTGAAAATATTTGAGACTTAAGACCCATCTAAAGGGTGGCGAAAATTATATATCTTTGCCTGGAGCGTCTAAATAGCCAGATCGGGCCCTGAGTCTTGGACCTGAGTCCTTACCATGACCGTGTTAAAATGAAATGAAAAAGGGAATGGACTGATGGAGCTATACACCCTTTATAGCTCTAGTTTAAGTCCTCAAAGTGGTAGGGCCTCTAACTGGTATTATAGATGTCAATTGACAAATGAATCACACTTAGCCACTGACTGAACTAACTCAATAAATATAAAGCTTGTAATTTTTTTTAGCCTTTTAAGGCATCTTGTCGAGCATAAAAATCATAATTTGAATTATTCATTTCATATGTATAATATGTTATTGTAATATGTGGAATATTACTTAAGTACTAGTCATATCAAGTTTTAGTATTGTTTTTTTTATTATTATTATATTCATTGTGTCCAATTGTCAAATTCTCATTTGAGGACGGTCTCTAGCCAAGTTTACCCTACAAACATGATTAAAAATTGTACGTGTTTTTTTGGTTTTGTTTCGTGGGAAACAGCCGTGAGTTGCGTACCTATGTCTTCTCAGACTCAGGACAACTTTGTTCTTTTGTAAAATCTTTATTTCATCAAATAAAATATGTATCATAATCTGAGGACACAAGTAATAGACGAAGAGCAAAACAGATTTTTTTTTAAATTGATATAACTGCTTGACTACGATAACAGCTGATGGTAAGCAGTGATGCAATGGTTGATGGTGAGGCGCACTAGTTTATTACCTTATTAGTTTTTTTTTTCACTAAATTATTCTAAACACGAAATTTATAGTACGCAACATAAATAAAAATCTGATTGCATAAACATGACACGTACCAATTACACACCAATAAATAGTTTTTTTCACAGTAAAGTCACTTTAAATCATATATTAAATGGGTAGCAGAGGCCCAGTAAAGATTTTTCCTTATAGCAAAGAATATGTTGCAGCCTTCTATACCCTCTCTGAACCAAAAATTCACTTTACTAGGTCAAGTTACATGTAGCAGTGGCTAGATTTTTTATTTAGAACCATACTGCGGCGTATAACGGTTGATAATAGGGTAGCTAGAACACTTAAGGCTCTGCATCAAGAGAAACTGCATGGGCTACCACAAGGATTGATGCTTGGACCACAACTATTGCGATGTTACAATAGCTAACTGAGTATAATGGCACTATGGGACCATGTTTAGTTTTGAAGCTACTCGTATTATAATACTAGCTGGTTACGGTCCAGATGCAGGATAAAGAGCTGTTCTTACATAGAAAAGGCCAGAGCATCAATCGCCATGCTTACTCAAAGGGAGTCGACTTTGACTCCAACTATAATTAATATGTAATAATTTAAGGTATACACTTGGTTATACGTATTCTAAATTTTTAATCATATCCATATGTAATTGACTTATTTAAATCACTACATATTATCTTATAGTATATGCTGATTAGAATGTGGGAAAAACGTAATCAGTGATACCTATCCTTGAAATGTTTTTATCCATAGCTAATTAATAGATACTATGAAGGTTGCGGAAGGGAGAAGCCTTAAAGATTGTTGGCTGTTTGTAGTGGAAATTTTCAAATGATTTCTCTCATTCTAGGGTGGAGCGAGGCGTGCTAGATGATTACTGACTAAAATCAACCTATATAAAGTGTCCCTTCATTTGCTTATTTTAGGACCCTGGGCGCGTCGGTCTCCATAAATTTTATATGGAAACTAGACTTGTCAAGCTAAACTTGATCCACGCCACGCGACATCGTTCAACGTACAAATCAGGGCCTAAGTCTGCTATTACAATAGTGTCAGAATAGTCTATCATTGATTTCATAATTGTTGATTTTGACAAGTTTTGGTAATCTACTACGACTAATATAATGGCGTCATTATGACTTTCCGATAGTCCACCACGGCCACTCCATTGAAAGAAATGGCATAGAATGGTAATCTCGTACATAATGACAAATGAATATCTCACGTATGCGGTAATTGGCAAAAATTTTGACAGTTCCATTGATCAGTGACCTACCATTACGACGTCATTGCGCAATTAGTGCCTTTAATAAGCTCGATATTTTCAGTCTACCACAATTCTATTACAAGACCATTGACCAATCAATGATCGATCATTAATTGGCAGATTACACACTTTTAGCAAAATGACAATGGGATCGTGTTGGAATGACGAATTTATAACAATAGCAGACTTAGGCCCCAGGCGTGTTACACGTGTGCGTCGGTCCAATGTAGTTCTAGCTTAAATCTTTTCAATCGTTCCCCCTTCGTTATGCAGGTCTGGCTGAATTCTAACACTCATGCAGAATTAGTTTCAATTTCTAGAATGTGTTTCATAATTGGTGCGGAACTGATTTAGAGACGAGCTAATGTAATTTGATAATGTCGTAATATATGATTGTCATATATTATGACATTCAGCTTTGCATTTCTGCGATTATTTATATTAGCTGAGGATCCTTGGACTCATTATGGACAGTTTGAGTTTTTACGTGCACCTTTTGATCTGTCTATCTCTCCTAAATATTTTATCGTATTCGTAACAATAATTTTCAGGGAATTAATAGCAGAATGCAACATGAAGAAGCTCTCATTAGAAGCCCGTTTTACCTCATCTTCTATACGGCATACATCGAAGGATTGGAAGAATTCACCAGCAATGGACTTCCCTCCCGATTATAATTTAGGTGTCTTCATGGCTAGAGTGAATAGGCTCCTCTAATATCTAGTGTAGGCGCTTCATAAACTTATGCGCTTCTCCATTACCAACTGCATCACTGCTTACCATCAGGTGAGATCGTAGTCAAGCACTGGTTATATCATTTAAACTCACTAGCTTCACTTTTCTTGGACTGACCGACATTTGACAATTCAAAAGTGCCTGCATTAGTCTATTTGAAATAAATGTTTTTTTTTTACTTTTTCTTAAATCGAGCTCCATTCAGAAACCTGTTCTGTCACAGAGGACATTAAAACAGTGATACGGTATCACAGGTCAGATGATGGTACGATAACGTTATCTACACTCACATGTACTGGCTATCTACTATTGACAACACGTTTCTATGCTTTGAAATACCTTCTTTATAGTGTGTGAAACAGTGAACCATCATTCTGATATCAAACCTCTAATAATATTATTTTTTTTCTAACTTTTGCTAGTCGCTTCATCTATGTGAAGTCGAAAATAATCCTGCAGGAAACTATTTCGTGATATACACACCTGTTTTTAAATTTGCACAAAAAAAAATTGCGCTCTATCTGTACCCGTTATGATTTGATCTTATTTATGTATGTAGTCAAAAGTAAAGTTAAAAATAAGGTTGTAGGTATATAAGCTTAAAGTCTGTCTAAAAAGACAAACGACTTGGGAATTTTGTATAATATTTAATAATTTAAAATATACTTATATTCGATACTTTTTATAAGGTTCTTCTATTAGTAAACAATGATCAAGATCTCTTAATCAACCTTAATTATTGAACCACTGTTGACAACATTAGATTTAATTTTATCTTAAAAATTACCCAAGTTGTCTTTTTTATTCGGTGGGGAAAATCATCCAATGACTACCCCCGCTTTTGGGCAGAGCGGGAGATAATGTACTCTGTATGTATGTGATGCTGTGTCTCTTACTGACTAAAAAACCCACCCCGTTCCTTCAAGCCTTCATACCGGGGCTCGAGTTCCCTTTCGGATAACCCTGGTCCCAGTAGGCTACCCAAGTCATTTGACTTTTTAGACAGACTTTAAGCCTAAATAGCTTTATAAATATTCCCAACTTCCCACAGCTGGGACTGGGAATTCTCTCATATTTGGTCTTGAAACATCAAAAAGGCCACTGATCCTACTTCAATTTATAATTCACATCTATCGTTAGGAGTGGCTTCTTCAATTCTAACTCGTCATAATCGAATAGCGTCACGCTTCATGATCACTAAGACAAGGCAGTAATTAAAATCATCTAATGAGATGATTTCATTATACTGTACTCAGTTTTATTAACTGGCTTTAGAACGAGGCTGAAAATTATTTGACGTTGATTTTATTTGACTTTATTAGATACCTAGTGGATTCTTGTTGTTGTTGTGGATCCTTGTTTGTGTTGCATTTTTTAGTCTGGTTAATTTCTATAAGAAGATATGGTTTATCTCTTTTTAGGGTTCCGTACCTCAAAAGTAAAAAACGGAACCCTTATAGGATCACTTTGTTGTCCGTCCGTCTGTCTGTCTGTCAAGACCCTTTATCTAAGAAATGCCAGGAGGTATCGAGTTGAAATTAAAACCATATACTCAGGTCTGCGGTCCCTCCAAGCTGTGAAAAAATCAAACTTCTAAGTTAACGAATAAAAAAGATACGGTCGTTTATGTCGCAAAAAAACGATACTCTAAAAGATCGAAATTCATAGGGTACTTCCCGTTGACCCAGAATCCTGAAATTTGGCACAAAGCAAGGTCTTATAGCACAAATATAAGGAAAAATCTGAAAACAGTAAATTTGTTGTTACCTAAGTCACAAAAAAAAATGCTATCCGGAAAAATTTTCGAGACTCCATTCGGGAATTGCAGTTTGCACGGAACCCTCAGTGCGCGAGTCCAACTCGCACTTGCCCATTTTTTTTTGTGTTCCATACCTAAATGCCTCCCAGAATTCTGTTTGTTACCAGGCTGTAGGTATCTCATGAACCGTGATTATACAGTTGACATTTTCCCAGATGATGTACTTATTTTTGTTGGAGAATAAAATCTCCCATACAACAAACGTAATTTATTTTGCAAGTTTTTTGCTACGGGCAGTACGGAAACCTTCGAGCGCGAGTTCCATTCGCACTTGCTCGTTTTTTTTATAATACACTAGCTGTCAAAATCCCGTCAAAATCGTTCCAGCAATTTCAGAGATTAGCACGGACAGACAGACAAAAATTGTAAAAAAAAATATTTTGGTGTATGTACCGTATATATATTCATATGCATGTAGTAAAAAGCAGTTATTTCAATATTACAAACTGACACTCCAATTTTATTTATATGTATACATTATAGATAGACTTGCGCTTGACTACTATTCCACCTGATGGTAAGCGATAATGTGATCGATTAACTATAGGTACCTACCTATATGTAGTACGCATGTCTAGATCTATTCACGCTTGGCCTATAGAACCGTAGGTTGTAGCTTGTAGCTACTAGGAAACAAAGTTTTTGCCAGGGAAGCCTAGCCTTACGTGTACGACGTATGTGACTACTTAGAATAGATGAATAGAATAGAATAGCATTTATTCGGCGCAAGCAACACAATACACAACAACATAAAATAATAATAAAAAAGAGTACAGACATACAAAACAGTTGCAGTGACTGTGCCTGAACCGAAAGGGTCACCAACTCAGCGCTCTATTGCTGGGCGTCAAACACCCAACGCTGATTTTCAGCTGGCACCCCGCAGTGACGCACGGATGATGGTAAATAAATCTAATCTCATTTTCTTTTATCCATTATCAAGGTTACCGACATAGCTCGAAGAATCGCCAAACTTAAGTTGCAATGGGCAGGGCATATTGCACGCAGAACAGATGGTCCGATGAGGCCGAAAGGTTCTGGAGTGGCGACCACGTACCGGAAGACGCAGCGTTAGAAGGCCTCCAACAAGGTGGACCGATGACCTGGCCAGGGTCGCGGGAATTGCGATGGATGCGTGACGCACAAGACCAGTCGTTGTGGCGACGCTTGGGGGAGGCCTATGTCCAACAGTGGACGTCTTTCGGCTGATATGATGATGGTGATGATTATAAAACCATCATCCACGAACTCTTATCTCAATCTATTTGAATATGGCGATTTATACCCTTCTCTTCTTTGCCTTTATCTTTGTTCTGCTAAATTAATTTTATTTGCACTGACAAAAAATAAATAGCGTCGTTTTTCTTTACTAATTGTCGGTGACAGTTTGTCGCACATAATATCTTTCCATGTGTCAAGAATCACTTTCGCATTGTAAAAGTGAAGATAATTACCAAGCAAAAATTTAATTTTAGTTAGATATTTGAAAATGAAAACAAAGCGAGTCGCGTTCGTCACTATCCAGTGACTAGCGCGAGTAAATAAGCAGAGTGCAGTGTTTACTAACTACATAGTTGAGTTTAACTGTACTCGTAGCTTTGTTTCTAAGATCTCGCAAAGAAAAGCATACAGTACCTACATCGACTGGGTTACTTGCTGTTTTCTTACACAGAAAACGTCTAAGTTTAATATTTAATCTATGTTCATATATTATGTCTAGCTTGACTTGGACGTGAATTGTTCTTGCTTAAAATAATTATTTTGAATAAGTATCTGTAATTCTTTTTACCACTATCTTTTGCCCGCGGCTTCGCCCACGTGCTTAAAATATAGTCTATATCACTCAGGAATAAAGCAGCTTTCTATAGATGAAAAAATTTTATCAATCGGACCAGTATCTACTTTCAGAGATTACCTCCTACAAACATAAAAAAAAACTTTACCTCTTTATAATATTAATTAGTTAGTGTAGATATTTCATTGAGCTATTTTTGACGTATTGTTCTGCCCTTATTCTTATACCATACATCGCCAGGAATAAGCTTAATTACCACACAATCAATTCTTCTTATCATATTCACTCTTTAGTTTCGAAAGCAGTTTTCTTACAAAGTTGCAAAAACCTCATAAATTATTGAGAGAATATGAGTTCCCGGTATCTGGTGGTATCTGCCACAATCGGGCATCATGATTGCCAGCACAGATAGGCCGGATAACGTAGCAAGGAACGGGACGACAGTACAGTTATGATGTACAGTAAACGAGGCATATTTTTTACGAACGTGTTGGCTACACTGTCGGATATTAGAATATTTGTGTTTAAATCTGATTGGAGCCTTTAGAACGTTCTTTATTCAAACCTAAGATTTTTTCTAAATTTTATTTTACCTCAATGCATATTTTGGCGGCACACGCAGATAGTTCTATAAAGTTGCAAAATAAATTAAGTTTTTTGAACGGATTACAAAAAAATCTTTTCTGTTTGCGATTTTGGATAAAGTTACTTTTAGAATCTGAATCCGAAACGTTTATTTCAAATAACCCAATTACAGGAACTTTTGAATTAGTCAGTAAAAAAAAAGTGAAGCTAAATTTCACGTTCCAAAGCGCAGATATAAATAATAAAATGACAAAATGTAGCACCCAATGGTTTTTTAATTGTTAATAGGTAAACTCGTGCTGAACCTTACCTGAAGGTAAGTCGTAATGTGGTCACAATGGAGCACGCTTCTCTAAAAGTAACCTATTCACTCTTGACTTGAAAACCCCTTAGTTGTAGCTATCAGGAAACACAGACTCCGGCAGTTATATAAAGTAAATAAAACACAAATGATTGAGCCTACTATTTTTGGCCAACTTGAATAGGAAACACCTTATTATCGCGTACTTAAAAAACTTATTAAGTTGGTATACAACGTACTTAGGCTTCTATGGCAATCGAAAATTAATACATACTTGTTTAAAACATCATCTATTGATCTTTGGTTAGTATTGGCTTGCAAATTAGTATTCTCTGGGCTGTGAACAGTTGACAAGCCTTGTAACTTTATAATATCCTTATAGAAATGACGTATTTTACGTTACTTCAGGAAGTAAATCTACCAATCGTAGTCTTACAGCTATAATACTTCAGGGATCGTTTGGCGAGTGGCCAATGACGGAACATAATCTTAATTCAAACGTTTACACTAGGTCATAGTAACAACTTGTGGGACAGACATGCAGACGCGTAAAAACCATTACCCTCCTTTTTGTTGCCAAAGTCGGGTAGGTAATGTGGATCACTTTCAAACCTTACGTGGTGTGTTGCCTTGTAAACATACTTATTACATGAATTAATGTCGATGTGAGCTAGTCATTATATCGTCACCCTATCGAATAAAATGAGAATTACTGAAAATTTTGTTTGGTGTAACAAACAAAATTTTCAGTTTTATTTGTGCTAGTATTTTTAGGGTTCCGTACCTAAAGTGTACAACTGGACCCTATTATTGAGACTCCGCTGTTCGTCCGTCGTCTGTCTGTCACAAGCGTGTATCTCATGAACCATTATAATTAAACAGTTGAAATTCACAAACTGTTGTCGCTATAACAAAAAATACTAAAAAACAGAATAAAATTAATATTGTACCCATAAGACAAAAAACGTGATTTTCTTGACGTTTTTTTACGGACGATACTGAACCCTTCATATGCGAGCCCAACTCGCACTTGGCCCGTTTTTTTTCTTTTATTTATTTGTATACGCCACTCGGTTATTCTTGATCATTGGTTTAAAATTCTACTTATAAAAAAGACTAGTTTTTGTCCGCAGCTTCACCCGCGAACATAAAATATAGCTTACCTATGTCACTCAGTAATAAAGCAGCTATCTATCGGTGAAAAAATTTTAGCAATCGGACCAGTACCTACTTTCAGAGATTACCTCCTACAAACAAAAAAAACTATGCCAATTAATAATATTAGTGTAGTAAAACACAATAAGTAGTAAGGTTACCTTATCATCTGGTTGAAAAAAAAAAACATTTAGATTATTTCAGATATTATTGAAAATAAATACTTAAACAAAACATAATAAAGTAAAGTAAGTAAGTAGTAGTAGTTAAGTTTTTTTGTTAATTATGATCTGACAATGCCTTAAGTTTTGAGCTAGAAATAGAAAAATCGCGTCATTTTGTGTAGGCGTCGAAAGCTTATGGATTATTACAAGTGGAATTATTATTGTGATCAACAGTGAACTAATATGGATTAATATGATATATTACTAGCTGCCGCCCGCATAAAATTAGTACCTACTTTTTAGGGTTCCGTAGCCAAATGGCAAAAAACGGAACCCTTATAGATTCGTCATGTCTGTCTGTCTGTCTGTCTGTCTGTCTGTCTGTCTGTCCGTCCGTATGTCACAGCCACTTTATTCCGAAACTATAAGAGCTATACTGTTGAAACTTTGTAAGTAGATGTATTCTGTGAACCGCATTAAGATTTTCGTACAAAAATAGAAAAAAAAGCAATAAATTTTGGGGGTCCCCATACTTAGAACTGAAATTCAAAAATTTTTTTTTCGTCGAATCCATGCGTGTGGGGTATCTATGGATAGGTCTTCAAAAATGATACTGAGGTTTCTAATATCATTTTTTTCTAAACTGAATAGTTTGCGCGAGAGACACTTCCAAAGTGGTAAAATGTGTGTCCCCCCCCGTCTAACTTCTAAAATAAGAGAATGATAAATCTAAAAAAAATATATGATGTACATTACTATAAAAACTACCAACGAAAATTGGTTTGAACGAATTCTAGTAAGTAGTTTTTTTTTAAGGCGTCATAAATCGAAAAAAATACACTATTATTAAAACATCGATCAAAGTTACAACACATTACAAGAACTTTTATATTATGTTACTTGCTGCTACGGAACCCTTCATGGGCGAGTCCGACTCGCACTTGGCCGGTTTTTTTTTTTAATAATAATGCCTGTGTTAAATCTAGAATAATCTTTAATACATAAGGCGAAATACCATTCACTAATCACGAAATCTCAGAAACTGAAAAGAAAAGAACTGGCAGGTGCGTTTCTTTATGGGGTGTAGACATCCGCTAAAAACGGGTTTTACGCAACTCCACCCCTCGAGGGTTAAACGGAGGTTGGTTGTCCTATAAAAGCGAAACTCACTGATTAATCACAAAATCTCAGAAACTATAACTCCCACAAACTTAAAACTTGGCAAGTAGGTTCGTTATAGGATGTAGACATCCCCTAAAAACGGATTTTGAGAAACTGGGTGGTGTTAAAGGGTCTAAAGTTTTTATGGGGAATCCGACTTTCACGCGGGCGAAGCCGCTGGCAGAAGCTAGTAATATGTATGCCGTGGCAAAATCTTAGAATTGCTCACTTCATGATATGGCCAACTAAAACTGGCCAGATCGTTTAAACGTTGACATTTGATGATTAGAAATGTCAATCCACGTTTGGCCATATCATTGATGTAAGATTTCAATGATAATAAAAGGTCTAAAGAAAGCAGGCCAAACGAAGATAGAAATATCATCAAACTCTAATGTTTAAAACGATCTGGCCAGTTTACCTTGGCCATAATTATCATGAAATGGTCAATTTCTAAGCTCCAACCCCGACATATACACCATTTTGATGTCAAATGTCACCCAAATCCGTTCAACTTTTTCAGCATGAAAGTGTAACAAAAAAACACACACACCCACATACCACTTTTACCTTTATAATATGATGAGGAATGTCATGTCCTAGAACCAAAAAATTCGAAGACAAGTGAATTTCACCAACCCGCCCTGGGCCCGCTTGGTGGATTACGGCCCATCCCCTCTCCGAGAGAGGAAGCTCGAGTCCCAGCAGTGGGAACATTAAAAAGGCTTATGATGATAATGATGAATATTGATGTGATAGTGTGAGTATACGAATAACAAAACCATAACAAAAGTATCGAAAGCCTTTTCCTTTATAGAAACGGAACGACCATAGATAGATTCCGTGCCACCATGTTTGTTAAATTCTAATACCATAAAAACCCACATTTTTTAATTAGTACAAAAAAATGGGTCTATCCGTACCCTTACTGATCATATTATTTGTGTAATCAAAAGTAAAAAACCACGAATCCCAAAATTGTCCGTGAAAATTTGTCATAATAAAATTGATAAATTCATTACAGAATCAATCGTTCTCATGGATTAGTTAAATCCATTTTTATCGTCATTCATTCATTCATAATAGCCTGTACATTTGTACAATATTTCCATATATTAAGTGACATTTTGGGATACAAACAAAAACTAATAACTTTGCTGTTTATGAATATTATTTATTGACATTTTACTTGAATACTAACAAGACCTTTTCTAACAACCCATGTAAGTATTTGTACTACCTAATTAAACATTTGTGGTGTATAAATGACAGGTTTTGAAGTAACGATGTATCAAGAACCTAATTACTAAATAATAATATTTTTTAAATTAATTAAAAATTTTTTTGATAAATTCATCTCTGAAAGTCTAAGATTAAGAAAAAATCACAACTTTCGCCAAATATCATTCTTAAGCAAAAGTGCATTTTTTTAAACCATAGATAAAGATTTGACATTTGATAAATAGTGCGGTACTGCAATCGATATTGACCAACAGACCGAAAAATATTCATAAAAATAATTTAGAATTTTTGCAACTAATTAATTATAATTAGCTTTTGTATTTCCTGAGGGTAATTTGACAGATACAAATGTCACTTTTAGTATAATATAAAATATAGGTACCTATTTATCATTACTTTTAATTATTGATATAATTTTATAAGGAAAAGATATGTCACGCGCTAACATTGCGATTAGAAAACCTGGACTCTGTGCACTACTACTTGCACGAGTGAAATGTGATTCCATGTGATTTCTTTTTTGTATGATTTGTACAACGCATTTATATAAAAGCACATTATTTTTGCATAACACACTGACTGAGTGAAATTAAGCCACGAGGGCTTGATTTCAGCGGCCCACGCGCTAGAGGCGAGTCATCTATTTTCGCTGTTTTGATTTAATCTAAGTTTTTAATAATTTACAATAACAGAACCATTCTTGTACTCTTCGAAGGTCAAAATTGGGAACTGGATCTGTTGTTTTTAATTAAGGCTTCTCTGTTAAACATAGCGGTTGATTTCGAAACAAGATGACGGCACACAAAACATTGGCCAGATAATTAAATTAATTCTAATGGGTCTGGAATTAAGTTGTATTTAATGTGAATCTATTTACATTAGACTCATTTTGGTGACTGCTCAGTTCTTATCGTGATTTTATACAGCCTTCCTCAATGACTAACTTGTTGGTCTAAAGGTTAGTGGCCCTGACTTCAATGCCGGAGGGCGTGAGTTCGATTCCCACCCAGGACAAATGTTTCTGTGATAGGCATGACCTTTTTTCTGTGTCTGGAAGTTAATATTAATATTATTATGAGCCTGTTGTGTCCCACTGCAGCGCAAAGACCTCCTTTTCTACGAGGGTAAAAAAAACATCAAAATTACCTCACGTAATTAACGGACGCCCCTCAACCATTATGTGCCTATATTAATGTTGAATTTTATTATAAATACTTTTCGGTTTGTTAGCTTATCACCATTTTTTATCAACTTAAATTAAATACCTACCTATTGTCTACATTTTGACTTTCCTATTTCTTTAAATAAAAAATCCTAGACCATTAATCTTAACTGTCAACAAGCCCAAAAAATGAATGACCACAAATTCATAAATTATTCAAAGAATATACTGACATCCTTGTCACACACTATCAAAATTAATATGTTAGAAAAAGACAAAACTACTTAATTAAACATTCAATGCTGTGTTTGATGTTTATATAAATCAGGGAATATTCATGTTATAAAAACGTGATCGCAATACTCCATTCTGTTTATTCCGTGTGTTAAATAGTAATATTTAATTAGTATTAAATAGAAATGTAATACGTCAATGGACTTTGACGTGAAATTAGTAATTCAGTAAAGGAAAAATCCTTCGGTTTCTAATTCTATGACAGTTTTATTAAAATTTACTATACGTGGGACGCATTTGAGAAAGATAATACCTATGCTTATGTGAAAGTGTTGTAAGAAGAGGCCAAAGGTGGCATTGGGACGGTTTAGAATTAACAAACGATGAGAAACTTAGGTTTGTCGAAACATTTGTTTTGTGTCATGCTGCAATCGTATGATTTACCTATTATTTTAGTTGGTTCTGTGGTCGGCGGTACCTATAGTAAGACAAAAATTAAACTTAGGTACAACACAATGCAACATTTCATAGAATAACTTCCATGCGAGATGCTTTTACGACTCTTCAGTCACACCATTTTACATGTAACCAAACAACTTCAACTAAGTATTTACCAACTTAAGTCTTAAAGTTAATTTAAATTTAGCGTTAAAATCAAAATAATATCGTTATAATAAAATAACGATCCTTATCGACCATTAATCAAGTGAAGTTTGAAAGAAGAGTTCGGAAAAATCACCAAATATGGCCAAAACTGTAGGTACTTTTGAATTCAATATTTATGATCTTCTAGTGTTCTAAATACTCGTAATAAAATTTATAAAGAGGATTTTTGACCTCGACTCACTGGTTGCCGGGCAAGGATTTCCCCGCTAAGCAAAATATTTTAAGAAATGGTTAGATACTTATTACCTAAAAAAACCGGCCAAGTGCGAGTCCGACTCGCCCATGGAGGGTTCCGTAGCAGCAAGTAACATAATATAAAAGTTCTTGTAATGTGTTGTAACTTTGATCGACGTTTTAATATCTAATAGTGTATTTTTTTCGATTTATGACGCATTAAAAAAAACTACTTACTAGATTTCGTTCAAACCAATTTTCGTTGGTAGTTTTTATAGTAATGTACATCATATATTTTTTTTAGTTTTATCACTCTCTTATTTTAGAAGTTAGAGGGGGGGGGACACACATTTTACCACTTTGGAAGTGTCTCTCGCGCAAACTATTCAGTTTAGAAAAAAAATATATTAGAAACCTCAGTATCATTTTCGAAGACCTATCCATAGATACCCCACACGCATGAGTCTGATGAAAAAAAAATTTTTGAGTTTCAGTTCTATGTATGGGGACCCCCAAAATTTATTGCTTTTTTTCTATTTTTGTGTGAACATCTTAATGCGGTTCACAGAATACATCTACTTACAAAGTTTCAACAGTATAGCTTATAGTTTCGGAAATAAGTGGCTGTGACATACGGACGGACGGACAGACAGACAGACAGACAGACAGACAGACAGACAGACAGACAGACAGACAGACATGACGAATCTATAAGGGTTCCGTTTTTTGCCATTTGGCTACGGAACCCTAAAAACCACGTGATTTTATGTAAGCGAGAGATGTAAGTCTAAAACCCCACCATGTAAGTACCTATAGAAAGAGGGGAAAAAAAATTGCCAAAAACCATTACGTGATTAATGAGCAATCCCTAAAACATTGTTCTGCAAATAACTCCTAGTGAGTGCGGGCGTCCTATTCCTATGTTTTTTTATGTTTTAGTTTTATTATGCGTAGAATTGCAAAGCAACACCAAAATATGTCAGATATCATTACCAGTTCAAAAATATCAGTTCCAGTTTTGTATACCAACTCTCCAAATTACTGTAGGAAAAGCAAAATGACCAAAATTGACATTGATGTCGCGATGTTGAGTTTATTGAGAATTTTATCAACCATCTATGACGATAGTAGTTGAAATGTTTCTTAATTAATTGCGTCGTTAAGACGCTGTGAAAACCAAATGACGTCGCTTAAACTATTTAAATTAAAACACTTTTGCATTTAAATCGCAAATTAAGTGCATTACTCCAGATTATTCGCGACGAGACTTGATACTTTTTCAAAATTACACGTTCTTGCGTCACTTTGTGCGACTACTGTTTACTACCGTAAAGTCTGACAGACTTTGCGGTAGTGTCAATTTAATAAAACTGGGCAAGTGCGACTCGCGCCCTGAGGATTTCGTACAAACTTAAATTACCTACCTATGTAAAGAGTTCAAATCCAGATTGGAGTCTCGAAGTTTTTTCCTAATCACAATTTTTATTTTTTGGAGACGAAATATTCAATTTTCAAATTTATATCTTGTGTTATAAGGCCTTGCTTTATGCAAAATTTCAGGATTCTGGGTCAACGGAAAGTACCCTAAACTATTGGTTCCCTTGAGTGTCAAAATATTCGTTTTTTGCGCCATTTTTTTTTTTAGATTAACTTACGGACGAACAACAAAGGATTCCGTTATTTTCCTTTTGAGGTACGGAACCCTAAAAAGGTGACAAAGTAAATATCTCCAAAAAAATCAATTCTCATAGTGTTTGTAAACAGGCCAGCCACCTGATATATTACCTATGCGTAATATATTGTAATCTGAATCAAAACAAAAACGTTTGCACGTAGGAATTGAATTTTTGTGCCATGCAGTCTACTAAATTCAAAATTGACATTCCTACGTACATAAACATACGATTTTTGCTAGGGGCTTCGCTCGCGTGATAGTAAAAAACCCAAGGGAACATACTTCCCCGATAATAAGTATACTATGTGTTACTCCAGGATAGGGTATAATTTTTTTTAAATAAAAAAATTAACACATGTGGTGTTAATTTTATTTCAAATCCAATCAGCCACTTGATCGTGATGGAGTAACAATTATAATTATGTATATAGATATACATATACATTAGGGTCTTTCATGTTTTTTTTTTTATTATTATTATTATTAATAGTTATAGGTTGCAAAACGTCAATGTATTTTTTTTTGACTAGTTGTTTGTTACCACAAGTAAAATAAATACAGTTTTTTTTTTGTTAAGTAAATGTACTTTAAGGCCTCTTCCTAGCGGTCCTATAAAACTACTGAAAAAAATGTTTGTATAGGTGGAAGTTGGGACCGCGGATCGCGGTCCTGGTCCAAGCAACCCCATGAGGCCATGAACCACTTCTCCGCAGATTATGTCATTGTCATACATTTTGCATTTAAAATAAACTAGAGCAAGTTATCAAAATATCTTTAAAACTTGACCATTACATTAAACACTACATCATGGTTAAGATAGAAACCAAGTTTACAATGGGAATATAAATTAAAATAACTATTGTTACGGCGACCCTCCAACGACAATGAGTTAGCATTCTCTTAACCTTTATATTGTAAGAACTTAATATATTTATTTATTTAATATATTTTAAATTTTAATTGCCTGTTGTTCAACATGTTGACGGAAAAGTATCAAATAGGTTTGGTCCTTCACTAGTTACCGCGGCCTTTTTTTCTGGGTACCTATACACCTGTATATATAATACAAAATTTTCAAAACAAACTTTTTATTTATTTTCAAACAAATTTTTAATCATTATTAAACTATTCATTTTAAAATTGAAGTAAATTTTTCATGTGACACTTTCATTCATTTTCATTTTATGTTTCTTTGTTATTTGCTATAGTGAAATGAATAAAACTAAATTGTGTTACATGTTAATTATAAATAATTAGATATATATTGCAAGAAAATAGTAAACTATATTATAATAATAATGCTTGTGATTTGCATGCCTCAATGTGTAATATGGTTGGACTCTGTTATAATTTCAATAACTTTAAGTACCTACTTAATTACCCATATTAGCAAATAAACGATTACGATTATTATGATTATATTTTTTACGCTTGCAAAAACATCTTAATTTTTGGAATAAAACATAACAGTTATTATTATAGATACTCTGTTAATAAAACTATAAGTTATAAAAATATATTCAATCTACCACTGACGTCTGGGTGGTAGCGTCGCATGACTTGAAAATTTTATAGAAATCAAATAAGACCTCGCCCAGACACTCCCCGAACGACCTTTAAACTACGACATATCCATAGAAACCTGTACGTATGACAACCCTACTCATGGATGATGTGAATTTCCGCACAAACCACTCCGATAATCTTGCCACAGTAAGAAGTAAATCAAGCGTCCGTAATATGAAGGAATTCTTGGAACTCAGCTGCGACAAGCTGTACCTACGTAACATGACTGGTTGTCCCGTTTACTTGTAATATACCTCGATAACTACAAAATGCCGTTTTTAGTCGTCGATGGAATGTCTGTCTGTGTCTACCAGGGCTACAGGGTCTAGCAGTTCCCCTTCTGTTCTTCTCTTTGTTGTGCTCCCTCAAAGATTCCACATAAGGCATCCCTCCATGGACTTCGGTATTTTTAGGATGAGTTACCGTGGCCCTGTCACTTAAGCTTTGCGGTGAAATTTTAACAACATCGACCGATAGAACAAATATTTTTCTATCTTTATTTGTATTGCAAACCAGTTTTTGGACTGCGTAGGCGCAGGCTTAAGCTTAACACGTGGGTGACGCGAGCCCTTCTAGTGAATGTAAGTAATCGAAAGGCACTTCCGGGTTGATGTTTAAAGAGATTTCAAGATTCTTTTTTACCTTTTTCGGTACGAAATTTTCGTAAACTACTTTCAAAATACACCTGTTAAAACTCGTATATCTTCTATGCTTTCATCTCACTTTTGCTTCTGTATTCTTTAGATGCTTTTCAATCTGTTATTGTTTAAAAATATTACCTATACTGTTAAAGACTAATTATAAGACAAGTCAATAGTCTCAATCTGTAATGTGTTGATGACAATGACTGTGAATATGCTGAAACAAATTTACTGTAACACCTTATGTACTATATTCTAGCTAATAAATGTGTTGATTTGATTTGATTCAATTGTGTGTCGGTTATGGTGGGTTTAATTGTGCGATCCATTTGATGACCTAAACAGGGATGGAGCTATATAGGCTGTATAGCGCCATCCCTCTTTCTCTTTCGACTGACATTTGAACATGTCATGATAAGACCTGTGCCTTTCGGCTTTTTCACCACCGAACCTCTGTATTTATAAAAATATATGACTTATTGCCATTTTTTATTTATTTATTATAAGCAATGGGCTTACAGTCTGTCTAAAAAGTCAAGCGACTTAAGAATGTTGTATAATATTTAATCATTTATAAAATACTTATATTCGATACTTTTTATAAGGCTCTTCTATTAGTAAACAATGATCAAGATCTCTTAATCAACCTTGATTATTGAACCAGTATTGACTACATCAGATTTCATTTTGCCCAAATAATTACCCAAGTCGTTTTACTTTTTAGGCAGACTCTAACTGCAATCCCACCTCATAGTAGGTATGTAGTGAAGCACTTTATAATTGCAAGATGACAGAAATTAAAATTAAAATCAAAGTTAAAGTCAAAACATTATATGCTTTTGTTTATACGAATATCTCAATATCGAACAAAACGACATTTCTCCTAATTTAAAAACAAATGCAGCACAAGGCTTCTTGCAGTTTTTAATCACGAGACAAATCATGTCTTCAGGTCAAAATATCATATCCCCATCTAAGTATATTTATATTTTAAATAATGGACGAATACATTTCCAAACATGTAGCTACATTTGTTGAAACAGGTGGTTGCCAATTCGGCATAATTTCGCAAACAGCTACTTGGAACTCATTACATAAATAATAAATTTAATTCAGTTTACCTACATTTAATTTCATAAATTCCAAGAAATTAATATAAGCGTATTTTTTCGGTTGTCTCAAAAAGTTCTTGTGTAATGCAGAAAAATATTCACGTCTTAGTAAGTGTTTCATCGTCACGAACGAAAACAAGTGCATTCCTGATTATATGAACTCTTTCCAACTACTGTGACCATTTATAATATGGCTTACAGGCTACAGCACACATTACAAGTTTATAATATAATAAATCGCGTGAGATTGTAAATTTTAAAAATTGGATTTATTGTATTTGAAATTATTTGTTCACAATATATCGAGAGTATATCGTCTTGCAAGATTTATAATATATCACCAAGTTACGGTGTTTGAAATATTTATTATAAATTATATCAATGCTGAAAATTGGGCTTCATAAATCTATTAATTGAATGATCATGAACCTTCCGTTTAGACATTTTACAGACTCCAGACTAGATCCCCTAAAGAAATTCCTTAAAGTTATTATAATACTGCTAAGGTTGTTAGTAACCTTGTCAATACAGATTGTCTAAAATTTTTAATAGACCAAAAATTTATCAACAACACAAATGATAAAAACAAAAACTCTAATCAAACGAACAAGAATTGTGGTGACAATTGCTTTTATCTGTATTTTATCTTTGGTAGTGATAAGTCTACTGTTTATGATTAAGTACACGCGAATTGGCATAAATACGACTGTAACATAATATTTCCTATATTCGGTAGATTCGGATTCGGATTCTAAGGGAGAAATTAAAAATAAAGAAATTGTGAAAATATGTAGCCTAATGGATAATAAGGAAATGGCAGAAGGATATCAACTCTTCAGTTAGAAATTGAAAACAAAGGTAGGAAGATTGGTAATTTGGAGAGTTTGAGCAGGCCAGAGGCAGTTTCATACTTTAGACAAACAGATATGCAATATATAATATACTAGCAAAAACGACGAATGACGACCCTGACTTCAGGATTGAAAAAGAGAAACAATACAGCTTAAATTCCACAAAAACAGTATAGCTAAACACTATGAAGCCGATAACCTAAAAAACGTAAACGACTACAAATAAAAATTTACGTATTCAACAATATGTGAAATCGTGCTTATCTGTATCCATAAAAAGTTTTATATGCTCAATCACTTACAAAACTACAGACAAATTTTAAAGTTTTAAATCTCAACGTCTCACCCTACATAGAAAATCAATTTTTGTACTGCTAAACATTCACTCACATCGCAGTCATTTTGGCGAAAATTAATGTCAAAAACATAGAATCGCAATATACATATGCCGCCATTCTGGACACTCGTGGTGGAATACAAGTAATACAACCCATTTCTAATCACAGCAGTGGGAACATTATAAGCTGATTATGCTTAGATATATATGTTTTTGATATATTGCGCCTGAGATGCGAATTTAAAGTTTCTATAATACAACGGGAATTCATAGGATCGGTATTTAAAAGGCTATATCAAACCATAAACTAAATTATTTGATTGATGATTGGCTGATGTCATTTTGACTAACCAATAACAGAACTGTAGTTGACATGACATTTTAAAGGATTTCTTTTAACGCAACCAGCTGATCAGCTTGTCATACAGAAGGTGCTAATTATCAACTTGCTAAAGTCTACAAATGTTGCAGTATAAACAAGTGCTCACCTAGTGATAACATAATTATAGTAATTCGTAGACTCATATGTGTCCAACTTATATTTTATTTGCTGAACACGAATCCTGATAAACTTGTTTTTGGCTTGAAGTTGTTTTTATAGGGAATTCCTTGGTTTTTATCGATTTGTGCTAAGATCTACAGAAACTTGATGTTAGCTTGTTTTTTATGGCATCTGTTCATTTAGGGACTTTTTTATATCATTAAATTGAATATCGAGTTCCTCTTACTGAATCCTGTTTTGAGAAAAGGTATGTTTGTTTCTGTATTTAAATTTATAGTTATGTTGTAAAGGTCTTTGTTTCCCATGGGATTCTGTAAGGTGATAAGTACATCCCAAAAAAAGTATCATAAAACCCCAGGGCATAATAGAGTTCCCTGACGTACTCCTCTATTTAAACGCACTTGAGTCCATTGTTTGCAAAATTTGAAACAGTAAACGTTCAGGTAAGGCAAGTAAACATAAAAAGAACACAAAAAAATACTAGGAAATCTCATTGAGTCTGATTTTTCGCCGTCGCTAATCTAAGTTTTTTGCTTTCCGTGTTCTAATGCTATTACAAAAGACTAGCTAATTTATTTCACTTTTGGAGAAATTAAAAGTAAACTTAAAAGTGAATAGTTTTGCTCATTATGTATGAGTAAACAGTATTACATGTATACATAACGTTGTCAAGGAACAACTCGCAAAGTGGAACATTGATGACTTTCCGGATTTGATGAAAATGAGTTTAAATATAGACGCGTTGTATGATTGGTTGGATGATAACTGTCTGTATCAACAAAAGGTTTACCTAATCTGTTATACAATTTACGCCGCTCCTCTACTGATATCAAGTTGTATTTGTTAACACTTACATGCTCATTGGAGTCTCGTGTATATTCTGTGGTGCAGTTACGGTGCTCAAATTTGTTTTTGAAGTGTGAAGGGCTTTTGTTGAACAAGTTTATTCGCTTACCTGATTTGTCAGCACATCTATAACCACATAGGCGAGATATACGATCTCTTCCTCGTCGGAGCCCAGCGCTGCGCCGCCCAGGCCCGCCGTGCGCACGTGCAGCGCGCACACCCAGCCGCCGCTGATCATCGCGCCATGCACTGCCACACCACCGCACAACAACACCCTCCTCAAACAACACAAGCAACAACACTCCCGGTCCAACAACTCATTAACAACAGTCCGAGTCACACACACTTTCTAACGGGACAAGTGGGCGAACCACCGAAAATTCACCTATACGCTGTGTATGTTCGTTCACTTTTTAGAAACCTGACGGTTACTCAACATGAAACAAGAACTAGCGTGCGGCGCGGACGGCGTTTTACCGCTAGCCGTCTACGTAAGCTGTTTCCGCTCTAGGTGAAAATCTAGAATTAACTCACATCACATAGTCACACCAAATCTAAAGAGTTTAGTCGCCAACTCTATGGAAAGAACAAGCTTTTGAACGGTGTCGTTGAACGTTCCTAATTTGAATAAATAGTTCGGGCACAGATTTCAAAAGTTTTCACTTGCCGCGCTTTAAAAACATTAAAGTACTTGTTACGCGTCACTGTATTACTTTAACTTTGATTTTTGTGGAATATTTTTGATATAAAAATGTAAAGACAGCTCGGGACGAGCGTGTCTGTCGGATCGTTGGATCGACTGCCGCTCGCTCGCTCGCTTGCCCCCCTGTTGACACTGCGCAGGTAGCGCCAGGTGAGCGACGCGACGTTGCCAAACCGACCATTATCAATGATGATGAGATAGCTGCTGCTTCTACCACGTCATTTCGAAATTCACGCACCGTTGCCAACGTAATAAAACGCTGGTTATACTTGAACATTTTCGAAATGTTGCATTTTAACGCGTCGATGGAATATGCCTTGTAGCAAGTATCGAGATCGTATTGTCGCAGTTGAATGACAGCGTAGAAACTTACTATTTTTTTTTTAAATTTTGCCGACATTTTGCAGTGTGGGTTCGGCAGGATACATTGCGTGTGCAAGACGGCGACCTCGTTGCCGTAATGTTAGAGAAAGTGTAAATAGAACTTGTGTTATGCGATCGTGTTGTTCGTTTACCCAAATATGGTGTACATGGCAAGGTCGAGGATTAAGCAATTAATAAAATAAAATGATTATTTGTACGTCATAAATCATATTTTTCTCATTAAACTGACCCGATAGTGATGGCATTTCCGGAGTAGGTGTTTTTTTTTTTAATTTTGTTAGATTATTTTTGCCTATGAACACCTTTTTTTTTTCAGGACAATTTTGTCAAGACACAGCAGAAATTATCTAAATCCATTTAGCCATTCTCAAGTAATGTGCTTAATATTACTAACAATATCTATAATCTTACTTTTATTTAGGTAGGTAGGTAGGTAATAAATACATAAGTCACTAGGCTAAAAGTCTTTTAAATCAAAATTAGGTAAATCGATTCATATTATTTTATTTCTGGAATCCAATATGGCGGCTGTCAACTAAATACATGTTTAATATGCCAAACGATTGGAAGTCACTGCAGGTCAATCGACTGTCGGCTCATTAAAATGCGTTTAGCTTTGATTTAATTGATTTTTGTTTTGTTGGATTGATGACAGTTACTATAAGTTTCTGGATTTTTTTCTTCTATATTTAAAAAAATAAATAAATAATAAGTTAACTTCATCTTCTAACCTGGTATACCTTCAGGGGTCCTAAGACGAAGGCGAAGAAGGAGCTGGAGTGGATTTTTAGTCATAAAAGCCACACATGACATACTCTCCCACTCCGCCCAAGAGCGGGAGATGTCATTGGATGATTTTCCCACCTAAAAAATTTGTTAAAATAAATTCCATATCTTGTTGTGTGTGTCGTGACTCGTGATGGTCTAGTGGTTAGGCTCTCATACACGAGGTTGCGGGTTCAAACCCGGGCAAGGAACAACACGCAGTCCGCAACGACGACGACGTAGCTTGCGCCTGCGGTGGCCGGGAATTGCCCTAAAAATTCCGGGGCATAGGTATCTTGTTTGTGGCTGCTATAGAGGCGCTATCCGCCCCTAAGACGACCCACCGACCGCTTGCACTACTGCTCCGGAGTAGTGATGTTTCGTTGCCGTGAAGTGGGAATATTGCCCGAAGTATGAATATTGGTGGCAATATCGCCAGCTATATTCCCATATTGCCGGCAACGGCACATCTCTACTCCGGAGAATAGATGTGACCGCTTCCTATTCCCTCTCAATCTGGACGATGGCCAGAACCAGTAGCCCAATTCACGTAATGAAAACCGTAACAATATCGTAGCGATTTAGTCGTTTAAACCATTTCCGTATTAACATCCATCAATCGAGTTTGAACGACACCGATTTTAAAGTCGTTTGAAATTCGTCGATTGAAAAAAAATACTGTATTACATTATCCTGGCAGGTACAATTATTAATGTAACTGGAAATAAGTCGACAGATCATGAATACCGCTTTTGGATAGGATTTCGATCGAACGACTGTAAAACTTCAACGATATTTGGCTTGTTTGATCTTACGTGAATCAGGCTACAGGGCCGGGCGCGAGATGTCGCCGCCATCGATCGTCTGCGCAAAGACACGACAGTGTTACCCCCAAGTGGAGCAGACTTCTACCACAAACTAGATAGGTATACAATAGAACAATCTACACCCATACAGCCATATGAAGTAGCGGTTACGACTTAAGTCGACATTTATTGTGTCGTAACGGAATTTATTTGTAACATTGTTCCGTAGCGTAACGTCGCCGTGTCGACTTGTGAGTCGACACCGTTTCGAAAAGTGGGGAATAATCGTAACAGAATAACAGTAACTTTCAGTCACATTGTGACGTCGCCGTGTCGACACGTCGCGACTGGTCGCGACTTTTATGCCCTCACTTGCATCGTACATTCAATCATTCATTTTTTCGTTGCGTTCATTCTATACTTGTCAATTTTTATTGTAATTCGTTCGTTTTTGTGAATGTCATCATAGACATAAATCTTCGCCGCCATCAGAAAAAAATGAAAGTATTTATTTACGTATTTCTGTGATAAATGCATCATAGTCGATCGAAAATCCTCTGCGAAATTAAATGTATCGTGTAGTTTGATGTCACTATAATAAATTAACCGATGCGCCCTTCTGATTTAATAAAATACTTAAAATATTTTTTGTTAATGTGGTTGTTTTCAATTAAAAAAATACAAAGTATCGTATTTCCAAGCATTGCAGAAGATTTTATTGATACGGCCTATATAAATTTAACCAAAATATATTCTAGAATACTATAATAATAATATAAATTGTGTAAAATGATGTGGATAATTTTGTATCTACTTGAAAGATGAAACCCAACACAATGTTTCGTAACTGTGTTTACATGTTTCGGCAATATGTTAAGTTACGTTACAGTGTGACTGTTTTAACAAAATGGAGTTTTATTATTTTATGTTTGCAGTGGTTCTCAACATGCTGTAAAGTTGTTTTATCAAAAAATTTAACTAGTGAGGAAGTAACTGCCGTGCCTGAAGGATGGGTCGTAGGAACATACCTATACTGGCCTCGTGCACTTAAAATAAACTTTCAAAAATCGTAGCTTATGACGTGGGAAATATGGTCCTACGAGTGTTTCTCAAATAATCCTGTATATTATAATATTTTTTCAATAAAACTTGCTTTGGTGCTTTGGTTGCTTATGACTCATAGTTAAAAAATAAGTAAATAAATCAGGTAGTAAGACTGATCCCTCTAATTAGAGCTCTGCTATAATTATAGAGCAATATTTGTGCTTCCAGCATTGAGTAAAATCTATGAAAAAAAACATGCTCGACCAGATGTTATCCCACTTTAATTAGAATAGGATTTTGCATAGTCATCAGTTTGGCTACACGAAAGGAATGTCAACGACGGATGCAGGACTGAAACTTATCAGTCACATTTTAGAATCCTGGAAGAAGTCCCAGGATGATATTAGCATATTCTGTGCCCTCTCAAAAGCATTTTACTGTGTTGACTCTACTATACTCTGATCTGTAAATTACATCATTAAGGAATTCGTAGTCGAGCTGCTGATCTTGTTTTTTTCAATTTATCCTACAGGTAGCAAAAAGTATCCATAAATGTGGTGACGTCGTCGGGGTCTTTAATAAGGATAGGCGTGCCTCAGGGTTCAATTCTTGGCCCTTTCCTTTTTCTAGTAGTTTATATTAATGACCTTCCTTACATGATGAATAATTTATCAGATATAATTCTATCTGATGACACTTCTCTTATTTCTAAAGTGGATAGAAAAGATACGGATGTCTTGCGTGTCAACGAACGTCTGGCTGTTCTTTCGAAATGGTTCGCAGCTATTAATCTCTTACTAAATGCAAATAAAACTAAATGTATAAAGTTTTCATTACCGAATGAAGAAAAATAAGGCAGTTGACAGATGTAGCCACAGCTAGATTAGTTTACTATGCCTGTTTCCACAGTTTTATGTCTTATGGCATTTTATTGTGGGGATCTGCAGCTGATGTAGACTCAATTTTCATATTGCAAAAGAGAGCAATCAGGGCTATTTATAAAATGGGTACTCGCAAGTCCCTCAGAAATAAATTCAAAGAAATCGATATATTGTCACTGCCTTCTCTTTATATCTTAGAAAGTGTTTTGTATGTCCGTAAAAACCTAGAACTTTTCAAAATTAGAAGCGATTTTCATAACATAAATACTCGTTGTAAACACGAAATTATATTACTCCAATGTAGATTAGTCAAGACCAATAAGTCATTTTTAGTAAATGGCTTACGCTTTTATAACAAGCTACCAAACCGGTGACTGAACTCAGCGAAGGAAAGTTCAAAACACATATTAAGCGTGTCTTAACCAAAAAAGCATATTACAAGGTTACAGACTATGTCGAAGACACGCTTGTTTGGCAATGACTGCCTCTGCATTTGTGGCCCCCTGGTAACTCATAATATTGTGTAAATGTATCTATTAACTGCTCCATCTTTTTTGTAACCTATTTTTTTTTTCTAACACATTGTTTTTGCAAAATTTTTATATTATCTGACTCCAACCACCTTAAACTCGTTAGGTAGTTATTTTGTTAACATCTCATTTATTGACAGTTGTAATTATTTTAAAAAATTCTAGCTTTTTTTATATAGCCTCTTTTTATAATGTAAATGGAAAAACACTGTACACTCCACGAATTCATAGATTACTTCATATTTGACTCACTTTTTTAAAACGATTATTTTTATTGTGCTTTTGAATACAATATAGACCGGTTTACACTGTTCTTAAATAATATCCATTAATACGGTAATATGAAAATATCGTAAGAACAACCACTTTTTTTAAAAGAGTAACCATGGAGTTTCTTGCCGGTTCTTCTCCATAGGAAACGACCAATTTGGAACCGCGCACTAGCTTTTGATGTTTTATAAGTGCCCATGTAGGCAGTGAAATAAAAAACTTTTGAATTAGAATTTTGAAAATATCAATAATTTTATTAAATACAATAGCACACTTTGAGAACCCCGGTTGTTTTCTGTTTGGTCAAATCCAACACTACAGTATCGTAACTGTTACTACACTTTTGTAACTCCAAAAAATACTGTAGTTTAGTTTCGACATTGTGTCGACAATTTAACTTTAATATTTACACAGGAATTCAAAGTAAACACAATGTGTCGTAAATAATTTAAGAAAAAAATTGTCGTAACTTGTTGACACAGATACAACACTTATTTACTGTAACATTTTTCAGTACAAAGTGTTGATATCGTTCCTACACGCTGTAACCAAAATCCGCATCGTTATTAAGTTTAGTAACAGTTACGACATTGTTACCTTGTCTTGCTAATCTGTGACTATTTGAGAATTTTGCGACCGAAAATGGTTGTATGGGCATACAAAGCGCGCTCGAGCAACGCACACATAGACACCGCTCACGGACACGATATCTCGGCTCAATCGCCCGGTCGCACTCGTACGATCCCCGAACCCTAGTGCGATCGCCTGGCATAGGTATAAAAGTGAAGTACCTACAAACATGAGATTGACTGCTGTACTTACCTATCTACTTTGTGCTTTTAGCGTGTCCTCTGGACGATCCGTAGAATATTAACATTCGGGCGTTTTTTCTGTCTAATCTGAAACAGGAACTTCCTGAACTGGTCATGTCGATGTGGACTTACATCTAAGCGGAAAGTGAAGATGCCGTGGTATGGTACCATCAAAGACACTACCCCCTGACCAAAGCTAGGTTCATTTTTGCTTGCACTCGAAACGAAAATTTCAAAGGGTTTGTTTGGCGTCGCGCCGCAGGATTCAAGCGATTATTTTTTTAAGTGATCAGGCTGAAATGACCGCCATGGTACCTCTCTAGTCACTTCTCAAAGACGAGACTTACCGCAGTGTGGCCTGCCCATGGAAATAATTTGGTACTTACCTACTGTAAAAGATAAATTACAATAATTTAGCGAAAAGCAGGTTCCGGGTGGAAGAAAGAGATAGCATTATACACAACGCATAACGCGTTAGAAAGAGGCAGAAGACTTGTAGCTTCGCTCAACTGTCAAAAATGCGTCAAAAAAAAAATCTATAGGAGCAAACTTGGTACTAATAGGCAGGTAGGTATATTGAAGGTATTATTAGTAGGTTAATATTAATTAAAGGTAGGTATTAAAAGTAGGTTAATATTTATAAGAAAGTATTGTTGGAGAATTAAAAATTTCAGACCATTGCATCATTGTTTATAATTTTATTAAAAGTGTAGGGTGTGCAAAAAAACTTAACTTCATTTCATTTATTTATTTGCATACCATAATGTTACAATAGGGTTAAAGCTAAGGAACATTATATGGACCCTGTAAGGGCACAGCAACATAGGTAAAAAATAAATCATTAAATAAAATTAAAATACTTTATCAAATTAAAATAATCAAATAATACATCAAAATTACATTAAATATCAAAATCAAATAAAATATCAAAAACGAATTAAAATAATCACAGACAATAATCAATTTCAAACATTAATCAAATTAATATACATTAAAATAATAAACAATGTCAAACCTACAATCAAACTCAAATAATTAACTTATTTAAAAACTCGAGTAATTAACTTATTGTATGTTTTTTTGAGATGCGCCACCGGTACATGGTGGACAATTGGACATAATTATCCCACCTACACGCTCAAAACGTTTTGGTCATTGCATTGTGTGTACAGCTAAAAATTGGAATTCCCTGCCGGATTCTGTTTTTTTTTTTTTTTAAGTTGTTGTAAACTAGTGCTTGACTGCGATCCCACCTGATGTTAAGCAGTGATGAAATCGTTGATGGTGAGGTGCACTAGTTTATTATATCTACATATCATCAAATGTTAACGTTTAAATTATCTGGTCATTTTTTAGTTGGCCATATCATGAAGTGATCAATTTTAAGATCTGGCCAAGACATATCCTTCCACAACACATCATCATCATCATCACATCAGCCGATAGACGTCCACTGTTGGACACAGGCCTCCTCCAAGTGTCGCCACAATGAACGATCCTGTGCGTCTCGCATCCATCGGATTCCCGCTACCTTCACCAGGTCATCGGTCCACCTTGTAGTAGGCCTTCCAACGCTGCGTCTTCCGGTACGCGGACGCCACTCCAGAATCTTCCGGCCCCAACGGCCATCTGTTCACAACACAACCATATCCTTCCAACCTCTATCCTTGCCAGGTTGCCTGGAAGAAATCGCCAAGTGCGATAAGGCCGCCAATTGTATTTTTTTTTAATTATAACGTTTCTTTCATAAAATATTCATGGTGTACAATAAAGTGTATATAAATAAATAAATAAATAACCAAGAACCAAATTACTCATCGTCCACACAGCCCTGTGCAGGGCCCAATTTAAGGGGGGACAAGCCGGGCATTTGTCCAGAGCGGCAAAAAAGGAGGGGCGGCAAAATTGAGTTATCCTATCTTGGAAGATAGCCATTAGCCATCCACACCTAAGTTGGCAGGTTGGGAATTTTATGTGTCACCTTCCAACCTACAATGTTTTTTTTGTTGGTTAGTGAAAATATTTCAGGCTTCAGAGTCATGAGGACTTATATGGTTTTGCATATGTAAGGGGCGGCGAAATTTTTATTTTTATAATCTAGTACTTGACTGCGATCCCGCCTGGTGGTAAGCAGTGATGTAATCGTTGATAGTGAGGCGCACTAGTTTATTAAGAGCCTATTCACTCTAGCCTTAAAGACACCTAAATTATAATCAAACGGGAACACCGCAGCAGGCAAATGGTTTATATCTAATATAAATATAATAAGCGCCTCTATCGAGTGCATGGAGAACCTATGGGACAAAAATGTAAAAGACATTTCATTCATTAAACCCCAAGCGAACGCCGGTGTTCGCTCTGTCACTGTCTTCCTAATATAATAGGTATCTATACAATCTTTGCCCGGAGCGGGTAAATAACTAGATCGGGCCCTATTTGTGAGTGTTCAGCATGGACGCTACACATCGGTTATTGTCTGCCACATATACAGCAAACCGTTGGGACCCAGCAGGGCCGAAGCCTACTGGGACCATGCCCCATGGGTTTGCTTCTGAAAGGAAAACCTGGCCCTGGAATGAAAGTCAACGAAGGAACAAGAAGTGGGTAGTCAGTAAAACTCTGACACACCCTTACACTCCGCCCAAGGGCGGGGAGATGTCATTAGATGATTTCCCACTTAAAAAAAAAAATGTCTAGTGTATGCACATGGTCTTAAATCGTGATTATTTTTTTATACCATCAATGTACCTACATGCGTTCCAAATGAGAATAGGAAAGTCAACGAACTCGATCTGTCAAATTTTGATTGAAAAGTATCTACGGTTTGCAAAAAAAGCTTATTTGCGTTTTAATGATTTTGTTTTTGTTTAACTGACCCTTAGTTAATAACAAATTATACTACATACTTCTTTTTATTTTATACAAATAAAATAAAAAAAATACAAATTCAAAAATTCAAATTCAAAATTCAAATTGCCAGCAGTGTTTCTTCGTGCGACTCGACGTATCCAAACTGAATTTTGTTATAAATACAGGTAATAATGCCTATTTTGATTAAAAACAACAGTTAGTGATATAAATATTAAAAACGTCTATTATCCATGTTTTATTTTATAAGGGAAAGCAGCAGTGATGATGACGGTGATGACGCCACTACTCAGACACTTGACACAGTTAGGTACGTAAAGATAAGCTAAATTGAATAACTGGATTTTGATCAGAGATTTTTCGTTAATAAATTAAATTTAATTAATTTCTTTTTTTGCTCACCCTACTCAATTTGTTCGATTTGACAGTAAGACGTAACGTCACAACATGGCCGGCGCTCCTATTCTCATTTGGAACGCGTTGTACATATGGAATGCAATAAAGTATTGAGTATTGAAGAAGTCTTGGTTCGAAACACAAACAAAATCATGGGATAGTCGTCGATAATATTCTGAAGACGACATTTCCGCATCATCACTTCCCTTTCAAATCTAACTGCATGTAAAAGCCATATTCGCCAAGTTAAATCATCGTCGGTGCCGTCTGAAGTAACATGATACTGCAGTAAGTGTGGAGTCAAAGGTGAAAAGTCACAGTATTGTGCTAGATAGAAGCCACAACGTTGATATCAGCGCCTCTAGCGATGGAATGGAGAACTATTATTTAGTCTTAATATATATAAATCTCGTGTCACAATGTTTGTCCTCAATGGACTCCTAAACCACTTAACCGATTATAATAAAATTCGCACACCATGTGCAGTTCGATCCAACTTGAGAGATAGGATAGTTTAAATCTCAAATTATAGTCACAATTTTAATTTATTGCTCCACAGCAACGCGTGGCCGAGTCAGCTAGTATTATCTATAGGACAAAAATTTAAAAGACATTTCATTCATTAAACCCCAAGCAAACGCCGGTGTGAACCCTGCCAAGCGCATTACTTCGTGTAATTATTTCATAACCACTGCTCTCAAAACGGTGAAGGAAAACATCGTGAAGAAACCGGCATGTCCTAGGAAACTCGAAGACATGTGACATTCACCAACCCGCACTGGGCCCGCGTGGTGGATTACGGCTCATTCCCTCTCCTAGAGAGGAGTAGGAACATTAAAAAAGCTGATGATGATGAACGCCGGTGTTCGCTCTGACATTGTCTTTCTATTGTGTCTCTAATTGACGGTATTCGAAAGGTAAAGTTAGAACTATAATAAACCTAAATAGATAAACTACACTAGATCCACGCCACGCGACATCGTTCTACGTACAAATCACACGTGTGCGTACGTGTAACACGCCTATAAAACGACGCGTAGCGTGGATCTAGTGTAGATCTACAAGTCTAGTTACCATATAAAATGTATGGTTGACTGTTGGGGTTGGGTGGAAATAAGTGGACTGTATTTTGTGTGTGCTGGATATATTGCCGATATAATCAATATCCCAAATAACAACTGTGACTGGACAAACAATAATTAATTCAATACGTTCGAGAGGTGCCATCCGTCGCGGCCGGTGTCCGTGGTAGTGGTAGCGAGTGTCCGAGGAGCAGCGGTGCGCCGGACAGCTGGTGTCGCCGCCCGCTTGTCCGCGCCCCGCTGCCGATGACATATATCATGCACGCCACTTGCGCGTGCAGATTGCGTCATTGGTCTGTTGGGTTCGATTCTCAACAGAGACCGTAGAAATACCTATAAAAAAATCTTAAATCTATCATGGAGACCGACGCGCCAAGATACGTGGCACATGTGTAAGCAGTGTAGTTCTACCTTAATTAGCATCTTTTTGCATTAATTATGAGGTCAGTGCAAAAGGTCATATCTTAGTGTTGCAGAAGCTATAACGTCGATATCAGCGCCGTTAGCGGCCGGATTGAGAACTACCATTTAACTGATAGACAGTCGCGAAAATTAAACAGAAATACCTGAACAAGAGGTACTTACTGGTTACCAAGTTCCAGGCTTGGCAAAGTTGGTAGATTGGTCGTGGTCGTAGATTTGGTCCTCTGCTTTAGGGACCATCTCCACGAGCGAGAAACTTGCGACGAATCCGTGCTTCTATCGCCGGGTAGGTAATCTCCACGAACGAGCGATTATTCCGCCAGCGTATCGTCGCGATAATATCGCCGTGTAGAGACACGTTCTAAGAGTGGGTCTAACCTACTTTTAGAACATACCCACCGCCACGTCGTCGTGCCACGTAGGTACTTCTAGAAGTAGGTACGTGGCACGACGATAATATCGCCGCGATTCTCTCATCTCGTGGAGATGGTTCTTTATTCTTCGGAGACAACAGCCGTACGACCTGGCCACATTTCTACCCTGACAGTGGCAAATTGCCGTATCATATGAGGAAGGAATAAAAATGAAAAAGGCATATTAATTATGTAGATTCTTGTTCTTGCTTGTGGTGCTTGATGTTGTTTTGTTTGTTGTTGTGCTTGTTGTAGATATGTTTTTTTGTGTTATTTTGATGTACAATAAAGTTTATTCTATTCTATTCTTGTTCCTTCTTCCTCGTTCTCTGTGCAACAAAAAAGCCCTCGCCTAGGCAGACCGGGCCTTATTTTCCGACTCTGGGTTTATTTACACGCTGTAGGTATTTACTTCAAAACTGTATAGGTACTTATTAATTATTATCTAGCAACACAAGGCCCAGTAATTAGCATTTTTCCATACATATGATTCCCCGACCCGTTTGTCTGAGTTCAAAGTCATTTTTTGTTGTTGTCAAAACTGCGAGTATTTTGTTTCATTAGAATATTCTTACTCAAACGTTTCGTAGCCAAGGTGGAATAAGGATCTGTGGTATGTACCTTGGTTAATAGTCCGCTTATTCGATGTTTATTGATAAGTCTAGCGTCCATTTAAATTTGTATTTTTTTTCACCACCCACCACTATTTTTTCGCCATAGTTTTTTTTTTATCATCTGCTACCGCGGGGAATTTCATAAAAGGCAACCTGTAGTTCTGAACGCTAAGGACAACTAAATGACACTGGCGTGGTTTTAGGCAGTACAAGTCTGTCACGCCCTCCCGATCCATACAGACCGGGGAAGACATTAGATGGCTCTCCACTTCAAAAAAACAGACCATCAGTCCATCTTGTGAAGAGTATTGTTTGATGCAGTTCTTCATCAGATCTTCACCAAATGGAAGCAGCACAGGGCAAAACTCTATAAAACATTAAATAAAAACGTTTTTGGATTAAAAACCTCCTCCTTTAAGTTTACAACCATTTTGAATTCGAAAAATAGAATTGCTGACTATTTAGACACAATTTATTCGACATTTTCATTTTCAATATATTTTACTGACGGTTCGGATAAGTACTAAAATGGATGCTGTAAGATAAAAAAAAAATCAGTTTAAAAATATATTAAAAGAAATTTATTACACGAAGTTGCCGCCTTAAATCCACCTTTAAGGGGATGCAACTCGACATCCTTTTTCACTGTTTTTCATACAACCGCTCTTAAGCGATTGTGGTGTTATTATCTGCACATTTTTATAAGATGCTTTAGAAACACAGTACCTATCTTGTGGATATTATCAAGGCTTTTATTGAAATCAATTTATAAATTTGTGTAAAACTCATGAAGTGAAATGAATGAAACTCAGTGAAGACCTCTGAAAATCTGGTATTTTGTATGAACTTTGACACTTCATAATTTACTCAAAAATTACAAATTTTATCAAGATTCTAAATAGGTACTTAACGATATTTTTTTTCCAAAAACTTTTAAGGGTAAAAAAACACGTATTTCCTGGAACAGGTTTTGTAAAATATTCGAGTAAAGAGTTTTTAGGCGTTACCTATCTCACTTTTTTTTATATAAAAATGTGCACATTCGGACACTGTCCGAATCGTCAGCAAATCGAATAAAATTTTTTACAAAAAAAAAAACTATCTTCACAAAAAAATAAATAATAGGATCAAAATAAGTATAATTTCGGAAGTCGGTGTATCTCGGTAATGTAGGTTTCTTATTTAACACCGATTTTGAAAAAGTGGGACCAATCTAAAAACACATCCTTTAAGGGGGAAAATAATTGCTTATCAGTCCATAAACGATGGAATTCTGAGGTTACAAACATAAAAAAAAATACTACCGAATTGATAACCTCCTTCTTTTTTTTAATTCGTTTGAAAATAAGCTGACGATTATCTGATGTTGCAGAATATAATTACTATATTATGTATGTCTAAAGCAATATCACAATAAACTATTAAAGTATACATTGCGAGTGGTTCTCATAGTTATTTGCGGAAGATGTAGCCATTAAGCTTATTATAAATATATATTTTATACTCCAATCAAAATGAAGGACGAATGCGCGTTGCTGTTGCTTGTAAAGTTTCTCTGTAAAAAAAAACTTAAGTATTGTAAAATATTTTTGTGTAAAATTAGGTAAATTTTAAGCAGGAAATGTAAATGAAAGACAACGTTTTACAGTTTTTTAGTTTTTATGTTACCTAACTTGAGAATAGCAAGTCATTTTGTGTTTTTGAGCGGTTTCTGGGTGTAATTTATCTATACTATGTGTATAATAGAAATATATAGGTAAGTATGTTTATCAGTGGTCTAGTACTCGTAACATAAGCTCTGCTTAGCTTGAGACTAGACGGCGTCGTGTGATAGTTGTGGAATATTATATTAAGTATATAATTATACCTATTATTCTGTGTTAAATCTGTGTCAGGGCCGCGCGATTAAAAGGCCCAAGCTCCCGAAAAGTGCCCTAACACAGTGACTTTCTGAAGCCTACTCCTCGGTAACGGCTAGGTTTATAGGTTTGGAGAAAATATATGTTTATTATAGATTCATGAACAATATTATCAACAATTGATTTTTTCGTGCTATTAATACTTTTGTCTGAAAAAAATATTTAGCAATTTCGCAACTTTTCCCTACTCCTTCGAAACGGTTTGAATCTTTAGAAACATTTTTACACATAAAAATTGGTAGTTAAACATTTTTCAAAGTGAACATAGCATATGTAAATCAATCAATATTTCGCAAAGAAAATGGATTTAAAGGTCAGCCACGCGCTTTCCGGGCGCTGCTGGCCGCAAATAAATGCACAGATATGCATACTGATACTGAAACATAAGCAGGTGCGTCGCTTTAATTTCGGCTAGATGGTTCAAGGAACTATAAGCCTTAATACACAGATCACTTCATGATATCATCATATCAGCCGAAAGACGTTCACCGTTGGACATAGGCCTCCCCAAGCGTCGCCACAACGACCGGTCCTGTGCATCACGCATCCACCGGATTCCCGCGACACTGACCAGGTCATCGGTCCACCTTGTTGGAGGCCGTCCAACGCTGCGTAATATGGCCAACTAAAAAAAATAAATTATTTTTCTTTCTCTTTCTTTCTAAAACTGACCAGATTGTTTAAACGTTAACATTTGATGATATTATTATGTCAATCAAGAAAAACATCGTGAGAACTGCTCTAGAACCATAATTTCGAAGACATGTGACATCCACCAACCCGCACTGGGCCCGCGTGATGGATTACGGCCCATTCCCTCATCTAGAGAGGAGGCCTGAGTCCCAACAGTGGGAACATTATAAGGCCGACTATGCTATGCTATTATGTCAATCCTCGTTTGGGAATATCCTTCATGTAGAATTTCTATGATAGGTAATAAAAGGTCTAAAGAAAGTGGGCATGTTAAAGTTTTAACGTTTAAAACGATCTGGCCAGTTTAAAGGTGAGTTGCACCATTTAACTATAACGATAACAAAGCCGTTAACAGTTGTCAAATCGTCGAATTGACCAATAGGCGGCCGTTTCACGGCTCGTTAAGGTCTGGTTATCGTTGTAGTTAAATGGTGCAACTCACCCTTAGTTGGTCATACTCATAGTTACTTACCTATTATGAAGTGATCAATTTCTGTGATCTGGGCACGACATAGATGCGACCCCACATCGGATTTAATGTTGAACCCCATAAAAATAAATATGTAACACCTTCAAAACTCCTCACATTAAACATAATCTTCATGTAGGATTGACCCATAAATCACTCCACAAATTAGCCGAGGAACCGTCGTCGTACGCGCCGCCCCGACTTGCCGATTGGCGGACTCATTATAAAAACAAAATGGACGCCGCCCGCGCCGCTCAGATTACCGCCACATGTGACGTTTGTAAACAGAATCCCGACGACGAATGACCCATTTATTTAGCTTATGTAATCGGCTACTGAGTTACGCCCAGATTCCATTAGATAATTACATAATGAAATAGGTAGGTACACGTGTCCACATTTATTCGAAAGAGCCGCGAATTTGTTTAAATGGGTTACCGTGTGTTGCCAGGTCCGTTTGTATAAAAATCGGGACAGTGTTGTGAAACAAATCGGGATTTAGGATCGAGAATTTAAAAGTAATAAAGATTTTTTTTAGGTGAGAACAATGACTTCTTCTGCTCTGGGGTGGAACAAGAGCGCGTGTCAAACTTACTGAGTAAGACCCAGACTTCTTCAATAGTTCCGCTGGCGTTCGCTTGGGGTTTAATGAATTAAAAAAACAAAAAAAAACCGACCGCGTAAAAAAATACTATAAATAAAAAATGAAAATAAATATAAACAAGTTCAGTCCACAGTTCAGCAACAGATAGAATAGACTAGTGCTGCCAGGCGTCTCGATTTGCATGGGATGCCCCGATTTTTATTGGACTGGGGACGCGTCCCGATTTGCACTTGATCGGGACACTAAATGTCCCGATAAATCAAAAACCCTGAAACTCAAAGAGCGACTGAAGAAGTCTGGGTTTTACTCAGTAAAAGTTTGACACGACCTCTCGTTCCACCCCAGAGCAGAAGAAGTCATTGGATGATTTCCAACCTAAAAAATCTAAACTTATTTAAAAAAAAAATTGTCCCGACCTGAAACTGTAAGTCCCGATTTGTTTTACCATCTGTCCCAATTATTATCCAAACGGACCTGGCAATACTAGTCCCGACTGTTGCTGAACTGTGGACTGAACTTGTTTATTTTTCTTTTCAGTTTTTATTTAAAGTAATTTTTTACGCAGTCGGGTTTTTTTTAATTTATTTTTTTATTTTACGCTTTTTAGTTACATACCTACTATTTTAGTAGTGAAGAATTAAAAAAAATGTTTTTTTTTGCTCTAACATGTAGCATCTCACAGTCTATATGTTGTTTTTTTTTTAACATCACCTATCTAAGAACACTTGGGTTATCAATACCAAACCAACGATATGTTAATTATAAAAATCTGTTCAGCGGCTTGAAAGCTAGGAGGTAATAAAGAATATTATATACCTACATACAAACATACAAGATACGCGCGAAAAACATAACCCTTCTTGCAGTCGGGTAATAAAAAGAGGATTGACGTCATTGGGAACTCGAACTGGGAGACTTGGAATATCAAGTCGTACCTTTCCATAAATAGTGACTGGAAATTACCCAGACAGGTCTTATTTTGTAAGTACTTACCTACGTATAAAAAAGTTGTAATAATTAATAAACCTCCTAGCTTTTTTTACTTGCGTTATTGGTGCTATAAGGTACCTAAGTACGTTCCATTATAGATAAGTACTACCTATTCATAGAAAATATTCGCACCCCACGTCATTTACCCGTCGCATTACAGGATGACGGTGATTGAGAAAAACCCAGCTAGCTAGTATCATCCACCAGTCTCGAAACACTTAATTTGGAAATGGATAAAAATCCTCATTTAAAAACTAATATTAAGACCCATCATTTGATTGAGATTTCAAATTAATTTCTTCATTGGGTCAAGAATAACATTTACGTTTGAAAAAAGAAACGAATCTCAAATGTATTGCCTCTAAAGGTCGTCAACCACATTTAAATCGGTTTTTTGGCGAGATTTTTTTGAATGAAGTTCAGTGGCTGATTTATAAGGAATCAATCTGCGAATAAGCAAATTGATTCCTTGTGGATATTGAGATATAAAATTGGTGTAATTTTGTATAACAAGTGTCTAAACAACTGGACAATATAATAAATGTAGAATCATTTAAAAAAATTCGAGAGTGAATAGGTTTCTTCTAGGTAAACGCGTTCCATCGTCGACCGCATTGTCGCTCTCCATCAGGTGAGATAGCGGTCAAGCGCCAACCTGTCAACAATAAAAAAAAACAGGTGTGATCTCAGTAAAATGGAACCGGGAATTTGATTGACTACCTCTGCTTACCAAGAAAGTTAAACCGATAAAGCTTGCAAATAGGTACTGCAAAACATAAAAGATACAATTGCCGTCACGGATCTTGAGCGGTTGCGCAGAAGTCAAATATTCGGTCTCTTTAGTGGTGCGAACTGAGACGCGGGGGCGGGGAGTGTCAGTGATTGGCTCGTCGCGCCATCGACGTCACTCCTGATTCGTACCCTGCGTTGCTGTATGTATCTAACAATGAAGACGATTGGCTCGCCAATGTATGGAAAGCGCAAAGCGATCCCCACTCTGACGCCGAGCGCTCAAGATCCGGTAGTAGTCAGGTTGGTCGAGAGAGTTACTTACCTACCGTGGCCCTGGAACCCAAAAGGCAACTAAAGGAAAAGGAACACAGGTGGGTTGTAGTCAATCTTAGTCTGACACGCCTTCTCGTTCCACCCAGAGCCGATTTTTTTTGGGTGGAAAAATGATCCAATGACATCCCCCGCTCTTCGGCAGAGCGGCAGATAGTGTCAGACTATTACTGATAAAAAACTCACTCCTGTTCCTTCGTTGCCTTTCGTATCGTGGTCGAATCTTCCTTTCGAAAACAGCTGATTCTTGGCCCCAGTAGGCTTCGACCCTGCTAGGCCTCTTTGTTTTGCTGACAACTCCTTGAAGCGCGCGTGGAACAATACTTGTGTCGACGTCTTAGGAACCAAAGCAGATGAAGATTACCCACACATATGGTAGTCAAGTAGTTACTAACACAGGTCAGTGTATTTCTAAAGGTTCACCGGTCTACGTTTATCATGATGAACTTTTTCCACGATGCTCTTCTGCCCTTTACTTCCGTATCACATTAGTACGTGAGCTGCATTAAATAAAAACCATACTTTTCGGTGATGCATGACCTAACCGGTCGGCCGCCCTTCCTAGCTTGATACGCCTCAGGAAATCTACCACGACACAACAACTAACAAAAAAGAACTCAACTTTTTCAATCCATTGCGTCTCTTGTAGAGGAATTTCCCCAAGGATTTGTAAAAAAAACTGCAATGGAAAATCACAGTAGAGTTTCGTTGTGTCATGACCGCTCGTGTTGTATTTATATGGTAGTTTTTGCTGCAATAAACTATTGCAGTATTGGAAGCCGCGTTCCATAGCGCATTGCTGGGTAGTTAGCCGCCATTTTAGTATTAGAAGCATTTCCCGCCAAATGCATGGTCTTGTCGTCCTGTGACGGGTTGTGCTTTTTAAAAAACTGAACTCGTTATCAAAACGCTGCATCTTCCGGTGCTCGGTCGCCACTCCAGCAGGAGGCCTAGCCAAGTTACGACCGTTTCGTTTCTATTCTCTTTCATCGATCGCCTCGAGTCGGCGTCTCTGATTCCTTTGTTCTGACCACGTGACTGAGCTATGAAGTTTTCTACTAGCGATAAGGATTACAGATTATCAATTTGGTTAAACCCTCTGTAAGTACATTTCGTCCCCTTCAACCCTGTAGGTATAGGGTAGTAGCCGTAAAAAAAATAATTAGTCCGTTATTTAGATTATTCAAAAATAAGGGACACGTATTTTTTTATTTGTAAATTAAACCAAAAATGACAAAGATATAGCTCATTAAAGTTACGTCACGCCGTGCTGCATTTTTTCGCACGGGATGACACGTGACTTTACGGAAAAAAGAAAAATACGTATCCAATATTTTTTTTATAATTTAAAATACGGACTAAATAAAATGTAATTATTGTGACCCTGGAAACTACCCTATTCTGCGACCAATGTACTCTGCCCACTAACCACTTAAGTTTGGCGATACTTTGATTGAGCTATTTTGGCAACCCTGGTCTTCCTGCGGATATTTTCATTCTTGATTTGATCACGCAAGGAAACTCCGAGCATAACCCTTTTCGTTGTGCTTTGGGTGACCTTAAGCATTCTGATGAGGCTCATTGTACAGTAAGGCCGCAAAAGTCCATAGGAACGCTAAAGATTACATTGCTACGAACCGAGCGAGCGCGATACTTCCGTGCGTATGTGTGCGCGTGTATGAGTATCCACATTCCACAGATAACACACACTAAAGAACTGTCGTCGCACTGAGCTTAAAAACATTATTGTTTAATAAAAATGTTTATTCTTTATATTTACAAATTAAACATTTATAAGAATTGTGACGTCGAATTTGTTACCTAGACAAAGTTATCTTGTAACCGTTATCTATGTTACGCGTAAGATTGTTTGTTGGAAGTATACTTAGACCATTCCTAATATGAATAACGTAACAATGAACGGATATTCAAATTTTAATAAAATAAAATATAGGTAATTGTTTATATCCAGTTATTTATTGAAAAGTGATATATGATTTAGACTTTGTAAACATTTTATTTTTGTGTAACGTCACAATGAATGTATTGAGGTCATAGCTTAATTGTTCATTTTCTTGACGAAAAGAAGATTGAAACTAAACCTCAATTTCTGTTAAAAGAACTTTAGTTCTCACAAGATAATCGTCAATTAGATGAGAAAAATAAATTGAACTATAGTATTATGTTAAAACAGTGCGGGTAGAAGAATAAAAAACGAAATAGACTCATGATTATTGTCAACAAAATTGATAGCGAGTTCACTGCATTCTTAAGATGAGGCGATGCCGATGGCACAAGTTAAAAGATATAGCGGTTTTAAACGAAAGTAAACACAATATAATACAGTGTTTGTTAACGAATAATTACAGATATGTTAAAATAAAATGGTAGGCCATTTAGTTTAGTTAACATTAAACATTTAGTGCGAAACGTAATCGTTCTTGTTTGTGCCTCTCTGTCAAGTACGGCTTTTTAGCAGGTTTTCTGTGATGCACGCCTTCAGCGTGAAGTGCACGGCGAACAGTATCCATCGAGGTGTCATATAATTCCGCAAAATGTCTCGTTGGTGCGAAACCATTCGTTTCGTATACGTCCACCATATGTCGTCGCTGCGCCTCGCTAGTAAGCTTCGGTCTCCCACTTCTCTTTCGACTAGCAAGGCTACCTTCTTCCTCATATCTTTTTAGCCAAAGATTTACAGTATTTTTCTAAAATAAAAAAAAAATATAAATTTGGCAGCTATACCTACTTCACTTCATTTTCATTATATAAAATGTTAATAATCATAATTATTGAATATAATTTTAAAATAAAACTGCATTTATTAATCCAATAACCAATCCAATAAACCCAACGATTTACGTATTTCTCTTTTAAACCTCATAAAGATACGATGAATGGATTCATAAATGGCATACGTTTTAATTAGAAGATTAATTTGTAATAAAGTTACAATTCATTAATAGCTATTATACTCACATTCAGTCCGGTTTCATCAGATATTTGTGTTTTATTAAGACCACTTTTATGCAGCCCAATGATAGTCGCCCTCACTTCAATACTAATATTAGCCTGCATTTTGCGAATATTACAATACTGTCAACCACACGTCACTAACCAACAACTACAACCAAACGACAGTTCATTTCGGTCAGGTTAAAACTCATGTCTACCTCGCAGAAATCTAATTATTTATTTAGTTTTTTTTTTTTGTGATCTACCTTTCTAACTCTAAGAAATGTGTGAACAAGTTAAAGAATAATTTAATATATGTAACGCAAATACATAACTTCCAATCGGGTAAGAACTTACAAAAAGTCAATAATTGTGTGATGACGTGGGATTTGAACTTGCGGCACATTGATTTGCGCTTCAATCTGTTCTCTGGGCCATCTTGACTTCTGCTAAGTTGATGAAATTGTGGATTTCAATCATTTGTTGGCGAAACTTGAAAATAAAAGGTCGTAAGTCAAACTAAACGTCAAACGAATACGTTTTAAGAATTCTTATCGACTTTTGCAAGTGATAGTACATAAGCGACCACGTTTCAGAGCCATTATGTCTTGAGACAATGTGTTGATGATTAGGTACATAATGAATAATATACAGGGTGTAATGACAGCCATCCACAAACTTTAAGGGCTTGCTCAGTTGACAAAACTGAAGAACCTTTCCAAAAAATCAGCCTGACCAGTCACCATACAATATTACAAACTTGATTGGTCAGTTTGAATGGAGAGGTCGATTTTTTTTTTCGTTTCTTGAAAAAGTCTTGTGGAAGGTTGTTCAGTTTCGTCAGAGGGCTGTTTTTTGCACCCTGTATAAGTACTTTTGTATTTTGTTTTGTAATATAATTCACTGTTTATTTACCTACCCTAATGTTTTTTTTTTTTTTTTTTAATTTCGTATTACATAATTCCACCTACTTGCAGAAAAGTTGCGTCCTCTGTCAAAGCCCTAAATAGTTTGTAGCAATAAACTGAATGGCTTGATATGAAAAGCAACAACAAATCAATAAACATGACACTGTAAACATGCTAACTGTACCTACTTAATTGGAGGAGAAAGTTGTTTATGTCTGATTTCATCGTAAAACCCTCAAGTTCTCGGTACCCGCCTGTTTTTTTGCTTTGATTTATGTTCCTCGGTTTTTGGTCTCTTACCATAGAATATATCCTTTATTAACAATCAAAGTAATCCTTTTTTTAACTAGTCAGATGATCTTTATCACAGAACAGATGTAAGATCTTAATTAATTCGGTAATCGAAATAATCTAATCGGCAGTTTATTATACAGGATGTAATGGACAGCCCTCCACAAACTGTAAGTTCTTGCTCAGTAGACGAAACTGAACAACCTTCCACAAGATTTTTTTTTAAGGAAACGAAAAAAAATCAGCCTTACCATACAAAATTAAAAACTAAATTGGACAGTTTGTATGGAGAGGCCGATTTTTTTTTAATACAGGGCAGTCCCTTACACTTTTGTGCTTACACTCTGTATTACTTAGGTATTATATTTTGGGTAGCTACGCCATAATCATGACCCCTCTTTGAGGAGTGTCACAGCGTACTCACCTTCCGCGTCGGAAGGTTCAAAAAATAGTATATTACTACTCTGTCAAGAAAGTGCCGGGAAAAGATCATTATTACACCAAATTTTTGTTATTCATCCAAATTTATTTTATGACTTTCAAAGTATGCCCCTTCAGAAACGAAATTCCAATGGCGATGCAAAATTTAAGACAAACTCTTTGTTCGATGTTTTTGTCCAATATATAAATAACGGATTCAACTCAAACTCTGCGCCAAAATGGAAAACAGTTGTGCCAATCTAGCAACAACGAAAAAAACTAAAATTTGAATTTGGAACCATAAACAAATCATCCATTCCCGATACTTTTTTGACTGAATGTTTTATTGACCGTTTTAGTTTGGTGATGAATATACATGTTACAGAAGTATGGAAGAAGGAGATACCTAAAAGTTGCGCCAGCCTCATTAAGGGCACCTTGCTGAGACTCAGTCCTCCTCTTTAAGACAAGGAATGAGCGATGTAACCGTAAATATCCGGATGTAACCCACCACGCGGGCCCAGTGCGGGTTGGTAGATGTCACACACTTGTCTTCGATTTTTGGTTCTAGGACATGCCGGTTTCCTCACGATATTTTCCTTCACCGTTTTGAGAGCAGTGGTGATGAAATAAATTACCACCAATGCTCTTTGCTAGAATAATTATAAATCCGATTCAACGAAATATAAAAAACCGGCCAAGAGCATGTCGGGCCACGCTCAGTGTAGGGTTCCGTAGTTTCCCGTCCGTCACAAATTCACAATAAGTGTACCCACTGTGTGTGGTGTATGTGGTTAGAAAAATGCCTGATACGATTATACTACAAACTTAGTCCAGAAATGATTTTGTAGAACCCTTTTGTCTTTTTTGTACTAAAACTGTTCTTTCCATCAAGTTCAAAATAATTTTCCTAGAAAGTCCTTATAAAGTTCTACTTTTCAGAATTTTTTCATATTTTCTAAACTCTTGGTTCAAAAGTTAGAGCCCCCCCCCCTCTAACTTTTGAACCAAGAGTTTAGAAAATATTGGGGACACATTTTTTTTTGTTTTTTTTTGCGATTATTTCCGAAATTATTGACATTATCAAAAAATGATTTTAGTAAACCCCTATTCATTTTTAAATACCTATCCAACAATATATCACACGTTAGGGTTGAAATTAAAAAAAAAAATCACTCCCTACTTTACATATAGGGGGGCTACCCTAGTAAAACATTTTTTTCCAATTTTTATTTGACCACTTTGTCGGCGTGATTGATATACATATTGGTACCAAATTTCAGCTTTCTAGTGCTAACGGTCCCAGAGATTAAACGAGGACGGACAGACAGACGGACAGACAGACAGACATGGCGAAACTATAAGGGTTCCTAGTTGACTACGGAACCCTAAAAAGTGGCAAAATATCAACGAATTATTTTTAAATCAGGTAATTAAATGTGTGAGTAGTGATACAAAACAAAAGGGAGTTAGTGATAGTTTGACGGAATCGAACAAAAAAACGTGTTGCGCCGACCCCATGTAATTGGGATAAGGGCAGGAAGAAGAAGAAGAAGAAGGTAATTAAGAAAAAACGTTACGCCACACCAGAACGCACCCCAAGAGTCAAGCTAGAACCACACTGTGCACACATTCTAGCGACGCACATGTGTAAAACGTTTGTACGTAAAACGACGTCGCGTGGCGTGGATCAAGTGTAGCTCTACAAGTCTAGTTTCTATATAAAATGTATGGAGACCGACGCGCCCAGATCGGCGTGTGTGGACCACGTGTACGCAGTGTGTACGCAGATCCCAAATATTTTGGCGATCTTACCTTAAGTGAGACGGCACTTCACGCCGGAACAGCTGCTCAATCTTTACCAAGGCAAGTTCGATCAAAAAGATCGGGCATGGAGTAATTTTCTCATCTTAGGGATGGATCAGCCAAATATCAGCTTGATGCCCTGGAGTCGATTGAGAAGCGAGCCAATTGGTGATGATGCACTTGTCGAGTCCAAACTCCAAAGCCTTGAGCATCGACGCCGAGTTACTGGCCTGCCAGTTTTCTATCGATTACATTTCGGGGTGTGTGCGTTGGAATTGCACAATTTAATTCCACCAAGACCGTTCCAACATGGGACCACCAGACGTACGGCATTGCGCCATCGGTACAAGGTGGATAATGTGGATATCCTCCCCGTAGGTACGTACAAAGCGTTTTGGGAACACGCTCATTATGCGTACAATTAAGGAGTGGAATTCCCTGCCGGAGTCTGTTTCCTGATAAATAATTTCCATATAAAATGTATGTATACCCACACGCCCAGATCGGCGTGTGTGTCACACGCACGTGTGCGTAGTGAAGTTCAAGCTTTAGGAAAATAGCTGTAGGAACGTTTGAAAGAGTTACGGTGGCTCTGCGACGCAAAGAGTAAGTGAAGGACACGAGGGGGTTATCTAGTAAAATCTGAAACGTCTTCTCGCCCCACTCTGCAGCGGGAGAAGTCATCAGAATCACTAAATTTTAATGACTTCAGGGGTTTTGGCTTCGTACGGTTAATCCATTTAGCCAGTGTTAGGTAAGTTTATAAAGTGGGTATTTAATTTTTAGTCTCTTTCAGTTCAAAGTCAAAGTCAAAAGTTTTTTATTTCACATAGGCCTACATGGGCACTTATAAAACGTCAAAAGCTAATGCACGGTTCGAAATTGGTCGTTTCCTATGGAGAAGAACCGGCAAGAAACTCCATGGTTACTCTTTTTAAAAAAATGGTTGTACTTACAATATTTCCAAATAACAGTTAGGTACTTTGACTACCATTAGAATGCGAATGTAACACACTGTAATGTTTTTGCAGTATTTGGCTGCAAATATATTGAGTCAGCCGTCAGCCTTCTCGCCAGGCTTCACTGAGATAGGTAGTAGAGATAAATAAAATTCTCAGTTACATTTTGTCAAGTTATCGATGTTCTGTTGATTCTACAAGTTGTGTAGACACTTGAGATACGAAACTTCACTAGTATTTTTAATTGATACCTGGTGGATACCTCACGATAACCACTAGGAATCAATTTGCGAATTTAATTAAAACTGCTACCTACTGAACTTCATTCGAAAAAAATTGCGCCAAAACTCGTAAGTTAAGGCGCGAAATTTAATGTTGCCACCAAAAGTCTTTTCAATATTATTTCTGTATTTCACTACAATAAAATGGTGCCAAGAGTCTTTTTTCGGTATTCTCTTAGTTTTATCAATCACTATACCTAATCTCCTCTCCTCTCCATACAACTAGTAGTATAAAACTAGTTTTTCAAAGATCAGAAGAAAAATATCACATCGTAGGATGTTCTGATTTTTCAGTATTAATTATTTGGGAATTAATAGTCTGATTGACTGAATAACAATCTTAGTTGAAGTAAAATCAACCATTACTTTAGATCGGTCGTATTCTTCATAGATTCATTATTTGCAACTACATAAACGTAATACGCATCATATTAAGGTTATCATGACGTAGTATTTTAAAATAATGGATATCTTAAAACGAATATATAAAAAAATATATTTTCTATCGCAATGAATAATATTGAAAATTTCTACACTGAAATTCCCGCTTTTACAAAAATAATGCAAGCCAAATATTAACAGTTAATATTTTAAAACTGGCAACATCGCCACATGACAGGTGTTTACGCGCCAAACAACAATGGTTGCTTGCTAACGTTTGATAAAAGTTTTTTGAGGCACGTTTTTTATTACAATTTACGTGTTTTCTGATCTGAAAACCGCCGTAACTATTTATGTAACGTTCATTAAACGAAATTGCATTACAATATGTAGTATCACCGTCGTGAAGTAGGCAAAAAGTAAATTGAGTAGTGAGGCTGGGTCATCAAAACGTTCAGAGTGCAGTGTCCGATTTTGTGTTTTATTGGTAATTAAGGTCAGTAATTCGGTCATAGACATGGCCGCGATGACTCCTAGACGTTCCTCACGGCTTCCACATACTCACACGCCGAGAATGTCCGAAAGGAAGAAGGGGTTATTTCAATATGAGGAGATGCCTTCGCGGGAGTCGCTGACGACTCATCGGAAGCTGCCGGTAGTTGATAGTGAGAGTGACAGCGAGGACTGCGACTTGGGTATCATCAGCACGTTGGACTCGAGCTCTGGAGACGAAACCGAGCAGAATGTTCCAAAGACTCCAGAAAGAAGCCTTTGGCGTAAGTCTTGACTACTAATCCTTCTATTACTAGTTTTAGATCCATGGTTTGTATGTAAACAACGCTAAACAAGAGTAATTTCATGTCAGAGGTGTGTATAGATATATGAATTACCTTTCCAACGTGTATGAGAGGTCAGAGAACCTTGAATTTCACTGTAAAGCACACTCTAGTTAACCTTGTGGTTATTTTACCTGTTTTCGTCATTGTTGTTTTGTATGCAAGCTGTGAGTTCTTTAAAAACTTTTCTGACCATGTGAATTACTATTTTAGTATTAAGTGTTCTAAAATGTTCTAAATTACCTGTTAGACCACATTATCTTTAAATGCATGTAACTACATGATGTTACCATTCAGAACATAGAATGGTTAAGTCAAAGTGTGAAAGAATCATCCTTAATCATTGTATCATCTTACTTGTTTTATTATACATAATCAAAATGAGTAACAACCCCATGTGCATTTTGAAATATAAACAAACTACTTGTTTATCCTGGGAAAATTTGTAAAAACCAAATGATATCATTACAATTTGATCCTTTTTAGCACCACTATTTCTAGAATGGTGCCATTATACAGTGTGTATTCTAAAATCGACAAGTTCGCTCCTGGCTGCTAAATTGAAAATCTAACTAGTTTAATTCATTATACCCCAAGCAAATGCCGGTGTTCACTCTCTTATTGTCTTTCTGTTGGGTCTCTAATTACATTATTCAAAGGTTAAGCTTTCATCAAAATCAAGTACAAGTTTCCATTGAGTATTTTTCAATATTACTCAATATATTGCAAGTTTTATATTGTGGCAGTTACTTCTACTACGAAAAAATTACCATGTATAACATAATAATTCATGTACATGGTTAATTTGTCAAGTGTAGAAGTGCAGGCCAGAATTATATGGCATGCAGCAAAAAGAAAAACAATATAAAAGTTGTATGATTATATCATAGAACTTTCTTGCAATCTTGCAGTTAAATCCAAAAGTCAGAGATGAGGACACTAAAAGGTTCTTTTTCATGAAATCCTAGGACTGGTTTCCACCAAAAGACAGAATGATTCTTGAGGAAGATTTACGTTTATAATACACACATAATTAGAGTAGAGAAAAACTAAGAAATTTCAAAGATTTGTAACACCAACAATATATTATAAACATATAAAATATAGTTGTAAACAGAAGAAATATACACTGACCTAGAAACAGATTCCAGCACTTTAAAATGATAAACAGTTTATTTTGCAAGAACTGCCGAGACAAACTAGGCCATAAAGTGCAATGAAGCATATTTATTTACATTTTTATAATATCAATATCATCATGTTTTGGCACTATACTAAATAGGCTGAAGCAAGCTACATACATGTTCTTGATTCTTGTATTAGTTTTCTTTGATTAAATTCAAGTTGGAAGCTGAGATGTCAAGTTTTTGTGCCATCAGTAGTGCGAGAGTCGAGTAGAGTTGCAACCCAGGGTCGTTCATAAATAACTCGAGTAACTACCCTAGAGTTAACCCTACTAACTCTAACTTTGAGCAGGGTAGGTCGGAGTAAGCGGCAATATGCTTGACATTGGCAGTTGAACACCGTTTGTGTTCAAAAATGCCAGGGTAAAGTATTTACCCAATGATGCCATTAGAGTTAACTCTAAACTCAAATTTGAACGCAGCCCTGAAGGATGATATAGGCTGATGGTAATCATTAATTCATTACACCCCAAACGATTGCTGGCGTACGCTCTCTCATTGTCTTTCTATTGTGTGTCTGCCATTTTTGGATTCAAGATTACCTTTAATCACCAAATATGTAGCTGATTCTCCCTAACTAGGAATAAATTACATTAACTTAGGAAAAAAAAATTTTAACTAAAAGTATAAAAAACAAACAAGCAATAGATTCATCATCATCATCATTTCAGCCGATAGACATCCACTGTTGGACATAGGCCTCCCCAAAAAATGATAGTTGATGATGAAGTTTTATGAACAATGGATTGCTTCATAGTATTTATTTAGTGCATATTCATTATTCAGAGGATGAACTACTTATAATCATAAAAAGAAAAAAAAATAATGACAAAGAATTTAATGCCTTTGTGATTTACAGAACTCTTAATTTGCATATTGTCAGATTTACAGCTTTTTATTATACATACTATTGACTAGCACAAGTGCCATACGTCAGGGTTATCCCAAAGGGCGCTCGAGCCCCGGTATGAAGACTTGAAGGAACGGGATGGGTTTTTTAGTCAGTAAGAGTCTGACACTATCTCCCGCTCCGCCCAAGAGCGGGGGTTGTAATAGGATGATATTTCCCATCGAAAAAAAAAAAGTGCCATACGTTTTCCATCCACAACCATCCCTGAAATTATTCATGTTTTAAGTGCAAACAATTGCAATTGTAGTGCAGGGTGTAATTTATCTATAATATGTATGTATTTAGAAATATATAAGTATGTTTATCAGCTGTCTAGTACCCATAACACAAGCTCTGCTTAGCTTGGGACTAGACGGCGTTGTGTGATTGTTGTGGAAAAAAAATATTTTCTTTAAGAAAATAAATAAAATTAATAAAATAAAATATACCTACAAACCATTACGTAACTCAAGTCAGTTAACAAAAACTACTAACTCTATTTCCTATTTTACAGAATTTATTATGTTGGCACTGTATTTCACATATTACGTTACCCTGAAATTATTCATGTTTTAAGTGCAAATAATTAAATATACCTACAAACCATTACGTAACTCAAGTCAGTTAACAAAAACTACTACTAACTCAGTTTCCTATTTTACAGAATTTATTATGTTGGTACTGTATTTCACATGTTACGTTGCCACAAAGCACAATCAAGCATTGTGTGTTAATTTCAGCATATTAACAGCTACACTAATCACAATAATTAGCATAAGATTTAATTGTATTTATTCAATTATTAACAAAAACATCTATTTCACAGGTGATACCAGAAGTCAGACCCGGAAACTTCTAAAAGAGTGTAACGATTTGAAGAACTTTATCAAATCTCCATTTACATTGAAAAAGTATCAGACAAGATATTGCCCAGACTCAAAATGCACCGGGTCAGTGTCTACACCGGCCACTCCGCACCTCAACAACCATCCAGGGACTCCGTCATCCACTCACTCTTGTACAAGTGTCCATACAACTTCCTCTACCTCAAGCCGAGCCCGCAAGAGCCTGGCTAGTCTCATTGCAGACACAGAAAGCTGCAGCAGTTCGTTAAAAGACCTGAACTTTGACACAGATTCTGGTACTGACTCCAAAGAGAATACTCCTACAAAAACCTTGAGACGGTCCAGTAGAAGACATAAGATGACTCCAAAACTCAATAGTTTCAAAGGAGTTTTACTTGAACAGAAGAAAAACGTTACACCAATGAAAAATGCTGTAGTTTGCTTGACAAAGATGGATATGAATAGCATCGTGTCTCCTACACAGATGCAAAAGACTCCTCATACAACAGACGCGGGTGCTTCGCCCCCCAAGTTGGGACACAACCGCCGTTCTATCGTCGAGATAGGCGAAAGCCCTGAATCGGTTTGTGACAGCGAGAAAAGTCATAAGAGACTTCGCAATGATAGTTTGACGGAACACGGTCCAAGTTCTAAGTATCCGAGACTAGAAAACGCCCCCAAAGCCCGTACATCATTGTTCAATAGTGATAGACTGAAAGAGATACTCTCTGCTAAGTCATTTTACGGTAAATCTAACCCAGATTTGAATACTGTTGTCTCAGCGAAGATTTCAAACGCTATCGAAGCTACCACTACTAATAGACGCATGAGACATTCCCACTCTCACAGACGCAAGCGGAAACCTGGTCAGATTAATCTAGGAGTAAGGCATAGGATTAGGAAGCCTAAACATCATAAGAATAAGGCTGTTATTCCTATGATGAAGCACAATAATTCGTCGTCGAATGCGTCTGTTTTGAACAGTACCGTCGTATCTACTGTTACCATGACTGATGCGTCGATGCTTAGCCAGAATTCTTCACAGGAAATTGGAAATGGTAAGTGGTTTTATTATTTTTCGGTATTTTACAGCAGTGTGATTCATTCCGCTATCTCCTTTCTACTATCAGACAACCCGACTTACAGTACAATTCACGAATGATGGCGGCCGTGAAGTTAGCCTTTGCGAACGTTCGTGAATACTACACTCTTCTCGCACACGCACTTCGCCATTTGGTTCCTAAAACACGTTACTGCGCAGCCTTCCGCGCAAACTTCACGGCCGCCATCATTCGTGAGTTGTACTGTACGGCGAGTATTCACCCTTACGTTGTTGAAACTACGTTACGGACTAAGCGTTTCGCTTCTTCGTTTTTACCGCGTACACCGAAGGATTGAATCCATTTGCCTGCTCCGGTCTTCCCGTCCAATTTATCTAAGGTCTTAGATCTTCAAGGCTAGTGAATAGGCTCATAATAAACTAGGGCGCCTCACCGTCAACGATTGCATCACTGCTTGCTTGCAATCATCAGGTGGGGATCGCAGTCAAGCACTAGTTTATATTAAAAAAATATATATACATAATCTAGTTAAGCTGACGTTTCCGCGTACTGAAAGACGCTGCGTTGGAAGGCCTATAAGATGGACCAATGATCTGGTGAGGGTCGCGGGAATCCGATGAATACGAGACGCAAAGAACCGTTCAATGAGACGACACTTTGGGGTGGCCTATGTCCAACAGTAGACGTCTTTCAGCTGAAATTATAATGATTACGAAGTTCAAGTTTTGGATCTGCTTATAAGATGTGATTATTAAGCTAGAACTACATTATACCGACGCACACGTGTAACACGCCTGATATGTACGTAGAACGACGTCGCGTGGCGTGGATCTAGTGTAGCTCTACAAGTCTAGTTTCCATATAAAATGTATGGACGCGCCTAGATCGGAGTTTATGGCACGTGTGCGCAGTGTAGTTTTAGCATTAGGCATAGATAAGATTCACCTCACAATCACATTCATTTGTCAATCTTCTCTCGCGGGCCTTGACCGTGGAGACCGAATCCAGAAATTCCGTAACGAAAATAACCTAACATACATTTGTTTTTTGAGCGTGGTGACCGATAAGAAAACAAATGAGTGAACAATCAATCAAAATTCAATTCAATGTGTGAAAGTGTAACTTCATCAACGTTGGGTATGTTAGGTAACTAAATAGAATAGGGTAAATTGAATTGACGGGAGCGAAGCCGCGAATAAAGCTAGTCGTATAAAATAAAATTGAACTGTGTTTTTAGTATCAAAATATTACTTTTTACTATATGCATACGAAAATATACTCGAAATTTTTGTGTTTGTCGACCTGTCTGTGTGTTTGTCCCGGCTAATCTCCGGAATAGCTGGACAGATAGAAAAATAAAACGTAGCCTAACTGACTCCTTGTATCGTTAGCTATCCGTCAGCGAGTCTCGTAAAAATCGGTCCTGGCGTTTCGGAGATTAGCTGAAACAGACGGACAAAAAAAAATACATGTTTGTTATAGGTATCGCGAATATACTTTCGTATGCATTTAGTAGGAAATACATATATTTAAATACATATTACAAACCGACACTCAACAATTTTATTTATGTGTGTAAAAATTAAAATAATTATAAATTCTAATTTACTTTGGGTAATACAAGCGCTACGGTTATGTACGAGTGTGTGAATGTCATTGTATAGTCGTTGAATTGTATTTTTTCTTGTGTTTGAGTAAATTAACTTAGTTTGTACTGTATAATTAGTTATTGTCACGCTTTGTTAGTCTTTTAATTATTATTATGAGCCTAATGTGGCCCACTGCTGGGCAAAGGCGTCCCTTCCATTCTTCCACTTTTCTCTGTCTTTACCAACATCTGGCCAATCATATGAAGCGAGCTAAGAAGATCATATGCAATGATGCACTTGTCAAATCAAAACTCCAAAGTCTTGAGCATCGACGCTGAGTTGCTAGCCTGTCGGTTTTCTATCGTTTACATTTCGGGGAGTGTGCACTGGAGTTGCACAATTTAATTCCACCAAGTCCGTTCCATCAGCGGAACACACGACGTACGGCGTTGCGCTACCCGGTACTATGTGGACATCCCACCCATACGTACAAAGCGTTTTGGGAACACATTCATTATGCGTACAGCCCTGTGGAATTCCCTGTCGGAGTCTGTGTTTCCTGATAGCTATAACATAGGAGTCTTTAAGTCAACAGTAAATAAATTGCTTGTAAGCAAGCGTGATCCATCGCCAGCCACATCATCGCTTACCATCAGATGAGATCAAACGCGAGTCTATTCATAATAAAAAATAAATATAAATAGGATTCCAACTCGACACGCCATCTCACTATCCCGCCGCCATCTTCTTCTGGGCCTTGTTATTTTTCTTTGGTTTCTGGGCGGAAACCTTATAAGGCGCCTGGAATTTTGAGGAAAAGACCAACGAATGTGGGATTTTGCCTTAGTCAAATCACCCCGGTGATCGCCATAAGGTCATGGAAGGGGTCCCTTAACCTCTTAAAAGACCACCCTAGAAGCCCCTTTGTCGCGGCTCTGCCTGATCACTTAAAAAAAAATCGCTTGAATCCTACGGGGCGGCGGGTGCCAAACCTTTGAAGTTTTCTTTTCAAGTGCAAACAAAAATGAACTTAGCGGTGGTTAGGCGGAAGTGTCTTATATGGTACGTTTGTTAGGGCACATCCCTGAAAATAAGGTTGCCCCCAGACTTTAGGTAGCGTAGCGTATGATAAAGTAATCAGTTGACGGGGCGAAGCCGCAAGCAAAAGCTAGCTGTAAATAATTTAATCTTACCTTGATTAATTATTTTAACGTCTGAGGCAAAGCTGACAATAATCGGCGTATTGTTGTCAACGATTAAGTCAAATCAAAAGCCCGACGTTAGTTTAAAGACCCGGATATAGAATTATCATTAAAAATATATACAAGTTACAAAATAATGTATTGGAAGATTTCGTAATGTGGAATATGCTGGTCATGTTATATCTAAAAATAATATGCAATCTTAAAGTCGGGTTCAGACTGCTGTAACGTAACATGCAATGTGACATGTAAGGAGCATTTCAGAAGTGCGGACTAGGGAATCTAATCTAGGGAATTTAAGTTATTATGTATGTTAGTCTATAAGGTATTTATGTTAAGGGTACATGTGGCCTGAAATAAATTGATTATTATTATATTATATTATTATTATTATAATCCCCCATCAAAGCGATGTCGCAAACCTGCGGAATTGTAGTAGCAACGACGCGGGATTAGCGAGATTGAGATGTTTTTTTTTTTTTATTAATTGATATAAAGTAGTGCTTGTTTTAAATATTTTGTTTTATTTTAAGGGGGATGCTCAAAGGAATAAGAGAGAGGAGAAATCCAAGTTCTCTATGTTTTTTGCATTTTGCAGGTCACAGTGCCACTCAGAACCAATAATAAGGAACGATAAAATAAAATATTGAAAACTTCATCTTAAAGTAATTTAAGTGACATTGACTATGTTCTTTTCCATTTCTGATTTAAGACTCGCTCAACACAAAATAAAAATTCAAAATATATATATAGATAATATAATATTTCATTAAACCCCAAGCGAACGCCGGCGTTCGCGCACCTATTGTCTTTCAATTGTGTCTGTCATTATCACGATTGAAAGGATATATTTTCCATAGGTACAAACTCAACAGAAAACTTACGAGATCCATGGAAAGTTGTTAAATCACATCGCTCGATCTAATTAATAGTAATCGTCGCGCCGTCTAAACCCATTTATTTTAGAAAAAAAGTGCAATCCCGCAAGTGTGCGGTATTCCGCACGTGTAATCCCGCATTTCTGATCCCTCAAAAAAGTTTCGGGATCCCGCGCCTGCGGGATTGGATTCTCTAGTGCGGACGCAGCGCGTGCCCGAGCCGAGTATGTGCTGCTACTCACGTAGTTGTAATGCTCTGGTCGCGCGCGTAATGTGTAATTGTGTAACACGCGCGAAGCGTCCACCCACACTATGGGAATTGTGTTACATTGCAGCAACGTGAACGGCTAATTATTTCATTGCGTGTTACATTGCATGTTACGTTACAGCAGTCTGCACCCAGCTTAACACTTTTTGTTTTTTATCGATTGATTGAAGGATCATTCATTAGTGCTTATTAGACCATAATAATATTTTTTCTCAATTCTTATATCCTTATTTTTTTTTACCAAGTTCGTGATTGATGTATTTAATTCTCTTGGAAACTAATCTTTTGAAGTAAAATCAAGCATATAAATTGCAATAAATCATCGTATGATGCACATTGAGATTCGTATGTTTTTTATCAAAAGGTCATTCGTATCTAAATTGCAGAACCATTACAAAGGTAGTTGTGTTTCGTCGGTAAGGTCGGAAGAGCGTGGGGTCAAGGTTCGAGCCATAAGTTGGGGAACATTCTACTAGGTTTTCCTAAATTTTCAGTAACTATCCAGAAGCTTTTAAAATTTGAAACACACTAATATAATAAAGTGGTAATCTCTGGAAGTAAGTACTGGTCCGATTGCTAAAATTTTTTTAACCATTAGAAAGCTGTTTTATTCCTGAGTGACATAGGATATATTTTGTGGCGCGGGCGAAGCCGCTGGCAAAAGCTAGTAATTTATTAATTAATTGTAGTTTATTGCCTGTAGTGGAGTTAAAGGGTGGGAGACAAGCGGCGACACTCGTTGAAGTACAAATCGGAAAGTATTTCCTATCAAACATCTTTCATTTTTTCTGTGTGTGTAAACCATGTATGTTTTACAAAATAAATGATTGATTGAATTCTGCTCACCCTCCTAAGACAGCAACAGATCAGCATGTTATTTATGTTAAATAATATTTATTTTATTTACACAGACAGAGTCGACCCCTTCGACAAAGAAAAACAAACAATCGAAGCATTACTCAGCCAATGGGAAGAAGAAGAGATCCCAGAATCAGAACTATCTCTTACCAAACCGATGCAAGAACTACCATGCTTCAACAGCACCGTCATAGAAGAAACCAACCAAATATTCCAGCCACTGACCGCAGTCCCAGTTAAAATGGCAACACTGCCACAAGATTCCGAAGCTGTTTTTGTAGAGCTGGGTTGCCAGAAGCTGGATATGACGGGGACACAAACCGTGGCGAGTTTGCCTCAGGGTCTGACGACGGCATCGCCTGTGACGAACGATGTGGTCATGGCCGATGTTGACGGTCATGTGGAGAGTCATGGTGAATTGCCCAAGAGTGGACAGTTTCTGCCTGTGGAAGGAGGATATATACTTGTTGAAGATAATGCTGTTCCAGGTAATTTTTAGTTCATATATTTTTTGTTCAAATTACTGACACCCCCTGACTCGGAAAGGAAGTAAAGCCGAAGATTCCGACTGTCATTGTAAATTTTTGACAGTCAGAACATAAGTAAAATTATCTTCTCACAAACATAACGCTTACCTTGACTAACTGAATCTGTATTTTTCTTATTATTTGGTATTTAACAAACAAATACAAACTTATCGCTTATATTAGCTAGTCTAATTGAATCGTTATTCTTCTTATTATTTACTTTTTAACAAACTAAAGAGACGGTGCGCCGGTAGCGGGGCGGCTGACTGCCCACGAGTACGAGTTGATACGCTTTACTTTACCAAGTGAATGGTGGTAAAAGTTCGAATCGCAAACTTTTATGGACATTTACCATTAATAATTGGTAAATCATAGGTTATACTGGAAAATCTTAAGATTTACCGTAGTTCGAACTTTTACAGTAATATTAACAACAATAGAAAACCGACAGGCTAGCAACTCGACGTCGATGGACTGACTAAACTCCACCTGTGTTCCTTCATTTACCGCGGTAACTCTTTCGAACCCTTTTTCTAAGTCATGTATAAGAATAATTTCAATGCACAGGTGCTCACTAATGCCCTTTAACAGACCCCTATTCGCCTATTATTATTATTTAGGTTCTAAGGGGTCAAGTAACATAAGCAGCTGTTGCATTATTATTCTAATAGATTTTTTTAGTTCTAAATAACCAGTTTTAAATGTGACTAGGGGGTTGACTGGTCGTCAGAGTCCTGTAGTAGTAAATATCCGTTTTAAAAATTACTATAGTGAGTGACATCTTTTAGTAAGAAAAGGTAGATAGAAATGTTTCTTATTGGTAAATTTAAAAAAAAAACAGCTCGCTTTGTTTACCTCAAAAGGAAAAAAGAAACTCTTATAGGATTATTTTGTTGTCGTCTGTCTGTCTTACTGTCAAGAACTTTTATCTCAGGAACGCGTAAAGGTATCAAATTGAAATTAAAACCATATAAGGTCTGCGGTCCCTTGAAGCTGTAAAAAAAAATCAAACTTCTAAGTTAACTAAGAAAAAAGATACAGCCGTTTATGTTTATAGCGACGCGAAAAACGTACATTTCGACACTCTCAAAGAAATCAAAATTTGTAGGGTGCTTCCCGTTGACCCAGAATCCTGAAATTTGGCATAAAGCAAGTTCTTATAGCACAGATATAGAAATAAATCTGAAAACAGACAATTTGTTGTTACCACACAAAAAAAAAAAACTTTTTTTGCATTTCGGAAAAAATGTTCGAACTACATTCGGGAATTGTAATTTGTACGAAACCCTCAGTGCACGAGTTCGACTCGCACTTGCCCAGATTTTTTTTTATCAACCTGCTTAGCTGTTCGAGAGGTTTTAAACTAGCTTTTAATAGGTAATTAACTCATTTGTCAAATTTTATTACACATAAATGTGGACATTAGTTTAAATTCTCAGGCTGTTTTTAATGATATAAAAAAAACACATTCGGATTAAGAACCTCTTCCATTGTTTAAAGTCGGTTACAAATACGTAATAAGTCAAAAATTGACTGATTATCAAGGTATTCAAATAGGTTTATAAATACTGAAGTCCATAATTTGTTGTGTAATTTCTAATGATGTCATAGGAGGCAGGCTTATGGCACAATAGATCGCAAGAACATGCGAATTAATTCGCATCGCACATTGTATATATATAACCTGGACCAATAACATTCCACAACTATCACTCCACGCCGTCTTGTCCCAAGCTAAGCAGAGCTTGTATCATCGAGTCCTAGACAACTGATAAACATACTTATATAAATTACACCCAGACTCAGAACAAATAATCGTGCTCAACACACAAACATTTGTCCTGGGCGGGAATCGAACCTACGACCTCCGGAATAGCAGTCAGGGCCACAAACCACTAGACCAGCAGGCCAGTCAATACCAGTCAAACCATTACTTTGCTGCAAAAAATCGCATCACAGGTTCCTGCGATGCGGCGTTAAATTGCATTGCATCGCGTTTTTGTCTGGAACTTATAATTTCAATTTTATATCACTTGTGCTCGACTTTAGGTACACTTCTACTGCTAAAGATTTTTTGGAATATATACCTGCTTACACTTCTCATTATGTATACTAATAAAAATAATAAAAGTTTGTATGGTTTTTTTGTTTGTAGGAAAAAGTACTGGTCCAATTGATAATTTTTTTCACCGATAGAAAGCTGCTTTATTTCCGAGTGACATAGGCTATATTTTTGTACGCGGACGAAGCCGCAGCCAAAAGCTAGTTTTGTATATGTGTGTCATAATATTTAAGTGTGAATTTTATGTTTCCAGCCCAAGAAGAAGAACTGCCCGACTTGGACGAGATTGAACGCGAACTGAAGATGTTAGACGAACAGATTCTCAAGATGGCGGAGTCCAACAACATTAATCCAGAAGCTGTGCTCGCTTCTACTGAGACAGCTGTTCCTCCGGTTAATGGTGAGTTGATAAATAAATAAATAAAATCATCAACGCCGAAGGAAAGTGATGTAGCGACTTCTAGTAGGCGATTAATACACTGCCGCGCAGCGTAGCGCGTGAATGCGTGTTTTAACGTTGCTTGTAAGTATTTCCGTTTGTATAGAAAACTTGCACAGTCCAACACAACACAGAAAATGCATCCACGCGCGTTCATGCAGATCACGCGCCTACATGCGGAGAAACACGCGTGAGTGCGGGGCGACACGCGATGTGGCACATTGAGTTTCGTAGTGCCGATTGAGATTTTGGATGAAATTAATCAGAGCCTGCGTGAATCTACAAAACGCAACTACGCGCGTGAGTACGTAAAAAATCCGCACGATAATGCAGATCTGCACTCCCGCAAGTACGCGCGTAGGTGCGTTGATACGCAACATGCAGAGTCCTGCGTGGCAGTTTGATTATCGCCTAATGCCACCTAAAAATCCTGCATCGTGGTATACGAGTTCTCACCGCAATTAAAACATATACAACAGTCTGATATCAACAATCAAGCAGTTGCCTGTACCTCATCATTTCATTTCAGCTAAACATGAGAAATGGCTATGTATATATATATCTCTTCTTCTTCCTGCCCTTATCCCATATTACTTGGGGTCGGCGCAACACGTTTTCTTCTTCCATTCTGTGCTGTCACCCGTCAAACTATCACTAATTCCCTTTTCTTTCATATCACTTTTCACACAATCCATCCATCTTTTTTTCGGCCTTCCTCTCCCTCTCCATCCTACATGTATACTCAGAACTCTATGGCTATGTATATATATCTACACTGGAATTATTTATTTAAAATGAATGTGGCATCAAATCCGCCTATGTAACACAACTGTGTGGTAAATAGGCGGATTTGATGCCACGAGGCATTCTTTACCAGTCAATATTTGAGTTAAAAGATTACACTTGGATTATGTAAAAATCGTCTAAGATGTCATGGTGGGATCTGATTACGATTTTTTTAGGGTTACCCAAAGGGTAAAAACGGGACTCTATTACTAAGACTTCGCTGTCTGTCCATCTGTCAGTCACCAGGCTGTATCTCAAAAACCGCGATAGCTAGATAGTTGAAATTTTCACAAATTATCTATTTCTGTTGCCGCTATAATAAGAAATACTAAAAACAAAATAAATATTTAAGGGGGGCTCTCATACAACAAACGCGATTTTTTTGCCGTTTTCTACGGAAGGTGGGAACCTTGGTTGCGCGAGTCCGCTCACACTTGCCCACTTTTTATCACTGGTGACATTTTCCGGCATATGAAGTTTTAAATTCCGAAAAAATGCATGAATCTCATGGAATAGACCATAAGATACTAACTTGTGGTAATATTTTTTTTATAAGTGCGAAAATTTTTTTTTTATCAGCCGGAAGCTAAGCATTAACATTAATTGGTACCTACATACAATAGTACAAACAACTCATTATTCCTGCATAATATTATTTCAACATAACCAAGACCTAATTAAGCCAAAAATCAAATAAAAAAATTATAATATTATTTAAAACAATGTTTTGTGAAAATTCACGTTAATGTAGCATTGTTTCAAGCAAGGTTAGAAATATTACGTGGACACAATGGGAGTTTCATGTTGGAAATAAGGGGGTGACCAGACGGTTGCGAACCAACGTCCCAACCAGGGTGACCTTGCTAGTTTCAATCTGTGTAGACAGCAGTTGTAAACCACTGTTTTCCCAACAAACGAACGAGTTGGCACAAAATAGGTAGGGACAGAAGACAATCTACATAATAATCGACGGTTGAAAGGCAAAATGATCTAAGCGACATTGAGTAAACTTTACAAAAGAGTGACTTAAAGTTAAAATGTTTGAGTTCACTTTTGTAAAGTTTACTTAATGTCGCTTAGATCATTTTGCCTTTCAACCGTCGATTATGTATTGCATATTGTATATGCATGTACTTTTTTTTTGCTTTTTTTACTTTTGATACATGTTTTTGTTTATTATTGTGTTTGGGCCTTGTGCTGTACCAAATAAATTATTTTTCTTTCTTTCTTTTCTTTACATATAAAGCGCGCTCGAGCCACATACACATAGACACCGCTCACGGACACGATATCTCGGATCAATTCAGCTCATTACGAGCGCGTATGCATCCGCTTGAGACACGCGTCTGTGAACTTTTTTGTGTAATAATGAAGGGAAAAAAAAGTTATAACTGTTTAGTGGACTTATCGTTTTTTATGCTCAGTTTTAAGACGTAATTAAATAGAAATTTGCTTGTACTTTGATAGTTTGTTTTAACGTAACGCAGAACAGTTAGGTTGGTAGATAAGTACATGTCTTGGTGGCCATGTAATATTTTTACAATTTATATTATGTTATGTTTACATGCGGGCCCAACCTCGGCCAATCGCCTTTGTGTTAGCGGGGTTTCCCCGTTTATAAAATGGCTACACAATAGCAGAGGCTGGGTCCAGATGTAAACGTAGTATTAAGTATTTACCGCCGTGCCCGGGCACGCTCGGACAGAGCGGCGCCGACCCTAGCGCGACCGACGAGCGTAAGTATAAAAAGTGAAGTACATACATGAGATTGACTTCTTTACCTATCTATTTTGTAGCGTTGGCGCACTTATGTAGCCACAACACAAACTAAACACATAAACCGAGGTCATATTGATTGGAACGCTAGATCTGTCTGGTCGTCCCTTTACTTGAGCCACTGACACGATTCATATCATGTTGCTGTTTAAAATAATACTTATTGTTACTAAATATTATTTTGAAATTTAACTAGGTGATAATGGCAGCTATAAGTCATACTGATTTTTATCTGTTTGTATATTTATATAGTTACTAGTTGACTCAGCAAAAATTGTTGCGTCATACAAATTATACAATAAAAATTCATGAAAATTAAAAAAAATCGACGTAAAAACTATGAAAAGAAAAAGGTTGTTAATAAATTACTCTTTCAGCCTTTTTACTTTTATTAAGATAATTAAAAAAAAAATATTAAAAAATGAGCGACGCTGAGTAACACTTCTTTCTTTTCCATCAAAGGTTAAAAATCGCGTGTCACAGTGTTTGTTATCAAAATCCTCGGAAACGGCTTGACTGACTTTTATGAAAGCAAAGGTACAAAATAGCCTACCTATATAGGACCTATTTTCAGACCCATGTATCAAATATCCTAACTAATATTATAAATGTGAAAGTGTGGATGTTTGGATGTTTGTTACTTAGTCACCTAAAAACGGCTGAACGGATTTGGATGAAATTTGGCATGCATGTAGCCTTTGACATGGAAAAGAACATGGCTACTTTTTATCCCGGAAAAACATCTTATTCCTACGGGAAAACACGTTTAGAGTGCGATAACCGAAGTACACGCGGACGAAGTCGCGGGCGGACAGCTAGTAACAATAAAAAATCTAAAAAATTGGTCAATCCCAACGGAGGAGTTCGATAAACCTAAACATACTTCTGTACGGAAATAAAAACCTTTTTTTGAAGGCGCCCTACTCGTAGGCCTCTGGTTTTGTCCGAAAGAGTCACCTCGGCCCTGGAACACATAGGACAACAAAGGGAACATAAGTGGGTTTTAGTCAGTAAGAGTCTGATACTCCTTCTCGCTCCACTCAAAGCAGGATGAGTCATTTGATGATTTCCCGCGAAAAAAACGCCATTACCTACCGTCGCCTGCTTGATTGTTAACTAATGCCATGGAAATTCAAAAACAAACTGGCTAAACTTCACTAAACTTAGTAATTTTCAACTTTAGAAGTCTGTCTAATAAGTTAAACGACTTGGGTAATTATTAAGGGTGAGTTGCACCATTTAACTATAACGATAACAAAGCCGTTAACAGTTGTCAAATCGTCGAATTGACCAATAGGCGGTCGTTTCACACCTGGTTATGGTTTGGTTATCGTTATAGTTAAATGGTGCAACTCACCCTAAGATTTAATGAAATCTGATGTAGTCGATACGGATTCAATAATCAAAGTTGATTAAGAGATAGAGATCATTGTTTACTAACAGAAGAACCTTATAAAAAGTATTGAATATAAGTATTTTTTTAAATAATTAAATATTATATAAAATTCTCAAGTCGGTTGACTTATTAGACAGACTATACTAGCATCAAGAACATACAGGTCATTTTAAGCATAATTATTTTAACTTTAATTCATGCTTTTCCAAGTCCGGTTTTATGTTATGAAGGATTATTTGTAAAACACTGCCAACCTCTCTTGACTATGGTACTATCATAATAAACAACACTTTTTGGTCTATGACTTAAAAAAATATTTTAATTCATCAGATTTTCATACTAAAAATATTTAAATTGAACATTCTAAATATTTACGAAGTCTATGCTAAGCAAGCGATAGTACAATAGCGGAGGGGAGCGGGGATCGGGCGGCGGGGATGCTTGAAGCGTTTGCGTCGTGTCGTACAGACGTAGGTACGATAGAACAATGAAATCTTGAAAGTTTGTGTTTGGTAAATGATTTGTAAAAAGTCATCAAACAAAAAAAAATGTTTATGTTTATTATCAGTCCTGCAAGGTTGTTAAAGTTTTACAAATATATAGCTTGGCTGTATTTTACATCTTAATAACATACAGAATTATATTTTTTAATTTCAGAAGTTCCCACAACATCCTTGTCTGAAAACGGAGCAAAGGATGACAGACTTAAACTGTTCCCCATCTTCGACAAACCTAACCCTGGGATAGCTATGCCTGGATGCAGCAAAGGTAAAAATGTTCAATTATTTTTTTCGCTTACTTACCTCTCTAGTGGTTACGCCACTGATCAGCCTATCTAAGGCGCCGGGCCTTGGTTGGGGCCATGGCCCGGAGCGAGGAGGAGTGGCAGGCGGTCGCCGACTTTTACGAAGCAGTAATGTTCGCCAAGGAGGAGGCCGAACGCATCAGGCAACGGCGTTATCGCCGCCGCCGCCAACGCCGGGATTCTGATCCCGATTTCCGGCCAACGTAGGCGCGGGCTTGCGGACAGTGAGCAATGGGTAGCTCACTATCCGGCCGTCCGGTAACTGTCCGGACCAAGCCCAAGTCGTCGACGGTGCGCGCTATTCCCGCGCGCCTCAAGGAGTTGTCAGCAACAGCAGGGGCCCAGCCGGGTCGAAACCTACTGGGGCCAGGGTTATCCGAAAAGGCGCTCGAGCCCCGGTATGAAGGCTAGAAGGAACGGGGTGGATCTTTTAGGCAGTAAGAGTCTGACACTATCTCCCGCTTCGCCCAAGAGCGGGGGATGTCAATGCATGATTTTTTTCCCACCATAAAAAAAGCCTATCTAAGGAGTATCTTGTTGCCCAGTAACTGAGTTGTAGACGACTAATTCAGAACAAAGTTATTCAGCCTCATCTGGTTTGGCTGGAAGCCAACCTCAAGCCAGTTGAGAAAAGGCTGGGAAGATGATGAGTGTGGTTTTTGGCCCTTTTGTGACTAACCAACCTTGACAGCTTATCGAAAAACTGACTGGCTGACATCAACGCACAGCCGAAACTATTGGGACTAGGAGCGTGATGTATACACCGTTTCGTTTGTTTCATATACACAGCTAAATTTTGATCGTTTTAGTCCCGTGAAGGGTCGATCCGGTACATGAAACACTATCGATTTGTAAAGATAAAATTAAAAAATAAAGTACCTTTTTTCAAAACTCAAATAATTTACGCATGTACGAAATTAATTTCTTTAAGAAAACGTCAACTAAGCGAGTCCAATGACCTGTAGGTAGTTTGTACGCAACGCCGACAACTACCTACGGGTCATTGGACTCGCTCAGATGACGTATTACGTGTTGTCCTTAAGACAATTTTCTATTTTTACGTGGGCAAAGCTGCTGGCAGCAGCTAATTGTTCTTACTTACCTTAAGGTAATTATTATTTAGTTATTTATTAATCTTCACAGGCGCTGCAGACAAAAGCAGTAAGCGTGCGGTGATAAAGACAGGTGACGATCAATACGTCATAGACGCGGGACAGAAGAAGTTCGGCGCCACGCAGTGTACCGAGTGCGGCGCTATCTATCAGGTAACACTATGTCAAATATACCATTATTAGTTACAGTGCCAAAAAACTGCTTTAATTCCTTTAAAGTCGTTGTTATACGTAGTTATTGTGAACTTCTATTGATGCCCAGGACCCAACTAGCGAATCTATGTGATTGTAAGTGTAGCGACATCTATGGCGCCACATAAGAACTACAAAGCAAATACAAAAACCTGCATCGCGCAATCAAAGTTCTCCGCGCGATTTGAACATATACGACAGTCCGAAATCATCTATTGGGCAGTCGCCCACCAGACCATAACACCTGTCTGGTCGGAGGATCCTCCCTTTCCAACGCAGGTATGTGGGACTTTACTCTCTGTTCCACATACCTCCAAACTGGTGACCTTCGACAAAGAACGTCAGCGCAGCCTTCGTGCAGCTACTACCTCGTGACGTCATCATCACTTCCTCAAGCTTTCGAGCAGCGAGCCATACAGCCAGCACCCACGGCTATAGAGGGTATCCTGACCACCAGCATGCCTACCTGGTCATACCTGGTCATCACCTTCAGCCTCATCAGCGACCTTGGCTTGGCACACCGCACCTTCGGCCAGTCACATGAAGAGCCATGAAGAACCTCTCCTGGTCGACGCCAACAGTCAAGCCCTACGTCGCACAAGCACCGCTCCGACTCACTGGGGCATCATCCCGACTCACTGGGATACCAACACCCCGACTCACTGGGGCATCACCGCAGACAGTTCCGACTCACCGAGAACTATGCGGCATCGGTTCCGACCCACTGGAACCAACCTACGCTGGCCTGGCACGCATCAAGAACCATCGATCTCCGATCTCCGGAGGGGAGTGATGTAGCGACATCTATGGCGCCACATAAGAACTACAACGAAAATACAAAATCCTGCATCGCGCAATCAAAGTTCTCTGCGCGATTTGAACATATACGACAGCCCGAAATCATCTATCGGGCAGTCGCCCACCAGACCATAACACCTGTCTGGTCGGAGGATCCTCCCTTTTCAACGGAGGCATGCGGGACTTTACTCTCTGTTCCGCATACCTCCAAATAAGTATGCTTGGCATTATGTTTTTTTAGTATTTATTTATTTATTTTAAAAATTGACACCAACAACTCATTCACGGAGTAACATTACAAATAAGAGAATGTTACAAATAAATATTATAGTGAATTTGTCAATTATAGGCGTGCACAGCACTTATACAATAAATAACACAAAAATAATCAAAAATTACATTGGAATAAATTAAATTAAAAATTACATCGAAATGTCAGTGTGATAAATTATAAAAAAAGATTAAATCGAGATCAATTACATTATAAAGATTAAAAAAATATATGAGAATATTATACAATTACAAAAACAAATAACAATTAGATCATGTCAGAATACATTAATTACAATTGTATCTATACTAAAAAAACTAAGTACATCCAACTGCGCCGCCATGGTGTCCCGGTGAAATATAGCATGCTATTCGGCGAGCAATGGGTAGCTCGCTGTCCGGCCGTTCGTTAATTGTCCGGACCGAGTGCAAGTCGTCGACAGCGCGCACTGTTCCCGCGCGTGTCAGCAACCGTAGGCGCCTACTGGACCCAAGGGTCTGCTTCTGAGTGGAAGGCTCGGTCCCAGTATGAAAGGCAACGAAGGTAGAACTAAAAAACCCACCCTGAAAGGCAACGAAGGTAGAACTAAAAAACCCACCCCGTTGGTGGGTTTTTTAGTCAGTAAAAGTCTGACATTATGTCCTGCTCATGTCATTAGATGATTTTATACCCACCGAAAAAAAAGTACATATGCTATTATAATTATATTGGAACTAATGGCTTGACTTTTCTGTCGCGTTGAAATTCTTGTGGGAAATCTAAAGCCCGCACAAACTTTATGTATCCACTAATACCTGAACAACTCCTTCATCAACAGATCGGCGATGTACAAGACGAGCATGATCACTTGGTGCATCACAATGCTACTGATGTACTCAAATTCAATGTAAGTACGAACTTTAAACATTCTTTATTTATTACTGTTCTGAAGTACAGCCACTTGACAGATACGCGAATGGACACCAGAAGTATAGGGTACAGGACCCTAAAAAATACACAATATCTATCTCTGATATCGTTAAGTTTCAATTATTGGATCATAAATTTACCTCATTTACAAACACAATTATAATAAAATCCAAGTTTAATAACAAAATAATGATATTTTTTTAAATTTTATATGTAGTTTAAACAAACAATCCTTTTTTCAACTGACGCATATATCACTAGCTTTTCCAGCGACTTCGCCCGTGTATGTAAAATAAAGCCTATGCCACTCAGGAATAAAGTAGCTTTCTGTTGGTGAAAGAATTTTAACAATTGGACCAGTACTTTCAAAGATAATCTTTCAGGGGTAAAGTTTTTTTTTTGTTTCTCCTCTTCTTCTTCCTGCCCTTGTCCCATTTTATTTGGGGTCGGCGCAACACGTTTGTTTCTTCCATTTTGTCCTGTCACTCGTCACGCTATCACTAACTCCCTTTTCTTTCATATCACTTCTCACACAATCCATCCATCTTTTCTTTGGTCTCCCTCTACCTCTCCATCCATCCACATGTAAATTCATAACTCTTTTAGCTACATGCTTTTCATCTCTCCTCTTTACATGACCATACCAAGACAAACGATTTCCTTTCAACCTTTCAGTCACTGGCGCCACTTTCAAACTTCCTCTAATGTACTCATTTCTCACTTTATCCATTCTCGTCACACCACACATCCATCTTAACATTCTCATCTCCGCTACATGCAATCTTTTTTCATCCGTCTTTTTCACAGCCCAACATTCTGATCCATACAGTATGACAGGCCTTATCACGGACTTGTAGATTTTACCCTTCAACTTGAGGGGCATCCGTGGGTCACAAGTTGTTCCCGTGACCTGTCGCCATTTCATCCATCCTGCGTTGATCCGATGTGTTACGTCCCGGTCCACCTCACCATCCCCTTGGACGAGCGACCCGAGGTACCGAAAGTCGGAACAGATCGGTATGGGCGTTCCGGCGAGAGCTAAGGGCACAGGATTGGAGAGACCGCCGAAATCGCAGAACAAGTACTCCGTTTTGGTTCTACTCAATTTCAGGCCAACACTCTCCAATCTGTGCCACCACACCTCCAATCTGTTCTGGACCTCTAGGCCACTTTCGGCTACCAGCACAATGTCATCGGCAAACAACATACACCAGGGAGCCTCTTCCTGAATGTGCGACGTCAAAGCGTCCATTATCATTAGGAAGAGGTAAGGGCTGAGGGCCGACCCTTGGTGTAAGCCGACAGCCACATTGAAGCTTCCAGTAGTGCCCACTGAAGACCGGACTTGGGTACTGCATCGGCTGTACATCGCTCGGATCAACTGCACATACTTCCCAGGCACACCTTTCTCCTTAAGGGCCCACCACAGAACCTCACGAGGTACCCGGTCATATGCCTTTTCGAGGTCAACGAATACCATGTGCAAGTTTTTATGCGCACCTCTGTATTTCTCGCACAGTTGGCGTATACAAAAAAAAAACTTTACCTCTTCATTATATTAGTGTAGATATAGGTTATTTCTCCTACTGCAGCCTTTGTAGGCTCCTTTTGCCACATTTCTGTTTTAACAACCAACTTTTAAACTAGAAAAATATGTTAAATGCAGGGATTCAAAGACGAGTGCGTCGTGCACCGGACGGAGAGCGCGCGGTGCATCCGCGTGCGTGGTGGTGAGGCGGGGTGGAAGAAGGTGGAACAACTGCTGGCCAGGGTTGTGCACCCTCACCTCGGCTACGGGAACCAGCTGCCTAAGGACCTCATCCACACTTATACTGTAAGTGATTTGATCAGTCTACCTTGCCTAACTTTTTTTTATTGTTGATAGGTTTGCGTTTGACCGTTTTCTCGCCAGAAAGCGATGATGCGGTCGACAAAGTAGCTCACTACCTAAAAGTACCCTATTCACTCTTTACTTAAAGCCATCATAGGTTGTAGCCATCAGGAAACACAGACTCTGGCAGGGAATTCCACTCCTTAGCTGTATGCATAATGAATGTGTGAATGTGTGTGTATAATTAAATTGTGTGTTCCCAAAACCCAACTGTATTGGGGTTGGCTTTTAGTTAAACCAGATGCTGCTGGATACTAGTATTTTACGTGGATCAACTGTCTATCTGACCTCCACTACCAATTTGTATTGTATTGTCTATTAAATGACATCAAGTTTTTTTTTCAAAAGATACTATTATAACAGTTATTGTCATTTTTATTTCAGGCCTACTTATACATAGAAAAGAAGCAGATAGTTGGGTGTCTGATCGTGGAGCCGAAAGTGAAAGCTTACAAGCTGATCCCCGGCGACCCTGACTGTTGCAGTGTAGAAGATTACCCTGTCAAGTGAGTTACTAAGTAAAAACTTGTAGAGGAGTATAGTAGGAGGATTTTGTATGGCCACCGTACCCACCCTCCAGCAGACATGTCAATTTGTTCATTTTTATTTAAATAAGACAAAACAGCTGATTTTGTAGTTAAAAGTATGGGGTTTTAATTTAATTTAAAAAAAATATATAGCCAACAGTAACGATTATTACGAGTACTTGACAAAAGCATTTACGTTTTCTGTTACGATATGATCAAGCATTGTGTATCTTTAACCCCATGTACTTAGGTTAGGTTAAAATAAAAATATTTTATAAAACCTAAACCCCATACTTTTGAAGTATGTAGCCATAATAAACAAACTGTTCATCCGTGGTTCAACAAGACGCTTTGAATGACACGTTTCAAATCTGTTGGTGGGTGGGGACACTTTTACGTAACGCCCTTTGAATTGTTATATTTTTATGAGTGTATTTGTAATTACACATTTAATAATACTTGGCGTATTTCAAATATTTATCATTGGAATTTGTAATTACAGTTTTTAGATTATAGTCCATTCAAAATAAAATTACACATTTATACATTTTTTTTTACCGTGTGTTTAATCGATTTTAACTTCTTTTCCGTAGAAATAAAGATGGCATTAAAAGCAAAAAAAATAGTTACAATATGAACTATTTACTATATGTTCATCATCTCTTTTCCACACTCAGATGCGGTGTGTCCCGGATATGGACGCACATCAACCATCGGCGCGTCGGCATCGCAGCGCGTCTGCTGGACTGCGCGCGCGCCTCCTTCCTGTACGGTGAAGCTCTACGAACCGTAGACATTGCCTTCAGCGCTCCCACGGCCGCCGGGAAAGCCTTCGCCACCAAATACTGCGGGACACCCAACTTCTACGTGTATTTAGACTGAAAAAGTTCTCTTGTGGCCGAAAAATACCGAACTATGTGTAAAAAAGAGAAATTTTGAATGATTTTGAATAAAAGGACAGTTAATGCACAAAAACAAAACTCTAATACTACAAAGGTGTGTAAAACAGGCTTTTCTAAAGTTTTTGGATGGTAAAAAGCAGCCAAGTGCATGAAAATAAGTACATACTTCACTGCCCTAAAATGTGATGCTTGTGTTCGTATTTGTAAGAAATGGCAGTTTTAGTATCTAGAAGGGAAACTGCAAGTTTTTTTGTGTAAATATTAAATGTGAAGTGTTGAAAAGGTTGCTCATGACAGACATTACGTAAGTAAGATTTTTAGTATTTAGAGTGATTCATTAGCTTACCGTGGCACCGAGCGATGTTGCAGTCTTAAGTTCCGTTAAAATAGTGTAATTGTGGCAAATATCTTCATGGACGTCATTTTTTAGCAAAGATTTACACGTTTTTCTCGAGAATGAAGTGCGATTAAACAATAACCTACCTCAGTGTGAAATGTGAAACTGTAGCGCATTTGTGACTTTTAAAATAGTTTTTAGTTTTATCTACTTATGTGTGTTTTTAACTTATAAACGCCTGTACCGAAAAAATGCGAGATGGCGCAAATATCTCATACTCGCGTAAAGATCGCGAATTCGCGCAATGATTGCGAATTCGCGCAATGATTGCTTATAATGACGAGATAACGTAAAAAAAAATAATAAAAATGTTTTTGAGTCGACAAAGATATGAGTTTTAAATGACAAGAAGTCAACATTATTAAAATAATGTTTATAATACCACAAGAAAATGGTGTCATTTTATTCCATAATATAAAAAAAAAAAAATTAAACAGTAAAACAAAACCGTTTTTTGATAAATGTTTTACGTATTGAAATTGAAAATAATGATGTTATTATACATATAAAATTTACTTTTGATAATAATGTCGTATGATTTTATTTTTGATACTACATTTTCTTGTTGAAAAAAATTACCAAGTTATTACTTTGGGACCAATTAGGTATGTGTGTTTTTGTCTATTTACTTAGAGTGAGTTGCACCAAGAACTATTGTGTAATGACCGCCATACACACTAGTGTGTACCTGACAGATTTGCCTTTACAAGTGAATAGGCTAGTTGCCGTAAAAAAGTTAATTAGTCCGTCTTTTAGATTATTCAAAAATAAGAGACGCGTATTTTTTTATTTGTAATTTAAACCAAAAATGACAAAGATATAGCCCATTAAAGTTACGTGTAACGTCACGCCGTGCTACATTTATTCGCACGGGGTGACATCACACGTAATTTTAATGGGCTATATCTTTGTTATTTTTTGTTTAAACGAAAAAAGAAAAAATACGTGTCCAATACTTTTTTATAATCTAAAATACGGACTAAATAAAATGTAATTATTTTGACCCTGGACACTACCCTATTGTATTGTGCAGGTAACCCGGAGCATGTATGTGTTACCTGACAAGTATAACTGCAAACAAGCCTGTCAAGTAAACCCTAGTGTGTATGGCAAACGTTTTACGATTTTTCACCCGAAGCGGGCTTTCAATCGTAACTATAATATTCTTAACCACTTGAATTTGAGCGGTTAATGACATCTTTATTTGTGACGTCCTTTTAACCATTTTAACGCCGCCGTCGGATTAATCCGACAAATATTTTCGTGCTCGCCTGGGTACACAAGTAACACTGGGACTTAAACCGAAGGAAAAATTAAACGAGTGGAGTATTTGGTAGAATAGATACGACCTTAACGAAAAGTCAAGTCACGTCACGGTCATCACGTCGGGTTCACCACTTTAGGTACTCTGTGGGCTGGTAAATGAAATGACTGACTACGTAATATAATATTTATTGTCTGACTGATACATAGGACGGTTAGCGAGCGACTGCTCCTAACTGCTGACGTTACAGATTATCAGACGTGCCTAGACAGACCCCACAGACACAAACATATTTGTCGGATTAATGCGACGTAAGCGGTTATAGGGTTAAAATAGTGCATCCCGTGTTTCGAGTAATCTAAGCTTTGATGGCTGATGTTATAGTTATGTTAATTGGTGCAACACGCTTATAGAATTACTAAGTAGCTGCGAGACGATATTGGAATATCACGCTGTTTCTTAGAAAAAATACTATTGCTCATTTGTTCAGGTATAAATTGACACCTGGGGTGTTACCATGACGTGTTAAAATGTCTGTCGTGAGAGTGAAATATAGGAATTTAGCTATACACGTTATAAGCACAAAATAGATAGGTACAGAAGTGTCCATCTCATGTATGTACTTCACTTTTTATACCTATGCTGTACGGTCGCGCTAAGGTCAGCGCATTGCGCCGAACTCGCGCGACCGGGTATTGAGCCGATATATCGTGTCTATGTGTGCGTTACTCGAGCGTGCTTTGTATGTAGATTGACTTCTGTACCTGTCTATTTTTTGTTATAAGACTCCATTCCTATAACAGTTCTGTTTTGGTCGTAAAGTGGATCGAGTTAAGAGCTCGTGGTAGGGCTTCTGTCCTGTTTAGTAGATTTACTAAAATAAAGTTGCATTTACTAAAAGATTAAGCAAAAATGTGACCAAGAATTTAATTGTTCTGATTTTAACATATCTTTGACTTATTTCTTTGGAGTTACTCTATTGCTCAAATGTGTGCTTGTAATTAAGCCCCGGAAATTTTAGGGGACAAAATGCCCCACACATGACGCGCAAATCAGAACTACGCGCACACGTGTGCCACACACGCCGATCTGGGCGCGTCGGTCTCCATACATTTTATATAGAAACTAGACTTGTAGAGCTGCACTAGATCCACGCCACGCGACGTCGTTCTACATACAAATCATGTGTTCGTCGATCTAATGTAATTCTAACTTTAATCAATGTGACGCTGCAACAGTCCAGTGTCCTCCAACATTTTACAACGCATTCACGTAACGCGGGACATGTTATTGAATAATTTGACAGCATTGCGTGTCATGATGGGGGATGTATTGTCCCGTAATGTACCTAAAGTTTTAAATTCACGTTCTTTTTTTTATCTGTTATAAACTACTGCGATCCCGCCTGATGGTAAGCAGAGATGTAATCGTGATGGTGAGGGGTGGCGGTCCTAAATATATGGAAAAAACAATGTTCGAAATATGTCTTGAGTACTTGATAAGTAGTGTTGAATAGCAATATAACTTATTTACATTCAAAAGAAAGAATGTTGATTTTTTAACCCTTTAACTGCTTCCGTCGGATTAGTCCGACCAGAGTTTCCGTGACCTATTCGCTAAGGTCGTGTAGCGACTGGGTACTTCATCTCGTTTAGCTCTTCAATCCCCATAGGTGACAGAAGAGCTGACGAGATGGAGTGTTTGGTCGTGGATGTGAGACCCTGGCGGAATAAATGCGAGTTTTTGTCGTATATATCCGACGTAGGTAAAAATAAGGAATGTTTTAACGTAATTAGAATAACCAATTCTTATTTGTAAGACAGTGCCAATGTAGTTTTAAAAGTGTTTAGTTATAGTTAGTTTAATATTCCTCAAAATAGGATAAGTTTAATTTTAAGATTTTTATTTTTTGATGTCGTTTTGGAGGATTTTTCTTGATTGATTCAAATTGTGATTGTTTTGAAGCTTTTATTTCCGAATATTATTTTTGAGATTGTATTTTTGATTTGGCTAAATGTGACTTTTCACTATTATGTCAAACCATTTTATAGTATTTTCGAGCATCTGATATTATCAGTATTTGTTTACTTCACAATAGCCATGTAAATTGAATGTAACCTTCGAATTCATAAAAATACAAGGTATTTTGAACCTAAGGTATTCGGCTGGCATTTCCAGCAATATCTCTTGTGAACCTAATCAGCACCATCCGATATTTGAGGGTTTAAATCTAAGAAGCGATCTAAATTCCTGATACAGAAACTTAAAATTCCTAACAGACCCTTAGCTAGAATAAATTTAATTTAGTTAGGTATCCGACTGTGACTTGACAATAGTATCTGAATGGTTGTCAAAATGGTCTAATATTTCACGTAAGAAAAGTAGTAAGTCTTGGGTCGACCAATTTTCGCTCTTAATTTAATATTAATAAGGTTCAAAAGAGGCGGACCGAGAATTTTCTCAAGTATACATGTTTTAAACATAGAACGTACCTCAAATACAAACGCTTAATTTCAAATATATCCTACAATATCTTTACACACATACCTCAAGACAGTTTTATTTAACCCTTTAACTGCTAGCGTCTGATTAGTCGACATATTTTGGCAAAATTGAAGAACTCAGAGATGAGTAAAATTGAAGAACTGGATTCTGATCAAACTTTTTTCGTTCACAGTTCATAAATAAATTAAATTTTTCGTAAATTACATACTCGATTTGACAGTAAATCGTGACGTCACAACATGGCGGGCGATCCTATTCTCATTTGGAACGCATTGTAGGCAGTTAAAGGGTTGAAAACACTTTATGCTTATTTAGTTATCGTAATATCAGGTCAGTACGCTTATATTTAAGTTTTAAATGGTTAAAATAAAAGCTCCCTCACTTTTGTAGCGAATAGTTGTCGCATTGTCGCGTCGTGCTTGTGTGTTGGAGCTTTATTATTGTTAGCGCCCCGATTGGGCAGACTTGCAAAAGGACTTAATACTCTTATTAATTTTATGTGAAATTGTGTCATCGAATTTTGTCCGAAATCAAGCTTAGCGCGGGCTCATTCCTGAAAATGTAATTTGTTAAGTAGACATCAGTACTAAAAAAATTGTTTACGGTGAGGATATCGCTGAACAAAATATGTACTAAAAATCAAACTTACCTCCTTTTTTGAAAGTCGGTTGGCAATACTTGCAATGCCTCTGATAAAAGACATCCAAAGGCAGCAAAGACAAAATTGCAACAATGTTTCTCTCTTGAAACTGCGCTAAGCTTTATAATTTTAATACCTTGACGTGTCATTGAATACTAGTCTCTCTATTAACTTATATTATGATCTGAATGTGTCAGCCATCTTTTTTATGGAAATGTTCAGATAGTTTCCTTCTGACGTTTTATTATTTTCTTCTAACATTTTCCGACATTTTATTTGCTAAGGGGCCAGCCCAAAGATGTCTGTACCTTATGTATTGCCATAGACTTGTAAATAATATTTATTTGTAATTTGTTTTTTCACTATTTCAATTCTTACTTTTTTTTTTGTCAAAATTCTCGCTACTTTTTGAAGTGCTCTTTTCAAATTACACAGAAAGTGTGAATTTCGGTTTTAATAATAAAATTGATTTTTATTATTCTGGTGTTTTATTAATAATAATATAATTCCATAACTATCACACAACGCCGTTTAGTCTCAAGCTAAGCAGAGCTTGTGTTATGAGTACTAGACAACTGATAAACATACTTATCCATTTCTAAATACATACATAAATAAATTACACCCAGACACAGAACAAATGATCATGCTCATCACACAAACATTTGTCCTGGGTTCGATTCCCACCCAGGACAGGTCTAGTGGTTAGTGGCCCTGACTGCTGTCAGGGCCTAACCACCTAACCACTAACCTCTAGACGAACAGGTCAGTCGGTCAGATATTGAGGTGGACTCATCATCATCAAAGTTACTTTTCCTCTAACCGGATGTATGCACTAGTATTAATACTTCCATGGAGCGATTACATATCGGACTTCCAAAACCTAGAACGAGAAAACAGTCTCTTTTTTGCGCCACCGTTTTTGGGAGCACATTCATTATGCGTACAGCTAAGGAGTGGAATTCCCTGCCGGAGTCTGTTTCCAGATAGCTAAAACCTAGGGGTCTTTAAGTCAAGAGTGAATAGATTGCTTCTAGGCAAGCGTGCTCCATCGTCGCGTCGGCCACATCATCGCTTATCATCAGGTGAGATTGGGGTCAAACGCGAGCCTATCCATTATCAAAAAAAAGACTTCTACACTTGCGAAGAAACAAATAAACTTAATCACTACACTGAATGTATTCTCGTTAAATGAAAAAAAGCGTGTAAATAACGATATCGTCAATGCATATTGACGTAGAATAGTAGCGACAATAATCTAGAAAGACACTTTCTAGTTTCGGCCTCAATCTCTACAGCGTAATGCACACATTTCTGAGATAAAACAATCGCTTGCGCATCTTTTTGTCTCATCAGAATTTTTAGATCGAGTCTTTCTAGAATGAAAGACTTATTAGAATGTTTTGACCAATAAAGATTGTAGCGACATCTATGTCGTCACATAAGAACTAATCCTGCACCGCGCAATCAAAGTTCTCCGCGCGATTTGAATATATACGACAGCTCGTCATCCATCAGGCAGTTGCCCACCAGCCAGACCATAATACCTGTCTGGTTGGAGGATCCTCCCTTTTTAAAGGTTTGCGGGACTTTACTCTCCGTTTCGCTTACCTCCAAAAGATAGAAAATCTATGGTTTTAATATCTAAAATCTGTGGTAATATCTACAAAAAAAAACATGTTAGGAATGTTCAAGGGACAAATGAAATACGACCATTTTAAAACAACATTTATTTTTACATACATTAAGTCGGATTCAAAATGCCTGAAACATACTGATTTTTGTACACATCAGTTTTAGATTATTATTAATTTCATGGACAGTAAATAATATATTCTCTTTGCACGAATCTGTGGAGACATAGAACTTATAAGCGTTTGTTACTTTATAATCACCTCGCAGTACACTACTATACACATAAATATTAAAAATTTAATTTTTATCTTTAGGAATTTCATTAATTAGGTATATTTTTTAAATTAAATTTGTTAAAAATATAGATTTTCAGTATATCATTAAACGTAGGTATTAAGATTAAATACACCATGATCCGCAGTCCGCGTGTCACGAACACAATTTGAAGTGCTGATCTCAAGTACCGATACTAAACAAGGTGTGACTTTGAGCTATGCTATGAAATATCTATTAAAAAAATTAACTACCCAAAATTGAGAGAAAAATACGTTTTTTTTTTATTTTATTTTTGTGCTACAATGGAAAGAAATGTATGAGCACTAATTAAATGCCTTCATCCATCAGCGAGAGTTATGCGACGAGGTAAAGGTATAACATTACCAAAAATATTTGCAGTCGATCGCTGCACTTTGTATAAACAAAACTGAACTCGACACGTCCTCACATACTTGTGCGCCAGTACATTCACTTACCACTACTATGAAGATATATTAAAAAAGGAGGAATCTTTCAATACTATTTGGTTATTGGCAACGGACGTTACGATACTACTAGTGAAGGATCCGAACACGCGAAACAAAGTATTTACCCTACCTCGATATTGTTGGCGCCCAACACGATTATTTATGAAAAATATGTAAATGAAATATGCCTCCGAGAGCAAAGACCAACCGAAAGCCTACATCTCCGGCATAGCACGACACTCGCAGTATTTCATCTAAATATTGAAAAACATAGAAAATTATCATCTAAGCTACCTTTATACACGTTTCTATGACTCACATGTTATTGCGTTCACTTAAATCGTAAGGGAGGAGGGCAGGACAGCAATATACAATGTTTACATACTTGTATTTACGTACACATTTCTTAGGGGATCACTTCCGCTCTGTCTCTCGTGTCTGCCATGTGACACTCATCTTAGACTGATGTTACTCCACCACTATCCGCAAGTTTTCAAAACAACTTGTCTCATTACCCATCTAGTCTTTAGTTTAAAAACACCTAGTTCAAAAACTCATTTAAATGGACGAAATACCCCTAAAAATGCGCTAACGCCATATATACAATTTGTGAGAAAAGATTAGCATTAGACGACCCGACTATAGAAGAATTCCTGCATAAATATAAAAAATTGGAACTAAATTGTTTACGTATAATTTTCAAGTCTTTGAAGTTTAAACAACCGAAAACATTGTGAGCTTAAAACTGGCATTTATATTAAATGAATATGTTTAATATTACTCAACTAAACAACTATACCAACAACTGAAGCGCAACTATAATAATTAATAATGAAATCGTTTTAGAATTCAAAGTGCTTTCCTATGATATCGTGATTTTTCTCTAAGTTGTGTACTTGTATATCAAAAGCTTAGCCGGGAGCCGCCTTTACGAGTGCTGGCTTACATGACTAGATAATAACGAGGAAAAGTAAAAAAAAAAAACATTCAAATATTTTTTACGAGTTTGATCAGTCACTGTTATGGCCGATTTATACCGAAATGGCAGCGATAAGAAAACGGACGTAGGCGGCCGCTCGCGAGCAGCCGCGTGAATTTTTTTACCTTGTCAATCGATACTGATCTTTATAGGAAACGGATAAAGTTTAAAATCATTTCACTCCAAAAGTACGTCGCTGCCATTTTAATATGAATCGGCCCTTAATGTAGATATTCTTTCTTTGTTGTATCATTTCAAGATGTCCTTCGTTTAAAAAAAATGGATTTGTTAAAATTAAACACAAGTGATTGGTTCCTACGGAAGTCTTCAAAAGAGTTACCGCGGCCCTAAACGCAAAGGGCAACTGTCTGACACGTCCTTTCGCTCCATCCTGAGCAAGAGAACTTATGATTACCCAACTCAAAGTTTTTTTTTAGAGTTGCATTTGGTTTAAGTGAGTTTGACAATTTTTCACGATAATTTTCTTTTGTGTGTGCGAATTTCCTTTATTCAAATTATTTAAATATTTATCGATTTTCCTTCTTGTTTATGTAGTAATGTAAACTAGCACATAGCCCCCGGCCTACGATTGAAGTCAGTTCAAACTAAACGTGTGCTTACTTAAGATCTCGAAATGACAGTATGTTCCTTTTACTGAGTGATAACTTTTACTACTTTTATATTGGCTTAAAAGGCCAAAGTATTAAAAAAAAAGTTCTTCATGTCTGTCATTGATGAAAAACACTATATGAATTTTAGAACAGTTAAAAATTTCCTGAGTGATTGTACATTTTTTTTTATCTTCCAAATTAAAAGCGTCAACATAACGATCAGACAAACACGTCCCAAATTCCAATTATATCTTACATTGTTTATTATTTAATCAGCTTTTACTCGTATTTTAATTGTAATAAACTGTAGAAACATTTCCAGTTACTATTCTGTTGTATTTTCTGGTTGACCTTTGATCTTTTATGGCTGGATGACTAACCGCACATGAGTAAGCCACCGGTCCGTAATAGAGTAACATATTGTTCGCGCCGCATCGCTTTGCATCGCCTACGTAGGCATTCGTTTTGGAAAACATACCCCTAGAAAGTTCGAGCTTAAGTTTACCCTTAACCGCTTGCGTCGGATTGTTCCGACGAGTGTTTTAGTGTTCTATTCGCTAAAGTCGTGTGCTTGCGATGGGGAACTCCATCTCGTTTAGCTCTTCAATCCCCATAGGTGACAGAAGAGCTGACGAGATGCGAGTATTTGGTTGTGGATGTGGACCCTGGTGGAATAAACGCGAGTGTTTGTCGGATATATCCGACGAAGGTAGTTTAAAGTTTTTGAGTTAGTGTGGAAAAGTCGTAAAAGTGATCACTCAGTCCGAACAGATCCGACCATCTGTAGCACTGCAAGACAGAAAGTACCCCAAACGTTGGCAGTCTACAATATTATTATTTTACCTTTTTTTGTTACTTTTTGTTACTTTTGCATTCCACTTTATTTTGCGTTACGCTATTACTTACTTAAATAGCTACCAAATAGTACTTTTTTTTTTTAAATTACATATATAATAAAGAATGCCATGTTAATTTTTTAATTACACAATGATTCTATAGTGATGTTGTTAGTATAGAGGTTGCCTTATTGCACGATTGTACGAACGCGGATTACATTGCTGGGTGATCCCTTGAAATAACCAGAAATTATTGTTTCCTTTTTAGTTAAATATCTATAATATTAAATCCAGGACGTGAAATAACGAAGTTTTAAAGAACTGTAGACTTATTATGTATTTTAATGTATCCGCGTTCGTCCGACATAATCAAAGTCGTATATAATTGACAGGTAGTCAAATCTTGTGGAAACCCCCATACAACATTATGATTTAACATATACTTTCATTTTTATATTTTAAATGTACGTTATATTCTCTTCTACTTACATTTAAAGTGAAACTTATATAACACAAAAAGAAATAAAATACAATTTCAATATAGTTATATTTAAAAAAAAAATAACGATAGTGTTACGATTAGAAAGCAAAAAATAGCGAATTTTTGTTACTTTACATACGATACGAAGGAAGGAATTATTCAGTTTTTTTTTAGTATGGTAACATAGGATATGGTGTTTCCGCTGGCAACACTACATTATGGCACATAACACAAACTCCAGCTTAACTTTCTTATATTAAGGACCATTTTCTAACAAATTATATAATAACAATTTTATTATTTTGCTGCTTAAGGTGAGAGAGAGAAAATCTCTTGAAAGTAACCAATTACTGAACTAGAAGTCACTTAAAACCAAATAGTGAAATAGATTTGGTAAATATGTTTCAAATGAACAGTTGGCCAACTGCTGGCCAACTTGGGTTTCGCAACTAATATAAAAATCGCTTTGATATTTTACAACGTTTCAGTGGAATGAGTGCAGAGCGAGAAAGTTGCCAACTAACAAGCTGCCCAACAGTTGACCAACAACACCTTAAACGGCAAATAATAGTACACTAAATAAAAAATATATTAAGATTCATAACGATAGAATAGATCATTTTGTATTATTAAAAATATTTTCTTAAAATAGCACAGTGTGTAAGTACATAAACCAATTTAATATTTTTTTATATAAATAATAATGATAGTTATATTTAGTAAATTAATGTTAGGATAGGTTAGTAATCTTTGTACTTAAAGGCTAAACTTGTGTCCTTCTTACAACGAAAAAAAAAATAGTAATATAATCTTTGAAAATATTTTTTAACTCAAATACTGCTAGGATATTGATTCTGCCGGCCGCATCACATACGGTCGGGTCTTTGGACCTTATGTTCCTAAAAGCTCATTACAAAAAAAAAAATTAAAAACTAAGTTAAAATCTACGAAAGCACTTTTATTTGTTACATTTTAGTCAAAAATTGTGCTATGAACGAGTTAGACAAAACAAAATACAATTTATAAAACCTATAGACAATATTGGAAGACGTACATTTGATAAACAATTAAAAGTAAAACAATTTTAAACTATTTTTATATAAACTAAATAAAGGTGTGCACTCATGTGTCGGATTTTCTGTTTGTTTTTTTTCTCATACATCCTCGCTAGTTTTAAATCAGGTTGGTAATAATTTCAGTTATAAAATACATGCATATGACTTGTTTAGTACAAAAGATACTCTACTTAGTCAATTCTTATTGTATCTTTTATAAAAAAAAAATAACACATTAGTGCCCCACCAAAAAAATATTCCAAAGGAAAAAAAAAAAATTAAAAACTTCTGTAATCAAACATATACAGACATTTTTCAAATATTCTTCTTTAATTTGATCTAGACAAAATCATGGCTATACTTTGATTGTATAATTTCACTAAAAAATGATTAGTTTTTATTCAGGTTTATCTTTCAAAATAAATAAAATAAAAATTTGGCCTAACTTGAGCATGAAATGATTGCGCTCTGTAGTTTCTGGTTAAAGGTGGACTACACAATAAAAAAAAAATGTGCGTAGAAGCAAAACTTCATAGACAAATCGGAAATGAGTTTTATTAAGGCTAGTTCATATTTTAATCTTTATTTTCGCTTAAAAACACTTTCTGATCACTTTATGTTATATATTTGGTCAAAATATCTTTTGAAATAAGTCACATGTTTGTAAATTAAAGCTAGAACGACATTAGACCGACGCACACGTGTAAAACGCCTGATTTGTACGTAGAACGACGTCGCGTGGCGTGGATCAAGTGTAGCTCTACGAATCTAGTTTCCATATAAAATGTATGGACACCGAAGCGCCCATATCGGCGTGAGTGGCACACGTGTGCGAAGTGTAGTTCTAGCTTTATTATTTCGTTGCCAAAGAAAAATAGAACCAATAGCAATATTAATTTTCGCACTGAAACAACTGCTTAAATACTTCACCAAAAGGCCATTTTGCTGTGCATAGTCCAAACCCTGTCCCAGTTAAGCTTATAACCTAAAATGCTCGTGTAGACGAAAGTGAAGTGAATACTATTGAACTAGCCTCGAGGCGTTACTAAACATCGATGATCCTTAATATAAAACCGTTTAGATCAGCTGCGGGGCGGCGCGGACGACGACGGATACGTTTATCACTTTGGTTCAGATATTTGCAGATTTTCTGCGATTAAAGTTACAATTTTTTCTCAGAAAAATGTACCTAGATCCTCATTAATGATATTTGTCGTGTCGGTATCGTACCGTGACCGCCTCGCCACCGCCTCCCACCCGGGTCGCTCGCACCTTTACACGAACCAGTCTATCTAGACAAACCACAATCTAGACTCTCACACTAACTTCAAATCGACTAAAAATACACCCAAAGTACCTTTATTCACTAAAGTCTGTTTTGGCGATTATCAACACAATGTTACAAATAACGCTCACGGGATGTTAGTCGATTCTCCGCTCCCAAACAATTTTAGTCGATTAAAACATTTCATAAAATGTTTCCGACAAAACCCAGCACTTACTGTGAATATCGCAATGATTTAAATGTATATAATTTAAAATTAAAAATAAACGTTTTTAAAGTCAACAACTATCAATTTATAATAGAATCTTGAAGCAAATAATTATAATAATAAGAATTAAGAACAACTTATAAGTACCTTTTTTGTGTCAACTGAATTAAATATACGTAAATAGATCGATCGATTTATCGAATCAACATTAACATAACTGGCGAATATTCGAAAACTCCACGCTTCTAATCGAGCAGTCGAATTTTGTCGAATCGCGTCACAACCCAATAGACCCGACAACGTCACAGCACTACGCGTTCGAATTTAGAACGTAGTGACGTGCGTTTACAAAATCGACTAAGGTGACAACTTACTAAAGATGGACTAAAATGTACTTTATAATAATGCCACTACCTCCATGGTACTTTAGTGATTTTTTGTCACACTATAGTGTAACAAGGAAAAAGATTTTTAGAATAGAATTGGATACTTCATTGCATATGGCTTCACAAGTAGTTATGGAACCTAATGGCATTATTCTATGGACTTCACAATTCATGAAGAAATTCACAAGAATGTTGCATATTTTTTTTAAACATATTTAGTAAATTCTCACATGAAATCGACTAAAGTTGCCAGCTTTTTGGGAACTCTGACGTTCGGAAACACCATGGGAGCGTCGCTAGCCGCGATATAGCGATAATCGCTTCGTAATCGATTCATAATCGCCTAAAATATAATCGCCATTTAGCACAGTCTTGCATGTTTACCAATGTTTTTTGGGCAATAACTTATTGGAACCCCTTTAATTGTATAGATTCGAGATCTTAATTCGATTTATCCAAGATACTGCTATATTTCTGGCCCTTGCTTTTCTTTTTCCTGCCAAAAAATGGCGATTATATCTACTAACTATACAAGTAATGATAGAATCATCACGAAGCGGCATCGCTACAGCGTAATAACGAGGGGACTCACGGCTGTACGTTGTAAATATTGCTGATCGGGACATTTGCGTTGCGGCCCTGACGAGCCTTCGCACCAACTTTAACTGTAAGAGAAAGGACACTGATTAAGTTGTTGAGAAATGTTTTTGACCTCAGATAAGTGTATTGACGTAAAAATCATCTTTGGACCTCTTTGGTGACTAAGAAACGGCCGCGTGGATAGGTCTAGGTGAACACATAAGAACCACTTCGTAAATGGGCATAAAGGCTGGGCAAATCCTTCATCTTACTCCTTCTAAACCTCTCTATCTAGGGCGATCTTTGACCAAGTTTGCCCTACGAATCTAATCAGACCGTTACACCACCTTAGCAGCGGTTTATCTCCCTCAGAAGTCCAGTGAGTAATACTCACCCATCTGTCTTATTCACATTAAAGTGGCCAGCCACTTCACCCACATCACCAGCCTTTTTAATGTTCCCACTGTTGGGACTCAAACCTCCTCTCTAGGAGAGGGAATGGGCTGTAATCCACCACGCGGGCCCAGTGCGTATTGGTGAATGTCACATGTCTTCGAACTTCACCCACAAAAATATATTGGGCACGCCACAATTATGGCGATAAGTCCCCTCTTTGAGGCGTGGCTGGAAAGACCTCACGGCGTCCTTACCTTCCGCATGACACAGGTCCTCACCGGAAATGGCAAGTTCGGGAGGTTCCTGTTCCGAATTAAAGCGGAAGTGACGCCCGGGTGTCGCCACTGTGCGGAACGCCCGGAGGACACGGTGGAGCACACAATCGCGGTGTGCCCTGCTTGGGCGGAGCATCGCCGTGCCCTCGTGGGGGTGATCGGCGGCGGAGACCTCTCGCGCCGGACCTTGGTCGAGGTCATGGTCCGGAGCGAGGAGGAGTGGCAGGCGGTCGCCGACTTCTGCGAAGCAGTAATGCTTGCTAAGGAGGAGGCCGACCGCATCAGGCAACGGCGCTCTCGCCGCCGCCGCCGGGATTCCGATCCCGATTTCCAGCCACCGTAGGCGCGGGCTTGCGGACAATGAGCAATGGGTAGCTCGCTGTCCGGCCGTCCGGTAACAGTCCGGACCAAGCCCAAGTCGTCGACGGCGCGCGCTGTTCCCGCGCGCCTCAAGGAGTTGTCAGCAACAGCAGGGGCCCAGCCGGGTCGAAGCCTACTGGGGCCAGGGTTATCCGAAAGGGCGCTCGAGCCCCGGTATGAAGGCTTGAAGGAACGGGATGGGTTTTTTAGTCAGTAAGAGTCTGACACTATCTCCCGCTCCGCCCAAGAGCGGGGGTTGTCATAAGATGATTTTTCCCATCGAAAAAAAAAAAAAAAAAAAAAAAAAAAAAAAAAAAAAAAAAAAAAAAAACCCACAAAAATATAGATATATCGTAAATTCACACATGACTAGTATATGACGTTACCTATTCGCTCTAGCGTCGGTTAGAGCAGCTCGTATTGCCGGAGGTGCATGCGCTGTATGATGTCGCGGCAGTCGTTGAACACGCGCTTGATGTTCTCGGTGTCGACGGCGCACGTGAAGTGCGGGTAGCAGTAGTGCTTGCCGTCGCCGCTTGCTGTACTTATGCGCTGAAACAAATTAAGAAATCAATTAGATTTGTTGTAAAAATATTCTTAGTTATTTTGTCTGCGTAAAAGAAACGCCCAGATGGCTGTTGCCGTCTCGGACGTAAGTGCTCAGCTAGACTAGCAGCGCGGTGCGCACAGTGGCGCGGGTGCGGGCTAGCGTGCGTTGTGCCTGTCCGTAGTCCCGCGTCGACCAGCCCGCGCCACTTCCCACGCTCACGTGCCCACTTTAGACACTTCAAACAAGTTCTTATGAGTTTTCTGCGCCGCGCTACGCATTTGCAGTCTGGCTGAACACTAAACGTGCTCTACGTTTTGTTAGCTTATCAATTTTGCTGTCTAATCGAGTTATCCTGTTACTGTAGAACCGCCGTGGCGTCGGGCGGCGTGCTGTAGCGTGTAGCCTGTGAGTGCAGCAGTGAGTACTCACAAGAAACTCGTCTCTGATGAAGTACTTGGCCCGGGCGACGTCTGGGTGGTCGCGGTTGTCGGGCGTGGCGTCGGGCGGCGTGCTGTAGCGTGTAGCCTGTGAGTGCAGCAGTGAGTACTCACAAGAAACTCGTCTCTGATGAAGTACTTGGCCCGGGCGACGTCTGGGTGGTCGCGGTTGTCGGGCGTGGCGTCGGGCGGCGTGCTGTAGCGCGCGAAATCCCCGAAATACTCTTCGAGCCGCGACTTGCCCGCCAGCACCTTCTCCGCCAGCAGGTCCTGCTTGTTCAGGAACAGGATCACGGATATCGTGCGCAGCCATCTGTCACCAACCAAATATTATACGTGAGTTACTTGGTGCTGAGAAGGATACAAAGTCGGTTAATGGAACTTCTTCAGGGAGTTTCGAATTTGGTATTATTACGAACGATAAAAAAATACCGGTTTACAAGTAGACGACTCTTACTATCCACAAAAAGCAACAGTTTTTCCACATGGCAATAACCAATCAAATGTATTGCAAATAAGGGACGTTAGAAAATATCGCTTATTACTCATCAACCGATCTTCCCGACCCAAAGGTCGGGAAGATCGGTTTTATACACCGGGCCACGAATACTCTACAAAAAGATGTTTCAAGCCCACTCTAGAACAATGCGGTCGCTTCGCAGGTCATGAAAGTCATTTTCAAGAATCTCGTAACATCATTCGCATTTCGACTTTATTGTATGAGGAAGGTACAAAATCCCTTCACTAAACTTTTGTGGAACTTTCAAGAGTTTGGTGCATACTTCGATTCTAGAATTCTCAGCAACGCGTTTTACTATTTGAAGCTACTCTTTGATTTCGGCACAGATATGTCTTATGAAAGTTTCACAGTGTAACAGTATTTTTATAAAATGGGCGTGTATTTTTTGCATTTAGCCACCGTCTCTTATTCATTCTATCACTTCCTGTCGCCAAATTTTTGGGCTACAATAGTTATATTTGTTTAATTTATATTTTGACAGGCTCCCGTTTGACCACTATATCTCACCTGGTGGTAAGCGAAGATGTGGTCTTTTACTGAGCACGCTTGCCTAGACCTTAGTTTGTGATCCTACAGTGGCGCCCGAATTCTTTGTCCTTTTGATGGATCACCATAATACAAGGTGTAAGGGACAGCCCTCCACAAACTTTAAGGGCTTGCTCAGTAGACGATACTGAACAACATTCCACGAAATTTTTTTTCAGGAAACGAAAAAATAATTCGGCCTCTCCATACAAACTGTCCAATCAAGTTTATAATTTTGTATGGTGTGGCGGATTTTTTTTTTAATTTCCTGAAAAAAAAAATTGTGGAATGTTGTTCAGTATCGTCTACTGGGCAAGCCCTTAAAGTTTGTGGAGGGCTGTCCCTTACACCTTGTATATTACATTTGAAGCCTGAACCAAGGTACAATAAAATAGTAGATTATGTGACTAGGGGATAAAGCAGTGTCTTTAAGTCGCGGGCGGCATGTTGAATTCCGAACAAAACGAAGGTTGCTGATTTTAATCCCGAACGTCAGTGAGGGTTTTTTATAATTAACTTCCGAGCATTGCGAGGGAGTTAATAAAGAAACCTGAGTGAAGTGAGAAGCCGCCCAAAACAAAGACAGCTTTATTTATCCTCTTGTTGCATACTCTACTTTTTACACTATCAGTAAGATAATTAAAAGACAATTTGGTCGATCAAATCATATATTACAGAAATATAAGTGTCATATTTACAAGTTCATCAAACAAACAAAATTCACTACTCCAAGATTCTATAGTTTCAATTTTCTATAACGCTCCCGTCAGTAAGCACGTTTTATTCTATTTTCTTTTTTTTTCTTAGTGGCCAGTTTACATTTCGAGTCAATACGTTCGATGCACGTTAATTTTAATTCACAATGTTGACGATTTTTGATGTTGCAAATTCAAATCTCATTATTCCCTAGGGATCGGCCATACTGCATTATTTCCCTAGGGATAGAATGACTTGCTTTCAGTGAAGTTTGTACGACGTATAAAACGACATTATCGACCATGTGGTGTAAAAAGAACATTTTTTTATTTTTTATTTCAATAGGTATCAGGAAATACAGACTCCGGCAGGAAATACCACTCCTTAGCTGTACGTAGGATGAAAGTGTTTCCAAAATGTTTCGTGCATATGGATAGTATGTTCACTATGTACGTGTGACGTCCCTCAGCTAGGTGGACCTATACAACGAGTTTTTTTTTCCGCATCAATCCCATAACTCTATGGTATGAATGAGACGATATCTCTGGCCTGTTGGTCTAGTGGTTAGTGACCCTGACTGCTATGCCGGAGGTCGTGGGTTCGATTCCCATCCAGTACAAATGTTTGTGTGATGAGCATGATCATTTGTTCTATGTCTGGGTGTAATTTATCAATAATATGTATGTATTTAAAAATATATATGTATGTTTATCAGTTGTCTGGTACCCATAATACAAGCTCTGCTTAGCTTGGGACTAGACGGCGCTGTGTGATAGTTGTAGAATATTATTATTATTATTATGAATCAATAATAATAATAATAATAATATTCATAGTAATGTCATTTATTTATTTGCAAACCACTTTATTTTTCATCGATGTCTGGCAACATCACAAAATTAAAGATAGCAGTGGTCTGGCGGAAGTGTCTTTATAAGTACGTGATACGACTTGACAGAGGAATTACGCCTAGTAGTGAACTACTATGACTGGCCTGTTGGTCAAGAGGTTAGTGGCCCTGACTGCTATGCCGGAGGTCGTGGGTTCGATTCCCACCCAGGACAAATGTTTGTGTGATGAGCACGATCATTTGTTCTGTGTCTGGGTGTAATTTATCTATAATATGTATGTATTTAGAAATATATAAGTATGTTTATCAGTTGTCTAGTACCCATAACACAAGCTCTGCTTAGCTTGGGACTAGACGGCGCTGTGTGATAGTTGTGGAATATTATATATATTATATATACTATAGCCGATATCACTGACCTGTTGTTCCATATGCTCTTGAAGAGGTCGAGCGACTCCCGCAGCCGGTTCTGCGTGGGATCCTCGCGCAGCACCATGTTGTACGAGGAGCAGGCGGTGACGAAGATGATGGCTGTGACGTCATTGAAGCACTGGATCCACTTGCGCCGCTCGTCACGTTGCCCACCCACGTCGAACATGCTAGAAGGAGGAAGGAAATATTTTTATTTGTAACTTTGCTGTCAATATTGTTTTAGGTATAATGCCATCCATTTTTACGCCATGTTGTGACGTCATAGAAAAACAAGAAATTTTAATATTTATTTACGAATCATGAACGAAAAACGTCTAATCAGAATTCAGTTCTTCAATTTTGCTAATCTTTGCGTCACTGTGTGAAGTGGTTGAGCTTTTTAAGGGAGCGTACAAGTATTATGTAACCCAATTTTTAGAGATTTTAGACCCTCCATGTAATGCACTGTAACGTTTTTCTGTACCGCTCCCTAAACGTTACGTAACATTATTTTAAGTGACCATTAAAGTCACAATTATGTTAACGAAAGGTTTGCCAACTTAGGAACAAAAATAAAAGTAACGTACAATACTATTGAGGGTTTCCCCGTAAACGAAAAGGGTTGCTGATTTGGACTATTCTAATTCCCTAGCTTTTATATTAAAATTTAAAAAAATGTCACGTAACGCGTTGTTTAAAAACTCTCCCGCCCTTGTAACGCACCGTAACGTTTTACAAGACCCCTTCTCCCCCAAATTGCGTTACGTAATACTTGAATGCTCTATAAGTAATTGTGACTGAAATAATATTTAATTAGATAATTAAGATTAAACAATAACATTTTTACTTTACCTGCATTTAACTAAAACTCAGTGTATTACTGAGTTTTGGTTAAAGCAAGCAAAAAAAAAAACAGTTACTAATACGCAAATAAGTTTTCTTTGCAAACCGTACTTTTCGAATAAAAATTGTCGAATCGAGGTTATTGACTTTCTTAATCTTAGAACGCATAGTGCGCGGAAATTATAATGATTTAACGTAAATAAAGGTTGAATATGGAATAACATACCTACCCTTAGTTCCGAATTACGTCAAAAGCGATTATATCGCGAATCCGACCGAATTTAATAGTCACAAAATATAAGGACTATTGAGTACTGTTTGTGACGTTGCGCGTTGGTCGGATTCGCGATATAATCGCTTTTGACGCAATTCGGAACGCGGGGATAACATAATGTTCTCTTTATAATGTTTTCGTTGCTGTTACTCAGGCCTTCTCTCTAGGAGAGGCAATGGGCCAATCCACCATACGGGTCCAGTGCGGTTTGGTGATATATTTGGCCTTACAATGGGTTTGCCTTGTAAGCACATATGAACTCAAATTACAAAGTTCTTCTGGGCAGGCAAATATTTCTAGCTGGTTTTCTCTTGAACCAAGAGGTTTATTGGCAAAAGTTACGATCAGTATTATTTTTAACCGACTTCAGAAACAAGGAGGTTCTATGTTCAGCTGAATGATTTTCCTTCTGGGCAGGCAAATATTTCTAGCTGGTTTTCTCTTGAACCAAGAGGTTTATTGGCAAAAGTTACGATCAGTATTATTTTTAACCGACTTCAAAAACAAGGAGGTTCTATGTTCAGCTGAATATATATTTTTTTTGTTTGTATGTTCACCGATTTCTCGGTCAATTGTGGACAGGCTTTGAAAATTATTTTTCTGATTGAAAGGTTATGCTTCTCAAGTTGGTCCGATAGAAATATTATGATCTGATCATGAACTTCGAAGATATGTAACGGAACTCCTCATAGGATTGACAGCAGAATTGACGTAACAAGTATAATTGCTTTGTTTATACAAGGTGTCGTTTTGAAGCTGCAAAATATTTCAGGAGGTAACTATGTTAGTGATTCTCGACCCGAATCAACAATAAAATGAGTATGTATTTTTTTTTTTTCTTATTTATGAAAATCGGTATGTGTGAACTACGTTTCTTAAAAAGCAGCCAGTCTGATACCTGCCTTATAACCGCGCTTTCTTTCACACACACAAACACGTAAAAATAAAGGGCGTTTTCACACACACTAACTCGCAACGATAGTTTCATAAATAATGTATCATCCAATCATCATCCCGCACGCCACACCCTAGCCACGCCCCCGCTGCCATCGATCAATCGAATTAGTTTAGTATAATTAAAAAATAAAATAACAAGTATTACTGATTATTGACCAGGTATCGTTTTTCCACATGATTATTTATGAGTTTTATTACAACCTCCTCAAATATTGTGCAGTTTTAAAACTGCACCTTGTAATTATGTGTAGTTTGTGTTGTAATGTGTTGTGTATGTAATCTGAGACTCACTGGAAGTTGACTTTGTCGACGACGAACTGCGTCTCGAAGATGCCGGAGGTGAGCACTCGGCAGCGCAGGATGTCTTGCTCGGTAGGTGTGTAGTTTGGCTGCTTTATTATGTGCACCTGGTCCAGGAAACTGTAACGGAAAATAAGTATTTAAATCTATATACACAAGGAGAAATTGATTGACTCATATATCAATGCTCTGCTGTACCTCCTGGGACTAGAAACATGAAATTGTACCCAAGGTATCTATTTATGACGTAGGCGAGGACAGCATTAAGAGAGGATTTTCCAAAATTGACCCCCAAGGGGGATGTAACGGGGTCCAAGTTTTTATGAAAAAACTTGCTTTCTGCCGCTGGCAGGAGCTACTGAGCGGAGCACGCACCGTTGAACGCTCCAGGTGCGTGAACGTATCCACTATGTGGAGCAGTTGCAGTAGCGCGGCGCATAAGAGGTTCGTAAACATACCGGATAGCCGGCTTCACACAAACTACAAATACTGTTCACAATACATACTACTTGGCACAGTCGATGAGTTGGTACTCGTTGCTGCGCTCGTACGTGCGCTGGACGCCCAGGTCCTTCCAGAGCGCTTCTGTGTGCTCGTAGAATTCCATGGGGTAGTCGAAGTCGGGCTGGGACGCTACGTCCTGGAATGTAAGCACAGAACAATGTCAATAGATCTAATAAAATATAATTTACTTGGACAGATTAATTATTCAACACTAATATAGGTTGGTGTGTTAATAATATCAGTTACGCAGACGACATGGTGTTGCTGAGTCCCTCGATCAGCGCTTTCAGGCGCCTTCTGCAGATATGTGAGGACTATGCGGTGGCTCAGGGACTTAGGTATATGCTAAAAAGAGTAAGTTACTCGTTTTAAAAGCATGTGGTTAGTTTTACGCCAACGTGTCTGAGGTAACACACCTCTAAAAAGAGTCACACAGTTCAAGTACCTGGGTCACGGGTCACTGATTACTTAAGTGATGACCTGGTTATTATTATTATTATTTCAGATGAACCTTTAAAATCAAAAGGGGATAACCAAACTTCCTTCAAGCCGTTGGATATCTGACCTCTATGGCCAGAGCAAGATTACGTATTGTACTGAAGTGGAATTCCCTGCCGGAGTCTGTTTCCTAATAACTATGACCTAGTGGTCTTTAAGTAAAGAGTGAATAGATTACTTCTAAGCAACCATCGTCGGCCATATCGTCGCTTACTATTCAGTTGAGATAGTGGTCAAAAGGGAGCATAACAATAAAAAAAAGTTCCTGTAGCTCTGCATGTAAATGGCATCTAAAGGAACACAGGTAGTTAGGTAGGTTAGTTAGTATAATCAGCCTTTTAATGTTTCCACTGCTGGGACTCAGGCCTCCTCTCTCTAGGAGAGGGAATGGGCCATAATCGACCACGCGGGCCCAGTGCGGGTTGGTGAATGTCACATGTCTCCGAATTTTTGGTTCTAGGACATGCCAGTTTCGTCACGATGTTTTCCTTCACAGTTTTGAGAGTAGCGGTGATGAAATAAACTTACACAAAGTAATGCGCCCAGCTGGGTTCGAACCCGCGACCTACAACTCGAAAGTCGGGGCCGTTACCATTCGGCCACCACTGCTTACCCGTTACTCGTTTAGTTAATAAAAGTCTGAAATACCCTCTCGCCTTCTCGCTCTACCGAGAACGGAAAAAGAGCATTTAGCACTCTCTCTATTAATACAGTCAATTTTTTTTTACAATTAATGTTTAGAAATGGTTTAAGATTTTCACTCGATCGTGGTTGAACTGTGAATTTAATGTTACCCAATGTGCCATCGCCTGCAGTTTCCGTTATAGAAATATGGAACAGGGAGTCATTGGGTTCAGAAAGGAATTGCATGTCTACCCTGACGTTGTCTTATGAAATGAAAATGTCGTTAAAACAACTTCATCTTCTTCTTCTTCCTGCCCTTATCCCATATAACTTGGGGTCGGCGCAACACGTTTTCTTCTTCCATTCTGTCCTGTCACCCGTCAAACTATCACTAACTCCGTTAAAACAACTCCATACCTGTATATAATCGACGCGCGCCTTATTCTCAGGCTTTTCAAGCGGTATGGGCGGCGTTAGGGTGCTCATAGCTCCCGTGATTGTCTGAAACATTATAAAAAAAACAATATCATAACACTAATATCATAATAGGTATCATGATTGGCCACTAAGAGTAAGTTGGGGGTCATTAGATTGTTTGAAAAAGAAGAGTAAAGTTTGTGGTTTATCTGGCCGCACCAGTGGTTTTTCTGTCACTTAGCATGTTACATCCGGCCGCATCGCTTCCACCGCGTGCAATCGCACTGTCGCACTCTATCTCGTTCTACTATATGACGGTTCTAAGTGACAGAAGGGGATAGAGGCATAGGATTGTGCTATTGAGTGCTCCCAGATGTACTTCGCTCATCGCTAATAGTTTTACAGCTGTATACAGCGTGTAAAGGACAGCCCTCCACAAACTTTAGGGCTTGCTCAGTAGACGTAACTGAACAACCTTCCACAAGTTTATTTTTCGGCCTCTACGTACAAACTGTCCAATCAAGTTTATAATTTAATATGTTGTGGTAAGACATCCCTTACTTATATAATTAATTTTGGAGTAATCTGGGTGGTGGTAAATTTATCATAGCGAAGATAATTTCTACATTCTATTACTGTTTTGGGCGAATTCTAAGAGAAACGAACTTTACCTCTTTATAATATGTACATATTAGTGTAGATTGTGGCGGGTGAGACTCGCGCACTTTTCCACACAAGTGCAGAAAACAGTACATTGCGTGCCAATTACTCCCAAAATTCGCTAAAGTATTTTATTCTCTTCTGAGGAACTCACAAGTATCGCGTCTCGAATGTTCTTCTTGATGTCCTCGATCTTCTCGCGGCGCTCCTTGTCCGAGAAGCCGTTGACGTGCAGGATGCGCATCTGTTTCACGATTGTAGACTTGCCCGACTCTCCCGCGCCCAGTAGGAGGAGCCGGTGCGTGGCGCGATATAGCTGGAATCGATAAGAGACGATTTTAGAATTTGTACATAAATAATCAGCCTTTTAATATTTGCTGCTGGGAGTCGGGACTCGGGAATCCTCTCTAGGTGAAGGAAAGGGCCGTGATCCACCGCGCGGCTCAGTGCGGATTGGTAGATGTCACGAGAATTCGAATTTTTTGGCTCTAGTACATGGCCGGTTTCATCACGATGTTTTCCTTCGCCATTCTGAATAATTACCCGTGACTTACAACACGTACAATTACCGGCACGGATCTTGAGCGCTCGGCGTCAGAGTGGGGATCGCTTTGCGCATTCCATACATTGGCGAACCAATCGTCGTTGTTAGATACATGCCGCAAGCGTAGGAACGAATCACGAGTGACGTTTATAACACGATGGCGCGGCGAGCCAATCGCTGACACTCCCCGCCCCCGCGTCTCACTTCACACCACTAAAGACCAGTTACCACTGGGCCATCACAGCCACTCTACTCTATTGGATATGCCCGTTGGGGCCGCGGGGAGTTTCTGGAAAGGAAACCTGCGGTACCAGAACACAAGGGCAACTGAAGGATAAGCTCGCCGTCCGACCGTCCGGACCGAGCTCAAGTCATCGACGACGCGCAGTGTTCCTCGCGCATCTCAAGGAGATATCAGCAAAACCGTAGAAGCCTAGCAGGGTTGAAGTCTACTAGGGAAATGGGTTCGCTTCTGAAAGGGGTGTACTGGAACGCAAGGTAAAGAAAAAACATAGAACGGGTTCCACTTCCAAAAATTAATGTCTTGAAGAAAGTACAGCCGTGTCGGCAGCACCTCATAAAGTATAGGATTTTTCAAAGTGCAGCTGTTAGCGCGATAAGAGAAAAAGTGAGCATTGTTTGAGACGTAGCTTCGTAATCAAACTGTAGTTCATTGGAGTACCCTAATCTGACTATAATAGAGTTGAGCGATATATATACCAAGGTAACCGACATAGCCTAAAGAATCGGCAAACTTAAGTGGCAGTTGGCAGGCCACATTGCTCGTAGAACAGATTGCCGTTAAGACCGTAAGTTTCAGGAGTGGCGACGGCGTATTGGAAGAGGCAGCGTTAGAAGGCCTCCAACGAGGTGGACCGGTGACCTGGTGAAGGTCGTGGGAATCCGATGGATACGAGACGGCAAGGCAGTGGACTCCTTTCGGTTGAAGTATGTACTTGAAATGATGATGATGACACGGTACAGTCTCACCATCATCATTTCAAGCGATACATCTTATTGGGTAATAGAATAGGTACGCCTTGGAAGAACCAATTGTCATATCCAGGTTACTATTTGGGGGACGGTTATGTCCAACAGTGGATGTCTTTTTACTGAATTGATGAGAATGAGGGTACATAGAGTTTCAATTTGAAGTTAGAACGACAAGGCTCACGATGCCGAAATGTTTCTTACGAACTAAAGCTCAGCAGTTGCACTTCAGGTCTTGTTGATTAACTACTAAAGATCATGTGCTGACCTGTTTATCCTTCTGCAGCTGCTTGGTGATGGCATCGCTGCGTCTTTTCTGTTTCTTGGCATCGTCTTCGCTGCTCTTGCCGCCTGGCGAGCCGAAGCATCCCATTGCCGACCACGCCGCCCACCTGGAGACAAACAAAACATACTGTTATTGTCATGTCTAAGGTGAAAACTTGGTGACACCGAGAACAATTAGGTCTCCCCTAGACCGTGTAATCCAACCACCCAATGACATACATCAGAACTGAACAGGGGCCTTACCGTGAGGTGTTAAAACGTCATTCGTGCGAGCGAGAAAGTGGGATGGAGCTTCACACCCTATATAGCACCATCCCTTTAACATGAAGTTTCTATATAATTGCGCTAGCTTCTAACGTTTTATAAGTGCCCGTATAAAAAAAAAAACTCAAGAATTACTCTTTTTGATTATTTTTTTTACACTTATTTGCTTTACTATACCATTTATTTCAGGTAAAAACCCATATTAGAGAGGACACACGTCCGTATCAAAAAGATATTTGCACAAAATACAAAATTCAATCAGTTAAAACACTACAAACAAATTAAAATTAAAATATGCATTGAAAAAATAAAATGAAATTACAATCCAACTATTCAATTAATAATAATTCCAAAATTTAATAAATTTAAATTAAATAAATTCAATTCAATCAATTAAGATCCAATAAATTTAAATCACATAAAATTTCACATAGACATATGTGAAATAAAACATATTATTATGTTGTATTGATTTGTCTTTAGTCTATAGCTAATCATAGGGTATAACTCCGTCAGTAGCCCATGTGCAGCAGGAAATGTTAAAATTCATGTACAAAACTCATACAATTATTCTTCCCAATACTTACACTGAAACCGTACCGAGTGACTGAAAGGCTAGATTTTATCGAGACTGAATCGTATCGACATTGGCACTATACTCAGATTAAGTTCTTTCAAACACATTTTGATTTGGATACGCTGAATGTAGGAGGTGCAATTGACTAACAGACGGGCTATCATATCATATTAATGTTATTCTTGCGGTTTGCCAAAGAGCTATGGAACGCAGCATTCTGGGTGTAAAAAGAACACACCGAGTTCGCAATAACACGCTGATGGAGCGCAGCGAACGGGCGTAATACACGTGGGCAAAAAGGCTGCCAGGCTCAAATGGGATTGGGCGGGTCACGTCAGCCGCATGAGCAGTGACCGCTGGACAAGTGTCGCCACGCAGCGGGTTCCTGCAAAGGGAAAGCGCCATCCAGGTCGCCCTAGAAAGAGGTGTCGAGATGATTTGGACGCGTATCACAGAGCTGGTTCAAGACGGCGCGAGAGAAGAATGTCTGGAAGGACTTGGGAGACGCCTTTGCCAAGCAATGGGACAGTAATGGCTAGGAAAAAAAATTAATGCGATAGCTGGCTGCACGATTGATCGAAAGACCGTTACTGTAGCCCTGGAACGTAAAGAGCAACTGAAGGAATACGGCTCAGTAATAGTCGGACGTAGCTACAGAACGGTTAGGCAAGGTAGTGCCCCGGGGGCCTCAAAACCTAACTAGCAAAACCAACAGGTCTGCCAACAGGTCAACTGCCTCTTCTTGCGACACCAGTTTTGTCTCTTTGACGGACACCCTTGGTGATGTATTACGCCAAAAATTTGATTCTAACCCAGGCCGGTTATTTAACGTATGCCACATTAATGCTCAAAGTGTCCCCAGTCATCATAGTGAACTGTACGATGCATTTTCTTGTAACAACATTCACGCTGTCCTGATTTCCGAGACCTGGCTCAAACCTGAACTCCTATCTACAACCTACTCTCTCCCTGGATTCGTTCTTCTTCGGAATGATCGGATTGGCAGGAGAGGGGGTGGTGTAGCTATTTACATTCGCGGCGATATCCCCTTTAAAATCCTAGCAACTTCTTCTTCGACTGATGCTGCCGAGTTTCTTTTTCTTGAGGTTTGTGTGAAGGGAGCTAAAGCCGTTTTAGGTGTTGTCTATTGTCCCCCTATTCTTGATTTTTTCACTGAATTCGAATCGGTACTAGAATCTTTGGGTTCAGAGTATGCACATCATATCATCATGGGAGATTTTAACACCAACCTCCTTGCTCACGATTCCCCTCGGTCCCGTAAACTCCTCCATCTTGTCCAGTCAGCCAGTCTATATGTATTACCTCTCCAACCCACGCACCATAACAGAAATGGTAATGATACTTGGCTTGACTTGATCCTTACCTCTAACCCTTCCTTAGTGTCCTCGCATGGTCAACTTGATGCCCCTGGGTTTTCCCATCATGATCTCATTTATCTGTCCTACGTCCTTAAACCTCCTAAACCCAAACCCATGTTCCAGTACAGGCGTGCCTTTACACGTATGAATATTGAGCAACTTCAGAACGATGCATTGGGTATTGACTGGTCATCCTTACAGGAAGCTACTACGGTTGACGATAAAGTCAGCGTTTTTAACAATATTGTGACCAAGCTATATGACAAGCACGCTCCTGTTAGGAGAGTTAAGTTGAAGCGTCCACCTGCACCCTGGATGAACCGAGAAATTGAGATGGCTATGCGACGGAGGGACCGCGCGTTTCGGAAATTTAAGAAGAATCGCTCGGAGGACAATTGGGCCTTCTTTAAGTCTGCCAGGAATCAGTGTAGCCAGATGATACGCAACGCAAAACGCCGACACATTCTAAATAATATCACTTCCTCTTCTTCTGCCGATATTTGCAAATTCCTCAGAACTCTAGGTATCGGTAAACCCGCACATTCGGACCTTCCTAACACAATTGGCTTAGACGAGCTGAACTTGTATTTCTCCACTGTTCCTATGCTTGACAATCTAACCAAAAGTCAAACTATTGGTTATCTTACTGGTCTGACGCGTCCCAACATCACCCCCTTTGTTTTCACCCCAGTCAACTCGGAAGAGATCAAAAAGATTATCCTCTCCATTAAATCCAAAGCAGTGGGTTGCGATAACATTAGTCGTCACATGATCGTGTCTGCTTTGGATCAACTTCTCCCTGCTATATCCCACATAGTTAATTTTTCTCTATCCTCATGTATATTTCCTTCCCTATGGCGTAAAGCCTATGTTCGGCCACTACCCAAGGTTCCTAACCCCTCCCTTTCCGGGCACTTTCGTCCAATTTCCATCCTACCATTCCTGTCCAAAGTGCTCGAGGCCTGTGTTCATAAACAGTTCTCCAATTTCATTTACCAGAACTCTCTCATCAGCCCATTCCAATCTGGATTCAGGCCCGGGCACAGTACTGTCACAGCTCTCCTAAAAGTGACTGACGATATAAGGCGGGGAATGGAGGACACCAAAGTTACAACTTTGGTGTTAATTGACTTCTCCAATGCCTTTAATACCGTCAGTCACGAAGTCCTCTTGTCTATCCTTTCTTGTCTTATGGTCTCTCACGAGGTACTGGAATGGTTTTCTTCTTATCTTCAGGGGCGCCAGCAGTCAGTTCTGCTGGAGACTCTGCTTCAGGTTGGTGCGACCTTGTAGCTGGCGTCCCTCAAGGCGGTATTTTATCCCCTCTTTTGTTTTCTGTTTTTATAAACTTTATAACTGCTAAGCTTCAGTGTGCGTATCATCTCTATGCTGATGATTTGCAATTGTACTGTCGGTCAAGTGTGGACAACATATCGGATGCGATCGACGAGCTAAACCGGGATTTACGAGAAATTAAAACCTGGTCTGATAGATTCGGTGTGGCGGTTAATCCTACAAAGTGTCAGGCTATTATAGTTGGGAGCCCCCATAGTCTAAGAAAGCTAGATGGACTAACTGTACCCCCCGTAATCTTCAACAATACGGTGATCCCGTTTGGCTCTGAGGTCAAGGATCTTGGTCTGTATGTTGATGCTTGTCTGGATTGGCGGAAGCAGATTGCAAAGGTCAGTCAAAAAGTCACTGGAACGTTACGGTCTCTCTATCGTCTGAAGAATCTTCTCCCAGCTCACATAAAGGCAATGCTTGTACAATCCCTAATCTTTCCCATAATCGACTATGCTGATGTGTGCTACTATGACCTGAATGCAGATCTTCTCAATAAACTTGACCGGCTTCTGAATAACTGCATTCGATTTGTCTTCAACCTCCGCAAGTACGATCATGTATCCGAGCATCGTTTGCTTTTAAAATGGTTACCCATTCGTCAGCGCAGAGCGCTAAGGGCCTTGACTACTCTGTTCTCTTTTCTGGATAATCCTTCTTCCCCTTCTTATCTGATTTCAGAACTTCAATTTCTTTGCTCTGGGCACAATAGAAATCTTCGGTCTGCTAATAATCGTCTTCTACGATGTCCCTCACACCGTTCTGGGCTTATCCACTCTTCCTTTTTCGTCCAGGCGATATCTCTTTGGAATGCGCTCCCTCTGAATATCAGGATGGCAACAAGCCGGTTTTCTTTTAAGGTGAAGGCACGTGAGCATATTCGCAAAATGTTGGTAGAATCATCACCGAGCTAATTGGTTGGATTTGTTTTTTCACAACAGCATTGTTTTTGTTATATGTATGTATCTAAGTATGTATTTACTATTGTATATATTTGTTTCTCTTCTGTTTTGTCTATTTATTAAGTTGCACCTGCCATGTTTTGTTTCTGCACCACCCTAAGGTCGACTGGCAGATAATGCCTAAGGCATTAAGTCCGCCTTTGTACAGTTTTTGTGCATAAAGCTTTAAATAAAATAATAAAATAAAACCTCTTACTGAACTACCGAAAAATTGTCCTACCATCGAAATCTAAATAAAAATAGGTTGAAACCATAGAAATATAGTCGATATACCACTTTAACCTTTCGACTACTGTAATTAGAGACACAATAGAAAGACAATGAGAGAGCGAGCGGACGTTCGCTTGGGGTTTAATGAATTAATCATGGCAACTCGATTTAGCTTGCAAGTCTGACATTCTCTTCCACTCCACGCTGACATTCTCTTCCACTCCACGCAGAGCAGGACAAGTTATTTGTTATTTGTAAAAAAGGGCTTCAGTATTATTTAGCCCTTGGGCCATTGGTCACTTAGCTACGCCACTGAATCTGATACTTCCTCTAGCTACACTCAGAGCGAGAGGCATTATTTGATGACTTCCCACAAAAATAAAATGCAAAATTTTTAGGTACGCATGTTCGCTACTCCTAGGATAAAACTTAACAGTAACATAGCTTATATATCAGTATAACACATAGGCTATAATTTACAATCGGGATATTTACTAATTTACCGCGGGCCGCTGTCAAAAGCTAGTATATAATAGTCTATCTATTATATACTAGCTATACTACTATTATATACTAGTCTATCTATTATATAATAGTATATCGTATTCCGTTCCGTGACCGAACGGAATACGACTAGATGCCGAAACCGAATTCAAATGTTTCGGCAAAAACCGAAACCGAAATTGACAAAAAAAAAAGTATTATTAACGTATTAGTTAATTAATCTACACTAATATTATAAACTGGTAAAGTTTGTCTTTTATTTTTCTCTGGGAGTACTGGCCCGATTGCTGAAATTTTTTTTCACTGATAGAAAGCTGCGGACAAAAGCTAGTAAATGATAAAAATGTTTCTGGTTTTGTTTGTTCGTTGTTTTTTTATTGATATAAATTGTTATTCAACATCGACTTCGGAAATTAATGTCATTAGAGTTTTTATCAACTACATTTTAATATAGTTTAGCTTAATTATGTAGTTTTTTCTTTCATATAATCATATAAATCGAAGCTTACATAAAAAATAATAATATTTAATATAATAATATAATATTCCACAACCATCACACAACGCCGTCTAGTGCCAAGCTAAGCAGAGCTTGTGGCATGAGTACTAGACAACTGTTAAACTACTTAATTCTAAATAAATACACATTGTAGACAAATTACACCCAGACACAGAACAAAAGATCAAGCCCATCACACAAACATTTGTCCTGGGTAGGAATCGAACCCACGAACTCCGGCATAGCAGTCAGGGTCACTAACCACTAGACCAATAGGCTTGTCAAAATTATAACACATACGATCGAATCAACCAGTTTTTAGCTATCTAACACAATCGTCAGCTCAAAAACGCTATTTTCGATCTAGCCGAATATTCGGCCACTTTTCAGCCGAAACCGTTTTTTTTGGCCGAAACCGAATCTTCGGTCGTTCTCTAAAATATTAGTAGGAAAACTCGTCCTACTTGACGAGTTTTAAAATAAGTTTCGCTTGTATACCCTCGTCTCCGTCAGTCAAATCTGTGTGACAGTCCAAAGCTTGATGTTGCCTTTTTTATTGCGTGACGAGCCTGCTCTTGACTACGATCTCGTCTGATGGAGAGAGATGAATAAGGTTTACGATGGAACAAGCGAGCCTAGTAGATGGCTGTCCATTCTTGCTTTATTGACTTACATGTTTTAAGCTATTGCATAGCTTTTATCGCGGGCTGGTGGAACCGAATCCAGAAATTCCGTAACGAAAATAACCTAACCCTCACTCATTTGTTTCCTTATCGGTCACAGCGCTCAAAAAGTGTAACTTCAATTAATATCAAAGGAAAAAAAACAAAGGAAAAAAATTCTGCATAAATAAAATAAATAAATAATTATAATTGCATAAGTTGATAAAAAATGCTATGCAATAGCTTTACCGCGGCAGTCCCCGAGTGCAACACGTCTTTTTTTTTTAAATTGACATAAACTAGTACTTGACTGCGATCCCACCTGATGGTAAGGTGGTAGAAGCAGTAATGCAATCGTAATACCAGTCAGAATGTTATATTAATACCAGCTGATTCGGCAAACGCTCTGACATATTGTGTTGTTCTGACTGGCCAGTTGGTCTGGTGTTTGGTGGCCCTGACTGCTATGCCGGAGGTTGTGGGTTCGATTCCCACCTAGAACAAATGTTTGTGTGATGTGCACGATCTTTTGTTCTGTATCTGGGTGTAATTTGTCTACAATGTGTATTTATTTAGAAATAAGTATGTTTAACAGTTGTCTAGTAGGTACTCATGCCACAAGCTCTGCTTAGCTTGGCACTAGACAGCGTTGTGTGATAATTGTGTAATATTATTATTATTATTATATAAATTTATCACAGCAAGAAATTGGGGCTTGGGGGTAAAAAAAGCCTACGACTTATTCTTAGAGCTATAATTATACACAAAAAAATCCATAAAAATCAGTCAAGCTGTTTCGGAGGAGTTCGATAACGAAATACTGTGACACAAGATTTACGTCAGGATCTATAAGACCTGTGGGACTCAACAGCTGGTGAATTGTGTGGAGGTGGAGGCCCTAAAAAACGCTGCTATAAAACTGGCAACCTACTGGGCCCAAAAACTTTTTGGGAAAAGAACATCATTGATTCGAGAAGAAGGTGAAGTTTTTTCCACAGCACTCACAAATTTTAAAGTTCTTCAAAACTCTTTTCGTATTTTTATTATAATTTGGGTCGAGAAGTGGGTCAGTGGCGTTCATTACGTCCTAAATTACAGTCTTATGGGATATACCAACCCGCACTGGGCCCGCGTGGTGGATTACGACCCATTCCCTCTCCTACTTCTTAGAGAGGTGTTGAGAAATTTGGCTGTATATCCCATCATCATCAGCCATTTTTTTATGTTCCCACTGTTGGGACTCAAGCCAGAGGAGGCTTGAGTCCCAACAGTGGGAAAAGGGTTTAAGAACTAATAACATTCGAGCTAGCTTCTAGAACTTAGTTCTCCACAGTATCATTTATAAGCAGCACCTAAAGTATCGCTAAGCTAAATGAGGTACTAAATAATTTCGCCGCGTATCGACGTAGCGTCTAAAATATTAGTCGGGTTCCTATTTAGGAACAGTCCGACTAGCTAATTGTGGACTCTAGTGCTACGGACAGTATTAGAGCCTGGAAATAGACGGATGCTAATGGTTTTTGAGTTTTTAAATTGTAACTGGAGAGAAACGAAAACGCATTTTTAAGGCCTGGGAAAAAAAGAAATTCTTATAGTATCACTTTGCTATCCGCTTGTTATGTACTTTTATCTCACATACCTACCCGAGGAATTAATCACGTACCTGAATTAATATCAAATACTCAGCGAATTTTTCAACTCAAATTAATAGCGAAAAAATATAACTGTTAAGTTTTTTTTTATGTATAATTGATAGGCTCGCGTTTGACCACAATCTCACCTGATGGTAAGCGATGATGTGGCCGACGATGGAACACGCTTGCCTAGAAGCAATCTACTCACTCTTGACTTAAATACCCCTATGTTATAGCTATCAGGTTATAATCAACGTAGTCTAAAGATAAGGTCGTTTAAAGCGAATATTCTGACGCTCGCCAACAAAACCTATGACCTTCCCGCCGACCGAGAAATAAAGAAAATTGACAGGAAGCAAAGCCATGTAGTACGAGTAAAGGAAAAATTCCGATAACCGTTAATTTACAGTTACATCACAAAATAATTTCTACAAATAGATTTGGTAAAAATTTCGAGATCCAATTCCGGAATTGAACGTTTCAAAATGGTAACGGTACGGTAGGTACCTACCCTCGGTGCGCGAGATCGACTTGCACTTGAGTGGCTTACTCTTTTAAAATGGCTGCTTAAATAATCTCAAATAGATATTAATTAAAGAATAAATCTGTAGATGTTTTAGAAATCAACGTAGTTAACTTTTATACATTTCATGTGTGTAACTTGATATATTACTTACCTAGGCTTTTTTTTATTAGTATAAACTAGTGCTTGACTGTGCGATCCCACCTGATGGTAAGCAGTGATGCAATCGTTGATGGTGATAAAGTTTATTAAGAGCCTATTAACTCTTGCCTTAAAGACACCTAAATTATAATCAGACGGAAAGATCGCAGCAGGCAAATTGTTTCATCGCAATCGGTTGACTATATAGAAAGATATACTACATTCATTGACTGTTAGAGGGTACTAAGTTTGCGGAGTCAGCTAGTCTCAAATAATTATGAACACTGGATACATCATCATCATCTTTAGGCCCTTATCCCGTGTTATTTGTGGTCGGCGCAACACGTTTTTTTCTTCCATTCTATCTTGTCACCCGTCATGCTATCATTAACTTCCTTTTCTTACATATCATCATGCTATCACTAACTTCCTTTTCTTACATATCACTCTTCACACACCACTGGATGCATAAAGGTACTGAAATACAGTTGCCATCACGGATCTTGAGAGTTCGGCGTCAGATTGGGGATCGCTTTGCGCATTCCATACATTGACGAGCCAATCGTCTTCGTTGTTAGATACATGCAGCAACGCAGGGAACGAATTAGGAGTGACGTCTATGACGCGGTGGCGCGGCGAGCCAATCACTGACACTCCCCGCCCCCAAGTCTCACTTTGCACCACTAAAGAGACCGAATATTTGACTTCTGCGCAACCGCTCAAGATCCGTGACGGCAACTCTACACCATGATATTTGACCAAACAAAATACCTATATAATTTACTAAAGAGGTTCTCATCAACATATTACATTTCCGTAAATAGAGTGAAGGTTGAAATAAACCTTTTCTCAAAAGCCTTTAACAACAGTCAACAGTTATAAACTTATTCTAATGCCAGATACAGGAGAAGTTGTACAAACTCCTAGTTACCTTCAACAGGTCGCGAGGCTGTTTCCCAACGCTACGAAGCCTCGTTTATATGGGGCGAGTAACTCGACTAGAATGATTTTTTTTTAAATAATAATAATATTCCACTACTATCACACAACGCCATCTAGTCTAAGCTAAGCAGAGGTTGTGGTATGAGTACCAGACAACTAAACATACTTATATATTTCTAAGTACATACATACTATAGATAAATTACACCCAGACACAGAACAAATGATCATGCTCATCACACAAAGATTTGTCCTGGGTGGGAATCGAACCCACGACCTCCGGCATAGCAGTCAGAGTCACTAACCACTAGACCAACAGGCCAGTCAAAATTTTTTGTATTTTTTGACGTGACAACGTCTTATAAATTGGTTTGCCGGGTGACACTTCAAGAAACTGCGTTACGCTCCGCTCACGTTATGCGCTCACAATGAGAGCGAGTGAGAGGCACGCGTCCCTTCCACTCGGGCATGGTTAGCCCGCCTAAGAGCGAGAGAGACAGACATAAAAAGTCGTTGTCACGTAAAACTTTCGCCCGTATACCGACTTTACAGGCAACCAATTTTTTTTAAATTGATATAAACTAGTGCTTGACTGCGATTCCACCTGATGGTGAGCTGTGATGCAATCTCTGATGGTGAGGCGCACTATTTTATGAGCCTATTCACTCTTGCCTTGAAGACACTCAAATTATAATCGGTCGGGAAGACTTGTTACCATAGAAAAGAGATAAAAATATATCAATAGCCATCCGTCGTTTGGTTTTGTGTCGGTTGACAGCAATAGCTATGGATCATAGGTGCATCATTACACGGTAAGTTTTGCTGTTAGTTTTACCACAGTCAATATTTTGATTGACGAAAAAACCTACCATCTAATGCGATGATTGACGTTTTTTAGTACTGATTGACGAAAACCATCATTCATGATGATTGATGGAATTGATTGACGTTTGCATGAGCGTGTAATGGTCGCCATGTAGCTTTGATGTTCGTCTTTCGTCATCTTTATAAAATACTAGTTTTTGCCCGCGCGGCTTCACTTCCGCTCTTTCCTGCTCCACCCTACTCTACCCTACTATACCCTTCCCTACCTTAATCTACCCTACTCTCCCTTATTCTACCTTATTCTACACTACCCTTCACTACCCTACTCTACTCTGCCCTACACTATTTTCATTTTCATTTTTTTTTCCATATGAACCTTCTCCTCACAGTAACGAACACAACAAAAAAAGAATTAGCGAAAGCGGTCCAGCTGTCCACTCGTGATGGCGTGCCCAAGGAAATAGGGATTAATTTTTATATTTATTATTATAAATTATAAAACAAAGTCGCTTTCGCTTTTTTTTTTTAAAACCAAAACTTCTGCTACACCACGCATCGGATTTAGATGTGTGTTTCTCTAACAGAGCTTGTCACTAGTTTTACTTACTGAACGTATCAAAAATTTTAAACTCATAGGTTATTTTTTTATTGTTCATAGGTTCGCGCTTGGCCGCTATCTCACCTGATGGAAAGCGACGATGCGGTCGACGATAGAACGCGCTTACCTAGAAGAAACCTATTCACTCTCAACTTACAAGATTCCCGGGTTGTAGCTATCAGGAAACACCGTTTCCTTTAAAATTTACGAAATCCAGGTAAATAAAACACTGATTATCCAGTTGTCAAGTCACGTTGACAGTCCAGTAGACTAGTTACTCTCCTTACGTAAACGAGGCCTAAAGGTTCTCGATTGCGTCCACGAAGCGTAAACCGTAGCGTGGGCGACCCTCCCCAGATGAGTTGTTTCTTTTTTTTGCAAATAAATATTTTTATGTTGCCATGGTTAAATGTTCAGGTCAAGTTCGTCAATATTTTATCAAGTTTTAGACGCACGATTGTAGTTTTTAATAGGGCTAACTGGATAGAAACGAATCTTCTTTTTGGTTTCAGGGTACGTACCTTGAAACGCAAAGGGTAACTGAAGGAATACCAGTGGATGTTACTCAGCAAAAGTCTGATATTCCGTCCCGCTCCGATAAAAGGGGTACTACGACATGACGTTTCAGAAGTACCACGAAATTCATCATTTCGTTGCCATCTCAATTTACTCGTGGCCGTAACTAGTTTTTCAGTTTTCATAAATTTTTCACTTTCAGCCCCATATTTAAGTAGGTATTTATTTACATTCAATGCTTGTGGTACTAAAAATATGTTAAACACATCAGTTTTAACAATAAAGTGCTTTAGCTCCTTTTAAACAGATTTCAGGAGTCCGATTGTTATGCATAGTACACTAACTGTTCCCGACAGGTGCCTTCGTGGTTACTGCTCCGATGGTCGTAGTGTGTCGTATAACCTAGTCATGGATCTGGCTATAGAAAGATTTTTTTTCAATCCAACACCAGTTGTTGGAACTACCAAGTGCCAGAGATTAATGTGTTTAAACAAACAAAAAAACATTTTCGCTTTATTATATTAGTTTAGTATAAATACGAGTATTAATATTAACCCAAAAACAACACAAAACAAATAAAAACATCACAATTGAAACCTTGTAGAACGAATGTTATCTATCTTCCCCCACCACTCAGTTATAAACACTTTGGGTGCCAAAACCCATGTAAGCCACCCAACAACACAAGGCAAGTAATTTTTTTTTTAATAGGTTCGATTTTGACCACTATTTCACCTGATGGTAAGCGATGATGTGGTCGACGATGGAGCACGCTTGCCTAGAAGTAACCTATTCACTCTTGACTTAAAGACTCCGAAAGTTCTAGCTATCAAGAAACACAGACTCCGGCAGGGAATTCCGTGCATTTTTTTTATTTGCTAAAGTAAAATATTTAAATATTATTTTCAATATAAACGAAGTTATAGAGCTTCAGCTGCAAGATGATAAATTCGACAGGGTCTTTTGACGTCTAAGCCAACCACACCGCCTTAGAAAATGGCGTCTTGGCGAGAGAGATAGACATAAATGTTTAAAATTGTTATATAATATCTCGTTTGGTTTCCTACAAATTTTGATATTGTTTTCACAATTAGTATTCTATTTTTGTATATTTAACGATAAAATGAAAGAAAGAAAAACGTTCGTTTAAATGGTTAGACCGCAAAAAAAAACGACACATTACCTATTGCAAATTCCCCATGATTCGTTAGTTGAGTCATGGAGCCTTACCATGACGTGTTAAATTGTCAGTCGTGCGAGCGAGAGAGAGGAATAGAGCTATACACCCTCTATAGCTTAACTAGCCTTTAACAGTTCACTTTAGGTCGTCAAACGGATAGAGTTCGCGGTAGGGCCTCTGGGCATGAACGAACATAAGTCAAACTAGCAACATACAACAACATTATTTGTATATTCTTGCCACCAAAAATGTTAAGATTAATAAAGCCAAAACACTACAACATTTAACGTACAAGAAAAGCCCGTATTTTCCTATTTTCCCGTCGTGTTACCGTTTATAAACGTAACACAATTTAGGTATAGACTTCTAATTTATAGTAGGAGCCTAAATGCTAAAAATAACTTCTGTATAGCCATGTCAAGGTTACAGGAAAACTATTTGTGTTTGCGTTAAGGCTAACAGTCTTATTGGGGTTACACTGCTCAGTATTTTAAAGGGCTATTAGGAGAGAATCCAGAACAAAAAACTGGCATAGAAAATGTGGCTATCACTTTTACTGGACCTTTCAGGAGGCACTGGCGTGAAGTTATTGGTTGGTAATCAAACTACCGACTCATAGGAACATAGCGTAATCAGCCTTTTAATGTTTCCACTGCTGGGACTCATGCCACCTCTCTAGAAGAGGGAATGGGCCGTAATCCACCACGCGGACCTAGTGCGCATCGGTGGGTTTGCTCACGATGTTTTCCTTCAACTGAGCTGTCGACTCATCTGATGGTAAATGGCCATTTCGCAGTGGCCTAAGGCCTAAGGTTATGGCTCTTTTTTCACGTGTAAAATCATCAAATGAATTCTACCGCTCTGGGTGAATCGAGAGGACATATCAGACTTTACTGATTAAAACCCAAAGTGTTCCTTCAGTTTCCATTTGCGAAGGCTACGATAAGTCTTTCGAACAATCCGCAGCCCTGGCAGGTATATCGGCTCTCACTGACCCCATCAATCTTCAAGATTGATCTCGAACTGAAAATATTGAACCACGCGCCGTTAACCCATGCTAGGTCGTTACTGGACGGCGAGCTTCCCAGTACTAGCCGTCCGCAAGGCTACGGTGGACGTGAACTGCCCTGTGACTCCCGAAAGGACGTGGGTCGATGAGATGCCATACCAGAAACAGAGCTAAAATGTTTCATGTGCCTGTAACAATACCGGTACCCTTCACACCCATACCCATCAGCCTGTAATAATCCCAGTACCTTTCACACCCATGCCCTCAATACGGAACCTCTGCTTATGTGTATAATACAGATTGCTGTGTTATTATAAGCAGTTTTTTTAATGTAATAATTCAAATGGTCTTACCCCTGGTTTCTGGAAGTCTGATCGATTCCCTGATCACTAATTCTGCTGAAATAACGAAAGACAAGGTGAGATTTTTTTGACAATTAATTAGAATGGTAAATAGATTGCAAAAACCGAGGGTAAGTTTATTGGCGTTAAAACAGGGCCTCAAATCTGCTATTACAATAGTGTCAGAATGGTCTATGATTGATTTCATAATTGTTGATTTTGACAAGTTTGGTAATCTACTGATATAATGGCGTCATTATGACTTTCCAATGGTCACGTATGCGGTAATCTGCTAAAATTTTGACAGTTCCTTATTTGCCATTAGAACGTCATTAATTCATTATGCAGTCATCGATTTTAATAAGCTCGAGATTTTCATTCTACCATAACTCTATTACGACCATTGGCTGATCAATGATCGATCATTGATTAGCAGAAAACCAATTTTTAGCAAAATGACAAAGGGATCGTGTTGGAATGACGTATTTTTAAAAATAGCAGACTTGGGCCCTAGGTCTCTTGTTCATTTCTAAAATTAACAGTGTTATAACAGTGCATCAAGTTTTAGACAAGGTATCTCTGAACCTCTTGGTATTACCCCTATTTTTTAAAGTGGAAACTCATCAAATAACTTCTCCCATTGTGATGGAGCTACAAGGCATGTCAGACTTTTACAGATTAAACCCAACTGTGTTCCTTTAGTTGTCCTTTGCTTTCCAGGGTCACGGTAGGTCTTCAGATCATTCCCGAAGCCCCTAGAGAGTGCCCAGTTCTCATGCACTCTTATAGCTGGCTTGACTTAACAAATAGATGATGATAATGATGGTGGATGTAAAGTTTCAAGTTTGTTTTTAACTATATTTTCAGGACAACTACGCTCAAATTGATACCTGCTTTTTGGAGGACCTAAAAAACGTCACTGACGCTGCTATAAACATGGCAACCTAATGATAGGTCTAAAAACTTTGAGGGAAAAGAAAACCATCGATTCGAGAAGAAGAAGAAAGAACATGCTATGTGCTCAAACTGCAAACCTGATCATCTTATGGGCCTAATGACGTATAATCGTTTTCTGTGCGAAGAACGTTCAGAATTCTGGATCGGATGAACTGATCTCGTTCTTCGCGTTCTTCGTTTTCATTTTTAGTTAAATATTTCAAGTATTAATGGATCTACATTCCCTGTAAACGATTAAGTAATACACTATAGTATAGAGACACAATGTCTCGGACGATGCACAAAAGTGTACCATGGGTCCAGTAGATTCAAGGGTCCATGCAAACATGTAGCGGCAAGACCAGACATATTGGTATCTGCGATGGTCTTTTCAGGAAAGAACCACACAGATTTGAGTGTACCTGTCCAGTCAGTGCAAACATTTGTCAGTTTTTATTTATTTAAACTTCATGTACAGTAGTGGTACATAGGCGGACTTAATGCAACAGGGCATTCTCTACCAGTCAATCTTTGGGTTAAAAAAGTATTACAGTATTCGTGTAGCTCAACTTAGGACTATGTTACTATAAGCTAATATGTTATGTTGCTGGGTTGAGTGGAATCCATAACTTCTAGCGTAGCATAATCAGCCTTCCCATTGCTGAAACTCAGGCAATATCCCACCCATACGTACAAAGCGTTTTGGGAACACATTAATTATGCGTACAGCTAAGGATTGAAATTCCCTGCCGGAGTCTGTGTTTCCTGATAACTACAACCTAGGGGTATTTAAGTCGAGAGTGAATGGGATGCTTCTAGGTAAGCGTGCTCCATCGTCGGCTACATCATCGCTTTCCATCAGGAGAGTCAGTAGTCAAACGCGAGTCTATCCATAATAAAAATAAAAAAAAGCTCTACCCAGTTACTATCAACAAAATACCGCAAAAACACGCAGTTTAAACACAGATTAATTTAAAAAAATCAACAATAAATTCGCCACAGCCTAACAGCCAGGCAGTCATGGAAAAATCGTTCGTAATATTCGGCCTTACATGTCCATGTATACGTCCATCGTTCAGATCATTGAAGCGGCCAATTGTCCGTCAGTAATGCAGCAAATATGCTAATAGCTCATTATGTGCCCGAAGCCTTTTGTCGCGATGTGTGCGACCATGTTAAACGATTTTGGTAACCGATTTGATCTCTTAATATTAGGACGAGTTATGTGAAGTGGATGTTTTGCTGTTATGTGGGGTGACGTCATTGGTCTGGACGGTTATGGAGTCTTGAAGGAAGAGTATTAGTAGAGAGGAAGCTTTTTTTGTTTGGGTAGTGTTCCCACTGCTGAGACACAGGCATAACGTGAAGTGTTACTAACATAATCCTAAGTCTTATTTACTAACAACAAGTTGTATTTACTCTATATATATGTTAGTTTGTAAGGTATATATCTATGGGCCAAGATGCCTGATAATAAATGAATTATTATTATTATTATTATAACCTCTGGTGAGAGGGAGTGGACTGTAATCGGAAACGCGAGACTAGCGCAGACTGTTCATCATCATCATTTCAGCCGATATATGTCCACTGTTTGACACTGGCCACCCCCAATTGTCGCCACAATGAACGATCCTGTGCGTCTCGCATCCATCGGTTTCCCGCAACCTTCACCAGGTCGTTAGTCCACTGACTGACTAAGTCTGTTGATGTCACATTTTTGTTTACACGGAAATACCTCTCTGGTATTGGTCCTGTGTTTCGTCTACTGAACAAGCCCTTAAAGTTTGTGGAGGGCTGTCCCTTACACCTTGTATACTACGCACTATATTACGCGTGCTGAACACTCACTTCAGTCGATTCAACTGACATGTAGTCGTACACTTTGAACATTACACTATGTTGGACGAAACGCGTATATGCTGCGAAATTAATGGCGATTAAAGAAATTTTGGTCGCGAAAAAATTATCCTCTAAAAGCTATCTTTGCGCTATATGTTTTAATAGTTCTGTTAAACGACTTAACGCCATTGTAGCGCTGCAGCGAACTTTTGTTTTAAGTTTTCATAATTTTAACAAATAGTTTCCATGAAAAGGCTTGTCTGTCACTAGAATAATAATAAATCTGTGATTAAAAAAAATCTTTGTCTGTCTGTCTGTTTATTCAGGCATCACGCAAAAACTACCGGTTCGATTACGATGAAATTTGGTATAATTGTTCTTTAATATCCTGTGCACCACACTGGGTACTTTTTATCCCGAAAAAGTATATACAATAAAAACAAACTTAAATTTGTGGTTCGATCCCTAGATCACAATTACTGTACCAACCGCAAATAATAAGTTTGTCGTAGGTTACGTCACCCGCAATGGAGTTCACTAAGGAGAGTTCACTAACCCCCCCAAAGAAAAGGGAACCTCGAATTTAACGCGATCGAAGCCGCGGGCAAAAGCTAGTCACTAGAATATAAGTCGAGGCTCCTGTGCAAATCATTACTAATATAAAACTACATAATGAATGCACATTTTAACAAGTCCACTCTTGGCTCTCCAGTTCTAATTAAAAGACAGCGTGAACCACGCCCCCCCTTAATTAAGTTTCCAATCCTGGCTATCACCGTACTAATTGCAACAAGGCTCAAATTTGGTAGCATTTGCAAACCAAATACAAGGTGAGTGCGCTCGATTAATTTTATGTAGGGCACGCCATTATGTGCTTTAAAAGGATATCCTCTCGTGGTAAAAAAAAAAATAAAACTTTTGATTTGAGTATTGCATTAATGTCAGATTAAATTACGATGTTGAATACGCTCATTACAAATTGCAATAGCTCTTTTTGGAAATGGGACTTGACAAATCTTTTTACCTATAAATAAAAAAATCAGTGTCTGTTCGTTAGACTCGTCAAAAGTCGAAAGACGTGGTCGCTCCCAATGGGCCTCATCAGAAGGCTTAAAATCACCCAAAGGGCAATGGAAAGGGCTATGCTCGGGGTTTCCTTGCGTGATCGAATCAGAAATGAAGATATCCGCAGGAGAACCAAGGTTGCCGATATAGCACGAAGAAAGGCAGGGCACATTGCTCGCAAAACAGATGGCCGTTGGGGCCGAAAGGTTCTGGAGTGGCGACCGCATACCGAAAGATGCAGCGTCGGAAGGCCTCCTCCAAGATGGGCCGATGGTAGAAGGTTGTGGGAATCCGATGGATGCGGGACGCACGAGATCGTTCATTGTGGCGACACTTGGGGGAGGCATATTTCTAACAGTGGACATCTATCGGCTGAAATGATGATGATGATGAGACTCGTCAAAATAAAACGATAAGATCAATTAATTTTTTTCTTATTTTGTTCGCTCTAGATGGTTTAAAAGAAAAAAAAATAGGAGAAACCCACAAAAACAGTTAAAATTGAAAATGTCTAAATTGGTCATTGTTTTGTAAAGGTGGGAAGTTCCAATTTAACGGGGGCTAAGCCGAGGATGGCAGTAAGTTAACCTTTCGAATAGCCTAATTACAGGCACAATAGAAAGACAATGAGAGAGCGAACGCCGGTGTTCGCTGGGGGTTCAATGAATAATTATTTTTGGTTCAGGTAAACACAGGCTACTACTTGCTCAACGTCTGTATAGCAACATAGCCTAAAGAAAAGTCAAAATTAAGTGGCAGTGGGCTGGACACATTGCTCGTAGAACAGATGGTCTATTGAGCCGAAAGGTTGGTTGGTGGCGATTGCGTACCTGGTAATACAACGTTGGAATGCCTCCCACAATGTGGATCGAATGATTTGGTGAGGGTCACGGGAGTACGTTGATTACGAGACACAGAAACAGGTTTATATTTGTCGGTACCGACTGCTTGGATCGAGTCATATGGGTTTAAGGCCCAAGCAACCGAAAAGTGCCATAAAACAGTGACTTTCTGAAGCCTACTCCTCGGTAACGGCCAGGTTAATAGGTTTGAAAAAAATATATGTTTATTATAGATTCATGAAAACATTATCAACACTTGATTTTTTCGTGCTATTAATACTTTTTCAATTCGCAACTTTTCCCTACTCCTTCGAAACGGCTTGGATCTCTAGAAACATTTTTACACATAAAAATGGGTGGTTAAATATTCTTCAAAGTGAACATTGCATATGTAAATCAATCAATATTTCGCAAAGAAAATGGATTTGAAGGTCAGCGGGGCTCAAGGCCTGGGCGCAGCTGGCCGCAATTAAATGGCCAGATGGTTCAAGGGACTATAAGCCTTAATCATTGGCCAGTGTAGTGTTTTACACATACAGATTTACCTGTTTCATTATGTGGTGTTACCGGTACGTATCTGTACCGATATATCGGGACAGAAAAATCTGTACCTTTGTTTGCTAACACAATACGATATGGAAAAACCAGTTGCTATTTCCAGGTTACTATAGATCTACTAACTTTAAACAAGCAATTAAGCCCCTATTATCAGAACTCCAATCTAAAACGGACGCCCAGACACCGGAAATTCGTCTGCCAAAATCTCAAAGACAGCTTTAAAGAAAAGATGTCAAGGTAATCGTTCATCTCTAAATATCCTTTTGTCATGTTTGAACGGCTGTATTATCCTGTCCAGAAATAGCACCGCCATTGATACGCGATCAGTACGCGTGGGCGTTTGGAAGCGCCATTGTTTATTGTTTTACTTCGAGGTGTTGCAATGCTCTTGACCTTCTCCATTGATTTTATCTTCGTTTGAGAAGCGTTTGAAGATGGTGGATTTTTTGGGGTTTAGAAACGAAATGATTGTTGTACAATAGGGGTGTGTTTAATATCGCTATTGCTCCGCACACGTAACCCATTGTTAATTTTAGACAAGTTTTATTGTAATGCGTGAACGCGGGTGCGTTTTTAGGGTTCCGTAGCCAAATGGCAAAAAACGGAACCCTTATAGATTCGTCATGTCTGTCTGTCTGTCTGTCTGTCTGTCTGTCTGTCTGTCTGTCCGTCCGTCCGTATGTCACAGCCACTTTTTTCCGAAATTATAAGAGCTATACTGTTGAAACTTTGTAAGTAGATGTATTCTGTGAACCGCATTAAGATTTTCACACAAAAATAGAAAAAAAGCAATAAATTTTGGGGGTCCCCATACATAGAACTGAAACTCAAAATTTTTTTTTTCATCAAACCCATGCGTGTGGGGTATCTATGGATAGGTCTTCAAAAATGATACTGAGGTTTCTTATATCATTTTCTTCTAAACTGAATAGTTTGCGCGAGAGACACTTCCAAAGTGGTAAAATGTGTGTCCCCCCCCCTCTAACTTCTAAGATAAGAGAATGATAAAACTAAAAAAATTATATGATGTACATTACTATAAAAACTACCAACGAAAATTGGTTTGAACGAAATCCAGTAAGTAGTTTTTTTTTAATGCGTCATAAACCGAAAAAAATACACTATTATTAAAACATCGATCAAAGTTACAACACATTACAAGAAAAATACAGAGATATTATGTAATAGAGAGAAATATTATAATAAATAATAATATTATTATTAAATAATATAATATTTATATATTGTATTTTTTTTTATTTTTATTTATTTTTTTTATAATATTATTTATTGTGTATGTGTTAATAGAGAGATATTATGTTACTTGCTGCTACGGAACCCTTCATGGGCGAGTCCGACTCGCACTTGGCCGGTTTTTTATTCATTTTGATGTTTTCTGCATGCGGAATTGCTCCGCATGCGGGGCTGGGGGGCTGCTGCCCGTTATCACGCCTCGCATCCCGCGTGCGTATAACGGGCGTCATACGTCAATTTTTTTTTTTTGTTTTATGAAAATGCCTCCGTGTACTTTTATGCGTTGTACAAATCATACAAAAACAAATCACATTTCACTCGTGCATGTAGTTGTGCAAAGAATCCAGGTTTTCTGATTGCAATGTTAGAGCGTAACGTATCCTTCCATAAAATATATCTATGCTAGAACTACATGAGATGCACATGTGTAACACGCCAGATTTGTACGTAGAACGACGTCGCGTGAATCAAGTGTAGTTCTACAAGTCTAGTTTCCATATAAAATGTATGGATACCGACGCGCCCAGATCGGCGTGTGTGGCACACGTGTGAGCAGTGTAGTTCTAGATCTTTAAAGTTCTTCGATCGAGGTCCTAGGAAACTATTTACAAACGTTTGTTTTACTTGGTTTATTTATCTGTAGCTTTGTGTGAATTCTTGTTTAGTCTCGTGATAGGCAAAGGCCTGAGGGTGCGTTTATTTTCGACCACGAATTTCTTCGGGACTCGAAAGTTTTCGTCAACATCGAAACGAGGCCGAGGGTACGTTTTGATGGAGACGTTAACTTTCAAGTCTCGTCAGAGTTTTCAATTTGTTGGAAAAGGGACTTTTCAAATGGACAACAGAGGTAAGTAGGTACCTACCTACTGTTTTTATAAGAAAACTTGTAGGTATACCTAGATTAATCTAGTGTATCTAGAGTGAATAGGCTCTTAACCCTTCGAGCGCCAGGGGTTCATTGACCCGGAAAATTGCACTGTTTACGTAAATCACCAAAAAAAAAACAAAAAATTTCGGATTTTTCTAACAAATACCAATAATATAACATGTATAGAAGAATATGTAAAGAAACCAAAATATTCGACCAAATAACTTTCGTAAAAACTTGGGGAAAACTCGAAAATTAAGTATTTTTCAAGGACATCTAAGTTGTACAGACGTATGTACAATCGGCGCTCGAGGGGCCTCACCAAACTCGTGTGCCTCACCATCAAGGATTGCATCACTGCTTACCATCAGGTCGGATCGCAGTCAAGCACTGGTTTATGTCAATAAAAAAATCTGTTATAGTAAAGAGGTTCGTTACATCGTTTGTTTGTTTTATTGTAAACTGTGCATCACAATGACAAAGTTTATCCACGTGTACCAAAATGTACCTACTATTTTAGTTACGAATACATCCGTATCTTCAGAACCACGGCAATCTAAAGGCGTCAACTCAAAAATTACATAAAAGTAAACTTAACATAACAAATGTATGGTAACTGATTTAAATTCCTTGTTGCTGGCGGCTGACAATGGTGGCTGTGACGAAACGCTCCAAAAGATATGAGAGCAGCATTCTTTATTCGGGAAAGTGGTTCTGAGCTGAGTTCGTTCATGTTTAAAGTTTTTTTTTTTTCGTTATTTGGGATAAGATTGTTGAAATATGGCGATGGGGGAAGAGAATGAAGAATGTGAAGATATGACTTTTATTTCCCACTTTTTTATTATAGGTACTTCTGGATACAATATTGACTGGTTTGACGTGGAAATATTGTAAAAACAAGATTTTTTAAAAAAAAGAGTAACCATGGTGTTTTTTGCCGGTTCTTCTCCTTAAGAAACGACCAATTGGAAAGGATATGGCGATGAGATGGGGTAAGAAAAAGAAGAATGTGACGATATGACTTTTATTTACTTACCGTTTTTTTATTATTATTTTTATTGTGCTTCTGGGTAAAATATTGACGGTCCATGTTTATTAATATTGTTGTGGAAATATTGTCAAAACAATTTTTTTTTTTTTAAAGAATAACCATGGAGTTTCTTTCCGGTTCTTCTTTATAGGAAACGATCAATTGGAACCGTGCATTACCTTCTCCCGTGTCTTATGTGCCTGTTCAGGCAGGGATATAATCAAAGGTAGAAAAGGCCTAGATGAAATAATAAAAAATAAAGGACTAAAAAATTTTTTTTTTTAATCCTTATGTTACTTTGGTAACTAAAATATTGCTAACGCCATAACTTTGCACCGATGCTACAAATCTTTAAATTTCAGCTTTCAGCCTTTCTTTAATGTAATATGCATGTTTCATACACTGAAACCTTCCTTGAGAAACACTCTGTCTATTGGCGAAAACTCATTTTGCCGTTGTTTAGTTATAAAAACAATAAACCTTAGAAGGCAGTAAGTACTCCTTGACACGGCTCGTATTGCGAGGAGGTTCCTGTCTCTGGAGCCCTAACCACCGGTAGCTTGGACCCTGCTCCCAATATCGGTGGACTACTATTTTTAGTTTTTATTTTCATAATAAATTTTTAAGAAATATTTAAAAATATCAGGAATATGTATAGAAAATAAATAAAGGAAAAAATAATAACATTTATTTCCGAATTACTTCCATAAAATGAGAAGTTTGATTACGGCCAATGAAGAAATGTGGCAAGACTTATAATTTTTTTTAAATAAAACTCATCTAATTCAAACTGACTAGTTTGTTTGAACTCGCTAATCTCAGAAACTACTAGTTCGAATTAAAAAAATATTTTAGTGTTGTATAGCTCATTTATCGAGAACATCTAAACGCTATACAACATCACGATACGTCCAATATGAGCGGAGCAGTAACCAAAGTCGCGAAACTTCGCGAAGCGTCGCAATGTGGTCGCTTACAAAGGGCCTCATCAGAAGGCTTACAGCCATCCAAAAGGCAATAGAAAGGGCTATGCTCGGAGTTTCTTTGCCTAATCGCGTCAGAAATGAAGATATCCGCAGGAGAACCCAGGTCGCCGATATAGTCCTAAGAATCGTGGCAGTGGGCAGAGCACATTGCTCGTAGAACGGATGGTCGATGAGGCCGAAAGGTTCTGGAGTGACGACCGCGCACCAGAAAACGCAGCGTTAGAATGCCTGATGGATCGATGACCTGAAAGTAACGGGATTGCGGTGGATACGAGACGCATAGGACCGTTCGTTGTTACGATGCTTGGGGGAGGTCTAAGTCTAGCAGCGGACGTCCTTCGGCTGAAATGATGATGAGCAACCAAAGACGCGGGCGAAACCGCGAGGCACAGCTAGTAATACAATATCTGCTGCGATTATATCTGTATGGTCACATTGACGGTAATCACTGGCTTCAGGTACCGATTATAAGAGGTTAACCCCCTTATCAATGAAGATTAGCACAAAATATTGCACTAAAGTGGACTTATTGCTGGCGTCTTGTCATTCGACGGTCACGTGGTGCGAAGACAAAGCAAAGTAAGCGATGTTATCTAAGCGAGAGATTCTTTGCAAGCTACAGTGTTCCCTCTGCTGGGACTAAGGGAAGCATATTGAGTTTAAGAAAAAATCACAAAGTACAGGATCTTGAACACTTGCGCAGAAGTCAAATATTCGGTCTCTTTAGTGGTGCGAAGTGCGACGCGGGGGCGGGGAGTGCCAGTGATTCGCTGGCCGCGCCATCGCGTCATAGACGTCACTCCTCATTCGTTCACTGCGTTGCAGCATGTATCTAATAAAGAAGACGATTGGCTCGCCAATGTATGGAATGCGCAAAGCGATCCCCACTCTGACGCCGAGCGCTCAAGATCCGTGATGACAATTGTAAGAAGCCAAGAAATAAGCAAAAAGACTAAACTCACAAATGCGGTCCAACAAGCGCTAAAACTAAAGTGGAACTAGGTCCGCCATGTGGCGATATACACCGATAAACGTTGGACTCTCATCATTATCATCATCAGCCTTTTCAATGTTCCCACTGCTGGGACTCAGGCCTCCTCTCTAGTAGAGGAAATGGGCCGTAATCCACCACGCGGGCCCAGCGCAGATTGGTGAATGTCATATGTCTTCGAAATTTTGGTTCTAGGACATGCCGGTTTCCTCACGATGTTTTCCTTCACCGTTTTGAGAGCAGTGGTGATGAAATAAATTACACAAAGTAATGCGTCTGGCTGAGTTTGAACCCTACAAATCGTAAGTCGGAGCCGTTACCACTCGGCCACCACTGCTCTCAATCTCGTTGACTCTAAAGTGTACCAATTGGACAGGACCACAAGGAAAGACGAACGAAGGCAGACCACATAAACGATGGGTGGGTGATATAATATCGGTGGCGAAGAAAAACAGGCTTATAACAGCCTGTTTTTCCCCGCCACAGAGAGAAATGGAAGAAATTGGAGGAGGCCTATAACTTACTAGGGGTTTCTATGAAAATAACTAGTGGAAAATAATTATTACTTATAAGCTACAACTAACATTAGCAATAAGTAGGAGTATTTACTAACACTAAACTAAGAAAGAATATTATGTAATTGTTAAGTTTTATAGGAAATAGTTGCTCTTGGTTATCCAGGACCGCGCCAACTTTTTCGAACAATCCCTTAGTCACGTCTTCTAAAATAAAAAAGGCAAATCGTTACCTTTTTTATTTTAGAACCTTATTTTATAATGGAACTGTCGGCCATTTTAGGACCGAAATAGGACGAAATTACTATGTATATTAAGGCTTTTACAGTTTTCAAAGATTCTAACAAATGCTTAGGAAAAAGCCCGAGCCCCATACAAATAGCTTTTCTGACTTAAGGTGAATGTCCCAAGGTATACTGGAAAATTCCTTAGGTATTTTATTTGCAGTTTAGTATCGGATAGTAAGGTAATCGAGGTTGGAGTCCTGGCAGTAGGGGCGCGAGTTCCCTCACGCGTTCGGCCGCCTCCTTCGCTAGCATTACTGCTTCGAAGAAGGTGACCGCCTGCCATTCCTCCTCGCTCTTGACTATAGCCTGTAACAGGGACAAGGAGGTGCTCCGCCCAAGCAGAACACACTTCCACTATATGCTCCAACGTGTCCTCCGGGCGGGCCACACAATAGTGACCCCTGGGCGTTTCTTCCGCACGAGGCAGATGCAGAAACCTTATCTTATCATGTCCGGTGAGGACCTGCGACATGAGGAAGATGAGGGCGCCCTGACGACTTACAAATCACTCCTCAAAGAGGAGGCTTACCGTCACGATTATGGCGTGCCCAGCGGGCTGCCCTGGATCATTCACCTTAAAGGCTCAACCAGATACTATAAAAAATAGGAAATAGGTCCTTGAATATGATCACAACAACCAAAAATAGAAGAGCCAACATCTATTTTTAAGGGTTGACATTTCACACATGGACTTCTTAACTCGTATTGATTTTGAAGGAGATAATAAAAAGGTGCCGGAATAAATATTAAATGGAAGGACGAATATGGCAACCCCTGTTCGTCCCAGGGGTGTCACTAAAAGCGATTGAGAGTCAGTCCAGACGAAGCGATTAATAAGTGAAATGGTGCGAGCAAAATGCTGGTATGTTTTGTCAACACTGTTTTACGAAATCATATATGATGTATTTGAATGGGCTAGTACGCAATTTAGTCTGGATGAGTATAATTCAATTTTATTTTTGTTTTTTAATCATTAAACAACATTACGAATGGCAATGACGTTACCTGTCATGTCCCTTTTTTGTTCATGGTTTTGGCTTGGATACTAAGTCCTTTAAGCCATGTTATGTTATGGTTTTGGCTTGGATACTAAGTCCTACAACCGGGAATCTTAAGTCAAGAGTTAATAGGTTACTTCTAGGTAAGCGCGCTTCATCGTCGATATTATCGTCGCTTTCCATCAGGTGAGATAGCGGTCAAGCGTGAACCTATCAACAATAAAAAAAAAATGCCAGAAATAGCACCAAGCAAAGTTAGTTTCTTTAATCATCCGAAAAATAAGTAAATAAAATACTTGACTGCGTAAACAAACTGACAAAGCCGTCATTAACAACAGCAACTTTCGCATCAATAATAAAGCAAAAAAAAAAAAAAACTTTATAAGTACGATCTATTAATAGACAGATTCACAGTTTTTTCGTGTGATCGGTTCACTGACTCAGTATTGAGTTTGTGAAATAAAAACTTAATGTTTTTTTAGTGTACAATCAGGCATTTGACATGCCTTTGATCACTTTAATAACTTTTGACCCTGCGATGCAACTGCTGTTCTTTTAAATTATTTGTTTAGGTATTGATTTCCTTGGGGCCTTACCATGACTTGTTAAAATGTTAAGTGTGCGATCAAGAAATAGGGATGCATCTATACCAGCCATACTCAAAATGTGCTCCGCGGAACCCTAGGGCTCCGTAAAACCTTCTTCAGGGCTCCGTGTGAATACAAATTATAATTTGGAAGAAAGTCTATAGACCTTACCATGACGTGTTAAGTTGTAAGACGTGCGAGCGAGACAGAGGGATATACGCCCTATATACCGCCATCACTTTAATAGTTCAGTTTGGATCGTCAAATGGATCGCCCTATTAGGTCGTGGTAGGATCTCAGTATTTAATTTTTTGTTTAATTGCTAAAAAATAAAAAGGGGTGTCATACTTCGAATTAGATTTTACTGTAACTCATTCAAAGTAAACCTTGTCCGTAAACTTTTTTTTTATTTAAGGGCTCCGTCAAATATTTTGCGTTCCAATAGGGTTCCGTTGGAAAAAAAGTTTGAGAACCGCTGATCTATACTATAGGTACACTCTATAAAAGATGTCATTGTCATCTACGCACCAATGAATACCATGGATCCAGTACTTGATGCTGGACCTCTGTCCATGACGCGTCACCACGCATGTCCTGTGCCGCGGCTCCACACTGTCACTGTAATAGGCGATTATCACACTGTCACGCATCACGCAGCGTAGCGCGTGAATAGGGTACGCGCGTGGGTACGGGGCGTCACGCAAGTTATCGCACACTGATTCTCGTAATGCCGTGCGTGATTTTGTATGAAATGAGTCAGAGCCTGCGTGAATTTACAAAACGCACATACGCGCGTGAGTACGTAAAAAAGCTAGCACGATGATATACAGATCTGCACTCCCCGCAAGTACGCGCGTAGGTGCGTTGACATGCAACATGCAGCGTGATGCGTGGCAGTGGGATAATCGCCTTAAAGATGGGTCGAGGAAGCCATTTGGCCAAATTCACTGGCCTGGGTAAGTTACAACACCAAAATGAGCCATTACATAAAAGCATCTTGAAGAAGCTTACAGGGTTTTCGGTGATGACGCAAGTGTGATTTCCTCACAAGTTACACTTTCGTTTAATTCATCAAGGTTATAAACAGGATAAGCAGAAATTAATGTTATCGAATCGCTGTTTGAAATAATATGATTGAAGCAGACAGTACGATATCAATGTAAGAGTAGTATATATTCGTTATATGAGTTAAAATAAGACTTTATTTAAAAAAAAAAAAACAAGGTTTTAATGAAAATATTTTTTTCATAGCAAGCGTTTATAGCTCGGTATACCTATATAATTAATGCTCGTCAAGACGAATCATACGAGCCCAAACTCGATGAGGTTGTGTCGTTTAACTACCAAGTTCCTATAGCCACCTTCCAGTTGCAACATCAGATCAGCTCCATATCATAATGATTTTGCATTGCCATCTGATTTACATATGCATGCAAGATTTCAGCTCAATCGATAACCGGGAAGTGGGTCTTTAATTTGCAAGATTTGAAGACAGACAAACAACGGGACAGGTGAAATTAAATAAAAGCTTGTAAAAACCGACCAAGTGCGTATCAGACTCGTGCATGAAGGGGTGTACCGTCCGTAGCCAAAAACGGAAAAAAAAGACGTGTGGCACTCGGGGACTGTCGCGGTAAAGCTATAGCATAGCATTTTTATCAACTTATGCAATTATAATTATTTATTTACTAGCTTTTGCCCGCGACTTCGTTCGCATGGAATAGTGACTTCCGGAAATTTCAGTACTGAATTGATTCCGACTCTTGACCAATAGATGGCGCTGTATGTCCGGAATAAATTTTATTTTTTATTTTATTTTATTTTTTTTGCAATAAAAACTATCCTATGTCCTTTCTCAAGTTCCACACTATGTCTGTACCAAATTTCACACAAATCGGTTCAGTAGTTTAGGCGTGAAGCAAAGACAGACAGACAGACAGACAGAGTTACTTTCGCATTTATAATATTAGTTTGGATTTTATTTATGCAGTATTATTTTACCTTTGTTTTTTTTTTTCTTTGATATTAATTGAAGTTACACTTTCACACATTGAATTGAATTTTGATTGATCGTTCACTCATTTGTTTTCTTATCGGTCACCCCGCTCAAAAAACAAATGTGTAGTAGGGGGTATTAGGTTATTTTCGTTACGGAATTTCTGGATTCGGTCTCCATGCTCAAGGCCCGCGATAGACGCTATGCATGCAATAGCTTTTAAATTTTCTTTGTTGCATAGGAGCCCCGGCACTAAAATATTTAATTTATTCTGTTTATTATTATTTGTTGTTAAAGTGGCAATAGAAATACATCGTCTGTGAAAATTCCAACTGTTTAGATATCACGGTTCATGAGATACAGCCTGGTGACAAGCAGACAGACAGACAGAGTCTTGGCTAAGACTCCGCTTGTTTGTCCGGCTTTACCCTTTGAGTTCGAAACTCTAAAAAAGGAAGTTGACTTCTTAGCTGTTATTAACCAGAGATAGAAATAGGGAGAGCATATTTATCTAAAGTTTGAGGAAGTAAGTAACATACATTTAATTTTTTTTTTTAATTGTGAAAAAATCTTTGTTTATTTGTTGTTTGTTAAATTTGTCTCTGAAAGTACCTACTGCGGCGATTATGAAGATTCTTATACCGATAAAAAGATACTTTATCGCTGACTGATATATATACTATTTTTGTCCCGAAAAAGTTTACTGTTTCCATGAGAATGGTCACGGCACCGAAGGAGTAGAAAAAATTTAGTCGATCATTTTTTTTTTTTATCTTTCTTTAATTTATAACTCGTACTACAGGTTATTTATAGTTTAAAAGAAATTAAAAACGCTTACAACATTGAAATAATCAGAATCAACTAACTACAATCCAAGCCTTTTTTTTGGTTTGAAAATCATCCATTGACGTCCCCCGGTCTTGGGCGGACCGGGAGATAGTGTCAGACTTGACGCCTGCTACTTCTCGCTCCGGAGCAAGGCTTGTATGAAAGCCCAGCGCGAGAGATCGCTGCCGCCGATCGCCCCCACGAGGACACGGCGTTACTCTGCCCAAGGGGGGAACACACAATCCAAGCCTTTTTTTTATGGTGGGAAAAAATCATGCATTGACATCCCCCGCCCTTGGGCGGAGCGGGAGATGGTGTCAGACTCTTATTGACTAAAAGACCCACCCCGTTCCTTCTAGCCTTCATACCGGGGCTCGAGCGCCCTTTCGGATAACCCTGGCCCCAGTAGGCTTCAACCCAGCTGGGTCCCTGCTGTTGCTGACAACTCCTTGAGGCGCGCGGGAACAGTGCGCGCCGTCGACGACTTGGGCTTGGTCCGAACAGTTACCGGACGGCCGGACAGTGAGCTACCCATTGCTCACTGTCCGCAAGCCCGCGCCTACGTTGGCCGGAAAATACAATCCAAGCCTGGAGATGGCCTTCCCCGTATCACCTCACCTTTTCCAGAACCGAGAATAAATTACGAAACAATTGAATACGAAAATGTTCCAAATTATACAATAAAACAAGGTTATGAACAGCTATGTTTACATTAGATTTGTATTTCCTTTTCCCACTCAATTTTATATGAGAGAATGTTTCATGAATGAAAACCAGTAATACCAACATTATAATTCGAACATCGTAACAAATAAAGTGAGTCATCCTGTGGGTCGTTTATGAAATTGGGAGTATGTGAAGGTTGATTACATGGAATTGATAAGTACTATTTTGATCGTCATTTGATTTTTGTGGAAGCGTTTTAAATTAAATACATTAGCTACTTTGTCTATACCCTGGCAGTTAACTAGCGACCAATCAAAAGATAGAGTCTGTCTAATAAGTTAAACGACTTGGATAATTATTAGGATTTAATGAAATCTGATGTAGTCAACACGGGTTCAATAATCAAGGTTGATTAAGAGATAGAGATCATTGTTTACTAACAGAAGAACCTTATGAAAAGTATCGAATATAAGTATGTTTTAAATGATTAAATATTATACAAAATTCCCAAGTCGGTTGACTTATTAGACAGACTATTATCTATGGGTAGGAATTTACATTAGATTTTAATTGAGTCAGAAAAAAATGACAAGACAAAGATTGAAGCGCCATGAGAGTTATCAACGCCACAATTCTAACGAACAGGCTTATTACCCACTAATTACTGGGCAAAATTAACCCATCTATATATAGCATTGTTGGACGTCCTCTCATGGTTGCCATTATAGTTTTTTTTCTAGTTAATCGGTTTAATTCAATAGGATAATACTATAATGCTACTGATTACATCGGCGCGAGCAGGCGAGCTCTTTGATTAGATTAATATAGCTAAGAGGTCCCATGGCAGCGGAGATTTGTTTCAATGGGATTTAAGACTTTCTATGGAGGGAGATGGTTAAGCTGTGTCTATGGGAAGATGGTGCAGGTTAGGGTTGTAGTAGGCAGTCATTTTAAGTGTTTAAGATACTATTTAGGTGTGATTGATCTCTAACGAATCCGATGGATGCGTGACCCACAGGACCAACTACCAACAAATAAGGTCACAAGTTGGACACCACCGACACTAAGTACCTACAACACAGATCACGGCAGGTCATAGCGGGCCTTAGGAGTCAGCACTTAGCTGGGGGCAGCAGCTAAACAACCCCTCAGTCACCGGGAGTTCCCGAGACCATGTATTTGTGCGGGTAACCAGGTAACATAACAAGCTTACACTTTTTTGATTTTTCATGATACAGTTATGAAATATGTTTTTAGCTCCATTCCTTTAACAGTTCAGTTTAGGTCGTAAAATGGTTTGCGTTAAGAGCTCGTGGTCGTGAGGGACCTTAAGTCCCTAAAAAAAATCTTCAATAAATAATTATTAGTGTTTACAATAAGTGCGGCTTTAAATTTTATTAGAACAGACATGGTCATCATTTCAGCCGATAGACGTCCACTGTTGGACAAAGGCATAAAATTTATTATTAGCTCTATCTAAGTTGAACAAGGATAATCTGATTTTATTTCGTTTTTAGCACTTGTTTTCTTGCCTATATAATTATTAAGGGTGAGTTGCACCATTTAACTATAACAAAGCCGTTAACAGTTGTCAAATCGTCGAATTTACCAATAGGCGGCCGTTTCACGGCTGGTTATGGTTTGGTTATCACTATAGTTAAATGGTGCAACTCACCCTTAGTATGTATGTATTTAAGTGTTAAGTAAAGAACTTTTTTTTTTTTTTTCTTCACCAATAATTGTTTAGCTTGTTTTGTAATGCACCATGTGCAACCCCATTTTATGTCCAGCCAGTATATATCGTATTTATGATTTTTATCTTCAAGTTTCTCAATTCTCTTTTAAGTTTATTAGTACAATACATACTATTATTCAAGGGCTTTAAATAGGTTATTGGATATTTCCCTTTCTTTTTAAGTTGTGTGACAGAGTGGACGAAATACACCTCCGTCACACTTTTTTGTACTGATCAATTGTCCATAAAAAAGAAGAACGTCCGGAATATACTCTACCTATTCCGACCTCTGATAATGACATACAAAAATATTCCATTAAAGAAACGAGAGCAACAGAAAACAAGTTACAACAACATTGAACGCGACGAATTGTCACACAAATAAGTAACCGCTAAAGTACTTAGTCAAATGAGTTTAAAAAGAAAAAGGTAGCTTTTCGCCAAGTTCGTTCCATCGTCGGACTACCAGGCGTACGTCGATGCGCCACTGGTATATAGTGGACACGGAACAGTAAAAACAGATAGTGGACATCCCACCCATACGTACAAAACGTTTTAGAAGCACGGCTAAGGACGTCACCCTTCTTGCTAACTGTCCTAACTAACAATTGATAATTATTTTTCCAGGGCGACCGTTTTTCAGTCGGACGTTAAAATCATATTCCTGTAGTTGCGTTAGCTGTAGCTTTATTAATGAATTGATAATAAGTTTTTATATTAACCTTGACATATTCTTTTAGTTAGTAGTGGCCCTTAAGCCCTGAGATACGAAGGTAGTGAGGATATGTTTTCTCTTCTTTTACACTTAGGTACGCAAAACAAAATACGTCAACATCTTCAAAACGGTAAACGACACATAAACGACGATTAGAGAGAACTTATTCGAAATAACGTTATGAACACGTAGGTAATAATTATTAGTGCAGATACGACAGTTTGTGAGATACGACAGTTAGCGGCGAGGGCGACGAGGAGTGGAATTCCCTGCCGGAGTCTGTGTTGTGATAATTATAACCTGGGGATCTTTAAGTCAAGAGTGACTAAGTTACATCGAGGCAAGCATGCTCCATCTTTGACGACATCGTCGCTATCCGACGTACTAAAGACGCTTTCCAAAGACAACAATGATAAATGATATTTATTTTGCAAATATGTTAAAAAAAAAAACACTATTCGTCATTTTTTGTTTCGTGATTTTAAACTAAATGGGGCCGGTATTTTTTAGCTGACTATCCTGATAAGAAACACCGAAACAAACTCAGGGGTCATGGGTCAGTCTCTTTTAAAGTCCATACAGTAATGTAAGGGTCAAATCACATGAAAACCATGCAGATTTGTCTGAAATGGTCTTTTGAAGAAAGAACCATACAGATTTGAGTGGACCTGTCCAGTCAGTGCAAGCATTTTTCAGTATTTACAAAGCTCAACTCAGGACAACTAAGGAGCTCAACAACAACAGATCAATTCTGGCTTCATAGCAATGGCGAAAAGTTTTTATTTTTTCGATGGGAATAATCAACCTATGACAACCCCTGCTCTTGAGCGGAGCGGGAGATAGTGTAAGACTCTTACTAACTAAAAAACCCATCCCGTTCCTTCAAGCCTTCATACCGGATAACCCTGGCCCCAGTAGGCTACGACCCGACTCGGCCCCTGCTGTTGCTGACAACTCCTTGAGACGCGCGGGAACAGTGCGCGCCGTCGACGACTTAGGCTTGGTCTGGACAGTTACCGGACGGCCGGACAGCGAGCTACCCATTGCTCACTGTCCGCAAGCCTGATGGCGAAATGTTCGTATTATACACTTGTCTACCATCGAAGAAGAGAAGCATAAAGGTCTCTACACTGCGCACATATGTGCCACGTACGTCGATCTGGGCGCGTTTGCCTCTATACATTTTATATGGCAACTAGACTTGAGAGAGTGAGCTAGAGCTACACTAGATCCACGCCACGCGACGTCAATCTACGTACAAATCAGGCGTGTTACACGTGTGCGTCGGTCTAATGTAGTTCTAGCTTCATGTTATGTCAGTATCAAAAGAAAATCAATACCTGCAATTGCCCGTTAGTTTACCCCCAGTTGCAATTCTACCCCGACACGGTTCTATTTATAGACGGGGTGCAGTAAAAATACACCCTGTGACGACACGTGACTAGGGAAAACCTCCTAAGTGCCATTTATGTACCTAGTTGACGAGGAATGGGTATTGTGATGATATTCATAATGGTAAATATTGTTATTGGAAGGATGGAGCTCAGGAATCATAGGTAGCAAGAATAGAGGGAAGAAAACACATGATGGTACATCTTTTTAATTTTTGAACTTGTGCTTCACTGCAATCCTGTCTGATGGTAAGCAGTGATGCAATCGTTGTTGGTAAATAAGAATAGTTAGTTAAAAGCCTATTCACTATAATCTTGAAGACACATCTATACAATCGGGCGGGAAGACCGCTGCAAGCGAATTGTTCCAATCCTATTCTGGCTATAGACCTCCGCTTCTAAAGCAGGGGTTCAAATCTAAAGTCAACTTAGAAATAAGAACGAAAGAAAATCGATTTATTTAGCACAAAGCATACCAACACTATTAGATAAGGGATAAACGAGAAGAATAAAAAAGCAAAATAGTGTGCCTCACGGCTGCGCCAAAATAGGTACAGTTCAGCATGCCAGATAACCTGTGCCCGATGCTGGTCTTCAACTGGACCTGAGGTTATGACGTCACGTCACGGTACATAAATAGGTTTTGTATAATGGTGATGCGGTGAACATTGTCAAGAAATCTTAACTCACACTAATACAAAACTTGAAAGGGTCAAAAAGAAATTCATATTTAGCATTTTTACTAAGAAACAATGACGATTTAAAGTCTAATGCCCGCCATACACTCAAGGATATAGCTGACAGGTTTGCCTGTACGGGTTTCCATACCAGCCTTCCTTACAGGTGTTCCTGTCAGGTATATACACTAACGTGTACACTACCTTAAATCATCATTTCACTGGCGCACAGAGAAGCGTCTAAAACTTTTGATACGGTCTTAAAATCAGTTCCATGTTCCAACTTCGATGTTCGTGACAGCCGAATAGTTCCGAAGACGTTCGGAATGTTTCGGCTGTCAGAAACAGGAGCCGATCGTAATATCGGTCAGTTAGAAAGGTAAGCATGTAAACAAGCGAACGCAACTTTCTCTGTAAGTTTGTGTGACACATTACGGGTAAAGCTGAGCTATGTGATAATGACTTGGACAATGGAATGTGTTAACAGTCGCCTTTTAGGGTTCCGTATCCAAAGGGTAAAAACGGGACCCTATTTTTAAGGTCTATCGCGGGCCTTGAGCGTGGAGACCGAATCCAGAAATTCCATATCGAAAATAACCTAACACCCCCCCACTCATTTGTTTTTTGAGCGTGGTGACTGATAAGAAAACAAATGAGTGAACAATCAATCAAAATTCAATTCAATGTGTGAAAGTGTAACTTCAATTAATATCAAAGAAAAAAAAACAAAGGAAGAAAAATACTGCATAAATAAAATAAATAAATAATTATAATTGCATAGGTTGATAAAAATGCTTTGCAATAGCTTTACCGCGGCAGTCCCCGAGTGCCACACATCTTTTTTTTTATTATTATTATTGATAGGCTCGCGTTTGACCACTATCTCACCTGATGGTAAGTGATGATGTGGCCGACGATGGAGCGCGCTTGCCTTGAAGTAACCTATTCACTCTTGATTTAAAGACCTAGGTTGTAGCTATCTGGAAACACAGACTCCGGCAGGGAATTCCACTCTTTAGCTGTACGCATAATGAATGTGTTACCTATTACTAAGACTTTGCTGTCTGTCCGTCTGTCTGTCACCAGGCTAGCTAGAAATTTGAAATTTTCACAAATTATGTATTTTTGTTGCCGCTATAACAATAGATACTAAAAACAAAATAAAATAATATTTGATAGGGACTCCCATACAATAAACGCGATATTTTTATTGCCGAATTTTCCAAAGGACTGTACTGAACCCTTTGTGCGCGAGTCCAACTGGCACTTTTAATTTTACGAAGGTTCGAACTTAGGGCCTGCGCACACTTGAGACAAAATTGTCTTAGACAGACTTGTAACGTAGATGAGTCTGTCTTGCACTTTTGAAACAAGTCTGTCTAAGACTGTCTTGTCTCAATTGCGCGCAGGCCCATAGGCGACACTTTTATTTGAGGTGGAAAATGATAAATTATATTGTAAATAGATTTTAAAAATCACTTTTTATAAGTCAATTTTTTTTTAGTCAGTAATTAGATGAAACCGATGTTTCCTAGCTGACTACCCTGAGAAGAAACATCGCAACAAACTCAGGGGTCAAAATCTCTTTTAACCTTTCGTATGCCGTAATTAGAGACACAATTAAAAAGTTAGTTGTGTCCCGCGTGGACCCGCGTTCCGGCCACACGAGTTAAAGTCCATACAGCAAACATGTAATGGTCATGTCCTATGAACTACTTTTCCGCACTGGTGCGAAAAACCGCCAATTGCGCGTAAAAATATTATATTCACCTGCAAAGTATTTATAGTAGCAAGATAACTATCAATAGAGGATTTCGTCTCGCTTATCAAATTAATACATAATTGTCAGTACCGCGCATTGCTATTTGTGAGCCGCCAGTGTTATTTTTGGAATTATTATTTCCCCTTGTGTTATGTATTTATCTGATAAGGTTATATTCTATACGTACGTCATTGTATTGTGTGGGCGAGATCAGTTGGTGCATTTCTCTTTATGTTAAGCGCACAAGAAAACACGAAGTTCTACTGTTTTCATGGCGTATTAGGACCAGGGGTCTTACTATATGACGTGTCGTCTTAGACCATCGAGGCATAAATCTGTCTCATCATCACTCTTTTTAATGTTCCCACTGCCGGGACTCAAGCCTCCTCTCTGGGAGAGGGAATGGGTCGTAATCAACCACGCGGGCCCAGTGCGGGTTGGTAAATGTCACATATCTTCGAATTTTTGGTTCTAGGACATGCCGGTCTCCTCACGATGTTTTTCTTCACAGTTTTGAGAGCAGTGGTTATGAAATTAATTACACAAAGTATTGCGCCTGGCAGGGTTTGAACCCGCGACCTACAATTCGTAAGTCGGACCCCTTACAGCTGCAGCCACTGCTCTCCTGTCTCATAAAATCTACAAATGGTCAAGTCAAAAAATTGGACAGGGCCCAGTAAGGTGCCCGCTAGGGCTGCGACATTGTTCGAAAGAGTTACCGCGACCCTGTAAAATCCCTGGCAACCGCGGGTTTGTGGAACGTCGAGCAATAGGTAGCACGCCGTCTGGTATGAACCGAACCCAGAATGACGGCGTGTTGTATTCCTCGCGCACATCGAAGAAGAGATGCCAGCAAAACCGTATGGATTTAGTAGGGCCGATGCCCGCTCGAGCCATGGAGAATTTGTGAAAGAGATACCGTGGACCGGGAACGCAAAGGGCATCTGAAGGAATATAAGTGGGTGTTAGTCAGTTGAGCGTCAAACTTTGCTCTCACTACACCTAGCTCTGCGTTCAAAAATATATAACCAGAGACGAGTACAGTTGCAACTCAGAGTTGTGCTTTTATAACTCTAGTAGCTACCCTAGAGTTAACCCAACTAACTCTAACTTTGAGCAGGAAAGGTTGGAGTAAGCGGCCATATGCTTGACATTGACAGTTGAAATCTACGTTCGCGTTCAAAATGCGATTTATTACATTTTAATACCAAAAACTAATACCACTGGTATTTATTTGTAACGACACAAAAAAGGTAACCAAAGATATAAGGCGCAGTCAGTAAAAATAGTTTGTGTGTCATCAGGTGACAATTTATTGAAAAAAAAAAAAAAAACATTTTAATCCGAAAAAGTAAAATTTTAATATACGTAAAAATATTAAAATTTTACTTTTTCGGATTAAAATGTTTTTTAAGAAAACAAATGTATTTTGATTACGTTTGAGCTGATAGTACCATATTCAAGTTGTTGGTATTTGCTTGGAATGGATAATAAATATGATTTCACACAAATTCAAGTGGTATTAGTTTTTGGTATTACAACGGAATAAATAAAAAATGCCAGAGTAGAGTATTTACCCTATGACGTTATTAGAGTTAACTCTAAACTCAGGGCTGGGCGAAGTTAACTGATGAATTCCCACCAAAAAAAGCGGGGTACCAACAATACGAAACAATTCCCCTGACTACTTCATTTGGCATAAATCCACCTCGATAAACAGCGTTCAGATTGCAGTACGCTTTGCTTGACAGCCTGCCAACGTATCGGTCGACTATTAGTACGATAATTACGCACAAAAACTTCTTCCCACGTAATACTTAAGCATGGAGTGTTAATTTGCGTATTTTTGTTGGCAGAAGGCGGAAAAAAACATGGTCTTCTGATGAAGCTTGGAACTTGGAAGAAAAGTCTCGCACTTTTCAACGAAAACGAGTCGGAAATGAAAAACGTTTACGGAGTGTTAATTTGCGTATTTTTGTTGGCAGAAGGCGGAAAAATACATGGTCTTCTGATGTAGCTTGAAACTTGGGAGAGAAGTCTCGCACTTTTCAACGAAAACGAGTCGGAAATGAAAAACGTTTACGGAGTGTTAATTTGCGTATTTTTGCTGGCAGAAGGCGGAAAAAAACATGGTCTTCTGATGAAGCTAGGAACTTGGAAGAAAACTCTCGCACTTTTCAACGAAAACAAGTCGGAAATGAAAAACGTTTACTTCAAATAGACCAATTACAGGCACTTTTGAATTGTCAAAATGTCGGTCAGTCAAACAAGTGAAGCTAAATTGCGCGTTCCAAAGCGTAGATCTCTATGGAGAAGAACGTGCAAGAAACTCCATGGACACTCTTTTAAATTATATTATGAGAACATTCTAAAGATCATACCTATAAGGTGGAGTTTAAGAAGAAAAAGTTAGGGTAACCTGCAAAATACAAATTTCCCATTAAATTTCTCCATTTCGCAGGATGTATGTTGATCTTCTTTTCGTATCGATGTTCTCAAAATAGATTTTTTCCGGCCTATATTTAGCAACCTGTACAGCTCTATTGTTAGCCTCGAATAGATCCTGAAAAATGCAGGTATAACTGCACTTTTCAGGATGCAGGCTGGACAGAGTAACCATGGAGTTTCTTGCCGGTCTTTCTCCATAGGAAACGACCAATTTGGAACCGTGCACTAGCTTTTGACGTTTTATAAGTGCCCCATGTAGGCCTATGTGAAATAAAAAGATTTTTGACTACGACAGCTTAGCAGGTGACATGTCCTGTGTAGTGGCTCCACACTGCAATGTGTTAGAGATGTGGGATAGATGGATGGGAAGCCCCATTTGGCCAAATTGTTTTTACAGCTGAGCCGGCCAAACTAGGTTCGCAGTCAGTTTAGAGTGATGTATGTTGATTAAAATATTATTACCGCTAATCAATACGTATTACGGAAATATAATCGTTAAAATCATTATAGCCTTTTTTTTATGGAGGGAAAAATCATGCATTGACATCCCCCGCCCTTGGGCGGAGCGGGAGATAGTGTCAGACTCTTACTGACTAAAAGACCCACCCCGTTCCTTCTAGCCTTCATACCGGGGCTCGAGATTATAATAAGCCTCTCAGTCCATCTTACCCTTTTGAATGACTTCGACGTTGACGTCTTTAAATGTTTAACCTTATTTAGGCAAAAATTATTTCATCCCTAACCTGATACAATTTCTATGAGTCACAGCGGGATAATCACTATTTTGTGCCTAACAAACCCTCAAGGAAAAAATTAAGGAAATAATGACCTGTAAATACATATAACAGGGTATCTAGGCTGATTTAAAAATAGGGAAACTATGAATTCAATGGCGTCATAGATGGGCAAAAGACTGGTCTGTGAGGTCACTAACCCGTCCAGTTTACGTCTCCAGGCCAAAATGACGACAACCATGGACTTTTGAAGGGGACATTGACGCAATAACTGCTGGCTGAAAAATGTTACCTAGACACAATTCATGATATTTACATTGTTATATTTTAGGTACTAGCTGACCCGGCAAATTGCTTCTTATAAATTAATTGAGCAGTAGTGGCTGAGTGGTAATGGCTCCGAATACGAGTTGTAGGTCGCGGGTTCAAACCCTGCCAGGCGCATTACTTTGTGTATTTATTTTATCACCACTGCTCTCAAAATGGTGAAGGAAAACATCGTGAGGGTACCGGCATGTCTTAGAACCAAAAAATTCGAAGACTCGTGACATTCACCAACCCGCACTGGGCCCGCGAGGTGGATTACGGCCCATTTACCCACACTCCTAGAGTGAAGACCTTAGTTCCAGCAGTGGAAACATTAAAAAGGCTGATGATGATGATAAATTAATTTATCAAAGAAAAATGGGGGGGGGGGGGGGGTGGGAGGACGGTTAAAAATAGCCTAGGGCCTATTCTCAGACCTAATAAATATACACAAAAAAATCGGTCAAGCCTTTTGGGAGGACTTTGAGAATGAACACTGACACGAGATTTTTATTATACTACTTAGCTGACCCGGCGAAGTTCGTACCGCCTAATAGTTATGTTGTGATACCTTTTAGCTAAGCTGTCAACTCTACCCTACTCCACTCTACTATACCCTACTCTACCCTACACTACCCAATTTTTTTTTTATTTCCATAAGAACCTTCTCCTCACAAAAACAAACACAACAAAAAAAGAATTAGCGAAATCGGCCCAGTCGTTCACGCGTCTCTCTCAATCATTATTCGGGTAATTACTAATAAAAATGTGTGTAAAACCAGAAAGTACCTGTCCGGAAAGTACAGACCCGATGTAATATTACATATTAACCACAATTAGTAAAATACAACACGTGGTTTTGTTACTAAGTAGGTCGACGTAAAAATTTCTTGGGATCTATGATATTTTTAGGGCGGGGAATCACCGAACGTTTAGCTAGAAGGTGACAAAGATTCTTTAGAAAAGAAAACCCAGTAGTCAGCGATAGGTAATATTCAGTTTGATTGATTCACCTGCCTGTGTGCAAAACTTGTGGTGATATAAATATAAATAAATATAAATATATAAAATATATATAAATTTTTCTGTCAGTTTTTGTTTTCCGACAATCACTGATTTCGATAGTTTACCGGTTTATCTAATTTCCGAATCAGGGGTTTAATTTTATTGTATCACACTTTGCTCTGTGATCCATGTTTAATCAATTGTATTTAGATTTATAATAATCTTAATAAAGAGCATTGTACAGCATAAGAAAAAAAAATATTAAAAGAAAGTGGTCAAATAATTTGTCTCGCTCCGGGTAAAGCGTTCTAGGACCATCTGGCGTTGATGAATGGTGAATCAAATAATAAAGTACTTTTTTATTAACATTTTTTTTCACACAGCAAACTGGTCTCGAGGCTAAAAGGGGAAGGCAATGTAAGACACACAAGGCTCAGAAAGCACAGTGTCTCTACTCTAACCAGCAGATTCAACTGAATCAGAGGCCCGACAATAGAAAGAGCACTCACTGCAGTCTCCTTCGAGCTACCTTCTGAAATTCCTATTGTACAGCCAACGGAGTGACTCATTGTTTTGAACACAGATCGCCATATTGCAGAAGCGAAAAAAAAAAATGTTATATTTTTTTTAACTAGCCCATTGTATATCCCACTACTGGGCAAAGAGGTTATAATAATATTGTTTTTAGGGTTCCGTAACCCTTATAGAATCACTTGGTTGTCCGTCCGTCTATCTGTCTGTCAAGACCCTTTATCTCGAGAACGCATGATGTTGAAATTAAAATCATATACAGGTCTGCGGTCCCTTCAAGCAGTGAAAAAATCAAAGTTTTAAGTTAACGAAAAAAAGGTAAGGCTGTTTATGTCGCTAAAAACGTATATAATTTTGATACTCTCAAAGATCGAAATTCATAGGGTACTTCCGGTTGACCCAGAATCCTGAAATTTTGCACGAAGCAAGGTCTTATAGCACAGATATAGGAAAAAATCTGAACACAGTAAATTTGTTGTTACCTACGTCACAAAAAAAATGCAATTCGGATTAATGTTCCGAGACTCCATTCGGGAATTGTAGTTTGCACGGAACCCTCAGTGCGCGGGTCCAACTCGCACTTGCCCAGTTTTCTTAGTTATTTAGAGTTTAGTTAGCATTTTTATTATATTGTTGTTAGTCCTGTGGTCACTAATTAATGTTTTTCGATTCTTTTGATGACTTCCCGTGTAAAAAGAAAATTGTTAAAGAACTGCGATGCACGTGATTCGAGTGCAGTCACATTATAATGTGGCCATCGATAAAAATGCAGTGAACAACAATAACTCTTGTTATAGTTAACAACTTTTCTCATTGTCAATTATAACGCAGTAAACGACATTCCTCGGTAACCATGTTAATTACTTTGGTTTGTAATTAAGAGTTCTTCAACAAATTGACTTATTTGTTGTCAAACGCAAGTCTTGCCTTGACTGACTCGTTGATATTCAAGCGCTACTATTGAGAATCATCCAATGACATGTTCCGCTCTTGTGTCAGACTTTTACCGACTAAAAACCCACTCCTGTTCCATGTTTGCCTATCATACCAGGGCCGGGTAAGTGAGCAATGGGTAGCTCGCTGTCCGGCCGTCCGGTAACTGTCCGGACCAAGCCCAAGTCGTCGACGGCGCGCACTGTTCCCGCGCGCCTCAAGGAGTTGTCAGCAACAGCAGGGACCCAGCTGGGTCGAAGCCTGCTGCGGCCAGGGTTAGTTTCGAAAGACAGCTCGAGCCCCGGCATGAAGGCTAGAAGTTGCGGGGTGGGTCTTTTAGTCAGTAAGAGTCTGACACTATCTCCCGCTCCGCCCAAGAGCGGAGGTTGTCATTGGATGATTTTTTTCCCACCATAAAAAAAAGGGCCGGGTTACAAAAGCGAACCCGTGGCCTCAGTAGGCTTCGACCCTGGTAGGCCCCTACGGTTTACTGACATTTCCTTGAGGCTCGCGTGGAACACTACGTGACGTCGACGACTTGGGCCGAACCTGTTAGAGCTGCAGGATAGTTTGAAAGAGTTATTGTGACTAGACAGGGCAACTGAAGGAACTCAGGTGGATTTTAGTCAGTTAAAGCACAAAATAGATAGGTACAGAAGTCAATCTACATACAAAGCGCGCTCGAGCAATGCACACATAGACACCGCTCACGGACACGAATCTCGGAGCGTTTTGGCCCGCTCGTCGAACAGTTCCGGCTCAAACGCTCATTAGTGTGCGTCCACCGAACGTGGGTAGAAAAAGTGAAGTACATACATGAGATTGTCTTCTGTACCTATCTATTTTGTGGTAAGTCAGACACCCCCTGTCGCTCCACTAGGACCTCAAGCTCAACAGTAGCCAGGCGATCGCCTCTTTCTGCACTAATGCTAGGCCACACACGTGAGGCAACTGTCCTCACACTGCAAATAAGGAACAGGAGTGGATTTTTAGTCAGTAAAAGTCGGACACTATCTGTCGCTCCGCCCAAGAGCGGGGGATGTCATTCGATGACTTTGCCATTAAAAAATATATATATCCCATTAGTGCGATCCCAGCCCTGCGTTCAAATTTGAGTTTACAGTTAACTCTAATGACGTCATTGGGTAATTACTCTACCCTAGCATTTTTGAAACGCGAACGGAGTTCAACTGTCAATGTTAAGCATATTGCCGCTTACTCCAACCTACCCTCTAGGGTTAACTCTAGGGTAGCTACTCGAGTTAAAAAACAACGACCCGGGGTTGCAACTCTACTCGACTCTGGTTATTTTTGAACGCAGCCCAGGGAATATTTTTTAAGCAAACGCGTTAAAAGCAACTGGGAACAACAAGTGCATAATAATATGGATTTTACGAAAGTTATAATATAACCTACTTTAGTAAGTTTGGCGATTAGCTGGAGAGTAGAATTACTGGTCCTTTTACTGTTTGTATTGATACCGATCTAAAAGCTATCTGATAGCGTTTTGTACTTTGGTATTATCTGAGTGAAATGTCTTGTTTTTGTGACGGCCCGTGAATCGAATTGGAAATACCAAATTATGAAGCTTTTTTTTGTATTATCATTAGGCTTCGATTTTGCGTACCCAGGTAGGCCGCTGCAAACATAACTTTGACTGGCTTGTTGGTTTACTGGTTAGTGGCCATGACTGCTATGCCAGAGGTCGTGGGTTCGATTCCCACCCAAGACGTGTGATGAAGTTTCTAATATATTTTTTTTCTAAATTGAATAGTTTGCGCGAGAGATACTTCCAAAGTGGTAAAATGTGTCCCCCCCCCTGTAAATTCTAAAATAAGAGAATGATAAAACTTAAAAAAAAATTGTGATTTATATTACCATGCAAACTACCAATTAAAATTGGTTTGAATGAAATCTAGTAAGTAGTTTTTTTTTTAAACGTCATAAATCTAAAAAAAATACACTATTATTAAAACATCGATCAAAGTTACAAACGAACTACAAGAACTTTTATATTATGTTACTTGCTGCTACGGAACCCTTTATGGGCGAGTCCGACTTGCACTTGGCCAGTTTTTTAAACCCTTAAAAGTTTTTGAAATAAATTGTCATCATTTAGAATCTTGATAAAATTTGCAAGGCTTCTATTGTAATACTTTTTTGACCTTTTTTAATATTTGAGCAAATCATGAAGTGTCAAAATTCATGGAAAATAGCATTCTTTTCAGAGATCTATACTGGATTGGTTTTACACAAATTTATAAATTGATTTCAATAGAAGCCTAAAGAATATCCACAAGATACTGTGTTTCCAAAACATCTAATGAAAAACATGTAATAACGTCATAATCGCGTAAGAGCGGTTGTACGAAAAACAACGAAAATGTACATATGTCGAGTTGCATCCCCCTTAACGTGCTTTCCGAGACACGGAGAAACCTCGGTATGTTAAATTAATCGCGAGGCGAAACCAACTCGCAGGTGCCCCTTAGAGGCTTCTAACGGAACGTGATACCAACCGACAATTATTATTATTCCTGTACACTGCTGTAAGGATAACCCTCGATTGGTAAAAAACTTTTGCGATATATGGAAAACTTTTTTTTTATTATTGCTAGGCTTGCGTTTGACCACCATCTCACCTGATAGTAAGCGATGATGTAGTCGATGGAGCACGCTTGCCTAGAAGTAACCTATTCACTAAAACAATAGGGCTATGGTTTTTGGAGTCTTAAATGGAGCGGTTACCAGGATCTAAGTTAAGACTGGCCCCTGCCTGAACAATGTTTTTTATCACTGCTTACCATCAGGTGGGATCGCAGTCAAGCACTAATTTATATCAATTAAAAAAACTGGCCAAGTGCGAGTTCGACTCGCGCGCGCACGGTTCCTTACCATTCTTAGGAAAATACGGCAAAAAAAAATCGCGTTTGTTGTATGGGAGCCTCCTTATAATTTTTTTTTTAGTATTTCTTGTTATAGCGGCAACAGAAATACATAATGTATGAAAATTTCAAGTGTCTAGCTATAGCGGTTCTTGAGATACAGCCTGGTGACAGACGTAGCTCGCTGTTTGGACGTCTGGTAACTGTCCGGACCAAGCCCAAGTCGTCGACGGCACGCACTCTTCCCGCACGCCTCAAGGAGTTGTCAGCAACAGCAGGGACCCAGCTGTGTCGAAGCGTACAGGGGCCAGGGTTAGTTTCGAAAGACAGCTCGAGCCCCGGAATGAAGACTAGAAGGAACGGGGTGGGTCTTTAGTCAGTAAGAGTCTGACACTATCTTCCGCTCCGCCCAAGAGCGGGGGTTGTCATTGGATGATTTTTTCCCACCATAAAAAAAAACCTAGCGACAGACAGACGGACGGACAGACAGCGTAGTCTTAATAACAGGGTTCCGTTTTTACCCTTTGGGGCGGAACCCTAAAAGCAAAAAAAGATTGAAGACAATATTCATTAAGTTGAATCAAGGGCTCACCCCACGTTCAATAACTGTCACAATATTAAGTTACATTCTATAAAGGATGACCATGAATGTGTGGGAGGGAAAACAGCTGATATTAGTACTCTAAGTTATTTATAAATACACTGGCCCGACAAAATACCGGGTTGCTAGTAAACAATGTGATAGTTTCTTCTCTTTTCTTACATAGTTGTAGTGGCAGTGGGTAGGGCACATTAAGTGCAGAACAGATGGTCGATGGACGATGGGGCGAAAAGTTTTGAAATGGTAACCGCGTACCGAAAGACGCAGCGTTGGAAGGCCTTTTTTATTGTGAGGAAAATCATCCAGTGACAACCCCCGCTCTTGGGCGGGAGATAGTGTCACTCTTACTGACAAAAAAACCCACCCCGTTCCTTCAAGCCTTCATACCGGGGCTCGAATTCCCTTTCGGATAACCGTGGCCCCAGTAGGCTTCGACCCGGCTGGGGCCCTGCTAGTATTGGAAGGCCTCGCAAAAAAGTGGACTTATGAGTTGGTGAGAGTGGCGGAAACCCGATGGATGCGAGACACAGGACCAGTAGTTATGGCGACACTTGAAGCCTATGTCCAGCAGTGGACGTCTTTCGGCTGGAATGATGAAGATGATGATGAATGCGATTGTGTGAGGCACGAATATGTTAATTCTTACTTTTTGACTTGTTCAGTACTTCCTTATTTTAATAGGTACACTGAATACGGTACATAAATAAAAAAAATACATTATTATTATAAAGGCGAATGTTTTTTTGAGTGTGCAATTGTGTATTTTGTGTATGTTCGTTACTTTTATACGCTCGAATGGCTGAACGGACGTCGAACAAACTTGGTACATGGGTAGATCATATCCTGGAATAGCATATTATTTATAGGATATTTTCTATTCCGAGTGTATCCTTGGGTCAATTTCCGATTTCCCAGCGGGTCAAGTTGCTAGCAGCAGTTAGTTGTTTATAATGACAGCTTTGTTTGAAACAATTTTCTACTAAAACAAAATAAAAATAAAAAACAAGATTTTAATGACAATATTTTTTACTTGGCAAGCTTTTATAGCTCGGTATACCTATATAATTAATACTCGTCAAGATGAATCATACGAGCCCAACCCCGATGGGGTTGTGTCGTTTAACTACCAAGTTCGTATAGCCACTTTCCGATTCCATCATCAGATCGGAAAATCAGTTTTTGAACTGTAGTTTGTACAAATAAAACTTCTTTTCAAATTTATAATAAGCATTACTAATCTGCATAGAACAACAACTACTTAGTGAGGTATCGTAGTTTTTCTAAGTCACTCGTTATTTTTGCTGCGCATTGTAGTTATTTGCGGCGAAGTAGTAAATGATCCCTAGTTATATATTACTTGTTTATCGCGAACTAGTTTCTCCCCGTGGCTGTGCCCGCGTGGTATGTTAATGATATGTACCCAATGTTCTTCTCCCAATTCTAGACTTATATATACCTAATCTTATATTGAATTTCATTATGATTGATTTAGCGATTTTGATGTGAAATATTTTTAAATAACAGATAAAGTTGCTTGCGGTCTTTTCGTCCGTTTAAAACTTTGGTGTCTTTAAGAGTAGAGTCAATAGGCTGATAATAAAATAGTGCGCCTCACCATCAACGATTGCAAGAAACAGAATCATCTGCCTATCTCAAGTTATTTTAAGAGGAAATAGAAAAATATTGTGACCCTGTTATTCTGCCTTGCGTTCAAATTTGAGTTTAGAATTGCTGCCCTGGCATTTCCTGGGAGTTCAACTGTCAATGTCAAGCATATTGCCGCGTATTCCAACCTACCCCGCTCAAAGTTAGAGTTAGTTGGGTTAACTCTAGAGTAACTACTCGATTATAAAAGAATGACCCTGAGTTGCAACTTTATTCAACTGTGGTTATTTTTGAACGTAGGGCTGCATGCTGTTTTCATATAGAGGGTTAGTTTACAAATTAAGAATGCGGCATTACACCATGAAAGTTTCAAAACCTGCAAAAGTATAACAGATTTTTAGGCTATAGTTTCGTAATGTTGAACTGAAAATTTGAGTACTTACTTCGAACTCTTTTTTTTTAAAAATTGGTAGGCAATATTTTTAACTGAATTATTTATTGTTTATCAAGAACAGATTTTTTGTATTAAAAATTTGTTAAAAGATCATTTATTTGTTGAATTTTTAACTTTGTGATATTTTTTCACAAAAATTAAGTTGTTTTTTTCTCATATAGTAAGTTCTACAATATTTGGTCAAAAACTTATTACGTAATATTATCAAACATGTTTACGTAACTAAATATAAACAAATGTGTAGCATGTTTGTGTGATAATGTTTTTATTGATGCATTAGGTTGACGTTTGACGTACAGGCCTACAATTCGATTGATGGAAAATTCCTTATTCAAGGCATCTGGGACTTGGATTTCAGAATTTCTTGCACCTTCCTTTTTTATTTGTATGGAGTACCTTTAAGTCTATTATATATGAAATGTATCAGGTTATAACGGCATCTGCATTAGTAAGAATGCGTTTAAGATACAAGAAGAAATTATTCTTACTTAGATTTAGGTACTTGTGGGAAAACTTAGACTGACAGGAGCGGAAAAATATAGACATTGACAACACCAAGGCATCTATGCTTGAACAGCTATAGATTTCTGAAAGTATCTTCCAATGAATGTTTTCAAATTCAAAATATTTTATATACCATTTAAATAGTCTTATCTTAACCTTTTTCGAATACCGTAATCAGAGACACAATAGAAAGACAATGAGAGAGTGAATATCGGTGTACGCTTGGGGTTTAATGTGTTAAAACACTTTGAAGTGTTAAGGTATTTTAAACCTACTGTATGACAGTTCAAGAATTTTCTCTTAAGAATCTATGTGGTGTCATGCAACATTTCAGAAATACTGTACACTATCAATATAAGGACTTATGACATTTCCCTAATTAGATACACAGCTTCATAAAGAAGACCAACGAGAGAAGATTTCAGAAGACTTGGTAAGTAACCTCATAATTTAAACTGGAATTAATCAATGCAGGGAAGTGTTTTTTTTTCTCCCAATCAATGACAGGAGATTCTGGATTAGCACTCTTGTGTATATCCACCCGCTTAGCACTCTTGTGTATATCCACCAGCGTTAAGTTGTTAGGGAAGTGATGGTGACTTATTCATACCAAAAAGGTTTATACCCAATGACATCCAAAATTGCCACTAAAAATAAATAATAAAAAAAAAACAGTCACATCTGTTCCCCATTTAAATTCCTTGGTAAGAATTTAAAAATAAAAATGCACAATGGTATGGCACTTCAGAAATATTTTGGCTTTGAACACTGCAATGTCAATTTAGTTGACATTAAATCAATAGTGATTGCATGAAATGTTTACATTATACCAAGACCTTGGATTTTAATACTTGGTAACATTATTATAAAGGCTTTCAAAACATTGTTCTTAAGAAAAGTTGTGTTTAAAAAAAAAAAAAAATGATCACCCCAATGCTACCAACCATGATAAAGGATTATTTAATGAGTTGTTCATTATCAAGTGAATTATTACATACTACAACAGTTACAGTATTGTGTATTTTATCAATTTTAATCAAATACCTAATTATTTTTATTTTACTTTTTTAATTACCTATTAATTATATTTATTGGTAATTGTATTATTTTATTGGCTAAATCAAAATAGGTATTGCAATGTAATAAATTATTAACTTTGTTTATGACCACTGAATTTGTGTTACTCATTCGCTTCATTAATTGCCCCTACCTAGTCATTGGGATCACTTTCCTGTCTTACAGGCAACCAAATTAGGAATAAGAAATACTATTGCAATTAAAAAAAAACTTTTTTGGTTTAACAGCCTACCTGTTATAGTTTTACTAGATAATCCTAATAAAGTGAACCAAGTTTTATTTGAATGCTAAAAAACAGAAAATTTAAAGAATAATATGATTTATGTTAGTTATGTAGCTTATTTGCTCAAACCTCTTAAAGGTGACATGGGCCTTTATTAGTGTTTTCTAAAGTTACTGTTTAATTTTTTTTTTTATTATGATTGGTTAGGTACATGGAATGAAGCTTGCCAAGCTTGCCATAGGCTATGGTAAGCTTGGCATAATGGTCCATCATGGGCTGAGTGCAAAAAACATCTCTAATATCTATTAACCTAATATCTAATAGCTTTTATCTATCTAGATGGATAGATGTTCTGAGTTTGAAATTCTAAAATAGGTAATGTTCAGCCTAATATGTCGTCAGTAATAAAATGAAACTCAGGTCATTTGACATTCAAAGTGCCACAGTTGATTGTACTGGCTCATAGTTATTATTCATTGTCAATATAGAGGTCATAATTTATTGAGCGGTACACTTGATATTTAAGGATTTGTAATTGGTTTTTACCACTAGCTTAAAGATGATGAGATTATGAGGAAAATAAGCATTAGAATTGGGGAAAAATTGTGGTAAACTGGGATTTAGATTTAAAATTTTACTAAGTTCTAAAACTAGTAGCATAATAGGGACTTTTAACAAGGAAAAGTGAGTGTTGAAATTAGGGAAAATTGTGACAGTAACTACTTGTACACTGGGAATTGCCACCAAGTTATTGTTTATCTTTGAGCCTTGATAGACATAAACATAAGTACCACAATCTAGAGTGCTACAGAATGAATGAATGACATTAGATCACTTGACTGCCAAGGAGTTTGAGTACCAAGACTTTTTGGTGAAGGACCTTTTCAGAGGTTCAATAGACAAGGAGGACTTACCAGCAGGTGGGTGTGGCGTTGTCCACCGTGTCTTGATTGGGCTGCGAAGGAGACTCGGCTCCCCGCGCGCCGCCCGCCACAGAAGAAGCCGTGGTGTCGCTCTGCCCCCTCACTGCGACCGCATCATCACGTCACCACGACCACAACACGCACTGCTATTATCTCGACCTCACTGACACTAGTTGCATCTCAACCTGAAAATCACCACACCACAAACTCGTATCACAGTCTCCCAGCAAGTTCCTAGCACCCGTGGCCGCTAGAACACCACAGACGTGCACTCACACTGCCCCGGATTCGGACTCAAACCAACTCGGAGCACTGAGATCACGCCCTGATATCACCACACACGATTTATCCCACTAAAAAATGGCAACCTTAGCCACTAATAACCGAGTCGACTCACTACTTCACCATGGAATACTGTAATATTTATAAACTTTCACAAGTTAATTATAGATCAGACGTTACTATTAACGTTTGAACATAAGTAAAAGCTGAGAAAATAATATTTATAAATAGCTTCGGATTATTTTGATACAAATCTATATCGGTGTATCACTCAATACACACCCCTGATTCGGGCGGAGTGGATCCTCTTCTTTCTCTTTACGATACGTTTAACATAAGCAAATTAGCACGGATTAGTTAATATTACTACAATTATATGACCTACACCCTGATAACTACAAAGACATTTTGTAGCAATGACAGCGATCCGTATCGGCTTCACAGAACCTATAGAAAAAAATCAACATGTCGCCTCCTGTGATATTGCAAGGTGTTTTATCATTGAAACTTCACTTCAGTCAAAATCGAGATAAAGGGGCGTGGTCATGGAGAATCGAGAAGATTTTCCATCCATGAACGACAGAGATAAACAATGTCATGTTGTGTATTTTTGCAAAAAAGATAAACAATCTTTTACTTTATTATTTCTACATATTTTAAACGATGATTTCACGCCAAGATTTAAATTTTTTATACAAGCTTAAAATAATATGGATATTAGTATTTATTTTAATCGACTAAATAAGACAATCTTTTCCTTAAAGTTTGAAATTGTAAACGTACGTTTTAATCTTCTTCACAATAATTAAAAATAAAATAATAACCTCTAAATGCATTTGTATTAAATTATTGGCATCATTTGAATTTTTTTGACTTTGAATCATACAGTAAACGCATTGAATTTTCTTTAAACAATAGTAATTTTCGGGAAAATTTTTCGTTTTCTCTTCCCATCACTACGTTTTTCTTCTCTTTTGTCTATGCGTGTTGAATGAATAAAGAATGAGTGATCAAAATGAATGATTGAATGACTTGGCGTGACAGCTGACTGAATGAAACTCAAACACATGTCAAACAATCGTTCAAATGGCGCGGTTTGTTAGTGAAGGTGAATTATGGAGGAGGATTTTTGTAAAATAAAGTTAGTAATTTTTATTGTGAAACAAAGCAATTCCATAAAATGGCAATGAATAACAAAACTCTGCACCTGATAGCGTCCAAACTTGGACTTGGCGAGGAAGATAAAGTTCTAAAGTAAGTAAACAATAACACGCTTAAAATTTAACAGCTAGAAATCTGTTAATGTAATAATTAGACTATATTGAAGCGTAATTCCATTCTAAAAAACCCCGTTTATATAATAAAGCATGATCTTATCAGTTTGAAATTATTACACTTTGTTTTTTTAGGTTGTTATTGTACCTACCAAAGAACTAATATAATTAACACTACACAATTACATCCAATTAACTAAAAGTAAAGTTTTGACTCATCAACACCCATCCCTTGGTCCTAGAACTCTGAAATTTTGCACATAGGTTCCTATGATTTACACGAAGTTTATGGAAGGATTTATCCGGAGATGAACAAATGCTTTTGAATGAAAACCAAAGATCGTATGCAGAAAGCTACTTACATGCGGGCAAAGCCGCTGGCAGAAGCTGGTGCATTATTTTAGTTGGAATGTTCTTTAAATTTTTATCATCAATGATTCCAGTAAAGCAGCAGAGTTTGAGCGCCTGCTGCAGACAAAGAGTATGGCAGGCAGTAATATGACTGATACTAGCAAAGTTGTTATTTGCTTGGACCTGGCGGCAGCTATGTTGGGGGCGGATTTGGATGTGGTAAGTATTTACTGTTCGTTTGGCTTTTCTCCAACAATGGGCAAAGACGTCCCTAACCTTTTTACAGGTATTCTTTTCTCATAGCAGTTCTTTTGATAGGCGTCTAGGTCATATCGCCAAGTCTACCAGGTCGACCTTGGGGCGTCATCTATCCTCAGGTACCCACGTGGAAAGTTACTCAGCGGTGTGTTTGCATGTGGTTGATGTGACTTGCTCAAACCCATTATTATGAATAATAATAATAATAATTCATTTATTTCAAGCACTATCGACTCGTATAAAATAATAAATAAAATTTACAAAATATAGTCACAATTAAAACACAAGTAAAATAAATAACAATATTATGTATGTTAATTTTTGGTCAAAGAAAAAAAATGTGTCCATGGAGTTTCTGGCATCTTCTTCTTTATAGAGATCTATGCTTTGGAATGTGCAATTGGCAACATTTTTCTGACTGATCTGAAAATTCAAATGAGCCTGTAAATAGCTTATCTACATAATTTATTATACAAAGGTAAATATTTTTTTTTGTTTGTTATTTTTAGGAGGTAATACTGGTCCGATTTCAAAAATTTTTTTACCGATAGAATGCTGCTTTATTCCTAAGTGACATAGGGTATATTTTATGTATGAGAGTGAAGCTGCAGGCAGAAGCTAGTTTGAAATAAATGCTTTGATTCTTGACTCCCATATCAATCACACTTTCGTCTTCTCCTACTCTCGTCATATCATCCACATTCAAACTGGAAACTTGCCTTCCGTCATTAACCTAATTCCTCTTTACATTACATTTTATAAAACCATCTTCTATAAAAAAATATCTTTGAAAATTACAGAAAACAGCAATTAAATACTCCGGGTTGAAACCATCAGCATACAGCAACACAAAGAAGGTGGTACAGAACCTTTTAGAGCTGAACAGTGACAAGCTGACCACCACCATGCTGTGTCTGACACTGCAGTGTCAAGGAGTCCAGGAGCTCGCTGACAGGATCCTTGAGGAATACCAGCGGATGGCTAAAATGGTAAGATTGTGGTATTTGTTGGCTATGCTTTGCAGTTCAGTGATGATTCAATAAAATTGAAAATGTAAGACCATCAAATTCAGTAACAATATAACTAATCTAATTCTTTGGCTATGGGATTGTGAGAATAAGTCGCAGTGAGCCAGGGCAACTGAAGGACACAGGTGTGGTTTCATAAAAAGTCTGTTACACCTTCCCTCTCTACCCTAAAGTGAGGGAACTAATTAAATGATTTCCGACCTCCAAATAACTTTAGTTTTTTTTTTTTAAATTTTAGTGTGTATATATGCTTGGAAATAAGTTCCAAGTCACTCTTTAAGTTTTTTAATTTAAACTTAATATTAACTTTTATTCTTTCCAGGAAGTTGATCTGAACCTCCCTCAGTATGTCTGCATGGCTGTATATCAAGCATGCAGGTAAGTTAACATCATACACTGCTTGTCTATAGTGGTCCAGCAGGGCCGAAGCCTGCTGAGGCCCATATGTCAGCTGTTCGGAGCGGTTCATTCCATGCGCGCCTCAATGAGTTGTCAGCACCCGTAGGGGCCCAGCAGGGTCGAAGCTTACTGGCGCCATTGGTAATGCGAAAGAGATCCTTGGGGCCCTGAAATAATGGCAAAGAAGGAACAGGAGTGGGTTTTTAGTCAGTAAAAGTCTGACACTATCTCTCGCTCCGCCCAAGAGCGAGGATGTCATTAGATGAATTTCTCACTTAAGGTGATTGCTACGGGTTGTTCGTGGCCATTTTCCCGTTAGATGGCGCTGAAGTCAACATTTTCAGTTTTATTTAGTTTTGAGCGTAATTGGAACAATATTATGTCACAGAAATAGTAGTGCACCAATCGGACATTCCACTTCACCGAAATTCGTCAAATTAAAGCCTCAAAACCCATTGGATTCGTCAAATTTCTAAATGTTATTATCCAACTCTGCTTATAGTATCGTTTACACACACATAGACATGAGCGACTACTTTAAAATCAAAAGCATTCAGCAAAATTAACCACTAGATGGCGTAAATTTAAGTTATTAGGCTGGACTCTAGTAGAAATTAAAATTGTCTGGGGGGTAAGTTTATTCTAACGCCACCCGTTACAATTATATTATGAAATAAAAGGAATTATGATTATATAATAAAAGGTGGTATTTCTGGTGTTAACTATTTAATTGATTTATTATTTTAGGAATCAAATGAATGTCAAGAATGCAATATAAGATAGTTTTATTATATTATGTACCTTATACATTATTTAAATAAAAAAAGCATATGTACTAACTAACAATAATTACAAGATACTTATAGTGACAATTATGTCTTGCTTGATACACAACTGTTTACTAAAAAACAATCTTTTTCAAAATATTTAGTCCCAATCTAAGTTTGAAGTAATTCAAGGTATATTTATTTACAACAATTCCACACCAATACAAGACAAGCGCAAGAAATTATAAATCATAACAAGACAACAAATTTAAAACACAAATTAGAATGAGAGATTGCAACCAGGAAGGTAGAAAATATTTGATAGTATCTGAGCATCCATAATCACATATAACTAACAAATGGTTATACATATCTGTATTGTTATGATTGTAAAGGAAATAAAAAAAGCAAGAGTTCTTTTTTGGTTTTTCATAAACCTGAAAAAAGGGTCAATGTATTCATCACATTACGAACATTATGTTCATCACAATGAGCACACCATTTCAGGTTTCTGGTAACCAAATATGATTGCAAACATTGATAATGTAGATTCTAAACAAACTACTATAAAAGTACAATTGAAACAAAAATCATTTGATGTGTTGTTTTCACTTTTCCTTTTCTTTCTTTTCTGATGTTCTTGATTTTCTTGTCCAGAAACCACCGCTACACAGCTGCTGCGAAAGAAAATAACTATATTTAGTGTGTAACTTTTGATGTGGATGTTGAAAAACAATTTCCTACAAGAAAAAATGGAAAATATGAAGTAAATCTTCTTAGTCGTACACTCTTGACAGAGTGACCGTGGTCATGTCTCAGTCGAGTCCCGCACCACCGCCTGTCTCGCGATCTCTGTGTTTGGCGGCTTTGGAGCCTTCATTTACGCTGTAGTGTGTCATGAAGTAAATAGAAAAGTAATAATTTAGTGTACCTTTCATATCCATACATTTCGCATTTTTTTTGGAAATGTGTTCCTGGGCTCTGGTGTGGTCTGCTTTTTCCATGCAGTCTCATGCCATTTGTGTCCAGTAGCAAGCGATAGCCCTGAAAACAAAATATAATTTTACCAGAAAATAAAAAATATGTAGAAATTATATGTTATGTACAATATAAATATAAAGAAACAGTTCTGATACATTTATTTTTGGTTCCAATCTACTAGAAAATTAAATGTTTGTACTGTTTACCTGCCACATGAACACGTCGCTGATATGATCCCCCTTTACCTAAACTAATTTGTTTTCCGCAGGTGAATTTATTTATTATGCTCAAAGTTTTCTGCCACATTTGTTGTCTCATTCGACAAACGACCTGCCTTCAATACAATTTTTCATTGGCGGCATAAATCAGAGCCCACACTGGAGCATTTTTAGATCTTCTACGAGGTTTTCTTCCTCCTTTTCACTTCCATTGACATTGCAGTAGTAGTCCTTGCAGTTTCCATGTACATGAAGTGGGCCATTTCTCAAATCTGCAGCCATAACAGTTATCACTGCTATACATTATGATTTTCTATGCCACTAAGGTAAGTTTCATTACTTTTGGTTTCAAAATCTTTCTCCCACAAAGTGGAAGCCTAGTGTTGGCCAAAATCTGAAAGTGTACAATTATAAATATAGAATATGATTCCATAATTTTGTGTTCACAAACATGTAAATTCACATACACAAGACATACAAAAATTTGTTCCTTGGGGGTTTGAACCTGCGATATGCAGCGCAGCAGTCAATAGCTCAACCACTCAAATTCAACATTGCATAATTGTTGGTTATACCTACATTGTTTTGACAATAAATACAATTTGTGTTTAGTAATAATTTATCTTACCATGCCAGATGATGAATCAAAGTTATTCCCGTATGATCTCTTCAACCATCCTCCATCCACATATACAGTAATAAATGGAACACCGTCTGAAGACACATGACCTTTTTAATTATTCTTTCTTGTTCACCAGCTTAATTTCCTCTGTCAAATGTTCTAACTAAACATTGCCTAACTTTTTTTCAACACACTGAAATTTATTAGGTGACATTGTTGGAATATCCATCAGACTTGTTATATGAGCAAATGCAGTATTTACTTTGTCTTTGCTCTCTGTGCAGTGTTCCCACGATTTTCCACACATACTGCACTTCGAAATCCATCACGTCTTTCACTGACAAATTCAATTTGTGAAGATTCACAGATATTTCGGTGTCTTTCCATATGGAAGGCCCACTCAATAACATGTCTAAGGTCCATGTAGTCGTTTCTATGCACTTTTCGATTGTTTAGACGATTTACGGACGCCTGAATATCGGTTTGATACGCTAGTTTTTCGTAGCCAACACACACACATAGCTTCTAGACGTAAACCGAATCTGAAATACACAAAATCAAATGATATACAAGACAATAGTTACTTTTATAAACTCGGAATTCGAATAAAATTGAATGTAATCATAAAACAACCAGATCAAATCGCTTCGAAATGCAGTTGCAGTTGAATGCAATGCAAGTCCATATATTCATAGATATAGATAATACAGAATATTACAAACTGAGACGTTCCAAATTACGGTCGAGATTACATTAGCATTTTTAGAAAAATATAGCTGTAAGATTTTACTTACCTAAATAATTTTGATATCATATTGATTGACAATCAAAAAAATAATATCTAGTCAACAAATCCCTGACGATTATTCTGCAGGGATTAATCTAAATATAAGAGAATTTCATAAATAATAAATCATTATTACATAATTATACATTCTGATGTAAAAGTAACGGAATGTACGCAACCATTCAAAAGAAACGAGATTGCAGTAAACTAATGTTTGTTTGTTCGTCTAATATTAATTGTCCATCGATAACTATTTGTATTACTAATGTGAAAAAGTAATATGACAGGAAATACAATATATATATATATATGTATAGCGACTTAAAAATTTTGTTTACAAATGATACATAATAATATTATTATTTAGTAAATAAAATTTTGTTTACTTGATATTATTATAACTGAACAATATCAATCGGTAATTTCTATCTATTATGAGAAGATTTTAGTTTGTAATAGCCAGCTAAACTCACGGGCCATCTTGCTAACACCACCGAAAGACTACTTTTATTTTGAAATAAAATTGCTAAGCAATCTATACTACAATACCTTGCAATTATTATATTAAATTGTAATGAAATACATACAAGAAAATAATATTATTTCAAATCAATGAAAATGCATACAATTTAAAATATACAAGCAATTCCGCGCGTAAAACCTATCACTGCATTAGCTAGCCTAGTTTCAAAAATCATGTCAATCGAATGATCAAATTGAAATAAGTCTGGCAACGCGTTTTCTTAGAAATTCCAACGTAACATCTAAGGTCAAAGGGTCACGTTGAGAAGATCGGCAACGTCGCGCGTCGCGTTTTACGTATGTTGAATATAACACGTTGCCAGGAACAATAATCATAACTAATGCTAAAAAATTTTTGATAACAATAATGTTTTATGTTTTCGTCTAGGATAGTTAGTTTTACGTTTTTATAATGTTTTTTTTTTAATGAAATCCATTATTATAAATTTAGTAATGATTTTTGAAATTTATATTATCGGTTGCACGCCATCTAGCGTTAAATATTATAACCTATCGCAGTCATGGCCGTTTGTTTGGTTGTCACATCGCACTCACACTAGTAAACACAATGTCAAATTTTGCCCGGTTTTCATGACTGTTTTTCTCAATATATAACGCAAATTATTTACCAAAAAAGTCGAACGCGCCACCGTTATAATGTAGAAAAGTGATAAAGTGATTCGTTTTGAGAAAAAAGTGTCTATGTACGGAGTATCGTCAAACGATTAAATGTATGAACAGGCCAGCGGAACAATCACCTTAAAAAAATGGATCAACTGCTGAAAGTGTTACTCATGGTCCTGGGACACAAAGACTAACAACTGAAGGACCATAGGTGTGGTTTTAGTCAGCAGAAGTATGGCACACCCTCCTGCTATGCCATAGAGCAGCAGAAGCCATTAGATGAATTCCAAACTTTAAAAAAAAATGTAGTGTCTCAGACATGGACGCACAATTGTGCATTGTGAATTCGTGATATTTCTTAGGCCTATTTTTATAAAACTTAGAGTAGAAATTGACCTACTTTAAATACTGATATTATGGTGTTCCTGTGTTGGTACACAGGAACACCATAATATCTGTTCAGTCTGTCAGTGTCTTGAAATCCGTTTAGTATTTGAGCATGAAGAAGGAACAAATATAAACACACACACACTCACAAACTCACGCTTTTATAATATTTGTGTGTGTATAAGGGCCGACGCTGCGTTAGTGGACGCCCGCACGGTAGAACCGCGCGGGTGACAAGATATATAAAGATACAAGATTGCTTTTATGTGGCTCACCGGCTCACCGCCCCCGCGCCCCGTGCTCGCCTCAGTATGACGGAAACAAAAGCGGACTTATTTAGGCAACACTTACTATGTGATACGGTACGCTCGCACGAAGGAAAGTGTCTTTAGGTACTGAAAGAGTAATGGGCACGACTACATGCATACCGTTCAAGCCGTTAACCGTTAAGCACACTCAACGTTCGCATTGTACTAAAGACACTGCGAACGTTGCGTGTGCCATGTCCTTTGGAAACCGCGCGTATTCGCGCGACGGATGCCCGTGGCGGGCACCCGCTTAACGCAGCGTTGGCCCTAATATGTGATTAGAAAAATTCCTTTTTTTTGGCATAAGCTTATGGACTGGCCACTAGGCTAAGATCATTCAAGACAAAGCGAAAATTCGTGACCTCTAGGTAAATACCCTGAAGCAGACAGATTGGAAGAATAAACAACACTTAAAAGATAATGAATCCTTTTTAATTTGTCATAAAAAAATTTTCAGAGTCAGCAAAGTAAAAGTACCAAAGAGCAAAATTATAGAGAAGTCAAGACTGAAGCCTGCACAGTGGACCAAACTGGACGCAGACTGGACCAAATTCACTGATCTGCACTTTGCTTCCGCTAAGAAGAAAAAGGGACGACCAACTAAGGCTGCTGTGGAGAATGGTACATTTAACTTTTTAATATACTCCCCTACCTTTTAATTACTACAAAAAAAAAAAATGGGGCTCTATCTGTACCCGTCACTGATCATCTTTTTGTAGTCTAAAGTAGAAAAAACCGAAATCCTAAAATTGACCACGAAAAGGTAAATTCATCACAGAATCATTCATACATAACAATTGCTAGTAGAAAATACTGCGGGCAGTGTTTTTCTTTAATAATTGTCACTTATTCATTCATTAATCAATAGCCTGCACAATATTTCCATAAATTGAGTGACATTTTGGGACATAAACCAACGCTAATAACCTTGCTGTTTATGAATATTATTTTATTACATTATTGAGATTTTATTACTTATAAAATAAAAAGGGCTTTTCTTTTACCTGTATATTTTGTGGTATCGGCCACTAATTACCAGTCACCCTATCTATATACACCTGCTTTTCCACTATTTTCGTTTGATGGTACATTATTCACAAGTTAAAAGGGCGCTTTTAATTTATGCGTTTTTAACGGCCTGCTGTGGTGCGGGCGATCGCATTTTTTATAGTAGACGTGCGGTGCGGCAACCGTGCGGCGAACGGTCGACAACAGGACGGCAACGTCACAAGCACCACGTGTACAATTCGGTGTTGAATAGCGCATCACTTACATACAAAAAACGTACAGAAGCCAGATACGTTTTCAATTTAGGCGCTTGTTGTCGGCCTGCTAACGTACTGCAGCCGACCGGTTGCAGTACGCATAAATTGAAAGCGCCCAATCTAATAAAAAATAAGTTTACCAATAGCATCAAACTGCTTGAAAAATGAATAGTTTGGATTTTTTTGCTTGTTTCTTGGTGTCAGTTAGCAGTTTAATACTCGACATATCTATGTCGCAAAAAAACGTACCTTTTGACGGCCACCAACTTATCCATAATAATGTAAAAAAATTGTTTGAAAATTTTTTGGTTTTCAAAATTCATAAATATCATGATACTTGTTTTTCTTTTCATTTCATTGGCAGCTCAGAGTGGTGACTCACAAAATATAATAATATTTTTAAGTTTTGTTATTATTTTGAAAGAAAAAGAAGAATGTGTATATTCACAAAATAGATATGTACAATTGCCGAAACGGATCTTAAGCACTCGGCGAGCCAATCGTCTTCGTTGTTAGATACATGCAGCAACTCAAGGGAACGAATCAGACGTGACGTTTATCATGCGATGCCGCGGCGAGCCAATCACTGACACTCCCCGCCCCCGCGTCTCGCTTCGCTGTACTAAAGAGACCGAATATTTGACTACTGAACTTGAAGCCAGCGCTCAAGATCCGTGACGACAATTGTAGTATAGTTTTAGTATCTGATATAATCACATATAATAAATCTGTAGAAGATTTTAGTTGTGCGCGAATCACCTAAAAGGTACGAAATCGCTGTAGATAGCTTTTATACATTAAAATTGCGGGATCTTATTATATTACTTAGGCTTTGTTTCATCGCAATCAGTTGACTATATCGAAAGATATATATGTTACAGTCAAAACTCATAACCAGTCAAAACCACTTTTGACTGCAAAAAATGGGCAAAAGTTCTTTTGACCGATGCCCTTAGTTAAAATCATTTTTGGCTGATTTTCTCAGTCAAAAGTGGTTTTAACTAAGGGCAAAAGTACTTTTGACCGATGCCCTTAGTTAAAAGTACTTTGGCCTAATTTTTGCAGTCAAAAGTGGTTTTGACTGGTTATGAGTTTTGACTGTAACATTCATTAACTGTTAGGCGGTACAAAGTTCGCCGTGTCAACTAGTTTATAAATATAAAAGGAGAAACTGACTGACTGACATATCAACGCACAGCCGAATCTAACGGGACTAGGAGCGTGAAATGCACAAGGTTTCCTTTTATGACGTAGGCGAGCAGAGAGAAGATTTACCAAAAATCACCCTCTAAAAGATTGAAACGGGGGTCCAAAGTTTGTATGGAGAAATCTGCTTTCACGCGAGTGAAGCCGATGGATGAAGCTAGTTATTTTTATATGGAAATTGAAATAATTAAACCTATGTAGAAAACATGTACTAATTTCACAATCTTCATATGTAGGCAGCGTGGCCGAGTGGTCTAAGGCGCTGGTTTTAGGCACCAGTCCGAAAGGGCGTGGGTTCGAATCCCACCGCTGTCAAAACTTTTTACTTCCATAATAGTGAAATTATTCAAAAGTATTGTCTCTCCATTGGTCTCCCTAACTCAATTTGGAGAAAAAATCTCAAAATATTTTTAATTTAATTGTTTTTAAAGTATATTATAACTTAAGTCGCTTTCCGCGTCAGATCTAAACCAGGCAACGGATTTCGACAAAGTTTTCACTAATAGTGATGTATAATTTGCACCAGTGTAAAGCCGCGTGCGATTACTAGTCAAATATATTATTAATTTTTATATAATTTTAAACAGTGAAATAAAATACCGTTTATTTAACTTGGCTGAATTCAGAAGAATTAAGGTTACCAACGTAGCTCGAAGAATCGTTAAGGCACATTGCCCGCAGAACAGATGGTCGATGAGGACGAAAGGTTCTGGAGTGGCGATCACGTATCGGAAAACGCAGCGTTGGCGCGGCCTCCCACAAGGTGGACCGATGACCTGATGAGACGCACAGGACCGGTCGTTGTGGCGACACTTGGGAGAGGGCTATTTCTAGTAGTGGACTTCTTTCGTCTAAAATGATGATGGAATTTGCCAAAAAAGACATAAGTACAATTTTTTTGTTTTTATTTTACAGTTGTACACGAAGATGACATGGAAATCGACACGCCTAAGCAAGAAGAGCCTCAGGAACAAATTGAAGCCTACGAGGACTGGAAGAAACGTATGCTAGAAGCGGCTTATAAGGAACTCAAAGACTTGGAGAAAATCGAGGCCAGGAAAAGTGTGACGCCTAGGAAATCTCCGAGAAAGGCCCCACAGAAATTTTCTCCATACAAAAGTCCTACAAAGACTAATGGTGTGAGATTACTATTTCCTATTGATTTATGATTTTTAGTTTTTTCTTTTTAACTTATTTAGAAATGATTTTAGTTTTATGTAATGGAATGACATTTTTAGTTTTTATATTTATGTTTTTTTTTTTTTTTATTAAAAAGCTTTTAGAATTTTATAGTTGCGTTTTTTTTTTAAATTTAAAACCGTTTTTATCGTATAAAGCGGAAGTTACTGGCCCGAGGTGGATTTTGAGGCAGTTAAATAAAATGAAAAGTTCGATTTAAAAAAATATTATTTCCTTAGGCCCTACCAAAGATTCTAAATGTGATCCATTTCTCGACCTAAACTGAACTGTTAAAGAAATGGATCTTTATGGGGTGTGTAGCTCCATCTTTCTTTCTCGCTCGCACGCCTGATTTTTTAACACGTCGTGGTAAGGCCTCTTGACAACATAATAAACTAAAATAATTGACGACAGCGCCATCTAGCGTTATCATGCCAACCTTCGGGCTCTTAGCTTTCATCCCACAATAGAATATTGTAAATTATTTTGTTGCTAATCGTTAACTCAATTTTTTTAAATATAAATACAATTTCTAAACATCACTTTCAAAACGAAACGAGACCCGTATAAAAAACTTCGCCACTCAAAATACAGAAAACCAAAACAATCCATTAGGCCATGCCCATGAAATAAGTCTACAAAGTCTATTTAAATTTTTTGGACTACCAAAAGCATAAACAATGGATCCGGATCCAGAAGGGGATCCTGGGTTATTGATTAACTCAACGGATCAAGTCATGCAGTTCGATGACCCTAGTAGACCTTCACTGGCTTACCCAACGTCTCTAGGCTTCCTCTTCGTCTTCACAACCCTCCTAGTAGGAGTGATCGTAAGGGCTATTATGCTCTGGATTGGAATGTGCATACCCTACAGAGTTATCATGTTTACCATCGGAGGCTTCGCGGGATTTTGCGCCAACAGGTTTCCAGTTATCAAGCCAATTGTCCATATTTGTTTTATGGATGTAGACGTGTTGTTGATGATTTTTCTACCAATTTTGATTTTCCGGACGTCGTACAATGTCGATGCTCATTCTTTTTGGAGAAGCTTTCCTCAGATCTTGTTGGTTGGAGTACCGGGGGCATTGCTGACTGCTACAATGGCAGCGTTTATGGCTTTTTACTTAATAGAACAGACGTGGAATTTCTCGACAGCTCTACTTTTTGGGATTGTCTGTTCCCCAATATACCCTTTGGAAGTCGTGAAGCAATTAAAATCGATGTCCAAAGGAAAGTATATCAGTGTGTTACTACTCGGCGAAGGATTGTTAGGAGATGTGACAGTAATGATAGAATTCACAGCAGTTTTCGGATACATAGCTGGTGCTTTAACAGAAGCATCAGAAATAACGCTATTCCTCATCCGTTATGCAGGAGGAGGTTTACTCTTAGGCGTAGTGATGGGAAAGATCACAGACACATTATTATCGATAACTTATTACGATGTTCTTTGCGCTGTGACAGTGACTTTGGCTGGTGCGTTTTTGACATATTACATTGGAGAAAAGTTTTTATATGTTTCTGGGTTGCTGGGAACAGTGATAACTGGTGTGTTAGTCAGTAATAAGAAGTCGACGATTGCTGGGGATGTGGAACAGGTGGTGAATAACTTCTGGATGATACTTGGCCATGCAGCTAATACGTTGGTGTTTACAATGATAGGGGTCGTGATATTTGAGAAAGTTAGTGACGTTATCAGTGTGAGGCAAGTGTCCTTGATCTTCGTGACTTATACAACTGTTTATTGTTCGAGGTGAGTGATTTTTGGCTTACAATGTAGGTGATTAGGTTGAAATTAGAAAATTATCCCATGGGAACATATTCCCGGGATAAGAAGCTATATTCTATAAGCTATTCCAACACATGGTCTACCTTCGTACCACATTTCATCCAAATCCGTTCAGTTGTATGAGCGTTAAGAAGTAACAAATATACTCCATCAGACACTTTTGCATCCTTGTAATGTTCTCACTGGGCCGAAATCCATCACGCGAGCCCAGTGCGGGTTGGTGCACGTCACAGTTCTAGGACACGCCGGTTTCCTCACGATGTTTTCCTTCACTGTTTTGAGAGCAGTGGTGATAAAATAAATTACACAAAGTAATGCGTCTGGCTGGGATTGAACGCGCGACCTCGACTCGTAAGTCGGAGTCGTTACTACTCGGCCACAGCTGCTTACAACTGTACCTATCTATATGTAGATTGATGGTGTACGCCGTCATGACGCCGCTGCTGCGTCACATCGGCTACGGCATGACGTGGCAGCACTGCATGGCGTGCGTGTGGGGCGGCCTGCGCGGCCCGCTGTCGCTCTGTCTCGCGCTCATCATGCTGCAGACACCTGCAGTCTCCGATGCTGGAGAGGTACCCAAATACCTTTTAATTTTTTTAACTAGTATTACATCTAGGTAAAATGCATGGAGTTAATTCTGTGTCAGTGTTGACGCTTATATGGTGCTATAAAACAAGTTTCATTGAAGCCAAAATATGACTTTTTTCTAGTGACTTCGACCAAAACCGCAACCCTAGCAAGCCCTAGCGGGTCCGTCGATCATGGTGACATCTCTTTAAGGTACGCTTCGAAAAGAACTCGGCGTCGACCCGGGCCTAGTTCCTGTCACACGTCGATTTACCCAATGCTCGCCGTTCGCAAGCCCGCGCTTACCATAGTTGGAAACTGCCGTGCGATGCCCGACGTTCAGAGTGTCTCCTGCCGCGGTCGAAGCGGGGAAGGATTTCTTCTTCCACAGAAGCTAAACTGGATACATTGCACGTCCTGAAGCTAATAGACAAACTGCTGCCCTTATATCCCTATACTTCACCATTGGTCTTATGGGCACAGGCGGAGTGCAGAGCATCCATGATTCGAGATCCATGAAGTCAGTCTTATACATTTTTCATTATTTCACAACAGTATCAGTCCTCAAAGGTGCAAGTGTACGGGCAGTTTAGGAACTCCACGACCTGTTGAATGTCAGTGACAGGACTATCATCCTGGCTACCTCCAGACTTGAGTCAATACTCTATCCTCCCACCAGTCCATACACCTCGACCAGGGGCCTTACCAAGACGAGCAAAAACACACACACAGTTACACATAGTTAAGCATTAAGAGTTCGTGATAGGGCCTCTGTTCCTTCTGCAGACCGGCGTTACTCTTGAAACTTCTTCTCTTCCAGATCTTCATAATTCAAACCGCAGGCTTAGTAATCCTCTCCCTCCTTATCAACGCGACCAGCATGACCAAAGTCCTGAAGATACTGGGCCTGGCAGAGATCTCTCTAGCCAAGAAGGCGAACATGACGAATTGCGTCAAGCGCATCATGATGACACGCGACCGCTGCATCTCCATGCTGAAGATGGACAAGTTCCTCGCTGATGCCAACTGGGATCTGGTGCAGGCAGGTTGGTAGACCTTTGAAGTTAGATACCTTCGTTGCCTTTCATACCGGGGCCGAGCCTCCCTTCCCTTGGCCCCAGTAGGCGTCGGCTTACGGTTGCTGACAATTCCTTGAAGTGTGCGGGAACAGTACACGCCGTCGACGACTTGGGCTCGGTCCGGACGGTTACCGGACGGTCGGACAGCGATCTACCCATTTCTCGACTTCCATAAGCCTGCGAAATTGTAAGGACTTCAGATTTTGATTTTGGTTCTAGACTAAAACTTATTCCTCTTCCAAAAAGGTACAAACATAAAGCATCCGTACCAGCTGCAGATGTCAGGCCGCGACGAGGACAGCGACGACGACACGTACATGGGGTACCACTACACCACCTGCCCTGACTGCGAGAGGGAGATACCTAATGAGCCTACTAAGAAGGAGTTTGCCGAGATGACCAAGTAGGATCATTTCTAATCACTCATATTTTTATAATATAAAAAAAAACCTACGCGTCTCAAGCTAAGTAGAGCTTGTGTTATGAGGACTAGACAACTGATAAATATACTTATATATTTCTAAATACATACATATAATAGATAAATTACACCCAGACACAGAACAAATGATCATGCACATCATTTGTCCTGGGTGGGAACCTCCGGCATAGCAGTCAGGGCCACTAACCACTAGACCAACAGGCCAGTCAAGTTTATACATACATGTTTCATGCAAACATGCGTTGCCTGCGTTTTTGAGCAACAATCAGCTAACTGAAGCAGCCAATGGCCCGGCCATATTAGTCGTAGCAACGATCGTTGTGCGTTTGTGAGTCGTGATCTTCACAGAAGGCTAGACGATCGAGTGTGATTGCAAAGGTTTAGGTCTAGCTGTATACTGCTATAAGCTGATGATGAAGAGCTAAAATATGTAAAAGTCTTCTTGAGAGTCCAGAACCTTATTTTTTTTGCGATTAGTATTTTTACCCTTGAACACTAACTTCCTAACCTTCTCCTCAAACCAGAGAAGCTAACCAACGCGTATTAAAAGCCCTGAAGATATCCTACTGGCGGCAGTACGAACACGGCAAGATCAGTAAGGACGGTGTTAGAGTACTGGTGCAGGCAGTGGAGGTGGCTGCCGACTCCGACGATGGCAGGGTCAATCTGGACCAGCTGGGGACTTTGTGGAAGCCTAAGGTAAGCACCCGTTCAGATGGTGACTTTGTTGAAGCTTAAAATGAGCTCTCCTACAGCTAGGGACTTCGGGGAAGCCTGAACTGAGGTCCGATACAGCTAAGGCCTTTGTGGAAGATTAAGGTGGGCTTCCATATAGTTGGAGACTTTGTAGAACCCAAAGGTGAGGTCCCACACAGCTGCGGACTTTGTAAAAGTCTAAGGTGAGCTTTACAGCGTACTGCGCTTACTTACGTGGAAGCCAATTAATGTCCCATATAGCTCTGGACCTTGTGGATACCTAAGGTAAGCACGCATACAGCGGAGAAATCCTAAAGTGAGCTCCCATGTAGCTAGGGACAGTTTTGAAGCCTTAGTCAAGGTCAGACATAGCAGAGCACTTCTTAATTAAGGTCTAAAGCAGCAGGGAACTTTGTGGAAACCTAAGGTGAGCTCCCATACAGCTGAGGGCTTTGTGGAAGCCTAAGGTAAACACCCATACAGCTGGAAACTTTGTGGAAGCCTTTTTAAGGTCTCATACAGCTAGGGACTTTATGGAATCCTGAGGTTAGCTCACATACAGCTGTGTACATTGTTAGGGAGTTTACAAGTAACTGAAGTTCTTAGATTAAAAATCTTCGTAGAATCCTAAATGTTTCTTTGCAACAAAGTTGCTATTAACAAAAGGACAGGCTCTATACCTGTTAAAAAGAATAACTAAGTAAATTCTTATCACCACTGTTTAAAACAGGCAGATCTTATCAAGCTCTTTCTTTTCCAAAGACGCACGCAGTATGGCTACGCCGCAAACTAGTGAACATGATGACACCCGAAGTGGCAAACGCACAAGTGCCTCGACAAAAATGGCGGCATCAATGCTACAGAATAATCAGCAACGTCTGGTTCGACGGCTTCATCTACTTCATGATACTATGCAACACGCCTGTTATACTGTGCGAGGTGGCTTTGCCGATACCTGTGTCAAACAGCGTTATGCTTACTATCAGGCTGCTTAATTTGTGAGTAAACTATTTAATCTTAGGATTAAAACAACAATAGAGATTCCCACTAAAATTTGAATAATGTAAACTATACAGTAGTTTAAATTATTGAAATTTTAGTTTAGTAATAATAAAATCTTTATATATAATTCTTCTCTGAGTGTGTATGTCACTGAACTTCTCTCAAACGACTGGACCGATTTTGATGAAATTTTTTGTGTGTGTTCAAGGGGATCTGGGAATGGTTTAGATTCACAATTTTCACGCGAGCGAAGCCGCTGGCAGAAGCTAGTTATCTATAAAATTCGTTCCAAACATCGCGTGCCCTGCGTAAAACCATAACACCGTACGTTCATCTTCGGACAACTAGACGTACGCCGTAACGCCACCGGTAGGTACGTGATAGACATCCCACCTGTACGTACAAAGCGTTTTGGAACACACTCATTATACGTACAGCTAAGGAGTGGAATTTCCTGCCGGAGTCTTGGTTTCCTGATACCTACAACTTAGGGGGCTAATGAATAGGTTACTTCTAGGCAAGCAAGCTCCATTGTTCGTCGGCCACATAATCACTTACCATCAGGTGATATGGTGGTCAAACGTGAGCCTGTCAAAAGTAAAAAAAAAATATAGTTTACGAATATATTCTTTTTTAATTTTATTTCGTTTAAACACCGCTAATTTTGATAGTTATAATACTGTGGAGGGTCGATCCGGTACATGAAACACTTTCGATTTGTAAAGATAAAATTAAAAAATAAAGTACCCTTTTTTAAAACTCGTATTAATTTACGCATGTACGAAATTAATTTCTTTAAGAAAACGTCAGCTGAGCGAGTCCAATGACATGTAGGTAGTTAGTACGCAACGCCGACTACGATTAAAGGGATTAAAACGATCAAAATTTAATGGTGTATATTGAAAATTTATATATTTATTATTATTTTTATTTATATCTAAAACAATCGAAAACATTACTCTTATTCCATGACAATCGAGTAAATATTATCTACATAAAGCTATAATTTCAGTTTCTTCTACGTAATCTACGTGATGGAGATGGTTATAAAGATGTGTGCGCTCGGGTTCTGCGGGTACTTCAAGTCGCATTGGAATAAACTAGACTTCTTCATCATTGTCATGGCAACTAGTGGTAAGAATAACTTTGATTTAACATTATGCCTTTTCTTATGGTGGGAATAATCATCCAATGACAACCCCCGCTCATGGGCGGAGCGGGAGATAGTTTTAGACTCTTACTGACTAAAAGCCCACCCCGTTCCTTCTAGCCTTCATACCGGGGCTCGAGTTCCCTTTCCACTATCTTCCGCTCCGCCCAAGGGCGGGGGATGTCATTTGGATGATTTTTACCCACCAAAAAAAACCTATGAATATTGGCGGCATGTTATCTGGTCATCACATCGTGCATCTCAGAGAATGATAGATTGTTGATGAGATTAGATAAAGTAATGTATAATACTGCACTTTCAGATTTAGTACTGGACTTGATAGATGCCTTCACTCCTTGGAATAAGTGGAACAGCGTCAACTCCAGCTTCATCACAGCTACCAAGCTGCTGAGGATGCTGCGGTTCCTGAGATTATGCAAGTTGGCCAGGTAACTAACAAATGCCCCTGTCAAGACGAGTCTGAGAATTAAGCTTAACGCGCATGCTATGCACTATCTACCTTTTCATGTATCTTAAGCCACAAAATAGATAGGTACAGAAGACAATCTCATGTATGTACTTCACTTTTTATACCTACGCTCGGTGGACGCACACTAATGAGCGTTTGAGCCGGAATTGTTCGACGAGCGGGCCGAGACGCTCCGAGATATCGTGTCCGTGAGCGGTGTCTATGTGTGCGTTGCTCGAGCGCGCTTTGTATGTAGATTGACTTCTGTACCTATATATTTTGTGCTTTAGGGTCAACGCTGCGTTAAGCAGGAGGCCGCGCGTGCAACCATCTCGAAACATCGCGCGTGTATCGTGTGCTGTGATCCCTGTAGCGGAAACCGGATTATTCCCTGCGCAATGTCGCTAGTCCAAATTTAATGGTGTGCAGTCGTGTCAATAGAGAACTTTAATTCATTAAAGCCCAAGCGAACGCCGGCGTTCGCGCACCTATTGTCTTTCTATTGTGTCTGATTTCCACGATTGAAAGGTTAATGTGTTATTGAGTAGCAAAACGGGCGCGGGCAGCGGCGCTGGACGGAGCATTTTTGTATGGGACCGTCAAAAAAAAAAAAAAAGGTCGGTCTTATACTTAGTTTGGTCTGGATAAACACTAGGTATGTTAAAGTATTCCCAAAGCGGCACTGTATCAAAAATGATTGAGAAAAATTATTAACTGGCTCTACTACCACAGAAATAGTGAGACGGAAGCACAATAGGACACGACGATGATCATATGTGATGAGCAATGGGTAGCGTCTAGCCGTCCGGTAATCGTCCGGACCGAGCCCAAGTCACGTAGTGTTCCGCGCGCTCCTCAAAGAGATGTTAGCAAACAGTTGGGGCCCAGCGGGGCCGACGCTAGGGCCGCGAAGAGAAAAATTAAACCCTTGGTCCTAGAGCGCAAGGGGCGACTGAAAGACGCAGGTATAGTTTCTAGTCAGTCAAATCTGACACGCCATCCTACTCTACCCTAGAGCGCGAGATGTAATTGGATGATTTCTCACCTTAAAAAAACACATGCTACAAAAAAGTACAATATTTGTGTTTTGTTTCAGGGTCTCAGTGCCAAAAATAATGGCTTACATCGACCGCATGATCGACATACAATTGGCGTTTGGATATGATGTTGGAAAGGTGAATATAACATATTATTGTATTATTTATCGATAGATATAGACAAGAATGCGTTACGGCCTGGCTTGACTTCGGGATTGCGGCGAGCGGGGCGGCATCGGTAAGCGGACGCGGTTTAAATCTTACCGGGCTTTTGATCTTTAGAGCAGTGGGGGCCGAGTGGTAACGGCTTCGACTTACGAGTTGAAGGTAGCGGGTTCATACCCAGCCAGGTGCATTACTTTGTGTAATTTATTTCATCACCACTGCTCTCGAAACGATAAAGGAAAACATCGTGAGGAAATCGGCATGTCCTAGAACCAAAAATTCGAAGACGTGTGACATCCACCAACCCGCATTGGGCCCGCGTAGTGGGTTACGGACCATTCCCTCTCCTAGAGAGGAGGCCTGAGTCCCACCAGTGGGAACATTAAAAGGTTTATTATGCTAATGCTATGCTATTATCTTACCGCTCGCCGCTCCGTGCTTAGCTACCGCTCACAATGGCAAAGCTGTAAACGGGCCGTTAAGGACACCATCTCTGCGCTCCATATCTGAAGTAGCAGATGCCGGGGAAAAAACAGCCACGCTGAAGTGAGAGTGAGTTAGCCAACATGCACCTGGACAGATGGGCGATGATCGTTACTCACTGGACGCCTGTGGCAGGATGACGTCATTGAAGTCGACTGCGGCTAATGTGGTGCGATGATCTAATCATATTCGTGGTGAAATCTTGGCCATACGTCGCTCAAGACAGAGTGGTTTAGAAGAAGTGGAGGCCTCTGCTCAGCAGTAGGATACAATATAGTCTATCCTTTCAGATATCGTCAATTTGAGACACAATAGTAAGACAATAGATGCGCGAACGCCGGCGTTCGCGCACCAATTGTCTTTCAATTGTGTCTGTAATTATCACGATTGAAAGGTTAAAAATGTTATGGCTTTACACTTCATGATAGTAACAAGTAATTCCCTACCGGGGTCTGTGTTTCCTGATAGCTACAACTTAGCGGTCTTTAAGTCAAGAGTGAATAGGTTACTTCTAGGCAAGCGTGCTCCATCGTCGGCCACATCATCGCTTACCATCAGGTAAGATAGTGATTAAACGCGAGCCTATCAATAGTAACAAAACAAAAGTTAGATTAGTCAAGAAATCCTATTTAACTCTTTGAAAATCGTAATTAGAGACACAATAGAAAGACAATAAGCCTTATGTCGGACAGTGTAACTTAAGACATTCGAAAGGTTAAGTCAATAATTCCAATAATATGTAGATCAGAAAAAAATTACAAGAACGGTTTTTTTTCTAGGGTTTCGTGACCGGCGCCCAGGAAGTGTGCACTCTCTTACCGCAGCTGGTTGATAACAAGCAAATACATGACATGCTGACTACCAAACTTGACAGTGACAGGTAAACTTACGTAACATCATGCCTTTAAACCCCGAGGGATAGGGCAGAGGTGTATACCGCGTTTTTGCCAGTAGGTATACTGGGCACGCCACAATCATGGCGGTAAGTCCCCTTTTTGAGGCGTGTCTGGAAAGACCTCACGGCGTCCTTACCTTCCGTATGACCCAGGTCCTCACCGGACATGGTTCGTTCGGGAGGTTCCTGTACCGGATTCGTGCGGAATTGACGCCCGGGTGTCGCCACTGTGCGGAATGCCCGGAGGACACGGTGGAGCACACAGTCGAGGTGTGCCCTGCTTGGGCGGAGCATCGCCGTGCCCTCGTGGGGGCGATAGGTGGCGGAGACCTCTCGCGCCGGGCCCTGGTTGAGGCCATGGTCCGAAGCGAGAAGGATTGGCAGGTGGCCGCCGACTTCTGCGAAGCAGTAATACTCGCAAAGAAAGAGATCGAACGCATCAGGCAACGGCGTCCTCGCCGTCGCTGCCGGGATTCTGATACCGATTTCCGGCCACCGTAGGCGCGGGCTTGCGGACAGTGAGCAATGGGCAGTTCGCTGTCCGGCCGTCCCAACTTAAAAAATAAAAAAAAAAAACACTACGCCTTATAATTTTCTTTGAAAAATTGAAAAACTAATGTTAGATGTTTGGTTATAGATTAGCTGTAACCCGTCAGCTAGGGTTGCTGCAACGTGACCGACCCTGGACAGCTATCACGGTGAAGACCAGGCAGGCTACCACGTCCACCCTTAATATCATGATCTTAGATGCTATGCAGCTGAAAGAAGAAGGTGACATTGCAAACATATAACTATCGAAACAAAACCCATTTGTGTTCTTCAATTGCCTTTTGCGCTAAGGGGTCGCAGTTAGATACTTTTTAGAGCATTCCTACAGCAATCTTTTACCTTATCATAAATGGCATCTATACATCTATACATCTTCTATACATATAAATAAAATTGGAGTGTCTGTTTGTAATATTGAAATAACTGCTTTTGACTACATGCATATGAATATGTATATTTTATATAATTATTTATTTGGAATAACAAACAATTACATAATAGAAAATACAACAATAAATCTTAAAATTAACAATCATGTAATCAACAACGTTATTCGCAACAATCATTTATATATATTATAAATCACGCGTTTGATCAAAAATATATATTATACGGTACATACACCAAAATTAATTTTTTTACAATTTTTGTCTGTCTGTCTGTTTCTCCGGGCTAATCTTTGAAATGGCTGGCTTTTGACGGGACTTTTTTTGGCAGGTAGCTGATTATGTAATAAGGAGTAACATAGGCTACTTTTAATTTAGAAAAAATAAATTCAAAATCTTGTAGTCCACGCGAACGAAGTCGCAGGCACAGCTAGTCTGAAATATTAGTTGTTCAAATACATTAGTTTTAGTATATGCGAAACGAAACGTACGTGTCTATTATTTTTATATAAAGAATCTATGTACAAAATTTCATAACTGTATCATAAAAATCACAAAATTATAAGCTTACAAGGTCATCGGGCCATCCAGGCGACAGAGGGATTGTTTAGCACTTGCAACCAGCTGTTTGCTGGATCCTAAAGCCAGCTATGACCTGCCGTGACTTGTGTTGTACTTAAGTCGGTAGTATCCAACTTGTGACCTTTTTAAATATTTTTGGGATAAAATATAACCTGGTGTAAAAACTGTTGGAATCCATTCATTTACTGATTCTGGACAAACTATATTAGGTTTCGTATAAACTAAAAATAATTTTGTATTCTTTCTTTTTCAGGTTTCCTAGATGAAATGGAGTACAAACTGCTTTTGAACGCGATTCAGGAAAAAATCCAACTTTGTCGTCATAAAGGCAGCTTAGTGGCTCCGTCTTCACCAGAGGTAAATTATATTATTCATTCAAATATTAGTTTTTTTTTTATTGATAAATAATATTTATTTTATAAATAGGTTTTTAAAAAATCCTTTACGCGTCAATTAAAAACAACTAAAAAATTAATCTATTAAATTATTTTCCTTTCTTTTCTTTTTTTTTCTTCAATTTTTTTTTACGCCAGTTTTATATAAATTGATATATTCTAATGAAAACATATGGAGGAAGGAGATGGCGCAACGAACCAGACAGATTCCACCAGAACTGGCAAGAGGAAGCGTGGGACCGCGGAAGATGGTAGGAGTGGAGTGAGGTCTTTGCCCAGGAGTGGGCAGAACAGGCTAACAAAAAAAAATCTAATGCTTGACTGCGATCCCACCTGATGGTAAGCAGTGATGCAATCGTTGATGTAGCTAATAAAGCGCACTTGTTTGTTAATTCATTATACCCCAAGAGAACGCTGGCCTTCGCTCTCTCATTGTCTTTCTATTGTGTCCCTAATTAAAGATTAAGAGACTAGTTTATTGAACAGTTTTTCGTGTTTTTTTATTACTAAATATTCCTTTGGTCCACCAAAAATATTAATTGTGCACTAAAATAATAATATACTTATCATCTGGGCAGTTTAAAAAAATAATTGTCCGAGTCGGGTATCCCAAGTCTCTTATTAATTGTAAAAATTATATTAATATTTGTAGTAAGTACAAATAGTATTTTTAGTAAAGACATTTTTATTTCACCAAACCGCACTGGGCCCGCGTGATGGATTACGGCCCATTCCCTCTCCTAGAGAGGAGGCCTGAGTTCCAGCAGTGGGAACATTGAAAGGCTAAAACTTTAAGCACTAGTAAATACTGTACAAAGGCGTATTTAGTGGGTATTTTTGATGCCCAGTTAAAAATATCCCGATTTTTACTAAAGCCATGGGAAAGTTACAAAGTTTATTTGTCGGAAAGACCGAAAAGTATTAACAAATTATAAATATATTTAATTATAAGAATGCGCCACTTCCGAACAAAACGACCGAACGCTCAGCTTAATGCCGTGAGCAAAAAGCAGTGAGTCAACGGAGCTGGTTTTCAGCGTTACACTTTTGTTTGTATGTGTAGACCCAACTACGCGCTGTTTCCTGGCTGCAGGGCAACGAAAGGATTGCTGACTTCTTCCTAGAACATTCAGAGATCTTGAACTTCAACATCAACGATACTCTGATATCTAGAGGTATTTATTGTACTCTTTTAAAATAGTGGTTTTCAACTTGTGGTCCGCGGAACATTGTCAAAGTTTCAAATTGAAAAGTACACACAGTACAGTGATATAATAGTACATTATGATATAAGTGTGTCGCCATAAATACAAGCGGTATTTAAACCCGAGCCATGGCGAGGGTCTAAAGAGAGCCGAGAACGGTAATCATTAATTACTCAAGTGTATCATAGGACTTTTTCAATACACTTGTGAAGAAAATAACTGTAAAATTAGTAAACATTTGTGGCAGTAAAAATCTGTTTTCATAATCCGCGCCCATTTTTTTTTTCCTTTTCCTCGTGGAGGACGATGCGCCCATCTTAATAAAATTATGTAATAAAATTATGGCGGGGGAGAGGTTGAACAATAAGGTTTTAACTACATTATAGCCCTAGTGACATAGCACGAAGAATCGCCAAACTTAAGTGGCATGGGCAGGGCACGTTGCTCGCAGAACAGATGGCCGTTGGGGCCGACAGGTTCTGGAATGGAGACCACTTACCGGAAGACGTAGTGTTGGAAGGCCTCCTATAAGGAGGACCCGATGGATGCGAGACGCACAGGAGCGTTCATTGTGGCGACACTTGGGGGAGGTCTATGTCCAACAGTGGACGTCTTTCGGCTGAAATGATGATGATGATGATGATTGTCCACGGATTAATCAAATATATGAAAAACGGAGACTGATTTTAAGAACTATTTTTGTTTTTAATAAGTAAATTGGTTAATTAATATTAAATAATTAACATAAGGCCGCTCATTGTATCTGTTTTAGATGAGTTTTTCTTTTTTATGTTTCTTTATAATTACTACAATATAGTAGAAATAGAATATATTAATTTGGAATTTAGATGCTAAAGAGCTGACAAAGAGAGATTTAAAATTATTGTGACTTAGTGATAAAGTGGCATTATACAGTCATTATAATAGGTATTAAACGAATTATTAAAATCGGTCTTTGAGTATAAAGAATGGAAATCTTAATTCGACCCCTTATTTCTGCTCATCCCACAGGCGACGAGCCCAAAGGCTTGTACATCTTAGTATCAGGTCTCCTGGAAGCGACCTACACTCCTCCTGACGACGAAATCGACGAGGCTATACCTAACTACGAGTTCATGACCGACCTGAAGTTTGGGGACCCCAGCCAGGACTATATCGTGTCGGGGAATGCTGTGGGGGTGTTGGGGGTAAGAAAGAGGTCGTATACTCTTGAAGGGTAATTTTGAAACTACCGTGAGTCAGTGGCGTAGCTAGTCCCAAAGGGGGCCTTGGGCCTCTTTGGTATCAATAATGATTGAGGTTTGTGAGGTAAGTGATATTGTTATCATGTAAGGCTTTGTTGAGTTTGAAAATGGAATAACTCTAGAGGATAAGTATTAATTGAAAATGAGCCCGTTTATTGGAGCATTCTGCCTAGCATAGGTTAAGTTTTATTGTGATCGTGTGTAGAGAATGCTATGAGTAGAACGAGTGGAGCGAGCTATACAATTAGGACATTTTATCATATAGTCATTTACATTTACTACGGTTTCTTATCAATAAGAGATTTTTAATTTTGTCTTATTGTTAAGCTCGCGCTTGCCCCCTATCTTTCCTGATGATAAAGAACGATGTAGTCGACGATGGAGCACGCTTGCCTAGAAGTAAACTCTTGACTTAAAGACCCCTAGGTTGTAGCATACAGGAAGCAAAGACTCCAACTGAAAAGAATATAATATGTTGCAATTTTTTGCGCACGTAGGGACCCCAGTTTCCCGGGGGCTCATGCCCTAAGATAGTGGTAGCTACGCCCCTGGTAGGTCAGCTATAATTAGAATGATATCAATAAACTTATTGCAGGTGCTAACAAACCGTCCGTACAGCTACACGGTTCGTTGTGATTCAGCTGTGCAAGCGTACTACATCACCCTGCCCATCATCAAGGAGGCTTTCAACCTCGCACCGCATCCTATAATGGGGTAAGCCATTAAATAAGATAATATCCTTCCTTTTTTAAATGAAAACGTTTTTATGAGCAGGTTATTGGGTACTGAATGAGGCTGAGGCATCACACTCGACTATGTAACGCTCGCTCGGGCGTGCGTTACATAGTCGAGTCAGTTCTCGTCGGCTAAGGAAGCGAGAAAGATATAGTCAAAGCGTCACTGAGCGTCACTGAGCCGTCACTGACGCTGGGCTATGTAACGCTTGTTCGGGTAAAGTCGGGTCGAGTCGGCCGACCTTACCCGAACGATCACTTTTTGTATCTTAACACACATAGTCTCTTTTTTTATGTATGAATTCATCAAATATTTCCTCCCGCTTTTGGTGGAGCGTGAGGAAGTGGGTACGGAACCTTAAAAATTAATATGTTTGTTTTGCAATTACCGTAAAACTGGTAAACAGTATAGAACCGTGATAATCGTTTACTTATCTTTTTTAGTCTGGAAGCATCAATGTGGCGAGAAATAGGTATCAAGTTAAGCATGATGGTGCTCCCCAACGTGCCGGCCTACCACGGCTGGCCCGTCGAGCGTCTCAGCATGAGGCTGGAACACGCCTTCGTGCCTTGTCTCAAGGCTTTCAAGGTAATATTGTAGCTACAGAACCTGTATGTGATGACATATAGCTCCGAAGTACGGAAGGCTCACAATGGACCTCATCAGAAGGCTTAAAGTCACCCAAAAGGCAATTAAAAGGGCTATCGGAGTTTCCTTGTGTGATCGAATCAGGAATGAAAATATATACAGGAGAACGAAGGTTGCCGACATAGCACGAAGAAGAGGCTCGGTAGATCCGATGCTTATTAGAGCTGCAGGAACGTTTGAAAAAGTATTCTGGGTTAAGTAATAACTCCTTAGTAATTTCCATTACTAAAGGAACACACCCCCGCGGTTTAGTCAATAAAAATCTGACATGTCCTGTCGTTCCATCCTCATTGGTGAAGTCATTGGATGATTTCACACCTCAAAAAAAAAGCCTATTGCTCGCCGTCCGCAAGTCAGCATCTACGGTGGTTGGGAATCGCACGACTCCGTACACTTCGTCTGTCTGAGATGTGGAGATGACGATGTGAAAAGCGTGAGGGAGAGCCTCACGCTTTTCACCAGTTCCTTCACTCGCATTACTGCTTTGCAGAACGATGTAACTGCTTCCCATTCCCTTACTCCATACAGTGGCTTGAACTATTGACGGACGCGACGGACCGCCGCCGCCAATCGTATTTACGAGGACATGGCAGTGCTTCGCCTAAGCGAGACAAAGTGCTTGATCCATCGTGTCCTTAGGGCGATGCTCACAATGGTAACACTCGGGCATCTGTCCCGCCAAATCTGATGCAGGAACCTCACGAAGCGTCCATATCCTGTGAGGATGTGCATCATGCGGAAGGACCGTGGTATCTCTCTAACCACTCCTCATAGAAGATACAATTATCGCAGCAATTATGGCTTGACTAATTGATGGCTTCGGGCTAAAAATTGCATAATTCAATGGTGTAAATGTTTTAGGTGTTCGTAGTAAATGAATTAATGGAAGATATCGTGTTATTGGATGGAATCTGTCAGGATATGGCGACGAGAGAGGTGTTCCAACCGCCGACGTATATACCCAGGTAACTTAGCTAAACATGACACCTGTGTTTCTTTTAGTTATAGACCAAACCCTCGTTTTACCAGTAATGTTCAACTTCTAATATTATAGCGAGCTCATTAACTCATCAATAAACCTGTTCTCCGGTCTGTGAGAACTGGTTTTTTGATGAGATAAAAAAATTATTCTTATCTAAAAATACTAATTTTTACAATCATTAAGGAACTTGGGGCACATCGACTCGGACAGATTAGGTTACAAGCCATCCTCTGCCTACTGGGGCCAGGGTTATCCGAAAGGGAGCTCGAGCCCGGTATGAAGGCTAGAAGGAACGGGGTGGGTGTTTTAGTCAGTAAGAGTCGACACTATCTCCCGCTCCGCCCAAGAGCGGGGGATGTCATTGGATGATTTTTTCCCACTATAAAAAAGCCTTCGTGGTTTTTTATTAAACTTCCCAGGATTATATACTTTAGTGCACAATTAGTATTTTTGGTGGAATAAAGACATATTTTGTAGTAGAAAACAGGATTAAATTGAGGAACAATAAATACCTACTACACCAAAAGAAAATATGTTTACTTGCCAGGACTGTCCTGGCACATTCACCTTAACCGATTTTTTAGTTGTTTATAAATTAATTTTAAAAATAATTATTTAAAAAATGGTTAAAAGTCCATTAATATGTACTGTACATACATACATTATACCACAAATAAACATATTTTACTTTGACTAATTTTATTTTTAACCGCGAAATTATTTTTATTTTTAATTGATATAGTGTTTGAATGCGATCCCACATGATGGTTAGTAGTGATGCAATCTTAAATTTTTTTTTTGCATTTTCCAGGTCACTGTCAATTTGTTGTGACTGTAACTAATTTAAGATTGGTTAAATGGGCTTCTTACTTCCAGGACTGCCCACCGCCTAATCTTCCCAAAGTCTTCACAACTGATGGTGACCGGCAACTGTCCAGAGACCAAGCTGATGATTGTGCCCGCCAAGGACACGGATGAACTGGATATCATGGAAGACGAACTCGATGACCTGCAGTGTGAACTGGTACTGCCTTGTCATGATCTTTATTAAGATTCTGAATTCAAGATAAATATCGATTTTTGAGACAGGATACTCAAGGGTCATACAATAAAAAGTCATAGTTTTTGTAGTCTTGTAAAAGTCAACGTATTACTTTGGGTAATTTATTTCATCACCACTGCTTTCAAAATGCTGAAGGAAAACATCGTGAGGCAATCGGCATGTTCTAAAACCAAAAATTCGAAGGCATACGACATTCATTAACCCGCACTGGGTCAGCGAGGTGGATGACGGCCCATTCCTTCTCCTAGAGAGAAAGCCTTAGTTCCAACAGTGGGAACATTATAACGCTGACTATGTTATGCTAAGTAATTACGTCTTATTTTTTCTTCCTAGATATCCAACGTATCCTCCCGTTGCCTGTACCATAGAGTAGCGCGTCGCTTCTCCGTGGAGTCGCGCGCGCCGTCCGCGCGTCGCGGCCGCAGCAAGCGGCGCCGCGCGGGCAAGCGAGTCAACTACAGGGAGTCGGTGTGGGGCAAGCAGATCTGTGAGTACATAATCTTCTTAGCATAGTACCCACTGTTGGGACTCAGGCCTCCTCCCTAGGAGAGGCAATGGGTCGTAACCTACCAAGCGAACCCAGTGCGGATTGGTGAAGGTCACATGACTGTCCTCCAAATTATTTAGTTCTAGGACATGCAGGTTTCCTCACGATGTTTTCCTTCACCGTTTTGAGAGCCATGGTGTTGAAATAAATTACACAAAGTAATGCGCCTGGCTGGGTTTGAGCCCACAACCTACAAGTCATAAGTCGGGGCCGTTACCACTTGGCCATCACTGCTCATCATAACCTCCTTACTCCTATAATAATCCTCTTGACCGAATGTCGATCATGGTGGGCAATCTCAACGGAGATTAGTCATGGAGATGTTATAATATTCAAGTATGTATACCATCTGTTCCTTAAAGCCATGCACGCTAGGGTATACTTAACAGGTTTTCCTATACAGTTGAGTTATACAGGTAAACCGGAGCATGTATGTTGCACAACTGTGCAGGTGTCCATACAAGCTTACCTGACAGATATACCCTAGCGTGTATGGCTTATACCTAAGACCTTTACTCTCATAGTGCGAAAGTACGGCAATTTGAAACAACCGGGGAGAGTTCAGGCAGGTTCGGTCCTGACCGATGGCGACATGTGTGCACTGAGGCAAGGTGCTGTCACACCTCCCGCCCAAACTCTAGGCAGCTATAATTTTTCGCTCGGTTGGTACGACTGGGGATGGTTCTTACGTAGGGGGCGCTGCATGGTAGACGCCATAACGCGCGTGCGAGCTCTTATTACGGGGGATGCAGTATCTTGAGATAGAGTCGTCTCAGCTGTTTTTCTTGACATCACCTGAGCCTTCGATACCCTGCTTTGGAGTTGCATTAGGGAGGCACTCCGATAACCTGTATGCCGACCTACCTCTGACGTGTGATCGAGCCCTATTTGACGGATAATGCCGTCCAGTGCAGCCATCGGAAAAAGTAAAAGTGGCGAGAGATGTGGAGCGGTGTCCCGCAAGGAACGGCACTGGGGCCGCATCTGTGTTGATATCGATTACGACTGGTTGCTGCGCGGCGACCTGCCTAGCGGCGTCAGCGTTGTCCGTTAGGATTAACCTAACGAACAAGATGGACGCGAACGAAGGAGACGGACGTGAGGGATCAAAGATCTTAACGCTCCAGCCACTACCATATTAGACGCCTTGGGCTGTGTGAATTGCAGACTTTCCGCCTCAAAAAAAGCTGCAAAATAATTCCCAATTGAAATACACTAGCAATTTTTGCCCGACCTGGGAATAGAACCCAGTACCACATGCTCAGTAGACGCTCTTGCGACCACGAGACCAAGGAGGCATTGTAATGAAGTAGGTAAAATATGCCTACCTGATATAAAATGGCAATAGGTATGATCGCGCGTAGTAGGTCATTTTGTATTAGTCGTGTCAATGTCCATTGTAATCTATTTACAAAAAGTCCACATAGTTCAAATTCAAATTTCATTGTCACAATGAAATTTACATCATTATTTAAATTTAGAAAGTCAATAGTATAATGATTATGAAATTAGACTAAAAATACAGGTAATCACTATTTTTTGACAGTCATTATCAACGAAAAACATTTAAAAAAAATATAAACAATTCTTGTTTTTATTTATAACTTCTTTGCTTTTTTCCAATTGACTATTAATTAGTATCTTCAATTACAAGAAACAACTGGATCTTGTTACTAAACCAATCATTAAAATAATTCTAGAGTATTTATTCAGTCCGTTTACTTGATATCTTAAAGGGGTTGGAAGTAAAAAAAAAACAATAAAACTCCTGCTAACATCCAGAATCACAATCAGCATGCTTTTCCGATTTCAAAACTAAGCACAGAATACGGTCCTCATATCCTACTTAATTCCTTCTGGCCCGATCGCCCGGTCTTATTTTTAACCGACTCCTAAAAAAGGAGGTTCTCAATTCGGATGAATGTATTTTTTTATGTATGTTCGCGCATAACTTCGTCGCTTGCTAACCGATTTGAAAAAACCTTTTTTTTTTTATAAGAAAATCGTGATCTACTAAATCAAAAGCCTTTTTAAAATCAGTGTACATTGTATGCACTTCTTTACTTTCATCTAATGCTGATGATATGTAAGAAACATACTCAACCAGATTGGTGTCAGTTGATTTTTTGGGACAAAAACCGTGCTGGTTATCCAGCATATTCTGAATGTGTGAAAACATTTTTTTTCTTAACAAGCGACTCAATGATTTTACCACACGTGGAAAGTATTGATACTGGTCTCTAGTTTGCAACATCATCAATACTACCAGACTTAAAAATTGGCGTGATGTGCACTATTTTCAACTGACAGGAAAATAGCCCTGTGATAAAGAGCCGTTGAAAATTGTAGTCAGAGGATCAGCCAGGTTTGCTGCACACTTTCTAAGAAAAAGAGAAGGGATTGATCAGGCAAGTTAATAATAATAGTGAATGTAGTTTTCTGGAAAGGCCTTGAAAAGTCTGTGTCTATAATTTTTCTGGCTTCGCGTGCACCCTACCAAAAAATAAGTTAGTTTGAATTTTTGAAAAACACCGTCAGATGGGACTGGTCATCTCTTAGCTGCCAGTGGCTTAATTCAGTTTCTATCTTTTAATTATTTTACATTTTTATTTCATTATCGACATTGTGCTCACATGATAGAAGCAACAAGTAATATGTAACCAAGCATTATATGTAACACATAATATGATTTAAAAGAGTGTCCATGGAGTTTCTTGCACGTTCTTCTCCATAGAGACCTCTCTTTGGAACGATGGAACGAGACTCTTTGGAACGTGCAATTTAGCTTCACTTTTCTTGGACTGACCGACATGCCTGTAAATGGTCTATTTGAAATAAATGCTTTGATTTGATTTGATTTGATTCGTCGGTGATCTACCTAAGTGATTTCATCTAACATTAACCTAAGCGACAGTGAAAAAGGACTCTAGTATACATTGTGATTTGGTTATTGGTGATTGGATAAAGTTACTGTTTGAGGTAATTTATAGTTCTCAGCTAGTAAACCAGCATTTAATTACTCACGTTCGTAACAATATATATTTTAATTTTCTAAAATGCACTTAAAAAGGCCAGTAACGTATTTAACGACTGCTTTATTTATTTGAATATATCACTTTCAACTCGTTAATGATAGTCGAAGTACACCTTATAGTCAAATGTATTATGTTTATACTGCAAAAATAGTTTATATTTGGATCGAGGATATATAGGTACAGGTGTAACATAATAAAAAAATACTAAAATCGATTATATCAACTTTTTCAGTTGTTTGCTTCATATGCAGTGTACATTAAATCACATATCGAAGTTCTAGGCTGATTGACACGTCCCACAGGCCTATACTATACCACAGAATATGTTACATACGTAATATTTCACACTTATGTCTCTTTCAAACTCGTCAGCTTCAAGCTCTGGTTCCACACTTGCTCCACTAACTCATCATCATCAGCCTTCCTGCTGCACTCAGCTTCCTTACACTCCATGAAGTACTTCCCTCGTACGCCCTCCACTTCTTCAGAAACACTCAGGTATATCGTCGTCTGAGCTCCTTCTTTTGGTGTCTTATATAATATATCGCAGAGAAAATTGATCAGCTTCAGTCCAAAACCAGACAGCCTTCGAAATATATTAGTTTTAACAATTCCAGGATGGAGAGAATTGACGGTCACTCCTTCAGGTAATCTCTTAGCCAATGCCTTCGTCCACAAAACATCACAGAACTTGCTATTCGCGTAAGTAGTAACCGTGCCAAAAAAACCGTTTTCTCCGAGTTTATGTAACTCGTCGACTCGTAATTTTGCGAAATTGTGGAGATAGGACGACACTATGATGATCCTACTGGGTTTGGAGGCGATCACTTTGTCCAGCAGCAGGTTCGTGAGCAGGAAGGCTCCGAAGTAGTTGACTTGCATCACTACATCTATCCCATCTTCAGTATACTTCGAATTGAGTCCGGCGCAACCAGCGTTGTTCACTAAAATATCGAGACGGTCATAGGAGCGGTTGAAGTCTTCAGCGAATTTCCGTACATTGCTGAACTTTGCTAGATCTAGAGGTCTAAATTCGACGAGATGGTTTCCTGTAGTGGCTATTATATCGGCAACAGCTTCTGCTGATATCTTGGCGTCCCGGCAGGCGATGACCACTCGCGCTCCTCTGGCCGCGAGGTCGCGCGCGGTCTCCAACCCGATGCCCTGGTTGCCGCCGGTCACGAGCGCGATCTTTCCATCAAGTCGCACATTAGATGTACACACTCCCTTCACGGGTTCTAATTTTAGTTTTATATATAGCGATAAACTTAAGACCAAGAGAAAAAAGATTAAAAATAAAATGACTGGTATTAACAAAAGGTAGTAACCGATAGCGAAGATCATGTTGTCGCGGCTGAACGGAAAATGAAACAGTGAGTAATAGACTTACTGATTCATTTATGCATATGTGTGGAACGAATAATTTACTAAGGCCACGTTATCCGTTAAGGTCACATTACATATTCGACCAGCCAGTTAAGGCCTAAGGTTCCTCAAGTTTCAAGGTATTTCACATAGTATATTGGACACACATTCCATACGACATTTTGAACTTGCCCTTGAAAAGGTCAAGCATCCGAGCGTCGCGGTCGGTTGTTCTTGTTATCTGAGAGCATTGACTATACAAGTATACAACATCTTTAAATCTTTATAAAACACAGATTTTGCCCGCGACTTTGCCCACGTAAGTACATATAGCCTATGTCACTCAGGAATAAAGCAGCTTTCTATCTGTGAAAAAATTTTAGCAATCGGACCAGTACTTCCAAAGATTACCTCCTACAAACAAAAAATATAAAAATAAACTAACTTTACCTCTTTATCTATACTAGTATTATAAAGAGGGAAAATTTGTATTTTTGTGTGATGTTTGTAATGAATGAACTCAAAAACTACTTAACTTACGATTTAAAAAATCCTTTCACCATTGGAAGGGTACATTCACCCTGAGTAACATAGGCTATGTTTATTGCCCGTGCTAAGCCGGGACGAGCCTATTATAAGATTATAAGTGTAGATGAAATTCAGCAAGAAGCAAAGAAAGTCTCACAGCATGTGAAGAAAAAAAATTGTCAATTCTACTTGACATTGGTGCAGAAATAAAATTAAATATAACGATACGGTCTCCCTAGCGCGAGTGCGACTCGCACTTGGCGGTTTTAGTGTTCTTATTTTTCTAGAATAAAATGTATTTTGGTTGAAAAATACAATAGTAATGAATAAATCTATTTACATTAAATTAGTGTACGCGCATGTACTACAGTACAATTCACGAATGATGACGGCCGTGAAGTTAGCCTTTGCGAACGTTCGCGCATACTACACTCTTCTCGCACACGCACTTTGGTTCCTAAAACACGTTATTGCGCAGCCTCCTGCGCAAACTTCACGGCCGCCATCATTCGTGAATTGTACTGTACTCGACTTATTTGACATTATTAAACATGGCAGTTGAGAGATGGTCATGCTCACTCAAATATCTCGTTGATGGTGGTGTCTGTTAGATGATTCGGTTCTCTTGAAAATGGTGAAGTTGTTGAATGGTGCTGATATACGCGTCATGTCCGTGAACGAACGCTGTCAGTTGAGACTGGTCATCTCTTAGCTGTCAGTGGCTTGCCCCGTACTACCGGCGTGTCCTCGTGGAGACAATCGCCGGCAGCGACCTTTTGCGCTGGGCCCTGGTTCGGGCTATGGTCCGGAGCAAGAAAGAATGGCAGGCGGTCGCCTCCTTCTGCGAAACAGTAATGCTAGCGAAGAAGGAGGCCTCACGCGTGAGGAAATGGAGGTTCTCACGCCTCAGCCGCCGTTATTCCGACCCCGACTACCAGCCACGGTAGACGCAGACTGGCGGACATTGAGCAATGGTTAGCTCGCCGCCCGTCCGTCCGGTAGCTAACCGGACCGAGCCCAGTCGTCAAACAGCGCGTAGTGATCCACGCGCACGTCAAAGATGTCAGCAAACCGTAGGGGCTCAGCAGGGCCGATGCCCGCTAGCTAGGACTGCGGAGAATGCAAAGGGCAACTGAAGGAAGTAGGGGTAGTTTTAGTCAGTAAAAGTCTGACACGGCCTTCCGCTCCACCCGGAGCGGCAAAAGTTGTTGGATGGCTTTCACCCTTAAAAAAAGCTACCATTGGCTTATTCTATTTTTTTTTTTTACTTTTTTTACATAAATTCTTCTCACATAATACGTGTTGAGCACTCTGTCAAAAATCCTAGAAAGAATTCTTAACAACTGCCTTACCGATTATCTTGAAAAATTTTAACATAATCTCTAAATATCAATACGGTTTTAGACAGGGAGTCTCCACAGAGGACGCTGTAATAGATCTCACCCATACCGTTACAAGCAATCTGGACCTAAACCGAAAGTGCTATGGAGCCTTTCTAGACTTGTCCAAAGCTTTCGACTCAGTTTCTGTCTCTATTCTTATAAAAAAGTTGGAGAGTATAGGAGTCAGAGGAATTGCACTTAAAATCTTCAGCGACTATCTTACAAATCGAACTCAGTGCGTGAAAATCGGTGAACTGTACAGTGATGATATGCATATTACCTTTGGATTACCACAGGGTAGTATTTTGGGACCTACTCTCTTCCTGATCTGCATCAACGATCTGTGCCATTTGAACATACCAAATTGTGACATTTTACTTATGCAGATGACACTGCACTGATCGTTCATGGTGATGATTGGGAGAGAGCTAGGCTAAATACAGAAAATTCTCTTCGTATGGTGATGGACTGGTTTTCCTCAAACCTTTTAACACTGAATGTGGAAAAAACAAAGGTTCGAAGTCTTCGACGCGAAAAGCAGACAACCTTTGTTTTACTTCGACTCGAAGTACAAACTTGCCTCCAATAGATTCTCTCCTGATTAACGTCCACACATGTTCGGAACAGAACACAAAAGGTGCCTGCAGCTGTCTCACCTTGTCTCTAGTCTCAAATACAAAGTTCTCGGTGTGATTATTGACGAAATTTTGACTTGGCGTCCTCATATCGAGGCATTATCAGCTAGGATGAGGAAATTAATATATATTTTCAGAGAGCTTCGATACTCAGCTGACCCTGCAACACTATCTCTCGCCTACCAAAGCCTCTGTGTTTCAATCATTTCTTACTGCATAACTGCTTGGGGTGGTACCTTTAAAACCGTATTACTCCAAGCAGAAAGAGCGCAAAGGGCTATTCTGAAAGTTATGCTCTTCAAACGCAGAGATTATCCTACTGCCCAGCTCTACTCTGAATCCAAAGTACTTACTGTCCGTCAACTCTTCATTCTCCGCGCTATCCTACGCTGCCATTCTATGCTCCCACTTGACAACAAAAATCTTCACAGACGCAGAGGATTTCCGGTCTGCAACCCTGTCAGATGTCGAACAACATTTGCAAGTCGCCAATTTAAAGCACTAAGCTCACGCCTCTATAATAAACTAAATACAAAACTTAATATGTATACCTTGACAAAACTTCATTTAAAAACCAGGATTAGCAAGTGGTTACAGAACTTAAATATGAAGCGACTGAAGATCTTCTCACTGTTATAAAGTAGCTTCATTGTTGTTTTAATTGTTTAAAAAAATACCTATTATAAAAATAGCATTAGTTCATTTAAGAGCGAACGTATAAGTATGTATACCTACATGTTGCTGTTATCTTTATATATATAATTCTTCTGTGAGTGTGTATGTCACTGAACTTCTCTCAAACGACTGGACCGATTATGTTGACCATAAGTCCATTATGACCGATTATGTTGATCGACTTCTGGGCTTAATCGCAGCAGTTTGGGTCTGGTGTCTCCGTATGCCATAAGTCCAGTGCCAGAGAAACGAAGAAAAGTATCTAGCAGAGGAAGAAAAGCTGCGGTAGCAGCAGTCATAACATCTTCTCCCTACAAAACTGATTTAGAAAATAAAAATATGAAGAGACAAGAAAAAGAAAATAAACTAGTCAAGACAAAGAATAAGAAGAAAACTGCGAAGAGAAACAAACAAACGAAGAAAAATAAGGATGATAGTGAAGAAGAAGACTCTGAGGAACTAGACGTTATCCAGTTTGATGAAGGTAGTGAACATGATGAGTTGATGGACCAAGTACCTCCTGACTCTGCTGATGCAGAATGTATGTTCTGTTCAAGACTTTTTTCCATGGATAAAAGTGGAGAAAGCTGGATTAAATGCTTGATGTGTGGGCTCTGGGCACATTATGATTGTGCTGGTCCAGAGTTTGATACTTGGATCTGTGACTTTTGCAAGTAATTATGTAACTTCTTTCATTTATCACAATATGTTATATTTATTTAATTGATCTCAAAGATATTAATGTCCATTTTTGTTATTGTTATGTTGATTTATGCTTATATTCCATATATGGGTACCTATTCCATATTTGGTTACTCATTTGTGATTTTGTTTTTTATGTTAGATTTTAATTTGATAACTAATATATTTGATTAAAGGCTGTTAATTACTACATATAAATGTATGACTGATTAGTAAAAACATTAAACTGTTTTAATTTATATGAAGTTTTTTTTTTTATATCCCAAAAACAAAATAGTATTCCATATTTGGTGACTTTCCTCTATCTACATTTGATTTTTTTGTGCAATCAATACATTTGACAAAAAAAAATAATTTAGCATTTTCGCAACATTTCCCTACTCCTTCGAAACGGCTTGGACCTATAGAAACACTTTTACACATAAAAATTGGTGGTTAAATATTCCTCAAAGTGAACATTGCATATGTAAATCAATCAATATCTCGCAGAGAAAATGGATTTAAAGCGCTTTCCGGGCGCTGCTGGCCGCAAATAAATGCACAGATTTGCGTACTGCCGCCTAGGCGAGTGCGAGAGTTGCGTTCACATAATTTCGGTCAGATGGTTCAAGGGACTATACGCCTTAATATGCACTTACCTATAACCCGAGTTTGTTTAGTTCTTGTGTGTTATCTGTATGTTATTGGATCAAATAAATAAATTTATTATTATTTTAAAAGAAGCGAGATTCACCATCTATACATACATACATACATATAAATAAAATTGAAGAGTCTGTTTGTAATATTGAAATAACCGCTTTTTACTACATGCATATGAACGTATATACGGTACATACACCAAAATAACTTTTTATACAATTTTTGTCTCTGTCTGTTTGTCCCGGCTAATCTCTGAAATGGCTGGACCGATTTTGACGGGACTTTTTTTGGCAGGTAGCTGATGTAATAAGGAGTAATTTAGGCTACTTTTATTTTAGAAAAAATAAATTCAAAATGCTGTAGTCCACGCGAACGAAGTCGCAGGAACAGCTAGTTTGTAATATAACATGATTTACGAATAAAAGCGTGTTCATGGCGTTTTGCACATTCTTCTCTATAGACATTTACGCCATGGAATGTGCAATTAGCATTATTTTTATAACAGACCGACTTCTTGAAACAAAAGTGCCTGTAAATAGTTTATTTGAAATAAAATGCTTTGAATCTTTGAGGACCTGCGTCATGCGGAAGGTAAGGACGCCGTGACGCCTCTCCAGTCACTCCTCAGAAGGGACGTGATTATGGCTTGCCCAGCATTGCTGCACAGCCAGGCTGCGACAGTCGCCATATCGCTATGAGATCCCGCGAGAACTGTCCTCTATGCTACGACTTGTCACGTAGCAGAGTTCCGCGGGCGACGTTGGATTCCATGGCGATAAGTGTCATCATCACCATCATCATCAGCCGAGAGAAGTCCACTGTTCAACATAGGCCACTTCCAAGCGTCGCCACATTGAGCGATACTGTGCGTCTCGCATCCACCGTATTCCCGCGACTCTCACCTGGTCGTCGGTCCACCTTGTACGAGGCCTTCCAACGCTGCGTTTTCCGGTGCGCGGTCGCCACTTCAGAACCTTTCGGCCCCGTCGACCATCCGTTCTACGAGCAATGTGCTTTTTTTTGGTGGGGAATATCATCCAATGACAACCCCCCGCTCTTGGCCGGAGCTGGAGATAGTGTCAGACTCTTACTGACTAAAAAACCCACCCCTTTCCTTAAAGCCTTGATACCGGGGCTCGAGTTCCCTTTCGGATAACCCTGCCCCCAGTAGGCTTCAACCCGGCAGGGCCCCTGCTGTTGCTGACAACTCCTTGAGCAATGTGTTCTGCCCACTGCCACTTAAGTTTGGTGATTCTTCGGGGTATGTCGGCGACCTTGGTTCTACTGCGGATATCTTCAATCCTGATGCGATCATGCAAGGAACCTCGAGCATAGCCCTTTCCATTGCCCATTGTGTGGCTAAGGGCGATAAGTATACATTATTTTTATACCTACCATTTTGTGATATGAGAGAGTAGTAATGGCCCCGGCTTATGAGTCCCACCCAGCCAAGCCCATTATTTTGTGTAATTTATTTCATCACCACTGCTCTCAAAACGGTGAAAGAAAACATCGTGAGGAAACCGGCTTGCCCTAGAACCAAAATTTCGAAGACATGTGACATCCACTAACCCGCACTGAGCTTGCGTGGTGGATTACGGCTCATTCGCTCTCCTAGAGAGGAGGCCTGAGTCCCAACAGTGGGAACATTATAAGGCCGACTTTACTATGCTTTACTATTTTATTATAATCATTATCTTCTTTATTGTAACAGCGTCGCAGATGATAGGCGGAGCGAGCGAGAGAGACATGACGTCGAAGTATTACAAGCCAAGCATCAGTGAAATTGTGAGTACCTATCAGCCTATTGCAAACACGCACAGGACCAGCCGTTATGGCGACGCTTGGGGGAGGCCTGTGTCTAATAGCTGAAATAACGATGATGATGATAATCAGCCTATTGTAGTTTGTAGTGTTTTTAGACATCATTGGTAATATTTGCACTCGGGACATTTCGATATCACTTTTGCTCACAGGTAACCTAATGGCAGTGACGTCACATTAAAGAATGTGCATTCTTATTCTGTTACTTGACAGTTGCCTCTTTCCCTAGATTTCAAAACTTTTTAACTTTTTTATCTATTTGCGATTTCGGATGAAATTACTTTTAATTAGCATATAATAAAAAGTCATGTAAATTCTCTACTATACCAAATGAAGCTTTATTTTTATTTCGGTAACAGTGACTCAATAAAAAATACCCGTAGAAATAAAAGAAAAAAAGCCGGTTGGGGGGATTTCTGGAAAAAAAGTAACAATCTTTACTGGTGGGGATTTGTCGGTGGGGATTTCTGGAATAAACCAATTTTTCATACCGGTTTTCGGCCTAAAAACTTGTAAAAGCTACAATTGTAATTTTTATTTTTGGTTTATAAAAAAGAATTATACAGGGTTATTTGTAAAACACTAACAACCTTGCAAGACAGTATTACTAACATCATAAACAACAACTTTTGTTCTATGATTTTTTACAAAACATAATACATTTACCAAAAACAAACCTTCAAGATTTCGTTGTTCTCTCTAACACATATCAAAACTGTATTTTGCTGTATCTATTCTCTCTCGCTCCCGCACACTGCTTTTTTTTTTTTCGATGGGAAAAATCATCTTATGACAACCCCCGCTCTTGGGCGGACCGGGAGATAGTGTCAGACTCTTACTGACTAAAAAACCCATCCCGTTCCTTCAAGCCTTCATACCGGGGCTCGAGCGCCCTTTCGGATAACCCTGGCCCCAGTAGGCTTCGACCCGGCTGGGCCCCTGCTGTTGCTGACAACTCCTTGAGGCGCGCGGGAACAGCGCGCGCCGTCGACGACTTGGGCTTGGTCCGGACTGTTACCGGACGGCCGGACAGCGAGCTACCCATTGCTCACTGTCCGCAAGCCCGCGCCTACGGTGGCTGGAAATCGGGATCGGAATCCCGGCGGCGGCGGCGAGAGCGCCGTTGCCTGATGCGGTCGGCCTCCTCCTTAGCGAGCATTACTGCTTCGCAGAAGTCGGCGACCGCCTGCCACTCCTCCTCGCTCCGGACCATGGCCTCGACCAAGGTCCGGCGCGAGAGGTCTCCGCCGCCGATCACCCCCACGAGGGCACGGCGATGCTCCGTCCAAGCAGGGCACACCGCGATTGTGTGCTCCACCGTGTCCTCCGGGCGTTTCGCACAGTGGCGACACCCGGGCGTCACTTCCGCTTTGATTCGGAACAGGAACCTCCCGAACTTGCCATTTCCGGTGAGGACCTGTGTCATGCGGAAGGTAAGGACGCCGTGAGGTCTTTCCAGCCACGCCTCAAAGAGGGGACTTATCGCCATAATTGTGGCGTGCCCATCCCGCACACTGCTCTCGTAGTAATAGTAAGCAGGCTTCCGAAACATTGTTATTACACCTAGCAAGCAAAATAGTGCGAATCACTATTTCCGTGTACTCGACATTAGAATACCCGTAACAAAAAACACCCATCATGCAAACCATCGCCACCACCATGCAAACATAATTACGTCCACACCGTCGAGAACACGTATGACGCGTAAATAGGTCAAGTTCATGTTCAGCTACCCTCCGCTATTGTACTATCGCTTGCTTCGCATAGACTTCGTAATATTTAGAAAGTCCAATTTAAATATTTTTAATTTTGTCTGAAAATCTGATAAACTAAAATATGACATATTTTTAAAAGTCATAGAACTAAAGTTGTTGTTTATGATATTAGTAACATAGTCTTGAGGTTGCTTGCTAGAGTTTTACAAAGAAATACCCCTGTTTATCTAGCTATCTATTTAATCTTTTTCTTTTTTTATTGCAGCCTGAGAAACTGGAATCCTCAAGACCCAAAGGTGAGCGGTTACAATGTAGATGTTCAAATTAGAATTTACAAGTGGCTTGTATGATCCAATAACTAATGCAATAATGGCTAGTGAGGGTAGATGGTTTTAGCGAGTCTGCGTGCTTGTTCAACTCAAGAGCAGACTAGCGTATGCTCTACCGCGTCCTTCGGGCGATCCGCACAATTGTGACACTTAGGCGTTTCTTCTGACTGCATCCGAAACAAAAACCTCCCGAATTGGTCATGTCGGGTGTGGACTTGCGTCTGGTGGTGAGTGAGGACGCCGTGGCGTCTCTCTAGCTACTCCTCAAACAGGAGACTTACTACTACGATTGTGGAACGCTGGGTTGCAAAGGGATTGCAAATATTAGAAGTTTTGATTGTCGAATAGCTCTGAAAAAATGTTCGCATATTATTCGAAAATCAAAACGTCGAATATTTGCAATCCCTAGTTGCGACAGTCATTGCATCTAAACAGCCATGAGATCCTTCCGGGGAGGTCCTCCACTTTCTACTCTTCAAAGCAGGGACTGCTGCACCGCTATAGTAATATGGCCAACTAGAACACACCTTATTTATATTTTAAATCTTATGCAACACAAATGTACAAAGGCGGACTTAATGCCTTAGCCATTCTTTACCAGTCCACCAAGGGTATTACTGCTTTTTTTAGTGGGAAATCTTCAATTTATTTCTCCCGCTCAGGTTGGACCGAGACGTGACAGACTTTTACCGACTAAAACCCACTCGTGTACCTTTACTTGCCCTTTGCGTTCCAAGGCCGTGGTAACTCCTAAAGACTACAAATACAAGGTGTCGTTTTGAAGCTGCAAAATATTTCAGGAGGTAATTATGTTAGTGATTCTCAACCCGAATCAATAATAAAATGAGTAGGTAATTTTTTTTTCTTATTTATGTCAATCGGTATGTGTGAACTACGTTTCTTAAAAAGCAGCCAGTCTGATACCTGCCTTATAACCGCGCTTTCTTTCACACACACAAACACGGAACAATAAAGGGCGTTATTACACACACTAACTCGCAGTTTTATTACAACCTCCTAAAATATTGTGCAGTTTTAAAACTGCACCTTGTATTTCAATAACGTTTAAATCTTCTTCAAAGTTTTTTCCTTTTCGCCCGGTTACAGGAAACCTGGAAAGCCATCTTTATGTGATAGTCCCAGTTAAAAATATGATGCTAGAATGTAATTGTTTTGTACAGATGTGATGAAGATACCGTCATCATATAAGTCCCCGGCGACCGCGCTGACGGCGCCGCCTCACGGCGCGGCGGGCCCGTCCGCACAGAACTCGGAGGAGGAGGTGAAGCATTCATATTTAATTATTATTATTTCATTGACTGGCCTGTTGGTCTAGTGGTGAGTGGCCCTGATTACTGTGTCGGAGGTTGCTGGTCCGATTCCCACCCAGGAAAAATGTTTGTGTGATGAGCACGATCATTTGTTCTGTGTCTGGGAGTAATTTATCTATAACTAGCTTTTGCGCGCAGCTTCGCCCGACACTTAAGAATAAAGCAGCTTTTCAGTCGGTGAAAAAAATTTAGCAATCGGACCAGTACTTCCAGAGAACACCTACTACAAAAAAAAAAAAACAAAAAAAAACTTTACCTCTGTATTACATTAAATGTAGATAATTATGTATTTAGAAATATATAAGTATATTTATCAGCTCTGCTTAGCTTGGGACTAGACGGCGTTTTGTGAGATTATATATTCATCACAGTGAGATGGGGCCGAAAGGTTCTGGAGTGACGACTGCGTACCGGAAGACGCAGCCTTAGTAGGTCTCTAACGCTCGGAATCCGATGGACGCACAGGACCGTTAATTGTGGTGAAACTTGAGGAAGGCCCTGGTAGTATCACCACTAACTATAGCCCATACAAAAAATTGTTCCGCGCGGGAATCTATCCCGCGACTCGCCTCAGCAGACTTAGCTACACGTGTCAAACCGTAGGTAAAGTAATATCAGTGTTTTGATAAACAAGGATTTTTTTAACAGGTAGGTGTCATACTCAATCCTTATCTCACAAACAATATTGGATAAGTCTATCAGATGGAAGACAAGATTATAGGTATTTGGCTACATTCATGCCTACCTACACAAGTTTAATCCATTCAACACTAGTTGAAATTGTCGCGGTTTTTAGACTAGGTACCTAAACTGTACCCCTAGCCATGTTGCAAATCTGCAATCGTCAACGCTTGTAGAAAGCTTCAAATGTACGGGAATGACGTCATCTCAACGCTCAGCCATGTGGTGAGAACAAAAGATTCAGCGACGCGGACAACTCGAAGCGTTCGACGCAAGCGGAACAGTTGTAACTTGGCTAGGGGGGCTGGTTTTTAGGGTTCCGTAGAATAGAATAAAATTTTACAACAAAACGTAGCATTTATTTATTTTTATAAGCACATACAATTGTTTTAACAGGTATACCTACCCAAGGTAACAAAAGTAATCGCAAAATAGCCTAGCACTCAGAGATACCACCCATAAACTGTTCAGATATCCATTAGTGCATGCAACAACATAGCTTGCATCCGCACCTACATAGGTACCTACTCAACATAGCCACAAAATAGATAGGTACAGAAGACAATCTCATGTATGTACTTCACTTTTTATACCTACGCTCGGTGGACGCACACTAATGAGCGTTTGAGCCGGAACTGTTCGACGAGTGGTCCGAGCGAGACGCTCCGTGATATTGTGTCCGTGAGCGGTGTCTATGTGTGCGTTGCTCGAGCGCGCTTTGTATGTAGATTGACTTCTGTACCTATCTATTTTGTGATAAAGCATCATAGTATCCGTACTTCAAAAGGAAACAAAAATGGAATCCTTTACTCTGTCTGTTTGTCTGTCAAGACCCTTTAATAGGGAACGCGTGGAAATATCGAGTGGGAATTAAAACCATATATGTACTGTTGTGAAAAAATCAAACTTCTAAGTTAACGAAAAAAAGGCGAATGCCGCCTCGGCCGCAATGACGAACTTTCTCCAATTGTATCAAAATGTACTATTTATGTATTTTTTACAGTTATACAACACGATGTTAATGAGAAGAACATCTGGAAGTAAGAAGAATACCAAATAGAGAAACCTTACTATTTCAATTTGAAAGCTTATTTATTTACCAACTTTTGTATGCATTTTTTTTGTACTTGACACCTATTTGTGAGGTTTTTATTACTTTTTGAAGTAAATAAATTATATTTGTTTATTAAAATCATGTTTTATTTCCATGAATAATCTTATGCCCGTTTTCAATAATATCTAATAATTTAGGGTGATGTGTAATCAATAGGTACCTATATATACACCGCTAAATTTTGATCGTTAAGGTCAGAGCACATATAAACGACTCTGCTCCAAAACCGCCCTAAAATAAGACGACTGCTCGCAGTCCACTAGGCGACAGCTAGCAGGCACCCAGCAGTCCATGCGGCGACAGCTAGCAGGCACCCAGCAGTCCACGCGGCGACAGCTAGCAGACGGCCAGCGGTCCACGCGGCGACAGCTAGCAGGCACCCAGCAGTCCACGCGGCGACATCTAGCAGGCACCCAGCAGTCCACCCGCCGACCGCCCTCGCTTTTGTGTAGATACTGCCCGAACGAGCGGCGACTGCTAGCAGTGAGCGCGCGGACACCACGGCGACCGCTCGTCTACAACGTGCGGCCAGCGAGGCGTCAACTGCCGATTAGTCTGACTGGAACTGGAACCCTACACTGAGCGTGGCCCGACACGCTCTTGGCCGGTTTTTTTTTTAAACTCGTATTAATTTACGCATGTACGAAATTAATTTCTTTAAGAAAACGTCAGCTGAGCGAGTCCAATGACCTGTAGGTAGATTGTACGCAACGCCGACTACTACTACGACCTAAACTGAACTTTTAAAGGGATGGGGCTGTACAAGGTGTACCTATAGCTCCATCCCTCGTTTTCGCTCGCACGAGTGATATTTTAACATGTCATGGTAAGGCCCCTATCCAAAGCTGGCCAATAGTTATGAAATAAAAACTCATGTTGGTTTTTATACCAATTTATTTTAAAACTAATAAAATAAAAAAGAAACATTACTTAAAAACTTGCTCCAAATGTGAAACATTTAGACCAAATAATAAGAAATAAGAAAACTATAGTTAATATTTTTTTGTATTTTTATCTGAAATGCAATCATAAACTTAATGTTTAGGAATGTGAAAAACAGCTTTTTTAACACTTTAATGGCTTAGCACCAAATAAGAATAATAAACAGTACTATCTAATTTTATTATATTTATTGTTTATATGATTTTATCCACTTTAATTATTGCTTGGGAACTAGTCCCCCATAAAATTTTAATAAAAATAATATATAAAACATGTAACCAAATAATTTAATTCAATTTTGTCGCAATTCCAATGGTTATTTTATTCCCTGTAATATTTCAGGGCTTTAGAAATATTTTAAAATGTTGGCCCATAAAATTCGTTTTTAAAAACATAAATTGTTGAGACCAGAAAGTCAATTATAAAACTAGTAAAAAAGATATTGTTGAACAGAAAATTTGTGCTATGTGTGGACACTTTAAACTCTTTATGACTATTAGTACTGAATTACCTATACATAAACTATATTATAACACTCTTCGTACATCAAAATATTACATTCTAATGAAATGGTCTCTGCTCACACTTTGAAAAGAACACTTCACAACTTGGTGGCTCGGTCGAGGCATAACCAGCTCAATGCTGGAATATATCCAAAGTGAAGCCTACAGCAAAGGGCCCCCCTAAATTTTTGGCCAATGAAAACGAATTAATTTATTAAACCCCAAGCAAACATCATTCACTCTCTCATTGTCTTCTATTGTTAAAACACTTATATTTCTCACAAGCAGGAACCTTAGGTAGCAATAACTCCATGGCATACCTTACATTGTCTTTATGGATATTCCAGAATTGGTTAGATATTGTGTGATACAGAATGTATCCTAGCCTGTTTTTGTACGTCCGATCGGGGCCCCCTGAGACGCGGCTTGAAGCATTTACTACCTTTGATATGTGGCTAATCCGGCACTAACCAGCGTAAGCTTTGTCATCCTAGGGGCATAAAGTCTCATGTGCCGTATATTTATTTTTTTATGGCGTGAGCAGTAACCATCTCTCTCTAAGTACAGTAACACACTTTTAAACAGTCAACGAATGTTAGTAGTTCTTATGCGTTTTTACACAATAATAATAATTTTTTATTGATATAAATAAAGCTACAAATACATAGGATGACGACTGTAATTCTGGCATACCATCAGAAGTGAACTCTGGTACCAATCTTGCTGAAAAGAATCATTTCATGATGACATTGTCAATTCGTGATTTTAATTTGGCAAGGCCAATAGGCGATGGTAATCAGAGAATATTGATAGATAACTACTACATGGTAGTTTGATAAAACATAGAAACCTATCAGTAGCGTAGGTAAGCGTGGGCGAAGAGGCCTCGCACAAGCGGGGGCTCTTTAAGAACGAGTTTTTTTTTTATAATTGATAGGCTAGCGTTTGATAACTATTTCACCAGATGATAAGGGACTCCTTTTTGAATTTTTGGAAAGCCTCACTGATGTGCCTTTGGCCACGTTTAAATTAGACCATGCTACGCTTCTTAAACCTGTTGTGCTATATCAAATAGATTTAGTATTTGTAGCTTTCTTTAACATTTAGTGTTTTCGTCATCATTTGTAGATATTTTTAGGAATAACTAGTCAATTGAAATGACCTTGTTTTTTTTTCCTAGCAAGAAATAGGAACTTTAAATGATTCACAGTACTTTTCCATGAGCACTTGGTCTGTTTATAAAAACTAGTTATTCCTACAAATATCAGAATATTTCACCAACTGGTGTTTAGAAGCCATAAATTGATTAGGTTGCTATAACAAGACAGAAAACGATATAATAAGACGCTATAAATAAATAAAGTGCTTATTTATAATACAAAATATTCTTATACCAATCTAATCACTAGGCTGTGAACAAGATTCTATCTTGGCAACATTTAGAAAATGACTATGATTTTATGTGATGGCAACTCTTTTTGTCTAAAAAGTTTTTACACCAAATGATGCAAAGTTAGAACCTTGTTTGTTTAGGTTTTGTTTACATTGAGTTTTGGAACACAAGAAACAGAATTATGGAATGTTTTATTTGCACATATGTATAATTATTTTATTATTATGAGATCAAATAAACTCTTTATTATGGAGGTACAAAAATACAGTGAGATAGATGTGAACTCAAACTTAGAATATGCTTTAGACAAAACTAAATGCAATTAAAATAAATGTGTTTGTTTTATTTTTATTCACGGCAATGACCTTTTAAAAGGAGTAACATTATTGTCATGTTTTTATGTTGCCATCCAATAAAAGTAGGTTACCACCTTATCAAAATATAGATTACATCATCACTACAAAAACATATTCACAAGTTGTTACAAATTAAATATTTGCGTCCAAAATACCTAATGTAAACAAATGTATGATACAAGTTATCAAGGTAGGTAGATAAACTAACAGAAATTGTCCAATTGAGTAACACCAATTTTTAGATACGGTATCACCTTTTGATACTGGCAGTTTTGATGTTATTGCATTGATTTTGTCGATGGTACAACCAACAAGGCTGTATGGCTATGAAACATGTTATTTTTGTGAAAAATGATACTGTTTGTGAAAGTTTAATTAATTCAAACCCCAAGCAAATGCCAGTGTTCACGCTGCACGCTGTCATTGTCTTTCTATTGTGTCTCTAATTGACATAATTGAAAAGCTAAAATAAAAATATGAGCCCAGTTACCGAGATAGCTTGGCTGGACTTTGGGGCCTTTAGTTTTGATTTTCTAGCAAGATGCAAATTCTTTTCAGGTTGCACCATCTTAAGGCATTATGTGAATATATTTTGAGGAGAATGAGATCTAAGTTTAACTAAGAAATCACCCACAATAACAGTAATAATTAAATCTGATAATATTTTCTGTAGATCTACCTAACAACCTTAATATCTTCACGTGATATGAGGTCTACTTCCGAGGTTGCTGAATATTTGTTGGAGGCTTAAAGTTGACGTGCACAGGAGGCTTAGGACTGTGGGCCACCTGAGCGGCTTCCGGAGTAAAGTCAGCATTACCTCTATTCGGTGCTCCAGAGATTGATACAGGGTTTGAAGGCACAGGTGAAGGTCCAGACAGACCAGTCAGGTCTTCATTAGCTGGCTCCTTGCCACTGTCTTTTGCATGTGGGGTTTTGTGTTGCGTAATTCTCATGCCTCCGGCTTTCACTGAAATTTTAAATGTTGGAGATAATGTAATAAATGTTTTTATTACTTACTGAGGGCGCAAATGTGTCTTGTGTCAGATACAAGCTACCGATTTATATTTGATTTCTAGAATCAGTATGAAATCATCTACTCCCTGCGCATACATAAACATTTTTTGTTTCCAGTCTATTTCACTTAACACATACTTAATACGATCACAAAGTATTTGGTGTCAGTAACTGAAAACTAGGTGTCTACATTTGCGCAGCGTCTTACTGTGAATGAATGTTGAGTTTATCAGTGTTAAAATTAAATTTGTTACGTTAAATTGAGTCACACATGAAAGACTTGTGTAACACTGATTTAATAAGATTAGATTAAATTATTTTTAGTTCATTTTACATTATAGAATTAGTTCCTTGTTGTCATTGCAAAACTGGTATGGATGTTATCAAAATTTAATATGATTCTAATAGGAAACAAAATTGCCCATAATTAACAGGAAAAAGCCTGTGTATTTTTTCAACATGTATTTGATGTAAAAGCATGTAATTAAATAGCCGTTAGGCTGACCGCCCGGCGACCTTGAAGGTAGCAACTCTTTGTTTGACAACACGCAATGAATCGTAACACAGAACTTACTTTAATATGACGTCATGCTCAAATTCAAGGCCATAAACATGATTGCATTGCGGTTTATAAATAAATCAACTTGTTTACATCAAAAATACATTCGTTTCCGTAATTATAGCGAATATTTTGACCATAAGCTGCAATCAAGACGTAAACAAACGTTTTTGCCGCCATGCGGACCTTTTTCTGGTTTTAGTCAAGTGATCAAGTCAAGCCGAAACTTTATAAATCACTAGAATAAACAAAGGCATTGGAAACTAAGTTTATACCTGCCGGAGGATGACCTGCCTTAAGTTGAGAAGTCTCTTCAGTGGACGACATGATTACAACAGTAGTATTTGATTGTAAATAGTAAAAAATGCCACACAGTTTTAGGTAAATTATACTTCGTATTCCGACGTGTAATTACGCTTCGATGACACGGCAGCGAGATTCGATACCGATGGCGAATTGTCAAAGTGATAGAGTTGCACACTACAGGACAGAGAGTTTTTAGTCGATTTTGGACCAAGCTACTAAATAAGTTTAGTCACTGTAAAACTTCCAATTGTTTTTAGAATTACGTGCAATCTTATTTGGAACTTTTGTTGTGAAAATTAATCCTCTTTTAGAAGAAAAGTTTTCTCTTTAAAAAATTTGGAATTGTCTTGTTAAAATAAAAAGTTATACAAAATCTAATATCTCAAAGTAAATCATTAAATGTTCTGAGTCCATAACGTTGCTTCGAGAGTCATATGGTTAATCGACTGAACGATTGATCTGAACGATTGATCGAAAAGAGTTTATTACCAAACAACATTTTATCGCCAACCACTACTTCGACTGAACGATTCATCGAATATTTCGGTATTATTTGATGTCATCCTTCGGGGTCCGGTGGGATGTGCACTAGAAGGGTGTGGGAACACTTAATGTGATCTTGATCTAGAGTTTGAGTTTAAGTAGTCGTCTCAAGGTAAAATGTATAATTTAAAAATCCTGATGGTTCCTGTCAGGATTTTTTTAATTATGCAGCTTTTTGTGTTTATTTTACCTAATTTGAATTTCACGGGCTAGAGTCTGTATAAAAAGTCAAATGATTTGGGTAATTGTTAGGATAAACTGAATTCTGATGTACAGCTGATGATTGTTGATGTCAACACTGGTTCAATAAACAAGGTTGATTAAAAGATCTTGATCATTGTTTACTAATAGAAGAACCTTATAAAAGGTATCGAAAATAAGTATGTTTTAAATTATTCAATATTTTACAAAATTCCCAAGTCGTTTGACTTTTTAGACAGATTATATCTTTCAGCATCGCATTGTATGTCAATTTCATACGCTTGTAAATCAATTTTAGTCGATATTTTTAATAAGACTACGTCTTGTAGCATCACTATCGGCAATGTCCTTTATAAATATTGTCGGTAGATGGCACTGTTTCCGCTTTGACGTCAGATGCAACTCCATCTAGAGCGGACGCTGTGAAAACTACTTGCACTGAAAGCGTTAACTCCAAGAGATTCGGAAAAGAACTCCTGATACCTACTTTTTAGAAAAATACCAAGCAGATCAAGGCGCAAGCAGAAGCTTTTCTTTAGTACATTCCTACTTCGAACAAAAATGTTGACCGGAGGAATTTGAGGATGATTGTTGACTATACAGGAAAAGTTTTTAACCACTGCGTAAATTTTTTTTGGTGGCTCAGTGTAAGTAATAAAACACATTTCCATTTTTAGTTTATAACTTTTTTTTTCACATTTTTCCACCTTGTCCCATTTTGAAATAAGCATAACATGGACATAATTTAATCGTAATACTATTAAATATTATGAATGAAAACGCGCTGGCCGCCGCGCCGCCCGTTGTACGAGACGGGGGTGCGGGGGGAAGGGGGCGGGGGTATGCAGCGCCGGCGGCGGCCTTTGATGTGCGGATCTGCAGTACGTCACTTGCGGAAGCGGGGTTCGGACGTTCGCTCATATTCATCCCTGCGCGCGTGTGTGCCGCGTACTCGTGTCGTCACGATGTCGAACTTTAATCACCGCGAATACTACGAAATGGTGCGAGTGTATCTACTTAGCCACGAAAATTTACGAGCAGCACGAAGAAGGTATGAGAGGGAGAGCGTACCTCGTATGCGAGCCCAAGGGATCCGTAATCCTACGGTACCTAATGAAAGGACAATTCTTGCAGCAAATCAAAGGCTGCTTGATCACGGCCAGTTCAGAACCCCGAGCCATGCACTAGGGTCTGGCAGACCTCGACTGGCAAACAAAAAATAAATAACGCTTTCAATGAAGTGAAAAGTGATACTAGTGTCCTAAACAAACTAAATGCAAACTTATTTTAAACGTGCACGTTTATGCCTGGAAAAAGGAGGAGGTCACTTCGAACAATACCTTAAATACTGTGATTAACGAAATGTAGAGGTAAGAAATTATAAACAATCTTAGTGTGTTAGGTTCTTTTTGATTGGACATTGTTGTAAATAGGTAGTTGATTCCAATTTTTTAAATACGCCAGAATGCAATTTTTTCAATTCAAATTTTATCATGAGTAATTATCATACATAAATGTTTTAATTTGAATGTAAAAATTATTACTTGATTTATTTTCTGCATTTTGATGGTCCTAAGCCCATGAAAGTATGAAGGAAAAATTGGAATTACCTAAACTTAAAAAGTAGCACGAAATTGCGGTCAGTAACCGCACCGCGTAGGTACTTACGTCGGCGCCGTCGCATCGAGCGAACGCACATAAGTACTTACCTACAACTCAGCTGATACAGCTTGCCGGTCGGGCGACCAGTCGACGCGTGAGTCGGTCAACCGGGCGCCCGACTGGCAAGCGACCATAAAATAAATTTCTATGTAAATAAGTCTCGTAAGCGATAACTTTATTTTTTACTATTAACACATATCAAAATAAAAAATACGTGTTTATTAAAATATATTCAAGTTTATCATGACAAAATTTGCGCACTGGTTAAAAACTTTTCCTGTATAAGTGCCCCTGAAGCTGAGGCCGTCACAAATTCTCTAGTTTGTACAGGTGTAAAAATTCAATGCTCAATTCGTCATTCGACTCGTAGGTAATGTAAATCATTATTGTGCACTATTTTCAATCTTTTAGTCTACTAGCCACCTATTTGGATTTTCAGCCATTCGATCTCATGCTGGCAAATCCAAACTCCGTAGACAAGATTAAGTATCTACCTACCTAGAGAGAATTAAAGCATACGGGCTCGAGAATATCAATTAAGAAGAAGCGTCACTAGACTAAGACTAATTTTCGTATCCTTTTTTGAGTAAATAAATAGCATAGATACATAGCATATTATGCTATGTTCACTTTAAAGAACATTTTACCATCATATTTATAAATAAGGAGTAGGGAAACTAGTGCGCCTCATACCCGGATACCCTCCAGTGTTGTGTTTTTTAATATTATCAAAGACAGCATTGAGTTTGTCCATTGCAACATTTAGGTGGAGATGGAGAAGCGGGTCATCTCAGGAAGTGGGCTTTAGTCTTCTTAAGCATGTAATGGAAAGACTGAAGATAAATGTAAAGAACGTAACACTATGGAGCGACAGATACTGAAGAGTTCAAACAATAAAGCTTCGGTTCCTAGAATCCTGCCACAGTTTTTTGCCCAACGACAATGATTTTGGGCGAATAAAAAGCGCTTAACTTCAGCAAAGGCTATATCCACCGGAAGGATATATACGTATAATGCAAACATTTAAGAAAGTAAACCCTATGCAAGTCTATAGGATGAAAAAAATATAGTCATTTTAAAATTAATTTACCGACCTATCTAACTTAAACTTATTGTAATAAAGAACTAACCCACAAAAAGTAATTTCTCAATATGGAACCATACAGGTTTTTAATCTAAGAAGAATACTAAAACAAAATAAAATTAAGAAATTGTAGTTTTTCTATGTCATTATCAATATTTTACTTAGCGCGTATAATCTCAAACAAGATGCCTATTATTTTTCTACAATCTCTTATAACAAAAATCTAATTATTTCGAAATTGACATTTTGTAGGTTAGTTCTTGTTTGCATAACTACGTCTTATTGAAGCCGTTTTTTTTGCCGCAGCATAAAATAATTGCAAATAGGTCCATAAACAGTGCCGAGGTAACAATCATAAAAAATAAAAACCGGCCAAGAGCGTGTCGGGCCACGCTCAGTGTAGGGTTCCGTAGTTTCCCGTCCGTCAAAATAAGTGTACTCACTAATGAGTTTAAAAAATGCTTGCCTATACGATTATACTACAAACTTAGTTCAGAAATTATTTTATACAACCTTTTTGTCTTTTTTGTACAAAAACTGTTCTTTCCATCAAGTTCAAAATAATTTTCCTAGAAAGTCCTTTTAAAGTTCTACTTTTCAGAATTTTTTCATATTTTCTAAACTTATGGTTTAAAAGTTAGAGAGGGGGGGGGGGGGGACACATTGCTTTTTGTTTTTTTTTTGCGATTATTTCCGGAATTATTGATTTTATCAAAAAATTATTTTAGTAAACCCCTATTCATTTTTAAATACCTATCCAACAATATATCACACGTTAGGATTGAAATAAAAAACATTACCATAATAAAACATTTTTTTCCAATTTTTATTTTATCACTTTGTCGGCGTGATTGATATACATATTGGTACCAAATTTCAGCTTTCTAGTGCTAACGGTCCCAGAGATTAAGCGAGTACGGACAGACAGACAGACGGTCCGACAGACATGGCGAAACTATAAGGGTTCCTAGTTGACTACGGAACCCTAAAAAAGATACAACCGAATTGAGAACCTCCTCTTTTTTTGTTGATTTCACCGGTTGAAAAGATGTAAAAAAAATAACATAGGTACCTAACACAATATTTTCGTACCGATCTTTTTTATTTTATTTGAATAATTTACGGATTTATTTACCTGTTGTTGGTAAACTTAATATAGTAAAGCTTTACATTGCACTATACATAAAAATCGCTTTACGCGTCTGTCTGTACATAAGTTAATAGTAACTTATCTTTTTTATGCAGATTTCACCCTTATAGATACATAGGTATTAGCAAAACAGTATTTTTTTTTTAAGATAAGGGGCTATGCATCACCCGTAGTGTAGGGGATGTAGTCACTGCGACCTAGATGATCTATTGTGACTCGCCACCTTGCTATAGTAACTCTTTTAGCCCGGAGGCTTCCAAGAAATTTAGAATACTCCTAGCTTTTAGAGTTTTAATCTCCTCCGGGCGAATAATGTGACGGCCCAGATGGACAGTGCGTTTGTGGATAAGGGGCCCGCATTCATACAAACGGTGCTTAGGCGTCTCCCTCTCCTAATTACAGTACCGGCAAACATCAGTGTCACTCGGTTTCATGTGAAATTGGTGTCTGTTTAGTTTGCAGTGGCCAGGCGCGGGCTATCGCACAGATGTTCGTCCTCTCAAGAAACTCGGCAGTTCGTTTTTGTGAGTGGCCTTCCTATAGCTACGTCCGTGCCACTATTCGTTCTCTGCGTCACCCAAGGGTTGACTGGTAGAAAATGACGAAGGCATTAAGTCCACCTCTATAGTAGAAAATAAATAAACTATAATTCTTCCAAAAACTTAAAGAAATCTCGGTGTATATTAATGTATGTCAAGGTTTTAATACGCATAAATACATCATTAATTCAGTGAACTCGTTCAGTTGCATTTTCCTCGATCAACAACATGATCCTCGCTCTCGGTTGCTGCCTTATAATAATAGCATTCATTTTATTTTTTACCATAATCCTTTTTGGTTTATCTTTATCGCTATATGTGAAACTAAAATTAGAAACTGTGAAGGGACTGTGTACATCTAAAGTACGACTTGACGGAAGGATCGCGCTTGTGACTGGCGGGAACCAGGGCATCGGGCTGGAGACCGCGCGAGACCTCGCAGCCAGAGGAGCTCGTGTTGTCATCGCCTGCCGGGACGCTAAGAAAGCCGCAGAAGCTGTCGCCGATATAGCAAACACCACAGGAAACCATCTCGTCGAATTTAGACCTCTAGATCTAGCAAAGTTCAGCAGTGTACGGAAATTTGCTGAACACTTCAAGAGCTTCTATGACCGTCTCGATATCTTAGTGAACAACGCTGGCTGCGCCGGCCTCAATCCGGAGCTAACTGAAGATGGGATAGATGTAGTGATGCAAGTCAACTACTTCGGAGCCTTCCTACTCACGAGCCTACTGCTGGACAAACTGATCGTCTCCAAACCCAGTAGGATCGTCATAGTGTCGTCCTGTCTTCACTATTTCGCCAGATTACGTGTCGACGACTTACATACTTTTAGAGGATTCGGAATTATTGGACACTTTATTACTTATTCGAATAGTAAGTTATGTGATGTTCTTTGGACGAAGGCACTGGCTAAGAGATTACCCGAAGGAGTCACAGTGAATTCTTTACATCCTGGATTAGTTAATACTGGTTAGGGCTTTCAATACCGGTATTACGGGATCCCGTAATACCGTGATCACGGACATATTTTGGTCTTTTTTCAATCACGGTATTGACGAGCCAATACCGTGATTACGGTATTACAATCTTTAATATATATTATTGTGTTTTGTTGTAATAAGTAGTAAGAAGTTGTATTATATAATATAAATTACGATGTAATATAATTCTCACACTTGTATTAAGCGCCAACTCTCGCGATACGTCGAACCATAGACTAAAATGGTCTGAATAACGCTTAGTGTAATAGGCCATATACGAAGTTATTGTTAGTCAGTATCGCAAAGGCGCCCGGGTAACACGTGCATGTGAACTTGGTCATTGCGTATTTTTGATAAGTTTGTAATCTTGACGAACAACATGGTATATAATATTAATACTTGTATTTTATGGGGTTTAACACAATTCTCAACGAATCACGCGATCGTTTTTTTTTTTTGTAAAAAACTAATGACGAATTACGAATTCACAACAAATTGAAGCATATAAAATTGTGTCATTTTCCACTTTGTTTAATATCATTTTTACTTTAACGAATCACGTTATCCGTTAGATCTACAATTAAAAAGTAAAAATTTAATATTTTTGCGGTTTGGATGTGGCATTCTTTTTTAACTTCAAAATTAATTTAGCCTAATTAGTACTTATTAACTACTTTCGTGTTCAAAGAAACAATTCAAAATTATACATTTAATTGGTAGTTTGGTAAAACAATTACATGTGAGATATTAATATAATAATAAGAAAGACACGAGTCTTGACGCTTGCTGACCTCTAAGGGCAGTATAGGTACTCGCATCGAATGTATTAGCCAGTAAACTAGAGGTACGACAGCGCCATGCTTACTTGAACCTTAGAACTGCGTATTAACCTTATTAGAAATGTCGTAAAAAAGTTACAGCGTCAAGTAAGCCTAAACCTTACGCAGATCTTTGATTTTAATCTACTTTATTTGCTAATTGCCGGTAAACAATCAGCGCCATGCTTACTAGAGCCTTATTAGAACGGTTAAGAGAGAATAAACACTGATTCGAAAACTAAAATATTTAAATGATTTTATTAATTTCCTAATTAAAGTTCCTATGAGACAGGGCTTAGTCAAGCACTAGTTTAAAAAAGAAACCTTGAGTTCAATACCGTGATCACGTGATCACGGTATTAAAAATTCTAATACCGGTATTGATACCGGTATTGAAAAAATCCGGTATTTGAAAGCCCTAATACTGGTATATTTCAAAGGTTACCTACTGTTATACAGACGGTGATCGATTTGCTTTTTCGTTACAACATATGGTATAAGACGCCAAAGGATGGAGCACAGACGCTGATATACCATTTTTCCACCTTGTCCCATTTTGAAATAAGCATAACATGGACATAATTTAATCGTAATACTATTAAATATTATGAATGAAAACGCGCTGGCCGCCGCGCCGCCCGTTGTACGAGACGGGGGTGCGGGGGGAAGGGGGCGGGGGTATGCAGCGCCGGCGGCGGCCTTTGATGTGCGGATCTGCAGTACGTCACTTGCGGAAGCGGGGTTCGGACGTTCGCTCATATTCATCCCTGCGCGCGTGTGTGCCGCGTACTCGTGTCGTCACGATGTCGAACTTTAATCACCGCGAATACTACGAAATGGTGCGAGTGTATCTACTTAGCCACGAAAATTTACGAGCAGCACGAAGAAGGTATGAGAGGGAGAGCGTACCTCGTATGCGAGCCCAAGGGATCCGTAATCCTACGGTACCTAATGAAAGGACAATTCTTGCAGCAAATCAAAGGCTGCTTGATCACGGCCAGTTCAGAACCCCGAGCCATGCACTAGGGTCTGGCAGACCTCGACTGGCAAACAAAAAATAAATAACGCTTTCAATGAAGTGAAAAGTGATACTAGTGTCCTAAACAAACTAAATGCAAACTTATTTTAAACGTGCACGTTTATGCCTGGAAAAAGGAGGAGGTCACTTCGAACAATACCTTAAATACTGTGATTAACGAAATGTAGAGGTAAGAAATTATAAACAATCTTAGTGTGTTAGGTTCTTTTTGATTGGACATTGTTGTAAATAGGTAGTTGATTCCAATTTTTTAAATACGCCAGAATGCAATTTTTTCAATTCAAATTTTATCATGAGTAATTATCATACATAAATGTTTTAATTTGAATGTAAAAATTATTACTTGATTTATTTTCTGCATTTTGATGGTCCTAAGCCCATGAAAGTATGAAGGAAAAATTGGAATTACCTAAACTTAAAAAATAGCACGAAATTGCGGTCAGTAACCGCACCGCGTAGGTACTTACGTCGGCGCCGTCGCATCGAGCGAACGCACATAAGTACTTACCTACAACTCAGCTGATACAGCTTGCCGGTCGGGCGACCAGTCGACGCGTGAGTCGGTCAACCGGGCGCCCGGCTGGCAAGCGACCATAAAATAAATTTCTATGTAAATAAGTCTCGTAAGCGATAACTTTATTTTTTACTATTAACACATATCAAAATAAAAAATACGTGTTTATTAAAATATATTCAAGTTTATCATGACAAAATTTGCGCACTGGTTAAAAACTTTTCCTGTATAAGTGCCCCTGAAGCTGAGGCCGTCACAAATTCTCTAGTTTGTACAGGTGTAAAAATTCAATGCTCAATTCGTCATTCGACTCGTAGGTAATGCAAATCATTATTGTGCACTATTTTCAATCTTTTAGTCTACTAGCCACCTATTTGGATTTTCAGCCATTCGATCTCATGCTGGCAAATCCAAACTCCGTAGACAAGATTAAGTATCTACCTACCTAGAGAGAATTAAAGCATACGGGCTCGAGAATATCAATTAAGAAGAAGCGTCACTAGACTAAGACTAATTTTCGTATCCTTTTTTGAGTAAATAAATAGCATAGATACATAGCATATTATGCTATGTTCACTTTAAAGAACATTTTACCATCATATTTATAAATAAGGAGTAGGGAAACTAGTGCGCCTCATACCCGGATACCCTCCAGTGTTGTGTTTTTTAATATTATCAAAGACAGCATTGAGTTTGTCCATTGCAACATTTAGGTGGAGATGGAGAAGCGGGTCATCTCAGGAAGTGGGCTTTAGTCTTCTTAAGCATGTAATGGAAAGACTGAAGATAAATGTAAAGAACGTAACACTATGGAGCGACAGATACTGAAGAGTTCAAACAATAAAGCTTCGGTTCCTAGAATCCTGCCACAGTTTTTTGCCCAACGACAATGATTTTGGGCGAATAAAAAGCGCTTAACTTCAGCAAAGGCTATATCCACCGGAAGGATATATACGTATAATGCAAACATTTAAGAAAGTAAACCCTATGCAAGTCTATAGGATGAAAAAAATATAGTCATTTTAAAATTAATTTACCGACCTATCTAACTTAAACTTATTGTAATAAAGAACTAACCCACAAAAAGTAATTTCTCAATATGGAACCATACAGGTTTTTAATCTAAGAAGAATACTAAAACAAAATAAAATTAAGAAATTGTAGTTTTTCTATGTCATTATCAATATTTTACTTAGCGCGTATAATCTCAAACAAGATGCCTATTATTTTTCTACAATCTCTTATAACAAAAATCTAATTATTTCGAAATTGACATTTTGTAGGTTAGTTCTTGTTTGCATAACTACGTCTTATTGAAGCCGTTTTTTTTGCCGCAGCATAAAATAATTGCAAATAGGTCCATAAACAGTGCCGAGGTAACAATCATAAAAAATAAAAACCGGCCAAGAGCGTGTCGGGCCACGCTCAGTGTAGGGTTCCGTAGTTTCCCGTCCGTCAAAATAAGTGTACTCACTAATGAGTTTAAAAAATGCTTGCCTATACGATTATACTACAAACTTAGTTCAGAAATTATTTTATACAACCTTTTTGTCTTTTTTGTACAAAAACTGTTCTTTCCATCAAGTTCAAAATAATTTTCCTAGAAAGTCCTTTTAAAGTTCTACTTTTCAGAATTTTTTCATATTTTCTAAACTTATGGTTTAAAAGTTAGAGAGGGGGGGGGGGGGGACACATTGCTTTTTGTTTTTTTTTTGCGATTATTTCCGGAATTATTGATTTTATCAAAAAATTATTTTAGTAAACCCCTATTCATTTTTAAATACCTATCCAACAATATATCACACGTTAGGATTGAAATAAAAAACATTACCATAATAAAACATTTTTTTCCAATTTTTATTTTATCACTTTGTCGGCGTGATTGATATACATATTGGTACCAAATTTCAGCTTTCTAGTGCTAACGGTCCCAGAGATTAAGCGAGTACGGACAGACAGACAGACGGTCCGACAGACATGGCGAAACTATAAGGGTTCCTAGTTGACTACGGAACCCTAAAAAAGATACAACCGAATTGAGAACCTCCTCTTTTTTTGTTGATTTCACCGGTTGAAAAGATGTAAAAAAAATAACATAGGTACCTAACACAATATTTTCGTACCGATCTTTTTTATTTTATTTGAATAATTTACGGATTTATTTACCTGTTGTTGGTAAACTTAATATAGTAAAGCTTTACATTGCACTATACATAAAAATCGCTTTACGCGTCTGTCTGTACATAAGTTAATAGTAACTTATCTTTTTTATGCAGATTTCACCCTTATAGATACATAGGTATTAGCAAAACAGTATTTTTTTTTTAAGATAAGGGGCTATGCATCACCCGTAGTGTAGGGGATGTAGTCACTGCGACCTAGATGATCTATTGTGACTCGCCACCTTGCTATAGTAACTCTTTTAGCCCGGAGGCTTCCAAGAAATTTAGAATACTCCTAGCTTTTAGAGTTTTAATCTCCTCCGGGCGAATAATGTGACGGCCCAGATGGACAGTGCGTTTGTGGATAAGGGGCCCGCATTCATACAAACGGTGCTTAGGCGTCTCCCTCTCCTAATTACAGTACCGGCAAACATCAGTGTCACTCGGTTTCATGTGAAATTGGTGTCTGTTTAGTTTGCAGTGGCCAGGCGCGGGCTATCGCACAGATGTTCGTCCTCTCAAGAAACTCGGCAGTTCGTTTTTGTGAGTGGCCTTCCTATAGCTACGTCCGTGCCACTATTCGTTCTCTGCGTCACCCAAGGGTTGACTGGTAGAAAATGACGAAGGCATTAAGTCCACCTCTATAGTAGAAAATAAATAAACTATAATTCTTCCAAAAACTTAAAGAAATCTCGGTGTATATTAATGTATGTCAAGGTTTTAATACGCATAAATACATCATTAATTCAGTGAACTCGTTCAGTTGCATTTTCCTCGATCAACAACATGATCCTCGCTCTCGGTTGCTGCCTTATAATAATAGCATTCATTTTATTTTTTACCATAATCCTTTTTGGTTTATCTTTATCGCTATATGTGAAACTAAAATTAGAAACTGTGAAGGGACTGTGTACATCTAAAGTACGACTTGACGGAAGGATCGCGCTTGTGACTGGCGGGAACCAGGGCATCGGGCTGGAGACCGCGCGAGACCTCGCAGCCAGAGGAGCTCGTGTTGTCATCGCCTGCCGGGACGCTAAGAAAGCCGCAGAAGCTGTCGCCGATATAGCAAACACCACAGGAAACCATCTCGTCGAATTTAGACCTCTAGATCTAGCAAAGTTCAGCAGTGTACGGAAATTTGCTGAACACTTCAAGAGCTTCTATGACCGTCTCGATATCTTAGTGAACAACGCTGGCTGCGCCGGCCTCAATCCGGAGCTAACTGAAGATGGGATAGATGTAGTGATGCAAGTCAACTACTTCGGAGCCTTCCTACTCACGAGCCTACTGCTGGACAAACTGATCGTCTCCAAACCCAGTAGGATCGTCATAGTGTCGTCCTGTCTTCACTATTTCGCCAGATTACGTGTCGACGACTTACATACTTTTAGAGGATTCGGAATTATTGGACACTTTATTACTTATTCGAATAGTAAGTTATGTGATGTTCTTTGGACGAAGGCACTGGCTAAGAGATTACCCGAAGGAGTCACAGTGAATTCTTTACATCCTGGATTAGTTAATACTGGTATATTTCAAAGGTTACCTACTGTTATACAGACGGTGATCGATTTGCTTTTTCGTTACAACATATGGTATAAGACGCCAAAGGATGGAGCACAGACGCTGATATACCATTTTTCCACCTTGTCCCATTTTGAAATAAGCATAACATGGACATAATTTAATCGTAATACTATTAAATATTATGAATGAAAACGCGCTGGCCGCCGCGCCGCCCGTTGTACGAGACGGGGGTGCGGGGGGAAGGGGGCGGGGGTATGCAGCGCCGGCGGCGGCCTTTGATGTGCGGATCTGCAGTACGTCACTTGCGGAAGCGGGGTTCGGACGTTCGCTCATATTCATCCCTGCGCGCGTGTGTGCCGCGTACTCGTGTCGTCACGATGTCGAACTTTAATCACCGCGAATACTACGAAATGGTGCGAGTGTATCTACTTAGCCACGAAAATTTACGAGCAGCACGAAGAAGGTATGAGAGGGAGAGCGTACCTCGTATGCGAGCCCAAGGGATCCGTAATCCTACGGTACCTAATGAAAGGACAATTCTTGCAGCAAATCAAAGGCTGCTTGATCACGGCCAGTTCAGAACCCCGAGCCATGCACTAGGGTCTGGCAGACCTCGACTGGCAAACAAAAAATAAATAACGCTTTCAATGAAGTGAAAAGTGATACTAGTGTCCTAAACAAACTAAATGCAAACTTATTTTAAACGTGCACGTTTATGCCTGGAAAAAGGAGGAGGTCACTTCGAACAATACCTTAAATACTGTGATTAACGAAATGTAGAGGTAAGAAATTATAAACAATCTTAGTGTGTTAGGTTCTTTTTGATTGGACATTGTTGTAAATAGGTAGTTGATTCCAATTTTTTAAATACGCCAGAATGCAATTTTTTCAATTCAAATTTTATCATGAGTAATTATCATACATAAATGTTTTAATTTGAATGTAAAAATTATTACTTGATTTATTTTCTGCATTTTGATGGTCCTAAGCCCATGAAAGTATGAAGGAAAAATTGGAATTACCTAAACTTAAAAAATAGCACGAAATTGCGGTCAGTAACCGCACCGCGTAGGTACTTACGTCGGCGCCGTCGCATCGAGCGAACGCACATAAGTACTTACCTACAACTCAGCTGATACAGCTTGCCGGTCGGGCGACCAGTCGACGCGTGAGTCGGTCAACCGGGCGCCCGGCTGGCAAGCGACCATAAAATAAATTTCTATGTAAATAAGTCTCGTAAGCGATAACTTTATTTTTTACTATTAACACATATCAAAATAAAAAATACGTGTTTATTAAAATATATTCAAGTTTATCATGACAAAATTTGCGCACTGGTTAAAAACTTTTCCTGTATAAGTGCCCCTGAAGCTGAGGCCGTCACAAATTCTCTAGTTTGTACAGGTGTAAAAATTCAATGCTCAATTCGTCATTCGACTCGTAGGTAATGCAAATCATTATTGTGCACTATTTTCAATCTTTTAGTCTACTAGCCACCTATTTGGATTTTCAGCCATTCGATCTCATGCTGGCAAATCCAAACTCCGTAGACAAGATTAAGTATCTACCTACCTAGAGAGAATTAAAGCATACGGGCTCGAGAATATCAATTAAGAAGAAGCGTCACTAGACTAAGACTAATTTTCGTATCCTTTTTTGAGTAAATAAATAGCATAGATACATAGCATATTATGCTATGTTCACTTTAAAGAACATTTTACCATCATATTTATAAATAAGGAGTAGGGAAACTAGTGCGCCTCATACCCGGATACCCTCCAGTGTTGTGTTTTTTAATATTATCAAAGACAGCATTGAGTTTGTCCATTGCAACATTTAGGTGGAGATGGAGAAGCGGGTCATCTCAGGAAGTGGGCTTTAGTCTTCTTAAGCATGTAATGGAAAGACTGAAGATAAATGTAAAGAACGTAACACTATGGAGCGACAGATACTGAAGAGTTCAAACAATAAAGCTTCGGTTCCTAGAATCCTGCCACAGTTTTTTGCCCAACGACAATGATTTTGGGCGAATAAAAAGCGCTTAACTTCAGCAAAGGCTATATCCACCGGAAGGATATATACGTATAATGCAAACATTTAAGAAAGTAAACCCTATGCAAGTCTATAGGATGAAAAAAATATAGTCATTTTAAAATTAATTTACCGACCTATCTAACTTAAACTTATTGTAATAAAGAACTAACCCACAAAAAGTAATTTCTCAATATGGAACCATACAGGTTTTTAATCTAAGAAGAATACTAAAACAAAATAAAATTAAGAAATTGTAGTTTTTCTATGTCATTATCAATATTTTACTTAGCGCGTATAATCTCAAACAAGATGCCTATTATTTTTCTACAATCTCTTATAACAAAAATCTAATTATTTCGAAATTGACATTTTGTAGGTTAGTTCTTGTTTGCATAACTACGTCTTATTGAAGCCGTTTTTTTTGCCGCAGCATAAAATAATTGCAAATAGGTCCATAAACAGTGCCGAGGTAACAATCATAAAAAATAAAAACCGGCCAAGAGCGTGTCGGGCCACGCTCAGTGTAGGGTTCCGTAGTTTCCCGTCCGTCAAAATAAGTGTACTCACTAATGAGTTTAAAAAATGCTTGCCTATACGATTATACTACAAACTTAGTTCAGAAATTATTTTATACAACCTTTTTGTCTTTTTTGTACAAAAACTGTTCTTTCCATCAAGTTCAAAATAATTTTCCTAGAAAGTCCTTTTAAAGTTCTACTTTTCAGAATTTTTTCATATTTTCTAAACTTATGGTTTAAAAGTTAGAGAGGGGGGGGGGGGGGACACATTGCTTTTTGTTTTTTTTTTGCGATTATTTCCGGAATTATTGATTTTATCAAAAAATTATTTTAGTAAACCCCTATTCATTTTTAAATACCTATCCAACAATATATCACACGTTAGGATTGAAATAAAAAACATTACCATAATAAAACATTTTTTTCCAATTTTTATTTTATCACTTTGTCGGCGTGATTGATATACATATTGGTACCAAATTTCAGCTTTCTAGTGCTAACGGTCCCAGAGATTAAGCGAGTACGGACAGACAGACAGACGGTCCGACAGACATGGCGAAACTATAAGGGTTCCTAGTTGACTACGGAACCCTAAAAAAGATACAACCGAATTGAGAACCTCCTCTTTTTTTGTTGATTTCACCGGTTGAAAAGATGTAAAAAAAATAACATAGGTACCTAACACAATATTTTCGTACCGATCTTTTTTATTTTATTTGAATAATTTACGGATTTATTTACCTGTTGTTGGTAAACTTAATATAGTAAAGCTTTACATTACACTATACATAAAAATCGCTTTACGCGTCTGTCTGTACATAAGTTAATAGTAACTTATCTTTTTTATGCAGATTTCACCCTTATAGATACATAGGTATTAGCAAAACAGTATTTTTTTTTTTAAGATAAGGGGCTATGCATCACCCGTAGTGTAGGGGATGTAGTCACTGCGACCTAGATGATCTATTGTGACTCGCCACCTTGCTATAGTAACTCTTTTAGCCCGGAGGCTTCCAAGAAATTTAGAATACTCCTAGCTTTTAGAGTTTTAATCTCCTCCGGGCGAATAATGTGACGGCCCAGATGGACAGTGCGTTTGTGGATAAGGGGCCCGCATTCATACAAAAGGTGCTTAGGCGTCTCCCTCTCCTGGTTACAGTACCGGCAAACATAAGTGTCACTCAGTTTCATGTGAAATTGGTGCCTGTTTAGTTTGCAGTGGCCAGGCTCGGGCTATCGCACAGATGTTCGTCCTCTCAAGAAACTCGGCAGTTCGTTTTTGTGAGTGGCTTTCCTATAGCTACGTCCGTGCCACTATTGGTTCTCTGCGTCCCCAAGGGTTGACTGGTAGAAAATGACGAAGGCTTTAAGTCCGCCTCTATAGTAGGAAATAAATAAACTATAATTTTTCCAAAAACTTAAAGAAAACTCGGTGTATATTAATGTATGTCAAGGTTTTAATACGCATAAATACATCATTGATTCAGTGAACTCGTTTAGTTGCATTTTCCTCGATCAACAACATGATCCTCGCTCTCGGTTGCTGCCTTATCATAATAGCACTCATTTTATTTTTTATCATAATCCTCTTTGGTTTATCTTTATCGCTATATGTGAAACTAAAATTAGAAAATGTGAAGGGAGTGTGTACATCTGAAGTGCGACTTGACGGAAGGATCGCGCTTGTGACTGGCGGGAACCAAGGCATCGGGCTGGAGACCGCGCGAGACCTCGCGGCCAGGGGAGCTCGTGTTGTCATCGCCTGCCGGGACGCTAAGAAAGCCGCAGAAGCTATCGCCGATATAGCAAACACCACAGGAAACCATCTCGTCGAATTTAGACCTCTAGATCTAGCAAAGTTCAGCAGTGTACGGAAATTTGCTGAACACTTCAACAGCTCCTATGACCGTCTCGATATTTTAGTGAACAACGCTGGCTGCGCCGGCCTCAAACCGGAGCTTACTGAAGATGGGATAGATGTAGTGATGCAAGTCAACTACTTCGGAGCCTTCCTACTCACGAGCCTGCTGCTGGACAAAGTGATCGCCTCCAAACCCAGTAGGATTGTAATAGTGTCGTCCTGTCTTCACTATTTCGCCAGATTACGTGTCGACGACTTACATAAATTTAGAGGATTTGGAATTATTGGACACTTTATTACTTATTCGAATAGTAAGTTATGTGATGTTCTTTGGACGAAGGCACTGGCTAAGAGATTACCCGAAGGAGTCACAGTGAATTCTTTACATCCTGGATTAGTTAATACTGGTATATTTCAAAGGTTACCTACTGTTATACAGACGGTGATCGATCTGCTTTTTCGTTACAACATATGGTATAAGACGCCAAAAGATGGAGCACAGACGCCGATATACCTGTGTGTTTCTGAAGAAGTGGAGGGCGTGCAAGGGAAGTACTTCATGGAGTGTAAGGAGGCTGAGTACTGCAGGAAGGCTGATGATTATGAGTTAGTCGAGAAAGTGTGGAACAAGAGTTTAAAGGTGACTAGTTTGAGTGAGCCATAAATCACCAACAATACAAAACACAATATCGTATCAATATCTCAATATGTGTATCCTATAGACATAAATAGTTGTTGTTATTTATCTCAAGACCCTGGGATCCTGGACCATTGGAAGGTATACGAGGGGTGAAATCAACTTGCAGAGGCCCATTAGACCATTTTCATGCAACGAAATCTTACCAACCGACGATAATCCCTGTTTGTACTATTCACTTGGTTGGTGGGAAACTATTGTGACCTAGAGGTAACCAATCCAGTCCAAACATTGTTGGTCATAGGGCCTCTGTTTGAACAATGTTATAAACATCTATTTTAACTTCCATAGTTGACATATTATAATAACTTCCTAGGGTCTTATTTACATATTGTTTGCATTTTAAAATATTTGTTACAAATGAAAATATAAAAAAAAACTGGCCAAGTGCGAGTCGGACTCGCCCATGAAGGGTTCCGGAGCAGCAAGTAACATAATATAAAAGTTATTGTAATTTGTTGTAACTTTGATCGATGTTTTAATAATAGTGGTTCCGTTTTTTGCCATTTGGCTACGGAACCCTAAAAATAGTAGTCGACCGGTGTCGAAAACAGGGACCAAGTTACCTTTGCTTAGGGCTCCTGAAAAAAGAACCTCCTCACTATGTGAGCCGCATAGAGAAGTCTTCTGCATCAACTGCGTTTTCGACAGATTGTCGTTGAGGCTTTTGGCCATCAGGCTGTTGACTAGTGTTGCTAAGCCCAGTGTGTCCAATATCGGGACTGAAGGTACAATACATTATAGCAGGGTTTTAGGAATCGCCATTTCATTTATAGGTAGGTCAGTTTCTTAATCGACTTAAAAAAAAACCAGCCAAGAGCGTGTCGGGCCACGCTCAGTGTAGGGTTCCGTAGTTTCCCGTCCGTCACAATAAGCGTACCCACTTATGAGTTTAAAAAAATGCTTGCATATACGATTATACTACAAACTTAGTCCAGAAATTATTTTGTAGAACCCTTTTGTCTTTTTTGTACAAAAACTGTTCTTTCCATCAAGTTCAAAATAATTTTCCTAGAAAGTCCTTATAAAGTTCTACTTTTCAGATCTTTTTCATATTTTCTAAACTTATGGTTCAAAAGTTGGGAATTGATTCACGCATGTATGAAATTAATTTCTTTAAGAAAACGTCAGCTGAGCGAGTTCAATGACCTGTATGTAGTTTGTACGCAACGCCGACTATTAACTACAGATCATTGAACTCGTTCAGCTGACGTTTTCTTAAAGAAATTAATTTCGTACATGCGTAAATTAATACGAGTTTTAAAAAAGGTACTTTTTTTTTTAAATTTATTTTTACAAATCGATAGTGTTTCATGTACCGACCCTCCACGGGATTAAAACGATCAAAATGTAACGTTGTAGGTATATTTAATCATAAGGAGCATATGTCCGAGCGCGCGCGCGCTGTTCGCACGCGTTCTGTGTCTCCTCCTAGTGTCGTTCGCTGCACGTTGTCGTTAAGTGATACCCTACGTCACCGAATTAGTAATTGTTAGTGATGGGAAAGACACTTATCGATACCACAAAACATCGACTTATTCTCTGCGCTCGCCATGGAGCAATTTATAACACGTTCCAACTCAGTGGGAAAACGCCCACTGGAAGGTCCCTCTGCTACAAGTGAGTGGAAAATCCCAAAGTTCAGTCTACCTGCTGCCGAACAAAACAAGCCTGTTCCGGTCAAAACGTCCAATCAATTCAGTGTTCTTCGATCCGTCAAAACTCAGGAAACAGATGTCCTCGCTGCGCGTCTCAAGGCAGCTTCTACTCCAAAGAAGAAATCAGGCCATATTCCGCCTATTATCTTACAAATGAAATCCGAATGGACACATAATAATATCAAGGATCTCGTCTTGAAGCATACCAAAAACTTTGATCTACAATACAGAGGTAACAACAAAATTGTAATTTCTTGCTATAGCCCAGAAAGCCACCAAGCAGTGAAAGAAGGTTTCCAAGCGGATGGTCTTGCATTCCATACATTCCCAAGGAAGGATGAGAAAACATACAAAGCGGTAATCTTTGGTCTACCTGTCTACACTGAAGATAGCTTAACAGAAGAACTCGAGACTCTGGGCTACAAAGATGTGAAGGTTCGTAGGATGAAACTACCTGCTGATAACAAAGGCAATGATTTTTGTCCACCCATCCTTGTGCAGCTACCAGCTGGCAGTGATTTTTCTAAATTCCTGAAAATCAGATACATCAGCAACTGTGTGGTTCAAGTACAAAAGTATCAAGCAAGGAACCCGTATGGTACACAATGTTTTAGATGCCAAGGCTTTGGCCATTCTTCAATGAACTGCAATTTATCTCCACGCTGTGTAAAGTGTATAGAATCTCACCCTACTTCCGAATGTCCCAAGAAAGACAGAACCAGCCCGGCACAGTGCTGTAACTGCAAAGGTAGCCATCCTGCCAACTTTCGGCAGTGTATCGAGAGACAAAAATACCTAAAACTTGTACAGGCGCGCCAAGATCAAATAAAAGCCACTCGAGATGCTAAAACTAGCCCAACGATTAGACATGTTGATGGGCGAAGCTGGAACTCTGTCGCTGCAAACAAAACGGAATCAAACACCACTGGAGCTCAATCACAAATTGGTACTCAAGATCAGGCTACAGTCGACATGTTAGCAATTCTTATGACTATAAAATCCATCAAAAATCAGTTTGTTACTTGCAACAGCATGATGGATAAGGTAATATTAATCCTGACCCACCTTGGAAAGTATGTTTAATGGTAACTATTTAAGTATTATGTACTGGAATGCCGATGGCATTCGCACTAAACTTACTGAATTGTTAGATTTGTTAGGCGATATGTCTATAGATGTTGTGGCGTTGTGCGAAACTAGGATTTCCGCTCGTCATAAGCTTGAAACACCTGGCTACAATTGTTATCGGCTTGACAAAAAGACTGATGGCCGTGGGCAGGGGGTGGCACTGTTGGTCCGTAGTGATATACTGCATACTCTGGTTTCTGTTCCTAGCACGTATAATTTAGAATGCATAGGCATCCAGGTAGTTACTCCAGATCAAAATTTAACTATCTACTCCGCTTACCAATCACCAAATCTACCTATATTAAAAAGTGATCTAGATTCTCTAGTTAAAAACGCAAATCACAAGACTCTTATAATGGGCGACCTTAACGCCAAGCATCCTTACTGGAACTGCACCATATCTAACTCACATGGCAAAATTCTCTTCGATCACATGCTGGCTAATGATTATGAGATACTAGCACCTTCTTCTCCTACCGTAGTTCATTACCACAGCTCTCATGAACCCTCAACTCCAGACCTAGTAATAGCTATTAATATACATGAAGTAAGCGATCCACAGGTTCTGACCAGCCTTTCATCAAACCACCTGCCAGTGCACTTCACTGTAGGTGGTAAGTATAGCATAAAATCTCAGACAGTATTCAACTTTGCCAAAGCAGACTGGGGACGTTACAGATCCCATCTAGATGAAAACATCACGCTATCCAGTAAAGTACTTGACTCAATACCTAGTATTGACGCTGCTGTAAATCATTTTACTGAAAGCGTAGTAGATGCACGTAAGGCAAGTGTTCCTACCGTCGAATTAAATAGGGGTCGCTTAAAACTACCAAGACGTATCAAAAACCAAATCAAACGCAAAAATTATATACGGAGAAAGGCGCTGAATGAGCACAACCCTTCCCTCAGAAGACAACTATTCTCTACTGTTAAGCAGCTAGTTCATTCAATTAAAGCCGGTATCCAAACTTTGAATGACAGTATATGGAATGACAAGCTAACAAAAGTCGATAACCCTAGTAACGATGTCTGGCGCTTGGCTCGATCAATCAACCAAAACCCCAGTACGATTCCTCCCCTAAAAATCCGTGGTGATCAAATGACCTCCTCAGTCTCGGAACAGTGTGAAGCTCTTGCCGATGCATTTGCCGATAATATGAGTCTTACTAACCAATGGATAAGTGATCTTGAAACCGAGGTCGCGGTCAAAGAATCCATGTTAGCATTAAACTCCGCAGATACAAGCAGTTACCCGTCTCTTACTAGACCTAAGGAAATTATGAAACTCATACGCAAATTAAAACCTCGCAAGGCTCCTGGTTTGGACGGCCTCAATAACCAGTTGCTTAAAAACCTATCTCAAAAGGCCTTGGTCTACCTTACAAAAATATTTAATGGTTGTCTGAGAATAGGCTACTTTCCAACATGCTGGAAAACTGCTAAAATTATTGCACTCAAAAAACCTGGCAAGGATGGAAGCATCCCTACAAACTATCGTCCTATAAGCTTACTCCCGTGCCTAAGTAAGTTATTTGAGGCCCTCATACTTACTCGTCTTCTAAAAGCCACCGAAATGCTCTTGCTACCGGAGCAATTTGGATTTCGTAAGGCGCACTCCACCACCCAACAGTTGGCTAGGGTATCAGAACACATAGCACATAATCTGAATGAAGGCAAATCGACAGGAATGGTGTTGTTAGATGTCGAAAAAGCGTTTGACACTGTCTGGCATGAAGGTCTGCTTCACAAGCTTATTGTCAATAAAGTTCCTCTCACACTCGTTAAGATCGTTCAGAACTACCTAGTCAATCGCCATTTCAAGGTTTTTATAGGTGAACACTGTTCTAATGCTAAATCCGTGCCAGCCGGTATACCACAAGGCTCAAATTTGGGACCATTTCTTTTCATTTTGTATCTCAATGATATCCCGAAACAACCTAGAACTCATCTCGCAATATATGCTGACGACACTGCATCGTATACTTCCTCTGAAGATGTCGACCTAATAATTGAACGGCTTCAACTGGCACTAAGTCTTCTTGACACCTTTTTCACTAGATGGAAACTAAAGTTAAACTCAAGTAAAACAGAAGCCATTCTTTTCACGCGAAAACGATGTTTCCCTTCTAGGCTTATTAATTTTAAATCATTTTCCATACCATGGAGTCGTTCAGTAAAATATCTAGGTGTAGTTCTAGATAATAAAATGACCTGGAATGAAAACACTGATGCACTTCGCGAAAAGGGTCTGAAGGCTATAAATGCTCTAAAACCTATTTTAAATAGAAAATCAAAGCTGAGCGCTACTACAAAATTACGTATTTATACTACCCTCGTTAGACCATGTTTGACTTATGCAGCACCAGTATGGAGTTGTCTGACTGACAAAAACTACAATAAATTGCAAATTGTTCAGAATAAGGCAATTAAAACTTCATTTAACACTGCTTTCCGAACAAACTTAAAACGACTGCATGAGCAAATTAAATTTCCCTTTATTAAAAATTTCATTTTAAAATCAGCGCGTAAATTCTATTTATTTAAAATTCCCAAACACTACAATCCGTTAGTTTCATCCATAGGTAAAAGAAGATCAAATAATTTGCCGTATTTAAAAACATATAATCGATATCGTTTACCACATCACTATTTCCTAGGTGAATAACAATATGAACGTACCACCGGACCGGCCGGGCTACCCTCACCTGGCCACCATAACTATTATAAAAACAAATTACCCACAATTTAGATAGACTATTATAATAATTAATGAAATCTGTTAGTAACATTATTTATTCTGCGATCGAGTCGCATTACTTTGTGAAAATTAAATAGTGCAGTTATAGTGCAAATAAGTCCGTGCTAAGACTTCTTTGTGTTTCATAGTAATACTCTGTTCCATATGAACTTGTCAAACACAATAGTCAACAACAATGTTAATGTGAAATGTTTGTAAAGGTAAGTGTTTAACCTATAAACCAATTACATTTAAGGTTGTAAACAATTAGAATAAGATCTTATTGTATGCATTTTTCAAATTTTATGAAAATAAAGACCTTTAAAAATCAATCAATCAATCATAAGGAGCAATTAGATATTGTTACATAAACAATTAATAAAATGATTCTTAGCATTTGTTCAGTCAATTTACCTACTTGCTGTTTCAGGGAGAGGGGTATAAAAAAATGGACCCTTATATCTCCTGGCAACATCCAGAATAATAATCTGTATGCTTTTCTGAGTTCGAAACTATTCACAAAAGGCGGTCCTTATATTTTGCACACTCAACTCCCTTTGGCGCCTGCTCTAACTACTTATTTATGAATGTATATAACTAAGTATGTATTTACTATTATGGAGCACTGGGTACGATATATTATTAAGTATCTACTAAAAAACAGAACTTTAAATATCTTAATATAAATAATACCAGATGGTTTATCAATACTAAGCCACGCAACACATTTTTTTTCGTTGTTGACTCTAGGTTTTTTTGGAGCATGTCATACAACATTATTTTTAGAATAGGTACTAAAATAATGTTGCGAAACTTGAATATGTTTTGATCAGGATCAGTAAATAAATCGATTCCAATAATATTCCCTCCTTAGTCGTTCACTCTTGACAGAGTGGTCGTGGCTGATAATGTTGCATTTTCATTTGGCGAGCGAGGCCCTCGCGATGCGTCTCCATTTGTCCCGGTTTACGGCTTCTCGAGAACTCTAAACTAAGCAGGTTTGTGTTGCAGCTTTGATGAGGTCTGTCCAACGCGTAGGTGAGCGCCCGCGTGACCGCTTCCCCTCCACTTGTCCCTGGACAACGAGTCGCTCAATGGAGTGTTCGTTGCGAACAACGTGACCAAAATATTTGAGGATTCGTACTTGCACAGTCGAATGATATTTACACCATGTTATATCCTTTTCCAAAAATATTTAAAAAAGGTTGGATATCACCGACTCTAAGTACATAATAGGTCACAGCCAGTCATAGCGGGCATTGGGTACCAGCGCACAGCTGGGTGCAGAAGCAAAACAACCCCTTAGTCACCCAGGTGGTCCGATGACCATGTATTTATGTCGCCGACCAGGTACCAGAACTGACTTATAACTTTGTGCTATTTCATAATATAGTTTTGAAATTCTGTACATAGATTCCTTTATATAAAAATAATAGACACGTGTTTTAGGTTTCGTATATATTAAAAATAATGTTGTATACCAATACGAATTATTTTATTAATATTTTTATTTTAATAATCAACATCATCATAATTTTAATTTTTATTACATTAGAGAACAATTAATGACACCGGAAGCGTATAATAATGAAACAATTTTTTTTTTAAAGTAATAGAATTATTCAAATTCATAAAAATTACACATTTACATAAATTATCAACTATAATTAAACTCAACCTTGCACTTAGGCCTGCTTTTAAAACTAACATTAATTTTGTAAATTAATTCTGAAACAGAATTGTGTGACCAGATAAATGCCTAATGACAATAATTTATGGACACTTATTAGGAGATATCCCATGCCCGGGCATTTGCATTTGCAGATGCAAATGCCCGAGCATGGGAAAATTCTCCAGCCGGGGCATAGGAAAATTCTGCAGTCGCGAGTCTTGCGGCCTTACCCTCACCTGACGTGCCAGCGAATACATGCACAATTTTTTCCTGCAAAATTAAATTGTTAGTGCTTACGCGTATCTTGCCAAATCTAGATTAATACTTATCAAGACCATTCCAAAAAACTCAAATACGATAGGGTTATCAAAGTTCCTATGGCCACCTTCCGGTTCCATCATCAGATCGGCTCCATGTCACAATAATTTTGCCTTGTTTTCTGATTTACACATGCTTGCATTTCAGTGCAATCGGTAACCGGAAAAAGGATTAAATTTTTGATTACAGACAAACATCGGTACAGGTGAAACTAATTATGTAAAAACAGTGTGTTTTTGACGAGTCTGTTTTTTTTTCTGTACCTTAAACTTCTAGCGAAGTTCTGAGCTGGCACATCTCACAGATCTATAGGTACTAAAACCACAGAATAATCTTACATGCAATATTAAGTTACACACTAAAAGTTAATGTTTGGTTGGGTTACTTGTGGCTCTCTCAAACTTGTCAGCTTCAAACTCTTGTTCCACACTTGCTCCACTAACTCATCATCATCAGCCTTCTTGCTGTACTCAGCTTCCTTACACTCCATGAAGTACTTCCCTCGCACGCCCTCCACTTCTTCAGAAACACACAGGTATATCGTCGTCTGTGCTCCTTCTTTTGGTGTCTTAAACAATATATCGCATTGAAAATTAACCAGCTTTAGCGCAAAAGCAGGTAGCCTACCAAATATATTAGTTTTAACAACTCCAGGATGTAGGGAATTGACTGTCACTCCCTCAGGTAATCTCTTAGCCAAAGCCTTCATCCACAGAACATCACATAACTTACTATTTGAGTATGTTTGAATTTTTCCAAAAATACTGTTTCCGCCGAGTTTATCTAAGTCGTCGATACGTAATCTTGCAAAATTATGAAGCCAGGACGACACTATGATGATCCTACTGGGTTTAGAGGCGATCAGTTTGTCTAGCAGCAGGTTCGTGAGCAGGAAGGCTCCGAAGTAGTTGACTTGCATCACTACATCTATCCCATCTTTAGTGAGCTCCGGTTTGAGGCCGGCGCAGCCAGCGTTGTTCACTAAAATATCGAGACGGTCATAGGAGCTGTTGAAGTCTTCAGCGAATTTCCGCACACTGCTGAACTTTGCTAGATCTAGAGGTCTAAATTCGACGAGATGGTTTCCTGTAGTGGCTATTATATCGGCAACAGCTTCTGCGGCTTTCTTGGGGTCCCGGCAGGCGATGACCACGCGCGCTCCTCTGGCCGCGAGGTCGCGCGCGGTCTCCAACCCGATGCCCTGGTTCCCGCCGGTCACGAGCGCGATCTTTCTATCAAGTCGCACATTAGATGTACACACTCCCTTCACGGGTTCTAATTTTAATTTCACATACAGCGTTACAGTCAAAACCAAGAGAAATAAGGTTAACAATAAAATGAGAGGTATTATCATGAGGTAGTAACCGATAACGAGGATCATGTTGGCGCGACTGAACGGAAAATGAAACTAAGAATGGATTTTCATTAACTCATTTATGTAAGTTAGTCAAAAATCGCTGAGAATAAAAAAAAAAAAACAATAATAAAAAAAACAATTCATAAATTAAATATGTATTTGTCATACCATTTAGAGTCGCAACACACTTCCTACACGCGAGAACCACAAACTTCGCATCGCTACGAGAAGCCGCTACAAAGGTAGGTAAAGCCAATGGGGCCAATGTTTCAGCCGTGCCAGTTTACATAGAGTGTACTAGCAAAATAAATAAAAAATCAATCGCGCTCGAGTACTACGAGGTGACTTTTTTTTTACATTTTTGAAAATTCTTTCTACCCCTCACTAAAATGGAAACTTACCATAGATTTTTTTGGTTTTAAAACAACTTAATCTTCACAATCCAATCGGTTCCCATGTTGCTTTAGTAGCTGCAAATTTTGCACCCGTGCTTGCCCTACAGTTAGAGCTTCTACTGCGAGAGATACGTTGAAGATTTTTTTTAGATTGCGTTACGTAAAAGATAATTGCATTAATAGATATATTACATATATTATATTATATATAAGGCAAGAAAAAAGAATTTACAACCTTCATAGAGCGATGCCAACTATACAATTACCAGCACGGATCTTGAGCGTCCGGCGTCAGAGTGGGGATCGCTTTGCGCATTCCATACATTGGCGAGCCAATCGTCGTCGTTGTCAGATACATGCAGCATCGCAGAGGCGAATCACAAGTGACGTCTATGACACGATGGCGCGGCGAGCCAATCACTGACGCTCTTTTGTTGTCTGGAAGATATCGCTGTTAACGATAAGACCGCCATTGTACCCTAAGATTTTAAGTTTATTTAGAAGTTGTGTTATTTTTTTTTGTGTACAATAAAGTTAGTTTGTTTATAATAAGCTACTATACTACTATTTACCATGAATGTCTTTATGTCACCGTTTTTGATTATCGCCTATTGAATTTGGGATCGCAATGTGTCCTAATACTAATAGCTATTATATTTTGACCAGTATTTTGTTTGTCTAATGTTTTAATTAACTCATCGAAGCCGTAATTAGAGACAATAGAAAGACAATTGCTTATGTCGAACTGTGTAACTTAAGATATTCAAAAGGTTAAGTTGTAGTTTAAGCATGATATAAAGTTGTTGTTAATTTAAGCATAAGCAGTCATATGTTCCCACACTCACATACTCAATACACATGCCTTAACTATAAAGATAACGTATCAACCGTACAAGTCACGAAAATCTATAAATCGTTAAGCAATAATTGTGCATGAAACTTAACCTTTTTGACAAATAAACTGTGTGCTTTTTTATAATATTTAAAATTCGATAACATCAAAACAAACAAAGCGTTTTGGTAACACATTCATTATGCGTACAGCTAAAGAGTGGAATTCCCTGCCGGAGTCTGTGTTTCCTGATAGCTACAACCAACGGGTCTTTAAGTCAAGAGTAAATAGGTTACTTCTAGGCAAGCGTGCTCCATCGTCGGCACATCATCACTTACCATCGGGTGAGATAGTGGGTCAAACGCGAGCCTATCAATAATAAAAAAAAAACATTAATAATGAGATTAACTTAGAAGTAGAAAACTCAGATCTAGTTGATTATAAGTGATCTCGATTCTTTTTTTCGTTCTTCTTTAATTTTATTCCACACTAAGAATAACTCCTGTATCGTGCAACAAAATAAAACTTACATTCACTGTAAGACACCCAGACCACTTATCTGTAGGCCATATAAATATATGTTCCGTGTGGGATAAAATCGCTCCCGGCCTTGGTTGAGGCCAAGGTCCGGAGCGAGGAGGAGTGGCAGGCGGTCGCCGACTTCTGCGAAGCAGTAATGCTCGCAAAGGAGGAGGCCGAACGCATCAGGCAACGGCGTTCTCGCCGCCACCGCCGGCGCCGGGATACTGATCCCGATTTCCGGCCACCGTAGGCGCGGGCTTGTGGCCAGTGAGCAATGGTAGCTCGCTGTCCGGCCGTTCGCTAACAGTCCGGACCAAGCCCAAATCGTCGACGGCGCGCACTGTTCCCGCGCGCCTCAAGGAGTTGTCAGCAACAGCAGGGGCCCAGCCGGGTCGAAGCCTACTGGGGCCAGGGTTATCCGAAAGGGCGCTCGAGCCCCGGTATGAAGGCTTGAAGGAACGGGATGGGTTTTTTAGTCAGTAAGAGTCTGACACTATCTCCCGCTTCGCTCAAAAGCGGGAGTTGTCATAGGATGATTTTTCTCATCGGATTTTTTTTTGAAAAAAGGAGTTAATAAAATCAAAACCACATGATATTTATTTCCAAGCCTTTATTCTGAAGCGCCTCTGCGGCACGACGACATCGGCGTCGTCCCCGCCCGGCTGGATCATGTCCTTCTGCAGCTCCACGATCATGCGCAGCATGAAGTTGATCACCTGACTGCACGTGCCGTCGCGCAGTCGCTGGAAGTCCTGGAATGGAAGACAGATCAATGAAAATATGAAGACAAATCATAATGGTCTTCTGATTGGCGTCAAAGATATAGTTTCAGCAAGCATTGTCATGATGACCGGTCCTACACGATCTGACATCCAGCGGAATCCCCCGCACAGGCCTTTGATACAGCGCGTACTTTTCCACGCGCGCCTCAGGGAGATGTCAGCAAACCGTAGGGCCCCAGCCGGGTCAAAGCCTACTGAGGCCAAGGGGTTTGTTTCTGAAAGCTCGTCCCTGATATGAATGGCAACGAAGGAACAGGAGTGGATTTTTAGTCAGTAAAAATCTGACACTATCTCCCGCTCCGCCCAAGAGCGGGGGATGTCATTGGAGGATGTGAAGAAGTCTGAAGCGTTAGGACTGCGGAGAAATACCACAGAAACTCTAGTTTCTTCTTGACGTCTACATAATGATGCTCAGACCAACCTTACGTGTAGGAAGACATCGTCCGTTAATGCTGACAGTCTGATGCGTCAGGGCGGCGAGAAGACGCTTCAGAATATCCACTTTCTTGTTGGCAGCAAGAGGACGTAAGCGGGTCACGAAGCGGAGAAGGTATTCTAAGAGCATTAGGTCTTCCTGGAATAAAATGAGAGTTTTAAATTATTGAGTCCCGAGAGCGAGTGAGGACTCTACTGTCTTCAAAATAAAAGAAAAGCAAATGCCCATCAGATGTTTTGTTAATTCCTTAATCACTATTTGCGCTGTCAATGTCTACCGTGGCTGGTAATCGGGGTCTCGCCAGCTGGGGTGTGAAGATGTCTGATAATCACGCGTGCGGCTGTCTTCTTTGCTAGCATTATTGCTTCGCAGAAGGAGGCGGTCACCTGCTATACCTCCTCCACCTGGACCATAGTCTGAACCAGGAACTGACGCGAGAAGTAACTGCTGCTGATCGCATCTATGAAGACACGGAGGTACCCCGCTTAAACGGGGTACACTTGTAGCGTATACTCCACCATGTCCTCCGGGCGTTACTGAATTCGATGCAGGAATCTCTCGAACTTACCATGTCCGATGAGGACGATCTTGCGGAAGGTGAATACGCCTTGACGCCTCTCCAGTTACTCCTCAAAGACAGGACAGACAGACAGGCGTGCTCGAAACCAGGGGTGAGGCTCAAAAGTCAACGCACACCCAAACCAAAAGCAATCATTACAGCCGAAAATACGTTATAAAAAATGGGTATTACCATCGTCAAGGCCAGAATACACGCCTCCACATTGTACGCCCTCCCTACGATCAGCGACAAGTCCTCTCGGTCCAACACTGGCAGTTTCAGACCTTCTAGCCACTCGAACAGTAGCCCTGTCAGAATTGTGGGGTCATCCTAAAAACAAAGGAAATTATGGCGTTACAAATCTTCTCCGAATCTCATCATCTTTATTTCAGCGGAATACCGGAGTCTGTTATTTATGATAGCTACAAGGGATCTTTAAGACAAGTGTGAATACGTTACTTCTAGGTAAGCATTCCCCATCGTCAACCTTATCGTCGTTGTCCATCAGGTAAGACAGAGATCAAGCATGAAATACTAACAGTAAAAAAAACTGCTTGAACCTTATGAGAATAAATCAAGACATCATCTGCCTTTTTTTATGGTGAGAAAAAAAATGCATTGACATCCCCCGCTCTTGGGCGGAGCGGGAGATAGTGTCAGACTCTTACTGACTAAAAGACCCACCCCGTTCCTTCTAGCCTTCATACCGGGGCTTGAGCGCCCTTTCGGATAACCCTGGCCCCAGTAGGCTTCGACCCGGCTGGGTCCCTGCTGTTGCTGATAACTCCTTGAGGCGCGCGGGAACAGTGCGCGCCGTCGACGACTTGGGCTTAGTCCGGACAGTTACCGGACGGCCGGACAGCGAGCTACCCATTGCTCACTGTCCGCAAGCCCGCGCCTACGGTGGCCGGAAATCGGGATCAGAGTCCCGGCGGCGGCGGCGGCGGCGATAACGCCGTTGCCTGATGCGTTTGGCCTCCTACTTTGCGAGCATAAGACATCATTTGCCTACGCTTCCAGCAAACGAATGCAATTGAATCTGTGGTTGAATGCCACCATTTTACTGATAATTGTATAACTGACCTCCAAAACCTAGCACTGGATAACACTATACCACTTGGTAAGACTGGTTACGAATAGCACATGACACGATGGAAATAAAAGCTAGTGAGTTGGGTCGCCACTCGCCAGGAAGTACATTTAGGTAAATTTTGGGTGCCCTAGAGATCTGAGTGAAGAACATTTGCGGGGTTGTTCGAAAGATTTATCACAGCCCTGGAACGCAAAGAGCAACTGAAGGAACAGATGGGTTTTAGTCATTAAGTTTGACTCTCTCCCTCCACAGCGGTAAAATTGTTATTTTATGTTTTATTGACCCCAAAAGAAACTAGAACATTATGGGCTCAAAGTTGATCGGACCCACGCGGTATTTCTTTTAAGGAATTCCTGGTCCTAGAACGCAAAGGGCAACTGTTCTCATACAGGTGTGTATGTAGTCAGTAAAAGTCTGACACGCCCTCTCATTCCCTTCAAGAGTGGAAGAAGATATTAGGTGATACCCCTCCTCAGAAAAAGGTTGATCATATCTGCTTTTTTCGCTAGTCCATTCAGTTTCGCTCCGGGATAAAGGCCTCCCTCTTTTCTCCCTCCTAATTGTGTGAGTTTGTACTTCTTTCTAGTTCTTGCTTACCTCAACATTAATTTTGCCAAACGCTTCCCTCTGCTGGTTGATATCATTACGAAGGGTCTTTAAGTATTTCTGCCTCTCATCTGGAAGACTGTGGTGGTCCACTGTGAATGCCTGAAAAATTGTGATACTTAGAAAGAAAGAAAAGAAAATATGTTTATGTTCAACTTATGATAATATCTCTTCTATAATGGTAAGGGAATCTAAAGTAGAACTGTCTAATTTTTTATACAAACAAGTGCTTGACTGCGATCCCACCTGATGGTAAGCAGTGATGCAATAGATGATGGTGAGGCGCACTAGTTTATTAAGAGCCTATTCACTTTAGCCTTAAAGATAAACTATAATCGGACGGGAAGAAATTCACTGCCTAAGATATATAATTCACAATTTAATTCCGCCAAGTCCGTTCCATCATCGGACCACAAGACGTACGGCGTTGCGACACCGGTACATGGTGGACATCCCACCTATACGTACAAAGCGTTTTGGGAGTACATTCATTATGCGTACAGCTAAGGAATGGAATTCCCTGCTGGAGTCTGTGTTTCCTGATAGCTATAACCTAGGGGTATCTTTAAGTCAAGAGTGAATAGATTGCTTCTAGGCAAGCGTGCTCCATCGTCGGCCACATCATCGCTTACCATCGGGTGAGATTGTGGTCAAAGAGCCTATCAATTATAAAAAAAAATATTTAAACGGAGCTCAGTTTGTATCAAAAACCTACTTTTATGCGGGCGAACCCGCTGGCAGAAGCTAGTAAATGGGAAGGGAATAATCTTTAAACACCGTAATATCTACATTAAGAATATAAAGAGGGTTAGCCTGTTTTTTTTTTGTTTTTATTTGTAGGAGGTAATCTCTGAAAGTACTGGTCCGATTGTTAAAAATTTTAGAAAGCTTTTTTTTCCTGAGTGACATAGACTACATTTTACTAGCTTTTGCCCGCCGCTTTGCCCGTGTGCATAAAGTATAGCCTGTCACTCAGGAATAAAGCAGTTTTCTATTGGTGACAAAATTGTAGCAATCGGATCAGTACTTCCAGAGATTACCTCCTACAAGCAAAAAAACATAAAATCAAACTTTTCCTCTTTCTATTATTATCAGATATCAGAAGTACGCGGGTGAAGCCGCGGGCAAAAGCTAGTTACCTCATGTATACGCACAGCCGGTATGCTGCCATTATTGGCAGTGCCAGTGATCCTGCTGACTGACTCCAGGTTCCTCTCGATATCCTCCTCCACTGGGTCGCGCCACTCCACCATTGGTAATGCTGCTACGCGTTCTGAAACCAGTAAGATAGGTAGTAGTAGGTAGATAATGGTCATATCACTTTGTACTAGGATCGGTCCATCATCATCACTGACAGGACTATTGTAGCTAATAAACCTGATATAATAATGGTAGACCGAACTAAGAGGTGTGCAAGGATTGTTGCCATTTCCGTTCTGCTTGACGAGAACCTCGTAAGAGCCGAGAAAGATAAACAAATCAAGTATACCTATTGATTTGGTTTGCGAGATGTGGGCTGTGGACTCGGAGACCATTGTATCAATCACAGAAAGGATGAAAGATGTTAGAATGGCCTTGTGGGCGAGGCAAGCGTGCTTCAAAATATGATTTTGCTCATAATTGACGCAAAAAATAGCAAACTTGCGATCTAAGTGTGCGTGGTCCGTTAGTTGCATAATGCGCGTTTGTATTGTTTTATTGTCGGTAGTGGAGTTAAAGGGACACAGACACACAGACAACCGGCGATACTACCACTACCACGCTACCAGACGGATGTTAAGTCAGGCAGATGATTTAGGGCTGTTCTATATGTTCAAATCGCGCGCGATGCAGGATTAATTCTTATGTGACGCCATACATGTAGAAAAGTAAATTGACTAAACGAAATAAAATAAACGATTTATTGTCAGGTTTTTTAGACTCTTCCCTACTATACCCTATTCTACCCTACTCTTCCCTATTCTACACTACTCTACCCTACTTTACCCTACTCTACACTACTCTACACTACTCTACCCTACTCTACGCTACTCTACACTACTCTACACTACTCTACTCTTCCCCTACTCTACTATTCCCTACTCTACTCTACCATACTCTACCCTACTATACCCCACTGTACCCTACCAAACTTCACATAAACCATCTACTAAATGGTCCGAACAAAGCCTAAACATTTGGTTTAGAAAGGTGAGCTCGTTCTTGTATAACGAAAAGTACCTATATGTAAGTGTATATAACATATAAGTGAATTTAAAGTAAATAAATTAATGCAGTTATTTATTTATTACGACTTAGTTATGCAATCATTATAGCCAAAATCGAGTAACGAGTCGTCAACATTACATAAATAACATCATTAAAATAAAACATGCATAATTAAACTTGTCTACATCGAGTTTTCAATGTCAAGGCTACCTGTTGTAAAAATGTAACCTTGACCATTTTAGCAATGTACTACAGCGGTTATCACACTACCACGCACTACGCAGCGTAGCGCGTGATAACGCACCTACGCACGTACTGCGGAAGTGCAGATCTGCATCATCGTGCGGGTTTTTTACGCACCCATGCGCGTAGCTGCGTTTTGTAAATTCATTACATTCAAAATCACGCACGGCACTATGAGACTCAGTGTGGCATACCTTAATTGCGGGTCGCCCTGCAGGCCCGCACCCACGCGCGTGAGTGCGTGTTTCTCCGCTTGTAGGCGTGGGTTCTGCATGAACGCGTGTGGATGCTTTTTCAGTGTGTTGGACTGTGCGTGTTTTCTATACAAACGGAGATACTTACAAGCAACGTTAAGCCACGCATTCACGCGCTACGCTGCGGGGTGCATGGCAGTGTGATAACCGCCTTACTTATATGGAAACGTTGAATGCGTTCACCGATAGATGTCGCACTATTCTTATAAGAAGCAGTGTACTGCTGGGTAAACATGCGCAAGAGTTAAACAATTTATTTCCAAAAACCAGTCAAGTAAACGGTCTTATAGTCCAAGATCCCAGAGCAATCTGACATAACTTATTTTCACATGAATGAAACTTTAGGTTCTCAGTAGCGTCACAGATTACTGAATAGTTATGGTAGCGTCTCATGTGCTTTGAATACTTGTGTGCTTGTGGAGTTCATCATTTATTTATGTTACATAACGAACGCAAGGAAAGAAAATAATGTCAATATTGGTTTATATTTTTATTTTTAATTTGACATTCAATATTTTAGTTGTTCTGACATTATTATTCTGACAATTTTATTCTGGTTTTGACATTTTAATATTTTTGATGGATATCTCAATCTTTGCATGTCTAAAATAATGACAATTTTGGTATATAATTTTATTTTTAAATTGACATTCAATGTTTTAATTATTCTGACATTATCGATTTTGACATTTTAATATTATTGATGGATATCGCAATCTTAGTATAAGTAATATCTGACATTTTTAATTAAATTAATAAATGTTTATTTAATCTGACATTTTTAACAATTAAAGTGATTAAATAACTAAAGAGGTATTATGACATTTATTATTAAATTGTATGTACTTAATCTGAAATTAAATATTTGCACACCACATGTTGGTAGAATGTAAAGGGGCCTAATATTTATGTTATGATCATACTACTTTGTATACCTACATTCTGGCAAATAAATTATTATTATTATTATTATCAAAAATGTTAGAATAACGATTTTATATATTTAAAAACGTTATTTTTATTATTTGTAATTCCACCATTGGGGGTTCCAGAATCATGTACTGGATCCATGGTATTCGTTTGGGCGTCGACGTCGTGAAAGACACTCTGTATAGTTTGAAATCTTCGACACGAAGAAGAAGAAGAAGAAGAAAAAGAAGTTAGGTAGTATTTCCTAAAGTTAATACTTTACCTAGTTCAGCGGCTGCTTCCTCAGGGGTGGTGGGGTCGGGAGGTTTGCTCTTCCTCAGCTTATAGACCAGGAATGACTTGTAGAAGGGCTTGTTCTTCACGCGGAAGTCTAAACCGACGCTCTGGTGGCAGCCGCACAGCTTCAGGAGACGCTCGCAGATGCAGTATACTATCTGAAAGTGATGGTAGAGGAAATGTGATCATGATAGCTATGTAGTAGTCAGATCTTGGAATTGGTCTTCATGATGTGTCTGGCCATTTCTTGAAACGGTTGCATTTCATGATATGGCCTATAGGTACTATCGTGGTCATTTCTCCGGCGCGGCGCCAAAGGATGTTACCACACCAATCGATCGAACGTCGATCGATACTATCGATCGTTGGTAGAATGGATTAGTCGACGTCGATAGATAGTTTCTATCAGACCAATCGATCGATTGTCGATCGACGATTGATCGAGGGTAGAATGGATTAGTCAACTTCGATCGCATCCAGAGTCTTCAGCGTTGGCGTCTCCGTAATAATAGTGCGAGCAGCATCGTCAGTACGACTCACAAGAGTAATTCACATTTCGAAAGAAACTGCTGGCATATAGCCGGTATTAATCGATCAACGTCAACATCGGTCGACGGTCGTCGATTGGTGTGGTTAATCGATCAACGTCGATCGAGTCCATCGATCGATAGAAAAGTCGACCGGTATCCGTCGATCAACGTCGACCGATGTCGATCGATGGTATCGATTGACGATCGATCGATTGGTGTGGTAACACCCAAACCAAGCCCGTTAAAGTTTTCGTTTCGTGTGCAAGCAAAAATGAACTTAGTGGTGGTCAGGCGGAGGTGTCGTTGAATGTACAAAATTGCAAGAACGGCGCAGTATTGACGCACACTACTACGGTAGGTTAGTGTGCCTGAACTCAGAATTAAAAACGAAACATCTTGATACTTTTATTTTAACATGTAATGTATGATTTTGTGTTTTATGTTGAAAATTGTATAACATTTTTTAACATTGTAGTTTTTCGAATGCGCGTCTGCGATTCAGAAGCGGCAAATATGAAAAATGTTAACATTTGATGGTATGTCAATGTGTAGCTCGCTACCCAGCCGTTCGGTGCCGTGGCCTGGCAGAGCCGACGCCCGCTTGGGCAATAGAAAGTTTCCAAAAAAAGGGCTATTGAAGGAATACAGAGCGGGTTGTAGTCAGTAAAAGTCTGATATACTCTCTTACTCCACCCTAGAGTAGAAGGAGCCATTGGTTCCTTTCCCATCTCCCAAAGAAAGGGCAAGTAAAGTCCTATAAACTTGACCCACCTTTGGCAACTCTTTAAAGGCTCTTTCTTCTAACCCATGCAGCGTCGCTCGTTGTCGGTACAGGTGCTGTTTCAACGTGAACTCCGATGTTTTCCTGTCTTTCGTCAGATTTAGGGTTTCTCTGAAAAAAAGCAGATTAGATTTATAAATGGTCTGACTAGCAGTAAAAATAGTCGATTGCGGCTCCGCCCTCGGGCTTACCACTGCCAATTAGTAGTTAGAGAGATAAGTCATAGAGTATCCGATGGGTTTATAAAACCCCATTTCGTCCAGTTGTGTTTGCAGCTGTCTACCAGGGTGCACAACCGATTTAGTGCTTCCAATATAGGCCACTACAATTCACGTCCTGGCGCAGATGTTCCTCAGGTTTTAAGAAGTTAGATGGTGATAGATGACGTCTTTTTTAGACTCGTTAAAAATAAAATCCTCTTTTTGACATTAGAGAAAGACCCTAGAATCTATCTTGGAACGAAACTGAAAGACACAATAAAATAATAATTAGGGGCACGATGTAGAAGTAGCTATTTGAGCACTAGCTACATTTATTTACTACACCGGACAAGCCGCAAGGTGGTCAAAATACAAATGTCAAAACACGCCGTTTATTTTTCGTCAACTTTAGCTTTAGCCCCTCCATTTATCGTGTCTTTGGTCTGCCTACCCTACCTTTGTACTTATAATTTCAAAAAACATATATATGCTCCTCATTTTCATTCTCCTTTTTTCTTAGGCATTGATAAGGACACCATCATATAAACCTATATTACTTCTACTTACTTAGAACTAAACACGATAGTCTGCGGCAGCATGTAATGCTCGAACTGCTGGACGCAGAGGATCTGTCCAGAAGTCTGCACGGACTTGGGCCTCTTCTTGCGGACCAAGCGGATGGCGTCGTTGGCTCTGATGCGCAGCGAATAGACCAGGTAACAGGCTATCAGGACACCTGTGCGGCCTAGACCTGGAACATAAATTGGAATACTATTTTTTTTAAATCATTATTAATATCATCGCAGCCGAAAGATTTTATAGCTATTCTGAAGACATCCGTCAAGAAACTCCATCCCTGAAGGGGTAAAACGGGGGTTGGAAGTTTGTATGGTGTTTGTATGTCCAAAATGTGGTGTAACGAACGAGTGCTGAAATTAATTGGTAGTAAATGACCTGTAGGTAGTTTTTACACAACGCCGACTACTACCTACAGGTCATTGGACTCGCTCAGCTGACGTTTTCTTAAAGAAATTAATTTCGTACAAGCGTAAATTAATACGAGTTTTGAAAAAAAGGTACTTTATTTTTTAATTTTATCTTTACAAATCGATAGTGTTTCATGTAGCAGATCGACCCTCCACGGGATTAAAACTATCAAAATTTAGCGGTGTATAGACAACGTTGTTCTGCGCTGACTTTCAATATATTGGGCAATATGTCGTACGCCAGATGTTGCCTAGTAGAAAGTTTGTGGTGCGAGTGCCGAACTGTTTTCTGTACAACTACCGGCACGAATATTGAGCGCTCGGCATCAGAGTTGGGATCGCTTTGCGCATTCCATACATCCATACATTGGCGAGCCAATTGTCGTCGTTGCTAGATACATGCAGCAAGGTAGGGAACGAATCACGAGTGACGTCTATGACACGATGGCGCGGCGAGCCAATCACTGACACTCCCTGCCCCCGCGTCTCACTTCGCACCACTAAAGAGAACGAATATTTGACTCTGCTCAACTTGAAGCCAGCACTCAAGATCCGTTCCGGTAATTGTACTTTGTTATGGAAGAAGACTCTTGGCCACAGGGCGTGGTGTGACGTAGATGCGCGGAAAAATACCACAGAACAGCACCAAGACAATGTAGTGTAAACTGATGTAATTACTAACATAGTTTTACATCATAATCTACATCAATACATATAAATAAAATTGGAGTGTCTGTTTGTAATATTGAAATAACTGTTTTTTAGGGTTCCGTAGCCAACTAGGAACCCTTATAGTTTCGCCATGTCTGTCTGTCCGTCTGTCTGTCTGTCTGTCTGTCTGTCTGTCCGTCCTCGCTTAATCTCTGTGACCGTTAGCACTAGAAAGCTGAAATTTGGTATCAATATGTACCTATATCAATCACGCCGACAAAGTGGTAAAATAAAAATTGGAAAAAAATGTTTTATTAGGGTAGCCCCTCTATATGTAAAGTGAGAAGTGATTTTTTTTTTTTAATTTCAACCCTAACGTGTGATATATAGTTGGATAGGTATTTAAAAATGAATAGGGGTTTACTAAAATCATTTTTTGATAATGTCAATAATTTCGGAAATAATCGCTCCAAAAGTAACAAAACAATGTGTCCCCCCCTCTAACTTTTGAACCATAAGTTTAGAAAATATGAAAAAAATCTGAGAAGTAGAACTTTATAAGGACTTTCTAGGAAAATTATTTTGAACTTGATGGAAAGAACAGTTTTTGTACAAAAAAGACAAAAGGGTTCTACAAAATAATTTCTGGACTAAGTTTGTAGTATAATCGTAGCAAGCATTTTTTAAACTCATAAGTGGGTACACTTTATTGTGACGGACGGGAAACTTCGGAACCCTACACTGAGCGTGGCCCGACACGCTCTTGGCCGGTTTTTTTATTACATGCATATGAATATAAATATACGGTACATACACCAAAATAACATTTTTTACAATTTTTGTCTGTCTGTCTGTCTGTCTGCTTGTCCGGGCTAATCTTTGAAATGGCTGGACCGATTTTGACGGGACTTTTTTTGGCAGGTAGCTGATGTAATAAGAAATAACATAGGCTACTTTTATTATAGGAAAATTATTTTATTTCAGTAAAAGTAGTTTCAAAATCCTGTAGTCCACGCGAACGAAGTCGCGGGCACATCTAGTTATTAATAAAATAATTTTGTATATTTATGTCCAGTATTTATGATCTGGGTAGGTACCATTTATCTGAAATAAAATGATTACTATTATTATTATTTATACCCATATAATTTTATATAACCTTACATAAATAGGTACATGTAGCACATATAAATGTTCGATGTTAATACCAGTTCTAATTAATTGTTTCCTATGGAAAAGAACCGGTAAAAAAAAACTATGGATACTATTTTTATATCAGGAACATTAAAAATAATAAGTCTTCGGTAATACTTTGTTAGCCTTGTAGGCTTAGGCTAGCGGCTAACGCACGACGCAAACTTGATTTTCCAGTTAGAAAAATGACAATATAACCTTTTTTTAGTATGACTATGTATTAGCGACCCACCCCGGCTTCGCATGGGTGTAATATAATAATAATAATATAATACTATAATATCATGGAAATTACAGACACAATAGAAAGACCACACAGACTTGCTATTTTGTCTCTGCACTACCCTAGGTTGACTGGAAGAGAATGCCTAAGGCATAAAGTCCGCCCGTGTATCATTTGTTGCATGAAGATTGAATAAATAAATAAATAAAGACAATAGGTGCGCGAACGCCGGCGTTCGCTTGGGGTATAGTGAATAGTAATAATAATATTCCACAAAATAAAAAACACTATCAGACAACGCTGTCTAGTCACAAGCTAAGCAAACAACAACGCCGTCTAAAGCTAAGTCCCAAGCGTCCCAAGCTAAGCAGAGCTTGTGTTATGAGTACTAGACAACTGATAATAGTAGTTTATGTGACTAGGGGATAAAGCAGTGTCTTTAAGTCGCGGGCGGCATGTTAAATTCCGAACGAAACGAAGGTCGCTGATTTTAATCCCGAACGATAGTGAGGGATTTATAAAATTAACTCCCGAGCATTGCGAGGGAGTTAATAAAGAAACCTGAGTGAAGTGAGGAATTTAAGCCGCCCAAGACAAAGACAGCTTTATCCCCGTGTTGCATACTCTACTTTTTACACCATCTGTGAGATAATCAAAAGACAATTTGGTCGACCAAATCATATAATAGAGAAATATAAGTATGATATTTACAAGTTCATCAAACAAACAAAATTCACTACTCCAAGATTCTAGTTTCAATCTTATATATAAAATTCTCATGTCACAGTTTTCGTTGCCATACTCCTCCGAAACGGCTTGACCGATTCTCATGAAATTTTGTGAGCATATTGAGTAGGTCTGAGAATCGGTCAACATCTATTTTTCATAATAAAAAAAAAAAAAATTAGGCGGTACGAAGTTCGCGGGCGCAGCTAGTTTTCTATAATGCTCCCGTGTCGTCGGTACACACGTTTTATTCTATTTTCTTTTTTTTGTTAGTGGCCAGTTTGAATCATAGTGATTACATACTCTTTGGTTTGAATTTCGAGTCAACTTGTTCGATGTGCCTACATTTTAATTCACAATGTTGACGATTCTTGATGCTCCAAATTCAAATCTCATTATTCCCTAGGGATCGGCCATACTGCATTATCTCCCTAGGCATATAATGACTTGCTTTAAGTGAGGTTTGTATGACGTGTAAAACGACATTATCGAGCAGGTTCATATTGTAACGATTAACAATATAAACAGTTCGAGCTTTCCATTGGGTTTTAATCTCTATGGCGAGATCTTGATACTTATCTTATTAGTATTGTTATTGTGATGAAACTACTGAGTATAGGAAAAATTTCTTTGGGAAAGTAGTTTGTAATCATGAGTACAATCACGTGTCTAAGTATCGGTCCCTAATTACCAGTCACCCTGTATAAATATGTTTACGACGCGGACGTAGTCTTATGCCTCATTAAAATAAAACTTAGAATAAAACCAATTTAGAACAAAATTTAAAATCTAAAAATAGTTTTATAATATTCAACAAAATATCTTTTTACACGATCTGCTCGATAATGTCGTTTTATACGTCATACAAACCTCACTTAAAGCATGTCATTATATCCCTAGGGAGATAATGCAGTATGGCCGTTCCCTAGGGAATAATGAGATTTGAATTTGGAGCATCAAGAATCGTCAACATTATGAATTAAAATATAGGCGCATCGAACAAGTTGACTCGAAATTCAAACCAAAGAGTATGTAATCACTATGATTTAAACTGGCCACTAACAAAAAAAAAGAAAATAGGTAGTCTGTCTAATAAGTCAACCGACTTGAGAATTTTGTATAATATTTAATCAAATATTCGGTAATTTTTATAAGTTTCTTCTGTTAGTAAACAATGATCTCTATCTTTTAATCAACGTTGGTTATTGAACTCGTACATCAGATTTCATTAAATCCTAATAATTACCCAAGTCGTTTAACTTATTAGACATACTCTACTGATGACACGGGAGCATTATAAAAATTGAAACTATAGAATCTTGGAGGAGTGAATTTTGTTTTTTTGATGAACTTGTAAATATAATACTTATATTTCTCTAATTTATGATTTGGTCGACCAAATTGTCTTTTAATTATCTCACAGATGGTGTAAAAAGTAGAGTATGCAACACGGGGATAAAGCTGTCTTTGTCTTGGGCGGCTTAAATTCCTCACTTCACTCAGGTTTCTTTATTAACTCCCTCGCAATGCTCGGGAGTTAATTTTATAAATCCCTCACTATCGTTCGGGATTAAATCAGCAACCTTCGTTTCGTTCGGAATTCAACATGCCGCCCGCGACTTAAAGACACTGCTTTATCCCCTAGTCACATAAACTACTATTTCGACACAGCTCAGAATCAGAAAGTGACTATAATTGCACTACACTTAGGCTAAAATGTGACTTTTTGATTACCATTATGCACAAGTGTAATAATGTAGTGATAACCTTTTTTGCCCTGTCCCTTAGGTCGATGACCTATAGACCGTTATGACGTCATCTTAAGGGCCAAGCGCCCGAAAAGTGCCATAAAACAGTGATTTTCTGAGGCCTACTACTCCGTAACGGCTAGGTCAATTGGTTTGAAAAAAATATATGTTTATCATAGATTCATGAACAATAATATCAACATTTGATTTTTTCGTGCAAATAATACTTTTGTCAAAAAAAAATATTTAGCAATTTCGCAACTTTTCCCTACTCCTTCGAAACGGCTTGGATCTTTAGAAACATTTTTACACATAAAAATTGGTGGTTAAATATTCTTCAAAGTGAACATTGCATATGTAAATCAATCAATATCTCGCAGAGAAAATGGATATAAAGCGCTTTCCGGGCGCTGCTGGCCGCAAATAAATGCACAGATTTGCGTACTGCCGCCTAGGCGAGTGCGAGAGTTGCGTTCACATATTTTCGGTCAGATGGTTCAAGGGACTATACGCCTTAACTAATAACGCTGCCCGCTCGAGTCCGATAATCGGTGACCGGTGGTTTTTGTAGGGGAAAAATAGAACACACTGATAGCAATAGTGCAGCAAAACAGAAAACAGAACAAAGTTACAAATAAACAAAGTTAAAAAAAACAGTTACAAAAAGTCTGATGTGGGCGGGCAGCGTAAATGATAATTATAGAATATCAATAATAATCGTAGATGCATGTTTAAAACCAGTTTTATTTTTAAATTTACCAACCTGTGATAGGTTAAGCATAAATAAAAACCTAATTTGAATATTTTTTGACCTTATCCAAGAATCAAATCATCGATCATTATGACATTGGGATTTGGAATGGTATACGAAACGAAACTTGCAAAAAACTGGGCAAGTACGAGTCAGACTCGCGCACTAAGGGTCCCGTACAAAACCGATGTAAGTAATTCAATTCACGAAGGGAGTCTCGAAGATTTTTCCGAATAGGGGAAAAAAATGATGAATTAGCTATAAAACAGTTTTCAGTTTTTTTTCCTATACTTGTACTATGAAACCTAGTTCCATTCTAAATTTCAGGATTGAAGGTCAACGGGAAGTATCTTATGAATTTTGATTCAATTGAGAGTGTACGTTTACGAAATGTACGTTTTTTGCGACTTAAACAGACGTATCTTTTTTTTTCTTAAACTCAGCAGAAGTTTGATTTTATCACAGCTTCAAGGGCCCACAGACCAGAGTATATGGTTAAAATTTCAACTCGATACCTCTACGCGTTCCCAAAATAAAGGATCTTAAAGTAACAGATAGATGGCAGGACCACAAAGTGATCCCATAAGTGTTTTTTTTGTTTGGTAAAAATCATCCAAATGACATCCCCTGCCCTTGGGCGGAGCGGGAGCTAGTGTCAAATTCTTACTGACTAAAAAATCTACTCCGTTCCTTCTTGCCTTTCGTACCGGGGCTGAGCTACCTTTCGGAGCTAACCCTGGCCGCAGTAGGCTTCGATCCATCTGGGCCCCTGTTGTTGCTGACAACTCCTTGAGGCGCGCGGGAACAGTGCGCATCGTCGACGACTTGGGCTCGGTCCGGACAGTTACTTGACGGTCGGACAACGAGGTACCCATTGCTCGCCGTTCGCAAGCCCGCGCCTACGGTGGCCGGAAATCGGGATCGGCGGGAGCGCCGTTGCCTGCGGTCGGCCTCCTCCTTTACTAGCATTACTGCTTCGCAGAAGCGCGCCACTCCTTCTCGCTCTGGACCATGGACTGTACCAAGGCCCGGCGCGAGAGATCACCGCTGCCGATCGCCCCCACGAGGGCACGGCGATGCTCTGCCCAAGCGGACAGCCTATGTTTCACACAACGCCATCTAGTCCAAAACTAAGCAGAGCTGGTGCTATGCTAGACCGGGGTTCCGTTTTTTTTCGTTTGAGGTACGGAACCCTAAAAAACTTAGGTCTATATAATAATAATATGTAGATTTTAATCTGCAATTTTTCCATCTAAATGTGAAGGAAACTCAATTTCCTGTATTATATTGGCTAATATTTTATTACTGCAGTGGTACTGAGTCGTACTAACGGATATTTTATAACCTACTCTGTAATAAATGTCTGATTCGAATATAATATAATAATATCAATTTGCCCGCGTGGTGGATTAAGGCCCTTTCCCTCTCCTAGAGAGGAGGCCTGCGTCCCAGCAGTGGGGATACTATAAGGCTGATTATGCCATCCTATGCTATCAATTTGCCTAACTTTTTCAACCCACTTCAAAAATAGAAAAGGTTCTCAATTCTTAAGAATTTAGTAGCGATTTTAAAAACGCTTTTTTCCACTTTTTATTGTTCCACTTTGTCGGCGTGATTGATATACATATTGGTATCAAACAGCTTGCTAGTGCTAACGGTCACTGAGATTATCCGCGGGCGGACAGACAGACTTGACAAAACTATAAGGGTTCCTAGTTAATTACGGAACCTTAAAAATAGGGTCCGGAATGAATTGTCTCTAACCGTGATCATTGACCCTTCATTGACCAAGGTAAACGGTAAAATTCTAGAGGAAAAATCCTTTGCGTGTTATGAACATTTAGCCTTGTCACCACACAAGGTACCTATTTTTCCTCCATAAATTCAAAGTAGGTAGGCACTTAATATCCAACAGTACAATGCGTTCCAAATGAGAATAGGATCGCCAGCCATCTTGTGATGTCACGATTTACTGTCAAATTGAGGAAATAAATTTTTAAACGTTAATTAATTTACGAAAAACTTAATTTATTTATGAACTGGGAACGAAAAAAGTTTAATCAGAATCCAGTTCTTCAATTTTATTTATTTCTAAGTTCTTCAATTTTTCCAAAATTTCTTCGATTTGACAGTGCGACGAGACGTCAAAACATAGGAATCGGTCTTAATCTCATTTGGAACGCGTAGTTGTTGAGATAATATACTCAGCTAGGCAGCGTTCAGGTAGCTGCCTGTATATTTTTAACCGACTTCAAAAAGGATGTTCGGCTTTATGTATTTTTTTCATGTATTTTCACAGATTTCTCGGTCAGTTATGGACCGATATTGTTTTTTTTTAATTATAACATTATAGTCCCAAGTTGGTCCCATAAAAAATATTGTTATGATCTGATGATGAACTTTGAACACATGGATTATTAAAAAATAAACAACTTAGGTATAGTATTGTCTGCTGACGATGTGTCGTTAATTTTTAAGATCAATAGACGTCGACCGACCTACCACAAACCTTGACGAAAGCAACACTCTACTGCAGGGCCAAAACTGGTTTACTGTTAATAATTAAGGGGATGCATCTCGACATACATTTTCACTGTTTTCCATACATCCGCTCTTACGCGATTATGACGTTATTACACATTCCTCATCAGATATTTTGGAAACACGGGATCTTGTGGATATTATCTAGGCTTCTATGGAAAGTAATTTATATATTTGCGTAAAACTAATCCAGTTATGACCTCTGAAAATCTGCTATTCTGCATGAACTTTGACACTTCATAATTTACTCAAAAATTTAAAAAGTCAAAAAATTACAACCATACAAGCCTAGCAAAGGTCAAGTTTCTAAATAATGACAATTTTTTTCAAAAACTTAAAAACACGTATTTCCTGGAATAAGTTTTTTTTAAATATTCGAGTAAATCACGGAATTACTGATTGCCAACTGAGTTTTCCGGTATTGTCACTCTTTTTTAGCGTTGCCTTTTCGTCAAACATCACGTTGGATTGCGTTAAAGTAACAAGCTTCTAAACCATGCTCGATGTTTACGATAGGCGAGTGGATAAGCAGCCTCTTAAAAGCATTTGCTGTCAGAAAAATCCATCAATTTACTGATGTAGATACCGCGAGGCTGATCCATTATATTCCGGTATTTTGCTATGGGGACAGGCTGCAGATTATATTTGATTTTTATTATGCAAAAAAGAGCTATTAGAGTCACATGATCATTTGTTTGGCGCTTCATATAGGGCGGATTTTCGATGGATGCCGGACGCACAGGACCGCTCATTGTGGCGACACTTGGGGGAGGCCTGTGTCCAATGATGATGATGATGTTATAATCTTCACGTGCGTGATTTTCTTAGGGAACTATTTAAGGAAATAAATGTCGGTACCCTGATATTTATGAAAACACCAGCCATTTCTGCCAGCGGCTTCACCCATGTGAAAATAGATTTCTCTTTATCAACTTTGGACCTTCGTTTCATCCCCATAGTTGGTGAATTTTAGTAAAATCCTCTCTTAGTGCTCGTCTACGTCATAAATGGAAAGTTTATGTAAAATTTCACGCTCCTAGGCCTCGTAGTTTCAAATGTGCATTGATATGTCAGTTTCTGTATGTATAAAGGGTTATACATAAAGAATTATGTATCTATTTCGAAAACACATTCATCCATTTTATTAAGATAAGTGACGGGCGCAATTTTAATACTATGAATAGGAACAAATTAGATCAACTTCAATTTAGATTGGTTAAATTAAATATTTGTTTTATGGGATACTGTGTCATATTTTATAATAAAATAGCACTTGAGATTCTCGATAAAACATGCATTAAACGTACACTATGTAGACAAGCATATTATAAACTGGAAGATTATAGACACATATAATTTAGCTGAAAAGAAGATGTCCCAGGTGTCGATATAAAAAAAAATATGTGCGAATTATGAAGGCTTATTATTGTACATCATAAACCTATAATCGATAAACCATAAGGTTTATATCGGGTATATATAGATATTTATGATGGTACTGAATAATACATCGTAAACAGACTTATATGAATCGTTTGAGGAAAATAACGTACAGGTATCATTAGCAGTTATTGCTAAATTGTTTCTTACAATGTTTATATACTTACTAGTAATAATGCGATCCATTTTACGACCCAAACTGAACTGTTAAAAGAATGGAGATAGAGTTATTTGTAAAACACTGGCAACCTCATAAAACTATGTTAAGTACTAATATCATAAACAACAACTTTTATTCTATGACTTTTATAAATTTATCATATTTTCAGTTCATTAGATTTTAATACAAAATTAAAAATATTTAAATTGGACGTTCTAAATATGACGAAGTCTATGCGAAGCAAGCGATAGTACAATAGCGGAGGGGAGCGGGGATCGGGCGATGGGAGTTCTTGATGCGTTTGCGTCGCGTCATACAGACGTAGGTAGGTATAACAAAGTACAGAATTGAAATGTGTTAGATAGAACAATGAAGTCTTAAAGGTTTATTTTTGGTAAACGTATTATGTTTTGTAAAAAGTCATAGAACAAAAGTTGTTGTTTATGATGTTAGTAATATAGACCTGCAAGGTTATTAGTGTTTTACAATTTATAACCCTATACGGGGTAAAATGGGGTTTATAACTTCATCCCTCTTTCTCGCTCGCACGCCTGGCAATTTAACACGTCATGTTAGGGCCCCTGATTTTTTGCTAGTATTGAAGCTGTATTTAACCTAAATTTACACGTTTGACTTTCAGAACCAGTACATTTTATTATTTTTAGTATATTGCACCTATGACTTACTACAAGAACGACAACATGAAAAGATAACTAGGACTTTCGTAATCTTCTTTTTGTTGGCTCATAACTCCTATGCTCTATGGATACCTGGGTTGTCCCTTTGGTGACGTAAACTGTTCATTATAGTTATTCAATTGGCATACAATTAATTGTTTTATTTACACTTATAAACAACTTAATAACTATAATTACAGTAAATTACAAAATAAATAAATAATAAAACCCTACGCTAAAATACACTAACTAAAATATTGGCATACATTTCGTTCTTGTGTTTTTCGTGTATTCTATAAAAAAGTATTCAGAATATTCATATTTCGATGGAAAGAATGTGCGTTGTGTTGACCGCTTGATCAAATAAACATTCGATATTTTGAACATTCGACGTATTGAGTGTTCGATTTTATGAACGTTCGAATATTTTAGATATTTGATTATTTGGCATTCGATTTGACATAGTACACCCCATGCCTATAACACGCAGTGTTAAAGCAGCATTCTACTGGTGAAAGAATTTTTTTCCTTTTCCTTTCATGAAATCGAAAACGAGACAGCGACTGTCGCAACTCCGTATTCGACCACCTCTTTACTTACTATCAGGTCAAATAGTAGTCAAACGCGAGTCTATCTACACTAATATAATAAAGAGGTAAAGTTTGTTTTTATATTTTTTTGTTTGAAGGAAGTAATTTCTGGAAGTACTGGTCCGATTGCTAAAAATTTTTCACAAATGGAAAGCTTGTTTATTCCTGAGTGGCATAGGCATATTATAAATACGCGGGTGAAGCTGCGGGCAAAAGCTAGTAAATTAAAAAAAAAACCTCGTTCTTAAAGAGCCTTTGCTTTTGCGGGGTCTATTTGGGTGCGAGGCCAAGGGCGAGGGCACACTACTCCCATACCTACTACGCAAAAATTTTTCTAATTGCCAATGTTTTTTTCCATTGATGGAAAGCTGGTCAGTTATGATTGGCATAGGCATATTTTAAGTACGCGGGCGAAGCTGCGGGCAAAAGATAGTTAATTAAAAAAAAACCCTCGTTCTTAAAGAGCCTTTGCTTGTGCGGGGTCCCTTTGGGTGCGAGGCCAAGGGCGAGGGCCTACTACACCCACGCCTAACTACGCTACTGACCTTCATCTATGTTGACCGAGCACCACTATGTGGAATCTTGCGCGTGTACACGTAGGTACAGCTCAAACACATTTTGTACACAAATACTACTTAGACACAATGTAAAGTGTGAACAGTACAAGTCGCAATTTTTGTCGCAGTCTAAACTTATCTTGATTGAAGTTATTGGGTAACGCGACCCACTGACCATACTATTCCACTAAGATACAAACACCACCACGCAGATGACAAACTTATGAGGAAACTACCTATCTTCTATGCCAAAACAAAACTAATGTCTCTATTAGAAGCGGTATGAAAAATTAGAAACTGTATATTGAAAAAAATACGACAAACTGTACATAACTCTTTAGTAAAATCTAAACTTGAACACCTCATTGAGCTATGAGGATCAGCTGCTAAATCAAATTTAAACTCATAAAGAATACAAAACATAATTATCAAAATATTATTTTATTACAATTTAGGCCTATACATATAAAAAGATAACAATATACAACATTTAAAGTACTTAAAAATAAGTTTCAACTGCATCTGCACATACCAGCATATACTAACTACGGCAAAAACTACAATACATACCCATTGCCTATAAAATAGCCGTGCTCCTTATGAGCACGGCTATTTTATAATTTACTGGTATACTTAAAGAAGCGTCATAATACAAAATAGTATATAATCAAAGTATTAAAAAAAAGTATACGCTATAGCCACCCTACCCCAGCCAGCCATAATCAGAAGATTAGATGGCGCTAAAGAATCGACGCTTGTTACATTCCACACCTACCCAACTTTCAGGGCATTACGGTCATACTGTCTGGCCTTTTTCCATTGTTATATGCCAAGCCGTTGGGTTTTAAAACAGCTGACACCCGGCGGTAATACGGTAATAGGCTTTTATAAGAACTTTAAATCTAATTTTTAAATAAAAGAAAAGAGTTTTATTAGTTCTTGTGGCAGTATTTATTTTAACCGTGCTCCCATCGTGGTCGCAGGAGGGGATGCGCTCTAAATCAGACCTGACCCGGCGGTGAATGCACGCTCAATTTTTTTTCCTTTTTAATCGCTACTGCTTATAGTAATCTTGCCAAATCTAGACTCTTTCAAACCCGTCACCTTCAAACTCTTGTTCCACACTTGCTCCACTAACTCATCATCATCAGCCTTCCTACAGTACTCAGCTTCCTTACACTCCATGAAGTACTTCCCTCGTACGCCCTCTACTTCTTCAGAAACAGACAGGTATATCGGTGTCTGTGCTCCATCTTTTGGTGTTTTATACCATATGTTGCAGAGAAAAAGTAAATTGACCACTTTCTGTCCAACAGCAGGTAACATTCGAAATATACCAGTATTTACTAATCCAGGATGTAAAGAATTCACTGTGACTCCTTCAGGTAATCTTTTAACCAATGCTTTCATCCAAAGAACATCACATAACTTACTATTCGAATAAGTAATAAAGTGTCCAATATATCCGAATCCTCTAAATTTATGTAAGTCGTCGACACGTAATCTGGCGAAATAGTGAAGACAGGACGACACTATGACGATTCTACTGGGTTTGGAGGCGATCAGTTTGTCCAACAGCAGGCTCGTCAGTAAGAAGGCTCCGAAGTAGTTGACTTGCATCACTACATCTATCCCATCTTCAGTTAGCTCCGGATTGAAGCCGGCGCAGCCAGCGTTGTTCACCAAAATATCGAGACGCTCATAGTGGTTGTTAAAGTCTTCAGCGAATTTCCGCACACTGCTGAACTTTGCTAGATCTAGATGTCTGAATTCGACGAGATTGTTGCCCGTAGTGTCTGCTATGTCGGCGATAGCTTCTGCGGCTTTCTTAGCGTCCCGGCAGGCGATGACCACTCGCGCTCCTCTGCCAACGAGGTCGCGCGCGGTCTCCAACCCAATGCCTTGGTTCCCGCCAGTCACGAGTGCGATCTTCCCATCAAGTCGCACATTAGATGTACACACTCCCTTCTCAGTTTCTAATTTTAGTTTCACATATAGCGATAAAGTCAAAACCAAGAGTAACATGGTTAAAAGTAAAACTAGTACTATTATCATAAGATAGTAACCGATAGCGTGGATCATGTTGACGCGGTGGAACGAAAAATGAAACTGAGATACTGTAGTCATTCTCATATTAGTGGATACGATGTACAACAAGGTGTTAATTAGATAAGTAAACATTCCATATGTCATCCATGCTAGCACCTTGACCAGAGATGGCAAACTTATCGCAAGCGTGTCAGTGGTGATATTCGAGGATGATTCGAGCACGCCAATGTAAGATACTTAGCGTCCAAGTAATATTATAATTATCATTTCAGCCGAAAGCCGTCCACTGTTAAATAGGTCTCTCCGAAGTGTCACCACAACGGACTCGTGTGCGTCTCGCATCCATCGGATTTCCGTGACTCTCTCACCAAGTAATTTGCAATTGCAGGAGTAAAATTTATTTTAGTTTTTTTTTTTTTTTATTTGAAGAATGACCCTTCCAAGTGCAGTACGAATTTCGGGTTGCAAATAAAAAACTCAGTTTATAAGTGATAGATTTGGTTTTTTAACCAATAAGGGCGTATATTGCAGTCGTGTTTGCAGTTCTATTGCAGTCGTGTCAACTGCATTCAAACTGCACTTAAGCTGCAATTTGCAGTAGGATTGCAGTTGAAATGCAGTCCGTCTATTTAGACCCTAAGTCAAGATTCGTTGGTTGTCATTCATAGCCACTTCATAATTCATTACATTATTTTATGTTTGATGGCACGGTCGCCAAAAAAGGTTTGCCATACCCGACCTGTGAGTAGACTAAAGTGAAGTGAAGCAGTTATAGCAGAGGGCTTAGCTATAAGTTGATATTCTACAATCGTTAATGCTAGTAGAAAAATTCAAGTGTTGGGAATTCTTAACGTTAAGTCACGTGGTCAAAACAAGTTTCTTAGTGAATGTATTTTGCAGTTATGTTTGTTACATCTTCACGCTCGAACGGCTTAACGGATTTTGATGAGATTTGTCACACTGGCAGATCATGTTCTAAAATAACACAAAGGATATCTACAGGGATTTTTTTGTGTTTTTTATTTTATTTTATCCCGAACGTATGTTCCGTTAGGACATTTTCTAACTTAACATGGGTGAAGCCTATTATAGCTACTAGACTAGCAGCAGCTAGTATTATACTGGGTGTCTCAGAAATAATTCACTTTTGTAGATATAAAAATTAACAGGTATATTCACCTAGACGTGTTAAATTGCATCGATTACTAGTCGCTCGTTTTTTGTCATGAAGTTTGTTCCCAGCCCAGTGGACTTTATCTACTGCTTCTTTGTGATTTGATATGGTCGCTACAATAGCAGTTCCATCAACACAGTTCCCAATGGTGTTGTTTTCTAGTTCTGGGATGTCACATTTGTACAACAAGTATTGGGCCTAGCATACGTCCTTGAGGAACCCCAGCTTTTATAGTTTTATTTTCAGGGAATACGCATGTTCTTGCCTTATTCTAAACATTCTATTCGTTAGATATGATTCCAGAATATCAGTAAATTCCGGAGGCAGCTTGCGTCAGAGTTTGAAAATTAGGCCCTCATGCCAAACCTTGTCAAAAGCTTGCGTGACATTTAAGAATACGGTGGTGCTCTCTTCCTTATTTTTTTCAGTGATGTTTGTTATTTTCTGGTTAGGTCTACTGTAGAGTGTAACTCCATGGTTAAACACACTTGGATTACTCGATTCAGGTTTGGGGAACTGCTGCAATATGTAACCTGAGAGTACTTCAAATTATTTAAAACTAAAATAATTAAAAGAATATTTAGGTATAACTATTTCAATCCTATTGAAAAAATCTGCAAAGAACCACAACTTATGGATCTCAATCAAATAAATTAGTACACCCTCAAATAATATTTACAAAAAGGGCACAAACTTACAAAATTTTAAAAAGACAACGGAATGATTTCTGTTGAACCCAGCCTAGGACTAAATATGGATAGGAATATTATGTATGAAGAGGCCAAATTTTAAAACAAACTGCCTCAAGACATAAAAGAAATCAAATTGTCATAATTTACAAAAAAAATAATATATAATATAAAATCTTAAAATGTACAATCGTAAAGGGGAAAAATGTAATGAAAAAAAATAATAATGATAGTCTACATAGATATACAAAATAAATATGTACAAATATTAAACGAAAACAATTCAATGAACTGCAAATGTTCTGCACTTATATGTCGTATAGGTCATAATAAACACGCAACAATTCTATGTAATTGCACCTTCAACACTCGTTTTTGTGTGTAGCTTACCTTCTGATTCATTATTTTGTATTCTTGTTAAGCTAAAACGATGATGTGTGTTTTGTCGAAGTATTATTGATATGTTACTTTTAAGATACATATTTGTATTTTTTTATCTACGCCTGCTGGCAGATAACATTGTTTTTAACCGACTTCAAAATAAGAAAAAGTTTTCAATTCGGTTGTATAATTTTACCCGACTACGGCAAAGTCAAAGAAGGGTTATTTATGTTTGTTACCTCAGAACTCTGTCCGTTTACAGACCAATTTGCAACTTTTTAATTATATTTTTTAAAGAAATATTTAAGGGCCAAGCGCCCGAAAAGTGCCATAAAACAGTGATTTTCTGAGGCCTACTCCTCCGTAACGGCTTGGTCAATTGGTTTGAAAAAAATATGTTTATTATAGACTTATGAACAATAATATCTAAATATAACATTTGATTTTATCGTGCAATTAATACTTTTGTCAAAAAAAAATATTTAGCAATTTCGCAACTATTCGCAACTTTTCCCTACTCCTTCGAAACGGCTTGGACCTTTAGAAACATTTTTACACATAAAAATTGGTGTTTAAATATTCTTCAAAGTGAACATTGCATATGTAAATCCATCAATATCTCACAGAGAAAATGGGTTTAAAGCGCTTTCCGGGCGCTGCTGGCCGCAAATAAATGCACAGATTTGCGTACTGCCGCCTAGGCGAGTGCGAGAGTTGCGTTCACATAATTTCGGCCAGATGGTTCAAGGAACTATACGCCTTAATAATGTGAAGAATATGTTTTTAAATAAATAAAAATAATAATACTAACACTTTATTGACATAAATCCTTACAACATAATGAATATCAGTTATGTTACAATAAATAAATGCTTGTAAAGATATGCTTCCAAATTTGTTTTTTTTTTCAAAATCCGGGTCTTAGGATGGAATTCATGAAGAATCGAGTGAACTCCTCAAATATTTACACAACCATATAGTGATTTCGGAGATAGCGGTCAAGCGCGTAACCATTTCGTACGTACCATTTCGTCGTAGTACGTATGATTTTGTAACTGAAATGAGTCTTTGATACTTGAAATAAATAAATAAATAAATTTCTGTATGAAATTTAAGAAAACTGGCATAATTCTATAATATGAGTTCTACCGTGGAAACAATGTGTCTCAAGCGGTAAATAACTTAGTTTTATTAAAGTTCTTGGGTGATATGACCCACAGACCTATAATATTCCGTGGACAATGTTATTTTTGCTATTCAGTTTTCACACAATTTCATCTACATGGATAACTGGTGACTCACACAAACTCGTCAACTTTAGACTTTTATTCCACACTTGCTCCACTAACTTATCATCATTAGCCTTCCTGCTGTACTCAGCTTCCTTACACTCCATGAAGTACTTCCCTCGCACGCCCTCCACTTCTTCAGAAACACACAGGTATATCGTCGTCTGTGCTCCTTCTTTTGGTGTCTTATACAATATATCGCAGAGAAAATGTATGAACTTATGTACAACAACAGGTTGCCGTTGAAATATATCAGTTTTAACAATTCCAGGATGTAAAGAGTTGACTGTCACTCCTTCAGGTAATCTCTTAGCCAGTGCCTTCATCCAAAGAACATCACACAACTTGCTATTTGAATAAGTAAGCCACTGCCCAATAATTCCAAATCCTTTAAATTTATGTAAGTCTTCGACACATAATCTTGCGAAAATGTGAACACAGGACGACACTATGATGATCCTACTGGGTTTGGAGGCGATCACTTTGTCCAGCAGCAGGTTCGTGAGCAGGAAGGCTCCGAAGTAGTTGACTTGCATCACTATATCTATTCCATCTTCAGTAAGCTTCGGTTTGAGGCCGACGCAGCCAGCGTTGTTCACCAAAATATCGAGACGGTCATAGGAGCTGTTGAAGTCTTCAGCGAATTTCCGCACACTGCTGAACTTTGCTAGATCTAGAGGTCTGAATTCGACGAGATTGTTTCCTGTAGTGTCTGCTATGTCGATGATAGCTTCTGCAGCTTTCTTGGCGTCCCGGCAGGCGATGACCACTCGCGCTCCCCTGGCCGCGAGGTCGCGCGCGGTCTCCAACCCGATGCCCTGGTTCCCGCCGGTCACGAGCGCGATCTTTCCATCAAGTCGCACTTTAGATGTACACACTCCTTTTACGGGTTCTAATTTTAATTTCACATATAGTGGTATAGCCAAAATCAATAGAAATATTGTAAACAATAAAATGAGTGCTGCTATCAAAAGGTAGTAACCGATAGCGAGAATCATGTTGTCGCGACTGAACTCGAAATGCAACTGTTCTAAGGAATAACTTATTTAATAGAGTACCTCATTTTTTACATATTAATGCATACGATGCAAAAAAAAAGATAAACACACTTCGTTGATTCTCGATCTAAAAATAGTTATATAGGTATAAATCTGATTTTTTACTCCCTGTCTAGGTCAACTGTAATTAATATTATGCAGGTGCAAAGAGATCTGTAGTTATTAGTTACTTTGTTTGCAATTTGATGTGTTTGCGAGTGAATTTTATACTGTAAATTGTTTTGTATATTCAAATACTATATCATTTTATAATTATAATTTACAGAGTAGAATAAAAAAAACTTTTTACCAAAAAAAAAGCGACTTTACTTAAAAAAAATACACTAAAACGATGATGACGGAAGTCGAGGTTTCTTGATATGGTTTGTTTCTTATATATCATCGACTTCTGAAATTAAGTTATTTTGATCATTTTAGTGTTTTTTTGTATATTTATGATTACTACTGCACATCACGATCACACTATAATATTATAAAGGCATAGGACCCCCGGCGGAAAAGAGTGGTTTTATAAGTTTGAGGTGTCTGTGTGTCTGTCCGTGGCATCATAACGCCTAAGTGACTGGACCGATTTAGATGAGCTTTTTTTTTATTTGAAAGCCGACGTTATCGAGATGGATCTTACGACCCATTCACGAACTTTCCGCGACTAAGTACAGGGCGACGAGCAATAATAATAAAAGTATGAAAATGATTGAAGCACGCCGCGAGTCGCCGCTCATAGCGCAAACGCGCGCGGTTTTGTCGAGCGAGCGGATCGCTGAAGGGGCGCGCGGTGCGGGGCGCGGCGAGATCAAACGTACAGGTCGCGCGATCAATCAAGATCGCTCGGCAAAAGTGGAAGGGGCATGCGGAGTATTCAATTCTAAGGTCTATTTAGCGACGTGCGGGCGGGTGTACGTCGACGGCGACACGTCATTCGTAGATAAAGTCGCTCTTCAATTCCCGCGTTGCGTTCTCGCGTCTCATTGGATACTGTTGTACTTGGGTACTATTGCGTACAGCTTGTGTTATCGTATTAGTAATACGTAGTCGTAAAAAAAAAATGGTTAAAAATAAAGTTTTAAAACGGCTAGCCAGAAAAATAGTTTACGACGTGAATTTAATTTTAATTAAAATTTAATTTTTTTCTGATTTTACCTACTTACAAAATAAATTACAAGTAAAAACTAGTGTTATTATAAGTTATGTTACCTACTAAGGTTCTAACATACGAAATCTATACTAATCTATACTTAATATTATAAAGCGGAAGAGTTTGTTTGTTTGTTTGTTTGTTTGTTTGTTTGAACGCGCTAATCTCTGGAACTACTGGTCCGATTTGAATGATTCTTTCAGTGTTGGGTAGTCCATTTATCGAGGAAGGCTATAGGCTATGTTTTTTTGTTTTCAAAATTAGGAATCCGTAATAAAATTGCTATTTTGTAACACAAGGTGTAAAATCGAAAACCTATTTTTGCGTGCGCTGCAAAAACTATTGACAATAGAACAAAATGATGTACTACGGGTTTGTAGATCCTATTAAGACCTACAAAAAAGTCCGCGAGAACATATATCTAGCTATCATGGTTTAATCACAATAACCGATTTTGTGTTCAAAATAATTATTAAATCGTCTGAAGAAAAAAAACTACGTTAAATATGTATCGTAATATTAATCTTTATCGAAATTAAGCATTATGTTATCAAGAGTATTTATGTAGAAGTAAAATACTTTTTGTTTCATCTCAATCGGATATTTCGTTTAAAAGTTATCACGTGTGTAAGATGTTAAGAGTTGGTATCTATTAATGAGTTATGGGCCATAGAGTTTTTTATCAACATATAAAATCCTGTAATAATCTTTTTCGAAATATATTTGTTAATGATTGTAAGTATAAGATCTTTTAAGAGTATAATAAATACATTTATGAACGCGGTAATCTTGGGAAATACTGATCTGATATGAAAACTGTTTAAATATTCAATAGTCCATTTATTGAGGGAGAATTTATAGGCAATATTTTATCTCGGTATTTCCACGGAAACGAGAAAAACGCGGGTGAAACCGCGGGGCACAGCTAGTTAAAAATAAAATCCTAACATACTAAGAATTTCTGTGCGCAATTGTACACATACGCCGATTGCCCCCACTACTTTCACCGAGTGATCTTGATTCACCACGCGACCTGCGGGGCTACCATGACGTTTAAAGTAATATTAAAGTTATCTTACTTTAGACGTCATGGTCTAGGTCCTGTAAAAGCGAATGAGTGCGACGCCACGAAACAGAGCGGCGCGGATACCGGTGTAGGTGTGACGGACTCGGCGGCGAACTTATAAACAAAAAAGTTTTGACAACCCTTTTGAACCTGATGTGCTGTTTTAATTTAAATTGTGCTCATTCTTGTGTACTTTTGACAACCCTTTTGAACCTGATGTGCTGTTTTAATTTAAATTGTGCTCATTCTTGTGTACTCTTCTAACTTATCCGGATATTTTCTGTAATATTCGTATAGGTCACGAAATTCGCCATTTAAATATCGATCTTTATTCAGTTCGTGCACTCCTTCTTTCATTAGAATATCTTGTTTTAAAAATATATACTGCTTTCTAAACACAGAAGGGATAATTTTGATAACGCCGTAATTTTGAGCATTTTCTGACTACCTAAATACATCCACCTCGGCCGCTGCCGCTAGCCGCTACTGAGGGTACGTGGCGTGTACTTATGAGGCAACTGATAAGCGTACTTATATATTTATAAATACATATATATTATAGACAAATTACACCCAGACAGAACAAATGATCGAGCTCAACACACAAGCATTTGTCTTGGGTGGGAATCGGACCCACTCCTTCGATCTCGATATCGATCTCCCGCATAGCAGACAGGGCCACTAACCACTAGACAAACAGGCCAATAAATGTATCAGAATAACATATAGGTTATAATTGACAATGGAAGAAGTACTAAAACCACGCTAGTCGTACTTTGAGGCTTATAGTCCCTTGAATCATCTGGCCAAAATTATGTGGACGCACCTCTCGCACCCGCCTAGGCGGCAGTACGCAAATCTGTGCATTTATTTGCGGCCAACAGCGCCCAGACAGCGCGCGGCTGAACTTTAAATCCATTTTCTTTGCGAAATATTGATTGATTTACATATGCAATGTTCACTTTGAAGATTATTTAACCACCAATTTTTATGTGTAAAAATGTTTCTAAAGATCCAAGCCGTTTCGAAGGAGCAGGGAAAAGTTGCGAAAAGTTGCGAAATTGCTAAATATTTTTTTTAGACAAAAGTATTAATAGCACCAAAATATCAAATGTTGACAATGTTTTTCTTGAATCTATAATAAACATATATTTTTTTCAAACCTTTAAACCTGGCCGTTACCGAGGAGTAGGCTTCAGAAAGTCCCTGTTTTATTGCATTTTTCGGGCGCTTGGGCCTTAAGCAGCCGTCTGTCTGACCTTTACCGCTCTCTGAATCTACGTTGGTTAGACTAGTGTTACATTTTTTGTTATCACTTAACCAGTTTTTCTTAATTACTGGGTATGTTGATAATGTTGTAGAGCAGCAAATAGAACTGTCGAGAATAATAATGTTTTTCTTGGTTAGTAGTGATGCCGAAATTGGCCAGTCGGATTTGATATCTCTAGCTTAGTTTGGCAGACGAACTAAGAAGTTTTTGCTGATCTCTTTGAGGCGCTCTTTGGAAGACTACGCGCTGTCGACGACTTGGGCTCCGTCCGGACGGTTACCTGACAGCCGGACGGCGAGCTACCCGTTACTCGTCGTCAAGTAGCGGTAGATTACAAATGTTGCGGTCCAGTCACCCACCTATATTAAACACACATTGTAGGTTAAGCATACTCGAGAGCAAAAAAATCGCACATCATAACTCTTTTTGTTAAATCACTTTTTGTCATGTATGTGAATAGTTATTGAAAGCATGTTGTACACTATTTGAAAGCCTATTTAATTACCTTTCTAATGATATGAAATACAGGGTGAAAAAATATCCTTGAAAGGATTTAGACCACAAAATCCAACAAATGGGAACAATTACCAAATTTCACTGAAGAAAGAATGAGAGTCAAACTTAAAATTTTTGGTCATCATGATTGTCAATGAAGTGTATTCCCTCCCTTAGCCTTATTTACAGCTGTTACTCGATTTTTCAGCAACCGTATTAATTTTATCATGAAATCTTAGGGTATAAAGTCCCACTTCTAATCAATGACAAATTGAAGCTCTTGGAGGCGTGGAGAGCCAGGTTTTTTGCACTGTCTTCTTTCAAGGTCATTCCAGATATGCTCAATTGGATTGAGATCAGAACTACGAGCTGTCCTCTCTATCGCAATGATTCCAACGTCTTACATGTAGTCGCAAACTGTTCTAGCGACACGTGATCTGGTGTTGTTCTGCATTAGGGAAAAAAAATCTACCACAAGCCACACAAGTGGCTTCCCATATTCTTCGAGCATTTTTTTGATGTATCATACAGCCGTCAACCCTTTCGATATCAGGCCTGTAATGGCCCAGTGATGAATGCAATGTCAGTTTTAGTGTCAAAAATTATGCCACCCCAATACGCTTCCAAAGCCCACTTGTTCGCTTATGCAGCATTGTTAAAATTGCCCTGATGACCTTCTGTAGACCCTACAGTATCCATCATGGTCATCTAAGTCATTCTGCACTTATCAAAAACACACAACCTGCCATTAGGTATACATCCAATTTAAGTGTTTCGTGGCAAATTATTGCCGTGTTTGTCGGTTAGCTGTGGTCAATTTGGTTCCATTTGCTGAGTGATGTGTAGTCAGGCCTGCTTCACCTAGTCTTTTCCTAATCGTCTATTGATTTGTACTGACATTGGGAACTTCTTGAAGCTTTTGTGTCAGTTCAATCGTGTTCAGTGGCCGATTTCTCAAAGTACTTGTTACAGAAAAGCGGTAATCACGCCCTGATCCTATGCGCCACCGGCCATATCCTGGTCGCCAAATATACCCACAAGTCTCTTAAAACCTCTGGTATACTAGACGAACAGGGAAGCTGCTGAAATTTAGCTGTCGAGCGACTTCATTTGGATTATGGCCTGCTTTGGGCAAGGCTTGAACGGCTTCTGCGGGCGCGGTATCCATATTTTTCCAGTAACTCCGTCTGTTTCTAATAGATACGTTATTACGTTAACGGAAACTGATTTAAACTCCAAAACAACACCTTTTTTGTAGCTCCAGGTAGAGGTGCAAGTAGTGAAATGCAAATATCATTTATCATTTAAAGCCTTTATTCACATAATTTACTATTCGAGTGAGCAAAAAACTGTCCAAAAAATCCGAATCCTCTAAATGTATGTAAGTCGTCAACACGTAATCTTGTGAAATTGTGAACCCAAGACGATACTATGATGATCCTACTGGGTTTGGAGGCGATCACTTTAAGAGTAGAAGAAGTAGTTGACTTGCATCACTATATCTATCCCATCTTCAGTAAGCGCCGGCCAGTTCCTACTATGACCGTCTCGATATTTTTATCGAGACGGTCATAGGAACTGTTCAAGTCTTCAGCGAATTTCCGCACACTGCTGAACTTTGTTAGATCTAGAGGTCTGAATTCGACGAGATTGTTGCCAGTAGTGTTTGCTATGTCAGCGATAGCTTCTGCGGCTTTCTTAGCGTCCCGGCAGGCGATGACCACGCGAGCTGCTCTAGCCGCGAGGTCACGACTCACGAGCAGTCTCCAACCCGATGCCCTGGTTACCGCCGGTCACGAGCACGATCTTTCCATCAAGTCGTACATTAGATGTACACACTCCCTTCACGGGTTCTAATTTTAATTTCACATATATAGCGATACAGTCTAAGAGAAATATGATTAAAAATAAAATGAGTGCTGTTATCAAAAGGTAGTAATTGTAACCGATAGCGAGAGTCATATTGAAAGTGTAAGTTAATTAATTTTATATTTGTCCGTCAATGTCATTATTTCGATTAGTTATTAACATATATGTAAATATATAATAGGTCTTTACCTATGAAATAGCTGTTTTTTAAAACGCGTAACTTTGAAGTGCTATATTAAACATTAGGTATTTATTGGTTTCTTTGTGTTTTGTATTTGCTGTAATGTTGCAGTACTTATAATCATTTTTGTATGAAATTTAAGAAAACTCACATTATTTATACCCTACTACGGCAAAGCCAAAGGAGGGTTATGATTTTGGCCGGCTATGTATGTATGTTTGTGAGTATGTTCGTCTGTTCCCCCATAGCTCGTAATCTAATAATCAGAACTCGACACATAAGGTATCGTTAAAACCGTCATATTCGTCCGCTGAACACGTGACGTGTCACAAAACTTGACACGGCGGTTTTTAGCGATCAAAAAGTAATGTATTAAAAATAAACATGGAAATAAATACGCCGAGTTTGGTATCATTTGAAAGGGCTTCACTTGTAGGTACATTACCAAAATATTGCTGAAATTCAAAGTAACGCCCTCTAGCGGACAAAAAGGGATTTATTTAAATTAATAAAAAATATAGATAAATACGCTGTGTTTGTTATCATTTGAAAGGGCTTTACTTGTACATTTTTAAATTTCAAATTGTCCATAATATTGCTCAAATTTAAAGTAAAGCCCTCTAGCGGACGAAAAGGAATGTGTAATTTTTTTTTTAAGATAAATACACCGTGTTTTAAATCATTTAAAAGAGCTTCACTGGTACTTATAAAAAAATATCATTAAAATTCAAAATGGCTCCCTCTTGTAGACAAAAAGTTTTGTGATAAAAAAAAAAAAAACTATATAAACACCTCGTGTTCGGTATCATTTGAAAGGGCTTCACGTAAATAGTATCTATAGCAGCAAAATGATTTAACGCCAAAATTGTTTAAATAAAAAAAGTAAAAAACTAAAACGACAAAAAACGACACTGAAAAAGTATGAAACAAGTTTTTCAGGATGCTGAAATAAATGAGTGTTATCTACTAACTTAGTTTTATTAAAGTTCTGACATGACCCACAGACCTATAATATTCCGTGGACTACGTTATTTTTGATATTCACTTTTCACATAATTTTATCTGGTTATATATCTTATAACTTGTGGCTCACTCAAACTCGTCAACTTTAGACTTTTATTCCACACTTGCTCCACTAACTTATCATCATCAGCCTTCCTGCTGTACTCAGCTTCCTTACACTCCATGAAGTACTTCCCTCGCACGCCCTCAACTTCTTCAGAAACACACAGGTATATCGTCGTCTGTGCTCCTTCTTTTGGTGTCTTATACAATATGTTGCAGAGAAAATGTATGAACTTATGTACAACAACAGGTTGCCGTTGAAATATATCAGTTTTAACAATTCCAGGATGTAAAGTGTTGACTGTTACTCCTTCAGGTAATCTCTTAGCCAGTGCCTTCATCCAAAGAACATCACACAACTTGCTATTTGAATAAGTAAGCCACTGCCCAATAATTCCGAAACCTTTAAATTTATGTAAGTCTTCGACACATAATCTTGCAAAAATGTGAACACAGGACGACACTATGATGATCCTACTGGGTCTGGAGGCGATCACTTTGTCCAGCAGCAGGCTCGTGAGCAGGAAGGCTCCGAAGTAGTTCACTTGCATCACTATATCTATTCCATCTTCAGTAAGCTTCGGTTTGAGGCCGATGCAGCCAGCGTTGTTCACCAAAATATCGAGACGGTCATAGGAGCTGTTGAAGTCTTCAGCGAATTTCCGCACACTGCTGAACTTGGCTAGATCTAGAGGTCTGAATTCGACGAGATTGTTTCCTGTAGTGTCTGCTATGTCGGCGATAGCTTCTGCGGCTTTCTTGGCGTCCCGGCAGGCGATGACCACTCGCGCTCCCCTGGCCGCGAGGTCGCGCGCGGTCTCCAGCCCGATGCCCTGGTTGCCGCCGGTCACGAGGGCGATCTTTCCATCAAGTCGCACATTAGATGTACACACTCCTTTTACGGGTTCTAATTTTAATTTCACATATAATGGTATAGCCAAAATCAAGAGAAATATTGTAAACAATACAATGAGTGCTGCTATCAAAAGGTAGTAACCGATAGCGAGGATCATGTTGTCGCAACTGAACTCGAAATGCAACTGTTCTAAGGAATAACTTATTTAATAGAGTACCTCATTTTCATATCAATGCATACGATGCAAAAATTGCAATAATAATTGCGATGTTTGCGCAAGCGCGTGTCGATTGCTTCCACACATCAATGCGCAAGAGAGGCACGTCGTTGGTGCGTCGAGTGCGGGGGAGCGCTAACAGCATGCTGGCCGTACTTGCGGAGAGGCTTGATGGTGGCATCATAGCGCACTGTTCTATGCGACATGTGGCAGGCTTGCGATGTAGATGACATGTGATGGAATTAATTAATGATTATTTTAATTTACTTAATTGGATTTAATGTAAATAATGTGATTTTAATTATTTATTCATATGTTAATTTTAATTGTATACTTGAAATAAAATTATGTTATTATTATTTCCTTTATTTAACTTTCATACATATTATATTATATTTTTAAATATTCCTTAAAAAAAATAATTAAAAAATATAAAAAATAGTAGCCCACTGGCATCGGGAACAGGGTCCAAGCTGCCGGCGGTCAGGGCTCCTGAGAGAGTAACCTCCGGACAATACGCGCCGTGTCTATGAGTACTGCTTTCTGGATCAAGCCCTTGATCCAACTGCCTAACGAGAGCCTTCGCAGATGTTGGTCGAGGTTCTTGGCTATTAAGCCATTGGCCGTCACGACTATCGGCACAATGATTGCTCTATCCACTTTCCACATGTCGACAACCTGGCGAGCCATGTCAAGATATTTAGTTTGTTTATCTTCCTCAGCTTTCACGAGGTTCTAGTCATGAGGGATCGCTATACCAACGATCATTGTGCGACGCTCTAGTCGATCTATCACCACTATGTCAGGCTTATTGGCAACAATAGTCCTGTCAGTGATGATTGATCGGTCCCAATACAATGTGACGCTGCCATTCTCGAGAACTGGATCGGGCACATAATTATAGTACGGTACTTCTGATTCAACAAGATTGTATTTAAGAGCAAGTTGCTGATGGATAATCCTGGCTACAAGGTTGTGTCTGTGTAAATATTATAAATAATATGGGCCACTTTTTATTATTATTATTAATAATTTGTATGTTGATTTGCCTACTAATGTTACTCGTAATTTAAAAGAAATGGTATTTTGATCAACTAATTGTTAATTTTTATCCCTAAACAGACTAATAACCTATATGCCATTTTTTTTATTTCGTACAACACATTTTTTTAGTGGGAAAGTTTGTGATTTTGAGTGTGGGATAATTTTTTTTTAATGGTTTTCTGGTGGTTTTAAAAGTTCACACTAGCGGTAAGTTAGTGTAACTGTTGGCAAAACTGGACGTACCAAACAGTCTTGACGCAGACAAGTCTGCGACGTCGTTGGCGAGGCTGTCTAAGACAGTCTTGTTTCAAGTATGCGCAGGCGCTTATGCTAGAACTACACTCGCCGTACGCCGTACGGTCTGGGCGCGTCGGTCTCCAAATATTTTTATGGAAATTAGACTTGGTACAAGCCACGTGACGTCGTCCTATTTATAGTACAAATCAGGCGTGTCACACCTCACATGTGTGCGTCAGTCTAATATAATTCTAGTTTTATTGGGCCTAGTCTCCTAATGAGGAAATTATTATTACCTAAAGATGTTAAAGTGGCATTTTGTTTCTTCCAACATTTCATTACAACCTTTTTATATTTATGGAGCACGTTTTTCCTGTCCCAAAAAGCCAGGTTTTGATAAAATAGAAAATACTTACGGGTAAATTCTTCATTATCAATTTTTATTACTACAATAATAGTTCAATAATGTGTATAATCTATGGTTCAATACACACTGTGTAATTCCGCAAGCAACGAAACCAAACTATATACATAGTTTGTTATCCGGCGCCGCCGTTCCGCGTCGCCCGTTTCGTGCAGTGCTTATTACATTTTGTCCAGGCGTGCTATTATTTTTAAGAAAACAGCCTTAACCTCTCGAATGCCGTAATTAGAGACACAATTAAAAAGCCATTGTGTCTCGCGTAGATCTGCGTTCCGGCAGTCAACGGGTTAAGCGCAGTGCTGATCTCAGCGACGAAATCCAAATAGGTAAATAGGATTAACAATCCAATGAACCTATACATTAGATTGTTAATTCCATTCGCTGTAGCACCGATAGCACCGCAGATCATAGAATTGATCACTTCATGATGTGTCTAACCACGTACAATGGTCCGCAAAGGACTAAGTGCGGAAACCATACTTTTTTTTTCTAATGGATAGGCTCGCGTTTGACCACAATCTCACCTGATGGTAAGCGATGATGTGGCCGACGATGGTGCACGCACGCTTGCCGCTTGCATACTCAGACATAGGCCCGTATTAATAAACGATGCTCAACTCCGTCCTCAAGTGTGATATCATTTGATCCCCGATTATACGATGACAGAAGCTCAAGATCTTTGCTAATTAATAAACACATGAGTACAGGATCTCAATTACCAAGATCAGCTCCTCAATGCGTAGGTACTCAAGCTTTGCTTACGTGAACGATTACCTACGTCATGTTGGCCGAAGTTTAAAATAAAATGCCTTTTAATAGGAATATAAAATATCGAATCTTGATGAAATCTGATTTTTTTTTATTTACTTGGCAATCCAAAAGGATTTGAAGCATTTCTTACATACATTTTTGATAAACGATATCGCAAAGGCCATAAAATAGTATAATAGTACTCTCTATTTAGTCGTAATACCTAATTAATTCGACTCAAAATATTTACAAACTCCATTACGATAATCACGACCTCAAGTCCCGGTCGGTCTACACTCATGATCTGGCAGCTCAAGTACAGAGATTGTTGTAAACTTAAGTTTTGAGTTTCGTTTATTAATCAGACAACACTCGGCTGATGCCGTAAACCTAAGCTGAGCTTGAGCTCGAACTTGAGCTTGAGCTTAAGCTTGTGAATCTCGTTTATTAATACGATCAAGACCTCAAGCTTGGTAATAAGTACGAGATCTTGGGCTGAGGAACGTTTATTAATACGGGCCATAGACATAGATATGTCCAACCACGTTTGCCCGAAATCGGTGTACATATAAGCATGCTTAACTCTTCTTAATTCCGACCTTTGTTAATTACAAACAAAAGCACAAATTATCTTTATAAATATCAATACATACCGAATTTAGATTTATTGTTCTAGATTTGTTGTCGACGATATTAGTTTATGCTTCAATAAAAACTTAGTAAAAAAATGGACACCAAAGCCAAACGGATACGTAAAAAATGAATCACTCAGAAGAATTATACATTGACATATAAAGAAAAACATAGTAGTTCAAAACAATGTTGCATACCAGCAGATATTTCTTGGTGCTCCTTTTTTATCTACGTTTGCCATAGATATAAAAGAGCACCAAGAAATAGATCGTATAATTACCTACGAACAACCCCAAATTTTTCATGGAAGTTGCTGTCATAAACTAACTCTTTCAACAACGACCGTTGCATGGTTCGTGGAACAATGATCGTCTCCCTTATGAAACACTCACGTAAACACTTACGACATAGCAAGCAACCGTTCAAACTCAGGAAAAAAATAACTAAGATAAAAACTAGGCAAGTGCGAGTCGGTCTCGCGCACTGAGGGTTCCGTGCTAACTGCTAACTACAATTCCCGAATGGAGCCTCGAAGATTTTTCTGAATCTCAACAAAACTGTGTTCAGATTTATTCCTACACCTGTGCTATAAGACCTTGCTTTGTGTCAAATTTCAGGATTCTGGGTCAACGGGAGGTATCCTATGGATTTCGATTTTTGAGAGTATCAAAATATACGTTTTTTTGTGACATAAACGGCAGTATTTTTTTATTCATTAACTTAGAAGTTTGATTTTTTTCACAGCTTGAAGGGACTGCAGACCTGAGTATATGGTTTTAAATTTCAATTCGATACCTCCACGCGTTCTCGGGATAAAGAGTCTTGACAGACAGACAGACAGACGAACGGACAACAAAGTGATCCTATAAGGGTTCCATTTTTTTCTTTAAAGGAAAGGAACCCTGAAAATGCGAAAATTCGAAAAAAAAATATAGATTTGTATATAACACTATAAACAAATGATCGTAAGTATGACTAATCATTTTGATAAAAAAAAAAAAATAACAACATGATATTTTTTCGCTTGTTTTCCCTACTTCTTTCAGGCATCTTTAGATTCAGAATGTGCATATCATAATTATATCAATAAAATGTATAGTTTATAATGCTCATAATAAAGTAGTGCGCCTGACCATCAACGATTGCTTCACCATTTTATTGACCATGTGGTGGGATCGCTAGGTTGACTGGGCATTAAGTCCGCCTTTGTACCTTTGTGTTGCATGAAGTTGTAATAAATAAATAAATAAATAAATAAAATCGCTATATACTGGTGCTTATTAGTGTATATCAACTAAAAAAGTGTAAATCAATCAATATTTTACAAGCAAAATGGTTTTGCAGTTCAGCGGGGCTCTAAGCGCGACTGCCCACCAGTTTGAACGTTGTGTAACAAACAAGATTTTAGATAACTATTCTTAGATCGTTCTTAATGACGTGCGTTAACATTAACATGTAAATGAGGTACTAAATTAAATTAGTTGTACCTTAGTTACATTTTGCGTTCCGCCGCGTCAACATGATCCTCGCTATCGGTTACTACCTTATGATAATAGTGCTCATTTTATTGTTAACCACATTCCTCTTGGTTTTGACTGTATCGCTATATGTGAAATTATTATTAGAACCCGTGAAGGGAGTGTGTACATCTAATGTGCGACTTGATGGAAAGATCGCGCTTGTAACCGGCGGCAACCAGGGCATCGGGTTGGAGACCGCGCGCGACCTCGCGGCCAGAGGAGCGCGAGTGGTCATCGCCTGCCGGGACGCCAAGAAAGCCGCAGAAGCTATCGCCGACATAGCAGACACCACAGGCAATAATCTCGTTGAATTCAGACCTCTAGATCTAGCAAAGTTCAGCAGTGTGCGGAAATTCGCTGAAGACTTTAACAACCAATATGACCGTCTCGATATTTTGGTGAACAACGCTGGCTGCGGCGGCCTCAAACCGAAGCTGACTGAAGATGGGATAGATATAGTGATGCAAGTCAACTACTTCGGAGCCTTCCTGCTCACGAGCCTGCTGCTGGACAAAGTGATCGCCTCCAAACCCAGTAGGATCATCATAGTGTCGTCTTGGGTTCACAATTTCGCAAAATTACGTGTTGACGACTTACATACATTTAGAGGATTCGGATTTTTTGGACAGTTTTTTACTTACTCGAATAGTAAGTTATGTGATGTTCTGTGGATGAAGGCTTTGGCTAAGAGGTTACCTGAAGGAGTTACAGTGAATTCTTTACATCCTGGAGTTGTTAAAACTAATTTATATCAATCAATACCTGTTGTTGCACAGAAGGTGGTACATCTTGTCTGCGACATATTGTTTAAGACACCAAAAGAAGGAGCACAGACGACGATATACTTGTGTGTTTCTGAAGAAGTGGAGGGCGTGCGAGGGAAGCACTTCATGGAGTGTAAGGAGGCTGAGTACAGCAGGAAGGCTGATTGTGCGAGAATTATGGGTATTCTGATGAAAATGAATGACTGGATGCTCAATGCAAATTAGTTTTTTAATAATTTTCGGTGTGAACAATATATTTTACAAAAAACAAGTGAAGACAAGTGACAAATAGAAGTGTCATATTTTTTCATATAATTTAGGAAGCTTGCAAGAAGGTTTTATCTCCAACATTTCCCCGGGCGTTGAAACCAATGGTTTCAACCAGATTCTGAAGACACAGGCAAAGGGCAGATTCGGTTGAATGCCCGTCGAACGACTCCAGTAGACGTCCGAATGTCAGCTACACGGGCGATACCATCCGTTCCTGGATGAACAGCCACGATCCGTCCAAGTCTCCACTTCAACGGAGGAAGATCGTCTTCCTTGATCACCACCAAGGAGTTCAGCATCAAGCCATCCTTGCAGGAACGCCATTTGGAGCGTTGTTGCAATTCTGCAACATACTCCTTGCTCCATCTGCTCCAGAAATGCTGGCGAAGCTGCTCGATCCTCTGGTAACGAGACAGATAATTGGCAGAGCTATCCTGGTAATCAGGTTGCGGCAAAGAAGTAAGTGGCCGTCCCACAAGAAAATGTCCTGGCGTGAGCGGAGTATAATCTGCAGGATCTGAAGACAACGGCGTCAATGGACGAGAGTTCAAGATGGCTTCAATCTTGGTTAGTGTGGTGTACAGCTCCTCAAAAGTCAAGTTACAATTTCCCAACACTCTCTGAAGGTGATACTTTGCTGACTTGACACCCGCCTCCCAGAGTCCACCGAAATGTGGGGTGTAGGCGGGAATAAAATGGAACCTTATTCCGTCGTTTGCTGCACTTTCACCCAAGGACAAACTATTTAATTTTAAAAATTTGGAAAGGTCGTTGTATGCACCGACAAATGAGGTACCGTTATCGGAAAAAATATCAGCAGGTTTACCTCTCCGAGAAATAAACCGATACAAAGCCAGTAAATAACTATTGCTAGTTAAATCACCAACGAGCTCCAAATGAATGGCCTTGGTTGTGAAACAAATAAAAATAGCGACATACACCTTTACTAACCTACATCCACGGCCCTGGCGACTAGCACACATAATAGGGCCAGCGTAATCAACGCCTGTGCTTTCAAAGGGATAACCTGGACGAAGGCGTTCTCGTGGTAAGTTACCCATTAAGGGAGCTACAACCTTACCCTTCATACGGTGACACAAAACACACTTATGATAACAGGCTTTCGCCAACTTGCGACCTCCTATTGGCCAATAAGTTTCCCTAATGGAAGCTAATAATAATTGTGGGCCAGCATGCATCAGCCTTTTATGCTCAAAATTAAATAATAGTTTAGTGAAATCATGAGTGGACTGTAATAAAATAGGGTGTTTCTTACTATAAGCAAAATTAGAGTTATCGAGACGTCCTCCTACTCGCATTACATTATTATCGTCTAAATAAACATTAAACTTTAGAAGGGCGCTCTTTTTAGGTAAACTCTTTTTGTTCAAAAATAATTGGTATTCAGAAAATGACTGAATCTGACTCTTAATAATGACAAGAGTTAGTGCATCTTGTACCTCATCATGTGACAAGTATTTGGTTTTAGGGTAATGCTTTCTACATGACTTAATAAATCGTAATACGTAGGCAACAGATCGTACGAGCCGTGTGTAATTGGAATAACGCCTAAAATCAATTAAAACTTCAGGTTTCGAATCGTTTACAACATGTAATATGATTTTAGGTCGAGTCTCCGGTAACGATTGTAGTCCTGGGCTCGTAATTTGAGAAGGCCATTCAGACGAATCTAGTTTTAAAAAATCTGGTCCTTTCCACCACAGATCTGACTCCTGCAGATCACTAATATCCATGCCACGAGATATTAGGTCTGCTGGATTTTGATCTGTTGGGACGTGCCTCCAAGTACAGTTACCCGACTTATCCAAACCTCAGCAACGCGGTTGCGCACAAAGGGCTGAAGTCTGGTAGGCATCATCTGTAACCATCCCAAGACAATGGTTGAATCAGTCCAACAATAAACCCGACTGATCTTCACTCGAAGTGAGCTCATCACCTTCTCGTGAAGACGAGAACCGACTACCGCACCACATAACTCCAGTCGCGGAATTGTCGTAGGCTTGATGGGAGCAACTCGACTCTTTGCCATTAACAAGCGAGCCATGTACTCACCCTTAGCATTAACACTGCGAATGTAGACGCAAGCACCGTACGCGGACTCAGACGCGTCTGTGAAAATATGGAGTTCTAACTCCGTAAATGAATTGCAGACTACAAGTCGCGGAATGCGAACATGATTTAAAAGAGGTAAAGATTTAATAATAATCTCCCATTGTTTACAAATCTCATTAGGTAATGGTTGATCCCATGATAATTTATCTAACCACATTTTCTGTAGCAAGATCTTCATAGTAATAACAATAGGACCTAACAGACCTAAGGGATCAAAGATTCGCGCAATAACGGATAACAAGTCACGCTTTGTGTACCTAGTCGAAGATTTAGTCAGACCTATAGGAAACCCTATCTCATCAGTGCCGATATGCCAACAGAGACCAAGCAACTTTTCTGGCTCATTTTGTCCAATGTTCAAATCGTATGACGCAGGGACAGCATTCGACAATAATTGAGAATCATTTGACTTCCACTTTCTCAATGGCATACATGCCGACGCAAGCGCTTTGGTGACTTCAGTGCGAATGAACTTTACTTCATCTAAGTCATCCCCTCCGGTCAGCAAGTCGTCGACATAGAAGTCATGTTGGATGATTTCCGATATCTTAGGGTTCCTACAGTCGAGTCCTACTTGTTTAAGGCATCGTGTCGCAAGGAATGGCGCACTGGCCGTACCGTACGTGACGGTGTTTAATTGATAAACATTAATAGGATCACTAACATTATCACGCCAAACAATCTGTTGTAAATATCTGTCCGACGGGTGGACGACTATTTGTCTATACATCTTCTCCACATCCGCAGATAAAACATACTTGTGGACTCTAAAGCGAAGAAGTATAGACAATAGACCGTCCTGTACGGTTGGCCCAACCATCTGTAGGTCATTAGAGGACACTCCCGTCGAAGTAGAAGCACTAGCGTTGAAAACAACACGAAGTTTGGTCGTGGTACTCGACTCGCGTAAAACTCCCATATGTGGAATAAAATAACCCAAACATAAATTAGGTTTATTAATTTTTGTCATATGACCAAGTAACTCGTATTCTGACAAAAAGTCATGATACATTCTACTAAAGTTCGTCTTAACCTTTAATTTACGCTCTAAAGAATGTAAACAATGTGTGGCTTTATTAAAAGAATTTCCTAAAATTGAAGGATCTTTCTTAAGGGGGATGCGAACACAAAAACGACCATCAGACAATCGTGTCGTATTTGTAACGAAATTGTCTTCACACAATTTCTCTTCAGGCATATAAGAATTGGAAGACTTCGCATTCACCTCCTCTAATTGCCAAAACTTTGTCAATTCTGACTTGAGGTTTTCCCAGTCACCATCGCTGTCGGCAACCATTTTAGACATATTGCACTTTACGTCATTCGTCAGCAGTGAGATAGTATTCTGAGTAATTGGACCGGAAACTATCCATCCTAGACGGGTTTCACATAATATTGGTTTCCCGGTACCTAACTTTAGTCTTTGAGATCCTAACAAATCCCAAAAAAGATCAGCGCCGATTAAAATATCAACATCGGCAGGGTTATAAAAAGTAGGATCAGCTAAAGTAATATTCGAGGGTAAGTCGAAATCAGAAATATTTATCTGACGACACGGAACACTACTCGTAATGAACGGAAGAACAAAACAATTTAGTTCGAATACAAAGCTATCATCTAATGGCGTACCCTTAACCCGACATATTTTACCTACGTGCGAAGTGACGTTATTGATTCCAAGGATTGATCTATCTACCTGGCTAGTTTTTAAGTTAAGTTTTATTGCACAACCTATCTGTTATGAGTGAAGACGTGCTACCACTATCGAGCACCGCGCGAGCGAGATGCACACACCCATTGTGGTCTCTTAATTTGATCAAAGCGGTTGATAACAACACATCTCGTTGCGTATGACCACACGGAGATGCAATGTTTGCGGATAAAGCTACGTTATTCGTTTCAGTCGTAGCAGACAAGTTATTCATCGAATTACCACTAGGTGTATTCGATACAGTGCCATTAGAATGTACGTGAACTAATGTGTTGTGCCTACGTTTGCATAGTTTGCAGCCTGGTTTTTTACATTTGTTAGCATAGTGTCCGGAACGAAAACAGTTAAAACATACCTTATAACTAGGTAATGATTTGAGACGGTCATCGTTACTCAATGCGAGAAACTGTGGACAATTATTTAATGTGTGATCGTTGTTATTACATTTAGGACAAGGTTTAGAAGCTGAGTCAGTGCTAGAATTGATAGGAGATTGTGCTACCATTGACTTGATCTTAGGACCTGATTTACCTGGTGATTGCGAATAATGATTGCGGGGGAGTTCCAGGGTCTCGATGAGGTCGGCTCGATTGCGTAAGAATTGCATAAATGCGTTAAACGTGATTAAGCCATCCTTGTCTATCCTACCTTTGCACTCCTCCCACTCACGATAGGTTTTTTGATCAAGTTTCCGTGTGACAATGTAGATTAAAAGTGTATCCCAGTGTTTCACAGGCTCCCCTAATGACTCTAAAGCTCGCAAGTCTTTATTTAACTGATCGATCAAATTCTTAATGGCAACAGAAGATTCTTTTGTAATTGATTCAATAGTAAATAATGAACTTATATGATTCTGAACCAGTAATCTTTTGTTGTCAAACCGATCACATAACAATGACCATGCCACAGAGTAATTACTTGAAGAAAACTCAATGGATTTGATAACTATAGCAGCTGTTCCCTCAAGTGATGCTCGCAAGTAGTGAAACTTATTGATTTCGTCTATGTCATCATTACAATGAATTAGGCTAGTAAAGGTGTCGCGGAATTCAAGCCAATTACAATATAATCCGCTAAACTTTGGTAACTGAATCGTTGGCAATTTAACCGGCTGCTTTATGCTAACACGAGTACTTTTACAACTTTCCATCGATTTATTATCTTTATTGTAGTCAGTCAGAATATTCTGGGCTCTAGATAAGGTTTTATAATAAATAGACTCAAACTCGGAACGCTGAGAATATTGTAAGTTGATGTCGTCAACAATGCATTCTAGACGTAACTGTACCTCTTCATACTGCTCATACAACGCCTCTATCTTGCCCATGCGCAACTGCAACTCGGACACATCACAGCTAGATAGCTCCTTGTCCTTGAATGAGTCCAGAAAATTGAGGAAACTAGTCAAGCGACCTTTGAAGCTGCCTCGCTTCTTAATTAAATCCTTTTCCTCAGACATTCTGGGAGACGAGTGTTGTCAACCTGGCATTGATACAGGAATATAAAAATTAAAACAACAATATAATTTCAATAATTATACGCCTAGCTGTAGTCTATGCCCTTTCTGACTGCTAACTATAATTTATAACAATGACTTGTACTAATATCTAACACTCAAATATTTTTATTATGTCAAGATACTTGTTAAAAATTAATACCACTGTTAAGTAGTTATGTAATTAGTTACAGCTTAATATAATGTAAGTTTAATAATGTAGCAAAATAGCTAACTATACTGTTAAAAGTATGAGTTTAAACTTAACATTGCTGTTGAATAAAATACTAATCACAATGCAACAAAGTACCTAATGATTTTACTCAAACACAATATAATTGGTAATTTAATAAAATAGTACTGACCTTAGTATGACTACTTATATATACTACCTGAGTGTTGGGTGACGATATTAGCGTAATTATAACTGTACACCACTAACTAACTTGCTTGAAATCAATCCAGTTCTCCAGCAGTGAACTCATGAACCTCCATTCAGCGTGGAAGTCAGTCTCTATTCTTTTTCTTGAAAATAATCGCTGATCTTCTTAATTATATTTCATCCGGCTCGAAGGACCATGTGCGAGAATTATGGGTATTCTGATGAAAATGAATGACTGGATGCTCAATGCAAATTAGTTTTTTAATAATTTTCGGTGTGAACAATATATTTTACAAAAAACAAGTGAAGACAAGTGACAAATAGAAGTGTCATATTTTTTCATATAATTTAGGAAGCTTGCAAGAAGGTTTTATCTCCAACACTGATGATGATGAGTTAGTAGAGCAAGTGTGGAACAAGAGTTTGGAGCTGACGAATTTGAGAGTCTAGATTTGGCAAAATACGCATAAGCAGTAGTGATGTAGTAGGAGAAAAGTTGAGCGTGCATTTGCCGCCAGGTCAGGTGAGGCATGGTCCTGTATAGAAATGTATTCCGTGCTGGCCGGGTAGGTACTGACTGCTGTCACAGTAACATTCACGGAAACATGAAAACTTTCAGTAACATGAAAAGAGCATTCAAAAGTGTGGAAGCAGCGCGCGCACGAACCGAACATGTATCTACTCACATAGTTGAAATACTCTGTTCGCGCGCGTAATGTGCACGGTTCTTGCACGCATGCCAAGGCTTGGTTTGGTCGGATACCGGATACCAAATATTCGGCAAGCTACGAGGCCGGAGCGACGGATAATCGGCCACCGGATATTTAGCCCTTTATCGTAGCCAAAAAAGTTCCAAGCTATGCAAAACGGTTGCAGAAATTCAAAATGATTTCTCTCGAAGAACGCAGAGACAAAATCGATCTCATTTTTTTGTTTAAAGTTCTACACAGTAAAACAGATTGTCCTCAGTTGCTATATAAATTAAATTTTAACCTACCTCACAATTATCCGCGCCATCCAATCAAATTACTACGTCCCCCATTCCGAAAAATTATTTCAGGGTCTAACTCCCCAATCCCAAGATTTTGTAAGCTTCTTAATAACTGCGACGCAAGTTTGGATATTTTTTGCTCATCTATCCAGAAATTCAAGCGCCAAGTCCACCTAAAATGATTAACCACTAACCTATCTTTGTAATAAGGTAATTCAAGGTGTCGTATCCTGCATTTTAATTTGTAAAATCTTTATATTATTGTTTTCTGCATGCTGTGTCTATCGTGATATATTATACACTTGGTTTGTATAAGGGCAAGTAAATATTGTTTGCAATGTGTAACAATTGTAGATAGGCCAATAAATAAATAAATTAGTTTGATTTGCTAGAATTTATTTTTCAGCACCTGACAGTAGCATTTTAGCTTATGGGTATTTTCAGAAGCTAGTCTAGTTTACGAAATTAGGTGGAGTCGCCTCTTACCAAAAAAACTGGCCAACTGTGAGTCGGACTCGCGCACTGAGGGTTCCGTGCAAACTACAATTCCCGAATGGAGACTCGAAATTTTTTTTCCGAATTACAATTTTTTTTTTACGTAGGTTACAACAAATTTACTGTTTTCAGATTTTTTCCTATAGCTGTGCTATAAGACCTTACTTTGTGCCAAATTTCAAGATTCTGGGTCAACTGGAAGTACCCTACGAATTTCGAACTTTGAGAGTATCGAAATATACGTTTTTTTGCGACATAAACGGCCGTATCTTTTTTATTCCTTAACTTATAAGTTTAATTTTTTCACAGCTTGAAGGGACCGCAGACCTTAGTATATACTAAGGTCTGCAGTCCATGCAATAGGCCAAATGTGAAAAAAATGCAATTTTCCTTTTTAGCATGCAAGTATTCAGAACATGCGAATGCAACGTTTGCAAAGGCTTCTATGTCTACCGACCAATCGGAAGCGAGCGTTTGATCTAGTTGCAATATGACTAATGACAGAGGTCTTTGTTTTGGTTCCTGCAAAATTGTCGTATGTACCTAATTCACATTCGACCTATTGCATGTACCGCGACGATATGGTTTTAATGTCATCTCGACACCTCCACGCGTTCTCGGAATAAAGATTCTTGACAGACAGACAGACAAACAGACAGACGGACGGACAACAAAGTGATCCTATAGGGGGTCCGTTTTTTCTTTTGAGGTAAGGAACCCTAAAAATGCGAAAAATTTGGTGTTAATTCACCACAATTTGCCAATTATTAATTTTGAATACTAAACTAATTAAAAAAACAAACATTTTTGACGTGTGATTATAAAAATAAACGGTGTCCATAACCTATTGTGACGATTTACCTGGAGTAAATAAATGTAAAAACCTACTGAATTGCTATCCGGTATCCGGCTGGATAATCAAACAAAGCCGAATAGGCCGGATACCGGATACTTACCGGATATCCGTTTCATCTCTAGTCTACACTATGGCAATTCTGTTACATTGCGAGTTACGTTACAGCAGCCTGTATACGGCTTTAGCGTAGCCGCGACAGGCAGGCGCGGGCGCAGCTCTCCATGCGATCAACATGGTGCACGTTCTGATACATATTTAAGGTTCTGCCACAGTAATAAAAGTTTGGTTTTAATTAGAAATATTTTCTTTTTGTAGTAAAATAACTGTTTAACGAAAAACATCGTCTTTCGGCTAACCTGGATCATTTAAAACTGCCTGATTTAAATCAAGCTGGATGGAACTGCTAACTATAGTTTTAACTGTCACATAAATATACAAGTTTGACAGGTAATAAGGACCTATTCAAATGCTAAACATATAGAACGTTAACCTACTGGACTATTTTTTTAACACGCCAAGTATTTTTCCTCTATAATTTCACTATTTACCTTGGTCAATGGTGAATCTACATTATCCTTAACCTACAATGTGTGTTAATGTAGGTGGGTGACCGGACTGCCACATTTGTAATCTACTTACCACTAAGTTCGTCGTCTGATCATCTGGTAACCGTCCGAACTATTGTTGCCAGGTCCATTTGGATAAAAATCGGGACAAATGGTAAAACAAATCGGGATTTAGAGTATTAGATCGGGACATTTTTTTTTTAAGATTTTTTTTTTATAGGAAGTCATCCAATGACTTCTCCGCTCTGGTGTGGAACGAAAGGGAGTGTCAAACTTTTACTGAGTAAAACCCAGACTTCTTCAGTTAGTCTTTGAGTTTCAGGGTATTTGATTTATCGGGACATTAATTGTCCCGATCAGGTGCAAATCGGGACACGTCCCCAGACCCCTAAAAATCGGGACATCCCGCGCAAATCGGGACGCCTGGCAACACTAGTCCGAACAGAGCCCAAGTCGTCGACGGCGCGGAGTCTTCCAAAGAGCGCCTCAAAGAGATTTCAGCAAAATCGTAAGAGCCCAGCAAGGCCAAAGCCTACTGAGGCCTTGAATCTGAACTTCTGAAAGGGAAACCCATGGTCCTGAACGCAAAGGGCAAAGACGGAATATGTATATATATGTATATGTATTCTGTGAACCGCATTAAGATTTTCACACAAAAATAGAAAAAAAAACAATAAATTTTGGGGGTCCCCATACATAGAACTGAGAGTAGAAGTGTGGGGTATCTATGGATAGGTCTTCAAAAATGATACTGAGGTTTCTAATATCATTTTTTTCTAAACTGAATAGTTTGCGCGAGAGACACTTTCAAAGTGGTAAAATGTGTCCCCCCCCCCCTCTAACTTCTAAGATAAAAGAATGATAAAACTAAAACTTCGCAGCTTCGCCCGCGTGCATAAAATATAGCCTATGTCACTCAGGAATAAAGCAGCTTTCTATCGGTGAGAAAAATTTATCTATTGGACCAATGCTTTAGGGATTACCCCCTACAAGCAAAAAAAATTCTTTAGTGTAGGATAGTCTAGAAAAAGTTTAAACGGTGAGAAAAGATGGTAAAAACTGGGCAAGTGCGAGTCGGACTCGCGCACTGGGGGTTCTGGGCAAACCACAATTCCCGAATAGAGTCTCGAAGATTTTTCCAAATTGCAATATTTTTTTATGACCAGGTAACAACAAATTTACTGTTTCCAGATTTTTTCCTATACACAATGAATTTCGATCTTTGAGAGTATCAAAATATACGTTTTTTTGCGACATAAACGGCCGTATCTTTTTTATTCGTTAACTTTGAAGTTTGTTTTTTTCACGGCTTGAAGGGACCGCATCCTTTTTAGACAGATAGACAGACGGACGAACAACAAAGTGATCCTATAAGGGTTCCGTTTTTTTTCTTTACGGTACGGAACCCTAAAAATCAACAACGCTACAGTTGCCAAAACGGATCTTGAGCGTTTGGCGCCGGAGTGGGGTTCGCTTTGCGCATTCCATACAATGGCGAGTCAATCGTCTTCGTTGTTAGATACATGCAGCAACGCAGGGAACGAATGAGGAGTGACGTCTATGACGCTATGGTGCGGCGAGCCAATTACTAACACTCCCCGCCCCCGCGTATCACTTCGCACCACTAAAGACACCGAATATTTGACTTCTGCGCAACCGCTCAAGATCCGTTATGGCAAATGTACCTCTAGTTGGTTCTGATAGTGACAGTACACGGCGTTATCACGTTGATTGCCTTTTATGTGGTACAAAGTTCACCGGGTCAGCTGCAATATAGATAAAGTCTGCGGAAATGTTTCTAGACCTAGTGTCCAGATAAAGTGACATTTATTAATTAATTTACCACATCACTTACATTTAACATTATTGAAAAACAATTTCATTACTATGATCTAATGTACATTCAGTCAAAAAAGTATCATTACAATTTGTTTATGGTTCCAAATTCAAATTTTAGATTTTTTTGTTGTTACTAGATTGGCACAACAGTTTTCCATTTTGGCGCGGAGTTTGAGTTGCATATGTTATTTATATTAAATAGTGCTGTTTTTTGTTCTATCATATTTAGTATGTATTGTATTACGAATTTCGTAATGGACAAAAACATCGAACAAAGAGTTTGTCTTAAATTTTGCATCGCCAATGGAATTTCGTATTCGGAGTCACTGAAAATGTTACAGAAGGCTTACCTACGGTAAATCGACTTTATCAAAAACACGTGCTTATGAGTAGTACAAAGCATTCAAAAGCGGTCGAGATGTGATGGAAGATTTGCCTCGCTCTGGTAGGCCATCAACCTCTGTAACTGAAGTTAACATCGCAAAAGTGAAGGAAATAGTGACTGAAAATCCTCATTCAAGTTTGAGAGAGATAGCCGCCGAACTTTCTGTATCTCACGAGTCGATCCGTACCATTTTAACCAATCATTTGGGTATGAAACATGTTGCCGCTCGGCTAGTCCCAAAAGACCTGAATTTTCTCCAAAAACTCAATCGCATGAGAGTCGCTGAGGACATGCTAGAACGAGTCAATTCCGACCCAACATTCATGAAACGCATTGTTAGTGGCGACGAGACGTGGGTTTACGAGTTTGACATGCAAACAAGTCAAAAAGCTTCGGAGTGGCGCCTGCCAACTGGACCAAAACCGAAAAAACCACGCCAAAGTCGATCAAAAGTCAAAGACATGTTGACTGTTTTCTAATGACTGTCGCGGTGTTGTGCACTCGAAATTCTTACTGGAAGGTCAAACGGTACATAAATAATATTATTTGAGCGTCATGCGGCATTTAAGAGAGCAAATTCGACGAAAAAGGCCAGATTTGTGGAAAGAAAATTCTTGGATTTTGTACCATGATAATGCGCCTTCGCACAAGGCCATCATTGTAAACGAATTTTTGACCAAACACTCAACAAATACCATCGAGCAGTCACCATATTCGCCAGATATGGCTCCAGCCGACTTCTATCTTTTTCCTAAACTCAAATCACCACTTCGTGGCACCCGTTTTCAATCTGTAGAAGACATAAAGGAGAATTCGCGGCGAGAACTGAATTCAATTTCGGAAACAGTTTAAAAAAAATGTTTTGATGATTGGATTATTCGTTGGCGTAAGATTATCGTTTCTGAAGGGGCATACTTTGAAAGTGATAAAATAAATTTGGATAAATAACAAAAATTTTGTGTATTATTGATCTTTTACCGGTACTTTCTTGACAGAGTAGTACCTATAAATAAATGACGTAAACTAAATAAGTATTGATATTTTATTTTATTTGTCTGAAATTAAAACTAATTTCCTAGATGACGCTATTTAAATTCTATAAAACATTTTTGACGCTATCGAGTTTAAATATGAATATAAAATTTAGTAGGTAGACATTTATGATTTATATATTTTTTTTAAGATTCAGTACTATATTATATAAGAATACAGCATGATATTTGGCATGGGCAGAGCACATTGCTCGCAGAACAGATTGCCGTTGGGGCCGAAAGGTTCTGAACCGCGTACCGGAAAACGCAGCGTTGGAAGGCCTCCTACAAAGTGGACTGACGACCTGGTGAAGGTAGCGGGAATCCGATGAATGCGCACATGATCGTTCGTTGTGGCGACGCTTGGGGGAGGCCTAACTCGACAGGCCTCTGTCAGGGTACCTAGGTTACGGGCAAAGGCACAAATAGTGATTCTCGTCGTAACTAGCATACTTTTTTTGAAAGTACAGGTGGTACTGGAGACGCAGAGCGTGCAGAGGTGCCTGGCTACTGCATGCTGAATGTATATACGGTACATATACCAAAATAACATTTTTTACCATTTTTGTCTGTCTCTTTGTCCAGGCTAATCTCTGAGATGGCTGGACCGATTTTCACGGGACTTTTTTTGGCAGGTAGCTAATGTAATAAGGAGTAACATAGGCAACTTTTATTTTTGAAGAAATAAATTCAAAATCCTGTAATCCACGCGAACGAAGTCGCTGGCGCAGCTAGTGTGAAATAAGTTTGCTCTTGAAGAATCTTGATTGGACTAACTGGTTAACTATATAATATAATATCGCAGCCTTGAAGGATTTTGTGGCCTTAGTTATACGTCCTAGGCGTACGCATAAATAAGTCTGTAAGTCAATAAAGTCACGCAGTAACATTTTCCTCACCACCGCGTCAACATGCTCCTCGTTACCGGTTACTACTTTATGATAACAGCACTCATTTTATTGTTAACCATATTCCTCTTGGTTTTGACTATAACGCTTTATGTGAAACTAAAATTAGAACCCGTTAAGGGAGTGTGTACATCTAAAGTGCGACTTGATGGAAAGATCGCGCTCGTGACCGGCGGCAACCAGGGCATCGGGTTGGAGACCGCGCGCGACCTCGCGGCCAGGGGAGCGCGAGTGGTCATCGCCTGCCGGGACGCTAAGAAAGCTGCAGAAGCTATCGCCGACATAGCAGACACTACAGGAAACAAACTCGTCGAATTTAGACCTCTAGATCTAGCAAAGTTCAGCAGTGTGCGGAAATTCGCTGAAGACTTCAACAGCTCCTATGACCGTCTTGATATTTTGGTGAACAACGCTGGCTGCGCCGGCCTCAAACCGGAGCTTACTGAAGATGGGATAGATGTAGTGATGCAAGTCAACTACTTCGGAGCCTTCCTGCTCACGAGCCTGCTGCTGGACAAAGTGATCGCCTCCAAACCCAGTAGGATCATCATAGTGTCGTCCTGGTTTCACAATTTCGCGAGATTACGTGTTGACGACTTACATAAATTCGGTGGACTTGGATATTTTGGACAGTTTTTTACTTACGCGAATAGTAAGTTGTGTGACGTTCTTTGGACAAAAGCTTTGGCTAAAAGATTACCTGTAGGAGTGACAGTAAATTCTCTACATCCTGGTGTTGTCAAAACTGATATATTTCAAAAGTTACCTTTTGTTGCTTATAAGGCAATGCATTTTCTCTGCGACGTATTGTTTAAGACACCAAAAGAAGGAGCACAGACGACGATATACCTGTGTGTTTCTGAAGAAGTGGAGGGCGTGCGAGGGAAGTACTTCATGGAGTGTAAGGAAGCTGAGTACAGCAAGAAGGCTGATGATGATGAGTTAGTGGAGCAAGTGTGGAACAAGAGTTTAAAGGTGACGAGTTTGAGTCAACCATAAGTTGTTCACCTAGACAATATATAACGTGTGCAATATAAGTGTATAAAATATTTTGTGGGACGTGTCAGTTCGGAACTTCGATAACAGTTTTAGATACCTGCGTTGTCACTAGAGAAAGTTACAGTTTTCAAATTAAAGCGTGATAAACCCACTGTTTTCTCTCTTGCTTTAAAAATAATTTTAAGAACATTGGTGGCACGGTCAATGTCGAATGAAGCCCAAATGGGGCTGTAGCAAATTAATTCATATTATTTTGCTAACAGGCTCGGGCCTTAGATAACTATGAGTCCAGAGGCTTAGAATATCAATATAAAAAAAAAAAAAATCCTAGATTTTAAAAGCCGGTTGTAGCCACTGAGTATTTTGTTTGTATGAACTTCGCCCTGGTCTTCGTCTATTTGACAGCCCCGTAACAGTGGCTTTTATTTTATAAAAATAAAAAACAAAAACCATTCAAGATTTTTGCTTTTGCGAGGCTGTTTAAAAAAAAAAAGCTTTATTATTTTTAGTAATTTTCAAATATTTCCGTGACATGATCTCGTAGACCAAACGTCTACGAGATCATGTCACGGAAATATTTTATACGTGGATTTCCAGAGTTTTAAAAAGTTCAAAATGAATAGAACCTAGCCTTAATGATACATGCATTATAACTGGTTTTTGCACGACTATGCGGGGTCACCTTGTATAGTGAGTAGAGTGATACCAATAGCCATGAGTTCAAACCTAGCCAGGCCCGTTACTTTGTCAAGTGTAATTTATTTCATTACCACTACTTATACCGGTCAGGGAAAACATTGTGAGAAAACTGGTATGACCTAGAACAAAAAAAAACGAAGGTATGTGGCATTCACCCATTTGTACTGGGCCCTTGTGGTGAATTACGGCCCTTTCTCGAAGATAGGAGGCTTAAGTCCCAGCAGTGAGAATATTAGAAGGCTGATTATTTAATGTTTATTTAGTATTTATTTCTTTAAATAGAACGGAAGCCAATTACACTATTTAAATTTACACCTATGTTTTTAAAACTCAGTTTCATTATTTCCTCAACATTATATTGAGGAAATAATATACTTAAGAACAGTAAAGCTTACGATAGTATTTGTAAACGCAAAACAACATTTGAAAGAGTAAAGCAACTTGTTGTTTTAGTACCAAAATGTATGATCACAAAATTGAAATTAATGTTCATAAATATTTTTGTTAGAGTCTATAATAACTTGTACAATTACATTGAGTCTAATAAAATGTTAAAAATGTTATAGCTTATATCATCATCTTCCTGCTCTAGTCCCGTTTTATTTGGGGTCGGCGCAACACGTTTTTTTCTTCCATTCTGTCCTGTCACTCATCACGCTATCACTAACTCCCTTTTCTTTCATATCACTTCTCACACAATCAATTCATCTTTTCTTTGGCCTATCTCCCCCTTTCCATCCATCCACATGTAAACTCATAACTTTTTTAGCAACATGCGTTTCATCCCTCCTTTTCACATGACCATACCAAGACAAACGATTCCCTTTCAACTTTTCAGTCAGTGACTTTTAAACAAACTGGAAATAGTAACAGGTAGAAAAAGAATTCATAGCATCAAAAAATTTATCCACATCGATGTCAATGGAAAAACTGCCCATGACATGCCGCACTTTTTATTTTTTTATATAGCCTCTTTTTAGGGTTCCGTAGTCAACTAGGAACCCTTATAGTTTCGCCATCTCTGTCTGTCCGTCTGTCTGTCTGTCTGTCCGTCTGTCCGTCCTCGCTTAATCTTTGTGACCGTTAGCACTAGAAAGCTGAAATTTGGTACCAATACGCCGACAAAGCGGTAAAATAAAAATTGGAAAAAAATGTTTTATTAGGGTAGCCCCCCTATATGTAAACTGGGAAGTGTTTTTTTTTTTAATTTCAACCTTAACGTGTGATATATTGTTGGATAGGTATTTAAAAATGAATAGGGGTTTATTAAAATCATTTTTTGATAATGTCAATAATTTCGGAAATAATCGCTCCAAAAGTAAAAAAATAATGTGCCCCCTCCTTTAACTTTTGAACTATAAGTTTAGAAAATATGAATAAAATCTGAAAAGTAGAACTTTATAAGGACTTTCTAGGAAAATTATTTTGAACTTGATAGAAAGAACAGTTTATGAAAAAAAAAGACAAAAGGGTTCTACAAAATAATATCTGGACTAAGTTTGTAGTATAATCGTATTCGCAAGCATTTTTTTAAACTCATTAGTGGGTACACTTATAGTGACGGACACGCTCTTGACCGGTTTTTTTTTATAATTTGAATGTGAGAACATTGTAGACTCCGCAAATTCTTAGTTTACTTCCTAACTACAACTTATTTTTATAGTATGATTTTTTTTGTTATGCTTATGGGTACTATATTGACTAGTATACACTGTCCTTATATGGAAATGTTGTAAGATGTGCCATTTTTTTTAAAGGGTAAGTACTTAACCATGGAGTTTCTTGCCGGTTCTTCTCCATATGAAACGACTAGTTTGGAACCGTGCACTAGCTTCTGACGTTTTATAAGTGCTTACTATATAGGCCTATGTGAAATAAAAATAGTTTTGTTTATTTTTTTTAAATTTTGCATTTATTTGCATCATGTTTTACTACATAGTAGTTATATAGTAGTACATAAAGTTTAAATTGAATATACAACAATGTGGTGACAGCAGCACCCTTACTAAGTAGTTAAACAGCCTGTATTAAAGATGCTGGGCCCAACCCTTTACTGGATGTTTCTTATTTTCATTTAGGTACATTGCCACGCTGGATCGTAATGCTGACCGAAAAAAAAGCCCAAAAATAAAATGTTTGTAATTGAGCGATTCCGGTTCGGATACATGACCATTGTAGAAACAGAAGTAGCGAAAGTATAGATAAAAAAAAACATTGGTTTCTGATTTTAGTGTTTTGAGATAAAAATATCTCAAACCCTTCTTTAACGCTGAATTTTGACAGATTTTCGGGCCAAAGTAGAGTTGGTGATATACTCAATTTCAAATGGGTACTTAAACTTTCTGGGTTTGGTTCTTCGTTATTCACTACTGACTTAAACGCCATTTTGATATTGGTTAAAAAATAATAAATATATTTAGAGAAGATTATAAAAGTCTCATTTTTATATAAAATATCTAGGTACGTACATTTATTTCGCAATGTATAAAAAATGTAAATTAAAAAAATGAATAGTCACGAAAAAATAAAAGTCCCGTGAGAAAGACCCTAGAATATACCTAATTTGGAACAAAACTGAAAGAAATAAAAAAATAAGCATCACCTATGTAGGGTAGACCGGGGACAATAGTACCAATTTCGAAACATCGGTTGATTACACAAAGTTGACTGTTGCTTTTTGTTTTAAATATTATTATTTTACAGCCTTGGTTTATTATCTACCGAAGAAAATATCTGAAGTTGGCCTAGATCGAACCGAACTTGGTCAAAATTGACTTTAAATGAAATGATGGCTAGTGCTACAAATGACCCCCTTTGAGGGTCAATTGTACCAAAACTGCATTGGGTAATAAAACGCGAACAAAGGTATTAATCATATTTTCTCAGTCATTTATATAAAGTCTTATGGGTTTATTACCATTCCTAAAAATTTGGAACAAAAAATCGTGAGATTGGTGTTTTAAATAAACACAAATGTAAAGTCACAACATTAACATGACAATTCTTCGCTTAGAACAAAAATAAAATAAGTTTTTATTAACATGTAATCAACTTTGGTTCACAAGATTCATATTTGCTATTATCTAGCTGTCTAACAATGATAGAATAGAAATAATCAAGTAAAATATTTTAGTATGGAGGTACAATTTACCCCTGGTACAGTTGACCCCCATAGAATATTAGGTATCTAAATAATAATAATAAATATATTAGTCAGATTAGCAATTGTGACAAACATAAATCGACTCCTGAGGTGTACATTCCTCGTGTGTCCATAATCGGCATTAAATTCACATTTCATTAGGGCGACGAGCACTATAAGGATCCATATATATATAATACAAAGCCATTATTTTTTTTCTTCACTACTTTCAGGCTCATTTTTGCTGCAGATTTCTTTTTCTGCCTGGAATCACATTTTATATATTTACCCCATAGAAATAAATTTGTCAGGATTAGCTTCTTTTTTAGTTTATATCTTATCAGAGATGACAAACGTTGAACATATTCGGAGTGGTGCGTATGCCCTTTTAAAATCTCATCATATGTCAGTTCATACAACAAAGTATCTCTTGACCCACGGTTCATCTTTTTTATTCTATTTCGTGGCATATATATTATATGAACATGTCTAATAAGTAATTGCATATTTTAAGTACCTATTTAGTTTTTATTATTCTTAGTATGGGGTTATTTCTACCATGGGGTCAATTGTACCGGTAATATTGACCCCGACGTTGTTGGTACAATTGCACCCAAGTAACTAATTTAGAAAAAAAACGTCTATTATACACATAATTCTAATCTTATAGTTTCCGTATTTATTATAAATAAAAAGTTTAATATCTGTTTAATAAGATAACAACAATTACTTATCAAAAAGGCTTTGGTAGTACGAGTTACATTCAATCACATTTGACGTAAAAACTTACCTCGGCTAGCCGAAAATCAAAATTTCGCCCCTATCACGCCCATTTCACAGCACGCGCGCTGGCAATTGAGGGGTGCCTCGGGACTAAAGTTGCGCATGTGCTCGCGCAGTCACACACGCAAAATTTTGCTCAGAAGGAGAAATATCGATGATGGTACTATTGCCCCGTATTACTATTGTACCCGGTCTACCCTACCTATTTTTCTGTTTCTGTCTTCTTTACTTATATAAGTTAAGTGTGTACATGAATTGTTAAATAAATAAATAAATAAAATATAATTATTTAATTACATTGTTTTAAAAAAATGCATAAATTTTTTGGCGCGCAATATGATTCCATTCGAAAGATCAAAAGACCCACGAAGACCACTTTCGCCAACTATTTACCCGGTTGCAGGAATATGGTGTGGTGATCAATACTGCCAAGTGCGCATTTGGGGTAAAGGAGGTTAAGTTTTTAGGATACAGGATCTCAGCCGAGGGCACCAGTCCACTTCCAGAGAAAGTAGAGGCTATCACTAAATACCCCGCACCTAAAATAGTCGGAGAACTTCGCAGATTCCTAGGTAAGTTGAATTTGGCCACGTGGGCTTGCGGACAGTGAGCAATGGGTAGCTCGCTGTCCGGCCGTCCGGTAACTGTCCGGACCAAGCCCAAGTCGTGGACGGAGGTGGAGGGTCTACCATCGACTCGCGGGGTCGTTTAGCACCCAGCCTGATACGATACAGTAAATTGTGACGGTGGCGAGATCACGCACTTTTCCATACTTGTGTGGAGAAAAGCAAATTTCGAGCCTAAAAAGCGGTAAAGATAAGAGTGGGTTTTATAGATAAGTTTTGAAAAAATCTTTTTTACCTACCTAAAACCCAAGAAAAAATTAAGTACTTAAGGGGGTTCTGTGTTTACCTGCATGACAGTGTATGGCCACTCTGCCCTCCTGCAATGCGAAGGAGAGGACTTTGGCCATGTTGAGGAGTCCACTCAGGCTGGCTTCGGCGTAGTCAGGCCATGCGAAGTTGTAGTAGTATACTGAAAAATAAAACAATAAAAACATTTTGAGAAAGACCCAAGAATGTAACTTGCAATGTAACTGAAAGAAACAAAAAAAAACTGGGCAAGTGCAAGTCTTACTCGCGCACTTAGGGTTCCGTGAAAACCACAATTCCCGAATTAAGTGTCGAAGATTTTTTCGAATTGCAATGTTTTTTTTTGTGACGTTGGGAACAACAAATTTACTGTTTTCAGATTTTTTCCTATATCTATGCTATAAAACCTTGCTTTATGCCAAATTTCAGGATTCTGGATCAAGGGAAATACTCTATGAATTTCGATCTTTGAGAGTATATTAGTCACTACATAGTATAAAACAAAGTCGCTTAAATCTTTGAAACTTCGCAACGGATTTTGATGCGGTTTTTTTTAATAGATAGAGTGATTCAAGAGGAAGGTTTATATGTATAATAACATCCATTAAATAGTGGAGAAGTACTGTTATTTTTGAGGTTTCTAATGTGATGTCGTAAATAATTACATTTTTTCTGCTTACATTGCAAACGCAGGCTGAACCCTACGAGTTTTATCAAAATAATGTACTAAGTATTGTACACATTGAAAAGGTCTACAGAAAAGTCCGTGATGGTATATGTCTATCTGTTATGGATAACCCACAATAATTTTTTTTTGTCATTTACTTTTTACGACAAATAATGGCTAATTTTCGAAGCGATTTTAACCAATACAGCATTAATCCTTGACCAATTAAATACCTTGAATACATTGTTCATTTAATATAGATCTATATGGCCCTTTACACCGTATGATTTAAGTGAATATTTTCGAAGATATTACAGATTTAAAAATTGCGGGACGTAGCGTTTGCGGCGGTACCGGCCGGCCGCCCGGTGCGGCAAGAGCATTGCACCCGTGCGAAGCCGGGGCGGGTCGCTGGTATATTATATACGTTTTTTTGCGACATACATGGCTGTATCTTTTTTATTCGTTGACTTAAAAGTTTGATTTTTTTCACAGCTTGAAGGGACCACAGACCCTTGGAGTTTATGATTTTAATTTCAACTTGATACCTCGCCGCGTTCTCGAGATAAAGGGTCTTGACAAATAGACAGACTGACAGACGGACGGACAACAAAGTGATCATATAAGGGTTCCGTTTTTTCAATTTTCGGTACGGAACCCTAATAATAATTAGGGATCCGCTGTAGTAGTAGCTTCATTACACCGGATGAGCCGCTTAGTGGTCAAAATACAAATGTCAAAACGGGGCCGTTTATTTTTAACAACTCTATTATAATTTTTTTACAGCCACTGAACTTTCAATAAAACCCAGTCAAAAAAGAACCATACATATCATTCCTTGGACTTTTGATAAAACTCTGAAATTTTCTTTTTAGCCTCTTTTAGGCCACTCCTATCACTCATCACCACACACACTTCCATCCATCCATCCTTCCATTTTTCGCTGGCCCACGCTTCCTTTTTCCAATTCTAGCGAAATCAGCCTAGTTAGTCCCACCATCTCCATTGTAGTCTGTCGCAACACCATCTTCGGACTGTCTCAGGGCACCAAGTTTTTTTTTCAATGTGATCCTCCGTTAACGAAATCACGAGGGCAATCCCAAAAAAATATATTTCTTATTAACTTTGCTTGCGGCTTCGCTCGCATGTATAAAATATAATATGTTATGCTGCTATGTCACTCAGGAATATATCAACTTTCCATTGATAAAAAAACTTTTGCAGCCAGACCAGTACCTACTTTCAGAGTGAGAGGTAGTGTTTGTTTTTTTGTTTGTAGGAGGTAACTCCTCTTTATAATTTTAGTGTAGACAAATTGATATAATGTCACTATGGTCAAGCTATCGTAACGATGGTTAGATCGTGAAAAAATCGTCTGTAGTAAGTTGACCCAGAAAAAGATGGCGGAATCAACTGATGGGCTCTTTCTAGGGTTCCGTACCTCAAAAGGAAAAAATTGAACCCTTATAGGCTCACTTTGTTGTCCGTCCGTCCGGAATTGTAGTTTGCAAGGAACCCTCAGTGCGCGAGTCCGACTCGCACTTGCCCAGTTTTTTATATTATGATCGAATACATTACAGACACTACAAATTTACAGATGCATTTATATTATAATACTATTCAGATGCTGCAAAGTTAGAGAAAATTACCTACTACATTAACTCTAAAATATTTGAATTTAAAACACTAAAATGTCAAGGAGGAAAATAATAACAAGAATGATGTCACTAATAATAACACAAAAACTCAAACACGGAACAAGAAATAAAAATAAAAATGGGAATTGATAATTACATTCTAGAAAAACATTGATGTCTAAACTAATAATAATAAATGTTTGAATTAATGAATGATTGAATTAAATTAAATTAATCGTCATTAAATCGAATTAATGAATGATGGAATTAAATTAAATTACATTTAAAAAAAAACGTATGATACACGTGAATATTGGCGATTACCGTCCTTACCGCCTCGGCGGTATCACCAACATTATAAACTTGTATTATATTGTACTAGCAAGTGTATTGAAAATTAAATTAAAATAGGAATACTATAATAATTTAATCAACTGGCAAGAACTTTTACATGTTTGGGATTGGTAAGTCAAGATAGTTTTCATAAACTTTGGTTTTTCGTCATGTAGAATGACGATAAAGATTTAACCTAACGCTGCGTCTTCCGGAACGTGGTCGGCACTCGAACAATGTGCCTTGCCCACTGTCAATTAAGTTTGGTGAATCTTCGGGCTATGTCCGTAACCACAGAAAAGATGAAAGAGATTAGAAATTTAATACTTTCCGATTTTTCCTACGAATATCGCCGCTTGTCTCCCACCCTTTAACTCCACTACAGGCAATAAACCAATACAAACGCGCATTACGCAACTAACAGACCACGCACACTTAAATCGCAAGTTTGCTATTGGTAGTTGAACTATGAGCATTGCCCTACTTTGTGCCCCGCACATAAGGCCATTCTAACCTCTTTTATCTGTTCTGTGTCCCTAACTTTGGTTCTCCTTAGCAATGGGCCAACTAGCATTTTCGATAGCTCGAGTTAATCGAATTGGAATGGTGGCTGATTAGAATTGCAATTCGAATCATCTCGCATCGCGTCGGAGTCAACTTGCTAGTCAATTCGAATTGAAGGAAAAAGTAACTCGAATTGATTTGTTTGTTGTTTGACTCGCCCATCGCTACTTCCACGAATTCTTGAAATCTTCATTGCCTTTTGGGTGACTTTAAACCATTTGATTAATAATTGAGTCCATAGTTACCGACTAAGGTTCATGGCCTTATGTCATCGTTGTCCTCAGTTTCTTAGAGTAGATACATGGTAATAATATTATGATCAACTTACTGTCATTCGCCATAAAGATTGTGGGGTCATACGTGAACCCTGACTTCGTGAGGGGGGGTCCACAGCTGGCGTGCTCTCCCGGGGTCTGTAGGTTGATCACTGTGCGAATTCCCCAACTGGAACATGCAGAGGATACGCTTTATTACTGAAGACATAAGAGCTATTATAATTTTAAATTAGAAAGGAAATAAGACTACATTTTTGGATCCCAAATTGCAGGAAACGATGGTGAGATAAGTTGGACTCCTAATCAAAAGAATTTAGGAGTTAGGATTGGCAATAGGTAAATATTTTTTTTTTCTTGAATATTTATATTCATAGGGTCCCGTACCTAAAGGGTAAAACGAGAATCTATTACTAAGACTACTCCACTGTCTCTCCGTCTGTCAACAAGCAGAATAAAATAAATAGATACCTATACAAGGTGTAAGCCCCAGCCCTCCACAAACTTTAAGGGCTTGCTCAGTAGACGAAACTGAACAACCTTCCACTACACTTTATTTCAGGAAACGAAAAAATAAATCGGCCTCTCCATACAAACTGTCCAATCAAGTTTATAATTTTGTATGGTGAGGTGGATTTTTTTTTCGTTTCCTGAAAAAAAGTTTTGTGGAAGGTTGTTCAGTTTCGTCTACTGAGCAGGCCCTTAAAGTTTGTGGAGGGCTGTCCCTTACACCTTGTATAAGGTGACTGGTAATTAGTGTATGATACTTAAACACGTGATTGTACTAATGATAATCAACAACTTTTACTATGGGAACAAACCTGAAATAGCGAAAAGCGATCCCCACTCTGACGTCGAGCGCTCAAGATCCGTTGTGCCTACTGTACGTGATTTTGTTGCCGTTTTTTTCCTACGGACGGTACGAAACCTTTTATGCGCGAGTCTGACTCGCATTTGGTCGGTTTTATTATGCGACTTTGCAGCATAACACACACACAACAATTAATTACACGAGGTAAAGTTTTTTTTTTGTTTTTATGTTTTTTTGTTTGTAGGAGATAATCTCGGAAAGTACTGGTCCGATTGCTAATTTTTTTTCACCGAGAGAAAGCTGCTTTATTCCTAGACATAGGCTATGTTTTATGTACGCAGGTGAAACCGCGGATAAAAGCTAGTCCACAAATATTTGTTTTTATTTAAATGTGTTATTAACTTATTAGCATTTAAATGAAATTTTAAATACAGGTTATTGCTTATGCAACAGTAGATAAACCTCAAAGATTTGTGACTCGCAAATCTGTGAGTCCATCTGTATAGCCCAGATGTCAAGGCTCATTATTTTTTTGTTGTTGTAAATAAACATTACGTCACACTAGGATAAACAGGATTATTTTTAAAACACTAACAGCCTTGTGGAATGTATTACTATAATCATTAACAACAACTTTTGGTTTAAGGGGCCGGCGACGGATGAATTTCCATACAGACGTAATACCACGCTCATTTACAATTGGAGCATATTTCCAACATATTATTATGATATTCGGTTATAGATAATATTTATCTAGGTCCCTACGTCTTTCTTTTTTAAAAAAAAAAAACAAAAAGAAATATAAGCGTATTTCGCACTTTTTTACAGGGTAAATGGCAAAACATGCCATTTGGTTTTTCCTGTATTAAAAACTAGCTTTTGCTCGCGCGGCTTCGCTCCCGCTCTTCCCTACTTCAGCCTACTATACCCTGCTCTACCCTACTCTACCCTACCCTACTCTACTCTACCCTACTCTATCCTACTCTACCCTACTCTACCCTACCCTACTCTACTCTACTCTACCCTACTCTACCCTACTCTACCCTACTCTACCCTACTCTGCCCTACTCTACCCTACTCTACCCTACTCTACCATCTTATGTCCGTCTCCTGGCTCTAAGCTACCTCCCTACCAACTTTCACCCAAATCTGTTCTGCCGTTCTTGAGTTATAAGTGGTGTAACTAACACGAAGAGATTAGCCACATTCTAGCTTTGTAGCTATGGTTTTGTAGATCACTTACCTATGGAACTGTTGTATAATATTCCTGGCAGCAATGTTGGCGGTGCTGGGGCGTGCCATCGCCAGAATGTCGTCGGTGACCCTGTGACAACATCACGGCATTAGATCAGTATAGATATTGATGACAGCGTGACAGCATTAGGTAAGATATTCAGACAGAGTTATTGAGGTACTGGGAAGGATTGAGTTTAAAGATTTATGAGTTTTAGGTATTTTCGGAATGGGGCCATGGGTTTCGCGATAGAGAATCCCGGGGCCCTGGCACGAAGGTAAAGAAGGAACAAGAGTGGGTTTTAATTAGTAAAACTCTGATTCGAAAAGGGGGGGAGATGTCATTAGATGATATCCCGCTATTAAAAAAAGTATTTTCGGAAATTGGATTTAAAAAAGTAAATGTAAAAAGTTTTTGGAAATCGTTGTTACGCTGTGTCTCACGGTTGGATGCGATCGCAATCGCGTTTGCAGGAATTTCCATGCCTAGAACTTGGCTTGGGGTTCCCGGCATATTATAACACTATTTTTTTATGAATACAATATACTTAAAGGGCTTATTAAAAAAGGTCTTCTTGTTATTTAAGTAAAGTCTCAATAAATAATATTCATAAACAGCAAAGTTATTAGCGTTTGTTTATATCCCAAAATGTCACTCAATTTATGGAAATATTGTACAGATAGATTTTATGAATGAAAAACAATGGAAAATCAGTGCGCGTAGTAAGTTCTAGTAGCAATTGTTATGAATATCGGTTGGTCGGTTTTTATTATGCGACTTTGCAGACTATAACACACACACACAATAATTACATTTAATATAATAAAGAGGTAAAGTTTGTTTTTAAGCTATTGCATAGCTTCTATCGCGGGCCTTGAGCGTGGAGACCGAATCCAGAAATTCCGTAACGAAAATAACCTAACACCCCCCACTCAATTGTTTTTTGAGCATGGCAGAATTAGCAAAGATAGATCCTTAATTTCGTCACTCATTGCCAAGTCCAAATAGCCGACTTAGAGATATTTCGTCACTCATTGCCAAGTCCAAATAGCCGATACAGATGCAAAAACAAAGGAAAAGTTTCTTTTTTTACTTTTGACTACACAAATATAATCAGTAACGGGTACTTACGGATAGAGCCGCATTTTTTTATAAATTTAAAAAAGGGATGTCTATCAAACAATAGTTTAAAAGATCAAACCAAGAATCAAACAAATTGGTTAGCTCTTTATAAGTATTATTGTAGTTACTCATTGTAGGTATTATTTTCTATCCAAAATGGCCACTGTTCAAAGGGCGTAAAGTGGTTCGACTGAGAAACAAGATAAACTGAGATATCTATAGGTATACCTGTATAAAAGGAGAAACTGACTGACTGACATTACAACACACAGCCGAAACTACTGATACTAAGGACACAAGGCTTCCTTTTATGACATAGGCTAGCACTAAGAGAGGATTTAAGAAAATTCACCACCTATGGGGATGAAATGGAGTTCCAAAGTTTGTATGAAGAAATCTACTTTCAGGCCGACAAAGTCGCGGGCAAATGCTAGTTGTTTGTTAAACTCTGTCGTTGACGTTCAAACTTGTTTGTCAAACACATCGTCAATCAAGGTTTTCATCAAACACGACAAACACGTAGACTGTTTGACAATCAAGTCATAAAAAGCTACATAAGTACTATCTATCAAATAGGCAATTTGACAAAAAAAATTGATCATGTACAGGGCGCTTATTCACGAGCTTATACATAAATACTAAATAAAAAACCCTTAAGCAATAAGTTGTACATTAAAAGAATTGCTATAACAATCATAACAGGCGCTAGCTATACGTGTATTAGCTAATAATTTAAAATAATAATAAAATCCTGCTGATTAGCTGGTAAACATGAAGCTATTAAAGCTACTTGTCGATTGAGTATGTAAACAATTATGTATATATATTTCAATAAACTCCACACCATTGATTGTATGCTAACACGCATGGGTAACATTCGCTTATGGTTATAATTAGTAGCGTAAATAGACGTGGGTGAAGTGGCCCTCGCTAACGGCTTCACACCTAAAGGGGCCTCGCGTGTGCAAGGGCTCTAAAAACGAAGGTTTTGTTTTATAATTTATAAGTTTTTTTTTTTTATTGCTGATAGGTTCACGCTTGACGGCTACCTCACCTAATGGAAAGCGATGAAGCGGTCGACGATGGAGCGCGTTTACCTAGAAGTAACCTATTCACTCTTGACTTAAAGATTCCCGGGTTGTAGCCATCAGGAAACACAGACTCCGGCAAGGAATTCCACTCCTTAGCTGTACGCACAATTAATGTGTTCCCAAAACGTTTTGTGCGTGTAGGTGTGATGGCCACCAGGTTCGCGCTTTACCACTTTTACAACCGATGGTATTAAAATAATGGTGGTTATTTAAATAAATAAGCGACGATGTGTTCGAAGACTGGGTTGCGACAGTCGCTGCACAAAATAAATAGGTAAAGAAGTCAATCTACATACAAAACGCGCTCGAGCAACGCACACATAGACACCGCTCACGGACACGATATCTCGGAGCTCCTCGGCCCACTCGTCGAACAGTTCCGACTCAAACGCTCATTAGTGTGCATCCACCGAGCGAAGGTATAAAAAGTGAAGTGCCTTGTTTAAACCCATGTCTAAATTAGTCCATGCTACGCCTCTGTGTTTATGGGTATAATCTAAGAACTAGTTAAGTTTTTTTTTCTGTTGAAATTAAACAAAAGACTTAAAGTAAATTAGAACTAGGTGTTCTTGACATAGTTTTATAACATGATATAGTGCGTGGCAAATATGTACCCATAGTGAAACCTGGTTAAAACGGCCATATTTAAATGGGAAATCTCTATTATTGATAATAAAAAATGAGGTCCTGACTTTACATTGAAATAGTTACCTTGATTATTGAAAATTTTCGGGCGTTAGAAACGACCGGAGAACACGATGGAGTATAAGTGTGCCGTGCTTGGGCGGAGCACCGTCGTGTCCTCGTGAAAGCGATTTGCGGCAGCGACCTGCCACGCCTTGTGCTGGTTCAGGCCATGGTCCATAGCGAGAAAGAATGGATGCGGTCACCTCTTATCTGTCTCATCACGCCGGGGTCACCACTTTGGAGATAGGCGAAACAGATGGTAAAGTCCCGCAAACCTCTGTGGAAAGGGGGGGGGGGGTTCTTCGGAAAGATGATTTCGGGCGGTTTTATATGTTCAAATCGCGCGGAGAACTTTTAATTGCGCGATGCAGGATTAATTTTTATGTGACGCCATATATATCACTACACCTCCTTCTGCGAAGCAGTAATGCTTGCGAAGAGACGGCAACAGGAGTAAGCAAATGTATACCCTCATGCTCCAACTACCGCGACAGAAGTCGCTCCGAAGATTGTGATCCCTTGAGATATCAGTGACCCAGGTTACACTGTATCTTTCTACCAATATTTCCTATGTGTATTCAGTAAAAACGTGATCTGATTCCTAAATATAAAAGCAACATACTTTTTAACGTAAATTGAATTGAATTGTATTGAATTGAATTGTATTTAATTTAATTTAATTATTTTGAATTCAATTGTATTGAATTGAACTAATTTGTGTGTAATGACAATATTTACAAAATACATAAATAATTTAATAACACGGGAGTTACGTCTGCCAACAAACTGCAATGCAGTTTGGCAGGAGTATATAATAATTATGAAAATCGTCTAAAATACAAATAAAACATTAAAAAAAAAACACCAGGCCCGAATAGATTTCTTCGTTCACGCACGTTCCTGCTTCTGTCTTTCCCGTTTGATTATAATTTATCTAAATTATAATTGGATGGGAAGGTACCTATCTTCAAAGCTACAGACTAAAACTAAGCGTTTCGCCTCGTCGTTTATACCGCGTACATCGAAGGACTAGAACAATTTGCCTGCTGCGGTCTTCCAGTCTAATTATAATTCAATTGTCTTCAAGGCTAAAGTGAAAAGGCTCTTAAACTTGTTCCTCGCTTGATCGAATCAAAAATGAAAATATCCGCAGGAGAAACAAGGCTGCCGACATAGCACAAAGAATCGCCAAACTTAAGTGGCAATGGGGAGGGCACATTGCTCGCAGAACAGATGGCCGTTGGGGCCGAAAGGTTCTGGAGTGGCGACCCGGTTAACGCAGCGTTAGAAGGCCTCCTACAAGGTGGACTGACGCCCTGGTGAAGGAAGCGGGAATCCAATGGATGCGGGACGCACATGATCGTTCGTTGTGGCGACGCTTGGGGTAGGCCTATGTCCAGCAGTGGACGTCTATCGGCTGAAATGATGATGATGATGATGAAACTTGTGTGCTTCACCATCAACGATCGCATCACTGCTTACCATCAGGTGGGATCGCAGGTATTGTATATACAGCGTTAAATTTTGATCGTTTTAATCCCGTGGAGGGTCGATCCGGTACATGAAACGCTATCGATTAGTAAAGATAAAATTAAAAAATAAAGTACTTTTTTTAAACTCGTATTAATTTACACATGTACGAAATTAATTTCTTTAAGAAAACGTCAGCTGAGCGATACAAATCGATAGTGTTTCATGTGTCGGATCGACCCTCCACGGGATTAAAACGATCAAAATTTAACGGTGTATATATTTAAACAACAATTAGTTTTAATATCTACTTGCGAAAACCTGATAACAGTTATCAAATTTTGAAATTCATGAAAAATATAAAGTAAGCTAAAGCTAAGCATAAGATATAACAAGTACGCAAAAGTACATTGTCCCCGGGCTATCTAGGCGACTGAGGGGTTGTTTTGCACTTTCATCCAGCTGTCTGCTGGCTCCTAATGCCCGCTATGACCTATCGTGACCTGTGCTGTACTTAATGTCGATGCTATCCAACTTGTGACCTTCTTAAATATTTTTGGAAAAAATAATTAATATGGTATAAAAAGTAATGGAATCGTTTCAGTTACTGATTCTAAACAGGCTATATTCAGTTTTCGCATATAGGTACCTACTAAAAATATCGTTGTATATAAAAAACCATTATTTCCAACATGAACAGTTCAACCTAATTAACCACAGTGCCTGCCATAACGAGCGACATTGAAAACAAAAGAAATATAACATTTTAAAATTGCATGCGCCTACATTAATTAAAGTAGCAATATTTTACTTATTTTCAGTAATATATTAGTAGTTAGTTTTATTACGAAATGTCATGTACGTCGTTATGTATGTTATTACGACTGCAGTGTTTTTGTTAGGTGGGGGACACACGGACTTTTGACAGTGAATTTTTGAATTGTAATTGAAGCTTATTAGTAGGGTAGTCGCAGTGGGTGGACTTTTGAAAGGGTAACACGGGGTCCTAAAACATAAGGCAAAAAAAGATCATGTCTGACACGCCCTTCCGCTCTGTCATAGAGCGGGAGAAGTCGTTTGATGATTTCCCTCCCTTTTAAAAAAAGTGGTTGAAACACAAACAGAAATAAATTTGAATTTGAAACCGAACATTCGGTCAGACGCTGTGATATCCGAAAATGTCTGCCCTAACCCTTATTTCTTAAGTCCACATTAGTAAGTCGAGTAAAAAAGTATGTTATTACTACAATCAACATAAAATAAAGCGGCAGGCGGAAGTCACGCGACCCACATACTTTATTGTACTTTATATTTTTAAACCAAGGATAACACTACATAATATGAAAATTTTTCGAGGGCTGCTTAATTACTTATATTAATTAATGAACAGGGACGCCATAATCTCTGAGCCATCACAAATGACTCAGAGATTATGGCACAAGCTTTTCATCCATGAGGTTGCGGGTTCAAAACCGGGCAAGCACCAATGTGTTTTTTTATTCATAATGTACTAACTTTTTTTTTAGAACAGCCTGTACTGGATACGAAGAAGGACTCGAGACATACTCGTATAAAGAAATTCTAAAATCCATTTGTTCATAAATATGGTCTACAACTATGGGGCAGCGCAAGAGATTCCAACTTGGAGCGCGAAAACTACAGGTTCGGGTGGAGAACGTGTCATATAACACAGGTGGTGCCCTTACACAAGTAAGTCTGGTAAAACAGATGATAAAAAATGGGCAACTGCGAGTCGGACTCACGCACGCAGGATTCCTCACAGCCCGTAGAAAAAAACGGCAAAAAAAAAAAATATAGCATTTGTTGTAGGGGGGATCCCCTTGAATATTTATTTTATTTGGTTTTTAGTATTTTTTGTTATAGCGGCAAAAGAAATACATAATTTGTGAAAATTTCAACGGTCCAACTATCGCGGTTCTTGAGATACAGCCTGGTAACAGACAGACGGACAGACAGCAAAGTCTTAGTAATAGGGTCCCGTTTTTACCTTTTAGGTACAGAACCCTAAAAAAGTGGTTTTAAATATTCAGGACGGTGGCAAACACCGCGCAGAAACATACGCGTAGAGGTTTAAAAAGCTGCCATTTTTTTCACACCTATGTCAACAACAGGCGTTGTCGCAGTGAGAACTAAATTATGAACGCGCTAGGCAGTTCATTACGGCTAATATAATATGTCCGCGAGTCGGTCGACGCTGTTTTTGTAAAGGTTACACGCCGTGTTATCTATGATTAAATGATGTTACAATAAAATGTATTGTGGGTCACTAAGGCGTGAATGTACTTAGTATAATGAGAATATACTGAAATGGGTCGTGAGAATTCATTAGTCTTTGAAGTTAGGTTATGAACACCAGCCGTTTAAAGACTTCTGAGTACGGTTTGAGTTTGAAACTAAAATAAATGGCTTAAACTTGTCCCTTGCTATTTGGGGTCGGCACAACACTTTTTTTTATACTATTTAGAAAGATTACAGAACTAGCTATCCAGTAAAATCTAGGCTACACCTCGTCTTCGAACTACCGTACAGAAATTCCTCCGTTTATTGAATGATAGGCTGGTGGTTCATATAGGTGTTAAAAAGCGTCGGTCCCAACATACTGCCCTGTGGAAGACCGTTTTTTTGAGGTCACTATCTACTTTTGGTGGACTGGAAGCATATTTGGAATTCTGCAGTTATGCAGGAGTTCGCTCAATATACGCATTTATAACCTGATAGTTTGTAAGGGTGCTTTGTCAAGTAGTATTTTGATGTTAATGGTATCGTAAGCTGCCGAGAAATCAATACATACGGTACCAGAGAATCAGTTAGCTCTGTTAGTCAGAGGGCCTGGCTAGCGCAGTGTTTGCCAGGTCTTATTCCAGGTTACTCAGGAGATAATTTAGGATAAATTTCTACAGCAAGGTGGTTTAATAACAGTCTTTCAAACAGCTTATATTATATGTCATAAAGTAAAGGTATGTATACCTGTAGCTTTTAGGAGCAATGGAGGGTTAAACTGGTTTTGGTAATTGAATTTGGATCTCTCTCCATAATTTGAGAATGTGTCATTAATTGATACTTTTAGATTGTGAGTCAATATAACATATACTGGTATTCAGAGGAAACCGTTACGCTAGAACAGATGACCTAGAGGCTAGACTGAAGACAAGTAGATGTTGATACTCACCAGTCGGAGTAAAGCCCTTGTATAGCAGTGCACGCCTGTGGCAGCTCGTACCTGCAGCGCTGGCCGCCACAAAACAGCGCACATTGTAAACCACGAGGAGTGCTCACGCGCAGCTTCTCACCGACCACGCTGTAGAGTGCTGAGGGCGGATGGTTGATGCGACGACGGGATTCGCGACTCCTGGAAGATGGAGAACAGTTTGGTGAATAAGGAAAGCTGGTTAAGAGCGCCCTTCTCCACTTGCCTATCGTCAACTTCGAGCATGGTTTAAAGCTTGTTGATTCATCTAACGCAATCCAACGCGATGTTTGATGAAGAGGCAACGCGAAAAAGAAAGATAACGCCTGACCTTACTTTGTTCGCATTCGGTAATTCCGTGTTTTACTCGAATATTTCAAAAATCTTGTTCAAGGAAATACGTGTTTTAAAAAAAAAGGTGTTTTTAGAAAAATTGTCGATTAAATGAGCTAGGTTTCTATGGACGTACTTTTTAATATTTTTAATATATAAGTACCAAAGTTCGCGTAAAATAGTAGATTTACAGAAGTCTAGATTAGTTTTACACAAATGTATGTGTGTCATTACTTCACTTGGCATTGAAATATTCTTAGAAAACTATGTACAATATCGATTGCTATGAAGTTAATTGTCTTAATGAAAAACGTATTAAGAAACAAGTATTCAATTAAAATTAATTTTTCATAGCAAGCTTTTATAGCGCGGTGTATACCTGTATGTGGTCTTGAAGAATAGGACCCAGACCATGACGTTTAAAGTAAGATTGTTTTAATCTTGTTTCGTTGCGGGTAAGAGACAGAGCTATACAGGTTGTCTAGCGCTATCTCTTACCCACACTGAAACATGATTAAAACATTCTTACTTTGAGCGTCATGGTAACACCGTAGGTCTTATTTAGAATAATACCTACTCTTGAAGACCATTCCAAAAACCTCAAACACGATAGGGTTATCTAGGTTAATTATGTAGGTAGCTGATGATATGATTAAAATTAAAGACTATAAGATTTGCACACCTTACTAAGTAACAATACAGTGTTTCTCTATATTTATGTAATGAAATGACCTCCATTTATTTGTAACATCTATCTACCTATATTAAGCAAATAAATGATTTGATTTGTTTTCTGAGTTCCTAAGAAAACAGCAGAGGAGGAGACCGACCGTATCAGGCAACGATCCCACAGCACCCCAGCCGCCACCGGGATTACGATCCTGTTTCCCAGCCTCCGCAGACGCGGGCTTGCGGACAGCGAGCAATGGGTAGCTCGCTCTTCGACCATCCGGTAACTGTCCGAACCGAGCCCAAGTCGTCGACGACTCAAGGAATTGTCAGCAACAGCAGGGACCAAGCCGGGTCGAAGCTTATTGGAGCCAGGGTTATTCGAAAGGGAGCTCGGCCCCGGTACGGACGGCAAGAAGGAACGGTGTGGTTTTTTAGCCAGTAAGAATCTAACACTATCTCCAGCTCCGCCCAAGGGCGGATGAGGACCACCTTCTGGTTCCATCATCTGAGCAGCTCTATGTTATAATCATTTTGCATTGTCATCTGATTAAAAGATGCATGCAAAATTTCAGCTCAATCGGTAACCGGTAAGGGGATCAAAATTTGCAAAATTTGATTACAGACAAACAAACATCAGGACAAGTGAAGCTAACTAAAAGCTTATAAAAAGTTTGTGTCAGCGATTTTTATGCGCTTTGTATCGAATTACACGGTTGCTACGAGATGGCTACGAGTTTGCTACGAACGTAGCCCGTATTTCGTAGCATCTTTTTTCTTTCAGAAAAATACGTTTATTTAAACACCGTTAAATTTTAATCGTTTCAATCCCGTGGAGGGTCGATCCGGTACATGAAGCACTATCGATTTGTACAGATAAAATAAAAAAATAAAGTACCCTTTTTTTCAAAACTCGTATTAATTTACGCATGTACGAAATTAATTTCTATAAGAAAACGTCAACTGAGCGAGTTCAATGACCTGTAGGCAGTTTGTACGCAACGCCGACTAAGCTATCTATAGGTCATTAAACTCGCTAAGCTAACCCTATGGTGTTGTTGATATACGTTGTTGCCATCGCCGACTCGAGTTCAGTCCTTACCGGACGGCCAGACGACCGTCCGCAAGCCAGCGCCTAACGGTGGCACGAGATCGCCCTACGACTTCAGACGCCCAAGGCATCTCCTGTTACGGTGGCGTCAGGATGCCTTTTCTCTCACGGTTGCGGCTCTCTCCTCCGCTAGCATTACTGCTTCGCAGAAGGAGGCGTCTGCTTCCTATTTCCTCTCACTCGGGACCAAAACATGAAAAAGGTCTCAGCGCGTGAGGTTTTTTTTTAACGAAAGACTCTCGTTTGACCACCATCTCTGATGGTAAGCGATGTGACCGACAATGCAGTACGCTTGCCTAGAAGTAACCTATTCACTCTTGACTTAAAGAACCCTAAGTAGCGGCAGGGAATTCCACTCCTTAGCTGTACGCACATTAAATGTGGTAAAAGTTTACTGACGCCGATCGCCACCACTGTGATCACACTGGCTTGTATACATAAAATTTGACACTGATAACTTTTACACAGATATAAGTAATCTTAATTAGTCGTATACCACGTAAATCATCATTTCAGCCGATAGACGTCCACTATTGGACATAGGCCTCCCCCAAGTGTCACCACAATGAACGATCCTGTGCGTCCAGCATCCATCGGATTCCCGCAATCTTCACCAAGTCATCGGTCCATCTTGTAGGAGGCCTTCCAACGCTGCGTCTTCCGGTACGCGGCCAGAACCTTTCGGCCCCAACGGCCATCTGTTCGGCGAGCAATGTGCCCTGCCCATTGCCACTTAAGTTTAGCAATTCTTCATCGTGCTATGTTGGCAACGTTGTTTCTCCTGCGGATATCTTCATTTCTGATTCGATGACGTAAATGTGTCTCCATAAAAAAATAAGTTTACCTGTCCAAAAAGTGGAATCTCCGAAAATTAACGAAATTAATGCTCGATTTCCTGCGCTCTTTTTCAACAATTTTGGTGGCCATTTTAGTGACATTATACGTTATCACTGACCGTCTGTTCACTGAATACTGTGTCGTAGTCTGTATTATAATAGAGTCACCCTTAATATTGTAAAAGTAAACAAATGGCCGACTGAACAATTAGGAGGGTTGGAAAAAAAATACAAACGTAGCTAATGGTTTTTTTTTGTATTTAATTTGATATTTTTAGGATTCAGTACCTATCACTGCGCTGTCACTAAACTGTATCACAAAATAGACGTGCAGAAGTCAATCTCATATAATGTACTTCACTTTTTAGGGTTCCGTAGTCAACTAGGAACCCTTATAGTTTCGCCATGTCTATCTGTCCGTCTGTCTGTCCGTCCTCGCTTAATCTCTGGGACCGTTAGCACTAGAAAGCTGAAATTTGGTACCGATATGTATATCAATCACGCCGAAAAAGTGGTAAAATAAAAATTGGGAAAAAATGTTTTTTTAGGGTAGCCCCCCTATATGTAAAGTACAAAGTGATTTTTTTTTTAATTTCAACCCTAACGTGTGATATATTTTTGGATAGGTATTTAAAAATGAATAAGGGTTTACTAAAATCATTTTTTGATAATGTCAACAATTTCGGAAATAATCGTAAAAAAAACAAAAAACAATGTGTCCCCCCCCTCTAACTTTTGAACCATAAGTTTGGAAAATATGAAAAAATTCTGAAAAGTAGAACTTTATAAAGACTTTCTAGGAAAATATTTTAAACTTGATGGAAAGAACAGTTTTTGTACAAAAAAGACAAAAAAGTTGTACAAATTAATTATTGGACTAAGTTTGTAGTATAATCGTACATGCAAGCATTTTTTTAAACTAATGAGTTGGGAACACTAATTTTGACGGACGGGAAACTACGGAACCCTACACTGAGCGTGGCCCGACACGCTCTTGGCCGGTTTTTATACCTACACTAGGCGATCATATAGACATATACAAATTAGTTATAGACATATAAGGACAGAAACGATAGTGACTCATCCATCGATCAATCATCAGACTTCGCGTGCAGACTGCAGCCAGTTTGACATTTAGAAAACTTGGACACGCATACCTCCTCGCCAACAAATCATTCGGCAGCTATAAATATAATACCGAAAATAGAAAGATGTTTCTATTTTATATTCCGACCGTACTTTACGGTGAAGGCCATAGTTACACTAATGGTAATGACAACTACAGGGGCTTTGAAATACAAACGAAGAACGTCTAGCCTAGCGGTTAGTGGCCCTGACTGCTATGCCAGAGGTCGCGGGTTCGATTCCCACTCAAGACAAGTCTGGGTGTTATTTATCTAGGTATAATACACATTTTTTTCTTCGACCCGGCTGGGTCCCTGTTGTTGCTGACAACTCCTTGAGGCGCGCGGGAACAGTGCGAGCCGTCGACGACTTGGGCTTGGTCTGGACAGTTACCAGACAGCATTACACATACATGCTACCCATTGCTCACTGTCCGCAAGCCCGTGCCTATGGTGGGCGTAAATCGGGATCGGAATCCCGGCGTCGGCGAGAGCATCGCATCACTCCTCGCTACAGACCATGGCCTCAACCAAGGCCCGGCACGAGAGGTCTCCGCCACCGATCGCCCCCACGAGGGCACGGCATCTTTGGTACACATAACAAATCTTTAGAAGTTTTTAGTCATGCATCTCGTAAAATGTACGAAATCGACTAGAAATATATAAGTATGTCTATTAGATGTCTTGTCGTACTCATAGCACAAGCTTTATTTTAGGATTAGATAGCGTTGTCAAAGCCTATTGAGGCAATGGGTTTCGCTTCTGAAAGGAAAACTCCAATGTTTTGAGCAACGACATCGACTTGCTGACCTGTCTGTTTTCTATCGTTTACATTTCGGGGATTCCTCTCTCACAGAGAGCAGGCCTGAGTCCCAGCAGTGGGAACATTATCAGGCCAAATATGCTATACGCTATCGGCACATGGTGGACATCCCACCCACACGTACAAAGGTTTTGAGAACACATTTATTATGCGTATAGCTAAGGAATGGAATTCCCTGCCGGAGTCGGTGTTTCCTGATAGCTACAACCTCTAAGTCTTTAAGTCAAGAGTGAATAGGTTACTTCTAGGCAAGCGTGCTCCATCGTCGGCCACATCATCACTTACCATCAGGTGAGATAGTGGTCCAACACGAGCCTGTCAGTCATAAAAAAAACCCTGAAGTTCTTCCTTTTAGCGTGCTGCATGCACGGCGTTCTCACTTCAAATTCATCAACAAAAAGAGATACTTCTATCAACTTCTAGGCAAGCGTGCTCTATTGTCAGCCACATCATCGCTTACTATCAGGTGAGAGAGTGATCAAACGTAACTCTATCCATAATAAAAAATCCCGAGGAATAGAAACGTCATGTTATTAAACACTAGCTTTCGCTCGCAGCTTCGCCCGCGTACTTAAAGTATAGCCTATGTCACTCAGGAATAATGCAGCTTTCTATCTGTGAAAAAAATTTTGCTATCGGATCATGGCTTTCAAAGATTACCTCAAACAAACAAAAAAAAAAAACTTTACCTCTTCATAATAATAGTGTAGAAAATAACTTAAATGAAAAATAATAGTAATAACGAACTGAAAATGTAATACCTATTAGAGTGGAATACTTTGAACATAATCACCTTGATGGCTTGGTTTGATAGTCCTATGATTATTTGTTTGATCAGATTGTCATGTAGGTGGCCTACATGAGTATTCATTTTAGCTTTCATTTTAAATGAACTTAGACAAAGACTGAAAGCCGGTTATATTCGGTCATAATATTCTTTGAGTAAACATGGACAAAACCAAAGTTATGGTTAACATTCATGCAGCTCCCACTCCTATTAAGATCGGAGACTCTACACTCGAAGTTGTGGACGATTACGTTTACCTGGGACAGACGGTCCAGTTGGGTAGGTCTAACTTCGAGAAAGAGGTCAATCGTCGAATCCGGCTCGGCTGGGCAGCGCTCGGGAAGCTGCGCGGTGTCTTCTCGTCCAATATACCACAGTCTCAAGACAAAACTCTATGACCAGTGCGTGTTGCCAGTGATGACTTATGGCTTCGAAACGTGGTCACTTACAAAGGGCCTCATAAGAAGACTCAAAGTCACCCAAAGGGCGATGGAAGGGGCTAAGCTCGGAGTTTCCTTGCGTGATCACATCAGAAATGAAGATATCCGCAAGAGAACCAAGGTTACCGACATAGCTCGAAGAATTGCTAAACTTAAGCGGCAATGGGCAGGGAACATTGCACGCAGAACAGATGGTCGATGGGAACGAAAGGTTCTGGAGTGGCCACCTCGTACCGGAAGACGCAGCGTTGGAAGGCCGCCAACAAGGTGGACCGATGACCTTTTCAGGGTCGCGGGAATCCGCTGGATGCGTGACGAACAGGACCGGTCGTTGTGGCCACGCTTGGAGAAGTCCTATGTCCAACAGTGGACGTCTTTCGGCTGATATGATGATGATTCTTTGAGTAGATCTAATTTCGAGAAAGAGGTCAACCGTCAAATCCGACTCGGCTGGGCAGCGTTCGGTGTCTCAAGACCAAAGTCCAGACCACTGACCAGTGCATGTTGTCAGTGATTACATATGGCTTCAAAACGTAGTCGCTCGCAAAGGGCCTCATCAGAAGGCTTAGGCACCCAAAGAACAATGCTCGGAGTTTCCATGCGTGATTGAATCAAGAATGACCGCATGAATCAATGATAACCGCAGGAGAATCAAGGTTGCCGAAATAGCATGAAGACCAGTGTCAGGTATATGTGCCTGACAGATGCTGAGTTGGGCTCTTATTTGATGCATCCTTGAAGCACGCACCGCACTATGCATTTTTGTTTGTTTGCCACACAAAACTTTTAATAAGCTACGTATGTTTTTATGTTTAATTTTTTAACGTTTTTTTAGGGTTCCGTAGTCCACTAGGAACCCTTATAGTTTCGCCATGTCTGTCTGTGCATTTGTCTGTCCGTCTGTCCGTCCTCGCTTAATCTCTGTGACCGTTAGCACTAGAAAGCTGAAATTTGGTACCAATATGTATATCAATCACGCCGACAAAGTGGTAAAATAAAATTGGAAAAATATGTTTTTTTAGGGTTGCCTTATGTAAAGTGGGAAGTGATTTTTTTTTTTTTATTTCAACTCTAACGTGTGATATATTGTTAGATAGGTATTTAAAAATGAATAGGGGTTTACTAAAATTATTTTTTGATAATGTCAATAATTTCGGAAATAATCGCTCCAAAAGTAAAAAACAATGTGCCCTCTAACTTTTGAATCATAAGTTTAGAAAATATGAAAAAATTCTAAAAAGTAGAACTTTATAAGGACTTTCTAGGAAAATTATTTTGAACTTGATGTAAAGAATAGTTTTTGTACAAAAAAGACAAAAGGGTTCTACAAAATAATTTCTGGACTAAGTTTGTAGTATAATCGTGTAAGCAAGCATTTTTTAAACTTATAAGTGGGTACACTTATTGTGACGGACGGGACACTATAGAACCCTACACTGAGCGTGGCCCGACACGCTCTTGTTTTATGTATGTAATTCAATGTCGTAACTCGTAACATTGATTACATTTTATTTATTTATTTTTTGTTAATTTATTTGCTCAGTTTTATGTTTGTATTTTTATTGTGCTTTTTTGTATTGTGTGTTGATTGTCGGTGTTGCATCAATTAAATGTTTTATCTATCTATCTATCTACCTCCAAAAAATTCTTCGACTAATTTGTAGAAATGAGTTCAAATCTGGTAACCAACTGAATTTCTTATCACAACTTTCTGTTTTAACACTATAACCTATTTTACACAGCCGTTTCGACCTCAACACAGGTCGGAAGTCCCCATAAAAACAAAACTAACCCATATTCGGTGGTGCGTGCTCCACGAAATATGGTGGGCTGGTAACACGGCAGGGAATGTCACGCGAGACCTCTCATTAAACGTGACGAGAGGGGCGGGGGGATGTTATTAGTGTGCTCGTGAATTATTTAAGAAGGCTCATAGTGACGATAATTTTGGCTATAATAGGAATATTGAGCTGGATTATTTTTTAACGTGTAAACCAATCAGTTTGAAAAAAAAAATTAACTCATAAACCATTGAAAACTTCCTCCACATTACTTACTTTTAAAGAGAAAAGTAGCTCAGAAGGCTGGGAGTGTGTTGTCACGTTATATGGCAATGCTTACATAATTTTTTATCCAATGTAAAACTTAGCCATTGCGGTTTAAGTCAAGTTTGGCGACAACTAAAAAATACCACACTTCGCACTAATAATATAAAAGATAAAGTTTGTGAATTTTGTTACTCCCTCACTCCGAAACGGCTGAAGAAATTTGGATGAAATTTCGTGCCAGGATAGCTTATATCCTAGATTAACATATAAACAATTTATAATAGAGGAGTACTAAATCCACGCAGGCAAAACCGCTAGCAAACGCTAGTTCCTTACCTTTCCTTCCGCGTATTCGAAAAATGTTAAACTATTTCGATTTCAAAAGTAAATAGAATATTTAAACAAATTACTGTTGTACTAATACAGTGTAAAAAACAATCTGCTCAGCTTTTCCGAGTAAACTTAATGAGTTTTACTAAGAATCAAAAACTATAAGTAAACGAAGTCGAGTAATAGGGGGTAGTAGCTAGAAAGTCGCATGTAAGCATTCTAGTAAGAATTCCACACAAAAGTGTTGGTAATATCCGGAATTATAATAACGTGTAGTGAATACAATTCAAGTATATTTCGTTCTCACTCGCACTGTGAGCAAACGTAGCGAGCTTGAAGTGACCCTCTCAATTTCAATGAGCTTTTTAGGGTTCCATACATAAAAAAGCCCACCAACGAGCCACCGAGTCCAGTCCTCAACAGCGCCTAGTCTTCTTCTTAGCGTGTCGATGGCAAAACTAATTAAATTCCATGTCTGGCACAATATTCGACCACTGCAATGCCACCCACTGATGCTATCATTAGATCCTTACGTGAACAGCCCCCCTAGCCAAGTTACAACCGTTTCTCTTGCGTCGAACGCTTCGATTTAGCCATGTTCCCGATTCTTTTGTTCTGAACACGTGACTGATTTGAAGTTTTATACTAGAGTTAACGGTTGCAGATTATCAACTTTGCTAGGGGTAAAGGTTATAAGGCTCGTTGTGTAAGATGGAAGGTGGGACATGGTCTGTGGAGAGACGCCGAACAAACACTTAAGGGGCCGGCGATGGATGAATTTCCATACAAACGTAATACCACGCTCATTTTCAGTTGGAGCATATTTCCAACATAATATTATGATGATATTCGGTTATAGGCAATATTTATCTAGGTTCCTATGTCGAGAATATTAGAAATATTGTTATTTTTATTACAGGAAAAGCCAAATAGCATGTTTTACCATTTACGCTGTAAAAAAGTGCGAAATACAATTTGCTTAAAATTATTTTTCCTTTTTTAAAAAAGAAAGACGTAGGAACCTAGATACATATTGTCTATAACCGAATATTATCATAATATGTTGGAAATATGCTCCAACTGCAAATGAGTGTGGTATTACGTTTGTACGGAAATTCATCCGTCGCCGGCCTCTTAAGGTCGTAACAGCACGTAGTGATCCACGCACTCCTCATCAAGATAGACTAGAGATGTCAAAAGAAAAGGGTTCCGTACCTAAGTCGGAAAAATCAGGACGCTTGTTGTCTTGACAGACTGATAACAAAGTAATTATATCCCTTTGTTAACAAAAGAAAAGAAAAGAAGAAAGAAAGAAAAGTATCAGTATCAGTGTTCCTTTTTCTGAGGTACGCGTGGAAGTATGATGCTGTAATTATTATCAAGTACTCAGGTGTAGCTGTACCCTAAGCAGCAGTGAAAGAAATCAAACTAGTTAATGTAATCTAAAGATAAGGCCGTTTATACTAGATTTAGGCACATATTTTGACACTGGCTAGGAAATCAATATCTATAGCGTATCTCCCATTAACCTAGAACCCTGAAATTTGCCATGTAGCAGGGCTTAAAACACTAGTCAATCTGAAAACTGTACATTTTTGGTAACATCACAAAAAATAAAATTTTGCAATTGGAAAAATCTTTGAGACTCGATCAGGGTATTTAAAATACTATATGCATATAGATATGTAGGTAGTAAGATTTTACGGAACCTTTAGTGGGCGAGTTCGACTCGCAATTGCTGTTTTTTTTTTTTGTTTTTGAGCATTCTTGACGTGATAGTGGTAGTCTTGCTGTGATCAAAGGTTTTCGCGAAAATTATTATTTTCCTTTTAAAGAAAATGGCAATTATCTACACTAATTTTGTTTTTTTTGTTTGTACGAGGTAATCTCCGAAAGTAATAGTCCGATTGCGATAATTTTTCAACGATAGAAAGCTGCTTTATTCCTGAGTGACATAGGCTATATATGTATATATTGCGTATGCGGGCAATACCAATGTCTATAATAATAATAATCTATACGTAGTTCAAAAAACTTCCTCTTCCCAAATCAATTATAATTATGTGAAATAGAACGCTTTCATGCCCTCATGCAGTGGGCTGGCTCACTTCCGGGTCAAAGGCTGTACAATATCAGGAATTAAAACTATTTGGTCACGACACCTTAGCGCCGCACTCTGTGCAGCTCTACAGTTTACGTTTGGGTATATTGTCTGTGCGATAAAAGAACCGTCGTGGCGTAAAGTGAAAACAACATTAAAGATTTTAAGTAGCAACACAACCCAGCCATCCGTCAAATGGCAAACGTCATATCAGGTTTGTTTATTGTGTTATTTTATTGTGATTTTTAATTGAAATCTTCAGAAATGTGATAAAAAATTTCACTGAGCTGTAAGGGAAATAATATTTAATATATTACAATTTTGCCAAAGATAACAAATGGCAAATGACACCATTATTGATCAAAACAAAGTCACGAACTTGGGAAACATTGGTATGCTGTGTTTTTGGTACGTAACACTTTTATTTTAATGTTTTAGACTTCCTAGGTGAACTCCTGTCCCTGTTATCTCCAAATATATATAAATTAAACGGAAATTCATTAAAACATGACGATATTTGTTTATTTTATTTTTGTCAATATATTCGATGGCTAGTATAAAGAGTATTGATACTTTAAATTTATAATGCATTTCGACTAACTTAAAATATTTCTTTTCAGGCTTGAGTGAGGATACAGTAACTAAAATAAAAAAGGGCAAGTGCGAGTCGGACTCGCGCACTGAAGAGTCTGTACAAATTTACCGAAATCAATTCCCGAATTGAGTTACAAAAATTTTTCCGAATTGCAAACAATTTTTTTTTTTTGTTGTGTTCTGATCTACAAATTCACAGTTTTCTGATTTTTCCCTGCACTTGTTCTATGAGACCTTGTTTTATGCCAAATTTCAGGTTTCTAGGTCAACGAGATTCACCCTATGAACTTTGATTCCCTTGAGTATCGAAATATATGTTTTTTGCGACATAAACGGCCGTATCTTTTTTTTTTCGTTAACTCAGAAGTTTGATTTTTTCACAACTTCAAAAGACCGCAGACTTGTGTGTATGGTTTTAATTTTAACTCGATACCTCCAAGCGTTCTCGAGTTAAAGGGTCTTAACAGATAAACAGTCGAACAACCAAGTGATCACAAGGTTCTTATATGCGAGATGGTCCCTTACTGGCTAAATAGATTTTTTACGAAGCAACATTTCAAATTGTGAAGTGTACTTTATTTTTATAGTCATTAAGTTCATATTTTTCATTGATTAGCTAAAGGGAAAAGTGTACTAAGAAAGATAACGAGTAAGTGGTAGTGTGTCCCATTTTTACCTTTATATTTAACAAACATAAACTTGCTGCTAGCTGCAATATTCCAGTCAGTGATAATAGACTAATCCCAGTCAAAGTGATGGAACCATTTTCGTTGGAACTTGGTAAGTGGTCGTTGGTGGAACCTACCTCGATAGGAAGTACAGCATTTCCTTCACGCTATTTTCCTTTACCGGTTCGTGTTTGCATTTAAATGTTCATCATCGTTGCAATCGAAAGATGTCCACTGTTCGACATAGGCTTCCCCCAGGTGTCGCCACAACGGCATTACGCAAAAACTTATAAACGGATGAATTTAATGATAAACGTTGCTATAACATTAACGTGATGAAACTTAGCAAAAATATAGGTTATGCAAAAATATAAGCTATGTAGCTTATAACCTATATTTTTGCTAAGTTTCATCACGTGAGCAAGTTCAATAAATGGGCTACTAATATTATAAATGCGAAAGTTTGTGAAGGTAGATCTAGGTACTCGTATGTATGGATGTGTCGCGCAAAAACTACTAGACAAATAAACCTAATTATAAACATTTCAATAATATAGCACATAAGCTATAACTTTGCAGTTTCATTAGGTGAGCAAATTCAGAATAGGATAATTTTTATTATAGAGTGAAGCCGCTGGAAGAAGCTAGTCTAACATAGTTTAAAAATATCAAGATTTAACAGTCGCTCTATAATGACGTCACAATGTTGCTTACATAACGAAAACGATATTTATCTACAGCAGCGCCCTCAAATCCCACGATGGTTTACTTTCCGCACAGACTCTAGCTATAAAAACATTTGTTTTCTGTTTCACCACATACATAATTAATAATAGGAGGAGCAGTGGTGGTCGAGTGGTAATGGCCTCGACTTACGAGTAGTAGGTCGCGGGTTCGAACCCAGTCATTGATTTGTGTAATTTATTTCATCACCACTGCTTTAAAAACGGTGAAGGAAAACATCGTGAGGAAACCGACATGTCCTAGAACCAAAAATTCGAGAGACATGTGACTTCCACCAACCCGCACTGGGCCCGCGTAGTGGATTACGGCCCATTTCCTCTCCTAGAGATGAGGTCATGAGGCCTGAATCCCAGCAGTGGGGACATTAAAAAGGCTGATGATGAAATAATAGTAAGATATCATGTTAAATTTTGGATATACAATGTAAACTGTGAAGTAATCCTCACCACAACACCCCATAAATTATAATATACCCATACGAGTGTGTATGCCAAATAAAATATTTTTCTGTCTTTCTTATAAAATGCAAGAAAATCATTTTAGGTTTTTTTTTTTAAGGTGGGAATTCATCCAATGACTTCTCCCACTCTTGGGCGGAGTGAAAGGGGGTGTCAGACTTTTACTGACTAAAGTGGACTTTGCCTTCGTTCCAGGCCTCCAGAAAAAGAACCTTTCAAAAAAGCATGGGGTAAAATTAGAATGAATGTGAAATGCGTGTGTATAGCTATTTTTAGAATTAAACGTTGTAATATTACCTAATGTAAGGGCAATCGAAATAAATCGTGGAAGCCATCAGAAATTATAATAAATGATGGCTGAAATGTTGGTTATTTATTTAGGTATTTTAGATCGGGGAATGCGATAAAGTTTACCTATTTAAATATTGGACTTTATTAAACTTGACGAAGGCAATGTTCTGTTCATATTTGTTTATTTTGACTATTCCGCGATTCTGTCCGTTGGATAATGATGTCAAGGAAAATGATGCTAGGCGTGGGCTTATGGCTAGGGTAGCTCGCTGTCCGACCGGACGTCCGGTAGTCTCAGTCAAACACTAGTTTATACATATGTAAGTTTATAACTTATCTATGTAAATGGTTCAGTTCCCGAATGGAGTCTCAAGATTTTTCCTAATCACAAAAGATGTTTTTTTTTTCATGACGTAACAATAACTACCTATACTGTTTTCAGATTAAAATTTCAGGATTCTGGGTCAGCGGGAAATAGCCTATGAATTTTTATTCCCTTGAGAGGGTCGAAACATGCGCTATTTGCCACATAAACGGCCATATCTTTTTTATTCGCTAACTTAGAAAATTCATTTTTTACAGCTTCAAGGGACCATAGACTTTAATTTCAACTAGATACCTCCACGCTTGCACGCAGATGGCCGTTGGGGCCGAAAGGTTCTGGAGTGATGACCGCGTACCGGAAGACGCAGTGTTGGATGGCCTCCAACAAAGTGAACCGACGACCTGGTGTAGGTTGCGGGAAACCGATGGATGCGGGACGCACAAGAACGTTCGTTGTGGCGACGTTTGGGGGACTGGGCTATGTGTATGTGTATGATGATGACCTCTACGCTTTCCCGAGATAAAGGGTCTTGGCAAACGGACAACAAAGTAAACCTATAAGGGTTCCGTTTTTTCCTTTTGAGGTCCGGAACCTTAATAAAAATAACCATGAAGGTAAAGCGAATTCGAGCCTTCTAACCTAACCTGTCCGTGTCGAGGTGCCTTAAAATTCTGAGTTCGCTTCGCTCGCTCTTGGACTTATATTGAGTGTTTGGCCGGTAACAATACACATCATTACATCAGCCGAAAGACGTCCACTGTTGGACATAGGCCTCCCCCAAGCGTCGCCACAACGACCGGTCCTGTGTGTTAGGTACGCATCTATCGGATTCCCGCGACCCTGACCAGGTCATCGGTCCACCTTGTTGGAGGTCAACAATATAAATACAATGTAGTGCAAATCTACAAAATTAAAAAAGAGCCTTGTAATCTAAGAGAGCAGTGGTGGCCAAGTGGTAACGGTCTCAACTTACGAGTTTGTAGGTCGTGGGTTCAAACTCAATCAAGTACCTACATTTCTTTGTTGAATTTATTTCATAACCACTGCTCTCAAACCGGTGAAGGAAAACATCGTGAAGAAACCGACATGTCCTAGAACTAAAAATTCGAAGACATGTGACATTCACCAACCCGCACTGGGCCCGCGTAGTGGATTACGGCCTATTCCCTCTTTAACCTCTCGTATGCCGTAATTAGAGACACAATTAAAAAGCCATTGTGTCTCGCGTAGATCTGCGTTCCGGCATACAACGGGTTAAGAGAGAGAAGGCCTGAGTCCCAGCAGTGGTAACATTAAAAGGCGGGGGCGGGAGGTGGGTATTAAGCTTGCAATCTACTCACCTGTTATTATTATTCCCGTTGAGCTGCGGCGCGACTCTGGTCCTTCCTCGTCGCCGGCACAGCCTGGCACACACTCCGCGCGCACACCCCAGCCTCTCCCACAGCGCTCGGCGGGGAGACTCCGGTACGTCACCGTTCATGCTGTTCCTTTCACTTTATCGTCTTTTGTTTTATCTCATTTTTTTATTAGCTTGTATTCAGTTCACTGTAGCGTGTAAATTATAACACACAAATTGGCACGCACTTTCTAAAGTATTAAAAAGTTTAATTAATAATATAAAATGTTATATTATATTAATTATTATATTTTATTTTTAAACCCCTGACCTTTCACTTAGTTCTCCATCTTTACATACATACTACTCATCTACACTAATTAATAAAGGGGTAAAGTTTGTTTTTATGTTTTTTTTGTATGTGTATGAGTATAAAAAAAAGTTTCTTTGGGAAAGTTGTCTGTGATCATGAATACAATCACGTATATAATTATCGGTCACTAATTACCTGCCACCCTGTATATATTATTGATAGGCTCGCGTTTTACCCCTATCTCACCTGATGGTAGGCCATAATTGAAATTGCATTAAAATCCGTACAGCCGTATAAGCGTAAAAGAGTAACAAACATACACACTCACACAATCATACGCTAATACACCGTTAAATTTTGATCGTTATAATCCCGGGGAGGGTCGATCCGGTACATGAAACACTATCGATTTGTAAAGATAAAATTAAAAAATAAAGTTCCTTTTTTTAAAACTCGTATTAATTTACGCATGTATGAAATTAATTTCTTTAAGAAAACATCAGCTGAGCGAGTCCAATGACCTGTAAGTAGTTTGTACGCAACGCCGACTACTACCTACAGATACGCTCAGCTGACGTTTTCTTAAAGATTACCAGTCACCCTGTATATATTATTGATAGGCTCGCGTTTGACCACTATCTCACCTGATGGTGGACGATGATTAAAATTGCATTCAAATCCGTACAGCCGTATAAGCATAAAGGAATAACAAACATACACAGACTTTCACCTTTGTAATATTAATTCATGTGAAGTGTGATAATTAAGATTAATGAAGCTACCAAGTGAGAATTATGGTTTGACCTAGATTTCTCAGTAAATAATTGCAGACTGCGGTGTAAGCAAAAGGGCTAAAGGTTATTTGATGCACGCATGAGGAAACAGACACCCTCACACTCCAGCCGCCGAGACCCTGACCCCGACTACCAGCCACGCGCGGTCTTATGGACGACAAGCAATGTGTAGCTCGCCGTCCAGAAGTCCGATAACCGCCTGGACTGAACCCGAGACCTTGACGTCGCGTAGTTTTCCATGCGCGCCACATAGAGATATCAGCGAAACCGGAGGGGCTAAGCAGAGCCGAAGCCTACCTGTGGTCCTAGAATGCAAAGGGCAACTGAAGGACCATGGTTTTAGCCAGTAAAAGTCTGACACGATTTCACGCTCCGCCCTAGAGCGAGAGAAGTTATTAGATGATTTAACACCTTAAAAAACAGTTAATGGTTATAATTTGTGCTTCTGTCTTGAAAATACAATTACCGGCACTGATTTTGAGCGCTCGGCGTCAGAGTGGGGATCGCTTTGCGAATTCCATACATTGGCGAGCCAATAGTCGTCGTTGTTACAACAACACGCAGCAAGCGCAGGGAACGAATCACGAGTGACGTCTATGACACAGAGGCGCGGCGAGCCAATAACTGACACTCGCCGCCCCCGCGTCTCAGTTCGCACCACTAAAGAGAACGAATATTTGACCTCTGCGCAACTTGAAGCCAGCGCTCAAGATCCGTGCCGTTAATAGTACATAAAAAAAAAAAAAAAAAAAACAAGATTAGTCGAAGCTTCAAAACCTTGAGTATCGAGCTAGCCTGTCTTTTTCTATAGGTTGCATTTTGGGGAGTGTTTTAAATTCCGTCAAACCCGTTCCATCATCGAACCACATAACGTACGGAGATGCATTACCGGTTCATGGTGGACATCCACCTTGCATAAAGCGATTTGGGAACATATTACCTAATTGTGCGTACAGCTAAGGAGTGGAATTCCCTGCCGGAGTCTGTTTCCTGATAGCTACAACTTAGGAGTCTTTAAGTCAAGAGTGAATAGGTTACTTCTAGGCACGCATTCTCCATTATTAACCTCATCGTCGCTTACCATCAGATGATATTGTGGTCAAGCGTGAGCCAATCAATAATAAAATTTTATGAGGTAGAGTTGGTTTTTAGGGTTCCGTAGCCAAATGGCAAAAAACGGAACCCTTATAGATTCGTCATGTCTGTCTGTCTGTCTGTCTGTCTGTCCGTCCGTATGTCACAGCCACTTTTTTCCGAAACTATAAGAGCTATACTGTTGAAACTTTGTAAGTAGATGTATTCTGTGAACCGCATTAAGATTTTCACATAAAAATAGAAAAAAAGCAATAAATTTTGGGGGTCCCCATACTTAAAACTGAAACTCGAAAATTTTTTTTTCATCAAACCCATACGTGTGGGGTATCTATGGATAGGTCTTTAAAAATGATACTGAGGTTACTAATATCATTTTTTTCTAAACTGAATAGTTTGCGCGAGAGACATTTCCAAAGTGGTAAAATGTGTGTCCCCCCCCCTCTAACTTCTAAAATAAGAGAATGATAAAACTAAAAAAAATATATGATGTACATTACTATAAAAACTACCAACGAAAATTGGTTTGAATGAAATCTAATAAGTAGTTTTTTTTTTAATGCGACATAAATCGAAAAAAAAACACTGTTATTAAAACATCGATCAAAGTTCAACACATTACAAGAACTTTTATATTATGTTACTTGCTGCTACGGAACCCTTCATGGGCGAGTCCGACTCGCACTTGGCCGGTTTTTGTGTTTGTACTAGGTACCTAGTCTCTGGAAGTATTGGTCCGATTGCTAAATTTTTTTCACCGGTAAAAAGCTGCTTTAATCCTGAGTGACATAGGCTATATTTTATGTAAGCGGGCGAAACTGAGGGCAAAAGCTAGTCAATAATTTAAAAAACCTCCAAAAACTAAGTGATACTCTACTGTATCAGGAAAAATGAAAAACTAAGTTCCAATATGAATTTTGAACTTAATGTACGTAAGAAATCCTCAAATCACATTTTAGTGTGTTTAAATTTTTATTTTTAACAGGCATAGCGTAAACCTTGAAAGTTTTTTTTAACATTTAACATTGTATGTTTTAATGGTGTCTACTCCGAAAGTATACTGGGTCACGAAAGCGAACTAGATGACAGTTTAAGCTGGGTAATAAAAATAGAAATAGCTACAGGCTTTAGACAGAAATCGCCAATCTATTAAGGGCAAAGGTTCTTGCTGAATTGCCAAAATGAATTGGGATTGATCACGTGATACGCTGACAGTGCTCATCAATCCTATCATCATCATTTCAGCCGAAAGACATACACTATTGGATTTAGGCCTCCCCTAAGTGTCACCACAACGACCGGTCCTGTGCGTATCGCATCTATCAGATTCCCGGGATTCGCCAGGTCATCGGTCCTTGTGGGAGGCCTTCCCACATAGCAATCTTCCGGTACATGGTCGCCACTTTAGAATCTTTAGTCCCCATCGACCGTCAGTTCTGCTAACATTGTGCCCTGCCCACTGTCACTTAAGTTTGGCAATTCTTCAGGCTATGTCGGTATCTTAATTTCTGATGTAATTAAGCCAAGAAACTCCAAGCATACCTAGCCTTTTCCATTACCGTTTGGGTGACTTTAAAGCCACTACTAAGCGACCACGTTTCGGAGCCATAATTATGTCATCACTGGCAGCACGCACTGGTCATAGACTAACGTCTTGAGACACTATGGTAAATAATTATACAGGGTTTCTGGTAACTCGACGTATTCCTTTCAGGACTTCATGCTAGGACTAAAATGCAACAAATTAAACCACGAAATATTCTACCGATATTCAGTAGTTTTTGAAGTAAAAAAAGCTCTCCAAACGATGCCAACTATACAGCTGACAAAGCTTGTTTTAATCACCAAAACAGCCTTCGGATTCGATGACATTCAGCTGTAGTGGCATCGCTGGGTAGTAACAGTTTATGTTCGTATCTACGAATACAGAGCACGGAAAGCCGGAAAAGGAAGAAGAACCTACCCTAGAACCCCATTCCCCAAAAATATGTTAAAGAGCGGCGGCGCGAATGGAACGTTATGATTGTTTGGTCCCTCACGGTCACGACCATCTTCTTTGCTTGCATTGCTTCGCAGAAGGAGAGGACCGCTTCTCACTTCCTCACGTTGTGGGCCAGGGCCTTAACCAGGGCTGTAAACACCACCGATCGCCCCCATCATGGCTCGGCAGTGCTCCGCCGAAGCGAGGTAGACTTCCACCATCTCTACTGCTTGAATCCGAAACAGGAGCCGTCCAAAATAGTCATAACTCTGTGTTGTGCGGGAGAAAAGCATAATGGTGTTTTTAGTATTTGAGTGTTAGGTTGATTTGTACAGAAGATTTTAAGTTATAGCGTTGTGTTTGGAACCATATTTTGAAATATGTTGACAATTTTTACATAACACCCCTCTTTTCCATCGGGGGTTAATAAACTACACCCATACCATTTCCGTATAACATTTCAAATATTAATAAATAAAATTAGCATTATTATAATAAATACAAAAATATCCCAAATTAAAATAATCATTACATTAAATTAAACTAAATCAAAAATAATTAGGTAGAGTACCTACTTATATCAAAATAAACTACATGATGTGATGTGTATTTTAATTTGACATAATGTCAAGTTAAATTAGACAAAATGATTACATCTACATGGACGAAGTTATTTATGTCTGTAAGATATGAGTAGTTAAGTACACTCTGAAAGTGGTGGGAGAGGGAGCCCAAAGAAACAGTGGATGGATTGTGGGAAGCTAGGATCACTCCTGAGCCTCCCACAATTCATCCACTTTTTCTTTATAAAAGAAAAGAGAGTCAATGCTAGCGAATTTGCTGACATGTTTGAATGGAAAAAAAACACCGACTCCAAGTAATATGGGACAGGTTATATTTTTGAACCGTTTGGGGTTGAAACTCTCGGATCGTGGGGTCCGGGTACTGACAAGTTGTATAAAGATCTGTCGAAACGTCTTAGTTGACACTTCGCGTGATCCAAGGGTTGGCTATTACCTTAGACAGAAGATAAGCATTGCCCTATAGCGTGGCAATGCTGCCAGTATTTTGGGTACATAACCAATTGACAGCGATGTGGAAGAGTGGACACCATATTTTAGTTTGATTTTAGTTAGTTGTAATCAGCATAGCCGATGACCTGGGGGTCAACCATAAAGGTTTAGAAAACAATCTTATTGCAGGAACGTTTTGTTTCCATAATAAAGTAATATTACTTCATTTCGTACCATGAACTTAATCGCTCAGTATGATTGTATTCCTGCTAAGGGCTGGGAAAGAACGAATGATTTTAAAGATTTGTCTATTCCCTGCTAAAACAAAAGGAACGACGCGCTATACTGATCTGTATAGCGTTGTCTCTTTCACGTTTGTCGTCCGTCGCTTTAGATTGAAGTGCATCGTGAATTAATAAAATACATTAAACTAAAAATATGACATGCTAAAATATATTTTCAAAAGAATTTAAGTATTTTCCATAAAAAGGAAATAATAAATTTCAAGATTTTACTTTAATAAAGTGGAAAACAATTTAAAAAGCTGCGACTACAGTCTGTCAAGAAAGTCATGAAAAGAATGTTTTGGGAACTACTGTTTTTGCTAATACTGGCAACACTGAATAATTGTTAAGCTGAGTACCTGAACTGTCACGTCGTATCTATGTGGTTCATTTTTATAATATTTCGGTGCTATTTCGAGTTTTTTTAATCGTGTAAGTGTTAAGATACAAAAAATGAATCGAAATGTTTATAAGAGCGGTGCGAGACAAATTATATTTAAAGTTTTTCAAGGGTGTATGGCCGAAATTCAAGGTGGGAGTGCTGGGACGAACAAAGAAGATGTTTATGGTCGAACAGCAAAGTTAACCGGTACGTAAATATATTCTAAAGTTTAACACACTAACGGAAATATAATGTTTTAACAATCTTCTGTTTTTAAGTACAATTTATCTATCTTTAACATTGTTTATGTCTCACTAAGGTTATGAAATTTACCTAAGATTTATTATACTACCACTTAACGGTTTTGATATTTTGGTGTTTTTTTATTTAGGTATGATAAATGTATTTGTATATTTAACATAATTATCTTTATTGACTTCAGCTGTTTCCGAAAGTACAGTTCGGCGCGTTGTGGACATGAAGAATGGAGATAAATTTTCAACGCTTGGAAAACAGGAAAGGCCGACCTACGAAACAAACTACGAGTCAGATGTTGGCCGGTTTCATTTTGAAGAAGTTTCAGGCAATAATTCTGGAGTCGAATACCTCGACTCTGATTATTTGGATTCGGATTAATAAAGATTTATTTCATAAATTTTTTATTTTTGCAATGAGCTCATACCTATCGATACTCAGCGCCATGCTGACGGCAGTGCAGAGAGGCAAAACATCGTGATTTGCACTTTGTAGTAAGTACATAAATGCTAGTAGCTGAAAGGACGAAAACAAGGGTTGATCAAACCAGACATTCTTATGAATATAAAACCAGATATTCAGAAGAATGTCTGTTTTGATAAACTCTTAAGTGCAGGTACGTAGGATAAACATATAATTATCCTAATAAGCAAATAGAGAAGTATGGTTTCGTCGCAATGTATAGAAAACAAAATTCAGACTGGTAGGTAGAATGCCTAAGGCATTAACTCCGCCTTTGTACTTTTGTGTTGGATGAAGTTTTAATAAATAAATGAGAACTACTATAAATATTATGTATCAGTTAAAATTAAACGTCACTTGAATGAAAATAGTTCTAATAAAAATGTTGTTCGCCACTACGACAGAGTTAGTACTTTTATTTATAGGGAGCCACTACCAATGAAAGTCAAAACTCGTTTGCAAGCATGTATTAAATAGATAGACGAGTGTCAGATAGATCAGTAAAATAATGTACCTACACGGCAGTAAAGGGACCGTAAATCGGTAATTATTATTTTATAAATAAAAGTATCAATATCTTTTAGTCGAAATTTATTGGGATACCATGTTTAATGATGGTGGCGCCCTCCCTTCTTTTCATGACTTTCTTGACAGACTGTACGTTGACATTTAGATGCAAGTTAATGTGAATCGGACTATTTGGAATTCGGAACGGTTTTACGGAATATATGTAGAGTAGGTAATTTGTCTTCAAGTGGTTGGTGTTCGAAGCGGATAATTGAACCCACAAAGTGCGTATGTTATCCTTGAAACTTATTGTTTAAGGACATCATGGAATCAAGGTAAAGTTAAACAGTGTACCTATTCATGTGAAATAACTTGTTGTTTGTGTTGTTGTTCGTGCACTGTTGAATTCAGAGTTATCTGCTTCCAAAAACTAACAAAATCATACGAGTATTATATGTTCGCCATCTAGAATGCAATAATAAATTAATAACCCACGTATGGACATAAATCACCAGATTAAACAAAATAAGTTTTAAATACTTTATATGACACAAAAAAACTTTAAATGGTATTTATTTGGAAAACAACAATAAATCCGCTGCGTCCGAGCAACTTTTTTACTCCTGCTAATTTGACGTAAAAACAATACTGCTAGCGGTCAAAAATCCCGTCAGAGTACGAAAAGAATGAACTTTTTAAGAGTGACGTCACAAAATCGCTAAGAAAACAATCTTGTTTTAATATTGTAATAAGGTTGTTTTGAAGGCGTCATGGTACGAAAAGCCTAAGTAATATTAAAAAACAATACTGCTTTAAGGTCTTATGGTCGGCCCCCTGGTCAGGGTCGCGGGAATCCGATGGATGCGTGACGCATAGGACCGGTCGTTGTGGCGACGCTTGGGGGAGGCCGATGTTCAACAGTGGACGTCTTTCGACTGATATGATGATAAATTTAAATGTAATTAATTTTAAAATAATGCTTATTGTTGAACTTATGACAGCCCCATATCATGTTCTGACAATTACTGTCTATTCTAGGTTGCCTGGGGCCCAAGTCTAATATTTTTATAAATTCATCATTCCAACACGATCGAGTCATTTTGTTAAAAGTTCGTAATATGCTAATTCATAATGATCGTTCATTGATCGGTCAGTGTTATAGTAATAGAGTTGTGGTAGAATGATAATATCGAGCATTTTAAAACCAATAACTGCACAATAACGTTCTAATGGTAGAACATTGATCAAATAAACTGTCAAAGTTTTAGCAGATTACCGCATACGTCAAATATTCATTTATCAATATGTACGAGATTACGAGTACTATTCTATGCTACTTCTTTCAATGGAGTGTCAGTGGTTGGCCATTGGAAAGTCATAATGACGCCATTATATTAGTAGATTGCCAAACTTGTCAAAATCGACAATTATGACATCAATGATAGACCATTCTGACACTATTGTAATAGCAGACTTGAGGCCCTGGAAGAGATCGCGGAATGCGATAAGGCCGCCCATTATACGTGATCTATGTTTTTCTTTGTTATGTTTGTATGTACAATAAAGTATGTAATAAATAAATAAATAAATGATGATGATGAATTAGCATAGATTTTTTATTTATTTATCGTAATTATAGTTATTTAAGTATTTTTTAAATGTTAATTATTCGCATAAACAAGGGCGGGAAGTTGAAGATGAAGCCGTCTATGTCGGCCCATGACTCTGTGGCTACACGATGCATCGATATTTTATGACGTACGGTAGGACCAGCTGAAGTGAATTATTAGTGAGGTCTATCGATTTGAGTGCCTTATGATTAGGCTGTCGGCATTGTTTTCTTTGAAATGTATTTAGTTCTGTGTCAAAATATGACACTAGTCGTCTTCTTCAGTATTCGTGTAGTTCAATGACTAGACGAACAATATCAAAGAAAGGCCATTTGAGTAAGCTGCATTAAGTACTCAAAACCACCAAAGACAAATTGAAAAACAAAAACATTTGTAATGTCAATTTGTAGAATAAGAATAATCATCATTCACAAAAATAAAAGAATAATGTTTACTATTAATTATAATGAGCACTCGAACAGTTCATCCCAAGCCGTTTTGTCCTCAAGATATTCCTTTACAGCATGAAAAACCTTTTGGCAATGTTTCCGGTTTACCAATGATTTGAATTTTTTAAGTCCCAAGCGCCTGAATAGTGCCTTAAAACAGTGACTTTCTGAAGCTTACTCCTCGGTAATGGCCAGGTTAATAGATTTGAAAAAAATATATGTTTATTATAGATTCATGAACAACATTTTCAACATTTGATTTTTTCATGCTATTAATACTTTTGTCTAAAAAAAATATTTAGCAATTTCGCAACTTTTCGCAACTTTTCCCTACTCCTTCGGAACGGCTTGGATCTTTAGAAATATTTTTACACATAAAATTGGTGGTTAAATATTCTTCAAAGTGAACATGGCATATGTTAATCAATCAATATTTCGCAAAGAAAATGGATTTAAAGGTCAGCCGCGCGCTTTCCGGGCGCTGTTGGCCGCAAATAAATGCACAGATTTGCGTACTGCCGCCTAGGCGGGTGCGAGAGGTGCGTCCACATAATTTCGGCCAGATGGTTCAAGGGACTATAAGCCTTAAGGCTAAGTTCTTGAATACGACTGGAACGTTTATTACAAGGAACATCGGAGTCATTTGATGATTTTCCACGTAAAAACATGAACTTTTCCGACTGAAAATGAAAGCCGAGCATCATTTAGTTTATATCATGGGCATTTATTAACCCAAAAAATGCATATTTCTTGAAAGATAGCCCAAGGTATCTGAGAAAAACCACTCATTTCTCACTAATATTATAAAGGCATAAGTTTCGTCTGTACGTGTTACTTTCACGTTCAAACGCCTAAACGGATTTGCATGAAGCTTAGCTCATGGGTAGACGGATTTGCATGAAGCTTAGCTCAAAGGTAGGTAGTAAAATGCTACTTGATCTAATGATTAGTCCAGCACAAAACACACGTTTGTATGATGAGCACGAACAATTGGTTTGTGCCATTTGTTTATAATATATTTGTATTTAGAATACTATGTATGTTTATAAGTTAGCTGTGCTCATGGTACAACCTTCCCTGCTTATATTATTATTAGTTATTCATCACAGAGTTACATAGATATACATTTTCTACGTTTACGCGGGAAAAGCCGCTGACAGGAGCTAGTGTATAATGAAATACATAAAATAAACAATTAGGGTGAACTGCACCATTTAACTATAACCATAACAAAGCCATTAACAGTTGTCAAATCGTCGAATTGACCAATAGGCGACCGTTTCACGGCTGGTTATGGTTTGGTTATCGTTACAGTTAAATGGTGCAACTCACCCTTAGAGAAGAGACCTATACCTATTTAAAGTGAATTCTTTCATGATTGAAGTAAGGGGAAAACCTTAAAAAATGTTGCAACATTTCATCATTCACAACACCTCGAGAAGGAATCCCATATTTGTTTTGAAGAAGGTTTTATAATACACGTAATGTTTTAATGAAATAAACATTGTGTAATGTAATTGTGTACCTAAAGATTTAATGTGCAGTAAAATATAAATGGTACTTCGCGTTTCAAATGAGAATAGGACCAATTCCTATGTTTTGACGTCTCGTCGTACTGACAAATCGAAGAAATTTTGCCAAAATTGAAGAACTTAGAGTCTTAGAGATGAGTAAAATTCAAGAACTGGATTCTGTTTAAACTTTTTTCGTTCACAGTTCATATATAAATTAAATTTTTCGTAAATTAATTATTGTTTAAAAATTTCTTTCCTCGTTTTGACGTCACAACATGGCGGGCGATCCTATTCTCATTTGGAACGCATTGTACATAATGAAACTGGAATAATGCACATTCATACACCCTAATTGGAAAATAATGTTAGTCATTATTAAGAAACTGAAATATTACTTAAATGCACTCCGTACAGTGGCCATAACGGATCTTGAGCGGTTGCGCAGAAGTCAAATATTCGGTCTCTTTAGTGGTGCGAAGTGAGACGCGGGGGCAGAGTATCAGTGATTGGCTTGTACTCCTCATTCGTTCCCTGCGTTGCTGCATGTATCTAACAATGAAGACGATTGGCTCGCCAATGTATGGAATGCGCAAAGCGATCCCCACTCTGATGCCGAGCGCTCAAGATCCGTTTTGGCAACTGTACATGGGTGGTTTTTTTCAAGTTTTTTTTTTATTCTAATAGTAGGCATATAATATAGGCATCGATGCACATCTCGTAAAAAAATATAAGACCCGTTTTGACATTTGAGTAAAACCTTAGATTGTAACTTTGAAAGGAACTATCTTTACTAATATTATAAAAGCGAAAGTGAGTTTGTTTGTTACGTCTTCACGCCTAAATGGCAAAACCGATTTTGATGAATTTTTGTACAGAGATATTCGAGACCCTGGAGACGGATATAGGCTAATTTTTTAACGTGGGCGAAGCCGCGGGTTATAGCTAGTAAAATAATAATTAGGGGTCCGGTTTAGTAGTAGCTACACAAACCGCTAGATAGTCAAAATACAAATGTCAAAACGGGTTTTTTTTGACAACTTTACATTGATAGTGCATCTGTATTGGTACCTATAAGCAAGCACACAGAAATACCAAGTGGCAATCAAGACTTAGAATTTTCATAAAATAAATTCTTGATTACTTTAGGATAAATAAACTTTAATATTGAAATAATAGGTGAAATTGATTCAGTAGCTAATTTTGAACATAGGTACCTACTACTTTTAAGATGTGAGTTTGTTTTGTTATATGTTGTATAAAATGATCCGATTTACCACAATATGATTATGTTTTAATGATATTAATTAAGTAGCCATTTAGATCGATAACCGCAGGTTACATTTTATTATTACTTTTTAATTTCACTCTATTTAAAAAACAACGTTAAATTTCTCTAACCAAATTAAAACCCTTTTGAAACATATTAAAATCACCCAAACACCCATAATATCACATTCGCGTGCAATCAGAATTTTCTTTAAAAAAAAGTGACTAATTTGTTTTCTTTTTTTGTAATGTTTTTTTCGCGTGTTCGCGGCAAAACGGCGCGTCACCTGCCAGCGTGGTGCTGCAAGGGAGGCGAAGGAGTCACTAGCCTACAGCCTGAAGCAAGACGGTATCGACTATACGCGATCTAGGAAACGGAGGGGTTTACACTGAGGGGTAACTCTCGTATTTGCATTTGCATCGCTATCGCAATCTGTCTAAAACACTTATACTCCGTCTGTTTAGCTATTTAACTAAACGTAAACAATCTTAATTTGTCTTTTTATTTAAAACTAGCTGTCCACCCGCGACTTCGTCCGCGTGTACTTCGGTTATCGCACTCTAAACGTTTTTTCCCGTAGGAATAAGATGTTTTTCCGGGATAAAAAGTAGCCTATGTTCTTTTCCATGTCAAAGGCTATATGCATGCCTAATTTCATCCAAATTCGTTCAGCCGTTTTTGAGTGATTAAGTAACAAACATCCACACTTTCACATTTATAATATTAGTTAGGATAAATCGTTTCTAAGACATACAAAGTTTATTTAAATTTAGTTAATTACCTAACATCGGTTTAGGTGAATATCTAATTATAAACCTTTTTAACCAAATTTTTAGATTTTTTTTTAGATAAACGACATTTTTTTTTGGGTGGGGAAATCATCTAATGACATCCCCCGCTCTTGGGCGGAGCGGGAGGTAGTGTCAGATTTTTACTGACTTTTTAGTCCACCCACCACAACCACCCCACCACCCACACCAATTCCTTCGTTGCTTTTCGTATCGGGGCCGAATCTTCCTTTCATAAACAGATCCTTGGCTCCGGTTGCTGACAACTCCTTAAGGCGCGCGGGAACAGTGCGCACCGTCGACGACTTGGGCTCGTTCCGGATGGTTACCACCGGACGGTCGGACAGCAAGCTACCCATTGCTCGCCGTCCGCAAGCGCGCGCCTATGAAGGCCGGAAATTGGGATCGGAATCCCGGCGGGCGTGAGCGCCGTTGTCTGATGCGGTCGGCCTCTTCCTTTGCTAACATTACTGCTCCGCAGAACGAGGCGACCGCCTGCCACTCTTTCGGATCACGGCCTGGAGCGAAAGATCACCGCCGCCGATCGCCACTCAAGGACACAGCGGTGCTCTGCCCAAACGGGGCACACCTCTACCGTATGCTCCACCGTGTCCTCCAGGCGGTCCACACAGTGGCGACACCCGGGCGTCACTTCCGCATGTTCCGGTGCAGGAATCGAACTGATTATGTCCGGTGAGAATCTGCGTCATGCAGAAGGTGAGGACGCCGTGAGGTATTTCCAGCCAAACCTCAAAGAGGGGACTTACCAAAACAAATGCAGTGCAGCTGCTAATCACTCGACTACAACACCAACCGTGCCGTCAAATTGTAATTATTGACGTGTAAAAGTGTTTATAAAAAACCTACTTGCAAAAAAAAAATCATCATCATCATACTTATCAGCCGAAAGACATCCACTGTTTGACATAGGCCTCCCCCAAGCGTTGCCGCAACGACCGGTCCTGTGCGTCACGCACTTTCCATCGCCCTTTGGGAGACTTTGAGTCTTCTTATGAGGCCCATTGTAAGTGACCACGTTTCGGTTTTTAATTAAGTTTAATAAATCATTATTTGAAATATGTAGGTCATTCATACCTATATGGTTTGGTGCCATGATTAATCAAATGCTTTTAGGTACCTAGTAAATATGTATATAATATAATATAATATTCCACAACTATCACACAACGCCGTCTAGTCTCAAGCTAAGCAGAGCTTGTGTTATGAGTACTAGACAACTGATAAACATACTTATATATTTCTAAATACATACATATTATAAATAAATTACACCCAGACACAGAACAAATGATCATGCTCATCACATAAACATTTGTCCTGGGTGGGAATCGGACCCACGACCTGCGGCATAGCAGTCAGGGCCACTAACCACTAGACCAACAGCCAGTCAAATATGTATGGGTTATTAATTTATTATTTATTTGTAATTTTATACAAGCGAAGCTTTGTGGAAACTGCGGTCCTATTAGTTCCACAAGTTTCGGCTGTGCGTTGATATGTCAGTCACTTCGCCTTTTAAAAGGGTTCCGTACCTCAAAAGGAAAAACGGAACCCTTATAGTATCACTTTATTGTCCGTCTGTCTGTCTGTCCAAACTCTTTATCCCGGAAACGTGTGAAGGTATTAAGTTGAAATTAATTATAACCTTATACTCAGGTCTCTGGTCCCTTGAAGCTGTGATAAAGATCAAACTTCTAAGTTATCGAAAAAAAGATACGGACGTTTATATCGCAACAAATGTATATTTCGCCACTCAATGGAATCAAAATTCTGTGGTTCTTTCCGTTGACCCAGAATCATGAAACTTCGCATAAAGCAAGGTCTTATAGCACAGGTGTAGGAATAAATCTGAAAACTGAAAATTTGTTGTTACGCCACAAAAAATAAAAACTCTTTTTGCGACTTGGAAATATTTCGAGACTTCAACTCTTTACATAGTAAGTCTATACGGAATCCTCAGGGCGCGGGTCCCCAAACTTACTGTATGGTAAAATGGGGTGAATAGAAACTCAGTGGTAAATCTTCTTCTTATTTTCGTGTCGATGCTCTCAAACTATATTTCTTTTGACTAATATTTGGCAACCTGTGCCTCTACCATGAGTTTAAAGCAATGGTTCCGTAAGCGACCGCTACAGGCGCTGTAAAATTTGCCATACAAAATATTTACGTAGTCGGTATCGAGTATCGACAAATACTATTGCTTTAAACTCATGGTAGAGGTACTGTACAGCTCTACTGTTAGCCTCGCATAGATCCTGAAAACTGCAGGTCTTCACGCAGGATGGGCAGCAAAGCAGGTGGCGCATGTCTTGTGTAAATAGAAACAAAACTTCAAAGGGGTAGGTATTTTCACAATATTTGAATATTTTTTGCAGCATTTAACTACTACAATTTATTTACGAATTGGTTTTTAAAAAAATCGATGGATTGTTGGAAGCCGATAATACGGTATCAAAGTGAAAAACGAAACCAAAGTTTTGTAACTATTCACCCCGTTTTACGGTATACTCCTATTACTATATATATCTTATTAAGTGCGTTATAAACCAACTAGCTTTAGCCTGCGCGGCTTCGCTCCCGCTCTTCCCTTCTCCTACCCTACTATACCCTACTCTACCCTACTCTCCCCTACCCTATTCTACACTACCCTACTATACCCTAGTCCACCCTATCAAACTTCACATAAACTATCTACTAAATAGTCCGAACAAAGCCTAAACATTTGGTTTGGATAGGTGAGCCCGTTCTTGAGTTATAAAATTACAACGAAAAGTGGAATTGATTTTTATATGTATATATGTTAATATTAAACCTTTTTAAATTCTAATTTAAATTCTAATGAAAAAACAATAAAATTAAGTGATATAATTGCTAGACTAATCGCATGTCCGCTCTGTTTGTGCTAGCGAGACAAGGTAAGGCAGAACTCAAGTGACAATTCTAAACAAAATGGTCATAGCCTAACCTGCCTAACAAAAGCCGGACGGGCCGAACTATGCCTAATTTGGTCGGACACGCAACTAAAAAGCCTGACTAGCTTCACCCGGACGCCTGGCAACGCTAAGCACGCGTGTCATAGGTTCGCCATCCCCGGCCTACGTCATAAAAGCAAACTTTAAATAATAATATAATATTCCACAATTATCACACAATGCCGTCTAGTCCCAAGCTAAGCAGAGCTTCTGTTATGAGTACTAGACAACTGATAAACATACCTATATATTTCTAAATACATACCTATTATAGATAAATTACACCCAGACACAGAACAAATGATCGTGCTCATCAGATAAACATTTGTCCTGGGTGAATCGAACCCACGACGTTGGTTCAAAGTTAATGAAATAAAAACCGTCCAAGTGCGAGTCGGACTCGCCCATGAAGGGTTCCGTAGGTTTCCGTAATATAAAAGTTCTTGTAGTTCATTGTAACTTTGATCGATGTATTAATAATAGTGTATTTTTTTTTAGATTTATGACGTATTAAAAAAAAAAACTACTTACTAGATCTCGTTCAAACCAATTTTCGTTGGCGGTTTGCATGGTAATGTACATCATATATATTTTTTAGTTTTATCATTCTCTTATTTTAGAAGTTACAGGGGGACACACATTTTACCACACATTTTTTGAAGAGTCTCTGGCGCAAACTATTCAGTTTAGAAAAAAATGATACTAGAAACCTCAATATCATTTTTAAAGACCTATCCATACATACCCCACACGTATCGATTTGAGAAAAAAACTTTTTTGAGTTTCAGTTCCATGTATGGGGACCCCCAAAATTTATTGTTTTTTTTTTCACACAAAAATTGTGTGAAAATCTTAATGCGGTTTACAGAATACATATACTTACTCACTAAGTTTCATCAGTTTAGCTCTTATGGTTTCGGAAAAAAGTGGCTGTGACATGCGGACGGACAGACAGACAGTCATGCCAAATCTTTAAGTGTTCCGTTTTTTTCCATTTGGCTACGGAACCCTAAAAATCGTTTTTATTCTGTAGAGAATTCTACATGTTCTCAGTTCCAGTAATTTCGGCTGTGCTTTGATATATCGGTCAGTCAGTTTCTCCCTTTTTGTAATGGGTACCTACTACAAGTATACGTGATGGGAGTCTTATAAAACTATAGTTACTACATGATTTCTCGTAAACAAACATTATTTGGTTTTCCCTTACCACATTGTTTATCATGAAGTTTATGGAATTCATTATTTTAACGAGTACCTAATTCTAATAATTAAATCACATTTATTAATAAATAATATATATATGCATATATTTAATATATATATATATATATTTTAATACCCTATTGTGTGTCCTACTGCTGGGCAAAGGCTTCCTCTTTCTCCTTCCAAAGTAATCTGTCTAAGGCGATCTCTGGTCAAGTTTGACTAGGGTTCCCAGATCAAAATATCAAAAATCCGGAGAAAATTCCTGACATTCCATGAAATTTACGGACAATCTTGTTAATTTTTTATTAAAATCGTTAAGCATCGTGCAAGTAAATAAACTAACCAAATCGATTGCCAAATCGTTCGAATTTTGACACGCGCGCGGGAAATGGTAAGGGGTGAGGGGGAAGCGCCTCTCTGTCGTCTGTGAATAAAAATAATTAATAAATAATTTGGTTTTTTCATTTTTTATTTCACTCTTCACTTATTTGTAGAAATTCCGGACGGTTTAAAACTCCCCCCGCATTCCGGACAAAGACCTATATTTCCGGACTTGTCCGGAAAATTCCGGACGTATGGCAACCCTAAGTTTGACCCAATTTCAAATCAAAGCATTTATTTCAAATGCTTTGATTTGATATTGGGCCAATAATTATAATCATCCTAACTAATATTATAGAATGTTGCTCAGCCTAGACAGTGATGTAAGCGAATTGTAGAGATACCGCTCGGCCGAGCACTCAGCGCTTTGTTTATACGTACCGAGTATTCGGCCGAGAGAACTGTCTCGCCCTTTTAATCGGTACATGTGATCAAGGCATTTGTCTGCCCCTCGCCCTAAGTTTGTTACACCAAAGCAAGCTGTCGATACAGACCTAGGGTTTATTGTAACAGACAAGCTCCACCATGACGTCAACGAAGAGATACGGTTATGGGGAAAAAACCAATATAATTATTATATTACGCAAGAATCAGAACTCCAGACTATTTTGAAGGAAAATAAATTCCAAATATGTACAATTAAAGGAATGCAAGATGACCATATTATTAATTATTATAAAAGTATGAATCATCAAATTAGTATATAAGGGTTTATATTTAAAGAGTCCGAACGTCAAACAGAGGACTCATTCCTGAATAAACCTCCATTGCGACGAGACGAACACTGAAGATTGGTTTCAAAATGGGTGAGTGCTGTACTTTAAATACTTACTAACTTTTGCCAGCGGCTTCGTCCGCGTACATAAAATATAGCCTATGTCACTTAGGGGTAAAACAGCTTTCTATCGGTGAAAAAATTTTAGCAATCAGACCAATACTTTCGGAGATTACTTACCTCCTACAAACAAAAAACAAACTTTACCTCTGTATTATATTAGTGTAAATATTTATTTACAACTAGTTTCTGCCAGCGGCTTTGCCCATGTAAATGTAATAGTTTTTTCATACAAAATTTGGACCCCCAGTTCCCTTAGACCACTCGAGTTTCATAAAATCTGTTCTTGGTGGATGTCTACACCTAAAATCTACCTGCCAAAGTTGTAGGTGTTTCTTTTCACGGTGGGTAAAAATCATCCAAATGACATCCCCCGCCCTTGGGCAGAGCGGGAGATAGTATCAAACTCTTACTGACTAAAAAACTCAGCCTGTTCCTTCTTGCCTTTCATACCGGGGCCGAGCTTCCCTTTCGGAGCTAACCTGGCCCCAGTAGGCTTCGACCCTACTGGGCCTCTACGGTTGTTGACAACTCCTTGAGGCGCGCGGGAACGGAAGCCGGACAGTTACCGGACGGTCGGACAGCGAGCTACCCATTGCTCGCCATCCGCAAGCCCGCGCTTACGGTGGCCGGAAATCGGGATCGGAATCCCGGCGGCAGCAAGGGCGCGAGCGCCGTTGCCTGATCCGGTCGGCCTCCTTCTTTGCTAGTAGGTATTACTGCTTCGCAGAAGGAGGCGACCGCCTGCCACTCCTCCTCGCTCCGGACCATGGCCTGTACCAACGCCTGGCGCGAGAGATCGCCGCCGCCGATCGCCCCCACAAGGATACGGCGATTGTCTGTCCAAGCGGGGCACACCTCCACCGTGTCCTCCACCATGTCCTCCGGGCGGTCCACACAGTAGCGACATCCGGGCGACACTTCCCGAATTTACCATGTTGAGTGAGAACCTGCGTCATGCGGATGGTGAGGACGCTGTGACGTCTTTCCAGCCACGCCTCAAAGAGGGGACTTACCGCCATAATAGGCTAGTTGCCGTAAAAAATGTAATTAGTCCGTCTTTTAGATTATTCAAAAATAAGGGACACGTATTTTTTCATTTGTAAATTAAATAAAAAATGACAAAGATATAGCCCATTAAAGTTACATGTAACGTCACGCGCTGGTGCTGCATTTTTTCGCACGTGGTGACGGACGTCACACATAACTTTAATGGGCTATATCTTTATTATTTTTTGTTTAATCGAAAAAAGAAAAAATACGTATCCAATATTTTTTTATAATCTAAAATACGGACTTAATAAAATGTAATTATTTTGACCCTGTAAACTACCCTATTGTGGCGTGCCCAAAGGGTTGTCTGACTCTTACTGTGTTGTTACAGTTACACTTTGCGTTTTATTATTTATTTATTTAATTAATCTTCATGCAACAACAGATACAAGGGCGGACTTAAGGGCCAAGCGTCCGAAAAGTGCCATAAAACAGTGGTTTTCTGAGGCCTACTTCTCCGTAACGGCTTGGTCAATTGGTTTGAAAAAAATATATGTTTATTATAGATTCATGAACAATAATATCAACATTTGATTTATTCGTGCAATTAATACTTTTGTCAAAAAAAATATTTAGCAATTTCGCAACTTTTCGCAACTTTTCCCTACTCCTTCGAAACGGCTTAGACTTTTAGAAACATTTTTATACATAAAAATTGGTGGTTAAATATTCTTCAAAGTGAACATTGCATATGTAAATCAATCAATATCTCGCAGAGAAAATGGATTTAAAGCGCTTTCCGGGCGCTGCTGGCCGCAAATAAATGCACAGATTTGCGTACTGCCGCCAAGGCGAGTGCGATAGTTGCGTTCACATAATTTCGGCCAGATGGTTCAAGGGACTATACGCCTTAATGCCTTAGGCATTCTCTTCCAGTCAACCTAGGGTAGGGTTTTTGGGTTACGGTTACACTTAGATAATATATCCAATATTTCATGGTGTTTAAAACCTGGCCAAGTGCAAGTTGAACTCGCGCGCGAAGAGTTCCGTAGAGTCCTTAGGAGAATTCGGCAAAAAAAATCGCGTTTGTTGTATGGAATAAGGGCTCTTATATATGTATTTATTTTTAGTATTTGTTGTTATAGCGGCTACAAAAATACATAATTTGTGAACAACTGTCTTGCTATCGCGATTTTTAAGATACAGCCTGGTGACAGACAGGCGGACAGACAGCGAAGTCTTAGTATTAGGGTCCCGTTTTTACCTTTTGGGTACGGAACCCTAAATGATTCGCCGATTGAATGAAAACCCAAGCATAAAGTTTCATATCACATCAACATATGGGTTAGGTATGTAGGTATATATTTGTTCAGCTTACTCACAAACGGTTATTCAGACATTATCAGACTGACTCACGTAACTGTATATTAGCGTAAATCCTTCTAATCACGGAAAATTAATGTCATTAGTAAAGTGTATTCTGTCGGGAAGACACGCTAAGCCAAATTGATATAAAATGAGTGAGTTTAGATTTTGTATATTTTCCAAAACGTTTTATTTAAGTTGCTGTGTGTATGTGTGTTTACAACCTTATTTTAAGTATATATGCGAAACCTCAAACATCTGTCTAGTATTTTTTTTTTAATCTCAAAGTTTTATGCCCGTTATGCTACTTGATTGACGACATAAATACATGGTCATGTGACCTGTGTTGTTCTTAGTGCCGGTGGGGACTTTTTTTTTTCAGAAGCTGGATACCACCGACACTAAGTACAATACTGGTTACGGCAGGTCATAGTGGGCATTAGCAAATAGCTGGGTGCAAGTGCAAAACAACTCCTCTGTCACCTGGATTGCCCAGTGACTGTGTATTTTTACTGACATAACAACTTTGTGATTTTTCTTGAAACAGTTATGAAATTTTGTACATAGATTCTTTACATAAAAATGTTGTTTATGTAAGTAGTTATTTAATGTAGATTTACATTTCAATGATCTTAGTTTTGCATACCAATTCAATGTCAAAGTAGTCATTAAATTATATTATTTATATAAAAATTAATATTTCAATTTAAAATTATAATTATTCCAAACAACAATACAATAGGGAAATGTCAGAAAAAAATCATCTGTCTGTCACCGGGCTGTATCTCATGAACCGTGATAGCCAAACAGTTGAAATTTTAACAGCTGATGTATTTCTGTTATCGCTAAAACTAAAAAAGCTAAAAACAAAATAAAATAAATATTTAAGGGTGGCTCCCATACAGTAAACGTGCATTTTTTTGCAGTTTTTTTTCCTAAGGCCAGCGGAGTTCATCGTACGCGATTCTGACTCGCACTTGGCCGGTTTTAGAAGCTTATTTTAAATATGTTTTTTTTAGCATGTATGTTTTTTAATGAAAGAAACGGTTACTTGTATGATAAATCTTCTTCTTTTTCCTGCCCTTGTCCCATCTTATTTGGGGTCGGCGCAACACGTTATTTTCTTCCATTCTACCCTGTCACTCATCATGCTATCACTAACTTCCTTTTCTTTCATATCGCTCTTCACACAATCCATCCATCTTTTCTTTGGCCTCCCTCTCCCTCTCCACCCATCCACATGTATACTCATAACTCTTTTGGTAACATGCATTTCCTCCCTCCTCTTTACATGACCTTACCAAAACAAACGATTCCCCTTCAGCTTGTCAGTCACTGGCACCACTTTCAAATTTCCTCTAATATACTGATATCTCACTTTATCCAATCTCGTCACACCACAAATCCATCTCAACATTCTCATCTCCGCTAAATGCAATCTTTTTTATCCGTCTTTTTCACAGCCCAACATTCTGATCCATACATTATGACAGGTCTTAACACGAACTTGTAGATTTTATCCTTCAACTTAAGGGGCATCCATGAGTCACAAGTTGTTCCAGTGACCTGTCGCCATTTCATCCATCCTGAACTGATCCGATCGGTTATATGATAAATAAATAAACTAAATTGATTTTGCCAATATAAAAAAAAAACACTGTTACAGGTAAATTTTTTAGTCAACCTAAACATTAATAAACGAGGGCACAAGTTGAATCTTAATTTGTGTACCAGAATTCAACAACATTAGCACTTCAAATATATATAATATAGTTTTCTGTCTGTGTAAACGCTGAGTATCGTTTGCAATAAAAAGTATTATTATTATTATTAAACAAGATGAGGCCGGTGTCTCCTAGTTACCTTGAGAAGAAACACCGAAACAAACCAGGGTCAATGTCTCTTTTAAAGTCCATACAGTAAAACATGTAATGTGAACCATGTAGATTGGTGTCTGAAACGGTCTTTATAAATTTGGTTCCGATACTTCTGTAACATCCTTAATACCTGTAACTTCCAGCGTGCTTCCAGAAAGGTTATTAAATATTGATGTAGCTTGTGTACCTAAAATAGATTGTTTTATTATTTTTCCAGGTGCTTTGAGAGCCTTCATTTTCGCCGCAGCAGCCTTGCTGGTCGTCAATTACGTCTCAGGTATTTCTTTATCAATTTCCTCTTAGATTTTCACTTTCCTCTGCGTCATACATAAGTGGAATATTTTCATAAAAACATGTAAGATTTTGAACAGAGTTATCCATAACAGGAAAATGTAAACTTTGAACTAAGTGTCGTATTTTGTTCAGTCGGGGAGTAACCTAGTTGATGATAAATATGCCTACATGAACGTTGTCTCTTTAATTCCATGGAAATCTATAAATTCATGGGGAAATACGGCCAAAGTATGCTTTGGGAAGCACGTAATGCCGTCAGTCATGCCCCAGAACTCTAAGCCAGACTGTGAGCTGTTTAACAATACGTAAACACGTTCTAAATTCATTGATATATCACCATTTGAACTAAGTATAAGCATAACATTGGAGATATTCGATTATCAATTATATTTATCTATTTAAATTACATATTTTGCTTCTACTTATAAATATGTATTGGAGGGTCGATCTGGTACATGAAACACTATCGATTTGTAAAGATAACATTAAAAAATAAAGTACCCTTTTTTCAAAAATCGTATTAATTTACGCTTGTACGAAATTAATTTCTTTAAGAAAACTTCAGCTGAACGAGTTCAATGACCTGTAGGTAGTTTGTACGCAACGCCGACTAATAACTACAGGTCATTGAACTCGCTCAGCTGACGTGTCATCATCACAACTTTTCTCCAATTCTCCAGCAACCTTCGCGCACGGCGGCTGTCCTCCCCAGAACAAGGTGTACAACAACAAGCCCACCTGCTACTCCGACGCTGACTGCCGGAAGTACGGCAAGATCTGCTGCCCCAACCAGTTCAACACCAAGTCCTGTGTGGACCGCGCGCCTTGGAACAGTGTTCACGACGATAGGAACAAGAAGTACAGTGCGTACAATTCGTACACAGGTGAGTTTGAATTTATTTTTTCTAAAATAAAAGTAGCCTATGTTACTCCTTATTACATCAGCTACCTGCCAAAAAGTCCTGTCAAAATCGGTCCAGCCATTTTAGAGATTAGCCCGGACAAACAGAGAGACAGACAAAAATTGTAAAATAAAATATTTTGTGGAGTGGTGACTCTTGGGGGAAGCCTATGGCTAACAGTGGTCGTCTTTCGGCTGATATGATGCTGATGATGATGATGAAACACCAGGCGCCGTCAATTCAAACTTTTGTCCTTACCAGACGAGCTCCCACTGCTGGAACTCAGGCCTCCTCTCTAGGAGAGGGAACAGGCCGTACTCCACGACGCGGGCCCAATGCGGGTTGGTGAATGTCACATGACTTCGATTTTTGGTTCTAGGACATAACGGTTTCCGCACGATGTTTTCCTTCACCGTTTTAAGAGCAGCGGTGATGAAATAAATTACCAACCCCCGTTTATTCATTTCAGTGAGTGTATTGAAAAAAGTCGTTTGTAACACGCGCAAGTTTCACAGGCAGGGCAGGCCTCGGTCGCACACTTTCTGTACTTGTATAATAATAATATTCCACAACTGTCACACAACGCCGTCTAGTCCCAAGCTAAGCAGAGCTTGTGTTATGGGTACTAGACAACTGATAAACATACTTTTATTTTTCTAAATACATGCATATTATAGATAAATTACACCCAGACACAGAACAAATGATTATGCTCATCACACAAACATTTGTCCTGGGTGGGAATCGAACCTACGACTTCCGGTATAGCAGTCAGGGTTACTAACCACTAGACCACCAGACCAGTAGTATCATAATGTACTATTGTCGTGACTATTTTTAATGCTGCTTCATCTTTCCAGGAGGTGGTGGTGGTGGAGTGTACTGCGAAGGAGTCAAATGCATGCCATACGAAGTCTGTAAGCCCGACCCGTACACCAAGCGTCTGAGATGCCAGCGGGCTTAGACTAACTTATTGCCTGGAGATGCTTCTTAGTTCAGTAAAATTGTAACCTTCATAACTTATTTATTAACGTGGAGAAAGTCGTCTCTGTTTGAATTTTTTTTTTAAATAAACTAATTTTTAATAACTCGAATACCTGCTTTTATCCCTACCGCTTTTAAGCAAACAATTTACTATTTACCGCACTAATGCAAAAAGTGCGTGATACTGCACAAAAATTAATTTGTCTTTTTTAATTTGAAGTACAAGGTGTATTCAAAGTGATCTCATTTAATTGGTAGATGAGCCCAGTCTTCATATATAAACAAAATGTATATTTTTATAGGGTTCCCTACCCAAGATTGCCATCGGGACCCTATTAAACCTCCGCTGTCCGCCCGTGCGTCTGTCTGCCAGCGGGCTGTATCTCAAAACTGTTCTCACTCTCTATCTCTTAGTTATCACAGAATGTGTATTTCGCACCAGCACGCTTAGCCAAGTTGTTATTCTGCAATCGTTAACGCTATCGAAAAGTGACGAAACGTATGGGAATGACGTTATCTCAACGTAAAGTCGCGTGGTCAGAACAAACGAATAGACAATTCGTAGCCAAGTTCACATCGTTCAAAATCGTTTCTACAATGTTTAACGCTACATTCTTTGTTAAACAAGTGCTACATTGTAGAACTAGCGGCCGACTCAGGCGCGTCAACATGGTTACCAACTTATCGTTTTGTACAATTGTTGTCACCGAGGCGTTACCGATTAGAGAACGGAATTCGACACAAACTGGTTTTAACTTGGCTAGGGGGGCTGGTCTTAGAAGTTACTTAATCACTTCATGACATGACCAACTAAAACTGGCCAGAGTGCCTAGTGTGAGATTATTTTCGTCATCATTTCAGCCGATACACGTCCACTGTTGGACATAGGCCACCCCCAAGCGTCGCCACATCGAACGTTCCTGTGCGTCCCGCATGCTTCGGTTTCCCGCTACCTTCACCAGGTCATCGGTCCACCTTGTAGGAGGTCTTGGAGGAGATTATTTTACGTTAACGCAATAGACACGTTTGTGACGTTCGCCACTCCGATTGGCCCGCTCCAAGGTTTCTGTCAAATTAAAGAAGGGACACATAAGGTACCCGCTAGTGTAACTGTAACGTAAAATAAATTTCTTCAGTGTAATTGATTATGATGATATATTTATTTATAGCCAGTAATCAATCTCTTAATATATATAAATCTCGTGTCACAATGTTTGTCCTCAATGGACTCCTAAACCACTTAACCGATTATAATAAAATTCGCACACCATGTGCAGTTCGATCCAACTTGAGAGATAGGATAGTTTAAATCTCAAATTATAGTCACAATTTTAATTTATTGCTAATTATTTGTCTGTTATTATTTGACAGTCACAATTATCTGTTAACTCCAAATGATTCTAACAGATGTCGATACCTTTCGACTGGGTTGAGTAAGTAATCAATTGATGGCGCTGCTCAAAAACTTTAGCCACAGCAACGCGTGGACGGATCAGCTAGTTAAGTTAAAAAGAATTATTAAGGTGCTTTCCAAATTTTATTTTCTCTTGACTCCTGGGACAGATTTTGGAGCGCTTCAGTTTACTGATTGGTGTTGGCCTGAGGAACAAAATGCACTATGTGGGCATTCTGGGCAGCACTTGATCCAACTCCCATACAAAGATTGGCAAATTCGTTTAAAGAGGGGACATATAACGGGTACCTGGTAGTGCTACATACAGAAAAAACAACTCACAAATAAGTAAAAAAAAAGTGGTTTAATCAGGATACAAAATAATGACAGATGTTAGGACCCACAGCTGGGTTGTTCAGGGTCGGCTGCACTTGTTGCGCTTGGTCTTAGGGTCCAGCTTGCAGACCTCGAACGAGTTGCACTTCACATTGTCGCAGTAGATGCCGGCTCCGGCTGAAAGAAACAAGAAGGCTTAGTTAATCATCACGCTAATTTTGGTACTGTTCCCGCGCGCCTCAAGGAGTTGGCAGAAAACCGTAGGAGCCCAGCAGAGCCGAAGCCTTGGACCGGTTTCTGAAAGGACCCCCATCCCGGTATGAAGGGCTAAGAAGGAACGGGGTGGGTTTTTTAGTCAATAAAAGTCTGACCCAAGGGCCATGATGAGGGATGTCATTGGATTTTACCCACCGAAAAAAATAATTCCTGAAGGTGAAAGTTTATAAGTCTTCTTCACGCTCGAACGGATTGCATTAAATTTGATACACGAGTAGATCATGTTTTGTAATGAAAGGGCTGTGCTCGGACTTGCGGATTGCGTGATCGCATCAGAAATGAAGACATCTGCACGGGAACTAAGGTTACCGACATGGCCCGAGGAATCGCCAAACTTAAGTAGCAGTGGGCAGGGCACATTGCTCTTAGAAAGGTTCTGAATTCGCGACCACATACGCAGCGTTGGATGGACTTTCACAAGGTGGACCGAAGAACTGGCGAGGGTCACGGAAATCCTAGGTATGCTCGACGCCGACAATCGGTCGTTATAACTATACTTGGGGTAAAGGCCTGTGTCCAATAGTGGACGTCTTTTGGCTGAAATGAAGATGATGAGAGTATGATCTTTTGGGGTGTTTTTCTACTATCACACGTGCGTAACCGCTAGCAAAAGCAAGTAGGTTTACTTATGTTTAGATTACCCTAATAGTAGGAGGAAACCAGCATGTCCCAGAACCAAAAATACGAAGATATGTTGCATCCACCAGCCCGCACTGGGCCTGCGTGGTAGATTACAGCCCATTCCCTCTCCTAGAGAGGAGACCTGAGTCCCAACAGTGGATGAATAGTAGCACCAGTAGCTTCTATTACCTACTTAAATTGTAACTTGTAAAAGTGCAAGACTGAAAATGAATGAGCATTTGGGGTAGCCTAGCATATAGGTCTCGGTATAAGTCTGGATATGGTTCAATTTTGCCAAGTTGAGTTTGCAGCAGCTTTGCAGCAAAAAAGCTGTCACTTTACCAGATGGTAACTTATCACTTATTTCCCGTCAGGTTTATGAAATAGACTTCAGGTCAGTGCTTTAGCTAGGGCGGTGCCAGCAGTGCCTAGGCACAGGACTCGGTCCCTGGAGGGACGCAAAATAAATATATCTAGTCCTTTTTATTAGTATTGTTTTCTAGGAACGTAGTTATAGAAGCTCCCACCGAAAAAAGGCAGTAACAGCACTGCTTCTGGTCACAAAATACCATTGGATAATACTTACACTGACTCTTGCTGGAGCTGCTAGAGCCAGAACCGTTGGAAGCTGGAATGGTACAGGACTTGGCGTTGCAGGCGTTGTTACAGCACACCTTGCCGTTGCCGCACTCATAGTCCTGCACGCACTTAGGGCTGCAGCCGTACACCTTCGACGGTAGAGGGCAGTTTCCAGCTGGGAAGACAAATGAAATTACGATAAGTTTAGCGGATCAAATATTTTTTTTTAATATTGATAGGCTCGCGCTTGACCACTATTTCACCTAATAGAAAGTGACGATGTAGACAACGGTGGAGCACGCTTACCTAGAAATAATCTAATCACTCTTAACTCAAAGATCTCAGGTTGTAGCTATCAGGAAATACAAGCTATGGTGAGGAATTTCACTGTGAGCTGTATGCACTATATTTGCCATCTACCTTGTCTTTATCTGACTACATCGATGTTGGGTTCCAGTCCAATCAGCCCCCCTAGCCAAGTTACAACCGCATCGTGTCGAATTCCGTTCTCCAATCGGTAACGCTTCGGTGTCAGCAATTGTAGAAAACGATAAGTGGGTAGCCCTGCGTCGGCCGCTCGTTCTACAATGTAGGTAGCGTTTGTTTATCAAAGGGTGTAGCATTAAACGTTGTAGAAATTCATTATATCATTTTGTACGATGTGAACTTGGCTAAGAATTTTCTATTCGTTTGTTCCGACTACGTGAATTAACGTTGAGATGATGTCATTCCCATTACTTTTCGACTAGCGTTAACGATTACAGATTATCAACTTGGCTAGGGCTAAATTTTAGCATTTTTAATAGAAAACTGCTATCATCTACAACCAATTGACAGGATCATATGATATTCCTATTGTGGTATGGCTGGTTGTCACACTTTCGACTTTCGAACTCTCCGTAACGTCTCTCTATTAATCGAGGTCTACGAACTTGCAAAAATCTGTCAGTGAAGTCAGTTAGGTATGGCATGACCTTAGGCCTGTTCATAACATAACATGAATCGGTTAAAGTAAAACATACGAGCGCTAGTTCGCTAGATGGCGCTAATCTCAACCTTTTTAGATTTTTTTTGTGGTGTGATATCGTCCTATCTCCCTCTCTAAGATGGAGTGAGAGGACGTGTTAGACTTTTACTAACTAATAGTCTCTATCTCTATAGGCTTTGTAGCTGAAAGAGTCGTCAGTCGTTTGTCTGTTCTGGTGCTCGCATAATCATTGATCTCCTTAAGCGGTGCCCTGATTGAATGATTTACTTAACTGGCTTGACCGTAGTACAGGATGTCAAAGGATGACGACTCCAAATACAAATTGCGTAGTTTTGGTTTCCGATCCTCTGACCGGTTTAATTTATTTATGAAAGAGTGGTCTCTGTGTGAAACCTTATGTGCATTAAATGAACCAAATAGCGAAGTTTCCTGTATAAAAAATGATAATTCTATTTGGGTCCATAGGGTTACCAGATGAAAAAATCAAAAGTCAGAACAACAGGGGGCCAATTCTCGATTTTCGCCATTTAGAGATTGCAAGTCTCTATGTCTAACAAAAATATCTCTATCTCTATCAAAAAATGTCGAATTGAGCAGAATTCCGTATTCTCAGTCACTTCTCAGTCAAAATAGAAATAAATGTCACAAAAATGTCAAGTGAAGATAATGTTCTCATTAGGAAGAATCCACTTTCTTGAAAAGTAGGTACTAAGATTTGTTACAGTTTGAGATTTTATTCATACTGCGGTTCTAACTCATGCCTTGCACATCTCACTCAAAGTGGTGGGGGTAGCAGCGGAACCTCCCTGGCCAATGGAAGATTAATTTTAGTTTATTTAACTTTTATTAAGTTTTTTAATAATTTGTTTTAGCTTGATTAACTTTTAACTGTACTTATGTTGTATTTTATTGAAAATTCTAAACAATCATGAGATTTGCAAAATCCAATTTAATTTTATGTACCTACCTAATTTATGATTTGTATTATTGTTAGGTATGTTAATTTTTCTTTTTGTTTTTTTTTTCTTCGTCTGTTATAAACTAGTAGGTACTTGACTGCGATCCCGCCTGATGGTAAGCAGTGATTATTTGTAATAATAATAATAAACCCTATTTATTTATGTAAAAGATACTCGATAAAGATAAAGATACTCACAAGCCTCAGAATAAGCCACCATCAGCACCAACGCCACGATGGACAGCAGAATGGTAGTGGAACCTGAAAAATAATCAAAAAGTCATAATAAGTATTGAGACTTTAATAGTAAGGTCGCGTTGGTGGCACGTGTTATTGGGTCGTTCAGTTCCCTTCAAAATGGTTGAGCTGAGTGGGGCTGATGCACGCGTCATGCTCGTGAACGGGTGCCGTCAGATGGGACTGGTCATCTCTTAGCTGCCAGTGGCTTAATTCAGTTTCTATCTTTTAATTATTTTACATTTTTATTTCATTATCGACATTGTGCTCACATGATAGAAGCAACAAGTAATATGTAACCAAGCATTATATGTAACACATAATATGATTTAAAAGAGTGTCCATGGAGTTTCTTGCACGTTCTTCTCTATAGAGAAGAACGTGCAAGAAACTCCTCTAGAAACCTACTCTTTGGAACGTGCAATTTAGCTTCACTTTTCTTGGACTGACCGACATTTGACTATTCAAAAGTGCCTGTAAATGGTCTATTTGAAATAAATGCTTTGATTTGATTTGATTTGGTTCCCTGACTTGACCCATTGCGCGTATAGGGATATTATTATTACGTAATTGCGTGTTTCTTTTATTTTTCCAGATTTTTTCCAGGAAAAACGAAGATAGAGAAATTTTTGGCCGAATAAATTTCATACACCCGTGTACGTACAGTACGACGATTAAGTGTTTTTCAAGGTCATTTAATTTGTACTGGCGTATGTACTATTTACAACCGGCGCTTTTAATAGTAAGGTCGAGTTTCCACCTGCAAGCAAATTGGATTGCAATGTCACAATGCAATGCAATTTGCTTTGCTTCAACCGGTCCGCGCGGAAAAATCCAACATTTTCATGCAGGGGAAAACACAATGTAATGTCATTTGATGATCGAAACAGGACATAAAACATGCTTATTTGGCATACACTACGAATGCACGTAATCTAGGGAACTAAATCATGAGAATACTTTGTTCCTTAAATCTTTGGGGTTTTTTTAAGATGGAAATCATCCAATGACGCTATGACTCGATGACGATTGTCGTCGTAGTGTTACCAGAGAAGAAAATCAAAAGTACGAAGAAATGGCCCGGTTTCCATTAAAAGATTCTCAGATTTGTTTACAGTAAATTTTTTTTTCAACCTGTCGTGTGGATCTCACATACGCGTTGCACATCACTCTCAAAGTGGTGGGGTTGGCAGCGGCACCCCTCTTTACCAAACGAAGATTGATGTCAAAGTATTTAACTTTTATTAGGTTTGCTTATAAATTTGTTTAAGCTTGTTTAACTTTTAAATGTTTAGGTACATTGTACACTGTACACTGTATTTTATTGAAAAATTTTAAAATCATGAGATTTCATGAGATTCGCAAAATCTAGCCGCAATCCTGAGAAGAGTCCAAAAATCCTGAAATCTCAGAACAAGTCCGGAGTTATGGTAACCCTACCCGAGGGCTCCATCCCTTTATCAGTTCAGTTTAGGTCGTAAAATGGATCGCGTTAAAAGCTCGTGGCCCTACCACACTCATTTCTAACTATGTTGGGTTCGGTTTCCAGTCTAAACAGATGCAACTGAATACCAAATATTTACATGAGTGACCTAATGTAAAATACTGACTTATGTGACCTCCACAACCCAATAACTGAGTAACACGATACACAGGTAATCTGAAAAGTTTCCGACCGAAGAAAGATGCAAGACATTTTTTCTTACAATTTATTTTTCTTTTTATACACTGTCTCCTTGTAACTCTACATATTTCTCTCAACGATGCCTTCATCTGACTAACTCATTCAAATAGTAGCTGACGTTTTTCTCTCCAAAATAATTTTCACGAAGTTTGCCTTCGCAGTTGACGAAAATCTCTGTACTCCGACCGCAGTATGAGGGAATATATTCGTAGATTTTCGCTGGGGCAACCGCTAAGGTATGATAGGGCGCATTGTCATAGGGAAAAACGATTTTCTTTTTCTGCATCTCACATCTACTCACTCAAATGACTGTTAAATAACAACTGTGCGTCCAAAATGGCTGAAACTTGGGTAAGTTAGGGTCAACTCACACCGAAAGAGCGGCGAAGGGCAGCGCAGTTTCAGTGTCATATGAATTTTAACTTTATTTTCATTTCTATAATACTTATTATCGCATGAGAAACACGAACGAGAGAATTCCCCGGAGTAGCTGCGGCGCCGCGGGCATCCGCGCGACTAGTCCCCCATCCACACTCTGACCTTACCGATCGTTGCTTAACCTTGGCAATTAATCCGTGCGGCTTGCATATATTGTGCACTATGCTATACCTACTGTAGGTATTGCAATGTACGCGTAAATTTGCGTAATTTGCAGTTCTTGTTTACGTTGTACCAAACAGGAAAAATATGATTATCCTCAACACTTACAGTTCAATTTGCTGCTCGAGTAAAACAACCAACGTACTTCTTAGTACCCACTACAGTAAGTAGTACCTAACAAATGAATAGCAAAGCTTGTTCTTATGCCATCGAACAGCCGGAAAGAGCGAAACCCTTAAGATGGGGGTGCCATAAATCCCCAAGGCCCCGTCAGGACAATTACAATTTGAGGTCCTCTGTTTTTAAGACTTATTTAATGTGTTCGTTGGTAAACAAGGACAATAGCAAAGCAAACGGATCGTGGAAATTACAGACACAATAGAAAGACAATAGGTGCGCGAACGCCAGCGTTCGCTTGGGTTTAATGAATTAAAAAAAGGAATCTCTAAAAGAAAACCTATAGGGCACCTACATTCCGTTAACCTAGAATCTTGAAGGAAAATGTCTGAAAAGCAGAGTTACGTCACAAAATAACCCTCGGTGCGCGAGTCCGACTCACAATTGTATTTTTTCCCGCTCTGGGTAGAACGAGAGCGCAAGAGGCATTATGTCACCTAGATACCTTTTTTTATGGTGGGAAAAATCATCCAATGACTACCCCCGCTCTTAGGCGGAGCGGGAGATAGTGTCAGACTCTCACTGACTTAACGACCCACTCTGTTCCTTCTAGCCTTCATACCGGGGCTCGAGTTCCCTTTCGGATAACCCTAGCCCCAGTACTGAACTCCTTGAAGCGCGCATCGCAAGAGCTGGTTCCAGGTGGCTCATGGGATACACTCAAGAATACATGGAAGGAGTTGGGGGAGACCTTTGCCCAGCAGTGGGAAAGTATAGGCTAATATAAAAAAAAAGTGAGCGGGCTAACCGAGATACATTTCCATACAACCGCTCTTGCTCGATTATGACGTTATTACACATCTTTCTCCAGATATTTTGGAAACACTGATGTCTTCTGGATTTCTATTGAAATCAAAACATTGATTTGTGTAAAAATAATCCAGTAAAGACAGGAAAATAAGCTTAGATCCTTCAGCTGTTCTCTGCGTTCTGGGACCACAGTAAATCTTTTGCAATCCCGCAGCCTGTCAATATAAGTCCTTAATTGATGTTTACAATGTCAGTTTAAAGTGGATTTATGTTTATAGCATGCAGAATATGTAAATAAAGATTTATCATAAAAAAACACTACCTCCAGTGGTAAAATGTTAGTGAGTCAAGGGCGAACACTCAGGTTTGCACGATCACCTCATATAAATTAATCAAATGAATTAGTATGGGGGTCACGATCAGATGACGTAGGTATAAATCGCAATCCAGACGTCCCAGGTTATCGAACTGAGCAAATCTTTTAGAGAGACACTCTCTAAAAGATTTGCCAGAGAAAAAAAAATAAACGACCCATAAATACCGCCCGTGTCTCTCATATTAGTGGTACCTTTTATAAGTTAAGATTTTCAAACTAGGATTAACACAAAAGCTAAGCTTTGGTGTTAATTCTCGGATTAGGTTACCTGTATGTAGTTTGTACGCAGCGCCGACTACCATCTACGGGTCATTAGACTCGCTCAACTGACGTTTTCTTAAAGAAATTAATTTCGTACATGCGTAAATGACTACGAGTTTTGAAAAAAAGGTACTTTATTTTTTAATTTTATCTTTACAAATCGATAGTGTTTCATGTACCGGATCGACCCTCCACGGGATTAAAACGATTAAAATTTAGCGGTGTATAAATTAACTGGACTACGGTTAATTTAGACATCCGAGGTTACAAAAATTTGTCGTTCGATCGTTTCTTTCTTTTTGAGGTACGGAACTCTAAAAACGTGCTGAGTACACTACCTCAGAAGGTGGCGTGAAAATATGTGGATATATCTGTTTCAACTAGTATATCTCAAAAACGGTGGCTTTTAGAAAAAAGTATTAGGACATTTTTGTAGATAAAAAATTACCTGATCTACAATTTTAGTCTAAGCAGATGATAAAACTCACCGTTTTTCCGTTTTTCGCTCAAAATTTGACCCTGAGTTTTTTCAGGTGTCTGATTGATGAGGACTTTTTAGATTTAATTTATGATGGTGTTTTGAACAATCCTTACCCCTCTATTTTAGTCTAATTTGACTGAACAGCTGGACTATATTATTCTACTTATTTGAACTAAACCTACGTGAGCACTTATGACACATCAGATGGTGCACGTGCCCAATTGGTCGCTTCCTATGGAAAAGAACCGGCAAGAATCTTTACACTTCTTACGCAAGTGCGCAGCCCACAGGATTATTTTAAATTGAGGACTATGGACTCTTTCTTTTGCAACTTCCTTATTGTTAGTGTTGCCAGGCGTCCGGACGAAGCCGGACACGGCCAGGTTTTTTGTCCGGCCAAATTAGACAGAATCCGGCCGACGGTTTTTTTTAGACTTCTTTGTCAAATATTTTTGTAGAATCGTATGGAGCTCGCCGAGTCGCATCCAAAAATTTATGAAAGTACTACTCGTATGTTATGAATATATTTAAGACTAGTTTTTGCCCGCGTTTCCACCCGCGTACATAAAATATAGCCTATGTCACTCAGGAATAAAGCAGCTTTCTATTGGTGAAAAAATTTTAGCCGGACCAGCACTTTCAGAGATTACTTCCACAAACAAAAAAAACATAAAAACAAACTTTATCTCTTTATTATATTAGTGTAGATCTAAAACACTTGGGTTAGGTTAGGTTAGGTTAACATAAAAATGTCTTAGAAAACCTAAACCCCATACTTTTTACAGAGATGTACGTCGCCAAAGTAAAAAATTCTTATCTTGCTAAGATCTTCTGATTGAGATACATTTCAAATCTGTTGGTTGATGTTAGAGTTAGGGGGACGTTTTGATGCATCATCCTTTTATTGTTTTGTTTAGAATCGTCATTTGAGTTTTGCCTTACCTTGCATCGCTAGCACAAACAGAGAAATTTTCATTAGAATTTTAAAAGATTTTATGAATTTAATTGTTCTTAAAAATCATGTTAGACTTAAAAAAAAATGTTGGCGTTTTTGACTAAATGACCGGCTAAATAGGATGCTCTGTCCGGCTTTTCGGTTTCAAAACCTGGCAACCCTACTTATTGTTATGTGTATATTTACGTGGGGTAACTATCTATCTTTAGACGGACCGATACGATGATTTGCCGGTCGTTCCGTAGATTGTTTTAGCTGAAGCAATAAGTACAATTGGGTTTTCCTGTGTTATTTTTAGACGATATTTTATTGTTTACAAAAAATATCTAGTATAAACTGAGGAAAACAAAAATTGACGTGAAAAAGTGTTTTTTTTTAAACCTATTTGCAAAATAATTATTTTTATCATTTGTATTAATTCATTAAACCCAAAGCGAACGCGCACCTATTGTCTTTCTATTGTGTCTGTAATTTCCACGATTGAAAGGTTAATGTTAAGTTTTGTGGACTTACAACAAAGAGTAGATTATGTGACTAAGAGATAACTCAATGTCTTTAGGTCGCATGTTAAAGTCTGAACCAAACGAAGATTGCTAAATTTTAATCTCGAACGCAGTGAGAGACGCGTAATGAACTCTCTCGAGTTATAACTCGAGAGAGTTCATTATTTATTTTGATTTGATGAGCTAGTCCCTTTCACATGTTTTTCTTGACGTTCGAACTCATAAAATGACTTCAGTTGTCCTGGAAAGGCAAATGGCAAATGAAGGAACACATGCATTGGCCCTCGCATCACCCAGAGAGGGAGGAATAAATTGATGATTAAAGAAAAGGTATCTACGCCTCGGCTGAACCCTTCTTCAGATAATGCAGTCGTAATGATATTTTACTGTTGTAATGCTTCGAACACACTTGTTGCCATATTATGTGTGACTAACGTTTTTGATTAGATCCACAACTAGGGCAAGAGTGGTGACTAAGAACAACGTCATAACGACTAGGTGTTGTTATGTACCTATTTGTTGTGCCTTCCAGGGTTTCGGGATTATTCTGAAGAGTATACGTCACCCTGGATTGCAAAGGGCAACTGTAGGAATTTTACAAATTAGTGAACTTTAGTTACCTATGGAAAATTTGACACCGATTTTCTGATTTTTTACTCCTATCAAATTAGTCAGAATTTTGTTTGTTAGACAATTTTAGATATGATTTCAGAACGTGTAGATTAACATTAACAGTTGAGAGAAGTTCATCACGTAAACTAATTTGACAGAAGTAAAATTATTGCTATCTCTTTCTAGTTTTAACGATTAGTAAAAGATAGCGATAGTTTAACATAAGTTGGTGTCACAAGAGAATTGGCGCCACTGGGTGCCACTGTCTCTCGTTCCGGCAAGGCAGAAGGAGTCTCTACTGTAGCAGCCAAGCCTCGAGTGAACTCGCAGGGGAGTCCCTGCGAGTTAAGAACCTCGGTTTAGGTCCTCGTTGGAGAAGGACAGCAAGGGATGAGCTAGAGCGTACATTGATATTATTTTATGGAGATATTTAAGAGCCGGTTGTAGTCACTACTTTGTATGAACTCCGCTCGAGTCTATGTTGATTTCACGGCCCTGTAACAGTGGTTTTATTTTTATAAATAAAAAAACAACTACTTAACAATATTTTTTTCGACACACTTGCTCAGAAAGTGAGTATAATTGCACTACACTTAGGTATATAATGTAGCTTGTAACCAAACTGTGACTTTTTGATTACCTACCATTATGCACAAGTGTGATGACGTAGTGAGAAAAAAAAAACACATTTGTAAAATTTTTCTTCTCAAGTGTGTCGAAAAAGGTCGTATCATAAACGTGAATATTGGCGATTACCGTCCTCGGCTCTCTTAAGATCCTCGCCTTCGGCTCGGATCTAAATACCGCCTCGGCGGTAATCACCAACGTTATACACTTGTATCATAATGTATTATTTTTAACTACTAAAGCTAGTTTTTTGAAAGGGCCTTTTCAGAAACAAGCTTTATTAGTTATTTATAACTTTCAAATATTTCCGAGACGTAATCTCGTAAATATACACGTTTTAAAATCGTTAGTATGGGTCAAATTCGCGATTTGTTTGTATCGAACCAACTAATTTATATTAACTATTATCATGTTTTGATTTTTGCTCGGCGGCGGCGGTTGATTCTATGATTACTTAATCAATTTTAATAAAATATTTTTTCATGGCGTTCTCTTTTGTATATAAAGATTTCCAGAGGTTCAAAAAGTTCAAAATTACTAGAACCTGGCCTTAAGACTACAGGCTTAGCGGCGTGTATTGGCTCGAATAGAGATGTGCCGTTGCCATATTGCCGTGACGTGGGAATATTGGTGGGATATTGAAGGAAATAATGCCCGAAATATGAATATTGGTGGCAATATTGCCATATTACCGACAACGGCACATCTTTATGCTCGAACAAGGGACGGAGAAAAGACGGTTAAGAGTGATATGACCTCCAGACATATGATCCATTACTCGAGATCAACAAAACCTGTGAAACATAAATCTTACCAAGCCGGTTAGACGACAGTATGACATATTGAATTCATCAGAAACCAGTGATTATAAAACCAGTCTTCTACATATTTAATTAGTTGGCAATCAAACATGCCGATAAATGATAGGTTATTATCTTCGTCTATTATTATGGACATACCTAATGTAATACTAGTATAGCTGATAAAGTTGACAAAAAGTAATAATTAGGGTTCCCGTTTAATATATAGTAGCTCCACTACACCGGACAAGCCACAAGGTAGTAAAACACAAACGCCATTACAAACCTTTTATTTTTTGACAACTTTACTGGCTGTTTTGCCTGTGTGAAAGTAGAAAGTTGTCCCAAAACAACATACTTCCAGAATAAAAGCATTCTATTTGCTGTTCCAGGTGATTGTCTATCCGTGTGCCAAATTTCATAAAAATCAGTTAAGCCGTTCGAGCGTGAATAAGTAACAAACATACATAAACAATTTCGCCCTTAAAATATTTGTGTGATATAGATATAGTGTGTGTACGAATGAAAGTGATGAAGCAGGAAGGTTACGACCCTCAGCATTGAGGAGTACGACGCAAGGAGGGAGATGTAGTGTGACAAAAAGAGATTCAAAAGCATTTATTCCAAATACACCATTTGCAGGATTTTTTGAATAGTCAAATGTCGGTCAGTTTAAAAAATGTGAATCGAAATTGCACGTTCCAAAGCGTAGATCTTTACGGAGAAGAACGTGCAAGAAACTCCATAGATATTTTAAATCATATTATGAGTTACATATAATCATGGTTACATATTTCTTGATAAGTACTCCTTTTATGTACAATATAGTTACTTAATAATAAAAAAAGATAGAAATTGATTTAACCCCTGAGACCTCAAGCATTTATGTAGGTAAAAATGGAAAGGTTGCTTATTTTCGAAATTTACAGACTACTTTATGAAGAATTTCTTATTTACATTCTTAGATACATAACCAATAACTAAAACACTCAAAATTTTTATTATCTACGCGGACTTTTAATAATCTTAGTGTTCAACCGACTAGCGCGAAATCACACACGAGGGTAGCCATTGGCAGCTAAGAGATGACCAGTCTTATCTGACCATTTTTATGATTGTGTTCGTTATGGTGATAATTGTAGCCATTTTTAGGGTTCCGTAGTCAACTAGCAACTAGGAACCCTTATAGTTTCGCCATGTTTGTCTGTCCGTCTGTCTGTGATCGTTAGCACTAGAAAGCTGAAATTTGGTACCAATATGTATATCAATCACGCCGACAAAGTGGTAAATAAAAATTGGAAAAAAATGTTTTGTTAGGGTAGCCCCCCTATATGTAAAGTGGGAAGTGATTTTTTTTTATGAAAATCATCTGAAAAGTAGAACTTTATAAGGTCTTTCTAGGAAAATTATTTTGAAAGAACAGTTTTTGTACAAAAAAGACAAAAGGGTTCTACAAATAATTTCTGGACTAAGTTTTTAGTATAATCGTCTAGGCAAGCATTTTTTTAAACTCTTATGTGGGTACACTTATTGTGACGGACGGGAAACTACGGAACCCTACACTGAGCGTGGCCCGACACGCTCTTGGCCGGTTTTTTCTATAGCGCTAGCAAATGCGATTAACGCGCGTTAGTATCGATACTGTCGCGCGGTTACGAAACGCGCGACTTTTACGCTACAAAAAGTCGTGGCCGCCCAAATCGTGATACACTGGTTCCCATACAAATACCCTATTACGACATAGTCAACGTCGATAATAACAGCCAAAGTAAAGCCAGTAAACATAGTAAGTAAACAGGGTCTTGTAGCGTGGACAGTGGACATTGTACAAATACTTATAATATATTCAAGTGGGCAATGAGCCAATGACATCTCGTTTGACGTCTGGTCTTTCCCCCTAACAGAACCAGTCAGTAAACAAATCAGTTAGCAGTAGATTACTTTTAGAGTTCATAAAGGAACCGTTCTCAAATTCAGTTACGAAGGGCTGGTTTTTGAAGAACATGTGCGCTTTCTATTTATGCGTATTTTCACGGCCTGCTGTGGAGCGGATGCGGTGCGTTAGCCGTTAAAAATCTACTAAAAAAGCGGGCGATTTCGCTGGCAGGAACTAGTATAGACAATCTAGTCGTAACTGGAATTACAAGACAACAAAACACAACGATGACCTGATGTGAGTTGGGGGAAATCTGATGGCTGCGAGACGCACAGGACCGGTCATTGTGGCGACACTTGGGGGAGGCCTATGTCAAACATGTCTTACGGCTGAAGTGATCATGATGATGATCACACACACAAGTACGTAACACAAGTTAATAGTCAACGTTACTTACAAACTACCTACAGATTATTGAACTCGCTCAGTTGATGTTTTCTTAAAGAAATTAATTTCTTACATGCGTAAATTAATACGAGTTTTGAAAAAAAGGTACTTTATTTTTTAATTTTATCTTTACAAATCGATAGTGTTTCATGTACCGGATCGACCTTCCACGGGATTAAAACGATTAAAATTTACCGGTGTTGTAAGATACACACTAAACGAGGTGCTATGCACTTTATGATTCTGTGTTTTATGACGCTTGATGCTTGATTATGTAAACAGACGGTTAGATTAGGCTGAAGTAGTGAGAAGCGCTATTGTGTGGAAACAATAGGCGATCGAAGACAGTCTATTATTTTCAAGTGCTTACTCAGATTTAGTTGATTTTTGAGGCGTAACGTAATATCTTGAATCGCAGAATTTTTTGATATTTTCTTTTTCTTTTGAGTGTCTAAAAACGTAACTCATATCTAATAAAAATAATAAATAAATTTAATAATAATTAATTAATTAAATATTTGTAACGTAATTATTCATAACTGAACCAAAAAAGAAAACCGTGCTCTGTTTATCAAAATGACTATAAATAAGTTAAATTACAGTGCCTTAGCCATTGAGTTACAAATTCTTAGGCACCTATCTAACTGTGCTACGGCAGAATGCATTGACGAAAATGGACATCATCCTGAAAGTAACCGGGTCAAAAACTTCTTTAAGAAACTGGAGAAGAAAACCTGGAAACAGTTTGATATTGACATATTGTTTCTTAGGGATGCACCATCCATATGTGTAAGTTATTTTATTTTCAATCTGTAGATTTATTATTAAAATGAATCCCTATTTCACTTGGTCACGCCATCACGCGTGAACGGCTGGACCGATTTCGCTAATTCTTTTTTTGTGTTGTGTAGGGTAGAGTAGAGTAGGGTAGTGTAGGGTAGAGTGAGGTAGGGTAGAGTAGGATATAGTAGGGTATAGTAGGATGGAGTAGGGAAGAGCGGGAGCGAAGCCGCGGGCTAAAGCTAGTATTAATATATATTCATAGTAATGTAACCCGCACCGTGCCCCCGTGGTGGATTACGGATTTACAGCCTATTCCCTCTCCTTGGCTAATTTAAGCTAATATAAGCTATAATATTACTACCCTAACATTTTCATAAACAGAACGAAAAACACTGTAATATTAGAAATTAAAAAAAAAAGATGATTAGATAATATATTGATTATTACCATAACCAGTTGCATAGACAATTTAAACATACGTAAGATACATGTCTTTCTAGACAATAATTTTACTATTAACTAATCGACAACACTAATATTATAAAGAGGTAAATAGATAGTAGTCAGCCTATCAATAATAATAAAAATCGTAATGTTTTTTTTTTTTTGTTAGTAAGAGGCAATGTCTTTGGTGGGAGCCTGGGAGGTAATCTCTTTAAGTACTGGTCAGATTGCTAAAAATTTTTCATCAATTTTTTTTTTTGCTATATTTTATGTGCGCGGATGAAGCTACAGGCAAAAGCTAGTAATATATAAATTTCTTGCTAATAATAATATAGGAGATAATAATATAATAATAATTTATTTTTAATTTGTTTGTGGTCGCAGTCCTCCAGAACGGAATGACTGATTTTATCTAGTTTACCACCAATTCACATTTTTACAACCCACCATGGGGTGGGTTGTAAAAATCTGAATTCCAATTGTATTTCAAGAGTATGATACTTTACACAAAAAGTGTAAAGTATCACTCTTCCTTTATTTTTATAATCGCGATTATTGTATTTTTTTATATTTATTATTTCATTATTTATACGGCAGTACAACGTTTTCCGGGCCAACCAAAATAATAAAAATTCTAATACCAACTAAAATAAAATAAAAATCCATTGAATAAAAATATGCCAAGTGAGTGTGATCTCGTCATGCAAGATATCGTCTTGCATACTTCTGCATTTGTCTTCATCTCAATGCTCACCCTTTAAAGCCATCATGGCTTCATCTTACACAGCCTACCCCAAAGCCATATTATTCCATATTTCTACTATACTATTTATTTATTTAACCATTCATGTATCTACACACCCATACAATAAAAAACAAAGAAAACAGAAAAAAATAAAATAAAAAGATGATGCTTATTTCTACGAGTACAAATAACTAGGTATCCAGCGTCTACGAAAGGAGAGTTGGAAAAAAATATATTATTAGGATAGTTAGCCGATACTGTCCCACTGTTGGACAAAGGCCTTCTTCCATTCTTTCCAACGATCACGTTTCATCACTTTCTCATTCCAATTTTTAAAAGAATTTCTTTCTTCGATTCACAATACCCTAAGAATTTATTTTTCTTCTTCCTGCCCTTATCCCATAGCTATTACTTGGGGTCGGCGCAACAGGTTTTTTTTCTTTCATTCTGTCCTGTCACAGTATCACTAACTCCTTTTTCTTTCATGTCGTGACCAAGTGAAGTAGGAATTCATTTTAATAATAAACCTTTTCTTCTTCTTCCTGCCCTTATCCCATATTACTTGGGGTCGGCGCAACACGTTTTCTTCTTCCATTCTGTCCTGTCACCCGTCGAACTATCACTAACACCCTTTTTTTTCATATCACTTCTCACACAATCCATCCATCTTTTCTTTGGCCTCCCTCTCCCTCTACATCTATACTCAGAACTCTTCTAGTAACATGCGTTTCTTCCCTCGTATCTAAATGTCAGACTGGCGGTCGACTTTAAAACAGAACGTTGCCAAATCCCTTGCAACAATGTCCTATTTATTATTATTCCAATTATTAAAAAAGAAAAACATTTAAAAAAATATAAAAAACCGGCCAAGTGCGAGTCGGACTCGCCCATGGAGGATTCCGTAGCAGCAAGTAACATAATATAAAAGTTCTTGTAGTTCGTTGTAACTTTGATCAATGTTTTAATAATACTTAGTGTATTTTTTTAGATTTATAACGTATTAAAAAAAACCACTTACTAGATCTCATTCAAACCAATTTTCGTTGGTAGTTTACATGGTATATCATATATTTTTTTTTAGTTTTATCATTCTCTTATTTTAGAAGTTACAGGGAGGGACACACACTTTTTACCACTTTGGAAGTGTCTGTCGCGCAAACTATTCAATTTAGAAAAAAATGATATTAGAAACCTCAATACCATTTTTGAAGACCTATCCATAGATACCCAACACGTACGGATTTGATGAAAAAAAAAATTGAGTTTTAGTTCTAAGTATGGGGACCCCCAAAATTTATTGCTTTTTTCTATTTTTGTATGAAAATCTTAAAGCGGTTCACAGAATAAATCTACTTACTAAGTTTCAACAGTATAGCTCTTATAGTTTCGGAAAAAAGTGGCTGTGACATACGGACGGACAGACAGACAGACATGACGAATCTATAAGGGTTCCGTTTTTTGCCATTTGGCTACGGATCCCTAAAAATACTAGCCCACCGGCATCGGGAACAAGGTTCAAGCTATCGGTGGACAGGGCTCCTGAGAAAGGAACCTCCTAACAATGCGCGGCGTGTCCAGGAGTACCTACTGCTTTCTGGATCCAGCTGCCTAACTTGTTGCAAGGGAGAAGTCCCTATTTGTTAAACAAATAATAACTTACCCATATTTATGTGTAGAAATAATTTCACTGCACGCGTGCACTCACAACAGTTGCTTACAAGAAACTGGTTATGTTCTATGTTCCGCAGTCCGTTGTGAAACCTCTCAGTGTTCTTAATTCAATTACTTATATATCGCGTGCATTGGCCGGCCAACACATTGGTGTAGGTATTGACCTACCACTTCTATTGACGTACTTTTAGGGTTCTGTACACGAAGGGTGCCAATGGGACCCCAATAATATAGCATGGGCCACACGGTAGTAGGTAATCCAGTGTCCAAGCAGAGGTCATCTCAGTGGGAACTTGTAGATTATAAACCAAGCCAACAATTTATTTATACACCTTTAAATTTTGATCGTTTTAATCCCGTGGAGGGTCGATCCGGTACGTGAAACACTATCGATTTGTAAAGATAAAATTAAAAAAGAAAGTACCTTTTTTCAAAACTTGTATTACGAGTAATTTACAAATGTACGAAATTAATTTCTTTAAGAAAATGTCAGCTGAGCGAGTCCAGTTTTATTTTTATTTATTTATTTAAATCAATCAACATTGGATCATAGAATTACATTGACAACAATAAAAAAAAAAATATAATAATAATAATAGAATTTAATAAATAATTGAAATTAAAATAACATTTGAAAATTATTGAGTACGTGAACCATGCAACAGTGATTCAGGTACTGACAGTCGACACGTTCGGCAAAGGCTTTCAGGATACTATTGCGGCTGACCCGCACCCTACGCACCAGGGATGTGCATCGCTTGCGTATGATTGTGTGGAAACTATCCACACGCGCCTCCGCAAACATCCCCGATGCGCTACAATAGCGAGGCAGCCCCAAGAGCACCCTGAACGCGTTGTTGTATTGAACACGTAGAGCGGTGTACTGCTTTTGCGTGTAGTCCATCCAAAGACTGCCGGTATAGAAGGACGTGCAAAATGCCCTAAATAGGGCTATTTTAACGCCCTCCGAACACCGAGCAAATCTCCGGGCTATCATATTAGCGCGAACAGACAGCGCCCTACGCTCCCTTTCAATGTCTGCATCGTCTTTCAGGTCAGAGGTTAATATGTGTCCAAGATATTTAAAGGTATCAACTTTCTTAAGTGGGCATCCGTTGAGCTTAATTGCCGGCAAGTAATCTGGACACCCCCTCTTAGCCCGAAAGACCATGCACTCGCTCTTGTTCGTGTTATATAACAAACCATGCTCTTTAGCATATTTTTCACAAATGCCAATCAGCTTCGACATCCCACAAACGGAGGCGCTCAGCAAAACCATGTCGTCTGCGTAACTAATATTGTTTAGGCACACACCTCCGACATGGCAACCGACATGCGTGCTGCTGAGCCTCTCTATCAGCGCATTAATATATAGGTTGAAGAGCTTCGGCGAGGTCAGCCCCCCCTTCCTCACGCCGCACTCCAACCTGTACGGGGTAGAGTAAGTCCCCGACCATCGAACAACATTGACCTGATTGTTGTACCAATATTGAAAGACACGGATCAGTTCCTCCGGCACTGACGTTTCCTGCAGTTTCTGCCACAGCAGATCATAACAGACCAGGTCAAATGCCTTCGACAAATCGAGGAAGCAAGCAAAGACGGGTGTATTTCTGGCAGTGTAGTACTTGACAGTCTGCTTTAAACACAAGATAGCTGTTTCTGTAGAGAGACCGGCTTTAAAACCAAACTGGTTGTCATGTATATTCAAGTATTTATCCAGCTGAGCGTTAAGCAAACCGTCAAGCACTTTCGAAATAACAGTAGCCAAAGAAATGGGCCTATAATTGTCCAGTGACCTGTAGGTATTTTGTACGTGACGCCGACTACTACCTACAAGTCATTGGACTCGCTAAGCTGACGTATTCTTAAAGAAATTATTTTCGTACATGCGTAAATTAATACGAGTTTTGAAAAAAAGGTACCTTATTTTTTAATTTTATCTTTACAAATCGATAGTGTTTCATATATCGGATCGACTCTCCACGGGATAAAAACGATCAAAATTTAACGGTGTAGATATTTACATATTTTACACCAAGATAACAAAAAACCGGCCAAGAGCGTGTCGGGCCACGCTCAGTGTAGGGTTCAGTAGTTTCCCGTCCGTCAAAATAAGTGTACTCACTAATGAGTTTTAAAATAAATGCTTGCATATACGATTATACCTACTACAAACTTAGTCCAGAAATTATTTTGTACAACCTTTTTATCTTTTTTGTACAAAAACTGTTCTTTCCATCAAGTTCAAAATAATTTTCCTAGAAAGTCCTTATAAAGTTCTACTTTTCAGATTTTTTTTCAAATTTTCTAAACTTATGGTTCAAAAGTTAGAGGGGGGGACACATTGTTTTTTGTTTTTTTTTTGCGATTATTTCCGAAATTATTGACATTATCAAAAAAATATTTTAGTAAACCCCTATTCATTTTTAAATACCTATCCAACAATATATCACACGTTAGGGATGAAATTAAAAAAAAAATCACTTCCTACTTTACATATAGGGGGGCTACCCTAATAAAACATTTTTATCCAATTTTTATTTTACCACTTTGTCGGCGTGATTGATATACATATTGGTACCAAATTTCAGATTTCTAATGCTAACGGTCACAGAGATTAAGCGAGGACGGACAGACAGACAGACAGACGGACAGACAGACATGGCGAAACTACAAGGGTTCCTAGTTGACTACGGAACCCTAAAAAAAGGGGCTTTCATACAAAAGTCAAATGTTTTTAGCGATCTTTAATCGAATTTAATATTGCAGTACGGAACCCTTCGTGTGCGAGTCCGAGTCTTACTTTGCCAGATTTTTATTTTTATTTTAAGGACTACAATGATTGAGACGTAATGTCCCTATGCCATGTCGGGCTGTGTGGCCAATGTTTGTAACCAACATGGCGGTTTACGATAATGCTATTTGCCTGCCATGCCAATCGTGTCGTATCAAGTTCTTAGGTCAAGTTCATTAGTGTGAGTGACAGTTTAATAATATTGTTTATTAGTAATCAGTCGCTTTGTTGGATTAGAAAGTATTAGATTATCCTAAGAGTAGGTATCTACCTACCTATATCTAGACACACAGGGGACCGGGTCAAACCAAGTTCAAGCCAAGAAAACTAGCAAGCAGCATCCATCTCCAATATTAACGGAATCATTTGGACCTCAAAAAATCACATTTTGTATGACTCAAATAATTATATATCAAAACCCGGATATATATGTCAAAACCTAACCCACTTTGGCTGGGCTGTACTCTGACTGGCCTGTTGGTCTAGCCAATAGAATAACAGGCCCAGACTCTAGTGATTAGGTAGTGGCCCTGACTGCTATGCCGGAGGTCGTGGGTTTGATTCCCACCCAGGACAAATGTTTATGCTATGAGCACGATCATTTGTTGTGTCTGGGCGTAATTTATCTATAATATGTATGTATTTAGAAATATATAAGTATGTTTATCCGTTGTCTAGTACTCATAACACAAGGTCTGCTTAGTGTATGACTAGACGGCGTTGTGTGATAGTTAAAAAAAAAACTTTTAAATAAATCCTAACCTAGACTCTCTAGAAAGCTCTAATCCGGTATCCTGCTAGATAACTGTGCGTCACACAAAGAAAAAATAACTTCAGTCTTTGTCTTTGTATAACATTCACATCAGTCTTTGTATAATTTAATAAATTCAATCAACTTACTCAGATATCTCAAAAATTTCTTTGCAGGAAAATAATAAATAGGTCGAGTCTGTCTAAAAAGTCAAACTATTATTATTAGGGCAAAATGAAATCTGATAAATCAACACTGGTACAATAATCAAGGTTGATTAAGAGATCTTGATCATTGTTTACTAATAAAAGAACCTTATAAAAAGTATCGAACATAAGTATTTTTTAAATGATTAAATATTATACAAAATTCCCAAGCCGTTTGACTTTTTAGACAGACTCCATGATGAAAGATTATTGTTGTAGTTTTTATAAGTACTTTCAAATTATTTATAAAACTTAGGCAACTGTTAATTATACAAACTGCTCCTACAATCCATACCACTCCTGCAGAACAATAAGTTTGCCTGCGCCGGCGTCTCAGCGGTGTGACATCATTGCGAACAATAATTGTAACGTTTATGTTATACTTACTAGAGATATACATTCTCTACCTACTGTTAGATGAAGTTAGATCCGTTAGATCACTATTTAAAATAAACCCCACAAGTTTTATTAAAAAAAATATTTAAAAATAAACATATTTTTTTTTCCATTTACTAGCTAACCCTCGCTAGGTTACTTCATACCGCCTAACAGTCTTCCATCAAAAAATTTCAATGAACAAAAGTTATGTCCACATCGATTTTGTATAGGTATGCACAACTAAAAACTGCCATAGTTTTCTTAAAACGACGTATAGATTTTTTACAAAATTTTACCCTACACTAGAAACGACTCCTGTATTGCAATTGCAGGCAATATTGCCATCAATATTCATGGTTCGGGCAATATTTCCGGCAATATTCCCACCAATAATAATAGTAATATTCCACAACTATCAAACATCACACAAACATTTGTCCTGGGTGGGATCGAAACCACGACCTCCAGCATAGCAGTCAGGGTCACTAACCACTAGACCAACAGGCCAGTCAATACTCCCACGTCACGGCAATATTGCCGGCAACGGCACATCTCTATTTGTGGGGGTGCGTTCACAAACAAGTAAACTTACATACACAAGACACCCAGACCCCAAACATTTATCTGTAGATAAAAGTACACCGCTAAATGTTGATCTTTTTAATCCAGTGGTGGTCCGATCCAGTACATGAAACACTATCGATTTGTAAAGATAAAATAAAAAAATAAAGTAAACGGCGGGAAACCGGATGGATGCGAGACGCACAGGAACGTTCGTTTTGGCGACGGTTGGGGGAGGCTTATGTTCACAGTGGACGTATGTCAGATGAAATGATGATTAAGATAGACCAATAATTAAAAGTCCAGCCCCCCCCCCCCCCCCTTGAGTCGGCCGTGCCTCCGGTTCCATTGTCCTGACGTCATCTCAACACTCAGTCACGTGGTCAGAACAAAGGAATCGGAGGCGTGACCGACTCGAGGCGATCGACGAAAGAGAATCGAAACGAAACAGTCGTTTAAATACATAGAATTATGTTTATTTTAGTTTTGTTTCTTACTATGTTTAAGTATGACAGAGAGCGTTTGCACACCATTTTCTTATGTAGGTGCATCTATGACGTCAAATGTTGAGGTTCAATAGATCGTAAGCAGAGGTCAGAATAGATATGACTATATTTACCTAAAGTTCGTGAAAGTAAGTAGGTAAGTAACATCCCACACGTGTGCCACACACGCCGATCAAGACGCATCGGTCTCTATACATTTTATATGGAAACTAGTCTAGTAGAGCTACACTTGATCCACGCCACGCGACGTCGTTTTACATATAGATCAGGCGAGTTGAACGTGTGCGTCGTTCTAATGTAGTTCTAGCTTTAAAAATACTACCGAAAAAAAAAGAAAGAAAGAAATAAAAAGTGTTTATTCACCGGGATACCATGGTGGCGCGACTAGTTGCGCCGCCACAGTGTCCTGGTGAAATATAGCCCTAAGCTACCAAACTAGATACCAAACAGATATCAGAGTAGTCCTACGTCCGAGCTGGTCGCGCCACCAAATTGGTTGCGCAACCAAACGGACACTTGGTGAGTAACTCTCTATAGAACTACATTTTGTTGGGAGCGGCGACTGTTCGCGCCGCCATGGTGTCCCGGTGAAATATAGCCCTTAATCACGCGATCGACGGCAAAGAGTGGTGTGATTGGCCGCCGCCGAATATTTGTATAGCCTACAGTTGGTGTTCCGGGTCTGGGTGTCTGTCTCGTTCTTAAAGGTAAAATCATCACATCCATCATCCATCTCTTTTCTGGCCTTACGACTACAATTAAAAACTACTGGTGGCTCTAGGTGAATCGTTGCAGTGCCAACCGCCACTAAATGCGTGTCTAGGGGCGATGTTTAACCATGTAGAGATTTTTTTTTTTTATTCGATCGGGAAAATCATCTTATGACAACCCCCGGTCCTGGGCGGAGCGGGAGATAGTGTCAGACTCTTACTGACTAAAAAAACCATCCCGTTCCTTCAAGCCTTCATACCGGGGCTCGAGCGCTCTTTCGGATAACCCTGGCCCCAGTAGGCTTCGACTCGGCTGGGCCCCTGCTGTTGCTGACAACTCCTTGAGGCGCGCGGGAAAAGCGCGCGCCGTCGACGACTCGGGCTTGGTCCGGACTGTTACCGGACGGCCGGACAGCGAGCTACCCATTGCTCACTGTCCGCAAGCCCGCGCCTACGGTGGCTGGAAATCGGGATCGGAATCCCGGCGGCGGTGGTGAGAGCGCCGTTGCCTGATGCGGTCGGCCTCCTCCTTAGCGAGCATTATTGTTTCGCAGAAGTCGGCGACCGCCTGGACCATGTAGAGTTCAATTTATTTGATTGCCTATTTATTTTTCTTATCCGTCCGTTTAACGCCATCTATTCTGAGATAAAGGAACTGAATGAGAACTTAGAAAACTTACTAGCTCGCAAGTTAGATGACGTTACTGTCGCCCGTCGCGTGTACGCCCAAATATTCTTTGTACTTAAAAGTAGAAAAAAATATGTTGGCGCTAAAAAATACATGCAAAGCTCTGCTCAGACGAATCACACCACAACCTATATAATTAATATTTTTCTTTATCTAAATGAACAAATTATTATAAATTAAAAATAAACACTATCCCATTTCTGAACGGAAAAAAATTATGATGCGCGTCGCCTACCGGATTAAAATCGAACTAAATTCAAATATTTCGGTTCAAATGTCAAACGTCTAACGAACGAGTGAATGTTTGTGGAAATTGTTTTTCTTGTTTAATTTACAAAAACTTACGTGAATTCGTTACAATTGTGCATAGTGTAGACAAACTATGTCAACGGTGTGATTTGTGATAATCGAATACCTTTTATATTGTCTTAATCATGGATCCTTTCACTCAGGTACGATAGGGTGATAATTTATGTGTTAACGGTCTCAATCTTTGGAAGGTCATCAAGAATCACATGTTTTACCATTTATAAACTTATTTTCAGCGCATGTTAGAGAGAGCGCGGGCCAGACAGGAGAAGATCGATCAGAAACTAGCAAATTCCGGACAGGCTGTTCCAAAAAGGAAGCCATTATCAGAGAACATCGCTATAGTAAAATCAGAGGGTTCTCCTGCGAAGTCTCCGAATAAAATAGCTCGGGAGTCTATTACGTCGCCTCGGAGACAGTCTAAAGACTCGGTGAAGTCTGAAACTCCTACAAAAGCTGTGACTAAGAGGTCGAGTTTGAAGCCTGAGGTTGCGTCTCCTCAGCGGGGTCGTAACGACGTTGTAGTGACTAAAAAGGAGTTCAAAAGTCCTAAAAGAGGAAGTTTAAACAGAAGGAACTCTGACGTGTCGGTGGAGATCAATATTTCTCATAGAAATGACATACAGATTGAGGTCCAAGTTGAGGAAAGAGATGCTCCTATTAGTGTGGTGTATGACTCACAAGCGCGGTCAGGAGGCAATGTTATTATTAAGGAGATTACAGGTATGGAGTACTTTACAACTGTTTTATGTTTACTAAAACCAATTAGATGACGAACCTAGTAACTAGGTTGGTTTTAAAATTCAAGTAGCTGTAAAATACTGGAATTCAGCCACATCTAGTTTAGAGTCAATGCCAACCCCAAAATAGATAGGGTCTAGGTATATTAATTTCACTAAACAAAAAGCACCATTTCTGTTCAACAATTTAGACATAGGCAGTTGAAGCAGAGCTCGTGTTATGAGTACTAGTCAACTGATAAACATAATATATTTCTAAATACATCCATATTATAGACAAATTAAAGCCAGACAACAAATGATCGTGCTCATCACATATACATTTGTCCTGGGTGGGTATCGAACCCACAACTTCCAGCATAGCAATCAGGGCCACTAACCATTAGACCAACAGGCCAGTCAAAGGCATTATGCAGTTAAAAACCACAATTGTCCCTTACCAACACACACATTCATCAAAAAAGGTTGTAACATGAAGGTATTTATTTAAATAAGGAACAACATAGGATGACTAACAAAATGCCAATGACATTTATTTATTTTTTAATTTTAACTTCCTCACAAGTTCACAAAGCTTGTTGCGAGCAAGTTATTACTCACTTCAGACAGATAACGATTCTAATAATTAGTAAATGTTTCTCAAAAGTTAAACAAAACATTAGACTAATGGTTGTAAACAGTTTTTAATAAAGATTAATTGGTCTGTGTTTTGTTGTGTGTTTGTGAGGATAGTGGCCAGTGTTGTTTATTGAGGAGTATTTTTGTGAATAAAAATGTCAGGTATTGTTATAAAAATTTTTTTTTTTTACTTATACTTTTAGGCCTGTTGGTCTAGTGGTTAGTGGCCCTGACTGCTATGCCGAAGGTCGTGAGTTCGATTCCCACCCAGGACAAATGTTTGTGTGATGAGCTTGATCATTTGTTCTGTATCTGGGTGTAATTTATCTAAAATATGTATGTATTTAGAAATATATAAGTATGTTTATCAGTTGTCTAGTACCCATAACACAAGCTCTGCTTAGCTTGGGACTAGACAGCGCTGTGTGATAGTTGTGGAATATTATTATTATTACTTATAAGCTCAAAGGAGTGTTTGTTTGTTACATATAAAATATTGTTTTTGAAAATTTCTTCTCAATAGAAATGCCCAATCTTATGTCACCAGTCTTAGTACCTATGATTATTTTTACACCATAAAACATTGTGCCTATATTATCTAAAGGGTTGGGCAATACTTATAAGTACATGAAGTACCTATGTCCACTAGTTTTGGGGTTTTACATTATAAGGGCAAGCAACTTCATACAAATCCAGACTTTGGGTTATTGCTGCGAAATTTAAAATCTCAATCACACTGCCTCATCTGGGAATCAAACTGAGGGCCACATCGCAGTAGTAGCAACCATTAGGTCTATAAGGCAGTCAGTTTTTGCTTTGGACACACAATATTAGAAATGCACCTTTTTAGGGTTCTGTACCCAAATGGTAAAAATGTGAGCCTGTTACTAAGACTGCTGTCAGTGTATCTGTCACCAGGCTGCAGGCAGCCAGACAGTCAAAATTTTCACAAATGATTTATTTCTGTCGCTATAACAAAAAATTTATATATGTATTATATAAGTTAATTTAGATATGTAATATAGTATATTCTTAATTTTCTGACTCATTTGTATACATCTCTCATCCAACTCTCCTGTCGCAGGTCTGCTGGAAGAAATTTCATTTGAAATGAGCAGTACCTTTGTACTCCAATAAATCAAATTGTGTAAAGAAAAGTTGGGTACATAATGGTACATTCTGTCCCGTTACCTTTGTGTGCGAGTCCGACTAACGCTTGAAATTTTTTTTGTAATGTTCCTACTCTCTCATTCAACTTATTTATCTCATATCTATTTACTAAATTACAGATGACACATCCAGTAACATGGAGAAGGCAACAGAAGATTCATTGGAAGCCAAGCGTCCGGGACTCCGGCATAATGTTAAGTCTCGATTAGACCGGCTCGGCAATCTGTATTCGGGTAAGATCCTTTGTTATTGGTTTTCAATAGTTTATTTTCTTAATCTGCATTTTCCTGCAGGTTTTTGTTTTGTTTGTGATGGATAATCATTTTTATATCAGTACCTACTCCCATGGATTGTTCTAAAGAGAACAAAAAAAAAGGTGTGGTTTTGATCCGTAAAAGTCTGGTATCTTTCTCCGTTCTTGCAAGAGAAGTTATTGGACGATTTCCCACCTTAAAAAAATCTACCTACTCATAAATCTTCTAGTAAAGCTTCAATGTTATGGTATCATCAAGTCAATCACAATACCATTTAGCCTCATCTAGAATCAACAGCTCACAATACCAACACACTCATGAGACAGTCATAACATTTCTTTCATTTAGCCTCATCTAGAATCAACAGCTCACAATACCAACACACTCATGAGACAGTCATAACATTTCTTTCATTTATTTCTTTTTTACAAGCTTTTATGTAGTTTCACCTGTCCCGATGTTTGTCTGTCATCAAATCACCACCACCATTACCAATTGAGCTAAAATTTTACATACATTATGTAACTCGGATGACAACACAAAATTATTATGACATGGAGCTGATCTGATGATAGAACAGGAAGGTGGCCGTAGGAACTCGATAGTTAAATGACACAACCCCTATGATTGACTTGACGGGTGTTAAAAGGGCCAAGCGCCCGAAAAGTGCCATAAAACAGTGATTTTCTGAGGCCTACTCCTCCGTAACGGCAAGGTCAATTGGTTTGAAAAAAATATATGTTTATTATAGATTCATGAACAATAATATCAACATTTGATTTTTTCGTGGAATTAATACTTTAGTTAAAAAAAAAAATATATTTAGCGATTTCGCAACTTTTCCCTACTCCTTCGAAACGGCTTGGACCTTTAGAAACATTTTTACACATAAAAATTGGTGGTTAAATATTCTTCAAAGTGAACATTGCATATGTAAATCAATCAATATCTCGCAGAGAAAATGGATTTAAAGCGCTTTCCGGGCGCTGCTGGCCGCAAATAAATGCACAGATTTGCGTACTGCCGCCTAGGCGAGTGCGAGAGTTGCGTTCACATAATTTCGGCCAGATGGTTCAAGGGACTATACGCCTTAAAAACTTATTTGTTTATCTTATGTTTTTTTGTCAATTTTACAACATTCTGTAGACCATACAAATATTTGTTCCCTAAGTTCGAACCCGCGACACGCAGCGCAGCAAGCAATCTCTTAACCTCTGCGCCAACCGTGCCAAACAGGTGTAACTTTTTAACCACCTACATCTAATATATCCGATAAACACTCTTCCGTTTATTCCGTCAAGGTCGCAGCCACGACCTAACTCTCCATCTCGTCAGCTCTTCTGTCACCTATGGGGATTGAAGAGCTAAACGAGATGGAGTACCCAGTCGTTAACACACGACTGGCGAATAGTACGCGACAATACTCGTCAGACCAATCCGACGCAAATGGTTAAAGAAAAGAAAATATAGGGAAAAATGTGGGAAGTGGTTTCATATGGGCAGAGCCATGGATGGCAGCTAGTCTAAGAAGAATTTTGGTGTTACTCTTTACTCATTGCACATTTTGAATCATAGTTTGACTCACAGCACCAATATCCTGTATTGATAACTTATTTGCTTAACTAAAACACAGGATGTGATAAGAACAAGAGTTTGATAAAATTTTATATTATTTTGTTTTGAGATTATAGAGAAAACTATTCATTCAAACTCCAGCCTTGGTAGTCGATTATTGAGTGATGTAAATAGTTCTTTTTGTCAGTACTATTGAATAATGCTTACAAGGAGTATTGTTATGTGTGTAATATCCAAAACTTTTGCTTATTTTTAGGACTTATTAGAGCCTGCTAACTGCTATTCAATTACTCTTAGAGCCCCAAGTTTTTTATAATTTTTTCAAAAGATACACTATTTAAAGCATCCGGTATTAGCTCATAAATATGTCGTAGCCATATCATAGTATTCATGAAGTAGCCAATGTGTGAAACAACCAATCATAATCCGGCTCACGCTAAAAACCAGCGCTGTGAGCTCAACGCATTATGCGTGAGGCCGCAGCTTTATGCTGAGCGTTCGGCCGTTTTGCGCGGAGGAGACGCATATCCTCCCTATTAATTATTATTGATGTTTTGTTATGTTACCTACCTTTAAGATTGCGTCTTTAACGCGTTAATAAACTGTTTTTCTTCCTGTCTTTCTTTCTTTCATAATGTGAAAAGGCCAACTATATCATAATATGGCTATTTTTTTTTAATAACTTCTCTATCTTTTTTATTTCACGAAATGGCTACGATAAACACACATTATAACAAGAGTTGCCGCACACGAACCACACGCCACAGCCACTAACGCTGACACAAGAAGCCAGAAACGACCACAAAGGAAGCTGAAGTGCGCTACACCCACTTGTCTTGTACTTGTGGCCTGTGGATGCGACTTTTTTTAACCCATACACACAGTGTTATAACGGATCCTGATGATGAAACTTTAAAAGTTGCGAGTGGCATGTGACGGCGTTTTGTATCGGTGTTTAGTGGCCAGTGCGGGTCACTAGAAGCGAGCAGCGGCGATTTGCGACTAGCCCTAATCAACCCCATCTTTTTTCAGATAAACCAACCCTCTCATCGCCTGTCCATCGTACAGAACTCGAGTTCTCTGCAGCAACTCCACCATCAGCGCTGGAACCCAAGCAACCAAAGCAGCGTCCCCAGCAGGAAGGCAAGAAAAAGTTCGGGAGACTGGCGGCATTAGCAGACCAGATAAATAACTGGGAAGACGATTTGACGCATCATACTTATGTGAGTAGTCATCATCTTTTTGGCCTTGACGCACACGTGGGCGACGCCTGATTTGTACGTAGAACGACGTGGCGTTGCGTGTATCTAGGTACAGTGGCCATCACGGATCTTGAACGCTCGGCGTCAGAGTGGGGATCGATTTGCGCATTCCATACTCCATACATTGGCGAGCCAATCGTCTTCATTCTTAGATACATGCAGCAACACAGTGAACGAATGAGGAGTGACGTCTATGACGCGATGGCGCAGCCAGCCAATTACTGACACTCCTCACTCCCGCGTCGCACTTCGCCGCACCACTAAAGAGACCGAATATTTGACTTCTACGCAAGTGTTCAAGATCCGTGATGTCAACTGTAGCTCTACTAGTCTAGTTTCCATATATAATGTATGAAAACCGACGAGGTACCTGAAAAACAAACAATTACCTGTTTTTCATTACTAAATCATGTAAAGGATCGCGATACATATCGATTCAAGACAGCTATAATATTGCCTATATAATATATGCCTTAGTAGCTATGAACATGTAATGCTGAATGCATTACGTGATCATAACTAGTAATCATCCAACTCAATAGGAAAAAACGTACCATCGCAGTCATTTCTGCCTGATCAGTTTAAAAAATTTTCGCTTGAATCCTACGGCACGATTGCCAAACCAAACCCTTCGAAGTTTTCGTTTCGAGTGCAAGCAAAAATGAACTTTGCGGTGTTCAGGCGGAAGTGTCTTGGATGATACCTCTAAAAGAAAAATATATAAATGTCTCAATCAACAATTTCCACATCTTCCAGCAACCTGACAACTCGACAAAGAAGACGACGGCTAAGCCCGACAACAAGAACAACAAACAAACAACAGCAGAGTCCAGGAACAACAGACAGGACAACAGACAAACAACGGTACAACACAGAGACAACAAGCAGGAGAAACTGGACGCGTCCACTCTGGACGTGTCCATACATTCCATTAAGGATATCACCAAAGTGTTGGATAGTACTACTAAAGCTAAACAGGTTTGTTGAAATCTTTTTGGTAATGCTACGTTTTTGTTTTTTATCGACAGTCGCTTCTTGTCCTTATCCCATATTACTTGGGGTCGGCGCAACATTTTTTATTTTTTCCATTCTGTCCTGTCACCCGTCAAGCTATCACTTACTCCATTTTCTTTCATATCACTCCTCACTCCTCCGACATATTCTCTCGAATAGGCGATTAGCAATGCAATTAGCACAATTTTTGTGACCGACTGACTTCTTGACTTATACCTATCAATCGTGGAAATCACAGACACAATAGAAAGACAATAGGTGCGCGAACGCCGGCGTTCGCTTGGGGTTTCATGAATTAAAAGTGCCTGTAAGTGGTTCATCTATATATTCAGGAGAAACTGACTGACATATCGACGTACAACCGAAACTACTGGGACTATGAACATGAAAACACGGTTTCCTTTTATGACGTAGGCAGAGATTGGTACTAAAAGAGAATTTTTATAGAAATTCATTCCCTAAGGGATGAAACGAGGGCCCAAAGTTTATATGGAGAAACCTACTTTCACGATGCCGCTGGCAGAAGCTAGTTTTATATAGAGAAGGTTGATGACCACAGCGAAACTTGCCGAGAAGGCTGTGCGAACCAACAAAAAAGAAAACATTAATCGCAATATTACAAATGCGCCCTTCAAACATACAGGGTGTAAGGGACAGCCCTCCACAAACTTTAAGGGCTTGCTCAGTAGACGAAACTAAACAACCTTTTTTTTTCGTTTCCTAAAAAAATCTTGTGGAAGGTTGTTCAGTTTCGTCTACTGAGCAAGCCCTTAAAGTTTGTGGAGGGCTGTCCCTTACACCTTGTATATGTTCCTTCAGTTCAAGGAGACCACAGCATGTACCATCAAAGACACTTCTGCCGGACTACTTCTAAGTTCATGTTTGGTATAGCGCCGCGCCACCACAAACGATTTTTTTTTTAAGTGACCAGACAGAAATGACCGCGATGGTGCCATCAAAGATACTTCTGTCTGACCACCGCTAAGTTCACTTTTGCTTGCACTCAAATTGAAAATTTTAAAGGCTTTGGTTGGCACCGCGCCGCAGGACTCAAAAGAATATTTTTAAGAGATCGGGCAGAAATTACCGTGATGGTACACACACATTTACCTAGATAAAAACAACTGCCTTTCTGAGCTCCAGAAACCTAAGATTTGAAAATTTTGGTTTCTTTACATATTCTTCTATATGTATTATATTATTTGTTTTTCCTAGAAAAGTCCGAAAATAGTTTTTTTTTGTTTATTTTTTTGGTGATTTACGTAAACAGTGCAATTTTCCGGGTCAATGAACCCCTGGCGCTCGAGGGGTTATAGACCTTGTTAATTTCCATTGTCAGATACTAATATAATTTGTCTTGTTTACAGCCAACCAAGCAATTCGACTCACACACGTTCACCAAACCCACAGTCAATGAGTGCCAGAGGCTGGGCAAGCAGATCGTAGCCGAATTGGTAAGTACCTAGATTATAAGACTTGAAGACTGTATATAATACTCATTTGTACTTTCTAGGTGATTGATCTGATTTGTACTTTATTATGAATGTGATTGTGACTTCCATTTAGGTGTTTTTTTTTATCGTTTAATTTGAAGATGTGATTATGAAATTCTAATTTAAGAATGGTATCTTGAAAAGAGTGAGAAGGTAAGTTAAGGTTTCGTTTTTTTTTTCTTAAACTAATTATTTAAAAAATGGCTTGTCGTGGACTGCTTAGGTTGCTTAGGTTACAAAGCGTATAAAAACAGGTTGATCACAAGTGTCCTACTTTCTATATAACCCAGGTAGGAATAAAGTAATACAAAAGGTTGAGTGGTAGAGAATTCTTTGTTGCACTACCATACCTGTAGAGTATTCGCATGAAGAAAATAGTGAAACATCGTTGTTATTCAGCTTAGCCACGCCCCTTGACTGATTAGATCATAGTAAATGAGAAAACTATGCTTACATTGACCAGTTAAAGTAAGCTCTTCAGACAGTGTAGACTATGGATAGGTACCTCTTTTGTCCATTTAAAAAATAAATATCTTACTATTAAACTCAAAATCTCCTCACGGCTGTCGTCCAAGTGTCTTTGCAAGGTTCTGCAATACTTCGGTCACATTGCAGAGAAAGACGGTGGCTAATTGTGACCGGTAAAATGGACGGAAAAAAGCCTCGCGGGCCAGCCCAATACGTTGTTCCGACCAGATCCGCACCGCTCTTCACTCCACGATATGCCCTTCACACATTACAATGCCCTTCACACCGCCAGAGACAGGAACAGATGGAGGAACATCATAAGGGTTAGAGTGATGAAGCAGGGAGGTCACGACCCTCAGCATTGAGGAATACGACGCAAGGAGGAGTTAGATCTTACCTATTCTTAAAAATGAAAATCCTGCCGATTCTGATTAAATTTTAAAATAATTAATTACTTAATATTTGCCATTCGAAAAAATATATAATAAAAAGCTTATTCGATTGAATACGCCTTGTACTTTGCAGTGGCACTGATGATGACGTCACTATTTTCCTAACGTGAATAGACTATAGTTAATATTATGTTGATTTGAGAAGAAAACAATGCTTTTTTTTTAATTATTGATAGGGTCGCGCTTGACCACCATCTCACGACGATAGAGCACGGTTACTTAGAAGTAACTTACTCACTTTAGACTTATTGTTTATACTTACTCATTGCTTTCAGGAAAAGCAGTCTGAGAATAGAATTATAAAACAGCTCTATGTTTCATGCTCATGTTTCCGACGCGATAACAACTCTAAATAGTTACATAAGTTAAATTTAGTCTGAGACAACCAAAGCAGTTCACGCATGACCAAAATCCCCATTTAAAATTACCACAGTTTTGTATTTAATTCCCCAACAATTATATCTAAGTATATTACTGGTAAAGTTGGGTTACTCTGACTCAATGGGAATACAGAACACTGTGTTTCTATTGATTAACGAGGTTGGGTCAAAGTAACCCAACTTTACGGTATGTAGGCTGACCGGTAATTAGTGACCGATACTTATATACGTGACTGTACGCATGATTACAAACAACTTTCCCAAAGATTTTTTTTTTTATAATCATTAGGTTTATCACAATTACAAAACAGCTGTTTAAAATTCGCGCGCCTTTGACCGCTCAGCTGTTAGCCGCGTAACGCCGTTGTCTCATGTACCTTACCTACAATAGTGATAGAGCAACCGCGCTGCTCGCAAACCCGTCGTTGCATGTAATCAGTGTAGGTACCTACATGTTCCCAAAGACAGTTAATTTAACTGGGTAACGTAATAAGTTTCTTTGGGAAAGTTGCTTGTAATCATGAGTACAATCACGTGTTTAAGTATCAGTCACTAATTACCAGTCACAATATATATTTAGTTTTTTATTTAATGTATACTATATAGATAATTCTAACTAACATAGTATTAGTTACTAACCCACCCTCAGTTTCTTATGATTGGTACAATGGTAGACGGTGTACGTATGTGCTAACAACGGTTTTGGGGCATAACGGTGATATTCGTCAAAATTATATCGGTTCGGTTCGTGGTGAATTCGTAGGTTAACGGCGAAGTTGCATTATTGACGCGTTTATACGTTACATTATTATGAACATTGCTCATAACACTTTCTTGAAACAAACTCGGAAGCCATACACGCCTTTACTTGTACCTGACAGGTTTACCTGCACGGTTATACCTGTCAGGTAAGCTTGTGTGGTAAACTGCACAGTTGTGCAACATACACGCTCTAGTTTACCTGTTTAAACTAAGCGATACAGGCAAACCTGTCAGTCCGTCCGTCTGATGACAGCCTTAGCAATCATTTTCGTTTCAGTAACTGGGCGTTATAAGTTATGATGTCATCTATTAGAGAATTTCAAAATAAACCTATCGGAATTCTTCATATTTCCAGAGCAAACATGTCTAATTAGTTATTGGCGATCTATAAAAATACGTACCTCTGCGGCAATACTTTTTAACTGCGTTTTCGTCATTACACAATTTTGCTCTGATGTTTCTATCAGGAGTTTTGTGTCATGAATATTTCTTGAGTTGTACCCCTGTTAATAACGAATGATATAAAACAAATAACAGTATCAGAAACACTTCTACTATGAAAAGTTTAAAACCATTCCATTATAAGGGCAAGGCTTTTTTTTAAAGTGTGAAATCATTGATGACATCTCCCGCCCTTGCTTTGGGCGGAGCGGGAGGTCGTGTCAGACTTTTACCACAAAATAGATAGGTACAGAAGTCAATCTACATACTAAGCCCGCCCGAGTAACGCACACATAGATGCCGCTCACGGACACGATATCTCGGAGCGTCTCGGCCCGCTTGTCAAACAGTTCCGTCTCAAACGCTCATTAGTGTGCGTCCACCGAGCGTAGGTGTAAAATGTGAAGTACATAAGATTGACTTCTGTACCTACCTATTTTGTGCTTTTACTGACTAAAACGCGCCACTCCTGTTCCTTCTTTGCCTTTGTTGCAGGGCCCCGGGTTTCACTTTCGCCTAACCCTAAACCCAGTAGATCCATGGTCCTAATGATATGGGGTACTACATACCCCCATATCATTAGGATCATTGCATTATGAGAAAGCATAATTTAAATTTTGTCATTCTATGCTCTCGCCTCCCGTTACGTAGGTTCTACTTTTCTAATCTTGAAGCGCCATCTATTTTGCTGATACGTATCGCCAGACAGATCCAGCAAGCTCACGTTGCTCCTGTCATTCATTCATCCACTTAGTTTTTTAAACTTGTTGCCTCTTCTGTGTAGCCCTAGAGAGGAACTTCTTCGCCACATGATTATCGGATCTTCGCATTATATGTCCATGCCACCGTAGCTTGAACTCCATCAGCTTCTCGGCAATGGGTGTGACTTTAAAACTACCCTGGATATATTCGCTACGAACCTTACCTTTGAGCGTAACTCTACTCGCCCAAATTAATATACATATTTCAGTGGTATTACATTTTATATCATCTAGAAGGATGATATAACTTGTGAAATATGATTTGAATATAAAAAATTATCCAAAAACAAACATTTAAATATCTGATCGGTGACTAACTTTGTTTACAAGTGATACCGTAATCCATACGATTACGATATAAAAGTGATGTGATGTCGGTACCGTCAATGGGCAACAGATTTGCGTAGTACGGCTCATACGACCTTTACTCTGGACAAAGCATGGAGTCGCTGTTCTGTATAAAGATTTTTAGATACCAAGATAAAAATATTTGAAAAGATGGATGGATTGTGTGAGGAGTGATATGAAAGAAAATGTCAGTGATAGCGTGATGGTTGACTGGACAGATTAGAAAAACATTTGAAATAACCGATGAATGAGGGATGCTATGAGAGTCTACGTAAAATAAGTTGATTACCAAATTACACTTAAAAGCATCCACATGAAACTGCGATACGATTTCGTGCAGCTAAGCATCGGTCCAGGTGACCACACAATGTGCAATGCGAATTAATTCGCAAGTTCTTGTGATGTGTCTGTGCGAGCTTGATATATAACATCCGTAAGTATGTTCGTGACATCACAGCAGGCCCTAACATAATATCAGCGCTGCGTTATTTATCGTTTTAAATAACGAAGCATATGCTGAGATAGGTGCCTTTTTGGCCACGCACTGATAATATCTTTCTTTTTTCTTTTCATTATATTTCGCATTATTTTGCCTTTTTAGGGTTCCGTAGCCAAATGGCAAAAAACGGAACCCTTATAGATTCGTCATGTCTGTCTGTCTGTCTGTCTGTCTGTCTGTCTGTCCGTCTGTCTGTCTGTCTGTCTGTCTGTCCGTCCGTCCGTATGTCACAGCCACTTTTTTCCGAAACTATAAGAGCTATACTGTTGAAACTTTGTAAGTAGATGTAATCTGTGAACCGCATTAAGATTTTCAAACAAAAATAGAAAAACAGCAATAAATTTTGGGGGTCCCCATACTTAGAACTGAAACTCAAAAATTTTTTTTTCATCAAACCTATACGTGTGGGGTATCTATGGATAGGTCTTCAAAAATGATACTGAGGTTTCTAAAATCATTTTTCTCTAAACTAAATAGTTTGCCCGAGAGACACTTCCAAAGTGGTAAAATGTGTGTCCCCCCCCCTCTAACTTCTAAAATAAGAGAATGATAAAACTAAAAAAAATATATGATGTACATTACTATAAAAACTACCAACGAAAATTGGTTTGAACGAAATCTAGTAAGTAGTTTTTTTTTTAATGCGTCATAAATCGAAAAAAATACACTATTATTAAAACATCGATCGAAGTTACAACACATTACAAGAACTTTTATATTATGTTACTAGCTGCTACGGAACCCTTCATGGGCGAGTCCGACTCGCACTTGGCCGGTTTTTTTATTTTTAGTTTATATGATTGTGTGAGGCACCAATAAACGTTTTTTCTTTCTTTCTATATTTTTTCGATGCGACGTCGCATCGCAGTTTTGTCTTTGGGCCCTTTATGCTCTAAATAGTTTTTAAAATAAATAATTGTGATTTCATTATTGATATTTATACAAGATGTAGATCTGTCCAGACAACGCAAGCATTTATCAGTTATCGTTGTCGCTCGACTCAAAACTTTGTGCAGTTCGACGATCATAAGTTGTATGTTTAATCAGGATCTTAGACACTATTATTTGAAACAAGTATTATTCGTACCAAAAAAAATTAAAAAAAAAAATATTTAACAGCGTACAGCCCCATGGTTTTCCCTGTTCGTAGTTGATCAAGGATTAGAGTCGCGCCATGTAGCGTCAATTTGACGCGCACCCGCATTGAATACTAATAGAAACGGTTTGGTTATCTACCATCGATCTTTCCTATTTGCATGGCTAGCCGCACTATTATTAGGATCGAATATTAACGCAGTGAGATTTTGTTTTTTTTTTTATTATTACTGGTAGTCTTTTTATTTGGGTGGGGAAAATCATCCAATGACAACCCCCGCTCTTGGGCGGAGCGGGAGAGTGTCAGACTCTTCATCAACATCATCATTTCCGCCGATACACGTCTACTGTTGGACATAGGCCTCCCCCAAGCGTCGCCACATCGAACGTTCCTGTGCGTCCCGCATCTATCGGCTTCCCGCTACCTTCACCAGGTCATCGGTCCACCTTGTAGGAGGCCTTGCAACGCTGTGTCTTCCGGTACGCGATCGCCACTCCACAACCTTTCGGTCCCAACGGCCATCTGTTCTGCGAGCAATGTGCCCTGCCCATTGCCACTTAAGTTTGGCAATTCTTTGTGCAATGTCGGCAACCTTAGTTTTCCTGCGGATATCTTCATTTTTTATTCGATTACGCAAGGAAACCCCGAGCATAGCTCTTTCCATTGCTCTTTCAGACTCTTACTGACTAAAAAGCCACCCCGTTCCGTTAAGCCTTCATACCGGGGCTCGAGTTCCCTTTCGGATAACCCTAGCCCCAGTAGGCTTCGACTGGTAGGCTCGCGGTTGACCACTATCCCACCTAACGGTAAGCGATGATGTGGTCGGCGATGGAGCACGCTTGTCTGTCTACAAGTAACCTATTCATTCTTGACCCGTTTTATTTGCAACACTCTGAGAGCAGTGATGGCTCAGTGGTAACGACTCCTGACTTTTGAGTTGTATATGTTGTGGTTCAAACCCTGGTAGGCGCTTTACTTTGTATAATTTGTTTCATCACCATTGGTCTGTCTCCAGTTCCTACAAAAAAGCTTTCGCTGGTTCTTCTAAATCACGCCACAATTTCTGATTCTCATCATCAAATCATGAATGGATCATCATCATCATCTTATACTCTTTTTCTTTACTTTTTATTCTTCTTTTGACTGGCCTGTTGGTCCATTGGTTAGTGGCCCTGACTGCTATGCCGGAGGTCGTGGTTTCAATTCCCACCCAAATGTTTGTGTGAAGAGCATGATCATTTGTTCTGTATCTGGTGTGTAATTTATCTATAATATGTATGTATTTAGAAATAAATATGTTTATCAGTTGTCTAGTACTCATAACACAAGCTCTGCTTAGCTTGAGATTAGACGGCGTTGTGTGATAGTTGTGGAATATTATATTATTATTAATCTTCCTGCCTTTGTTTGGGGTCGGCGTAAGATATTTTTTCTTCCATTCTATCCTGTCAACCATCTAGACAAATGAAAGTGAATCTTGATTCTAGACAGATGTTTCCCTTTTAACTTTTCAGGCATTGGCACAACTATAGACTACTACACAGAACATCTACTGTTAGAAGCCTCATAGTAATATATTCATTCCTGTCATTGCATCGTATTTTTGAAAAATACACTCGACTTTCTCCCAGATGTCCTTCATCCAGTACTCGGTCGATCTGGTGGGTTGACACTAGTGTATCGATCAAGCAATGACATCACTTTCTATAACTACACTTATCTGATATTGTAGTTTATCTGATAAGTCCATTCAAATGTCGTTGTTGACATGATTATTCTCTTTAAAGCTTTGTTTTTGAAAAGCACAGGTGTGTAAAAGTTTACTTTATTATTTACTAGCTTTTGCCCGCGGCTTCGTTCGCGTGGCATTAGGTACTTAAGGAATCGGGATAAAAGGTAGCCTATGTTCTTTTCCATGTCAAAGGCAATATGCATGCCAAATTTCATCCAAATCCGTTCAGCCGTTTTTGCGTGATTAAGTAACAAACATCCACACTTTTACATTTATAATATTAGGTAGGATAGTCTCGCGTTTGACCACTATCCCACTTGATGGTAAGCGATGATATGGTCGACGATGGAGCACGCTTGCCTAGCAGATCCTATACACTCTTGCCTTAAAGACTAGAGGTCTTTAAGGCAAGAGTAGAGGTCTTTAAGGTTACAGCTATCAGAAAACACTCCGGCAGGGAATTCCACTCCTTAGCTGTACGCGTAATGAATGTATTCCCAAAACACACTGACACGCCCTCCCGCTCCATCATAGAGTCGAGAAGTCATGTGATGATGTTCCACCTAAAAAAAAGGTACCCCCCTCTACAAATGTAATTCTTCAAGCAATTCCTCCTCCAGCTCTTTACTCTTCTTCTTTTTTACAAGCTTTTATTTAGTTTCACCTGTCCCGATGTTTGTCTGTCATCAAATCTTGTTAATTAAATTTGACCCACTTCCCGGTTACCGATTGAGCTGAAATTTTGCATGCATGTGTAAATCAGATGACAATGCAAAATTATTATGTGAAGGAGCTGATCTGATGATGGAACCGGAAGGTGGAATAGGATCTTGGTAGTTAAACGACACAACCCCATTGAGTTTGGGCTCGTATGATTCGTGTTGACGAGTATTAAATTATATAGGTATACAGAGCTATAAAAGCTTGCTATGAAAAAATATTTTCATTAAAATCTTGTTTATTGCCATCCACATTAATTCTCACAACATTTTACTGAGACCTACTGTCAATTTTTTTTTTAATTCTTTATTTCCTCGCGTTTGACCACTATCCCACCTATAAACAGACTCACAGAGGAATTCTAAAAGTGAAACCACGATATCAACCTGTGATACGTCATCAAGACAATCATGTACCAAACGAAACACACTTTCCAAAGATATGAACCTAGAAAGCTCAGCGATATCCGTGTATTTCGCGAGCTGGTTTTCCCTAAAAACATTTCTGAATGTCGTATGCGAAACATGTGGTGTATTCACACTACACAAACCTACACGCCTTTTCCGTCAAGAGGGGTTTTCCTGTTTTGGGTGGGAATGAGAGGGAGTGTCATTACTGACTGAAACCCACCTGTGTTCCTTCAGTTGCTTTTTACGTTTCAGGGTCACGGTAACTCTTGAGCAATCTTGCAGCCCTGAGGCCCTACCACGAGCTCTTAACGTGATTTGACGACATATACTAAACTGTTAAACGAACGGAGCTTTATAAGATGGTAAAGCCCCTAGACACAAAATATATAGGTACAGAAGTCAATCTACATACAAAGCGCGCTCGAGCAACGCACACATAGACACCGCTCACGGACGCGATATCTCGGTCGCGCCTCGGCCCGCTCGTCGAACAGTTCCGGCTCAAACGCTCATTATTAGTGTGCGTCCACCGAGCGTAGGTATAAAACCGGCCAAGAGCGTGTCGGGCCACGCTCAGTGTAGGGTTCCGTAGTTTTCCATCCGTCACAATAAGTGTACCCACTTATGAGTTTTAAAAAATGCTTGCCTACACGACTATACAACAAACTTAGTCCAGAAATTATTTTGTAGAACCTTTTTGTCTTTTTGCACAAAAACTGTTCTTTCCATCAAGTTCAAAATAATTTTCCTAAAAAGTCCATAAAAAGTTCTACTTTTCAGATTTTTTTATATTATTTTCGAAACTTATGGTTCAAAAGTTAGAGGGGGACGCATTGTTTTTTACTTTTATTTCCGAAATTATTGACATTATCAAAAAATGATTTTAGTAAACACCTATTCATCTTTAAATACCTATCCAACGATATATCACACGTTAGGGTTGAAATTAAAAAAAAATCACTTCCCACTTTATATATAGGGGGGCTACCCTAATAAAACATTTTTTTCCAATTTTTATTTTACCACTTTGTCGGCGTGATTGATATATTGGTACCAAATTTCAGCTTTCTAGTGCTAACGGTCACAGAGATTAAACGAGGTCGGACAGACAGACAGGCGGATAGACAGACATGGCGAAACTATAAGGGTTCCTAGTTGACTACAGAATCCTAAAAAGTGAAGTACATACGTCATGAGATTGTTTCTGTACCTATTTTGTGCCCTAGACCTTCCCTTCATATTAATTTCCTTCGTTTATGTTTCGTTTGCTTTGTATCCACTGTAGGTAATTATTAATTTACTGTTTATGAAACCTTGAAAAGGATTTCTTGATATCCTTTTAAAAGCTTTTAAATTTTAATGCTCTGGGAGACCATGTCCTCTTTTATCCTTATCAATATTTTAAATAATTGTCCTTTTATTTGTCCATTATTCCACCAACGACTGACCTTCTGATGCAGAGATAGTGGCAACAAAATATTAAATTACAACTATTCTGTCGTCCTGTTAGTGAATAATTTCATAGCTAGTAGTGCCCTTATTTTTATTGTCGATAGGCTCGCGCTTGACCTCTCTCATGAGCACGCTTCGTGATTAAAATTTTTTTTACGTCCGAAAGACGTCCACTGCTGTACATAAGCCTCCCCCAAGTCTTACCACAACGAACGGTCCTGTGCAAGCACACTTGTCTAGACGTATAGCTATCCGAAAACTTGCGGCAGGAATAACACTTCTTAGCTGTACGCACAATGCATTCATTGTATCTACAAAAGATCCCAAAGCTTTTGTATTTAACCAATTTCAAAAGGAGGAAGTTACTTTATTACTATTATCTATAAGCATTTTTAAGCTATTGCTGGATAGAAGCTATTATCGCGGGCCTTGAGCGTGGAAACCGAATCCAGAAATTCCGTAACGAAAATAACCTATCACCCCCACTCATTTGTTTTTTGAGCGTGGTGACCAATTCAATTCAATGTGTGAAAGTGTAACTTCAATTAATATCAAAGAAAAAAAAAACAAAGGAAGAACAAATACTGGATAAATAAAATAAATAAATAATTATAATTGAATAATTTGATAAAAATGCTATGCAATCATTAACTTTACCGCGGCAGTCCCCGAGTGCCACACGTCTTTTTTTTTTATCTCCGAGTACCTACACTAAAAGATCAGATCACTACCAGCTTCTTAAAACAGAGTTCCAACTTGCAAGTGTTCCAACTATGTAACTGCACGGCGTATAATCTATAAATATAACCCCGCCATATCTCAGCCGACCCACCCTTTGTCCCTCGGTTTCGAAGCCCGGCAACTTTACGACTTATTTTGATCTTTTACGAGTATATTTAAAGCTGTATCGTTATTTCACGACGATGTCCGCATGGGTGGCCTGATACGACAATAGGGTTTCTGAGTTCGTGTGCCGAATTTGTGGTTTTAGGGTTGTCTTGAAGACCCTTAAGGATAACAAAATCAAATCAAAATCAAAAATTTCAAATAGACCATTTGAAGGCACTTTTAAATAGTCAAATAAAAGTGAGTAAAAACAAAAAAAAATTAAGCTAAATTGCACGTTCCAAAGAGTAGATCTCTATGGAGAAGAACAGGAAGGTGACTGAATCAAAATCGTATCGTGCATCACAGAAGGAGGCCATGGCTGTACCAAGGCCCGGCGCTAGAGATCGCCGCTGCCGATCGACCCCACGAGGGCACGGCGATGCTCTGCCCAAGCAGGGCACACCTCCACTGTATGCTCCACCGTGTCCGCCAGGCGTTCCGCACAGTGGCGACACCAGGGCGTCATTTCCGCTCGAATCTCAAACAGGAACCTCCCGAGCTTACCATGTCCGGTGAGAACCTGCGTCATGCGGAAGGTGAGGACGCCGTAAGGTCTTTCCAGCCACGCCTCAAAGAGAGGACTTACCCCTTGGGCTTGGGCTTGCCCAGCACTGGGTTGCGGTAGTCGCTGACGTCATTCCACCATGAGATCTTATAGTAAACTGCTTTTGCCCGCAGCTTCGCCCGCGTACGTAAAACATAGCCTGTCACTCAGGTGTAAAGCAGCTTTCTATCGGTTCGGCGGCGTTTCGTCTGTGGCCCATGTGGCGCGACACTAAGGGTTACTTTTAGGCACATACAGCAGGAAAGTAGGTGGCACAGTCTGCGATGAAATTTCTAATAACTCAGTTGCTTCCTGTGTGCCTCAAATTCTTCAACTCCAACTAAAACCTTGAATCTCACCTTTAAATACTTGCCAACCCTAAACCCAAGGCCAGTTCATAAAATCAACGCCTGCGCATTCTTTCGCCACTCGTTCGCATTTCACTGCACATAATAACGTCGTAATATTATGCACTCCAGTGTACACCATTGTTTTCTTTTACACCAATCATTATTATTCTTTCAAAAGACCTTTCGACGAACGTTCTGGTCTGGTCTTCTTTTGTTTCCCTATGGCTTTTTGTTTTTTTTTTTTTTTGTGTCTGCCCTGACTGGTGTTACCATAAGATTTTAAATATGTTTTTAAGTGCTCAATAAAAATGTTGTGTAATATGTTGTGGGGATTTTGCATAGGTACTAGTTTTCTACATTACCTTTACCTGAAAAAAATACTTAAAAATCTTTAAAGTTTATAAGACTTGAAGTTTTCAGTATTAATAAACACAGATTAGCGATTAGAAACTTAGCGTTCCTTAGAACGACTGCCTAAGCTAAAATAAAACTAGTGCGCCTCACCATCAACGATTGCATCACTGCTTGCCATCAGACGGGATCGCAGTCAAGTACTAGTTTATAACAGATAAAAAAAAGCAGTTCAGGGTACTTGGCGGTGACTACCCCTTCTCTCTGGAAGTGTGCGCATATCAGAAGTTTCGATTTATTGAAAACCACTTCGGCGTCTAGCAAGGCAACTGTAAATAGTTTAAAAACAATCTCCTATTCATGCATTCAGTTTTGTCCCATCACTCCACGTGTGGTCTACGTTCCATTTGTCAATAGCTCATTCATCCTCTTAGATAAACAAAACGTTTTGGTGTTATTACTTAACCAATAAACCTTGACACATCTGGGTGGCGCTGCTTGTCAAGAAACTTGTCAACTAGCTGCCTTTTCCAGTACAATAAATTTATAGGTTTAGTTCCCCATTTTGCCGTGTGCCAAGAATTAATGGGCACTACCGATGCATCCAGATGTGGGGAATTTGGAACAGGGAAGATGGGAATTTTCAGCTGTGTTCCAAATTAGTTATAATGTAGATTATCTGGTATAATTACATTAATTAGTTAAATTGATTCGTTTGATGATATTATTATTGTTTTCATTGATTGTGGGACAAATTAGGTCACTATTGATTCGTCAGAAAGTATTGACTGTGCCTATGTCTAGCAGAATAAAAATCAATTTTTTAGAATTCTGATTTTTTCTTAAAAAACTATAAGTCAATCTATTTTCATCATATCAGCCGAAAAACGCCTTCCCTGGGCATAGGCCTCCCCCAAGTATTGCTACAACGACTAATCCAGCGCGTCTTGTATCCATCAGATTCCCGCGACTCAGACCAGTTCATCAGTCCACCTTGTGGGAGGCTTTCCAACGCTACGTCTTCCGGTACGCGGTTGCCATTTTAGAACTGTAAATTGCCACTTTTTGGGGCTATGTCAGTAGCTCCTGCGGATATGTCTTCATTTCTGATTCGATCAGGAATGTATTTGACGTAGATATGTAATTTATATATGCATAAACTTGCTTCTTTTTCTCATGACGATATGCAGACACCACAGGATACGATCTTTACATACTCTTGCTTCGTACATTCTATCTAAATCTGCTACTTCTCTCGCTCTAGGTGGAGCGAGAGGGTGTGTCAGACTTATTGCCTATGCCTAAAACCCATCCGTGTTCCTCCCGTTGCTCACGTAACTCCCTCGAACATTCCCTCGGCCTCAGCCCGACCAAACCATTTAATCATGCACCCGTATTTGACATAAACTCATAATAATAAATTAACCACGACATTCGTTTGCATTGTGTGATGATTTTATTTTCATAATCTATTCATAGTAGCAGACGAATGGACTGACCGACATAATGGATCATTTACTTTGTAATACCTTGCCTTGAATGGTGGCAAACTGTCATTGTGCAGGTGATAATCTCGAATAGGGGTCCATTTAAAATAAAGTGTTTAGAAAATGGAATGATGAGATACTGGAAAAAGCCTTCGTTGACCTTAGCGCGATTCAGTCGGTAGTAGACATTTTAAAACATTTTTTGTTTCACTTAGCTACTTGTCAGGTGAAGCACTGGGCTCAATGCGATATAATAATAATAAATAATATTTCTCAAACGCCATCAAGTCCCAAATTATGCAGAACTTGTGTTAACTGATAAAAATATTTATATGTTTCTAAATACTCACATTTAAATAGCTAAAATACACCTAAATATAGAACAAATGATCGTACTCATCACACAAACATGGGAATTGAACCCACGATCTCTGGCACAGCAGTCAAGGCTACTAACCACTAGACCAACAGGCCAGTCTGATAGTTATGGGAAAGTTACTATAGTAAACTACTAAGTGTGTTTTTAATATCGTGCGAATTTCATCACGATCTCGAAAATTACAAAATGCAAAAAAACGCGTCCCGAATGCGTATTCCACGTATTACATTAAATACTTGTACGAAATCGACATTTGCTGTGGTTACGCATTCGGAGAAATCCCGCATGTGTGATCAAACCCGTACGATATTAGAAACACCCTAAATGAATCCATCGGTCATGTTCTTCTAGCCTTTTCTGTCCCACTCCTGGGCAAAGACCTCCCTCCACTCTTTACATCTTTCGCGCGCCCGAGCTTCTTGTCAGTTCTGGTGGAAACTATCAAGTTCGTCGTTCATAATAGATATCGGTCATAGTCCACATAATAATTCTTAAACATTTCTTTGAGTATACACGTTAGACGTTGCACCATAAATCAACCAAATCAGTTTCTTCATTCACGGAAACACATCTATTTCTACCTGCGTATCTGTGCTATGCGCAGGAGTTCCGCGTGCAATCTAAATACGCATCTCGCATGGTGTTGCTCGCTTAAAATGTCATCATGTTCATCGGCTCACGTTTCCGTATTACTTTAAAATGGGTCACTGTAGCTCTGTGTATGTTTTGTGCAGTGGCGTAACCATTGGGTGGCAAGGGTGGCCCCTGGCCTGATAGGGCCCTCAGTCCAAGAGGCCTTGAGCTCAGAAGAAGTAAATACTTATACAAATTCAAGTAAATTATCAAGATTTATTTATTTAACGCATTCATAAGAAAATGATCAATTTACCATGGTATTTTGCCAATCTTACCATCTTATAGATACACCATGGGAATCCCACCATCAGCCCCTCTAGCCAAGTTACAACCGTTTCTCTTGCGTTGAACGCCTCGAGTTGGCCACACCTCCAATTCTTTTGTCTCTGACCTCGTGACTGAGCGTTGAGATGACGTCAGTCGCGTATATTTGCAGTTTTCTACTAGCGAAAACGATTGCAGATTATCAACTTGGCTAGGGGTACAGAGTCGAAATATAAGTCCTTTGGTATTAGAGAACTTACTGATTTGTCAATAGTAAAGAATATTTTTTATGTCTGTATTTCATGTGATTTGACCAAATTAAATGACAAAGTTGACGATTTTCCTGGGGCCCAATCCAATGATGTTGCCACGGATTTCAGATGGTATAGTTACGCCACTTGTGTGGGTTTACATTTACGCAAATGGCGGCCAGTGAAAGATAGTTTGGCTTGTATGTTTATGTATTTATATCTGGTGAATGAATCTGTTCGTGTTTGCCCATGTTTCAGTTTTAAGTACTTGTATTATTTCTTCAAATATAACCGCTGCCATCGTTCAAATTCTATCTTCTAATTTGAAGATCGACACTTGGGGGAGGTCTATATCCAAAAGTGGACGTATTTCGAAAGAAATAATGACAAATTTGAATATACTATCTAAAACATGGAGTCAAGTTTTAATGCCTTTTCGTAGTCAATATTTTGGTAAACGTCTAGTGCTTTTCGGTAAATTTTCTTGATATAGGTTACTTCTAGGCAAGCGTGCTCCATCGTTGGCCACATCATCGCTTACCATCAGGGGAGATAGTGGTCAAAGGCGAGCCTATCAATAATAATTAAAAAAAAAAATAACGCGTCAGAAACTCAGACAAAAATCGAAGGCATAAATAAACACTTGTCGAAGTTCTTGAATATTTTAATGAGATGGGGAGTAGAATCAAAGGTCAACATTTCATTGCGCTATCAGTTTTTCCCTCAACTCTGCACGTGTTAATTATAAAACCAAATGGCTAACAAAGCTTATCAGGCAAATGTAACTCAATACTCATAATTCTGAGAATAGTCTGAGCTTACTATATTATAGGAGTTAGCGATTGCATTGTAAGCACGGTGCTACTTCTCATGGTAAAACATTTTATGGCTGGGTTCATCGGTTTTAAAAACACGTGTTGAAGGAAATAGGTAGCCTCATGGATCCAGTTACATACTATACAACACTAATTTTAGTATACTTCTGCTAAAGCCGAAACACTTATACGTATTTTTATGTAAAGAATCTATGTACAAAATTTCATTACTGTATCATGAAAAATACAAAGTTATTCTTATTATGTTACTTGGTTGACCGCAAAAATACATGGTCACCGGACCATCCGGGCGACTGAGGGGATGTTTTGCTTTCACACCCAGCTGTTTGCTGGCGCCTAACACCCGCTATGACCAACCTTGACCTGTGTTGTAGTGTCGGTGTTTAGGGGAAAAATATAACATGATGTAAAAATTATTGAAATCGTTTCAGTTAACTGATTCTGAACAAATTACAAGGTGTAAGGAACAGCTCTCCACAAACTTTAAGAGCTTGCTCAGTAGACGAAACTGTATGGCGAGGCTGATTTTTTATTCGTTTCCTGAAAAAAAAACTTGTGGAAGGTTGTTCAGTTTCGTCTACTGAGCAAGCCCTTAAAGTTTGTGGAGGGCTGTCCCTTACACCTTGTAAATATATAATTTAGGTTTCTCATATTAGAAATAATGTTGTAGAATTGCAGTCAAATAGAAATCCAAATATAACAGCCGAAACAGAATTTACCGCTCGTGTATCAAGTCTAGTCAGGATTAGTATGATTTTAGATTTCAGTCACTAAATCCGAGTCCGCCATATACATGCACATTTCAAGCTTTAGCCCACAAACAATCCTTTCATAAACAAACGGATATTTCGATTTCACAACAGACATTGCATAACGCATTGATGACTGGCTATCAAAACAAAGATCGCTTTTATAGTCCAATAGAGAAGAAATTATCAAACTCTGTACCCTATTCGCGTTAAGACTAGACATCTAAAGAAACCTTTTTTTACTTTCCATTCAACCGATTTTAACTTCTATTTCGTAGGCATAAGGATGGCATTAAAAGCGAAAAATGGTTGCAGTACCAACTTTTTACTGCAGCTGTCATTTGTCATGCCATCAACGCAATAAAAGTCAAAATCGGTTGAACGGACAGTAATAAAAGGTTTTCATAAATGTCTAATGTTATTTTGAACAGACTATGGCAACCTAGCCATGTGCTATCGCTGACATAAAAAAAGCCCACACACCATAAATCTTCGATGCATTAAAACAGTGTGAATTTACTGTCTTTTTACACCCTAATACAGTTTAATCACTAGAGCCACAAAATAGATAGTTACAGAAGTCAATCTCCATTCAAAGCGCGTTCGAGCAACGCACACATAGACACCGCTCACGGACACGATATCTCGGAGCTTCTTGGCCCGCTCGTCGAACAGTTCCGGCTCAAAAGATCATTAGTGTACGTCCACAAAGCGTGGTTATAAAAATTGAAGTACATACATGAGATTGTCTTCTGTACCTATCTATTTTGTGCCAGAGCTTTTACTATCGTAACTTTTTTTTACACAAATTGCATCATTGTTACGACAGCATCACTCGAGAAACCTGACCAGTTCAAAGACCCATTCTTTGGTAAAAACCCCATAGAATTGTAGACCTCTTGATATGGTCATGGTGGTAGTTTGTTGAACCAAGTTTTTGCACGTTATTTACCGGTCCGTTTGGATCGGAGTTTTTTCTGTAAATGCTTTTATGAGATTGATTACTTGGGTGCATCGAACTATGACTGGACAGTAAGGACAGTACCTACAATATTGCTATTATTCGAAGGTTTATCATCATCATCAGTAAATTTTGACTAGGAGCAATTACAGCACAATCTCAAAGCATATTATTCTCAATACATAATTAAGAATTAGTAATTTCTTGTAAAGTTTGCAGACTGTACGAAAGAGTAATCGCCAGAGGTCGAAATTGGGTTATTCAGAGTTATTCATGTACTACATTACTTAAATATCATCATCATCATCAGCCTTTTTAATGTTCCCACTGCTGGGAGTCAAGCCTCCTCTCTAGGAGAGAGAATGGGCCATAATCCATCACGCAGGCCCAGTGCGGGTTGGTGAATGTCACATGTCTTCGAATTGTTGGTTCTAGGATAAGCCGGTTTCCTTCACCGTTTTGAGAGCAGTCGGAGCCATTACCAGTCAGCTAACACTGCTCTCTAAATACATACACTACTACATATATTGATGCAAGTACTTGCATTGAAATGTTGATATCAATATGGATTTTCCCGGGATTTCTAATGAAAAAATCCCGTGTAGCCAACATTCATCATCATCATTTCAGCCGATACACGTCCATTGTTGGACATAGGCCTCCCCCAAGCGTCGCCACATCGAACGTTCCTGTGCGTCCCGCATCCATTTGACTGGCCTATTGGTCTAGTGGTTAGTGACCCTGACTGCTATGCCGGAGGTCGTGAGTTCAATTCCCACCCAGGACAAATGTTTGTGTGATGAGCATAATCATTTGTTCTGTTTCTGGGTGTAATTTATCTATAATATGTATGTATTTAGAAATATATAAGTATGTTTATCAGTTGTCTAGTACCCATAACACAAGCTCTGCTTAGCTTGGGACTAGACGGCGCTGTGTGATAGTTGTGAAATATTATTATTATTATCCATCGGTTACCGCTACCGGCTTTTACCGTGTAGCCAACATTACTAATAAAAAAACCTCGGAGATAGATAAGACATATAAAACAAATATTTTTATTGTATGTTTAATTGAAAACGATGTCTCTACATCAACTGAGGTGAGGTTAACAAACTTCATACATTTCCTCCTCCTCGTCGTCATTAATGCTGGAAAAGAAAATCTGCTATATTTCTGATTTAGTGTCATGAAAAATCTTCTCTTTAAAATTAATCGCGGGGTTTGAGGCATATCCAATTTATTCTTTCGCTGTATGAAATCAGTAAAAGTACTTAAATAACTCTACCTAATTCCAACGTCTGGTAATCATACATTATGTAACATTTGGCGGGAACGCTAACAGAGAACTGATTTGTCAAAGGGCACTATAGTCTGTCTAATAATTCCACCGACTTGGGAATTTTGTATAATATTTAATCATTTCAAAATACTTCTACTCGATACTTTTCATAAGGTTCTTCTGTTAGTAAACAATGATCTCTATCTCTTAATCAACTTTGATTATTGAACCCGTGTTGACTACATCAGATTTCATTAAATCCTAATAATTACCCAAGTCGTAACTTATTAGACAGACTTTAGAACGATCTAAGGGGGCCAAGCCGGGCATTTGCCCAGGGCGGCAAAAACTAAGGGGCGGTAAAATTTACTTATTCCTATCTTCCAATCTAGCCATTTGCCATCCACACCCAAAGAAGGCAGGTTGAGAATTTTATGTGCCACCTTCCAACCTACTTCAGGTTAGATAGAGGAACTTACAATTACCGGCACGGATCTTGAGCGCTGGCTTCAAGTTGCGCAGAAGTCAAATATTCGGTCTCTTTAGAGGTGCGAAGTGAGACGCGGGGGCGGGGAGTGTCAGTGATTGGCTAGCCGCGCCATTGTGTCATAGACGTCACTAGTGATTCGTTCCCTGCGTTGCTACATGTATCTAACAACGAAGACTATTGGCTCGCCAATGTATGGAATGCACAAAGCTATCCCCACTGACGCCGAGCGCTCAATATCCGTTTCGGCAATTGTAAGACTCATGACTTGTATGGTTTTTTGTATGTAAAGGGACTAAAGAGCTAGATCAGGCAACTATAGGAATACAGGTGGGGTTCACCCAGAGCGAAAGAAGTAATTTAGTGAATACAAAAAAAAAAAAAACATTACTCATTTTGTTACGCTAACCAAAGTGATGTAAATTCGTAGTAGATTAGACAAAAAGTGTATTTTAGGTGATACAAAAAATCTTAATTGCGGAATCATGCTGTGTTTAGCGTACTTCCAATGATTTGCCAGTTCTTTGAAGTAGGTTTAAAGTGCTAAGTAATTTAATGATTATACATAAGTCCACTATTAAACATAACTTTTAGATTCATTGTACCCAATGATTCGTTATTTCGTCATCCATTTGGTTCCGATTTTGTTGTGGCAAATATTCTGCGTAGCTTTTTAGGGGTCCGTACGCATAGGGTAAAAACTAGATACTATTACTACTCCACTGGCCGTCGATGTATTTCTCTTGCCGCTTTAACCCCTCGAGCGCCGATTGTACAACTTGGATGTCCTTGAAAAATGTTTAATATTCATGTTTTCCCCAAGTTAGTGTAAAAGTTATTTGACCGAAAATTTTGGTTTCTATACACATTCTTCTATATATATTTTATTATTTGATTCTACTAGAAAAATCCAAAAATATTTTTTTTTTCTTTTTGGTGATTTACGTAAATTTTCCGAGTCTATGAACCCCGGCGCTCGAGGGGTAAAATACCTTGGCGCTGTGAGCGGTAGCTAAGCGTCACGAGACGCCGCTCATAGCGTCGCGCGCTCACTTACTGATGTCGCCCCGCTCGCCGCGCCTCTCGCCGCTAAAGCCGAAGTACAAACCGCTGAAAAAACAATTCTTTTAAATTTCGTAGAACTAATAAGGATCCCCAAAAGTGCTCCCCAATTTACTTAACCAGTAAAATAATCCTAAATTAGACCCTCGTCAGTTAAACTAAGTAGTGTTGGCTAGCCGAAGTCACTGACCGTAAGGGGAATGTCTATCACAATTCGGAAGCACCCGAATTTTTAAGTAGGAGAATTGGTTAATAGGCTCCAATCAGTTTAGGAGCGTGGAATATGATGATTGATCTCATTTTTAAAAGCCCTTTTTTATTTTTCTTTATTACTCACAAAACATCAATGTGATGTGACATTTTTTGTTCAAATTCTATTTAAAAGATTTTTATTCGAAAGATTTTTAATTAAAAATTCATAATGTTTTTTTTTGTTCCGATGAATGCTTGTTTTATTATTATTGATAGGCTCGCGTTTGACCACCATCTCACCTGATGGTAAGCGACGTTGTGGTCGACGATGGAGCACGCCTGCCTAGAAGTGACCTATTCACTTATGAATTAAAGACCACTAAGTTGTAGCTATCAGGAAACACAATTATTTCTCTCCCTTCTTCCTTTCTCCAACATCGTCCAGATAAATTATTTTCTCAATCTAGGCCTTGCAGTAGGCGCCTAGAACTTCTCGTCTCCTATACCCCTTGCGTGCTATTCTCTAAGAAAACAGTCTTGAGCACAGCGATGGCCGCAGCGACGAAATCCAAATAGGTACTGCGCTCTTCACTCGTCTAGCGTCTTAGCCTGCTTGCCAATTTTTCCTTCATTTATGATCCGTGTTTTTAAAGCGCAGCGTGGTGTTTCTTGTTCTGTCGATCGCATCAACTGCGCGTTTAAAAAACGTGGTATTCACAGGCCCCTAACGCTAAAAATGCAGCGTTCCATTGCTCTTTTTAGGGTTCCGTACCCAAATGGCAAAAAACGGAACCCTTATAGATTCGTCATGTCTGTCTGTCTGTCTGTCTGTCCGTCCGTATGTCACAGCCACTTTTTTCCGAAACTATAAGAGCTATACTGTTGAAACTTTGTAAGTAGATGTATTCTGTGAACCGCATTAAGATTTTCACACAAAAATAGAAAAAAAGCAATAAATTTTGGGGGTCCCCATACTTAGAACTGAAACTCAAAATTTTTTTTTTCATCAAACCCATGCGTGTGGGGTATCTATGGATAGGTCTTCAAAAATGATACTGAGGTTTCTAATATCATTTTTTTCTAAACTGAATAGTTTGCGCGAGAGACACTTCCAAAGTGGCAAAATGTGTGTCCCCCCCCCTCTAACTTCTAAAATAAGAGAATGATAAAACTAAAAAAAATATATGATGTACATTACTATAAAAACTATCAACGAAAATTGGTTTGAACGAAATCTAGTAAGTAGTTTTTTGTAAATGCGTCATAAATCGAAAAAAATACACTATTATTAAAACATCGATAAAAGTTACAACACATTACAAGAACTTTTATATTATGTTACTTGCTGCTACGGAACCCTTCATGGGCGAGTCCGACTCGCACTTGGCCAGTTTTTTGAATAATCATTTAGAATAGGTACATAATGTACAGACAAATAAAATACCGTACATTGTGTAACTTACAGAAAAGACAAGTGAAGGCAAAAAGACAGGCCACCGTAGGCGCGGGCTTGCGGACAGTGAGCAATGGGTAGCTCGCTGTCCAACCGTCCGGTAACTGTCCGGACCAACGCGCACTGTTCCCACGCGCCTCAAGGAGTTGTCAGCAACAGCAGGGACCCAGCCGGGTCGAAGCCTACTGGGGCCAGGGTTATCCGAAAGGGCGCTCGAGCCCCGGTATGAAGGCTGGAAGGAACGGGGTGGGTCTTTTAGTCAGTAAGAGTCTGACATTATCTCCCGCTCCGCCCAAGAGCGGGGGATGTCATTGGATGGTTTTTTCCCACGATAAAAAAAGGCAAAAAGACAGGACTGATAAGGAAGGCAGAGAAAGCTGAAATGATGATTTCAGCAGTCCCTCCAAACAAATGATTCAATGGGTCCTCTCAAAGATCCCAAATTGAAACTTAGCGAGGCCAATTATTATAAGTAATAATCATAGGTAATTCATAAGTATACTAGTGTACTTACTTCAAAAACTCGATTACATATTTGTAAGACCAATTTAAATGGCTGACTGATATATAATTTAATCAATAAATATTAATCACATTATCACGACTAGGTACATAAGTTTTTGCAAGCTTATATTTTTTTGTCTAACGTCAAGTATTGGACTTTTTCGGCTGGATCAGTCATTATGTCAGTCACTTCTTGTAATATTATGTCGATAAATCCTTTTTTGAATTTATTTCTGTCAATACTGAAAAACTAAACGGAATTTCACGCGGTTTTCTCTTGTACAGACAGATTCATAAGGAAGGTTTAGCTGTACAAAGGTAACGCTGCGCACACGTGTGCCACACACGCCGATCTGGGTGCGTCGGTCTCCATACATTTTATATGGAAACTAGACTTGTAGAGCTACATTACATCCACTCCACGCGACGTCGTAATACAAATCAGGCGTGTGGACCACGCCGTGTGCGTTGGTCTAAAGTAGTTCCAGCTTTACTCATGCATATTATTGTAGAGCAAAGATGTGAATTTAAATGTTTTGTAACACTACGAAGCTGTTGTTTCTGGGTTTCTTCTCAGGGTAGACAGCTGAGAAACAACGGCCTTGTCTTATAATTTATTTAATGAATTATAATCGTTAAAATCATCAATACAACCCTTTCAGTTTCACTAACCCTATTAGTTAGTTGAACTCGTTTATTTTGAACTGACAAAATTGAAAATTGATAGACAGATTAGCTTAAGTACAATTTATTTCATCACCACAGTTCTCAAAACGGTGAAGGAAAACATCGTGAGGAAACCGGCATGTTCTAGAACCAAAAATTCGAAGACTTGTGACATCTTTTAATCCGCAATGGACCTGCGTGGTGGATTACGTCCCATTCCCTCTCCTATAGAGGAATGAGTCCTAGCAATGGGAATATTATAAAGCTGATCATGCTTATACTGTGGATTACGTCCCAATTCGTCACCTAGAGACAAGGCCTGAGGCCCATCGGTTGGAAAATTATAATGGCTGATTGTGCTTATGCTAAACACAGTGAGAAGTGTACCTACGTGTGAACTAAGACGTCGATTTCCGTGGCTTTTATGTACTTATATTTTTTTTATGTTGTAATGACGATAATCACATCAAAACCGTTTTGAGAGCAGTCCGTTAGGATACGTTTTCTCCAAAAATGTTTTTTCCGGTCGTGCCGATATTTTTGTACAAGTAAATTGTCTTGTGATCATGTCATTAGGACTTCCGGCATGAACTGGCCTTCGGCGAAACTGTAGTTAATATGTTAAAATATCATAGCGTAGCATATTCGGCCTAATGTTTCCACTGCTGGGACTCAGGCCTCCTCTCTAGGAGAGGCATATGTTGATATGAATAATATACTCCGTGTATGTACCTCACAAAAGATTTTACGCTGTATTTTTGTTAGTTTGAGTTAACTTAAGGAGATTTCTTGAGGGCCTGATGTTGTCACATCTTTTGGGCTTTGGAAATTGTTGACAATTTCCGTGGCTCTGGCACGCAAGGGGTAACTGAAAGAATACTGGTGGGTTTTTGGTCAGCAAAAGTCTGTCACTCTCGCTCCATCCAGGGCGAGAGTGGTACCACCACTATTTTGACGACATCCCAAAAAAAAAGAATCTGAAATATAAATAACCCAAATCCGTAAAATGCTGAACGTTTGAAACCCCCATTATGACATTGAATGCCAAATTGACGCTCCGATGACCACAGTTCACAGACCAGACGCGATTATCAACGCGTACAAAGGTAATATTATAAATCATTTCATAACGCAGCGTGTCATTTACACGAAATAATGATACATAGTTCCTCAATAATTATAATAACACAAAGCCGCTCGCTTTGTATCGTTGCAACAAACAACGCGATGCGTCAAAATATAATTATCAGCTGGGCTAACGTGTGCGGCCCTCCGCAGACAGCCAGTCAGAGCTCGGCTGTCGGGACTCACGCGCGCACGCGAGCTGCACACCCCGCGACACGACACACACGTTCATTCAACTCTAAAAAAACTATTCATTTACCGCCATAACAATTATAACACTACAGTTACGAAACGTAACCGCCACATGTGATGCAACTTCGCCGCGAACCACTTAACGCTAACCTAACCCAGTTCAACTAACCGCGCGAACTCAACACCGCTATAAAACGTATCAATAAACGAAATGCAAGCACGTGCTCACCCCTCGCGTTACGCGGCCGTTGTCCAATCGTAGGAGGGCGAGGGCTACCGGCGTGTTTCGGCCAGCCAATCGCGGCTCGTCTACGAATTCACCACGAAAACCGCCGATCCCGACCGACAGGAGCCGAAGTGCGCATCGACTACCCCCAGTGCCGCTTCAGCCCCCAACATGGCGACAATGGTGGCCTCGCCCGCCAACCCGGCCGTGTCAAAAAAACCGTCTATCAAGAAATACAAAGCACCCACGCCGCCGCGGAACATTATCACGGAAGATGAATGTGAAAGTGAAAAGGACAAAGAGAATGCAGTGCAACCCGACGAAAATGACGCAAGTGATGATTGTAAACAAACAAAACCGGAACCGGCGGACGATAGGCCGGCGCCGGAGAAGGGATCGCCGCTAGTGAAAAAGTTGGGTCCGAAAATAAACGGGAGTGTTGACAGGAGTTCTGTGTTGTCTAAGGCGGCGATGTTCGAGTCGGGCAGCCCGAAGGCGAAGGACCCCGCCGAAATGTCTCTGAGGGAACGCAAAGCGCTCTTTGAGAAAAACAAGGGCGCTGCGATCGTGCCGAAGGCCCCCTTCGGCCTCGCACCCTCCACTAAGACCCTGCTCGGGGACAACAAAGGTAAGTCTTATTTACTTATTACTTCACTGCCAACAATGAAGAACACGCTAACTCTTTGACACACAATTATTTAAACTTTATGGTCTGTAACCAAAACTGTATGTTTATTTTTCTTCGCTTCGTTGTTACGCAGTTGCCGAGATTTTTCTGTAGTTGTTAATTGTTTTAATTACAGTCAGACGTTTACACGAAGCTAAGTAGCTGTTGATGTTAATTGTGCAGCTAATGCGTAGATAACAAAAGAACTAATTAATGAATATAAAATTACTTGTCCTAAATCTAATTCCGAAACTAACACAATAGCGCTCTGTCCCCTTTTATTTAGTAAGTAACTTAATTCAAATAATTCTGTGCTTATTTATGACGATCTTATAATAACCAACAATGGTTTCATCATCCTTAACGCAATTACAAAGATTTGTGTTGCAATTTCTCCAAGTTAATTTAAATCTCAATTTCGTGCAACAAGACATGCAGATTCTGTAACTACCTGTGGTTTTTTTGTGCAGTATCAGAAACCGGATATTTTTCGTCTTGTAACCAAATCCCGATCTAAGATAAAAGTTTTTACTGGATGTTCGTTAGAATTGACATTTAGATTTTATCTATAATTGCCGAAACTTTTTACTTAATGAAATGCCTCAGGGTAAATGTATACTAATCTATTTGACATTTACGACGCCACACGGTTATGATATTACAAATTATTTAATTGGGTTACACGTCACAACTAATAGCAATAAAATAACATCGACAATTTATGTTATTTCTAACTTCCCTAGCGTGAAGGTTAGAAACTATACAGCCTATGTCACTCACTGCAAAATATTATTTATTAAAACAATTATTATTTTTTTTAATCCGTCCAGTAGTTTTTTTAATGTCTTCATTATAAACAAAAACACATAAATTCAAGTCTTCCCTCTTTATTATAATATTTAAAACATATTTTTGTGGCAAGCAAGAAATCTTTTTGTTTCTACACACTCCGTTAAATAAGAATTTATTCGTAAGTACATAATAAATTATGTAGTTTGTTTTAAAGCAGGAAGCTCTTAATCGTAACAAACGTCAAACAATCGCATTTGTTTGTTGTATGCTGTCTATTTTTCCACGACCCAATTTACGTAGACTGGTGCGCTCAGGGTCACTAGGCCGATTCCCTTATTGGGACAAATATTTCACTATCTTTGGGTTACCGGCTGACCCGGCCATATGTTGTTTTGTTCTGATGCCATATAAATTATTACAGAAAAAGCGAAGGGTCGAAGTAGAAGGGTTATGGGTCGTAAGGTCGTTGCTTAGAAATAACTTTCGACTTAAAAATATTTTTCCATATAAATCCATTAGGTCATTCTGGCAACACTTGGGGGAGGCCTATGTTTAACAGTGGATGTCTTTCGGCTGAAATGATAATGATGAAGCCATTTCGGAGGAATTAGATGCCAAATACTGTGACACAAGATTTTTAAATACATATTAGACTAGCTATATTAGGCTACGCTATATTTTATGAGTGAAGCTGGGGTTTTACCCGCAACTCTCGCTCATAAAATATAGCCTATGTCACTCAGGAATAAAGCAGATTTGTACCGGTGAAAAATGTTAGCAATCGGACCAGTACTTTTAGAGATTACCTCCTACAAACAAACGATGACGGGACTTTTTTGGCAGGTTGCTGATGTAATAAGAAGTAACATAGGCTAATTGTATTTTAGAAAAAATAAATTCAAAATCCTGTAGTCCACGCGAACGAAGTCGCGGGCGCAGCTAGTAGAACATATTCCCGGGATAAAGTATATCCTTTGAGCTATAACAAAACATGGTCTACCCGTGTACCAAGTTTCATTGAAATCCGTTCAGCCTTTTGAGCGTAAAAAAGTAAAGACACACTCACAAACTCACTTTTATAATATTAGTAAGGATATAAAGTACAAAGTACACATTTCTGTTTCAATAATGTTCTGTATGATTTACACAACAGTCCGACAAGGCTCCCACCCACGACTCCCGACCACGAGCTTTTAACGCGATGCATTTGACGACCTAAATTGAACTGTTAAAGGGATGCAGCTATATAGGGTGTATAGCTCTGTCTCTCTTTCTCGCTCGCACGCTTGACATTTTAACAAGTCTTGGTAAGGCCCCAGGTCATGTCAAAGACCTTTGTGTCATTCATACTTCAGACAGGTTCTGTGACGTTACATTGCAGCCATGAACGGTCCCTTTGACATTTCTGCATTAATCGACGAGAATTTCTACATTCATTACAAATGTAGAATTATGAGCATTATTAAAATTTCTTAAGAGGAGAGTCTTTCAGAAGCCCAAAAAGCACTTACAGTTTTCAAAATTTCTATGTATTTTTAGAAATTTAACCTTAATTTTGAGAAAAAAGAATTATTGAAATCTCTCAACAAAATCAACACATAAAAAATTAATTGAATTCAATTTTAATGTTTTTTTTTTAAATAAATAATTTCACACAACGCCATATAGTCTCAAACAAAGAAGAGTTTGTGGTAGAGTACTAGACAACTGATAAAAATACTTATACTTCTAAATACATACATATCGTAAATAAATTAAGTACACCCAGACAAAACAAATAATCGGGCTCATCACACAAACATTTTTCTTGCCTGAGAATCGAACCCACGACCTCCGGCGTAGTCAGGGCTACTGACCACTAGACCATCAATCCAGTCATAATTTAGCATAGCTTTCCTCAACTATGTTCAATAAAGTAAATTCACATTTGGTTAGAGATGGGTTATAACCAGGGACTTAAAAACACCTTCATAAAGGTTACAGAATACAGAATGGGTAGTGTTACATGTTGAATTGGTAACAGAATCAAATATGTAACACTTATTTATGTGTTTTCAATGTGTTAACCCAAAACACTTACAAAAGTGCAACCCTAACATATCTGTAACAGATATAAAAGTGTTAATAAGTGTAACAGGTAAACGCAGCGTTGCCAAAGTTACAATTTACATAAAGCTATACCTACTAAAACTGATTATTTCAGTTACACATATAAACAGGTTACAGTTTGATTCGGTTGCACTCCCGAACACATATAAAAGGTTACAGTTTGATTCGGTAACATTATTGTATCTGTTACATTTAAAAGTGTTTTTCTGTTAAAACTGTTTTAAAAAACAGTGTTAAAACACATTATTACGGTTACAGTTTGAGTTCCTGGCTATAACATATTCATGCAGCCGTGACACAGTATTACCATCGCTAAGTTCAAAATACCAGCACAGAATTTACCTTTCGCATGTTAATCCCGTCTAGACGGAGGTCACGTGTAAAATATTCGACAAAAGTTCAACAGACTTGAAAATATCTAGACGATTTTTTACTAACTCAAGTCTGCTTTAAATATTAATTATGTATGAGGTCATAACGGCATCGATCGATCGATTTTTCTTAGGGCTGTGACGGGACTTCGCTTCTGCATCCGCATATGCGAAAACAGTGTAACTAATTACTGATTAAGTATTTTAATCAGTAATGAATTACGCTAAAAACCATTATTAAGCTACTTTTCGAAAATAAATAGTTCATATACCTAAAACATTTTTTTTTCTCTTGAGGAGGGGACAGATTTTGGAGCGCTTCACTTTACTGATTGGTGTTGGCTTGAGGAACAAAATGCACTATGTGTGCATTCTGGACTGCACTTGGTCCAACTCCTTCCTTGGTCCAACCTCGTGCTTCCGTATTCGCATACAGCTCTGTAAGATTTTAGCGGCATTGTATAATCACAAAACTGTCTGTCAAAGTCTTTAAAAGAAGACTTGTGTAATGTAGTGGGTAACTCGAAGTTACAAATTTTACTCCCATCGTGATTTTCAGTACCTTTTTATCTATAATGTAAGTGATGTAACAAAGGTTTTCTCACATTCGCTAATGCGAATATTCAAATTCAATATTCGCAAATACGAATACGAATGTTTCGAAGTTTAAACCGAACAAAACAAACGATGCAGACTGATTGAACGAAGCTTACCACATTGAGTTTGTGACACACACTGCAAATGTGAAATGCAAGTTGTTCGATAGAAGAATATTATAGTAAATATAAAATTGTAAAATCATATCAGTTGTATTGTCATTCTATATCCATACAATCAACATATTATTTCCAGATTTTTGATTATCAGAAACATTCGTCAAACATTCGCATGTTTCTTGCTAATACGAATGCGAATGTCAAAAAATGTGCGAATATTCACGAGTGTGAATGCGAATTTTTCTTACATCACTAATAGATACTACGTCAGAAGTTAATGCTGCCATTTTTAAATCGATTTGTCTCGCTAACTAGGTACTTAATCGACAAACTGATAGGTGAGACAAGTTACGTATCATTTTTTTTTGTTCCGAATACTTGAAAGTGCATTCACCCTAAGTATAATAGTAAGATTAGTTTTATAGATTTATTACGTTTTGTAGCCAATAAATTCTGCAGTACATATACTATCGTTTGAATTAGTTTTGCATAATAACTGTGTGTGAATGTTTACCTAGTTGTTGCGAATGCCTCACCGGTTTTGATTTACTCATTGTTCTTTTCGTAATCTTGATGCTAATGTTGATAATGTAAATTAGGGACAGTCTATGTACTTAATAGAATAAAAAAGATACCATTGTAAATAAATATACTCGTAATAAATCTGTAGAAGTTTTTAATTGTGCGCACATCACGTAAAATGTACGATATCGATGTAGATAACTTTAATACATAAAATTGTGTGTAACTTGACCTATTACTTAGGCTTTGTTTCATCGCAATCGTTTGACTATATTGAAAGATATACTGCATTTATTAACTGTTAGGCGGTACGAAGTTCGCCGGGTCTGCTAGTTGTAAATAAATCACCAGCTCAGGAGGTCTTGATCATGTGGGTTTGTGCAAAAGAACTGTCGCAGCCCTGGAATTCAAAGGGCAACGGAAGGAATATTTTTTTTGGTGAGTAAAAATCATCCAAATTACATCCCCCGCCCTCGGGCGGACCGGGAGATAGTGTCAGACTCTTACTGACTAAAAAACCCACCCCGTTTCTTCTTGCCTTTCATACCGGGGCCGAGCTACATTTCGGAGCTTACCCAGGCCCCAGTAGGCTTTGACGCTGACCGCTTCTTGAGGCGCGTGGGAACAGAGCACGCCGTCGACGACTTGGGTTCGGTCCGGACAGTTATCGGACAGCGTACCATCCAGCTACCCATTGCATAGCCCGCGTAGGCGCGGGCTAGCGGACGTGGCCGGAAATCGGGATCGGAATCCCGGCGGCGGCTGGGGCGCTGTGAACACCGTTGCCTGATGCGGTCGGCTTCCTCCTTTGCTAGCATTACTGCTTCGCAGAAGTCGGCGACCGCCTGCCACTCCTCCTCGCTCCGGACCATGGCCTGTTCCAAGGCCCGGGGCGTCTAATTTTAGAGAAGACATTACACACCCCCTTGCCTCAGAAAACACGTAAAGCCGATGATAAATGATCTTTATTTTGCAAATAGGTTTTTTTAAAAAAACACTTTCACACGTCAATTTTGTTTTCAGTCAGTTTAAGCTAGATGAGGCTGGGTGTTGGTACGTTGATCGTGGTTGTCACTCGTCGTCATAGAGAGGGATTAATTTAACGTACAAACGATTCCTACTTTTCATTATCTATAGTGTATTATTAGAAAATATAAAACAAATTCATACTAATTACAGTTAGGCGCGTACTTAATTCATACTTCCCGTGGAAGTGGTCACAGTGTATCATTACGATCGACTGCAGTATTTCAATATTTAAGTTCTTAATCGCCATTGGTAATTAGAGTACAGTGATGATTAGCTGAAATTTTGTATAGTCTGTCTAATAAGTCAACCGACTTGGGAATTTTGTTTAATATTTAATCATTTAAAAAATACTTATATTCGATACTTTTCATAAGGTTCTTCTGTTAGTAAACAATGATCTCTATCTCTTAATCAACCTTGATTATTGAACCCGTGTTGACTACATCAGATTTCATTAAATCCTAATAATTACCCAAGTCGTTTAACTTAGGTATTAGACAGACTCTAGACGCCTTTATTAGTACTAAATATAGTTACGTAGAAGGTTAAGTATACGACTAGTTTCTGCGAACAGCTTCACTCACGTGAAAGTAGGTTTTTTCATACAAACTTTGGACAAACTTTCATGCCCTTAGGGGCGGAGTTCCGTACAGCTACCGGCACGAATATTGAGCGCTCGGCGTCAGAGTGGGGATCGCTTTGCGCATTCCTTACATTGGCGAGCCAACATGCAGCAAACGCAGGGAACGAGCCAATCATTAACACTCCCCGCTCCCGCGTCTCACTTCGCACCACTAAAGAGACCGAATATTTGACTTCTGAGCAACTTGGAGCCAGCGCTCAAGATCCGTTCCGGTAATTGTAAAATCCGTTCTTAGGGGATGTCTACTCCGTGTAAGAAATCTACCTGCCAAATAAGTTTTTAGGTGTTATAGTTTCTGAGATTTCGTGATTAAACAGTGAGTGGTTTTTTGCTTTCATTAATAGGTTCATTATTTTCTTGCTGAAAGGAAGGAAACGGTCTATTTAAAAATAAAGACAAACTTCTAAAGCAGTAGTATTAAATATTACTTACTTGATAATTTTATTTCCTTTTATGTATTTCTTCGAATAAAATTTTATATATTACCTACCACATGATTCTGAAAAGGCTGAGTTAACTAGCAGTGCCTACGCGACTTCAGAGAAGTATTATAATGTGACACAATTTTCCATGAATTTATTTATGCATTGCTTAATTTAAAAAGTTCGTAGAAGTAATTCGAAAAATATATCCTCAAACGTTTCATTCGTTGGTTTGCGAGATAGCTTCAAAGAGTTATGCCTTGATCACACGTACCGAATAAAAGGGCGACACAACAAAATGTGCTCGTCCGAGACAGTGACGTAAACGCGTTGTAGAGATAAACGCTCGGCACAGCACTCGGCGCTTTGTTTATACGTACCGAGTATTCGGCCGAGATCACTGTCTCGCCCGTTTACTCGGTACGTGTGAACAAAGCATTACTGCGGCATTGAAAGGCAAAAGGCAACTGAAGAAACACAGATGGGTGTCAGTCAGCGGAAGAAGTTATTTCATGATTTCCTACCTCAAAAAAAGGAACGTAAGGATCTAAACAGACGGACTGCATTTCAATTGCAATCCAACTGCAAATTGCAGTTTGAGTGCAGTTTAAATGCAGTTGCAATAGAACTGCAAACACGACTGTAATAGAACTGCAAACCAAACGTGCAGTCCGATTGCAGTCGTGTGAACTGCACACCGATGCACCATACCCATCCGCCCGCACGCTCCGCCCTCAAGCCGCCGCTTGAGGATTTCCTCTCTCGTTTTAGCCACCTCTGTATCTGGATGTGACTGCTTTCATTTCCCTCTCGCCACATACCATAGATTCTTGTAGATAGGAACATACTTACCAAACAAAACATAGTTCTCATAACAGAAGAATTCCAGCTGTTTTCCTGGTAAAAGTAACTCGGTTAAACAAACCCCAACACATTGAATGCTTTTAACTAATTGATGGCGTAATTAATACCCTCAATACCGGAACTTGTTCATAGAGGGAAAAATGTTGCCCTTAATTCATTTTTATGAGGCCTTGAGATCAGAGTTGCTGTATATCTGGTAAAAAAATGACGTGTGGCACTTGGGGACTGCCGCGGTAAAGCTATTGCATAGCATTTTTATCAACTTATGCAATTGTAATTATTTATTTATTTTATTTATGCAGTTTTTTTTTTCCTGATTTTTTTTTTTCTTTGATATTAATTGAAGTTACACTTTCACACATTGAATTGAATTTTGATTGATTGTTCACACCTCGCCAACAGCTGCTAAACCCCACCTATCCAAAACCAGACGTCGCCAACAGCTGCTTAACCCCACCCATTCAAAACCAGACCTCACCAACAGCTGTTATTGATTGTTCACTCATTTGTTTTCTTATCGGTCACCACGCTCATAAAACAAATGAGTGGGGGTGTTAGGTTATTTTCGTTACGGAATTTCTGGATTCGGTCTCCACGCTCAAGGCTCGCGATAGAAGCTATGCAATAGCTTAAAAACAGATTCTAGTTTGAATGGTACGGATGCTGGTGGAGATCCAGGCACATAAGCCATGATGACTACCTTACACTACCGTAGGCACCCCGCACCCTTGAGATACATATTTGGGTGGCTACTAAATTGACAGTTTTCTTCTGGGTACCACATACAATCGGGGAAATTGCCTATTTTTTGGTACCTACTTCATCATCATCAAATAACTTCCCCAAGCACCTACGCCTATATCAGAAACGTTTATTTCAAATAGACCATTTACGAAGTTTATTTCAAATAGACTTTTGAATTGTCAAAATATCGGTCAGTCAAAAAAGTGAAGCTTAAAAGAAAAGAAAGTAATTATGAGTAACATATTATAGGTTACATATTTCTTATCGCGAACCTATCAACAACAATAAAAAACATATTAGTACTTTTCTAATACTAAACATACTATCGTTTCTCTTTCATAAGAGTACCCAAAAGAAAACTGACAATTTAGTAGCCACCCAAATATAGATTCATCCGCACACTTTCTTTTATCAGCCATTCCCAATAGAAATCTCGGAGACAAATTAGGGCCACCCAAATATGGATTCACCAGAAAGTCTTTGACATTTAGCACTTCATAACTACGTCTGAAGTGTCTGAACGTTTAACGGTAATAAGCTATACTGTTTTAAACTAACATACTCACAATATTTGTAGAACAACTGTGTCATGGGATTTCGCAACAAATATTTAAAATATTGATGTACTCTAAGTTTGACCTGGTCAATTGATTAGCAAGTCTATACGTAAATAAGGTAATGTAGAAATAGGGGGAACCTTACCATGACGAGATAAAAAGTCAATATACAAGGGAGGCCTTTTTTTCGGTGGGAAAATCATCCAATGACGTTCCCGCTTTTGGGTGGAGCGGGAGATAGTGTCGGATTCTTACTGACTAAAAACTCACCCCGTTCCGTCGTGCCTTCATAGCAGGGATGAGTTATCTTTCGAAACTAACCCTGGCCCCAGTAGGCATCGACCCAGCTGCGCCCCTGCTATTGCTGACAACTCTTTGAGGCGTGTGGGAACAGTGCGCGCCGTCGACAACTTGGGCTCGGTCCAGATAGTTACGGGACTGTCGGACAGCGAGCTACCCATTATTCGCCAAAATCGGAAATCGGGATCGGAATCCCGTCGGCCTCCTTTGCTAGCATTACTGCTTCGCAAGGGAGGCCTTATAGCATTCTGCAATCTCTTGTAGGCAACCTGGAATGGACAGTAATCATCTGGACATGCAATGGGGCTGTCAGTGTGTAATAATACCATTATTATTTAAATATAATATGCTATTAATATATACACAGATACATACATATAAGTATCTGATGGTAAGTAGTGATGCAACCGTTGATGCTAAAACGCATTCATTTATTAGGAGCCCATACCCTAGCTAGATATAGATAGGTTATATGGCGATGGTGGGTAATATGGGCGGTTATAATAAGACACGATTTACCACTTACATTACCTTTAAATTCTTCGTAATAAATGTCAAAAACCCCATATGTTTCACACGTGGTGTCTTATTATGGGAATATTTTAACAAAAACGGCTACAGAACTGACTGTCTATATTAGAAATCGTAACAGATTTCTAATTTGGACTTTACTTATTTGGTCATAAAGGTGATATTTGCACATTGTCTAATAAGTGGTACTCTAATCAAATCATATACCTATTTAACTTTAATGATAGACAATTAGTTGCTATGCTCAACCGCTAGATTACAGATTACATAATGTAATAGTAGCTTGTGATGTGATCTCATGCGCAAAAACTAATACTGAAGATTTGTCATTGCCAAAGAAAATGCGAAGCACGTACCCGCTAATAGTTGATGGAAAACGTGAGAAATACTGTCTTAAAACCATTTTTTTTTGTTGATAATAATAATAATATTCCACAAATGATATATACTTCGTTCTAAAACACAAATCGCAGACGTAGGTGACTCAGCCAACAGATTAAAATGGAACTGAGCAGGTCACATCTGCCGCATGCCGCAACAGAATTGGGTGAAGGTAACTACTGACTGGACTCCGAACAGCAGGAGCCGGCGATGCGGTAAGCCCAGAAGGAGATGGCGTGACGATTTGGACTCCTACCTTAACGATTGGCCAGAAATGGCTAAAGACAGAAAAGAGTGGAATAACGGAAGGGAGGCCTTTACCCTGCAGTGGGACACAACAGGCTCATAATAATAAATAAATAATAAAATATCACACTACGCCGTCTAGTCCCAAGCTAAGCAGAGCTTGTGTTATGAGTACTAGACAACTGATAAACATACTTACATATTTCTAAATAAATAAATTACACCCAAACACAGAACAAATGATCATGCTCATCACACAAACATTTTTCCTGGGTGGGAATCGAACCCACGACCTCCGGCATAGCAGTCAGGGTCACTAACCACTAGACCAACAGGCCAGTCAAAATATATACTCGCGCTTGGCCGCTATCTCACCTGGTGGAGCGCGCTTACCTGGAAGTAACCTGTTCACTCTTGACTTGAATATCCCCAGGTTGGAGCCAATCGGAAACAGACGGCAGGGAATTTCAATCCTTAGCTGTACGCACAATTAATGTGTTCCTAAAACGTTATCGGAACTCGTGTATATCTGTAATCACGGAGCCTACAAGTGAGCGATGTTCTCTACCTAGGCTGCGGTTAGCGTCAGGCAATATTGCGGTGAGACGCTAGCTTCTTGCAAATCGCTGAAGTTACGAGTTGTAACGGTCGTCACCATAGCCCATTTACAAGGCCTGTTACGGCGTCTGTTTTATTGTACTCTTTTATGGGATACAAGCCCTCTTTGTCTGTGGGACTGGGCCGTAATAGACCACGTGGGCCCTGTTCAGATTGAGTGGTAATTTTGAATCTTAGGTTAAGGATGGGTGCAACAATCTAGCAAACCCCTAACGGACCCCTTAGGGGTTTGCTAGATGGTTGCCTGGGTTGCAGTATTGTTCGAAAGAGTTAGGGTCAACTCACACCGAAAGAGCGGCGAAGGGCAGCGACCCGTTTACCGTTCATAGAATTCGCTGGAATTCCTGCGGCGCCGCGGGCATCCGCGCGACTCGTTTGAGTTTCTCATACGATAATAAGTATTATAGCAATGAAAATAAAGTTAAAACTCATATGACACTAAAACTGCGATCCGCTTCGCTGCGCTTCAACGCTCTTTTGGTGTGAGTTGACCCTTACCGTGACTCCGGAACGCAAGAGGCGACTGAAAGAATACAAGTGGGTTTTAGCCAGTAAAAGTCAGTTTCTTCTCGTTCCATCCTAAAGCGAGAAAATGGATCATTTCCCTTGTCACAAAATATCTATATCCGATAGTTTATAGCTTCATAATCACGAGAATAAGCATGTGATATATACCGTTTGCAGCAGGCTCAACAATAACTAAGTCCAATCATCTTGTTCTTCGTGCTCTTGTCTCATATTATTTGGGGTCGGTGCAACATTTCTTTCTTCCACGCTGTCTTGAGCAGTGGTCGCCGAGTGGTAACGGCCCCGACTTACGAGTTCGAGTTAGGTCACTCGTTCAAACCCAGCCCGGCGCAGTCGTCAGGGAACTGGCTTGTCCTAAACCTAAAAAAAACATAGATATGTGCCATCCACTAAACTGGCCTGTTCTCGCGTTGTGGCCCATTCTCTTGGAGAGAAGGATTAAGTCTCATTAAAAAGTCTGATAGCTATACTGTCTTGACAACCGTTACACTAAATGATTTTTTTTATATCACCCCTCATCAACAGCAGGGACCCAGCCAGGTCGAAGCCTACTGGGGCCAAGGTTATCCGAAAGGGCGCTCGAGTCCAGGTATGAAGGCTAGAAAGAACGGGGTGGGTCTTTTAGTCAGTAAGAGTCTGACACTATCTCGCGCTCCGCCCAAGGGCGGGGGATGTCAATGCATGACTTTTTCCACCATAAAAAAAATATATATATATATCACCCCTCATAGAATCCATCCGTCTTTGGCCTCTCTCCATCTATCTACATAACAAAGTCCAATCAAATAATATTTATTTTAACTACATATTAAAGAGTCTTCATAAGGAAAAACCACAAGTTCAAAATCCAACCAGTGCGTTGAGTACCAACAAACGGACAAGTCCATGGACGCGGTCGCCCCGAGCGATTTGAAAGACAATAACGTCTAATTACAGTTAGTGCTAAACCGTTTCACATTGGCTCGTAAATACATATTGGCTATTAGTCTGGCTTTTCCCGTAGTTTTGTGTCAGACATGCTGCTTGTGGAATTGCTAATATATACGTACTAACTTTTGCCAGCGACTTCACTCGCATGAAATTTTTTCTCCATACAAACTTTGGGCCCACGTTTTACGTCCTTGGGCGTTTTATTTTCATTTTTTCGGTCGGTAAAAATCATCTAAATGACATCCCCCGCCTTTGGACGAAGCGGGAGCTACTGTCACATTTATACTGACTAAAAAACCCACCCCGTTCCTTCGTTGCCTTTCATACAGGGGCCGATCCTTGCTTTTAGAAATAGACCCTCGGCCCCATCAGCTTCGACTAATCTTATGGGACCCCCAAGGAGTTAGAGTTTCGTAAAATCCGTTCTTAGCGGATGTCTACACCCTATAAGGAACCTACCTGCCAAATTGTAAGTTTGTAAGTGTTATATAGTTCATGAGATTTCGAGATAAATCAGTGATTGGTATTTCGCTTTTATTTATGTATATTGTATATAACTGTAATAAATCCGTAGAAGTATTAAGTTGTGCGCGTATCGCATAAAATGTACGAAATCGACGTAGATAGAGTCTGTCTAATAAGTCAACCGACTTGGGTAATTTTAAGGTAAAATGAAATCTGATGTATTCGATGCTGGTTCAATAATCAAGGTTGATTAAAAGATACTGATCATTGTTTACTGATAGAAGAACCATAAAAAAGTATTTGAATATAAGTATTTTTTAAATAATTAAATATTATACAAAATTCCCAAGTCGGTTGACTTTTTAGACAGACTATAACTTTTATACATTAAAATTGTGTGGAATTTAGACTTTGTTTCATCGAATTCGGTTGACTATATCGAAAGATAAAATATATAATTGTAATCTTTGAATGTTAGGCGGTACGTAATTCGGGTCAGCAAATTTTTAACCAACTTCAAAAAGAAGGTTTTATGTTCGGCTGAATGTAATTTTTTTTACTATAATATTGACTTAGCTTTCTTGGTTCTTGCCTGCCGAGTTTTCGTTTTAAAAGTATTGATCAACTAAAGTTTTTTTATCCCTTTCTACGTTTCTTCTTCTCTATCAACGTTCTGTGATATTTTGCAGACCATGAGGCATTCGGGTGGGTAGTTGGAATGCTTCGATGCTACCTCATCTATTATCTTATGATTATTTTTTGAAGATAAGGGGCATCACCCGTAGTGTAGGGGATGTAGTCACTGCGTCCTAAATGATCTATTGTGACTCGCCACCTTGATAGCGTAACTCTTTTAGCCTGGAGGCTTCCAAGAAGTTTAGAATACTCCTAGCTTTTAGAGTTTTAATCTCCTCCGGGCCAATAATACGTCGGCCCAGATGGACACTGCGTTTGTGGATAAGGGGCCCGAATTCACACAAAAGGTGCTTAGGCGTCTCCCTCTTCTGATTACTGTATCGGCAAACATCAGTGTCACTCAGTTTCATGTGAAATTGGTGCCTGTTTAGTTTGCAGTGGCCGGTTAAGGCGCGGGCTATCGCACAGATGTTCGCCCTGCTAAGCTCAAGAAGCTCGGCAGTTCGTGTGAGTAGCCTTTTATAAGAGATTTGGCGTGTAGCAGTCCTGGTTGTATCAATCAGTGCTTTTTTGAATCGTCAAATAGGTTGCCCTTTAGGGTCTACATGGCCTGGTTCTTTGAGATACCACAGAAGGATTCTGGTCCTATCTTATGACCTTGAGCCCCAGTTCTTGGAATCTATTATCTTACCTCATACGCCATTGCTGGCCAGAACAAGTGTAGGAAGAAACCTATTTATTAGCGTTAGGTACTTAGAACCATGGAAAACGTGTGTTCTTTTTTTCATACAATAATTACCGATATACATCTGCGTAATAAGACGATAGATAGATAAATAAATGCCGTCGTTATTGTAAAAAATAATCCTACATTATAATCAACATTATGTACTGAGCCGTATATAACAGCTGTTTGCATATTTTGTATGTAGCCTTTTTTATTGTGACCGGACTACCTATACAAGTATACATGTGAATAAACTAGTAACAGGAATAATGCTCACCCCTATACATCCCAATTAAAAAAATAAGTAGCAGTCAGAATTTAAGCACTGAAATTTTATTTAAATGCAATTGGGTATGGCTATCCTATACGCTAGTAACGAAATCATGTTTTATCAAAATGTGATTAAGTATGAAATCTTTTTATCGAAACTGAAAAAAAAAACGAATAGTAAGTAGGTAGTCTGAGTTTTCCCGCCTTATTTTAATATCGGTTCACGAATATCAATATCGATCTAACTTGACTTATTCGGTTCTCAGTTCAAGTGTATAAAAACAGATGTCGCTACTATTTCATGTTCTCAAGTAAGGCGTGTTAGTTTTCTCATGTAACCGTTTGAATGAGGTCAACTAAACAAACACGAGTTTGACCATTTTTTACATTGTCACGACAATAGTCGAGCTTCGAACTCTAGCCTTCAAGCCAACGCAACGACTCAGCTAATTAAGAGCCCTAAAGCCAACAAATACGTAGTATTGGAAAAAAGGCTAACATCTACAGGATACTTCTACAACTTTTTTTTTGATGACACGCCATAAATTATAAATTTTAATGTCCTACTAACCTAAAACTAATCTAATAATAAAAAAAAAGATTTACGTAGGTACTGCCAATATTTGCAAGCCCTACGCGGCAAAATGTGATGAGACCATTAATTTAATTCAACACCATAATAATGTACCATATTCTGGCAAAATAAATGAACTGAACTGAACTGTACTTGATCTAGCATAATTAAAAAACATACGTGTAAAAAGATTGCGACCAGCTATAAAAGCTTTCAAAACATCGTGAGGAAACCGGCATGTCTTAGAACCAAATATTTGATGACATGTGACATCCACCAACCCGCACTGGGCCCGCGTGGTGTATTACAGCCCATTCCCTCTCCTAGAGAAGAGGCCTGAGTCCCAGCAGTGGGAACATTATAAGGCCAACCTATGCTATGCTGTAGGTACAAACTTTTACTTCTTTTTTTATACTCGGAGTCTTCAAGTCCTTCATGTAGATGGTATTGTAATGCAGCTCAGCTCGTCGGTAGGCTCGTATAGGGATTCTTCTATGAAATCAAACACTTCGGGCGACGCACTCTTATATTTTTACTTATTTGAACGAATTCATGCTTTCCTTCCAAAAATTACTTTAACACTCAAAAAACAACACACATTCTTTTTTCTAATAACTTTCAAACCTATTCTAGAACAGCATAATCCTTCGAATTATATTTTACAAGCCAGTTCGTTGGTTACATAAAAAAAGCAACTCATGCGAGCTCCTTTCGATATCACAGTATTGAACTCCGTCAATTTTCCAGTAAAAACAGCTAAAACATTCCAGCGGCTATTCAAAGTTTTACTGCCCACGACATCCCGGTTGCTTGTACCGACTATTACATAATGCTGTATCGACAATAGTCTACTGAGCATCGAGCTCAGGTTAGCGAACTAACGGAACAAATCTGATCGTAGGGCTGCCAGGAACTAAGCGGAATGTTCGAAAGAATTACGGCCTGGGGTCTTACCATGACCTCTTCTGGAAACGTTCAATTCCCAGTGAGTCAAATTCCTTTCAAAAGCAGGCCTGCTTCTGAATCGCTAAAAATCATACTATGGCAGTTCTAAAGTTGAACGATTTTTGTGCAGAGGTGAACAGTTACGCTTGAAGATCGCTTAATTTAACATTACAGACGTTTAAAAGACGGTCATCTGCTATTAATACTCGTCAAATAGCACGCCATAGTACAAAAAGTCTATACAAAAAAAAAGGTTAACGAATCTTGAGCGGATTTCGTAAACGTCGCTTAGCAGGCCAGTTACAGGCCTGCTATAACGAAGTCATAGTACAAAAATGCCGGGCAGCTCAATTTCAGGCCTGCTATAAGAGGTCATGGTAAGCCCCCTGTTTACGACTTTGGTCTTAAGCGGCGGGCGGCGCGGCGACCGGGGCGGCAGCGGTAAGCGGGCGCGCGGCGCTATGAGTGGCGTTTCGTGGCGTGCTTCAAACACAATAGAATAGAGAAGAAAAGCCAAAGAGAAGGGTAGAGAATGCCTAAGGCATTAAGTCCGCCTATGTACTTTGTGATTCGGTATGGCATCGGCATAAACATTTTCATACTTTTGATCTCACCGCTCGCCGCCCCGCGCTTGTTGTTAACAGGCCGTTACTGTTTCTCGAAAACAACATCTTATGTTGCAAGACTTAAAAGTTTGAAAGAACAATTATGCTTTGATTTAGACTTGCAAAAACATTTATTTGTCAAACTCGTATTTATGGTCAAACTCGTATTTATGCAAGAGTATGACAGATAAACGTTTTTGTAACTAGGTATATGGCTAAAATCTCAGTTACTTGGCCTAGGGTCTGAACAGACGAACTACATTTTAATTGCAATCTAACTGCAAATTGCAGTCAAGTGCAGTTTGAATGCAGTTGACACGACTGCAATAGAACTGCAAACCAAACGTGCAGTCCGATTGCAGTCGTGGCAACTGCATTCAAACTGCACTAAGACTGCTATTTGCAGTTGGATTGCAGTTAAAATGCGGTCCGTCTGTTTAGACCCTTATTCTTTTGAAGTAAGAGTTTTCGGAGGGAGAGGGAATGTCTTAGACTTAATCTGTATAAAAACAAAATGCAATCTTAGCATAGACACCATCTGCTAAACTCCGGCAAGATAATTATATTTCCTAACAAAATTCTTGTTTTTCTACTGAAATGTAAATTATCTTTGTGCTTACCACATGTGAAATACCCAACTTAATTCTTGTTTTTCTACTGAATCGTAATTCTTTGTGCTTACCACAATTGAAATAACCAGTAATAGCATCCTGGTTCCGATAGTTGTTTAACCCTGTCAACCACAATGGTCTATTGGAGCTCGAGTTTACCGTGTAACGGAACGAATTGTACACGCTAGGGTTGCTAAAACAGGTGTTTACCACTTTCCCAGGCGTAAATGTCTGACAACAGTAATTGAAAAAACACAAGTGGCTAGTCAGTAAATGTCCGACACACCCTCTCACTTCATCCAGAATGGGAAAAGTTAACCCCAAACAAAGTCTGCTTTAACAAAAGGTAGGTAGGTGGGCTTACGGTATCTCAAATGCGAAGCATATCGATGATACAATTTACGGATGATGGCTTTTAAATTTTCTGGGCATCGTTAGTCAAATAGATGAGGCCGCTAGGTGCTCATTCCTTCGTATTTGCCTTATGGGAAAAAATGGTAAGAACCTACCTATTTCATAGAGATCAAAATACTCCTAATGTATAATCTATAATATAAACCATCCAACCGATGTGCCTCAAACCGTCTTACCAATGCGTATTTTCATTTTTTTTAATAAATAAACAACATTTTTAGTATCCTACTGCTGTGTAACCGGTAGTAGGTATATTATATTAATTAAATATGCCAAACTTTCTACATAAGACAGTCACGGAACAACGTTTTGTCAAGCCATGGTATATATTATAAAATATGTAAATCCAACATTTTCAAACTTTAGCTTAATTTAAAAAATCTATCAATTTTCACAAGTTACGAGCTCAAAAGTAACCAAGTCGTAATCTCAAACATTATGCAATTTACAAAAAAAAAAGCACGGGTATTGACAGCCCTGTTCGTAACACTTGAATGACCTCAGTCTGTACCGATCCATCGATTCTGGTGGCGACAACTGAGAGAAAGTCGAGATGACGCGAAAAACTGTTCTTACTGTTAATTTGAAATATGTCCGTGTTCCTATCACTTTTATGTGATTGAAGTAGAACATGGCTATTTTTGGGCACTTTTTATTAAGAGACTAATAAAATGCCGTATTTTTTAGACTATTGATATCCTCGCGTCGAACCACTATCTCATCAAATATGTACCTAGCAAGTGACGCAAAAAACTGTTCTTACTGTTTATTTGAAATATGTCCGTGTTCCTATCACTTTTATGTGATTGAAGTAGAACATGGCTATTTTTGGGCACTTTTTAGTAGGAGACTAATAAAATGCCGTATTTTTTAGACTATTGATATCCTCGCGTCGAACCACTATCTCATCTAATATGTAGCAAGTGGCGCAAAAAACTGTTTTGACTGTTTATTTGAAACATGTTCATGTTTCTTTTATCATTTGTATGTGACTAAAGTAGAACATTGATATTTTTGGGACACTAATTTGTAAGACACTAATAAAAAAGTATTTATTATACTATTGATATCGTCCCGGTTGATCACTATCTCACCTAATATGTAATTATCGACGTAAAAAAACTATTCTTACTGTTTATTTAAAACGTTTCCGTATTTCTTTTATCTCTTGAAAGTGACTGCAGTAGAACATGCCTGTTTTTGGGACACTATTTAGTAAAAGACTGATAAAAACGTAATTTTTGTATCTATTGATATACTCGCGATTGATCAATAACTTACGTAATAGTATAGTAAACAAATATGTGGTCAACGATGGAGCACGTTTCTGCAGTAGCAACCTATTTACGATTTAATATTCCACACCTCAGTTTTACCTAAGCATTTTGAAAATATTCACCTCAGACGAATATGATCATATCTAGGACATTTACACTTACTGTATAACTACTATAACTAAAAATATGCCAACTACCCACGAGTATTTAGCACTTAGCTCAAGACAGCAAAGAATCTTGTTCCAAAAATATCAAATCGCTTGATAAGTGTCAATTGTTTATCCAAGCCTAAACTGAACCACAGTCATCCGCATGTCTAAGATGACGCAGCGGTAAGCTAATACAGAACTAATGTAGTCGAGGTAGCCTTGCTTATTATTATGTCATCATTACGGATGTAATCGGCGCCTAGAGGCACGCAGAAGCCATTTAAACTTGGTTTAGGACTTGCTGACCCGGCGAACTTCATTCCGCCGAACAGTCAATAAATGTGATATATCTTTCGATATGGTCAACCGATTGCGATGAAACAAAGCCCAAGTAATAGATCAAGTTACACACAATTTTAATGTATAAAAGTTATCTACATCGATTTCGTACATTTTACGTGATACGCGCATAAAATAAATCTTCTACAGATTTATTATACATAATATAAAAAAATCTACACTTAGACAGCTTTATTATAAGTATAGATATCATCGGAACTGGGAACAAAGCTGTCATTAGTGATGAAATTGTGTGAAAAGAAAGGCAGTGCTATTTACCTATAAAAGAATGCAGAAATAAGTTACCTAAAAATTTCAATTTAACTTGATCCGAAATAACTTGACATAATTTAATATTGAAATCAAAAAGAAAAGTTGAAAGTACAATCAGAATCATAAATTCTTGTGTCAAAATACGAAAAAAATTCGGGATTTCAGGACGAAACCGTTTTTCAAAGATAAAAATGTGAAGTACTGCTAAGACTATCCGAGAACTTAGCTTTTAAAAATAAAATCCTGCCTTTTCTTTTCTTGAGAGACTTGAACATTGCTATAGAAAACTTTCCTAGAGAAACACGCTTGAATTTTTTTTTTCTAGAATGACTTGAGATTCGTAGAATTATTGAATTCTTGAATTAAATTGAGTGTTTCTAGAATCTTATAGAGACACGCTTGGATGGAGCTCCTACGAGGCGTCCTAAATGCAAGATATGCTCGTAACTCTTTGGCACGCAGTGGTGCTGTTGTTACACGACCTTAGCATCAGATGATAAAGCTAAGATGAATCTGTCATCTTATACCCTGTTGACTGACAAAATGAACACAACGACTTCCCAGAACGATATTTAACGACGCTTGACAAGAAAGTATCATTAGATTTTCCAGGTCATAATTTAAAAATAGCGTTTCTAGTTGATATTCCATTGTTTTAGTATGGCTATTGGAGGGCCTGCGGGAGCATTTGAAAGGGTTACCGTGGTCCTAGCACGCAAAGAGCTGATGAAGGAACATAGCTGGGTTTTGATCCTTCAAAATCTGGCACGCTCTCTCGCTTCACCCCAAGGGCGTGAGAAGTCAATGAAAAAACTAATAGCATTTTGAAAGCATTTCAATCCTTTATTGAATTCACAAATAGATTAGCATAAGCATCCTTTTATAATGTTCTCATTGCTGGGACTTGGCTCCTCTCTAGATGGGCCGTTATCCACCACGCGGGTCCAGTGCAGGTCGTGGATGTCACAGCATATTAAAAAAATTCTAAATATGTACAGTAAATCAACCCTACATAACTTTGTGTGATAGCTTTTTTGAGATTGCTAAATTGGTCAGCCCATTACAGGGTTAATCAACTCCAAATAACAAAGCGCTCCGTTTCCACTCTATTTTCATTCAAAAAACTTTTTCACTTACCGTATTGTCATTCATTTCTTACATGAGATATATGTCAATGATACGTTCGCGTACGTACACCATACAATCAGTCCGCATCATTAGAGGCATAGCCCACAAAATGATGTGTTATTAGTTATTACCCAAAACGGCTACCGTTCCGCCGCTGTCATTAGTGGCGGTGTTATTCTGAATATAGAATATTTAATCATCTATTTAATTCTTAGTGTTCACAAAACTTTAGAAATTAAACAATCTACTCAGGTCCTTAGGTCCTATTTCTGTCTGCAGGGTTATAAAAAAATAACTAAGCTAAAAATAACTAGACTAAGGCAGGAGTTCCACTCGCTCCGCTCCTGCCTTAGTCTTCCAACATAACTTGGCCGTGTCACCTCCTTCCCTGCTCTCATCTTTTATACACATTATCGGCTGCGCTATCGAGATTTTTGTGTATATTGATACCTAGGCAAACAAAGCATAAAATGAATATTATTTTATACATTTGACAATTCAGCGTTGTCCAAAGGTTTGAGCTGAGCGGTGATGAGTCTGTGAGTTTGCCCTTTACATATACATACTTATATACAGATTTCAACATACACTACACATGTCTAGTAATAGTGACATACCCTTTAAACTAGAACTACATTAGACAGTCGCTGACGTGTAACACGCCTGATTTGTACGTAGAACGACGTCGCGTGGCGTGGATCAAATGTAGTCTAGATTCTACGTTAACTGTACAGAGACCGATGCGCCCAGATCGGCGTGTGTGGCACACGTGTGCGCAATGTAGTTCTAACTTTATAGACACAAAAACATCGAATCGCGAGCGCTAAACAAAATGATAAGGCATATTTTACTCTACTTCATGATCAGTAAAAAGCTGCTTAAGAATTTATGGATAATCAGAAGTCGTCTGATAAATCTGTCGTTAGTTACTGAGATAAAACTAAGCTCAGGGTAAAAGAACTCCTTGAAGTTTTTGCCCGAGTTTAAAGGCAGGTTTGAGACCGGTTCTTGTGTTACTAAGAAGGCATTACATCCTAATGTTGCAAACTTGTGCGACATTAAAGGCATGTGCCAAAATACACTTGGTCTTTAGTCCTTGTGCGCTTTCTGAGAATTTCTTTCTTGAGGACATTACTCATTATTTTTATATCCTGCAGTTTTGTGGCCAAGGTCAACAACTTAAAGCCTTGGTCCTGCTTACGAGACGAACGAGACGAACTGAGATTCTAGATCAATTAGTCATTGAATTATTTTTGCATTTCAATGAGCTATTATCATCGATCTTTGAAGAACTCGCTGCGATACCAGTAGTATCAATTGAAAGTATGGGCTTTTAAGTAATATACACTAGTGCTTGACTGCGATCCCACCTGATGGTAACCAGTGTTGCAATCGTTGCTAATTTATTAAGATCCTTTTTTAGTATTCACTCTAGCCTCGAAGACATCTAAATTATTTAAATTTACCCAAATAGCAAATAAATACTTTAATTCTATTGGCTTAAGGAACCTTTTCCAAAAATTCCTAAAGATAATTTATTACTTCCGATATTGCGCTATTTAATTAATGTGACGACTTTCATTTTTTTACCAAAATTTTTAAGTAAAAATTATGTAAATAGCCGTAACAGAATAAACGCCTAAACAGGGATGTCGAAAGTGCTACTGTATTACCGAAATTGAGTGATGCGTCGTCACTTAATAGCAGGTGTACAAGGCTAGCAGGCGCCGTCAACCTTGAATCCGCAGATGGTTTACAGGGAAAGAGGCCCTTTGTGACCTCCGGCCATTGACTTTGAGTTTTTATTTAATGAGCGATAAAACTAAAGATAAGTCAACAAGGATTTTGAATAAGTCATGCAAAATGTTGCCTTTCTTTGGTATTGTTCGTCGAGTCGTTGAGCTCCTTAGTAGTCCTGAGTTTGAGCCACACGAATACAGACACTGACTGGACATGGACAGGTCCACTCAAATCTGTGTTGTTCTTTCTTCAAAAGACCATCTTAGTCACTAATCTGCATGCCCCTCATAATTTGACCATTACCTACATGTTTACTATATGGACTTTAAAAGAGGCTTTGTCCTCTGAGTTTGTTTCGGTGTTTCTTCTCAGGGTAATCAGCTACGAAACACCTATAGCAGGGGCCCAGCCGGGTCGAAGCCTACTGGGGCCAGGGTTATCCGAAAGGGCGCTCGAGCCCCGGTATGAAGGCTTGAAGGAACGGGATGGGTTTTTTAGTCAGTAAGAGTCTGACACTATCTCCCGCTCCGCCCAAGAGCGGGGGTTGTCATAAGATGATTTTTGCCATCGAAAAAAAAAAAAAATCTACGAAACACCTATCTAGTTTAAACTGATAGAAAAAATTGACGTGTAAAAGTGTTTTTTTTTTAAATCTATTTGCAAAATAAATATCATATAACATTGATGTTTAAATTGACTGAAGACTGAATAACTTATCTAACCGGAAACTAAAATGGCAATTGCGAAAACAGTTATAAAACCTCAGCAGCTGTTTCTATTACAGATCCAAACAGTTGCGACATTGTGAACATTAATTGCGCTGATAATGAAAACGACACGCTATCAAACAATTTTCTAGTGAAATTAATAGCTAGTTAACACGACAACCGACCATCGGAACCGCGCAACCGATACGGAGCAGTGACGCGTAAAAATACGACAAAACTCAACAAGACTTGACAAAAGGCCTGTAAATGACAAAAGGTTTAGAGCCACTGTTTCGAGCGTGGGATTCGGAAGCGCACCTCACTAGTTCGGACTGTTCGGAGTTCGGAGTAGTGGTGAACCAACGGTTGGTGATCCGCGTCGCCCATTCTGCTGAGCGCTCGCGCAACCGATCGAACTTAGAAAATATTACTTAAAAGTTTTTTTTTATCGAATGTCGTGGAGTCGTGTTTAGTGGTCGTGCTTCAAGATTTTTTGTGATCACAGCTTCATTGGATTTTTGTGACAAAAATTGCCAATCGATAGTGTGTTGATCGGTTTTGTGTTACGATATTAAATTGAGGTAATGATTATTTAATTTTTATGTGTATAAAAAAAAAAAAATGTCATATTTATCGGGCTCTTATGCCTATTTATTTACTTGCCATTTTGCTCTGTAATCATCTTCTCAAAGTCAAGATTTCTTCATCATCATCATCATCTTCATCATTTCAGCTGTGATTTCAGTGTCGTTTACATGGTTTTTTGCGTATATAATCTTACTACGAGTAATTCGTCATCTTCCTGCCCTTGTCCCGTGTTATCTATATTATTCCTCGCCATCCATCTGCAACATTAGTTTTAATATATGCGAAACCCGTAACACGTGTCTAGTATTTTTATATACTTACCAAATTTCATAACTGTATCATCAAAAATCACAATGTTATAAGCTTGTTATGTCAGCAAAAATACATAGTCACCGGGCCATCCAGGCGACTGAGGGGTTGTTTTGAACTTACACTCAGCTGTTTGCTAGCGCCTAATGCCCGCTATGACCTGCCGTGACCTGTGTTGTACTTAGTATCTGTGGTGACCAAATTGTGACCATTTTAAATATTTTTGAAAAAAATATAACATGGCGTAAAAACTAGTCTCTAAACGGCGAAGGAAAACATCGTGAGGAAACCGGCATGTCCTAGAACCAAAAAAATCGAAGATGTGTGACATCCACCAACCCGCACTGGGCCCGCGTGGTGGATTACGGCCCATTCCCTCTCTTAGAGAGACCTGAATCCCAACAGTGGGAACATTATAAGGCCGACTATGCTATGCTCTGCTAAAAACTATTGGAATCCATTCACTTACTGATTCTGAACAAATTCTGGATTCGCTTAAACTAAAAATAATGTTGTAAACTCATAACATACATTATCTTGCTGGTTAATATTCCAATTAAGTTTTTCAATCAAAGTCATCGTTTTATAAAATAAATACTGTGTCACAATCACATGTTACCACTCCTAAACAATGCATAAAGCTTAACATAAAACAATGTGACTGTCATTACGCGGTTTCCGTCATTATAGTAATCCTGAGATAACTACATTGTAGTGTTGATTCCGTAACATCCACTATTTGCTTGACCCCAATGCTTTTCGCTCTAGTACGGTTAATGAATTAATGACGCAAATGTCGTTCACCCCTAGTTTTGATACTAAACACAGCACTGCAAGAATTGCAATTGGTTGGTAACTGCAATTACTCTCAAGCTACGTTCTCGATATAAGCTTAAACACACATGTAGTTTCACTTAGAGACTCGCCATTTCCCACTAATCATCAAATAATTGTTAAAAACACGCTAAAAAGCAAGCTACAAACAAGCTACAATTTGGACACCACAGTCACTAAGTACAACACGGTCACGGCAGGTCATATCAGGCATTAGGAGCCAGGAAACCGCTGGGTGCAAGTGCAAAACAAGCTAAAAGTTTACTACCTACATCTTATTGGGGCCATGGGTCTGCTTCTGAAAGGAAAGCTCGGCCTCGGTATGAAAGGCAACGAAGAAACAAGGCGGGTTTTTTAGTCAGTAAGAGTCTGACACTATCTCCCGCTCCGCCCAAGGTTGGGGAATGTCATTTGGATGATTTTTACCCACCAAAGAAAAAAAGAACTGCTACTTCTTTTTATTTAAACTGCGTGGTTGACGCAGTGGTTGAGTGATTGGCTATTGTATTACGCGTTGCAGGTTCGATACTAGTGCGGAATAAATTTATTGCCCACAGTAAATCTGAGTCTGGTTGTCTTGTCCGTGTGAGTTTACATGTTTGTGAACGCAACCACTGCGTTATGTAAGAGCTTTTGATATTAGGTAGAAGGAAATTAAGAAAATATAATTAGAAAATTATTTCCTCTGAGCCCTAAGCTGTTCATAGAAAGTTCAGGAAACATTAAAATGCAAAATGACCAACCAGTAAACTTGAAGACGTAAGTTAAGACAAGTTTAACATAAACGTGTATTAAATGTCGATATTACAGAGCTAAATAAGGGTTTTCTCCTTACGAACCTTTTTTTATGGTGGACAAATCATCAATGATTACCCCCGATCTTGGGCGGAGCGGGAGATAGTATCAGTCTCTTACTGACTAAAAACCCACCAAGTTCCTTCAGGCCTTCACACCGGGGCTCGAGTTATCTTTTGAAACTAACCCTGGCCTCGGTAGGCTACGACCCAGCTGATGATGAGTGCTTGACTGCGATCCCACCTGATGGTAATACTCTGATGCTGAGGCGCACTAGTTTATGAGCCTATTCACTCTTTCCTTGAAGACTTCTCCGTCGTGGCCTACCGCGGCTCCGTCCACCAATCGCTGTCTGTACACCAATCCTGCGTATCAAGACCCACACAGCTCGTTATTTACTACGAACAAGAGCGATTACCAATTGAGTTTACAATCAGTTCACTTGACCTGTATCGGCGACAGATGTTCCGCCAAGGTTCAACTCGTTAATCTGAACAATTAAACCACCTCGATGACAGTTACCGATAAACTTACGGGTTTATTTGCAGAGTTTTAAACATTTTGTTGATTGGATTGGCGGTGGAAAAACGGATCAAGTATTTATGAGTTGAATTTTAGCAATTGAGCATTCTTTTTTTACGTGAGACATCATCAACCTATGGGTAGAGCAAGAGACTCCCTCTTGTCACATATAACAATATAATATTCCACAACTATCACACAACGCCGTCTAGTCCCAAGCTAAGCAGAGCTTATGTTACGATAATATTATAGATAAATTACACCCAGACACACAACAAATGATCGTGCTCATCACACAAACATTTGTCCTGGGCTAGATACAAACCCACGACCTCCGGCATAGCAGGCAGGGCCACCAACCACTAGACCAACAGGCCGGTCAATGTAACACTGGCTGAAACCCATGTGTGTTCCTTCACGATTCCCTTTGCGAGGGGAGACGGTTACTTTCGAACAGGCCTGCAGGTCTGATAGAAGCATCCTAGTACGCTTTCTTTTAGTAAATGATGAGTACAAGTATAGCTAGAACTACATTAGACCGACGCACACGTGTAACACGCCTGATTTTTACGTAGTACGACGTCGCGTGGCGTGGATCTAGTGTAGCTCTACGAGTCTAGTTTCCATATAAAATGTATGGTGACCGACGCGCCCACCTTAATACTGCGCTTTCGCATGATCGCAAATTTGTATAAAATACCTTCCTCGTTTATTACCCTTTATATCAGTGAAATCCGCATCAAAATCAAACTGATTTTGATTTGACTATTTAAGAGTTGGCTAATAAAGACTACTACTAGCGGCCCGACCCTGCTTCGCACGGACAATAAATATAGCCTATGTTACTCAGAGTAAATGTAGCTTACCAATGGTGAAAGAATTTTTGAAATCGGCACAGTAGTTTTTGAGTTTATTCTTTACAAACGTACACACAAATATACAAATTTTCCCTCTTTATAATATTAGTGTAGATGAACCACTATCTCACATGATGGTAAGCAATGATTTGGTCGACGATGGAGCAAGCGCGCTTCCCGAGAAGTAACCTATTCACTTATTATTATTACCGGGAAACAATCTTCCAGAAAATAATTAACAAAAAAAATAACAATCTCTGAAATGTATCTTTGATCCTGATTTAACAGTTTGAACTATGACATTTTAGTAAAACTTTTTATACAAAACGGCTACACTATTATCGTTCTTGTTCACAAATTCAATTTATCGATCACGAAGCGTCGAGCTAGACGTGATTTATCTAAGTTTTTGCTGCTTCTACAATAGATACGTACATAACACACACCCAAACAAAAAATCTTCATTGTTGGCAGATAACAAGTCGAACTCTTTATCACAAAATAGATAGGTACAGAAGACAATCTACATACAAAGCGTGCTCGAGCAACGCACACATAGACACCGCTCACCGACACGATATGTCGGCTCAATCGCCCGATCGCACTCGTACAGTTCATCGCAACGCGTTGACCCAAAAAGTGAAGTACATGCATGAGATTGACTTCTGTACCTCTGTTTTATGTCTTTACTCACGACCTCATTTTTAATTGTATTTCTTTTTCTTTTCAGTTGACAAAAGGCCATTGACTCAGAAAACGACACCTACTAAACCCAGCTCCCTAGTTAACTCTAGAACGAACTCAAAAGACGATATTCCAGATGATAATATAAGTCAAAGCTCCTTGGGAGGTGGTATCAAAGGGAAACTGGCAGCTTTGTTTAGTAAGGAGCAAACGATCAGCGAGTCCACTATCGCGAATAAGTTCAAATTGGAAAGGGAGAAGGAAATGGAGATGCTGCAGAACAGATTCCATTATAAGGTGAGAGGGAATTTCATTCCTTTAAAAAGTTCACAAGGTCTTATACTCCATTCGCGTTAAGATTAGACATATAAAGAAACATTTTTTACTGTCTGTTCAATCGATTTTAACTTCTCTTTCGTAGGCATAAGGATGGTATTAAAAGCAAAAAAGTAGTAACAATACCAACTATTTACTGCAGCCGCCATTTGTCATGCCACCAACGTAATAAAAGTCAAAATCGGTTGAACGGACAGTAATAAAAGGGTTTCATAATGTCTAATGTTATTTTGAACAAAGTATAGGATAAAGGGGACGTGGTTAGCTAAAAGTGTACTAGAATATTAGGGAAGTCTCAGAATATAAATGTGGCATTTTCTCGTAGTCTATTTATCTATAATATATATGTATTCAGAAATAGAATATACATGTAAGTATGTTTAAGAGTTGTTTAGTACTTATAGCACAAGGTCTGCTTAGTTTGGGAATAGATGGCGTCGTGTGATAGTTGTGGAATATTATTATTATTAACTTCTATTTAAAACATAGCATAATCGGCCTTATAATGTTCCCACTATTGGGACTCAGGCCTACTCTCTAGGAGAGGGAAAGGGTCAAGTGCGGGCAATTTTTTTGGTTCTATGGCGGTTTCCTCAATATTTTTCCCTTCACCGATTTAAAAGTACCCACAAAGAGCTAGTTATCTCTGTTTCTTAAATTGTGACAAAACACGACGGCTCTCCAACTCCTTACTAGTTCCCGAGCTATTCCCGTCGGGGCAACAAACCAGGGGCTATTTATTTCTTGTTGCTTATCCCTGAAAAGGAAATTAAGGATTATACTCGGACTTGTTCAATAACTTAGGAAGATTTAATAAGAAATGTGCAGTATTGATTGTTTAAAATATGTATTGTACTTTTTTGTTTTTCTTTGTTTTTCTACTATCCATGACTTCCATCTGAAAAAGAAAGGAAATTTAAAAAATGTTGTATTTTGTTAGGATGTTTTTAGAACGTCATAAAGTAAAAAGACAACCCAAAACATCCACTCTTCTATGGCAGTAGTATGTTTTTTTTTTAACCGACTTTAAAAAAAGGGTGAGGGTCTATCGTATCCCCTCAAAATATGAGGCCTGAGGCCTTACTATGACCTGTTAAAATATAAGGCGTGCAAGCGAGAAAGAGGTATGTAGCTAGCTATACACCCTATATAAGTCCGTCCCTTTCACAGTTCAGGATCGGTTGTAAAATGGTAGGGCCTCTGCACTGTCACTATAGTGGCCCTACCATCGCATTATGAGCGTGTGGTAGAGCCTCTGTAGTGACTTATTTATTTATTCATTTATGTAAACACAAACACTTAAAATCGAAAAAACAAATAAGAATATAAGAGTACAAAGGACCTGATTATTTCTGACGAAATTTCTTTCAGCAGACCTGCGACAGGACAGTTAGAAAAGATATGTAGACATAGTGTGTATAATAATCTATACTAATATTATAAAGCTGAAGAGTTTGTTTGTTTGTTTGTTTGTTTGTTTGTTTGTTTGAACGCGCTAATCTCTGGAACTACTGGTCCGATTTGAATGATTCTTTCAGTGTTGGGTAGTCCATTTATCGAGGAAGGCTATAGGCTATGTTTTTTTTTTATTCAACATTAGGGATCTGTAATAAAATTGCCATTTTGTAACACAAGGTGTAAAATCAAAAACCTATTTTTGCGTGCGCTGCAAAAACTATTGACAATAGAACAAAATGATGTACTACGGGTTTGTAGATCCCATTAAGACCTACAAAAAAGTCCGCGAGAACATATATCTAGCTATCATGGTTTAATCACAATAACCGATTTTGTGTTCAAAATAATTATTAAATTGTCTGAAGAAAAAAAACTACGTTAAATATGTATCGTAATATTAATCTTTATCGAAATTAAGCCTCATGATATCAAGAGTATTTATGTAGAAGTAAAATACTTTTTGTTTCATCTCAATCGGATATTTCGTTTAAAAGTTATCACGTGTGTAAGATTTTAAGAGTTGGTACCTATTAATGAGTTATGGGCCATAGAGTTTTTTATCAACATAAAATCCTGTAATAATCTTTTTTTGAAATATATTTGTTGATGATTGTAAGTATAAGATCTTTGAAGAGTATAATAAATACACTTATGAACGCGGTAATCTTGGGAAATACTGATCTGATATGAAAACTGATTAAATATTCAATAGTCCATTTATTGAGGGAGGCAATTATAGGCAATATTTTATCTCGGTATTTCCACGGAAACGAGAAAAACGCGGGTGAAACCGCGTGGCACAGCTAGTATAATATAATATTGTATCCGAGACCAAAAGCCCTATGCTCATTTGTTTTTTTCTAGTCCACACCATATTTTTTTTTTTTGGAATCGGTTGTTCATTCGTTCCTTTTCCACACTTTTCTGTAAATAGTCCCACTTCACACACCAAAACACGTTGACGTAACCACCACAAAGTAACGAAAGTGTAAAGTAAACACACAATACTTGATAATTGACAATGCCGTACAAGCGATGCGTATATGTCCTTACCCTTAAAAAGAGGTCGAATGGCGAAACGTGGTATAAGAAGTACTAATGAGTACGTACTAAATGAAGCTTTAACAACAGTCGAAGGCTGAGAAAAAGAAGCGAAAATGTATGGCGTGGTACAGTTGTGGAGTATACGCAAATTAGGTTCAAATGAGACTATTGATGTTCTAACTGTAAAAAGAAGATGAACTCCGCAAACTAGAGCATGACTGAAAAGTAGAACGCATATTTTTGTTGGAAAATCAATCTTAGCAATGTCTAAAGTTGGAGAATTCTTTTATCTACCTGTACTATACAAATGCTAATTTTTTGTTTTGTCTTCTTATTCTACTAGAACCTTAATTCAGATAGCATTCATGCTCTCTGTCTCAGTCACTTTCAGTCTCTCTCCTTCTCTCATTAACCTTTTCACTTTTTCTTCTTCACACTCACTTGTTTTCTCTCTGACACTCACTCACTTTCTGTCTCATGCTCACTAACTTTCGCTCTAACAGTCACTCACTTTCTCTCTAACACTCACTCACTTTCTCTCTGACACTCCCTCAATAAAGCCTTGCGAGATAAATCTAAGGAATCTGCATAACTATTTGCTTGATCATCTCATTAAATATTATACTCCTAATGAAGTCTTCAACATTCATATCTCTTAAAGGGACAAAATAATATATTTACAACCACCTTGATTCAAATATCGTTAAGGTATTGTGTTACAAGTTTTCACAGGTGGCTCCGCCCGCTTAGGAAACTTGCTTGCCTTACAAGTTGACGTTTCTATCTGGCCCTTAAAAGGCCAGTAGGTGTGAAGTTATTGATAAACACGTTCTTTTCTCGTATTTGCATTGAAATGATTTTTCCTTTAGTAAATATTGTTTTTGTAATTAAATGACCAATTTAAGAAATAATATATTCCACAACCATCACACGACGCCGTCTAGTCCCAAGCTAAGCAGAGCTGGTGTTATATGAAATAAATATACTTATTTATATTTCTTAAAACATACATATTATAGATAAATTACACCCAGACACAGAATAAACGATCGTGATCATCACACAAACATTTTTCCTGGGTGGGAATCGAACTCACGACCTCCGGCATAGCACTCAAGGCCAGTAACCACTAAACCAACAGGCTAGTCAATATAAACATAACATTTGTAGCTGAATAATGACTCAATATTTTGAGAGTCTACCGAGAGTGGATTATGGCCCATTCCCTCTCCTAGAGAGGAGGCCTGAGTCCCAGCATTAGGAACATAAAAAGGCGGATTATGCTATGCCATGCTACCGAGGGTGCATTTCCAGTCTTGTAGACTCTTTTCGTTGTAAATATCGGTCATCCAGTCCTTTGTCAGCTTTTGGACCAATGCCAATTTGGCAATGTCCATAATGGGTCACGTTTCAGACCAAAGCTTTTAACTTTGATATATCTTGACAATTTGGGCTACGGTTATAACTATTGTTGGCAGTTTCTGCATTGGAAGTTTGCGTTTTTTGCAGAAGTACATTTTTTTTACAGCATTTATGATAATATCATTCTTCTTATTTTTATAAATACTTTTTTTATGAGCTTGTTGTGCCGCACTGAAGAGCAAAGGCTTTCCATTTTTCCACTCTTCATTGTCCTTAGTCACTTCTGACCAATCCTTTAGATAGGAGTCCAAATCATGATGCCATCTCCTAGGCCTACCGCGTCGTCGGCTCCTGCAAATCATAAATGAAACACAAATTTCTTTTAAAAAAAGTTGTTGTTTCTGATGTTCCTACTAAAAAGGCTCGATATAAGGGTATTGGAGACCACCGGGTGAACAATAAAACCGCAGCCGTATAGACAAAAAATCTTCAATCATCTTTATTCTTGTCTTGAATTTTAATCAGACATTTCAATATTTTTTGTTTACCCCAACAACATGCAAATGCGTCGTAAAATCCAGAATTGGTGTCTCCAAAACTGCTGTAGTACGATTATTATGATTTATGCTAATATTTTATGTTGCTCGTGACTTCTTTTGCATACAAACTTTACCCTTTCTTTGAAAAATCCTTTCTGAGTTAAATCTCTTTGTACGCACATCCTTTATGGAACATAATGTTTCTTCAAAGAGTATAGAAAGGAAGTTTGAAAATGGCACCGTACGTAGGCTGAAAAGAAGTGGGGTAATCATTGTATGAGCATGAGTTCAGTTATGAGCACAAGTGTGGATATGAAGTAATGGAAGAAGACCAAAGATGGATGGACTTTGATACGTGATATATTTAGAATTATTTTTTTTGTTATTATTTTTGAGTGCTGAGTCACCCATCCGTAGGAGAATACCTGAATTTTCAGGTGACACTAACAGGCTAAGTGGTTTAGCTGTGTGATGCTCAGTGTAGCCAATTCAGAGGAGTTGGGTCGTTCCAACGCTGCAATATAACCAATTCAGAAGAGTTAGGTTGTTCCAAAGCAGGCAGCCCAATGAGTCATGCTGTTAAGGACGTATCAGCAGACTAGTCGCGGATGGTAACGGGATCTAAGGCACAGTGCGCCGCTGGCCGACCGCAGGTAGTTGGGGAGGCCAAGTAATAAGCCAACACATTCAGTGGGAGAACTATACTGGCAAAATGCCACGAGGTGCCCGGTCCGAGAGCCCGCGAGCTCGCGCTTACTATAATTAGATGATTTTTTTTGGAGTTCCATCGAATGAATTTGCCTCGGACCTCAAATTATATACTTAGACCACTGCACACATGAAAGGGTGCCCCCCTTCAGTTACCCCTTGTTATATCTGTTTGGACAATCCTGCAGTCCAGACTCTGGGCAACTACTGACATAGACGACTAGTAAAATCATGAAAAAAATATAACACGTTTTTCTAACCTCAACTAAATTGGAATACGAACAAAGCAACGATGTTGAATATTTCTATAATGACGTAGTTCTTTATTTTATGTGTGACTTATATTAAAACACCACCTACCCAAGTTTGTAGTTAACCAAACAGTACAGTGAATCATCGAAGTAGGTAAATGGCGAAACTGTTTCTCCAATTTCGACATTTCCGCACCTCATGGTAGAACTTTAATTACACAATGTTGCGTACTCTTTATTTTAACGATTCTTCGAAATACGACACAATATGTTCTACATTTTGAAATAAGGTATGTAGGTACAAAGTTCTAGAGTCAAAAGAACTGGTATTAACACCTTTAGTTCTTAGTATTGGTTTATGCAATAAGTGGCAATAGTAGCCCTTACATTCTTAAACATTACAAAACATTGTACCCCTCCACATCTGTCCTCACACAAACAAAAATCAAAAACAACAAACTCAAAAACGTGTATTGGTGAACACAGTATTCACCAATACACAGACTGAATCATGGTGCAGTTTTAGTAGGTGTATAATAGATAGATAGATAAATCTTCATTGTACACCAAAAATAAAGCAATTACATACGAAACTTAAAATTAATAGGGTGTCACAATGGGTGGTCTTATCGCTAAAAGCGATTTTTTACCGACAACCTTTGGATGGATTTGACAGAGAAGCAGAAAAAGATACGCAGTTAGTTCGTGGTGTACTATTTACATATACACAATACATAAACTAACACATTACATATACACAATACATAAACTAACAAATTAATATAATCTTCTATTTATATAAAAGGAGAAACTGACTGAATGACATCGAAGATATTAACGCACAGCCCAGACGACTGGGGCTAGAAGTATAAAACTTTGCACAAGGCTTCCTATAATGACGTAGGCGGGCTCTAAGAGAGATTTTAAAAAAATCGCATCTTAACGGGTGTCCAAAATTTGTATAGAGAAACTTAATTTCAAGCTTGCAAAGCCGCTGGCAGAAGCTCGTACATGCATAAAATAGAAGAGAAAAGTCGAAAATTTCAAAGTTATGTAACACCCATACAAAGCTAGGGTGGGTAGCTTAGTAATAGTTATAGGTATCTATACTTATTCGTAACCTTATTACTGGTGCTACACCGTAATGACATTATTTGCGACTCCTTACTAATACGATTCTACACTGTAAGATATGGTAATTCCTCGTATCATATCGTCATTAAGGCATCAACATAAATCGTTAAGTTATGCCCATTAAATTAGAGTTACTGCTGATAACCCAATACGCGAGTATCAAACAAGTTAATTTATTAATTTATGTATCAATAAAACCTACATAAGTAATTTGCCTCACTGTATAGTACAAGGCCAAAAGCCCGATTTTTTTTTTCTCAAAAGTTCTACATTCTTAAGTTCTATCTCGACTCCAATCTGCGATTCAGCAGGGACTTGCTGTCAATAAATGACAAATCTAAGTAGCAGGAAAGGAAAATGCGATGCAGTGCTGACAGATATACCCTCAAAGTTTGCGTTCCTAACGCGCTCATTAAGTAGGCAAATATCGTCGAAGAGTTGTCTTTGCCCTCTGTACGGATGAATGGAAACTTTTGTCTTGGAATTTCTTGCACTCTTCAAAGAGACCCTTTGATATGTGCAATCAGCATCATTTTTCTGTCTGACTGACTTCTGTAAATAGTTTATTTGAAAGTAGCTTTTGCCCGCGGCTTCACACGCGCACATTGAATATAGCCTAAGATGTCACTCAGGAACAAAGCATCTTTCTATCGGCGAAAAGATTTTAGCAATCGGACTAGTACATTCAGAGATTACCTCCTACAAACAAATAAAAACAAACTTTACCGTTTTATAATATTAGTGTACATTTAGATTGACAGTTGTAAAATGAACGTTTGACTGACATGTAGTTGTATTTCATAGCTGTTCGTCCAAATTTAAAATACGTCTCCGAAAATGTCATCAACCTTTGGTCTTGTTACGTCAAAACTTCCAATTTTACCTCAATAACCCAAAATCTTTTCGATTTCAGCCCAAACAACAAAAAGCCGAAAGCCCAAATGACTCAGACGACGATGCAAGCGAACAAGACCCATCCGAAAAGGCTCCTCTTATGGGTTCCACCACCAGCCTCTCACAAGGCACTAAGAAACCAGAGATCATTGCCAACATTCCCAAGGTTACCTTTGATGAGAAGAAGGAACAGGGCTTGACTGATAAGGAAAAGGAGGTGGAAAAAGAGGATAGAGTTATAGGATCACAGCCTGTTAAAAGACGAAGTGAGTATGGAATTTATCTACTACCTTTCAACATGCCTGTTAGTCATCATAATCATTTCAGCCGAAAGACGTCCACTGTTGGACATAGGCCTCCCCAAGTGTCGCCACAATGAATGGTCCTGTGCGTCTCGCATCCATCAGATTCCAGCAACCGTTACCAGGTCATCAGTTCACCTTGTAGGAGGCCTTCCAACGACGCGTCCGGTACACGGTCAATGAACAGGGCATATTGCTCGCAGAAGAGATGAGCATTGGGGCTTAAGTCGCACTTAAGTCCGTAGGGGCCCAACAGGGCCGAATACTACTGGGGCCAAGGATCTGCTTCTGAAAGGAAGATTTGACCGCGGTACGAAAGGCAACGAAGGTCAAGAGTGGGTGTTTAGTCAGTAAAAGTCTGTCATTATCTCCCGCTCCGCCTAAGTGCGCGGAGATGTCATTGGGTGATTGGGTGATTTCCCACCTAAAAAAACATCACATTTGAGTAGATAACTGATTGGGTCGCAGTTGTATAAGTAACGATAACAATTTACCTCATTAAATCAGTGACATCATTTTAAATAAAACTTACGATAATTCACGGGGATATCCCAATTGAAATTGAGATAAGGCAAATGATTGTTTAGTCACAATGAGTACTACTTATGCATACAAAAGACGGCTTCCTTCTCAGGTTTTTATTTGGTGCATATTATTATTGGAAGCGTATCATGTCCAACAGTGGACGTCAGTCGGCTGAAATGATGATAATAATATTATTTACACCGTGTCCCAGACATCGATGCGCGGTCTTGTATCTTGGAACCAGTATAAGATTCTAGACCACCCAGTGTTGGTATTTACTGTTGGCAATTTTCTATTTTTTTTCCAACCCCAATATAAAAAACGCCGACTATAAAATTTCACTACTGCTGCACTGGGATGTTTAGACTACTGGATCCATGGCACATATTTGTGTGTTGATATCTAAGACGCGATGTCTATGAAAACCTTTGTTTTTAAACATGGAACATGCTAAACATAATTTTCAATCTTGTTCCAGGTTCCCAAGACTCACCCGTAGTCTTATCAGTATTAGATGACGTAAAAAGGATAAAAGTAAACAACAACAAAAAAGATCCACAGACTAACGGTGCGATCTTACAACAACCAGCCAGCCTGTATCCTCACCTATCAGACATCGAGACAGACACATCCCGCACTCAAGAGGAATACTCAGACTGTGGTGGATCAAGGTGTGGGCACTACACTCTCGAATGCGTCTTCTTCTTTCTGTGTATTTAAGTTTCAGATCGAAAGTTGCTTGGGATTCAAACTAGATGGCGTTGTACTCAAATTTTGGAGTTCAAGATGGCGGTGTTACAGCAACTGTTGTGCGAACAGTTGCGTTTAGTTTTTAAATGATGTTCCTATTAATTTAGGATGACTAATTATTTTAAATTATGTTAAAATTTAGTTGTACATCTATTGAATATTGTAACTTATACCAACATAATATTCATACAGTGAACTTAAAATAGCCATTCGTACAATGTTGCTGTAACAAAAAAACTAGACTTCGATAACTTATCGATAAATATTTATTAATATTCCTATTAATTCGCTATTTATTATACATTCTTATAAGTATAGTATGGTTGCCTTGCCAGTTTTATAGGTACTAGGTCGCAACATATAACTAGGTGACATTGAGCCGATATGTTTACGGACAGAACATACATACATAGGATTGCAATCATTAAAATGCAATTAGATATATCAAAACTGTGGTGACTATAGTAAATAATAACTTATTAGTATGTCAATATTAATACTAGAATCCATTTTTCTAACGTGATAAATAATACCGTCAGGTTTTTACGTTCTAATCGGGTTTTAGAAATTAATAACCTCTTTTTACAAATAATGCATTTTCCATCGCGTATTTTACTAGTATTAATAAAAATGCAATAAAAACTTTCAATTAATTTATAATTGAAATGAATTTAATGTCGTGCCTAAATTGTAATGGACTGTTTTACAAGTTTTTTGATATGTAGGTATTAATTCTTGTTAGTAATCTTCGAAATGAATTATTTCCGATGGTAAAACGGAAAAGGTAACTTGCAGTAATTTAAGCAACTTTGCAATATCTTTACCGTAAAAATGAACTTCATTTTAGATGTAAAATTTGAATTCGTATTCTTCATATCAAGCAATCATTAGAACTAATCGATTAACTTTTTTATACCTTAACTGTCTAGGCTTATACTCGTATTAGCAGTTAATTTATAATTAATTAGCATTGCATGCTCGAACATATTTTCTTTGATTCAAAATGCACAATCACACTCCCTTTGTTCCCAAAGTACAATCACAATGCCAAGTTTCCTAGTGTCAAGCAATTCGATACTTGAGCGGAGGCGCGGCCGTACGTTTCGCAATAATCCGTTACTTTACACGACGCTTTGTTGCGAAATCCTCACGTTCGCCACTCTTGGGTTACCGAGAACTTGTTCTTTTACTGAACTTGATTTTATGACTTTTTTACACATGGAAGTGTCGGGACTCTGAAGTATAAACATAAGCATCGCATAATCAGCTTTTTAATGTTCCCACTGCTGGGACTCATTCCCCCTCACTAGTAGAGGGAATGGGCCGTAATCCACCACGCGGGCCTAGTTCGGGTTGGTGGATGTCACATGTCTTCGAATTTTTGGTTCTATGACATGCCGGTTTCCTCACGGTATATTCCTACACCGTTTTGATAGCAGTGGTGATGAAATAAATTACACAAAGTAATGTGCCTGCCTGGGTTTGAATCCGCGACCTACAACTCGTAAGTTGGGGCCGTTAGCACTCGGCCACCTCTGCTCCACTGCTTAGAAGGCATTTCGAACTTAGTACACACTCAATACTTAAGGCATTTGATTATGATGGCACGATTGGCGCAGTGGTTGAACGATTGACTTCTGCGTTCCGTGTTGCGAGTTCGATTCCCGCACTAAACAAATATTTGGATGACCTACAGATTATTGTCCCAGGTCTGGGTGTCCCTATATGGGTTTACATGTTTGTAAATGTACCCAAGAAACAGGAGTAATTCCTACTGTGGAGGCAACGTTACCTTTTAAACAATGTAAAATCCAGTTCCCTCTAAAAATAGATCTTAAAACCGTGACCCGTGAATCAGCGATACTTTGTTAAAACACAGAACGAATAAAAAATCCAAGACCTTATTAATTACAATGCGCAGAACTAAGTATTGTGCTTCATTAGGTATTCAGCAAATGTGCCTCGTTATTGGGTCAAGTCAATTTGCATGGTGGCCGGTCATGGTGGCGAAAAAAACGTTAATAATCTAGCGTACATATCTAAACAGTCTGCGATACCTTTTTATGGAAACGAGGACCTTTTGAATGCATTTTTTCCTTTCATATTTCTTTAAATCGAATAGTATTTATTGGGCTGCGGAATTGTTCGAAAGAATCACCGCAACTGTAGGAACACAACTGGTATTTTAGTCAGTAAAAGTCTGACACTCTCGCTCCATCCATAAGGAAAGGGGATATTTGATAAAAAAAAACCTACTACTTAGATATTTCTTTGTAAATGCAATTAATAAACTAGTGCGCCTAACCATCAACGATAGCCAAGTTACAACCGTTTCGTTTCGATTCTCAATGTCGAACGCCTCGAGTTGGCCACGCCTCCGATTTCTTTGTACTGACCATGTGACTGAGCGTTGAGATGACGTCAAAACAAAGAAATCGGAGACGTGGTCAACTCGAGGCGTTCGACACAAGTGAATCGAAACGAAACGATTGTAACTTGGCTAGGGAGGTACTATTTACACTCTTTCTTCTCATATCATGTTTCACAAAATGCATCCATCTGCATCGTCGTACCACAAAATAGATAGGAACAGAAGTCAATCTACATACAAAGCGCTCTCGAGCAACGCACACATAAACACCGCTCACGGACATGATATCTCGGAGCGTCTCGACTCACTCGTCGAACAGTTCCGGCTCAAACGCTCATTAGTGTGCGTCCACCGAGCATAGGTATAAAAAGTGAAGTACATACATGAGATTGTCTTCTGTACCTATCTGTTTTGTGGTCGTACTCTCATTGCTAATTATTAAGAATGATAAATTATAAAAAAAAAATCAATAAAAAATAAAATCTAAGACTGTATGTTGCCTATAAGTATGTAGCGGTTTAACTACATTCAATTGTTATTAGGTAGTGTAGGTTATAATACTACTTAACTGACAATTATTATGCACTATGGTAACAAGTACTACTTATTATTCAAGCATAATAATACTGCAGCACAATTCCATGTTTAAAGTTTTTTTTTTAGTAACCGAAAAATAACTCTCTATTAAACGTTAGGAGATAAAAAATATAGTTTATCTGTGGGTTGAACCGTTTCGTAAGTCTTGTATAATTCTAGTGCTGTTCCTCAGAGAAGTTTCCGAGAAGGTTGACTTGATACATTTGCTGCCAAATACTACAAAAATCTTAGAATGTGTACGTCCATATTCAAATGGCAAACAAATTAACTATTCATACGAGCACATGGCTTAAAGGACTTCGTACCTAAGCAATTGTTTTTTTTTTTTTTTTTCAAATGAATAAGTTGCAATCGAAGATTTGGAAAGTAGATCTGATAGAAAGAATATTTAAAGAATGAAGACACTTATTAGCATCAATGCATATTTTATACTAATTTAATATCTATTTAGTTTCATTTGAAACTGTTCTTAATTTATTTGAGCTTACGGCAGTGCACAAAAGTTCTTGCTTTTATATAAAACTAAAAATAAGATTCTAAAGTGTATTGAAGCTCATAAGTACGTTTCACATTCTAAAATTATCGATATCTACTTAACTATCGACTAAGTACAGTAAAATAATACGAAATAGAAAATATACCACAGATAAAAAAGAATCTAAAGTTACAAAATCTAGAAGCGATAGCTTATCTATAGCAGACTACTTTATAAATACTAGGTTAAATTATTAGGGCTAATTAATGCATTTGCATTTACAGAATAAATACATGCATAATCAAGTTATACCGAGCAAAGCAAATTAGACTTTATCTGCGAGTTTATAAAGTTGAAATTATCATAACTTAATTAGTTCATGTTTGCAATAGTCTAACAGTCGAAGGTGGGAATTTCATGAATGCGATCATGCGATTTGCCGCTTAAATGTGCGCTGAAATATTATATTTGGCATTGATACTGAGATATTTGATTTAGCGACAAATCGTATATCTGCATTCATCCTTTTAACCGCATTGTCGGAAATATCCGACAAAAAGTCTCGCGTTTATTCCGCCAGGGTCGCACATCCACGACCAAACACTCCATCTCGTCAGCTCTTCTGTCACCTATGAGGATTGAAGAGCTAAACGAGATGGAGTACCCAGTCGCGAATACACGACCCTGGCGAATAGGACACGGAAACCTCGTCAGACTAGTCTGACACAAGCGGTTAAAGGGTTAAACTGATCAAAATGCCATATTTTTGACATCAAGCATTTTCGAAACACGCCATTTTCTTTTCGATGAAGATTTATAATTTAGTTTTAATTTCGACTAATCTTATAATTATAAGACTCCTTTTCAGGTATTTTATAAATTATGTTGTCTGTGATAATATTAAACTTAACATTACTCATTTTGTAAAATAAAGCTATTGAAACGTATTTTTGGTTATTTTATTCCTTTTATTTTGCTGTGATACCCTTAATATTTATTATTGACTAAACTCTAAATGAGTAATGAGAAATTCTCAGTATGTTGTTTGGTATTTTCTTTAAATCAGTTGATTCTAGCTAGGAAGATTGTTGATTGTAATAGCCGACTTCATAATTTCCTATCGAATTATTGGATAGTAGACTGTATTTATTTTTAATACTTATGTATTTAAAACATAACCCTCCTTCTGGCACAGTCGGCGAACAAGCAATTTTATCCAAAATCGCAAATAATATTTGATCAAATTCTTTCAACATTAAAGGAGAATAACATGGAAATCATTATAGATTTGTTTCACTTTCACATAATTATAAATCCTTTTAGAACTGCTAGTTTAGTACCTACAAACTAGCGTCACGCACCAGCTTCGCACGGGTGTTAGATTTTTTTTTTAATTCTGCGGTTTTCTCTACTTTAATAAGTTTGTATTATACCCCTCAAACCGCGTGATTTCGCGCCATTCGGTTGAACACTAAAGATTATTAAAAGTCCGCGTAGATTATTAAAATTTTGAGCGTTTTATTTATTGGTTATGTATCTAAGACTGTAAATAAGAAATTCTTCATAAAGTTGTCTGTATATTTCGAAAATAAGCAACCTTTTCATCTTTCCCGTATTATACCTACCTTTCTCATGAATCACTCTTATCTATCGGTGAACGCTACATGAAAATCAGTACAGTAGTTTTTTGAGTTTATTGCGTTCATAGCAGTAGGGGACTTAGTCTCTTGATCTTTAAAAGCCAGCCTATGAAAACATGAAACAGATGTAGGTATTTTACCCACACATCTGCCGCTACCGATGGCCGGGGACGCAAACAGATGTGTTCCTGTCCGCCATTGTACTTGTATAGCATTCGTACAGGCACGCGACAGATGGTAGAATGTCCTTTATTGTAGCTACATCTGATTATTACGTTAAATTACGAGCTTATTATGAAGCCTTCAAAGCCTTGAGCATAGGCGTAGGGTAGCCAGCCTTTCGGTGTTTTACAGGATGCATTTTGGAGAGTGTGCGCAGGAATTGCATGACTTGATTCCGCCATCGCAATTCTACCATCGGACAACCCGACGTACGGCGAATATTCACCCTTACGTTGTTGAAACCTCTACGGTCCGGACTAAGCGTTTCGCCTCGTCGTTTATACCGCGTACGTCGAAGGACTGGAACAGTCTGCCTTCTGCGGTCTTCCCGTCCGATTATAATTTGGGTGTATTCAAGGCTAGAGTGAATAGGCTCTTAATAAACTAGTGCGCCTCACCATCAAAGATTGCATCGCTACTTACCATCAGGTGGGATCGCAGTCAAGCACTAGTTTATCTCAATTAAAAAAAAAAAAAAAAGGTTGCAAAGTATTTTTTAAATATTTATTAAAGCTCTTTTTCGTATTTCTGCCTTCAAACAACTTTTGTTTCGTTAGGTTTGGAACTTAATGGATACTAGTGAAAATATAGGCACAGTTAGGTCTTTGAATTAGGGTTTAATTTGTGTTCTATTGGTGTCACTAACAATGTTACACTTTGGCCGTGGGCTTGTAAGCTATCGTATAGAAGTCGGCAGGTTAACAAGGTTAAACAACTTACTAACTAACTAACTTTAAGGCCTAAGATCTTCTTAAAGGGTCGTTGATTTTTCAGGCTATTGCAAAAGTGATAGTTTATGTGTAATATGTCCGAGTTGGTAAAGCATTAGTTGCGAGCCGCCAGTCTTCCTCATTCGTCTATCGTCAACGTAAGCATGGTTTAAAAACTTGTTTCATTCAAGGCAAAGCTTTATAAAGAGGCAACGTGACAAAAAGAGTAAGGTAATATCTGAACGCTCTGTGCTAGCATACGATAATCCTATCATTTCCTAGAATATTTTACAAAAACAAATGCCTTAGGCATTCTCTGCTAGTCAACCTAGGGAAGAGACAGTATCGTAGGCGCTCAAAAAGAAAATTTTATTTAGAAAACAAGAGTATACAAGTATCTTATAGTTAAAATACACATACATATATTGGTCGCACAATAATTGAAAAATTTAAGTACGTTAAGCATACTTAGATTTGGACTAGCAAATCCTAAGCATGAACACAAGCCAACAAAAAAAATGAGTCCGATGGCGGATTGGGGTCACACGAACAAATCATTGTATCTTCTTGCCTTCTAAAGCGTTTACATTTAAAGAGCTCTTCTTCTTTTTCCTGCCCTTGTCCCATTTTAATTGGGGTCTACGCAACACTTTTTTTTATTCCATTCTGTCCTGTCACTCATCAAGCTATCATTAACATTTAAAAGAGCTCAAAATATAATATTCACACAGGGAACCTTAGAAGAATTGTCTGATCTTGATCCGTAAAACAGTACCTACAAACAAAAGCGTTTCATTTTTTGGGCACCAGCATCTTCGAGCGGCCTCGAGCAATAAAAAGATTCTCATCTATGTCAAACATAGGGTTGCCATCTATACCTACTATAATATTGTGGAAACCGTGCTCTGATAGGCTTTGGTTCCTGGGATGACTGTGTTCTCGAAGAAATCGAAACTACAGTTTAAAAACAAAAATAATTACCACGTATTAATCAACGTACAAGTACGTTGATTAATAATATTTTTTATTTAGTTTTTTGTCATAAGCGATCTCTTGTATTTTTCTCTATCTTTTAATCCAGTATCGTACTATATTTTTCCACCATCAGACAAAATTCAAATACGAATAACGAAATATTAAAAATATATGTAGGTACTTACCTACTATTTTCTCGAATTTTTGAAAAGTACAGTAAAAACACTGAATATTGTTTGAAAAGATTTCTAAAAATACTATACGTATTTGATCCAAAAAAGGTGGCAACCACTCATTTTCATTGACATTGATGCTTTATCTACAAGGTCTATATTCTAAACATATTTAAAGTACACAAGAGATCCATAAAAACCACTATTACTAATTACTCATAACAAAAAAAAAACATTCAAGTACATAAACATGTTTTGTTAAATGTACTCAAGTATAACAAAACCTACAAAGTCATATCAATGAACTTTAAGTGAATAAAAAACGTAGGTTTGTGTAATGGATATCATTTTAAATAATAACATTAATGCTGGTGTCAAAAAGCCGGCCAAGTGTGAGTCGGACTCGCGTACAAAGGGTTCCGTACCGTTCATAGCAAAAAACGCCAAACAAAATCACGATTGCTGTATGGGAGTCCCTTAAATATTTATTTTGTTTTTTAGTATTTGTTATAGCGATAACAAAAATACGTTATCTGTGAAAATTTCAACTATGTAGCTAACACGGTTCTTGAGATATAATCTGGTGACAGATGGACAGACGGCGGAGTCTTATAGGGTCCCATTCTATCCTTTTGAGTACGGAACCGTAGAAAACGCAGATTTATGTAATGGATATCATTTTATATAACATTAATGCTAATGTTAAAAAAAAAATACAAGATCATCATTGCGTAGTACTGACAACAAGCGTGCGTGTACGAACTGTAGCCTTAGTACGAATTTGTTAACGATCATATTAAATAATAATAATAATTTATTTTATTTGCAAACATGGGTATAGTACACAGGTAAAAAGTAAAAAAAAAAAAAAACATAATAGGTAACATGAAAAAAACTTAGAAAATTAGTATTTCGCAGACTATCCCCTTGAAAAACTTTCACTAGACAGACCCTTAGAAATCTGTGGTACTGTTCGAAAGAGTTGACTCTCGCAAGGGCAACTCAAGGAACACATTCTTCATTTCATCAGTAAAATTCCGACAATCCCTCGCTCCACTTAGAGCGGGAGAAGTCAGACACTTTTTTACGAGGTAAATCATCAGATTTTCCACGTAAAAAAGAGGCGTAATGCGCGCATTTTAAAGAAAAGGCTTAAGGTGAAGGCGCGGCGCAGACATCTTGCCAGTTCAAAACGTTTCAATACAAAATGTATGTAGGCGACACTGTAACAATTCAAACACTCCAGGATAAATTGTATAAATATTTTATTCACTTTGATAAACACAATTTCATACTTACGTTCTATTAACAATCATTTACAAATACACAGATTAGTCGGACATGTTTTCCGTTCAACAACTCAAAGCAGAACGACGCTGTCCCAAAAGATCGTTACAAAAACCCCCGTGTTTTGCTACTACCCACTTTCACAAACACTCGGTCGACTGACCGACCAATCAGCGCAAAGTAAAGAGATTGACCATCTAATATACATTAGAGTTTATCTAATAATTAACTGCAAGTAAATATTTCATTTTAACAGATATGATATATTATACAAAACAAATCCATAAAGTGTAATATTATAAATTATTACTTAATATCTACAATGAATGTCTAAAGTTCATGTAACTACTAGCGCCATCTATCGCTTATTATTGGAAGTTGAACGATTTATGAATATTTTCTTTAAAAATCATAACATTCGGCCATCCGACATCGTGCGATCTCCTGACGCACGACTACAATTAACATGATAGGATATTTTCATTAAAATTATGTAACTTAATTCCAGTTCTACAAGGAACCGAGTCTTACATTCATAATCATAACATTCGGCTTAGTCTTGATTATTTGCTTTATCGTCACGTCATATATTTATAGCATTCATCACACGAAGAATAGTTAATGGATCTATGAATTTTAAAATGAGGCAAATTCAATTTTACCCTCATAATTGCAATCAGATCTACTAATCTTTATTAAACTACTTATGCTGTATGCTGTATCAAGGATTTTACTGATAACGAAAGTATCTTTTTGCTAGTCTAACCCAGATATTGGTGCTCACTTCATATCTTAAAATTTATAACGTACTAGCTGTGCCCCGCGGCTTCACCCGCGTTTTTCTCTTTTCCGTGGAAATACCGAGATAAAATATTGCCTATAATTGTCTCCCTCAATAAATGGACTATTGAATATTTTAAATAGTTTTCATATTAGATCAGTATTTCCCAAAATTACCGCGTTCATAAATGTATTTATTTCTCTTCAAAGATCTTATACTTACAATCATCAACAAATATATTTCGAAAAAGATTATTACAGGATTTTACGTTGATAAAAAAAAAAAAACTCCATGGCCCATAACTCATTAATAGGTACCAACTCTTAACATCTTACACACGTGATACCTTTTAAACGAAATATCCGATCGAGATGAAACAAAAAGAATTTTACTTCTACATAAATACTCTTGATAAGATAATGCTTAATTTCGATAAAGATTAATATTACGATACATATTTAATTTGAACACAAAATCGGTTATTGTGATTAAACCATGATAGCTAGATATATATTCTTGCGGACTTTTTTGTAGATCTTAATGGGATCTACAAACCCGCAGTAAATCATTTTGTTCTATTGTCAATAGTTTTTGCAGCGCATGCAAAAATAGGTTTTCGATTTTACACCTTGTGTTACAAAATAGCAATTTTATTACGGATCCCTAATTTTGAAAAAAATAAAACATAGCCTATAGCCTTCCTCGATAAATGGACTAACCCAACACTGAAAGAATCATTCAAATCGGATGAGTAGTTCCAGAGACTAGCGCGTTCAAACAAACAAACAAACAAACATTAGTATAGATTTTACTTCGTAATGTTTATCATTTAAAGGCACTCTGATCCTAGTAGTTTTGTGGCAGTCCGTCTAGTGGGACATTTAACAGAATTAATAACACGCCATAAGTATATGTTTCATTGGTGTTCGTCATAGGAATCATTTTATTTTGCTAGCGGATTTAAAATAGTGGTTATACATTTTAGCAAAACCGCGCTCGACTTAGACAAAATACAGCTTTAAAAACAAGGTCAATACTATGACTATCGCAAAAGCTCTTGATAGTAGGGTATCTAAAAGAAATCCATGATTGCACTATTATTCAAGTTAATAAACTACTGTCAAATATGTTTTATAACCAACACTAAATTAGGTACTCAAAACCATTGGTCAATGTTAATTATGCGAGACTGTAAGCATAAAGTAAAATTGATCAGCTTTTTGTTCGAAAGTATTCTTCATTATCTACGCGCACTGAATTCACTTCATGTCATTAGGTTTTTCATAGGGTTCAGCTATAAGAATTTGGAATCTAGATCTTATTCATTTAATCCCAAGCAAACGCCGGCGCCCGCCCCCTCATTGTCCCTCTATTGTGTCTCTAGTCAAAGTATTCGAAAAGTTGATATTTAGATCAATTCTCGTCTCAATATAAACAGAAAACAGTATAAACAGAAACAGTATTCGTCTTAATTTCTGTGGAAAACATGATATTACGGCTTAAGGTATCGACATACGCGTCCTAGATCTTACACTCTCAGTGGTTAAACGAAACTCACAAATCTGTAGCCACCATGTTGCTACATGTTGTGTGGCGACTCGTTTAGTCAGAGTTCATTACTTTCATTATTTGGAAGCATAATATAAAACAGAGACTTAAGCATTTAGAATAGAGGTGATCCTTCAGCTAGAGGCTTAGGGCTTAATTGTACTAAAATTATCTCTCAAATAATATTAGCAGCATATGTGCGTGATTTCGTACCAAGTAAAGGTTCCAATAATGAAGTTCGGATCGCACTGTTCGTCAAACTTCATTTTTATTTGAAACCCTGAAATTGGTCCTCTACTCTAGTGTATGGATTTTCAATCCATCTTCCCCTTAACCGAATAAATAACGATGTAATATTTAGCTCTATTTAAATCATTCATTGTATCATAATCATCTTAGGAACCGGCTTCGATTTCAGTCTGGACGACGAGAACTAGTTATGGTCATGTAATAGTATATATTTTATCCTACTTGTAAAATAAATATCATTGTGTTCTCTATCTATGGAATCAGTCTCTGCTACAGTATGCACACGTCACAGGAATTGAAAACGTGTAATAAATCCATTTCCTCGTCTACAATTTAATGGTTTGGCTCAATTCCTAATAGATTTATCATTAATACCGTGTGTTTAAACTCCTATCTGCAGCTCTTTTACTTATATGTTATCCGTACATAAGCATTAATTTGTCGTAATAATATTCACATAAGTTACACCTTAATTCTTACCAGCTAACATTTCTGCTTGAAACCGACCATAATTCTGCTCATTAGATAAAATCATTTTAGTTTAGTTTACCACTTTGTCACGAGATGCTAACTTACAAAACTTGGCAAGGTTCCGTAAATTTTCTATTTTCTCTTGGTAAGACTAGCAAGTTTTTGAGACAAATTTTATAGTCAGTTTCTGATCCTACTTGCTTAATACAAATCAATTATAATTACTCTTTCTAATCAAACTTAAATACTCTAAAAATTTACAGAAGTGATAGAACTCCCGTATCACAAAGTTCCAATGGATATGTTCAAACCTCGATACTTGTAACGCCTTCCTCCTTGAAAATCAACCACTCTCTTTGACCAACGTGGGGTACCTCTTCGCTTCTTGTATCGTGGTGGTGTCTTATTCCTTCCAAATCGTCTCTTTGCATCATTTTTCTTCAAACCTGTACTGTTTGAACCAGGAACTATCTATTGTTCAATAAAACTGTCAATTTTTCCTTCTGTAGTTCTGTCGGAATCCAAGTCCTCAAAAATAAAAAAAAAATCAGTGGTTAAAACATTTACAGGAAATAGTACTTGTATCATTCATTTGAAACTCTTTTAAGAATCAAATCCCAGTGTTAAAATATACTTTCAATTCAATTTATCTAAACCTATAATATCTTCAAAAACTATAACAGAATGTTCAAATCTCATCCAATAAACAGTTCAAAAATGATATGAATAAACTTAATAAATTATTCAATTCATTTACAACATCTGCATTAAACCAACGTAGTCGGACTATAGGTAAATTCATACGTTACTTACGCTCTTGAGGATAACTTCATCTGCACCGGGCACACTTAACCCGAATCTTAATTGGCTCATCTGGCCAAATCAAATGGCCCACTTGGCTTCATCAAAGGCACGCTTAGCTTCATCAAAAGCACGCTTGGCTTCATCAAAGGCACGCTTAGCTTCATCAAAGGCACGCATGGCTTCATCAAGGCACGCTTGGCTTCATCAAGGCACGCTTGGCTTCATCAAGGCACGCTTGGTTTCATCAAGGCACGCTTGGCTTCATTAAAGGTACACTTAGCTTCATCAAAGGCACGTTGGGCCTCATCAAAGGTACACTTAGCTTCATCAAAGGTACACTTAGCTTCATCAGAGGCACGTTGGGCCTCATCAAAGTCACGTTTGGCCTCATCAAAGACACTCTTGGCCTCATCAAAGCACTATCACTGATCATTCACTAATCATCAATCACTAACCATTAACCATCAATCATCAATCATCAACCATGAACCATTAATCATCAACCATCAATCATTAATCACTAGTCACCAATCATTAACCATTAATCACCAATCACCAATCACTAATCATCAATCACTAACCATCAATCATCAACCATCAACCATCAACCATCAACCATCAACCATCAATCATCAATCATCAATCACCAACCACTAATCATTAATCAGTAATCATCAATCATCAATCATCAATCATCAATCATCAATCATCAATCATCAATCATCAATCATCAATCATCAATCAACAATCATCAATCATCAATCATCAATCATCAATCATCAATCATCAATCATCAATCATTTATCATTTATCATTTATCATTTATCATTTATCATTTATCATTTATCATTTATCATTTATCATTTATCATTTATCATTTATCATTTATCATTTATCATTTATCATTTATCATTTATCATTTATCATTTATCATTTATCATTTATCATTTATCATTTATCATTTATCATTTATCATTTATCATTTATCATTTATCATTTATCATTTATCATTTATCATTTATCATTTATCATTTATCATTTATCATTTATCATTTATCATTTATCATTTATCATTTATCATTTATCATTTATCATTTATCATTTATCATTTATCATTGACCACCTATCACTATACGAATTCGATAAAAATAAAGAAAGGAAAAGCAACCCAATTTGAAATATAGAAACTAAAATGAATCACCAGCATATAAGAGGTGTTTAGTCTTGTCAACGTTCGATTACGAACATGACGCGCATATCAATACCATTCAGTTCACACATTTGCAGGGAATCGAATGATTCAATACACGAGCCTGTCACCATCGTAAGAAATTTGGGTGAGTATGATACTGGTGTGGTGGTGGTATGAGGATTGAAGAGCTAAACGAGATGGAGTACCCAGTCGCGAATACACGACCCTGGCGAATAGGACACGGAAACCTCGTCAGACTAGTCTGACACAAGCGGTTAAAGGGTTAAACTGATCAAAATGCCATATTTTTGACATCAAGCATTTTCGAAACACGCCATTTTCTTTTCGATGAAGATTTATAATTTAGTTTTAATTTCGACTAATCTTATAATTATAAGACTCCTTTTCAGGTATTTTATAAATTATGTTGTCTGTGATAATATTAAACTTAACATTACTCATTTTGTAAAATAAAGCTATTGAAACGTATTTTTGGTTATTTTATTCCTTTTATTTTGCTGTGATACCCTTAATATTTATTATTGACTAAACTCTAAATGAGTAATGAGAAATTCTCAGTATGTTGTTTGGTATTTTCTTTAAATCAGTTGATTCTAGCTAGGAAGATTGTTGATTGTAATAGCCGACTTCATAATTTCCTATCGAATTATTGGATAGTAGACTGTATTTATTTTTAATACTTATGTATTTAAAACATAACCCTCCTTCTGGCACAGTCGGCGAACAAGCAATTTTATCCAAAATCGCAAATAATATTTGATCAAATTCTTTCAACATTAAAGGAGAATAACATGGAAATCATTATAGATTTGTTTCACTTTCACATAATTATAAATCCTTTTAGAACTGCTAGTTTAGTACCTACAAACTAGCGTCACGCACCAGCTTCGCACGGGTGTTAGATTTTTTTTTTAATTCTGCGGTTTTCTCTACTTTAATAAGTTTGTATTATACCCCTCAAACCGCGTGATTTCGCGCCATTCGGTTGAACACTAAAGATTATTAAAAGTCCGCGTAGATTATTAAAATTTTGAGCGTTTTATTTATTGGTTATGTATCTAAGACTGTAAATAAGAAATTCTTCATAAAGTTGTCTGTATATTTCGAAAATAAGCAACCTTTTCATCTTTCCCGTATTATACCTACCTTTCTCATGAATCACTCTTATCTATCGGTGAACGCTACATGAAAATCAGTACAGTAGTTTTTTGAGTTTATTGCGTTCATAGCAGTAGGGGACTTAGTCTCTTGATCTTTAAAAGCCAGCCTATGAAAACATGAAACAGATGTAGGTATTTTACCCACACATCTGCCGCTACCGATGGCCGGGGACGCAAACAGATGTGTTCCTGTCCGCCATTGTACTTGTATAGCATTCGTACAGGCACGCGACAGATGGTAGAATGTCCTTTATTGTAGCTACATCTGATTATTACGTTAAATTACGAGCTTATTATGAAGCCTTCAAAGCCTTGAGCATAGGCGTAGGGTAGCCAGCCTTTCGGTGTTTTACAGGATGCATTTTGGAGAGTGTGCGCAGGAATTGCATGACTTGATTCCGCCATCGCAATTCTACCATCGGACAACCCGACGTACGGCGAATATTCACCCTTACGTTGTTGAAACCTCTACGGTCCGGACTAAGCGTTTCGCCTCGTCGTTTATACCGCGTACGTCGAAGGACTGGAACAGTCTGCCTTCTGCGGTCTTCCCGTCCGATTATAATTTGGGTGTATTCAAGGCTAGAGTGAATAGGCTCTTAATAAACTAGTGCGCCTCACCATCAAAGATTGCATCGCTACTTACCATCAGGTGGGATCGCAGTCAAGCACTAGTTTATCTCAATTAAAAAAAAAAAAAAAAGGTTGCAAAGTATTTTTTAAATATTTATTAAAGCTCTTTTTCGTATTTCTGCCTTCAAACAACTTTTGTTTCGTTAGGTTTGGAACTTAATGGATACTAGTGAAAATATAGGCACAGTTAGGTCTTTGAATTAGGGTTTAATTTGTGTTCTATTGGTGTCACTAACAATGTTACACTTTGGCCGTGGGCTTGTAAGCTATCGTATAGAAGTCGGCAGGTTAACAAGGTTAAACAACTTACTAACTAACTAACTTTAAGGCCTAAGATCTTCTTAAAGGGTCGTTGATTTTTCAGGCTATTGCAAAAGTGATAGTTTATGTGTAATATGTCCGAGTTGGTAAAGCATTAGTTGCGAGCCGCCAGTCTTCCTCATTCGTCTATCGTCAACGTAAGCATGGTTTAAAAACTTGTTTCATTCAAGGCAAAGCTTTATAAAGAGGCAACGTGACAAAAAGAGTAAGGTAATATCTGAACGCTCTGTGCTAGCATACGATAATCCTATCATTTCCTAGAATATTTTACAAAAACAAATGCCTTAGGCATTCTCTGCTAGTCAACCTAGGGAAGAGACAGTATCGTAGGCGCTCAAAAAGAAAATTTTATTTAGAAAACAAGAGTATACAAGTATCTTATAGTTAAAATACACATACATATATTGGTCGCACAATAATTGAAAAATTTAAGTACGTTAAGCATACTTAGATTTGGACTAGCAAATCCTAAGCATGAACACAAGCCAACAAAAAAAATGAGTCCGATGGCGGATTGGGGTCACACGAACAAATCATTGTATCTTCTTGCCTTCTAAAGCGTTTACATTTAAAGAGCTCTTCTTCTTTTTCCTGCCCTTGTCCCATTTTAATTGGGGTCTACGCAACACTTTTTTTTATTCCATTCTGTCCTGTCACTCATCAAGCTATCATTAACATTTAAAAGAGCTCAAAATATAATATTCACACAGGGAACCTTAGAAGAATTGTCTGATCTTGATCCGTAAAACAGTACCTACAAACAAAAGCGTTTCATTTTTTGGGCACCAGCATCTTCGAGCGGCCTCGAGCAATAAAAAGATTCTCATCTATGTCAAACATAGGGTTGCCATCTATACCTACTATAATATTGTGGAAACCGTGCTCTGATAGGCTTTGGTTCCTGGGATGACTGTGTTCTCGAAGAAATCGAAACTACAGTTTAAAAACAAAAATAATTACCACGTATTAATCAACGTACAAGTACGTTGATTAATAATATTTTTTATTTAGTTTTTTGTCATAAGCGATCTCTTGTATTTTTCTCTATCTTTTAATCCAGTATCGTACTATATTTTTCCACCATCAGACAAAATTCAAATACGAATAACGAAATATTAAAAATATATGTAGGTACTTACCTACTATTTTCTCGAATTTTTGAAAAGTACAGTAAAAACACTGAATATTGTTTGAAAAGATTTCTAAAAATACTATACGTATTTGATCCAAAAAAGGTGGCAACCACTCATTTTCATTGACATTGATGCTTTATCTACAAGGTCTATATTCTAAACATATTTAAAGTACACAAGAGATCCATAAAAACCACTATTACTAATTACTCATAACAAAAAAAAAACATTCAAGTACATAAACATGTTTTGTTAAATGTACTCAAGTATAACAAAACCTACAAAGTCATATCAATGAACTTTAAGTGAATAAAAAACGTAGGTTTGTGTAATGGATATCATTTTAAATAATAACATTAATGCTGGTGTCAAAAAGCCGGCCAAGTGTGAGTCGGACTCGCGTACAAAGGGTTCCGTACCGTTCATAGCAAAAAACGCCAAACAAAATCACGATTGCTGTATGGGAGTCCCTTAAATATTTATTTTGTTTTTTAGTATTTGTTATAGCGATAACAAAAATACGTTATCTGTGAAAATTTCAACTATGTAGCTAACACGGTTCTTGAGATATAATCTGGTGACAGATGGACAGACGGCGGAGTCTTATAGGGTCCCATTCTATCCTTTTGAGTACGGAACCGTAGAAAACGCAGATTTATGTAATGGATATCATTTTATATAACATTAATGCTAATGTTAAAAAAAAAATACAAGATCATCATTGCGTAGTACTGACAACAAGCGTGCGTGTACGAACTGTAGCCTTAGTACGAATTTGTTAACGATCATATTAAATAATAATAATAATTTATTTTATTTGCAAACATGGGTATAGTACACAGGTAAAAAGTAAAAAAAAAAAAAAACATAATAGGTAACATGAAAAAAACTTAGAAAATTAGTATTTCGCAGACTATCCCCTTGAAAAACTTTCACTAGACAGACCCTTAGAAATCTGTGGTACTGTTCGAAAGAGTTGACTCTCGCAAGGGCAACTCAAGGAACACATTCTTCATTTCATCAGTAAAATTCCGACAATCCCTCGCTCCACTTAGAGCGGGAGAAGTCAGACACTTTTTTACGAGGTAAATCATCAGATTTTCCACGTAAAAAAGAGGCGTAATGCGCGCATTTTAAAGAAAAGGCTTAAGGTGAAGGCGCGGCGCAGACATCTTGCCAGTTCAAAACGTTTCAATACAAAATGTATGTAGGCGACACTGTAACAATTCAAACACTCCAGGATAAATTGTATAAATATTTTATTCACTTTGATAAACACAATTTCATACTTACGTTCTATTAACAATCATTTACAAATACACAGATTAGTCGGACATGTTTTCCGTTCAACAACTCAAAGCAGAACGACGCTGTCCCAAAAGATCGTTACAAAAACCCCCGTGTTTTGCTACTACCCACTTTCACAAACACTCGGTCGACTGACCGACCAATCAGCGCAAAGTAAAGAGATTGACCATCTAATATACATTAGAGTTTATCTAATAATTAACTGCAAGTAAATATTTCATTTTAACAGATATGATATATTATACAAAACAAATCCATAAAGTGTAATATTATAAATTATTACTTAATATCTACAATGAATGTCTAAAGTTCATGTAACTACTAGCGCCATCTATCGCTTATTATTGGAAGTTGAACGATTTATGAATATTTTCTTTAAAAATCATAACAACACGATGTGAATTATACTCAAGCGGCGTGGCGCAGGCACTTCGTTTCGTCGCCTGTTCCGCGTCGCTAGCAGGCGCGACTGGAGAGGCGCAAGCGGCAGAAACAGCATAACTTTTAGGTGCAAAAAAATGCATGATGATAGTTAACATTCTAGTGATATTTTACACAATGTAGGAAAACGATCAGGATATTCGCATATTTTTTTCCATTATTTTAAAAATATCTATGCTCTTGTGACATCTTTGGTGTCTTTGCTTATTAATGAGTAAGCAGCAAAGCAAGCGCACCTTCGTCATCTGAAGAGGAAGAAAGACATGCTACCACAATAAAGTCAGCCTGTATAATGACTAGTTGCGTCGTCTCTTCGCCTCTTTGACATAATTGAAATCGCGTCCGTGTCTTATCTCTTCTTCGCCTGCTCTGCGCCTGCGCCGCGCCTTCGCCTTACGCCGTTTCTGTGAAATTCGCGCCAAAGAAGCTATGATCATAAAAGAAGTAAGATGTGTATGCAGGGATCGAGGCATAGAGAGACTATGTCCCTAGTTTCTGCATCAATACATCACATTACTTGTTGGGAACACACTCATTATGCGTACAGCTAAATTGTGGAATTTCCTGCCGGAGTCGTGTGTTTCCTGATGATAGCTACAACATAGGGATATTTTAAGTCAAGAGTGAACAGGTTATTTTTAAGCAAACTTACACCACATCATCACTTACCATCAGGTGAGATAGTGGCCAAGCGCGAGCCTACCACTAATTAGATAAAAACGGAAAAAGACATGCATTTAGTTATACATTTCAGAGTTCTTAGTAGTTTACGTTATATACCTGACAATCAAATTATGGAATGAAAGAAAAATTGCTGTAGACACAGTCTGTGATCAAGATGTACTTACGCGTAGTTGGATAGCATAGCCTTCATAAAACACTGATAAATACGCACATCTCCAAATCGTTCTAACTGCCCGACTACAAGCTCTTAATGCGATCCATTTTACGACCTAAACTGAGTCGAGTCTGTCAAAGGGATCAAGCTATGTAGGTTGTATTATAGTTCCACCTCTTCCTCTCTCGCACTCCTGACATTTTACCACGTAATAGCCCCTGGCCATGAATTGAAATTCAGAAATTAAGTCCTGGTAAAGGTCACGCACTGGATCGTTCATTGTGGCGACACTTGAAGGAGGCTTATGTCCAACAGTGGACGTCTATCGGCTGAAATGAAGATGAAAGGTCATAAACGGATCGATCTAGTCTTCGAAAGATGACTGTTTGTAGGAGACAAACAAGCTATTACACCAAGAGTATTTACTATGTAAGATATAAACCAAACACATACTGAGAATCAAAATCATAAAGAAATTACTTAAACAGCAAAATTAAGGAATAAGATACCGAACCCAATAGCATAATTTACTTATAAAGTTTGTTAAAGTAAGTGTGTTAAAGTTTATACTGTTTTTTTTTTTCAATTGTAATATTTCCATTCCAGTTCTGATGAGTGCGTCTCAGAAAAAGTTACAGACAAAATGAATAAATCTGACAACTGGGCTGAGACTTCATTTGGACGCGAGGTTATGAATGTAAGTCGAATTTTATTACTTGAACTACTTAAGCAAAGTATGCAATGCGGAAAACGAAGATGTAGAACTCAGGTTCAATGAGCTGCCATGGGCTTTTTGAAAGAGTTACCATGGCACCTGGAACTTAAAAGGTAACTGAAGGACACAGGCGAGTTTTAGCCAGCCGTCCGGTAACCATCCGGACCGCGCGCTAGTCGTCCACGGTGCGTAGTGTTCCACGCGCGACTTACAGAGATGTCAGCGAAACTGAAGGGACCGAGAAGGGCCGATGCAAGGAAACTCGTGGTCCAAGAACACAAAGGGCAAATGAGTCCTTCATTTGCCCTTTGTGTTTTAAGACCAAAAGATGAGGTGTTAGTGTAGCATTAGTTGGAGCAGTGGTGGCTAAGTGGTAATGGCTCCGACTGAATTGTAGATCGCGGGATCCAACCCAGCCAGGCGCAATACTTTGTGTAATTTATTTCATCACCACTGCTCTCAAAAACGGTGAAGGAAAACATCGTGAGGAAACCGGCGTGTCCTAGAACGAAAAATTTCACATGAACCCGCACTGGGCCTGCGTGGATTACGGCCCATTTCCCCTTCTTAGAGAGGAGGCCTAAGTCCCAGCAGTGGGAACATTAAAAAAAAAGGCTGATGTGATGATGAAGTCATTTAATGATTCCTCATCTTTAAACAAAAGTTTACACTAGTTGCTGCCATTTTTACTGTACAAAATTAACCAATGACAAATCAACTTATGATTTGACAATTTATACAAACCTTGAAGTTACTACTTACCGCCAATGTGAGCCTCTAGAACTTTTTTATATTGTAGTGATTAAAGTAAACAATGAAGGAAAAATGTGAGGAAAACCACGCAATCGCAGTGTCGCGTTTATCATAACGTAACGTAGTACTTGACAACGGGCAATAATATTGTAATTCTTTCATAGAAATAATAGTATTTTTATTTATTTTCTCTTCTAAATAACATAGTAACATTTGTACAGTGTATAAGAACAAGTTTATAGAGACAGGAGCATACTAGGTGAATATTTCTTTCAAACAAATAATAATATTAATTACTTTTCTCCCATACATACTTAACATATTAACTTTTATACAGTGTATAAGAACAAGTTTACAGACGGGAGATATTAGCCCATTTCTTTCACAGAAATAATATTATAATAATAATTATATTTATTAGTTTTCTCCCATACATAACATGTAACTTTAGTACAGTGTTTAAGAACAAGTTTACAGAGACAGGACCCCATAGCTAGGTGAAATCTGTGCTTCACATCTCCTGGTCTCCTAATATCTTAAATAAAAATATGTTAATGTTTTACGCTGTTGCGTTTCTATTTTGTAACTTTTTATAATTACAAAATAGAAAGTATTTTAATTGGTAGTACCAATTAAATTGGTTGTACCAATTAAATTGATAGTACCAATTAAATTAGTGGTACCAATTATATTGGTAGGATCAATTAAATTGGTGGTGCTAATTGAATTGGTAGGACTAATAAATTCGGTTAATGCAATGGGTTTATCTTAAGTGTTAATGTTAATATCAGGTGGTAAAGAAAAACAACACAAGCTACAAGAAGGCAGTGCGCGAGAGTGACTCGGATAGCAGCGGGTTGGACAGCGAACTAGACGATATACTGGACGAGGCGATCAATGAGCAGAGTGAGGGACCCACGCCGCCTAAACTTAACAAGGTACGTAGAATACACATTGTTTTACACGTTTTAAAATATCCTGCCGTAAATATACCCTGTGAGCTTATAGTACGAGAGAATTAGAGATATAGACAACTAACAAATGTCATAATAACTGGAGACTGATCAAAGGCTCGGTTTCAGTCAGTTTCGGCCAAAAAATCTGAGCCCAGATATTTTAACAGCCTATTGACTCACCCCGGTTTTCTAATTATACAAAATCCGTTGAATGATTTAGGACGAGTATACGACACTAAGGGTCTAAATAGACGGACCGCATTTCAACTGCAATCCAACCGTAAACTGCACCATGCGCGAAAGGGTGGAGCGTACGAGCAGGTGGGTATGGTGCAGTTCGGATGCAGTCGATGTGCAGTTCACACGACTGCAATCGGACTGCACGTTTGGTTTGCAACTCTATTGCAGTTCTATTGCAGTCGTGTCAACTGCATACAAACTGCACTTAAACTGCAATTGCAGTTGGATTTTTTATTTAGTACAAAAAAATGGGGGTCTATCTGTACGTTACTGATCATATTTTTGTAGTGAAAGGTAAAAAAAAAACCAAATCCCAAAATTGACCACGAAAATTGACATAATTGGTAAATTCATAATAGAATCAATAATTCAAAACCATTGCTACTAGAAAATACTACGTGCAGTTGTATTCCATTTTGATCGTCATTTATTTATTCTTATTTATTATTTATTTATTTAATTCTTTATGCACAAAAGAGTACAAAGGTGGACTTAATGCCATAATGCATTTTACCTTTGGGTGATACGGAGACTAATTGTGGTAGGTGCAATCTATAGCCTGTACAGAATTTCCATAAATTGAGTGACATTTTGGGATATAAACAAACGCTAATAACTTTGCTGTATATGAATATTATTTATTACTAGCTTTTGCCCGCGACTTCGTTCGCGTGGAATAGTGACTTCCGGCAGATTTTTGGTTTTACCCACATAGTTCCCTGAATTGATGCCGACTCTTGACCAATAGATGGCGCTGTATGTCCGGAATAAATTTTATTTTTTATTTTATTTTTTGTAATAAAAACTATCCTATGTCCTTTCTCAAGTTCCAAACTATGTCTGTACCAAATTTCACGCAAATCGGTTCAGTAGTTTAGGCGTGAAGCAAAGACAGACAGACAGACAGACAGAGTTACTTTCGCATTTATAATATTAGTTTGGATAATTTATTATAATAATAGACCATGTCCTGGTATAGCATTACTTTTTATCCCGGGGCCGGGGACATGTTAGCTCAGGCGGGCGAAGCCGGTTACAGCAGCTAGCACTTAGTAAAACTAGAAAAAAATTGCAAACAAAAATCAAATACTTATTGAGTTCAATAGTCATACTCACAAATATGACATCCGCAACCGCAGTTTACTACCTGTTACTTATTATTACAATTCTTCATCTTACTGGTTAATTAAGTTTTAATTTTCCGAGTAAAAACATGACAAATAACGAACGTATTCTAATGAAACATTGAACAGCACAAAAGACTAGACACTGTTGTACTAATATCTATTGTGTTTTTAGTATTGTCGGGTTTCCGCCGCGGTTCGCTACCGCGTTTGACTGAATAATTATTTTATTTTTTTGCCGGTTTTTCTAAACAAAGTGGATTTAAATAATGTCGGGTTTATTGAAAAATTTAATGCCGTTTAATAAACAGGTGAAAAATAATATAGTGTGCCTTGAAGTGCTTGAGATCAATAGTTGGATTAACCTGTGTTTATTAAAAGAGTGTCCATGGATTTTCTTGCACGTTCTTCTCCATAGAGATCTACGCTTTGGAACGTGCAATTTAGCTTCACTTTTTTTCAGACCGCCGTTTGACGTCTCATTAAATAATATTCACAAAGAGCCAAGGTTTATAGTCAGTGTTTGTTTATGTTTGGAAATGTTGTAGGTACAGGCTGATTATGAATGAAACACAATGGAAAAACACAGCGCGTAGTATTTTCTAGTAGCAATTGTTATGAATGATTGATTCAATTATGCATTTACCAATTATGACAAATTTTTGTGGACAATTTTGGGATTTCGTTTTTTTTTTTACTTTTGAGTACGTTTCGTTTTTTCTTTTGTACTAATTAAAAAATCCGGAGCAATGGTGGCCGAGTGGTAACGGTCCCTATTTACGAGTTTTAGGTCGCGGGTTCAAACCCAGCTAGGCGTATTACTTTGTGTAATTTATTTCATCTCCACAGCTCTCAAAACTGTGAAGGAAAACATCGTGAGGAAACCGGCATGTCCTAGAACCAAACATTCTAAGACATTCACCAGCACGCACTGGGCCCGCGTGGTGGGTTACAGCCCTTTCCCTCTACTAGAGAGGAGGCCTGAGTCCCAGCAGTGGGAAGATTAAAACGCTGATTATGATATTATATGCTATAATTAAAAAAAAGGGTCTATAAGATAAATGAATGATGGTTTAGCACGTGCACTAGACTAGCCTTTACGAACCTTAGCTGTACAGTTCGCTTGACCAACCAACTACTACCGGTTGGTTGCAGCATTGCGTGGAGTCCTCATCAAGTTTCGTGTATCAGGAGCGCTCGGGCTTCAAGTCGCCGCTGAAGGTGCAGCCCGCCACGCCGCGCCACAAGGACGACCGGGGCGCCGAGCTCGTCCACAGTGTTAGCTTCTACAGGCGCATGCAGAACGCGGTGAGTTGAATGAAAATATCTTAAAATTAATAATCCTTAAGGGGCCGGCGACGGATGAATTTTCATACAAAAGTAATACACGCTCATTTGCAGTTGGAGCATATTTCCAACATATTATGATGATATTCGGTTATAGACAATATTTATCTAGGTTCCTACGTCGAGAATATTAGAAATATTGTTATTTTTAATACAGAAAATCCAAATGGCATGTTTTGCCATTTACGCTGTAAAAAAGTACGAAATACAATTCGCTTAACTTTCTGTTTTTTTTTTTAAAGAAAGACGTAGGAACCTAGATAAATGTTGTCTATAATCGAATATCATCATAATATGCTGGAAATATGCTCCAACTGCAAATGAGCGTGGTATTACGTTTGTATGGAAATTCATCTGTCGCCGGCCTCTTAAGATTTTGAACTATGAACATCAGGATAAGGGTACTGGCTAAAACAGCTTAGCAAGCATCGGCCAAGCGATCGACACAGAAAAGTCATTTCATGTTTTAGCTCTGTGTACATATTTTTTAAATCAATTATAAAAGGTGTAAGGGACAGCCCTCCACAAACTTTAAGGGCTTGCTCAGTAGACGAAACTGAACAACCTAGCACAATTTTTTTTTTTCAGGATACGAAAAAAAAAATCAGCCTCACCATACAAAATGATAAACATGATTGGACAATTTGTCTGAAAAAAAAATTGTGGAACGTTGTTCAGTTTCGCCTACTGAGCAAGCCCTTAAAGTTTGTGGAGGGTTGTCCCTTACACCTTGTATACATTGGTTGATTGGTTGGTTGCGCAGAAGTCAAATATTCGATTTCTCGAGTGGTGCGACGTGAGACACGGGGTCGGGGAGTGTCAGTGATTGGCTCGCCGCGCCATCACGTTATAGACGTCACTCCTAATTCGTTCCCTGCGTTGCTTCATGTATCTAACAACGAAGACGATTGGCTCGCCAGTGTATGGAATGCGCAAAGCGATCCCCACTCTGACGCCGAGCGCTCAAGATTCGTTTTGGCAACTGTACAAGCTACATAATGGCAGCCTGGAACAACTGACTAGTAACTGGGGCCTTATCAGAGTAGACAAAAAAAGCGAAAAACCTACTAAAAAGATTACGATAAAATTTTAAAGTAACTACTTTAGTTATATTTGGAAATAAAGTATAATAAAAAAAAATTACTTCTGTATGAACACGCCTTCACTTTGAAGTACCTATGATGACGTCACTATTTTCTTAACTTGAATAGACTATAGTAAATTATGAAACAAAAAATTTCATTCTTTTACCGGAGGTACCCTTCTGTTAAAACTATTCACTCCGACATCCACAGTCATCCACCCCGAGCACCCCAATGAGAGTGATACGGCACGCGTCGCCGGAGCGCGAGCCCCCCGCCACGCCCGACGAGCCCACCGCGGCCGTCACCACGGTGCGGGAGCGATGCAAGGAGCTGCAGCAGGAGATAGCCAAGCAGCAGACTGTTATCTCACAGGTATAAATTACTGTGACATGATGCCCCGCTTCTGTAGCGCATCAGGGATGTTTGCGGATGGGCACGGATAGTTTCCACACTGGTGTATTGTGGTGAATAGTTGGTGTGTCTCAGAAAAACACTGTTATCTCATAATAGTCTAAGATCCGATTAAGAACGACCTTCACCGGTCTGTTTAATGGATGAAACGTATTTTATGATAAATTTAGTGTATTAAATAATATAAATAATTCCTGGCCAGACTATTATTAATTAAAAATTGAAAATTTACTTTTTTTGTAGAAAAATGCACGACCGTTATTCATACCAGATTTTTTTGCAGACAACACTATAACATCGTTTTCGTAATGAAACACCGTTTATTTTGCTATAGAATTTGTTGTATATCAAAATAAACACACCTGTTTATACATACCTGTTTATACCTGGCAATCCATAGTTATGCCAAGAAACCAATAGGCAACCCAACATTTTTATGTTCTAAAGGCTTCACACTTTCGATTAGTATTAAATTTATTCGTTAAATACAGCAGTGCATTTTCCAAAAAAAAAAAAAAATAGTTTGGCCAGGAACTTCTCAGGCAACCCACCCGGGTTTATTATTTAATATACTAAATTTATCATAAAATAAGTTTCATCCATTAAACAAACCGGTGAAGGTCGTTCTTGACCGTATCCTCTACTATAAAGTTAATAGACAGACGGAAGAATAATGTAGATCTATCTACTTATAGACTGGGTTCGAAATTCATTCTCCGAGAGCATTCCTTTTTAACACCCACGATAAACAAGCAGGGAAATTAAAATTAAAATTTTCAGAAATTCATTTTTATTTTGTTGATTAATAATAATCTGTCCTGGGCAAACCAGACACACAGACAGAACATGCTAACAAAAATAATAATAATAAAGTGTAAAAAATGATTTTTCATCTACACCAATATAATTTATTAAGTAAAGTTTGTTTGTTTGTAGAGGGGAATCAGTGAAACGACTGGTCCGAATGCAAAAAATTTAGACAATTAGAAAGCTGCTTTATTCCTGAGTTACATAGGCTATATTCATATTTCTTGACAGGCCTGTTGGTCTAGTGGTTAGTTACTCTGACTGCTATGCCGGAGGTCGTGGGTTCGATTCCCACCCAGGACAAATGTTTGTGTGATGAGCACGATCATTTGTTCTGTCTCTGGGTGTAATTTATCTATAATATGTATGTATTTAGAAATATATAAGTATGTTTATCAGTTGTCTAGTACCCATAAGACAATCTCTGCTTAGCTTGAGACTAGACGGCATTGTGTGATAGTTGTGGAATATTATATTATTATAATAATAATCTATAAAAAGTGTTATTCTCCAAAATTTTTCGATTTCCTAGATGTACCTTGAGCACAGTACTGTAACATAGTCATGGTACCACTATGTATCTCCCCGCGATATCATCCGCATCTTTGGTTACTACATTTTAACCTTCCTCGAAATTACTCCTGTATTATGGGTGCGTTCACAAACATGTAAACTCATATTCAGAAGATACTCAAACCTGAAACAAATATCTATAGGTCATTCTCTTTTATCCCGGACACAGCACAGGAGGCAATTACTTAACCACAGCACCAACTGAATTGTGTGGATGTTTGAACATACGAAAAACTACTACAATTTTGGTCTACAGTAAAATTTATTCTATTCTAGTTAAAAATAATTATAATTGATTTGCTATATACTGTATACATACATAACAATGAACTATTGTAAGGAGGAGATCTAATATTTGATGTACTGTATTTCAGGCCAGTCAAGCTTTAAATCTATGTGCTGCCACCATCGAATTCAGCGGCTCCACTGAGCAGGCGGAAGGGGAAAGACTACTGCTTTTAGCAAGTGAGTGTACCATCATAATCTAATATGTAAATATCTCATCGTACTCCTCCGGCGACGCGGTAGACCCAGAAGGAGATGGCGTGACGATTTGGACTCCTACCTTAAGGATTGGCCAGAAGTGGCTAAAGACAGAAAAGAGCGGAATAACGGAAGGGAGGCCTTTGCCCTGCATTGGGACACAACGGGCTCATAATAATAATAATACTCCTCCGAAACGGCTCGACCGATAATGATGTTTTATTATTTTTGTTAATTTGGTAGGTATGAGAATAGGTCGTAAACTATTTTCACCCTCTTACCCTCATCCTTGATTTTTTTTATCGCGATTTTAGTACCTATTTCTCTTTAAATTTATTTGATAATTAATTTATCGAATTAGGAATGAGGATATCCGCAGAAGAACCTAGGTTGCCGACATAGCACAAAGAATCGCCAAACTTAAGTGGCAATGGTCAGGTCACATTGCTCAAAAGATTTTAGTACGTGTTTCTCTTTCGATTTCTTTGACAATTAATTTATAAAGCAGAACAGCGTTTGCTAGGTTAGGCTAGTAATTATGCCTGCTTCTGACACCGACGGTCTAATATTTTTTGTAAATTAACCTATCTAAATCTCAGTCAAAAATTGTATAACATTTCATCCTTATAGGTGTAAAACAAAACTCTTCGTATAAAAACCTCTTTACGCAGTGGACATTCACATACCAAAAGAACAAAAAACGTTTCTTTTGGAGGTATGCGGAACAGAGAGTAAAGTACCGCAAACCTCCGTTGAAAAGGTAGGATCCTCCGACTAGATGCGTGTTATGTCTGGTTGGCAACTGCCCGATAAATAATTTCGGGCTGTTGTATATGTTCAAATCGTGAGAACTTTAATTACGCGATGCAGGGTTAGTTCTTATGTGACACTATAGATGCCTCTAAAATCGCTTCAATAGCAATGATTGTTTACTGTATCTTCTGCAGCTCACCGTCGTCAAGCGTGCGTGCACGAGCTGCAGCGGCTGCAGGTGGAGGGCGCGGGCCCGGCCGCCACGGCCGGCATGGCCGCGCTGCACCTCGCCAACCTCGCCGTGCCGCTCAAGAGGGACTACATCAGGCAACTTAATGCTGGTATGTGTTGCTTGCTCACATATTAATACGTAGGTACCGTCGAAGACACTTTCGCGTGACCACCTTTAAGTTCATTTTTGCTTGCACTCGAAAAGAAAACTTCAAAGGATTTGATTTAGCGCCGCGCCTCAGGATTTTTAGTGATCAAGCAATAATGACCGCGACGGTATATGTGCTGGTTGTAAGTGCTCAGACTGGCAGCGCGGTGCGGGGAGCGGCGCAGGTGCGGGAACGTATGTCTGTCTGCACGACGGATTGAAAAACGTCGTGCCTTATAATACAGCGTATTACACCATATGGCTGGTCTGCTCCCAAACGACGCAACGGATTTTGATGCGGCCTACCGCATCGCTGGCTTTTGCTGTTCGGATTCCAGTCAGTGGTTGTCTTCGCCCAATTTAACTATGATATAAATAGTTTTTGAATACTTATATTTTATATATATATATATATTTTTATAATGTATAACTTTTAATTTTAAATATGTTATTTAACGTTTTTTGTGCATGTGGTGTTAACCTTTAATTAATCGTTGCACTTGCAAATGTTAACCTAGTCACTAAGTTAGAAATGTATGTGTAAACAATTGTTGGTTAACCTAAATAAATAAATTATATGCAAAACTAGATTATGTTCTTAGCAACACTGTAAATTACTAAAACTTACGAAGAACAATGCGGCAGGATTTTTCTTGTTCTATCAACTTGATTTTCCTAATTTACTATAATATGTATAAATTCCCGTGTCCGTATGTTCGCAGACGGCGCCGTGGGTCACCACGCGGTGTGCCTGATCAAGTGCCGCGACCGAGTGCTGGCCACCACCATGCAGCAGACCAAGCCCACCTCCAACATGCTGCACTTCCCCGACGACATACGGATGCTGGGACTTGCCAGCGACTTCAAGGCTAGTTACAATTATCAGACTTATTTTTTTAATAGTTGATCGGCTCGCGCTTAACCACTACTTAATTTAATGTGCAACTCAAATGTCAATAATAATTTTAAGATGTTGTATTATTTTTTGGAAACAGTAAATTATTATTATTATTCCATTTATTTATTATTATATACATATTTATCATATTTTTAAATATTTCTTAAAAAAAAACATTTAAAAATATAAAAAATAGTAGCCCATCGGCATCGGAAACAGGGTCCAAGCTGCCGGTGGTCAGGGCTCCTGAGAGAGGAACCTCCGGACAATACGCGCCGTGTCTAGGAGTACTGCCTTCTGGATCAAGCCCTTAATCCAACTGCCTAACGAGAGCCTCCGCAGATGTTGGTCGAGGCTCTTGGCTATTAAGCCATTATTATTATTATTATTACTATATTACTTGTTAAAAAGCGACGATGGAGCATGCTTGCCTAGAAGTAACAATTGATATATACCAGCGCTTGACTGCGATCCCACCTGATGGTAAATAGTGATGCAATCCCTGATGGTGAGGCGCACTAGTTTACTACACTAGCATATTCAGTCTAGCCTTGAAGACACATAAATTATAATCCAGTGTTCCAGTCCCTCGATGTACGCGGTATAAACGACGAGGCAAAACGCTTGGTCCGGACCGTAGAGATTTCAACAACATAAGGGTAGATACTCGCTGTTCGTCGTGTTGTCCGATGGTAGAAATGAGATGGTGGAAGCAAGTCATGCAATTCCTGCGCACACTCTCCAAAATGCATCCTGTAAAACACCAAAGGAAAACCTATTCACTTTTTTAACGCTTTAATTGCAATGCAGGATTTCGAATTTTTAGTTCTCATGTTCTGCCACAGATGTCGCTACAAAATTTTCATGTTTTTTTTTTGTTTTATCTGTCTATGTAATGTTCAGGTCAGGAAATAATGTAATCACTTTTAATTTTTATTTCCAGGTTACAGTAGAAGTGTACCTGCTACAAGCATCAAAAGAAGTGCTATCACATGAGATGAAATATCATATTTCTAGCAAAAAGGTAAGAATACTATTTTTTTCATTTTGTATTACCTGGTGTGCTATTCTCTAAGAAAACAGCCTTGAGCGCAGCGCTGGCCGCAGCGACGAAGTCCAAATAAGTGCATTGGATTAACAACCCAATGCCCCTTTACATTGGATTGTTAATTCAATGTACTGCACTCATGAGTCGTCGCCGTAGCCAGCACTGCGCTCAAGGCTGTTTTCTTAGAGAATAGTACCCCTTGTGTTTGTTTGTGTTACCGCCTCAGATGGTATGGACATGTTAGCAAGACAAGTGAGAACCATATCGTAAAATTGCACTAAGCACTTCTTCTTCTGCCAGGATCAAAAGAAAGGTAGAGGTAGCTCACTATTGACTGGTCTAAAATCGAGAGAGACCCACCGCTTAGCGGTGGTCAAGCGGAAGTGTAAAGTTGGTACGCGGTCAAAAACTTGTCAGTAATATTTTGATGTTCTTTCCACAGTCAAGCTCGAAGCTCCTGACGCCCAAGTCAAAAATCTCTGAGCTCAAAGCCCCCAGGATACAGAGTCCGGCTGGTCCGCTGGCGGTGCGCTCGCCACAGTTCGCGCTGCACGGATACTGCATCTTCGCGCTGCAGCAAGCTAGCAGGAACAACTTTACCTTGAACAAGGTAAGGACAATCCAAACATCTTTTCATGTTGTTGGACTCAAATTATTTTCTTTTCTGACCTATATTTGACAACATTGTACATCTCAGCAGTGCACGAGCTCTTAACGCGATCCATTTTACAACCTAAACTGAACTATTAAAGGGATGGAGCTATATAGGTGTATAGCCCATCCCTCTTTCTCGCTCGCACGCCTGATGGTAAGGCCTTCGTTATTAGCCTCGTATAATACTCGTAAGAATCCTGAAGGTTTTGCAGGAAACGCATGTCGTATAAAATGGCTCCACACGAATGGCGTGTAGTCTGAGAAGCTCAAAGTAGATGGCGCCAGTGAACTTGGAGGTCATACTATCTGTCAAACTCAATACATTTTCAAGGAAATATTGTGTTTTCAAGTAAATAAACATCTTTTTTGCAAAATTAATTCCCCAGTGTTGTGTTGTGCCTTATGCTCATCGAGATCATCGGGATACAGGTTTCCCAATGATAAATCATCTAAGCTGATAATATAATAATTTCTTCGTCTTAATTCTTTTTTTAATTCACAAACATTCCAAGATCTGTATTTTTCTACCATAATTCACATAAACAAACAAATCACTATACAACGATACAAGGAGCTGTCAAAATGAATGACCTCCAAACACACAGGCGCCAACTAGCGGGAGAAAGAGCGGACAGAGCCGCCATTGTGATGGGTCGAGGAAGGCCCATTTGTCCAGATGGTCTGCAGATCGGTCAAGAGATTTCCAGACTGGCCACTGCCAAATTATTACGATAAATTTCAAGTTTTGCGCTTAGCAGCACATTTAGCCATTCATTTTTATTTATTTTGTTAGTTAAGTGGCCCTACCACACGATCTTAACGCGATCCATTTGACGACCTAAACTGAACTGTTAAAGGAATAAATCTCGCCCGCACGCCTGGACATTTGAACACGTCATGATAAGGCCCCTGGTTCAGTATTTCAATTAGAAAACAACATCAAAAATAAAACTAACTTTTCATAATTATTCATGAAAATATTTCAAAGTTCCTCATTTAAAATAATGAAAGGATTTTTTATTTCGCATATCCTAATACCATGACCAATGTTTCCAGGTCCCATGCAGCAGCCCACTCGAAGGCTCCGTGAACGTGGAGATCAAGGCTCGCGTACAGATGTCCCCGCCGGCGCCGCACGCGGCCTTCCTCACGGCCTTCGACGACGTGTCGGGTCTGGGCGCCTGGCACCGCCGCTGGTTCCGCCTGCAGCCGCCGCGCCTGGCCTACTGGAAGTACCCGGACGACGTGCAGAAGAAGGTAACACGATGCATTAAGATTTAGGCCTATTGTCCAAGGATGCGTGGCTTCATAGAAACGTATACATTGATATTTAAGGATAAGAAGATACGTTACGCGCTAACATTGTATTTGGAAATTTGTTTTTTTTTTTTCGATGGGAAAAATCATCTTATGACAACCCCCGCTCTTGGGCGGAGCGGGAGATAGTGTCAGACTCTTACTTACTTACTAAAAAACCCATCCCATTCCTTCAAGCCTTCATACCGGGGCTCGAGAGCCCTTTCGGATAACCCTGGACCCAGTAGGCTTCGACCCGGCTGGGCCCCTGCTGTTGCTGACAACTCCTTGAGGCACATCTATGATCAGTGTCCTCACAGTCACAAACGTACATTCACTGATTGAAAAGGACAGAGATAAGAGCTGGCGCTGTCGTGCGAGTGAAATCGTGTTAGCCACCAAATGTTTACGAAAAACAGATCTATCTCGCTTCGCAAAATGGCGACCAAAACAATAAGCTAAATTAGAAATATTATAAAATTTTCATGTACTTACGAGTGAAATGTGATTTGTTTTTTTTTTTTTTTGAAGAATTTGTAAAACGCTTAAAAACACAAAAAGGCATTTTGATAATTTTTATACCACTTAAAACAAAAAAATATATTTTTGTAAAACTATGACAAACAATTCTAATTTCAGCGGTCCACGCGCTAGAGGCGAGTCACTTATCTTCCGCTGTTTTGATTTTATTAATGTGCGTAATTGTGATTGTACGCTTTAATTTCTAATTCTGTCGACGAAGCGACAACTATACGACGTTGACAAGCTATACGCCGACATACAACAAGCGTATAATGAAGCCCAGCTCCTCTTGGTTCGAGACCCAAGCGTTTATGAAGCTACGCGTTCGTGGTTAGTAGGCCTAAAGTTTCGAAATGATAGCTGGCAGTGAGCATGATGTGCCCGAAACCCAGTCCCCGTTGCCAGAGGCTGCTTTTGAGCTGTGATGTTAATTAAACTTGATACGCAAGATACACTCTCTCTTTAGATATTAGAAAGAAAGAAAGATCGATTTTAATAGTTAATTTTTCTATAAAAAGCTCAAACCAACAAAAAAAAAAGTGAAAAATTTCTCTTTTTTTAGCTTTTAACTACCTACATCAGATATATCTCATAATGAAACACGTAGTGAGGTTGACAAAGAATTAACTTTTATTTCTTATTATTAAAACAATAGATCGTTTACATATGCTTCAACAGATGGCGCTACTGGTCATTTACTCGTAGCGCCATCTGTTGACTAACAAAATACTATGTTGTTGTTCAACATATCCAACAAACACTCGCGTTTATTCCACCAGATTCGCACATCTACGACCAAATACTTCTGTCACCCATTTGAGGATCTATACGAAATTATACACTCAGTAGCAAATACACGACCCTGGGGAATGGGATACTAAAACACTCGTTGGACCAATCCGAAACAAGCGGTTAAAGGGTTAAAAAGTACAGGGTTACTTGTTTTAGTTTGAAAGAGTGGAGAGAGTCGTTGAGCTCGTTAGTATTCCTTTGTTGAGTTATAGGTACTGAAAGTTCTAGAGTGGTAACTTTTTTTTTATTAATGATAGGCTTGCGTTTGACCACCATCTCAGTTGATGGTAAGCGATGACGTGGTCGACGATGAAGCACGCTTGCCTAGAAGAAACCTCTTCACTCTCGACTTAAAAGACTCCTAAGTTGTAGCTATCAGGAAATACAGATTCAGGCAGGGAATTTCACTCCTTGGCTGTACGCGCAATAAATGTGCTCGCAAAACGTTTTGTGCGTGTGGGTGGGATGTCTACCATGTACTAGTGGCGCAACACTGTACATAGTACTACGTACAGCGTTAACTACCGAAAGACGGCGTTGGTGTGACTTCATATACGGTAGACCGGTCTAGTGAGGGTCACGGGAATTTGATGGATGCGAGGCGCTCAGGATTGGTTATTGTGACGACGACACTTAGAGTAGGTCTTTGCCCAACAGTGGACGTCTTTCGGCTGAAATGATGGTGAACTACAAGAATGCTTGTACTGATTGGATCATTGCACTCAAATCTGTGTTGTTATTTCCACATCTATATTTATGTCGCGATGTCTTTGTATTGTGTATTTTAAGGCTGTTGTTTAAGGTTTTGTACTTCAAAAGAAAAAAATGGAACCCTTATAGGAAGATGGTTAACTGAGACTGACTTTTGAGTATATTTCACTATTTTTTTTCTTTGGGCAGTCAGGTAGGACCTTGTCTTGTTTAAAAGAAAAAACTTTGTATAAAAGACTTGGGTACTTACATCTATAATTTAAAAATCTCTTTCAGATGCCAATCGGCGACATCGACCTGTCAACAGTGATCTCCCCGCGCGTCATCCGCGCCCCGCGCGACTTGTGCGCGCGCCCCAACACCATCCTCCTGGAGTCTTCAGTCCCGGCCGGCCTCATCGTGCCCGACAGCGGCTCGCTCGTCTACGTGCGCCGCGCCGACGGCTCCGTAGTGCGACGACACCTGCTAGCCGCCGACACGCCCAAAGACAGAGATATCTGGCTTGATTGTCTCAACAAAGCTTTAGAGTATGTTAGGTGCTGTGGTGCTGATGATGAGTAGTCTTTAGAAAAGCTTAGTGGTGTTTTGAAACGTGTGAAAGACATTATGCTGTGATTACAACGTTTGTTACTCGAATATAGTAAAGTGCTTTGAATTGGATGGTGTGTAACACTAGATCTAGAACAGGTAACGTAATAAACAGTCCTGAAAGTAGTATATGCAGAATTTATATTAAAATAGAATTTTTTTTAACATAAATTCTTGATCATTTTAAAATTAAAAGTATGTTCGCGATAAACATAAAAACTAATGAACCAATCTTCATATGGTTCTCACCAAAAGACAGACTAATTCAAGAGTCCGATTTAGTTAATACATACATTATCATATTTAGATAATACTATACAAAAATCGAGAAGATCCATAAGGCGAACGATACACGATAGGTTTTGCTGTCAGTTTTGCCATAGTCAAGTTTTGATTGGCGTTTTATAACACTGATTGACGAAAAGCATCATTCATGGTTGTTAGAATTGATTGACGCTTGCATGACTGTGTAATGGTCGCCTAACACTTGAACGCTACTACACACTAGTGTTATAAATCTCAAAAAGTTACATTATTACTACGATCTCACCTGATAGTAAGCATTGACGCTATCATTGATAGTGAAGCGCACTAGTTTATAAAGTACCTTATACTAGCTACAATATATCACCATCCTTTCAACCCACTTCATGTAAATCCGCCTTACAATCCAGTATTTCATGGCCGGACCAAGTAATACCTGTATGTATCTGTATGGGACCAATTTTATACTACAAAATCATGTATATCAATAGTTTTAGATATAATTGACGAATCATGTCGTACGATAAATACTGTAGACCTGCAGCAACCAACCTTTTAATATTCAACTTGTGACGAGGTTTATTTTGCTCCCTATTGCTTATTGACAGATTTTAGACTTAACTTTATGGTTAGAAACCTTTCTGGTGGAAGGGGTATCTGTCAACTAAGTGAAACAGGATGCGTACACTGGAATATGACGTCACCTCTTCACTCACACTCATTTCAATATATATGAAATGCTAATTGTTGTTTCATCCCCTCGCGAGCCAATTGTACATACATCTGTACATCTTGAATGACCTTAATAAACGCTTTATTGTCATACTGTATGGTGTACGAAATTAATTCGACCGAAAATTTTGGTCTCTATATCTTGATTTTTCGTAGACAAATCTAGAAAAAGTTTTATTTTATTTTTTTATTTTGGTGATTTAATGTAAAACCGCACAATTATGAAATGCTCCTTTAAGTGCGAGGGCTAATAACCAATTTTGATAGTAGTTCTAGATAAATTGTTTTTTTTAATTTAGTATCTATAAAATGTTGTACTAAAATAAACAAGGAAATACCGTATAACGAAGCATCATTAGCTGATACATGCACCCTAAGACAGTAGATCCCTAGCATTTTGCTAGAAATGACATAAATATTATTTTGCCATGACATTAGATTGTAATGTCGTAATAAATTGGTATTTGGATACGATTGCAGCGTTAAGTTTGATAGTAGTGTGTATAGTTTTAGTTTGACTGAATCTAGCTTTAATTCTATATGTGCTAACAATATAACTGATAGTCTTATTGATAAACATTGACAATACTCCAATCATTGGCAAAATCTGCCTTATAATGCTGCCTTATTCCCACTGTTGGGACTCACGCCTCCTAGAGAGGAGAGGGAATGGGCCGTAATCCACCACTCGCGCCTAGCGTGGGCTGTTGGATGCCACATCCACGACCAATTACTCCATCTCGTCAGCTCTTCTGTCACCTATGGAGATTGAAGAGCTAAACGAGATGAAGTACCCAGTCGCGAACACACGACCCTGGCGAATAGGACGACAATTCAAGTTAAAGGGAGTCTGTGATAGTTTAGAAAAGACACTAAGTAAACTATCTTCTTAAAGAAAGAAAGAAAGAAAGAAAGAAAAATATTTTATTTGGCATACACACTCGTAGATACACACAATGTAGTAACAACATGTAGACACTTATAAATTATTATATTTAAAAAAAAGAGACAACTAACAATGTGTGTCTCACGGCGGCGCCAAATAGGTCCAGTTCACAACTACATGGTAGTTGCCAGACGCTGGTTTTCAACTGAACCTTATTTCGAGTGTACGGTTGAAAATTAGAATTGATTGGTTTAATTGGTTCTTGAGTTATTCTAATATTAGACAAGACCGTGGTGACATGCTAATTTGTTCAGACATTTAGGTACACAAGGGTATAACAATTTTCTTCGGTTAGTACCAAAAACAGGTGCCATGAAATAATATTTTTGATGGATATGTTAGATCAACTAACCACGGACGCGTAGCTTCATAGACGCGTAGTCGTCATTATATGCTTGGTGTACGCCTGCGTGAAGCTTGCATGCAAAACTGAAAATCTGTCGACGAAGCGGTAGGGGGTGCTATTCTCTAAGAAAGCGCAGCGCTGGCACAGCGACGAGTCGTCAGCGCAGTACATTGAATTAACAACCCAATGCTCCTTTACATTGGATTTTTAATTCAATGTATTGCACTCACGACTCCTTGCTGTGCCAGCGCTGCGCTTTCTTAGAGAATAGCACCCAGGGTCGTGTCGCGTCTATGAAGCTACGCGTCCGTGGACAGTAGGCCATAGTTTTATATTTAAGCTTCACGCAGAAGCTCCACTAAGCGTATAATGATTTATACGCGTTTAATAGCTGTGCCCGCGACTTCGTTCGCGTGGACTACAGGATTTTGAATTTATTTTTTCTAAAATAAAAGTTGCCTATGTTACTCCTTATTACATCAGCTACCTGCCAAAAAAGTGCCCGGACAAACAGACAGACAAAAATTGTAAAATTTGTATTTTAGTGTATGTACCGTATATATATTCATATGCATGTAGTAAAAAGCAGTTATTTTAATATTACAAACAGACACTCCAATTTTATTTATATGTATAGGCCATAGCTTTGTATGTAAGCTTCACGCAGGCGTACACTAAGCGAATCGCGTCTATGAAGCTACGCGTCCGCGAACATTAGGACTTATTGTGATGCATTCTACTCACATACGAATTTGTAACCATAAATATCGTTAATCATGTCTTGGAATTAATGGTTTTTACTAATTTACTATCTTTAGTTTTAAATAATCATTTTCATCTTCCACTATACTAATGTATCACAATATATAATCGCGACATCATAGCTAGAATATTGCAGAATAAAAATGCAATACTTAGTAAAATTATGTTAAGCCATTTTATAATCCACCTGTTTTAATGTTTAGATGTTATTTTATAATGTAACTAAGGCTTTAGGGAGGTCTTAGATTTTCTTAAAAGATCATTTGTAATCTTTTTCAATGTTTCTATCTATGTACCGGTAATAATTAGTCAAAACTACTTTTGACTGGTTCTAATTAAAAGTATTTGTTTGATTATTTCAAAAGATATAAAACCTTTTCGTATAATCTATAGGTAGGTACTTAAAATTACTAAACAAAAAAAAATGTATACCCAATTCCAAATATTCATTGGAAAATTTGAATTTTAAAATCCGCTAATAATTATTTCAACTAATCATTAGTTTTATAAATAAGGCTGACAAATTTTAATATAATTTCATTTATATAGGTAAGATTTACCACCTAATTGCAGCCTTTGTTTAAAAAGACATTTGTTTTAATGTAATTTTGATAAAAAACATTATCTAGGAACTGACAGTTTCTATTAATTAATAATAATTGCACAAAGCATTGGAATTGATTGTGTTTTGCAATAGTTGTGTGTGTAGTTTGTAATTATATTTTACGTGTAAATAAAATCAATTTATTACAATAATATAACTATTTTAAGTATATTTTGTTGTTTTATTTTTCGTAATACCGTATCACTATCGTGACATTTTTGAAAAGTTATCAGCAAGATTATCGAACATGCTTTTTGTAATGCATTACTCAGATGCAATATCTTGATACACAACAATGTGATTTTAGTTTTCTCAGAATTTGAACTCGTGACTTGTCCAATCACATTTTATTTTCCTTTTTAGGGTTCCGTAGTCAACTAAGAACCCTTTCGCCATGTCTGTCCGTCTGTCTGTCCGTCCTCGCTTAGTCTTTGTGCCCGTTAGCACTAGAAAGCTGAAATTTGGTACCAATATGTACCTATATCAATCACGCCGACAAAGTGGTAAAATAAAAATTGGAAAAAAATGTTTTATAGATTTTTAGGGTAGCCCCCTATATGTAAAGTGGGAAGTGTTTTTTTTTTTAAATTTCAACCCTAACGTGTGATATATTGTTGGATAGCTATTTAAAAATAAATAGGGGTTTACTAAAATCATTTTTTGATAATGTCAATAATTTCGGAAATAATCGCTCCAAAAGTAAAAAAACAATGTGTGTGTGTGTGTCCCCCTCTCTAACTTTTGAACCATAAGTTTAGAAAATTGAAAAATAGAACTTTATAAGGACTTTCTAGGAAAATTATTTTGAACTTGATGGAAAGAACAGTTTTTGTACAAAAAAAGACAAAAGGGTTCTACAAAATAATTTCCGGACTAAGTTTGTAGTATAATCGTATATACAAGCATTTTTTTAAATTCATAAGTGGGTGCACTTATTGTCACGGACGGGAAACTACGGAACCCTACACTGAGCGTGGTCCGACACGCTCTTGGCCGGTTTTGCTATTAGGCTCGCATTCGACCAATATCTCGCATGGGAATAAGTTACTTCTAAGCAAGCGTTCTCCATCGTCGACCACGACGACCAGCGATGATGTGGTCGACGATGGAGCACGCTTGCCTAGAAGTAACCTATTCACTCTGGACTAAGGATCCTTAGATTGTAGCTATCAACATACCAAAAACTATGTTTTGATGAAGGAAATATTCATCAATAAAACACATACATACTTCAATCCCCTTTATTTATAATACAATATACAGAGATTTTCAGTTGCTATACAGATGATATGCCTATCAAAATATCGATCATCGCTTAGTTTATCGTTTCGTGCATTTAATTCGCATAATTTAATACCTACACATACCTAACTACTTATGTATTACATAGTAAAGCATATTGACTAGAGTAGAGTCCAAGTAGAAATTTACTTATACATTATAATAGGTATATTAGGTTATAGGAACAGTACAGTCGTAATAATTTATCTTTGGAACTAATTATCAATGAAGTCAATGGCAAATTAAGATTTAAACATAATTAACTATTTGTTAAGAAAACTGTTTTATAGCTAGTTGGTAAAATTTTACAAAATAAAGACTTAAATAATTCCCTAGTAACAGAGATTTAATGCAAACTTCAAGAAATAATAATTCTTATGCATTAAAACAAAAGCCTAAAGTAATTAACATAGCAACAGAAGCTCGAAAATATTAAAACTATATGGTAGACACAAGTTTATGGTTTGGTGGTGGTCGACTTTGCACGGTAGACCTCTGTAAATATTAGATACGCTGAATTAAATTTAAAATTACGGAATTATGTTGGAAACTTTTCGTAACAGAATCTAATTTACTTATTATAATAAACCCTTTGTAAATTATTAACATGTCTACAACATAGGTATTAAAGTTACACCTATCAATAAAAATGAAAAGCAATATGTGTTACTAAGCGCAATACTCGAAAATAACTGGACCAATTTGGATAAACCATTTTTTTAGACTATTTCTTGAAGTACAAAAATATGTGTGGTTGAAGTCTCAAGAAGATAAATGAAGATAAAATTTCATGGAAAACTGTAAAAATCAAATTATCTTTATTGCATTCTAACTGTTCTGAATAGCGTTGGAAAAAGCAGATAATATTCCAGTAGGTATATATGTCGTGTCTTTTTTTTTAACGAAACCGAAAAAAAACAGAATAATCTGAAAAAAAAAACCGGAAACTTCATGTTTTTTACCGCTTGAATACAAAGCGGTAGCCTCCCGTATGTTTTTTTTCAATTTCACCCATTACAATATATATTAATTAAATAAAACTTGTTTTATTTTTTCAACTTTTCAAAACATGAATCGAAAAAATCCTGATTCTTTTCAAATGATTCCTTCTGTTAATTTTCTATGTAACAAGCGAAAAAAAAAAACAAAAAAAAACTTGTTATTTTCGCAATTTTAAACGCTAGTTCTGAGTACATTCTGATAATACAGATAATAACTTCATAAAAAATCAGGCATTTCAGGAGCCAGGCCTCCCCTGAAAAATAACCGTTTAGACTAAACATTAAAGAACCTTTTTTACAGTCCCTTCCACCGCTTTTGACTTCTGTTCTATAAGCATAAGGATGGCATTAAAAGCAAAAAAGTGGTTACAATACAATACCAACTATTTACTGCAGGCACCGTTTATCATGGCACCAAAACGCAATAAATATCAAAATCGGTTGAACGGACAGTAAATAAGGTTGGTTTATATGTCTAAGAAATACAAATGCGAATGGAGTATTAATCTATGAAATAGAACAAAAAAAATCTTGAATCATTGTCTGAAAACATGAAGGTATTGAAGAAACAGCGCAGCGAAAGACGATACTTAAACGCTATCCAACCGTAACAGAATCAATTCATCAAGTTCACAGTCTGTCCGTCAGTTCAGTGGTTCCGTCTGCCTCTGAGGAGCAGGGAGGACGCTACTCTTCGTCGTAGAGCGGTGGCTTGTCCAGCTCGGTGTGGTGCTTGCTGGCCATCTCCGACGTGAGGGCTTGTTTCAATTCGTGCTGCCAACATAGGAGAAGATATTTTAGATTAGTACGTCTTACTTCCTTCTTCAACCATTGGGTTAAGTACTAAGGTTATTTTTAGAGAAAAACAAAAACTTTTTACTGTTTTTTTTTTAAGGTGGAAAATCATCTACTGACTTCTCCATATGTGAGAGCATATCAGGATTTTTACAGACTAAAACCATCAGTGTCATTCTGTTGCTCTTTACGTTCTTGAATCACGGGTTTCCCATATACTATAACCGACATTTACGCGGAAAAATTCATGGGCAGACTATTAATAGGGCCTGCCCTCTTTTCAGACAAGACGTCTTAGACCAAACCGTTATTTCTACGACTAGAGATGGGCGGTGGTTAAAAGTCCATCGGGTATTTACCGGGTAAATACCCAATTTTGGTATAAACAGGGTTTTTGTCCAGTAAATACCCAAAAGCATGGGTATAAACCTTTAACTGACTGACATTATCAACGTACAACCTGAACTACTAGGCCCAGTAATATTAATGAATTGCAGACATAGAAATTATGATATAAGCGAGCACTAAGAGAGGGTTTTCCAAAAATCAACCCCTAAAGAGATGAAACGGGGGTTCACAATCTGTGTAGAGAAATCTATTTTCACGCAGGCAAAGCCGTTGACAAAAGCTAGTTACCTAATATAAGATCGGATAAATTTCAGCAGGGTTCGGTCAACATTTGCATAGGGATTAGTGGTCGACTATTATTTCCGATCCGAATAATAGTTTTGACGAATTTATTTGACAACACTAAGCCACTGCGTCAGTTACTGTTACGGTAATATTAGTATGTGACCGCAAGTTTAAAGGTCAACTTAAAGACGGGTTGTGGATATCAGATTAGCGATACTAGCAGATTCTAGACTAATTTTGCTGCTCCTTGGTGTAATTGCTGTAAGGCGTTCCAATGTGAGGATAAACAAATAAATCAAACGCATTGACCGACGAAGCTCTAAAGACCACAATACTAAATTTTGATTCACGCGCGAGCAGCTGGCGAGGGTGGAGCCGAGTGCTGCAGTGACTAACCACATTTACCAAACAACGTTGGGTTCAGGCGCGACTCGTGGGGGTCGCTTAGCGCTTGCTTAGCGCACAACTTTATACGATAAATGTAATAATTTGTACCTACAGAGGGCGAGTTTGTGCACTTTTTCAAGAGTTATTCTTAGTGTAGGGCCACGCTTTTTAGAATGAAAAAGAAAAGAGAAATCCCTAAAGATATTAACTACGAAGTGGGGCCGTTCGCTTGTCATCTGTTCAGTGTCCAGTAGTTTGGCTCAGCTGTCTCTAAAGATACTAACTACGAAGTGGCGACAAAGGTGCGTGAACTGGCCGCAGTCGAGCGCTAGCTGAGGCGCCGCTCGCTTGTCATCTGTCCAGCCACCAGCAGTCTGGATCAGCTGTCTCTAAAGATACTAACTACGAAGTGGCGACACAGCCGCGTGAACTGGCCGCAGTCGAGAGCCAGCTGTGGCGACGCTCGCTTGTCATCTGTCCAGCCACCAGCAGTCTGGATCAGCTGTCTCTAAAGATACTAACTACGAAGTGGCGACACAGCCGCGTGAACTGGCCGCAGTCGAGAGCCAGCTGTGGCGACGCTCGCTTGTCATCTGTCCAGCCACCAGCAGTCTGGATCAGCTGTCTCTAAAGATACTAACTACGAAGTGGCGACACAGCCGCGTGAACAGGCCGCAGTCGAGCGCCAGCTGTGGTGCCGCTCGCTTGTCATCTGTCCAGTCTCCAGCAGTCTGGATCAGCTGTCTCTAAAGATACTAACTACGAAGTGGCGACACAGCCGCGTGACCAGGCCGCAGTCGAGAGTCAGCTGTGATGCGGCTCGCTTGTCATCTGTCCAGTCTCCAGCAGTTTGGATCAGCTGTCTCTAAAGATACTAACTACGAAGTGGCGACAAAGGCGCGTGAACTGGCCGCAGTCGAGAGCCAGATGAGGTGCCGCTCGCTCGTCATCTGTCCAGTCACCAGCTGTCTTTAAAGATACTAACTACGAAGTGGCGACAGAGGCGGGTGAACTGGCCGCAGTCGAGCGCCAGCTGAGGCGCCGCTCGCTTGCCGCCGGTCCAGTCGCGGCTGAAGGTGATCTGCGCGGACACCAGCGCCGCCGCCAGCACGCAGGCCGCCACCACCGCTACACACCTGCTGGACAAACACCAATTTCAATTAAATCGAGAACCATATGACCATGGGGCCTTACCATGACGTGTTTAAATATCAGAATGCCCAGTGCGAGTTTGTTTTACGTACCGACACGTTTGTGACGTGTCACGCTCCGATTGGCCTACGCCTTGCTCTTAACCAATCAGAGAGTCGATGGCGGTAAACCTAAACGTTTCGATCGCGTTAACGTAAAACCAACTCGCACGCTTTAAGTATTTGTACTAATTAAAATTAGTGATGTATCTAAGAGCTCCAAAATAGCATAACTACAGAAAGAGTTTTTTTTCAAATCCGTTCAAAATTAAGTACATTGAAAACCTTTCAAATCAGGTGGAAGGGAAAACTGTCAAGTAAAAGAAAAAGGATGCACCAAATACAGTGTGACGTCAAGATTAAATCCTTAAAATATATAGAGAAATCTTCCTGCGTATCTTTCTCCTTCTCCGTTAAATCTATCCGAAAGTTAATCTGCAAAAAAATAGGTTTTAGCGATATGACTAGGTCACATTGTTACAATAGCTTCAACATTTTTTTACGGTGTACAATAAAAAGTACATCCATCTATTAATTTGAATTTATATCTCTATAGTACTATATTAGATGCCCCAGTCTTCTCTTTTCAGAAAAAGTGGTTTGATGTGATGGTAATTTAATAATGGTAAATTAAATAAATTGGTATATTCATTAAACCCCAAGCGAACGCCGGTTCGCGCACCTATTGTCTTTCTATTGTGTCTGTAATTTTCACGATTGAAAGGTTAAGTTCAGTCCCTTAAGAAATACTACTGTTTATATTGTTAAATCGAATTTAGCACGGCTTCATATCGACATGCATAATGCATTGCGAAACCCAAAATCGAAACTTACACCGAAAAATTTCGAAATAATAAAAGTTTAATGGTTTTAAAACCGAAAGAACTTTTTTACACAACCTTTTTACCGATTGCACCAGAAGGAGGGTTATATTTTTAATTCTAAGCTAATTAGTTATGTCCCACTGTTGGGCAAAGGCCTACTCTCTTCTCCACACACATGGGTTGTGCAAAAGTGAACTTCGGGAACGAAGGCAAAGAAGGAACTGGAGTAAGTTTTACTCATTGAAAGTCTGACACGCCCTCCCGCTCCGCTCAAAGGCGGGAGATGTCATACATACGTATTAAATGATTTGCCACAAAAAAAAAAGAAACGCACATTTATCTCCAGTGATCTCCAGCCATTACGGGCCGCCCGAATCAAGAGTTAAGTTCATTTCTCCACATCCGTCTTGTCTTTAACCTTTACTCACTAAACTAGACTAATCTCAGCATAACTACTCATTATGTGAGGCCACACGCCGGCAGTTTCAGTCACGGGATCACAGCGATGTGAGTAATGCTCGCAAACCCACAAACAACAATATTATGGCTTACAATGATAAGTTGCCGGTCCGCGGTTCTTTATCTTCTGAAGTTACGGCGACTTGTTGCTTTGTTGTTCCTGTAAATATGAGGCTACTACTAGTGTAGAGGTAGACGTTATCACGGATAAAAATGAAAAAGTCTAGAATTGTAAGTGGTAAAAATTAACGAAAGGGTATTTACAACCTTATCACGTACTTACTTAATATGTAGCGAGTCCTTTATTGGTTGGAGTCGATTAAAAATTGTAAATCTGCACTAATCAAGATAAAGTATACACTAGAAGACTTAGTAGAAGTAGTAGTAGTAGCACTTTAGGTATACAGTATTTATCTACAATAATATTTATATATATGTATATATATATTATTATTCATTCAATAAGGAAGATTTAATAAAATGGTTGATTTAATAAAAACAATAATATAATAAAAAGGTAAAGTTTATTTCTTTGTTTTTTTTGTTTGTTTGTAGGAGGTAATCTCTGAAATTACTGGTCCGATTGCAAAATTTTTTCACCAACAGAAAGCTGCTTTATTCCTGAGTGACATTCGCTATATTTTATGTAAGTACTCGGGCGAAGCTGCGGGCAAAAGCTAGTACTTGGATAAAATTATAACTTTTGAGGACAGAGTTGTGTTTTTTCTACGGATCTTCAAAACTATTGGGGCAATCTTTGTTAAGTATTGTAATATCAGACAAATCAGCTAAACCACCATACCTAAGACTTTTGAAGAAGCAGCTAGTCGTATTCCCTAGCCTCATTTAACGCTCTATTTTCGTGATATTTCATATATAATCTAGAAACCAGCCCCCCTAGCCAAGTTACAACTGTTTCGCTTGCACCGAACGCTTTGAGTTGACCTTGCCGCCAATTCTTTAGTTCTGACCACGTGACTAAGCGTTACATTTGAAGCTTTCTACAAGCGTCAACTATTGCAGATTTGCAACTTGGCTACTGCTCTAAAAATCTTGAAGATATTTCTTTAAATTGTAGGACTAAAGTTTTAACATTTGCAGTATAGATTCCAAGACTTAACTGTAAGGCCTTCTGAATTCAAGCAGTTACCTACTTTAGTGATACTCGTAGGTGACCAAGATAGCGAAGTTTTCTTAAAAGAAAACACTTTAAAACATCTTAACATATTAGTTATATCTATTCAAAGTTTCGCACTTCTCGCCAGTCTTTATTACGATGCGAACATTTTATTGTAAATCTTTTTCGGGATTTATTATTGAACGATAAGGCATTATCATTTAGTTTTATCGTATTGGCCCCCTGCGAGGTGAACCGACCGACTTGAAGGTCGAAACAGCCAGATGATGATATTGTTATTGTCGCTGAAAATAGATACCTACTTATTATGTAGTTTTATTTTTATTTTACAATTGATAAATTGGAAACATTGCGGCGAAAGTAACGTGACGGTCTGATTATGTTCACGGGGTTTAAACTTGGCCAGAGTTGGCCCAGACAGAGAGGATTGGAAGGAGAAAGGCATGAGAAACGGAAGGCTTTTGGCTAGCAGTGCAAAATTAAGACACTCATTTAAAAATTGGTGCTTATTCGCGCTGATCTGATGACGGCGCCGTGATGACAACGCAAGTTTAATAGCAGTAGCTAACAAGCAGTGCTACAAATAAAACAGTGACTTTCTGAAGCCTACTCCTCGGTAACGCCTTAGAAGTTATAGGTTTGAAAAAAAAAATGTTTATCATAGATTCACGTGCAACATTATCAACATATGATTTTTTCGAATGACTAAAGCTAGAACTACATTAGACCGACGCACACGTGTAACACGCCTGATTTGTACCGAGAACGACGTCGCGTGGCGTGGATCTAGTGTAGCTCTAAAGTCTAGTTTCCTTATACAATGGATGGAGACCGACGCGCCCAGATCGGCGTGTGTGGCACACGTGTGCGCAGTGTAGTTCTAGCATAATACTTTAGTCAAAAATCAAAAATATAACGATGATATTTTTTCGTTTGTTTTCTCTACTCCTTTCAAACTTGATCTTCGGAAATATGTTTACACAAAAAAAAATGCTGATTAAGTGTTCTTCATGTTCTTCAGAATGTATATAGCATAATGTAAATCATTCAATATTTTGCAAAGAAATTGGTTCTGTGCGAACGCAGGCGGCAGTACGAGTATGTGATGTGCATTTAACTCCGGCTAGATGCTTAAGGGATTTTACGCCTTAACTGTATATATAGCTACTTTGTGTATTTTGTATGCTTGTCTTCTGCCCAAGATAAAAAGGACCACCCATGGGTGGTCACAGAGTCACAGAGGTGACCTGCGCCTGGTGACGGGACCATCACCGGACACTGCACACTGAATAAGCACCTCCACACAATAGGCATCACAGACAGTCCTCTGTGCAGCATGCTTGGGGGTGGGGGGAGGAGACGATTACGGAGGTGCTCCTAAACTACACAGGTGTCACTGAAATACGCACACGAACCTTAGGATCCCCGAATTCCCTTATAGATGCCCTGAAAAACCTGAGAGGCCTAATCTGCTTTTGGAGAGAGGTGGGCTGGTTGGAATAAGCCCACCAAGGTTATGGCTGCTGTGGCCCACGTACAATGGTCCGCATAGAACTAAGTGCGGAAACCATACTCAGACATAGACCACCCATGGGTCATGGTGATGTGTCATCTAGGCGTAGAGTGAAGTGAAAATTTGGTTGAATTACGATTACCAACTTACGAGATCACATTGAAGCATTTTCAGTCAAAATTGACTAGTTAGATTTTTATTACATCTTGACATAATCTGATTTGTTATCCGGCCAAATACTGATTTCTGGGAATTGATTAACCCTTTTTTACCCTTGTGCTTGACCCTAAATAACTACTGGGCGGATCATCGCCGTGCCTTCGGGGGGGTGATCGGCGGCGGAGACCTCTCGCGCCGGGCCTTGGTCGAGGCCATGGTCCGGAGCGAGGAGGAGTGGCAGGCGGTCGCCGACTTCTGCGAAGCAGAAATGCTCGCTAAAGAGGAGGCCGACCGCATCAGGCAACGGCGCTCTCGCCGCCGCCGGGATTTCGATCCCGATTTCCAGCCACCGTAGGCGCGGGCTTGCGGACAGTGAGCAATGGGTAGCTCGCTGTCCGGCCGTTCGGTAACTGTCCGGACCAAGCCCAAGTCGTCGACGGCGCGCGCTGTTCCCGCGCGTCTCAAGGAGTTGTCAGCAACAGCAGGGGCCCAACCGGGTCGAAGCCTACTGGGGCCAGGGTTATCCGAAAGGGCGCTTGAGCCCCGGTATGAAGGCTTGAAGGAACGGGATAGGTTTTTTAGTCAGTAAGAGTCTGACACTATCTCCCACTCCGCCCAAGAGCGGGGGTTGTCATAAGATGATTTTTCCCATCGAAAAAAAAACCCTAAATAACTACTAGTTAATAGTCATTACGGATGACAGCTATGTGGAGGAGTACTTCGACGCTTGAGTACACTTTGTGTTTTTGTATTTTATTTATATACGTTAGGTATTTATTTAGGTTTTAGTATAAATAGTTTAAGTTTGTTTGTTTATGTAGGTTAATAGTTATGTTAAATATTATTTATAATTAGGTCCAAGATATTTTACAACATCGGTAACGTACTTAAATTAAATTGTGTATTTTTTTCAAATTCAGGTCCTTTTCAAGTTAAATCTCAATAACTTTTTTTTAATCATGGTATCAGTTTTTTTTATACCACATTAGAGTTTGCATTTAATGGACATAGTTCTTCAATAATGGACACCGACAGTGTAGTACATTTCTTTTACACCATTCGCGCCCAAAGTCTAGTGATTGTCTAAAGACTATAGTTAAAATTTGATTTTTTTTCTTTAATATTTTTTAGTTTACAGTAAAACAGTTATTTGCGTATTATAGCACATGTATTCAGCAGTAATATACAAATAACAAAATAAAAAAATAATTATTTTTGTTGAAATTAGAGCGAAATTAGTGTCGCAAGGTGTTGTTTTACAAAAAATATATATAAGGATCACTTTTATTCTGAGACCTATGGTAAAAAGTGGTTTTAAATTGTGGTATGTGATAGCTGAATACATGGTGTATCGACCCCTTAACGTTGGACCACTATTTACGCCACACCCTGTATAAATTTTAGGCATTCTCTCTTTTTTCGCGTTGCCTCTTTCCTTTCCTTGATATTGGATAATAGGCGAGTGGAAAAGCAGCCTCTTAACCTGTCTTGTCTATAAAACTCATATTCTCTCAAAACTTTGTCATTAACTGAAAGCTCCACCTCAGTTCAAAAAAAAGCCGCGGCCTGCAGATAAAACCGTTTTTCCAAAATTTTCATAAAGTACCTAGGTACTTTTTAGGTATTATATATATTTTTAGGTATTTTAAGTAATTGGGGTTCAAAAAACGTTTGGTTTTTGAGCGACCATCCACATTTCTATACTGTTTCTAAGACTTGCACTTTGCACTTAAAAAATATCCCTTAACAGAAGTTTTAATCAGCTTGAAATCTCATCAATAACTCTCATAAGAATTATTCGAAACTCCGAACTTTAAAAAAAAAACAGCACACACCTACTCTCAAAACATTTTCAAAAACTGTTCGAAATATAAACTGCCAGACTCACCCACAGCGTAATGCCGTCATGTCACTGTAGCACACGGGTCACAACAATTGGCCAACAGGACGGCAGCCATCTTTATATACCAGTCCATTTTCCCGCGCAACCCGCCACGCAACGTGGGAAAGGATTAAGGAAATCTCTTGTGGATAATACTAGAGATATTTTTAAAAGAACATTTTCATATTTTTCAATTTCCTTCAAGTTATTATGGAGGATACTCTTTGAGGGTTCTGCATTTTGTAGGTGATAGCACTGTATGGGTTTTCATTTTTTTAAATCAGAAGAAATTTAATAGCAATTTTTTTTATAGATTCCCTAGGTATAGTCTTTTTTTATACCTAGTCTTTTTTTCTCCAAATTTTCCGGAAAAGCAGTCACTAATCTGCATGGTTCTCATGATTTTGAGCATTACTTGTTTCCTTTATGGACTTTAAAAGAGACTTTGACCCCTGAGTTTGTTTTGGTGTTTCTTTTCAGGGTAGTTAAAACACCGGACTCATCTAGTTTAAATTGACTTATATAAAAGTACTAGCTTTTACCCGCGGCTTCTTATGTAACTGCTTTATTTTTGGTGTACAATAAAGAATTTATCTATCTATCTATCTATCTTCGCCCGCCTTTTTCTCCCCCTTTTCTCACTTTTTTTTAAATAGCCTATGTTCCAACTATCTCTGTACCAAAATTCATCAAAATCGGTTTTGCCATTTAGGCGTGAAGACGTAAAAAACAAACAAACAAATCCACTTTCGCTTTTATAATATTAGTAAGGATTTTTTTTAAACTTATCTAACTTGATATTTTCATTTATCATAACTGACCAACGATTCTACAAAAAATTAATGATTTCAAATAACTTGATATTCAGTATCCCAATAGTATAGTTGTGTAGTGTCTGACACTGCGTAAGATCATGGATTCAAATCCTTCATGCTGATAAGGGTAAATAAAGGAACACAGTGGGTTTTAGTCGGCTAAAGTCTGACATTCCCCTCGCTAATACGATAAATGTAATAACATCGTGGCGGGGAGAGCACGCGCACTTTCCTGCACTAGTGCAGAAAACAGTCTATTGCATGCTTTCGCACTCAGTACCCTGATTTCACACTTAGAATTATTCCGAATTTAATTATATTTTATTACGGTGCCTAATTTTCAGATTCATAACTTGTAATATACTTCATTAGGGAAGTTGTACCTTCAGAGCTTACTTAATGAGCTCATGTTTTTCTTTTTAAAGGAAGAAATTTATAATTATTGGTCCTTGTAGAATTGTCGAAAATGGGATAAAGTTATTTTAATATTTTCCAAATGCCTCCTAAAGTTTTGGAAGCAGATGTTCTTGGCGTAGATATTCACTTATTATCCTTATTGACTGATATTGATTCTAGAACATCCTGCACAAAATTGAACTCGAGTGCTAAGGCCTGTTCACGATCTAACCGAGTTGTGAGCGGTAGCTAAGCGCGGAGCGGCGAGTGGTAAGATCAAATGTATAAAAATGTTTGAAGCACGCCACGAGACGCCCCGCTCGCCGCGCCGCCGCCGCCTCTAAGACCGAAGTCATGAGTTGACCAGGCCGTAAGTGCGAATTTCTTTTACATTATCGTGGCTGAATCGTTTAACGCGTTTGATTGCCTGAGAGCCTAACGCGCCACTCGTTTTTCTTTGAGTGAGAAATCATCATATCTTCTCCCACTCTGGGTGGAGCGTGAGGGAGTGATGGGAGATTATAGGTAGAAATACACTGCTCACACGTGTGCCACACACGCCAAACTGGGAGCGTCGGTCTCTATACATTTTATATGGAATCTAGACTTGTAGAGTTACACTTGATACACGCAACACGACGTCATACTTACTACATACAAATCAAGCGTGTTACACGTGGCCTAATGTAGTTCCAGCTCACATGATCTTCCAAACATTTGTCTTTGGTCTTCCACTACCTACTTTGTTTGACTGGCCTGTTGGTATAGTGCCTGACTGCCAACAGCCAACCCTGACTGCTATACCGGAGGTCGAATGTTTGATTCCCACCCAGGACAAATATTTGTGTGATGAGCATAATCATTTGTTCTGTGTCTGGGTGTAATTTATCTACAATATGCATACAATATGTATGTTTTTAGAAATATATAAGTATGTTTATCAGTTGTCTAGTATGAGAAATATATAAGTATGTTTATCAGTTGTCTAGTATACACAATCTCTGCTTAGCTTGGGACAAGACGGCGTTGTGGGATAGTTGTGGAATATTATATTATATATTATATTAGGTATATTTACTGTCCTCTGACTAGTAGACACGAAAACTTTCAAGAAACATTGACATTTCCCTTCTGTTCTGTGGTTCCGGCAGTAACATTTTGCGCAACAAATCATGCTAGGCTGCGATAAAAATGTTATTGATTTAAACGAGTTAAAAATTAGGTTGAATGATAAAAACGATTGTTACCCAATTTTATGTCGGCTTTATCTGAGAATTCATAGATTAACACTTCACATCATCCTAATAATATAGAGGACAGTTTGTATAAAATTGAGATAAAGTTGTTAGGTTGTGTAAGTTGTTGTTGTTGGTTGTTGTTGTTGGTTGTTGTTGTTTGTTGGTTGTAGTTTGTTTGTTTGTGTTTGTGTGTTTAATGTTTGTTACTCGTTCACGCTCAGACTAAAAACATTTTGAAAATTTGAATTTCGTGAGCTACTCCGAATCTTACCCGAAGCAAAAGGTCAGGTTTGTTTTTTTGTTTGTAAGAGGTAATCTCTGAAAGTACTGGTCCGATTGCTAAAATTTTTTCTCCGATAGAAAGCTGTTTTATTCCTGAGTGACATAGGCTATATTTATAGGCGCAGGCGAAGTCGCGGACATAAGCTAGTAAATTATATAACCACGTCTTTAAGCTCATTTCATACTACGCTAAAATATAATAGCATATAGCTTATAGGTAGTTCATAGCACAACAATATCGCTCACCATACATTTAGCTGGACTGCTTGAGACATACCTACTTGAGCTTTAGCATCCCTAATTTAAAGGTTCTAATTTTTAAAGACTTTAGGAATCTGCAATGCCTACCTAACAAAGATTGGTAGTCTCGTCCCCCAGGCTCTCTAACCAGCCCTCGCAACAGTTAGTGGAAACATTCAGAACATTCCAAACGCATTAAACAAATGAAAATATAACACCCAAATGCCGAATAAATACAAGATATTATCTGGGCTGTTTTTTTAGGACAATTTAAAAGAAACCTTTAATAGAACTCTTGGGATACAGGATTGTTTCACAGTTGTCGGGCCTGGGAACGCAAAGGGTAAATGAAGGAGCACGGGTGGGTTTCAGTCAGTAAAAGTCGGACACTTCCTTTAGCTCCACCTATAGAGGGAAAAGATATCTCTGATGTTTCTTGAGATACCTCAAAACAAATGCGAGTTGGACTCGGGCCCTGAGGGTTCCGTACAAACTACAATCCCGAACGGAGTCACAAAGATTTTTCCGAATTGCATAACAGTATTTTTTTTGTGACGTAGGTAAAAACAAATTTCCTCTTTATAGATTTATTCCTATACCTATGCTATAAGACCTTGCTTTAAGCTAAATTTCAGGATTCTGGGTCAACGGGAAGTTATACCCTATGAAGTTTTGATTCCATTGAGAGACGTTTTTTTTACCTTACTGTATCTTTTTTATTCGTGATTTTTCACAACTTCAAGGGACCGCAGATCTGAGTCTAAGGTTTTAATTCCAACTTGGTACCTCCACATGTTCCCGAGATAAAGGGTCTTGACAGACAGACAGTCAGAAAGACAAGACAGAGAAACAAACAGACGGACGGACACCAAAGTGATCCTATAAGGGTTCCATTTATTCCTTTTGAGGTACGGAACCCTAAAAAAAACGCATGGGCCTCTTACGTCTGTTAGCTATGGTTTTCACATCATAGACAACATGTAACTAGAATAATGCCAATCACTATACACCCCAATTAGAAAATTAAGAATACTGTCTTTTTTTTTATGGTGGGAAAAAATCATGCATTGACATCCCCCGCTCTTGGGCGGAGCGGGAGATAGTGTCAGACTCTTACTGACTAAAAGACCCACCCCGTTCCTTCTAGCCTTCATACCGGGGCTTGAGCGCCCTTTCGGATAACCCTGGCCCCAGTAGGCTTCGACCCGGCTGGGTCCCTGCTGTTGCTGACAACTCCTTGAGGCGCGCAAGAACAGTGCGCGCCGTCGACGACTTGGGCTTGGTCCGAAAAGTTACCGGACGGCCGGACAGTGAGCTACCCATTGCTCACTGTCCGCAAGCCCGCGCCTACGGTGGCCGGAAATCGGGATCAGAATCCCGGTTGCGGCGGCGGCGGCGATAACGCCGTTGCCTGATGCGTTCGGCCTCCTCCTTTGCGAGCATTACTGCTTCGCAGAAGTCGGCGACCGCCTGCCACTCCTCCTCGCTCCGGACCATGGCCTCAACCAAGGCCCGGCGCGAGAAGTCTCCGCCGCCGATCGCCCCCACGAGGGCACGGCGATGCTCCGCCCAAGCAGGGCACACCTCGACTGTGTGCTCCACCGTGTCCTCCGGGCGTTCCGCACAGTGGCGATACCCGGGCGTCACTTCAGCATGAATTCGGTGCAGGAAACTCCCGAACGAACCATGTCCGGTGAGGACCTGCGTCATGCGGAAGGTAAGGACGCCGTGAGGTCTTTCCAGCCACGCCTCAAAGAGGGGACTTACCGCCATGATTGTGGCTTGCCCAAGAATACTATCTGGGGAGTGAAGAAGTTCGTAGCATCACGCGTGCGGCCGCCTCCTTCGCTAGCATTACTGCTTCGCAGTAGGAGGCGACCGCTTGCCACTCCTCCTCGCTCCAAACCATCGTCTGTGCCACGGCGCGAGAGGTCGTTGCCGCCTGATCGTCCCCTCGAGGACATGGTGGTGCTCAGCCATTCTTAGTCTGAAGCTAATTTGCTATTGACGTGTTTACAGTTAAACAAGGCAATTTAATCTAAAAGTTTATCCACCATCACTCTCTTTTTTCACCAACCCGCACTGGGCTACCAACTCGCAATGCGCCCGCGTGGTGGATTACGGCCCATTGCCTCTTCTAGAGAGGAGGCCTGAGTCCCAGCAGTGGGAACATTAAAAAGGCTGATTATGATGATTATATTATAGTCTCTTTTTCACAGGCTGATCAAAATGAACTGACTGGAAAGTACGCTCAGCCACCAACGCTATAGTTATGTACCAACAGAAATTATTTATATCCCCACATATCACCACCCACACAAGTACACATCTTAACCCGCTTAAGACATATCTCCACACTCACAAAGGACCCCGTAAACATATTTAAGAACATTGTGGAATATGAAATACATTCAATATTTCACTTTGATCCATTGTTAGTTCGCATACGGACTGACAATGCTCGTGCGAGCCACCAGGTGGCGCTTTACAAAATGGTCGCCATTGTCAACGTTTATTTATGAATTTCAATACGTTCCTTTGGTATTGGAAACTATTGAAAACTACAAACATCTTAAGGCATATGATGAGTTATCTTAGTATATCTTTTGTGGGATAAAAATGGAGGATCTACAATAGTCTATATTTGTTTTCTTTGGATTGAAATAGATTTTTAATAAAAAGAAAATTTATAGATTTTTTTTACACTGAAATTCCAGAAGATCATACCGATTGAACTAACCAATTACAGGCGTGTACCTATGTCACTGACAATTATCTAGATCGACGACTTCTGTTACTAGGTATACATGGTGCCTAAAAAATGGTGGTAAATGAAATGATCATTTAAAACCATTACCATGAGGATAACAGCTTCCAGTTACTGGATGCTTTTATTTCAATCATCATCCCTATCATCGTCCACTATTGGCCATAGGGCTCCCCCAAGTTTCGCCACAATGACCGGTACGTCTAGCATCCATCGGATTCCCACGACTCCCACTAACTAGGTCATCGGTCCAACTTGTGGGAGGCCTTCCAACGCTGCGTCTTCCGGTACGTGGTTTGGCAAACACAAGTACACGTGTCCTTCAGAACCTTTCATCCCCATCGACCATCTGTCCTGCTAGCAATGTGCCCTGCCCACTGCCACTTAAGTTTGGCGATTCTTCGGGCTACGTCGGTAACCTTGGTTCTCCTGTGGATAGCTTCATCATCTAATGACATCCCCCGCTCATATCACTTTTATAAAATGACGAAAGTCTGGTATCCATAGGCTAATATGCAACATAGGCATATTAGTGATAAAATAGTATTCTACTTATTAAATAATTTTTAAAATGAGTACAGTATTTATTGATTTTATTTTATTGTGTGTTTACGTGAAAATAGAAATTATAGAATTATGTTACTCAGTGATAGAGTACCTTTCTACTGGTAAAAGAACTTTGGTAATCGGTCCAGTAATTTTTGAGTTAAATCGTAACATACCAACAAAGAAAAAATCAAATCTTTCCTCATTAAAATAGAATTTATTAATTAAAAAGCAATAGAACCAGTCCCAGAAACTTGGATCATTAACATACTTACTTATATAATATTATATAATTTCTTTAGTGCTTAGTAATCCTTGAATTGATTCAGAAATGTTTGTATGCTTAAAATATTTCCATTTAAAGACCCATTTTATTTCTGGCCATCCTTTATAGTTTTTTTTTATTATTGTAATAAATATGTGTCGAGTATATAAATATTATACAAGAATGAAGACATTCTATCTGTTATGTTTAAAATTCATCAACATTTCAGCTGAAAGACGTCCAATATTGAACACGAAATAATCGGGCATAGGCATAGATATCCGGACAACCTCCTCAAAGTATTGCCATAATGACCAGACCTGTTTAAAATTATTATATTATTATTATGTATTTATACATCTCAGGACCCTGATGTCCTGAACCTTTGGAAGGCGTACGAGGGGCCCTAACCAACTCACAAAGGCCCTTTAGATAATGTTAATGGAACGTGATACCACGTCCGACGCTTATTCCTGCAAGCGCTATGCTAGTGCATCCAAAGACAACCACAGGTTGGTGATAAACTATTGCAACATACTTTATGGAAACCAAAGATAATAGAACTATGATTTTTGGTATCTGTTTAAAATGATTAATAGAAGATTTTTTAAAACTTAATCTTCGTTATGTTTTTTCATCACATGTCAAAACAGAAGCATGCAAGGAACACGAGTGGGATAGTAAAATAGTGAGACACTCTCACTGCTTCCACACCCAAAAAATATGGGTTAAAGTTATTTTTTGTTAGAGTCTGTCTAAAAAGTCAAACGACTTACTAATTATTAGGACAAAATTAAATCTGATGTAGACAACGCAAGTCAATAATCAAAGTTGATTAAGAGATCTTGATCATTGTTCACTAATAGAAGAACCATAAAAAAACCGGCCAAGTGCGAGTCGGATTCGCCCATGAAGGGTTCCGTAGCAGCAAGTAACATAATATAAAAGTTCTTGTAATGTGTTGTAACTTTGATCGATGTTTTAATAATAGTGTATTTTTTTCGATTTATGACGCCTTAAAAAAAAACTACTTACTAGATTTCGTTCAAACTAATTTTCGTTGGTAGTTTTTATAGTAATGTACATCATATATTTTTTTTTAGTTTTATCATTCTCTTACTTTAGAAGTTAGAGGGGGGGGGCACACTTTTTACCACTTTGGAAGTGTCTCTCGCGCAAACCATTCAGTTTAGAAAAAAATGATATGAGAAACCTCAGTATCATTTTCGAATACCTATCTATAGATACCCCACATGCATGGGTTTGACGAAAAAAAAATTTTTGAGTTTCAGTTCTAAGTATGGGGACCCCCAAAATTTATTGCATTTTTTCTTTTTTTGTGTGAAAATCTTAAGTTTCAACAGTATAGCTCTTATAGTTTCGGAAAAAAGTGGCTGTGACATACGGACGGACGGACAGACAGACAGACATGACGAATCTATAAGGGTTCCGTTTTTTGCCATTTGGCTACGGAACCCTAAAAAGTATCGAATCTATGTATTTTTTAATGATTAAATATTATACAAAATTCTCAAGTCATTAGACTTATTACACAGATTATAGCGTCTAACATAATAATGAATACATTATATTTGAAACTTTCGGTTTTGCTACCCACCAAAACGTAAAAACAGAATAAAAAGAATATCATGTCCAAATCTGGGCCACGGTCTCTCCGCGTATTACAAATTTCATCTAACTAAATCACTTCAACAGTGGTTCGTTATTAATTAACTGACATTCAGACATACCGAATTTCACATTATTTTGTAATATTAATAGTTAAGTTCTGCTATTATTAATACCAGCTGACCCGGCGAACTTCTTACCGCCTAACAGTCAAGGTGTGATATTTTACTTGTTGAACACTTTAAATTAATATATCTTTCGATATAATTAACCGATTGCGATGAAACAATTCCTTAATAAATTATCAAATTACACACAATTTAACATATATTTATCTACATCAATTTCTTATATCTTACGGGATGCGCGCACAACTAAGAGCTTCGACAGATTTGTACTCCAACAATACCTATGTCAGAACTTCAACAAATGTACAGATTAACTAACTATTTATACTGTACTTGAAATATAAAATATGCTCAATCGTCGAAGTACTCCTCCACATCGATGTCATCCGGAAACATATTCAGAATGCTGGCAGCATTGCCACATTAATTGGCAATGCTTATACTTTGGGTAAAGATCGAGCGAACCCTGTGGGGTCGTGTTAGCGAGAAAGAAGTATGAAGCTATCAAAACCATTTATTACAAATAGACCATTCACAAGCACTTTTGAATTGTCAAAATGTAGGTCAGTCAAAAAAGTAAAGCTAATTTGCACGTTCCAAAGCGTAGATCTCTATGGAGAAGAACGTGCAAACAACTTTATAGACACTCTTTAAAACCATAAGTATTAAAAATAACATTAAAATTATAATCATTGTTACATACTTATTGTCGCTTTTAGTATGTGAGCACAATGTAAATAGATAATGAAAAAAAAGTACTTAATTTAAAAAAAAAACATAAAATTGAAATAAGCCACTGGCAGCTAAGAGATGACCAGTCTCAACTGACGGCTATACACCCTCCAGATGAATCCCTTAACAGTTCAGTTTAGGTCATCAAATGGATCGCTTTTAGAGCTCATGGTAGTGCCTCTAGTCACGCAAAGTATCGATTAGAGTCTACATGAAATTTCCTTAAAAAAAAGACGTGTAATCGAATCTCATGAACTGTCGACCCCAAACGGCTTTATACTTTAATCTTATGATGTATTATAATAATAATAATAATAAATTATTAATATTATTATTGTAAATATTTTGTTTTTTGTACTTATAAGTTTCAGTGTATACAATTTTTGGTTGGCCAATAAAATAAATAAATAATAAACCTGTAGAAGTTTTTAGTTGTGTGCACATCTACGTGAAATTTACGAAATCGATTTAGATAACTTTTGTTCATAAAAATTGTGTGCAACTTTGACATATTACTTAGGCTTTGTTTCATCGCAATCGATTGACTATATCGATAGATATTCCTACTACTTTCATTGACTGTTACCAATAAGATATTTGCCGCAGCCGCAGCGGCAACACCAGCACAGCTATTTAAACATTTCAAAACGTAAAATTGCAAAATATGTGACGTCACACTAGGCAGGGAATCGCTTCTGAAAGGAAAACCTGGAGCTCTGGAATGCAAGGCAAAGGGAACATAGGAGTGGGTTTTAGTCAGTAAAAGTCTGTCACGCTCCGCTCTAGAGCGCGAGAAGTTGATGGACGATTAAGTAAGTACCAAAAGTGGGTCTCACAAATGTTACCAGCTGTGACAAAGGCCGAGGCGGGGTCAAAAAGTCATATCTGTTCTTTCTAATGATACGAACTAGTGCTTGACTGCGAGTCCACCTGCACTAGTTTATTATGAGCCTATTCCGTTTAGCCTTGAAGAATCCTGAATTATAAATTGTGTAACGTAATTTTTATAGATGACGCCATAGGTTATGAGATAACTTATAGATCTTTAATTATACAAAGGTGTGTGCTACCGTGAAAGTCAACCATCATTACTCTCACCACCGCATGCCGTCCTTGACCTATCTCTTCGAAAAAGTTTTGGCAGCCACAATCACAAGACAACGCATCACTGATAGCGCCGCTTGGCAAAGTAATTGTAACATCTCGATGTTATTAACAGCAGTACACTATAGTGCGTCGACCGCATACTACACGTCTTGCGCCATTTTTTTTTTAAATAAAAAAATCGTAAATAACGTGAAACTGCATCGTGTAAGAGAAATCCGGTTTTCATTCGTGCACCGTTAACTGAGAAAAAGGTAAGTTATGGTTGCATTATTCTTTTTTTTTTTTGGTTTTTTTTTTTGTCGATGGTTGACGTTTAAATAAGGAAGACTTTCCTCGAGTTTAAATATAGAACGTGCATAGAATATGTCGCAAGGTTATCTTTTAATGTGAGACAGTGATAGAAATGCTAGATAGTAGTAATATTATATGTAATATAATCTAGTGTTTGCAAAATAAACAACGTTATCACTTATAATAGCCTAATAGAACTGATTTCTATTGTGTTAATTAGAAAACAAGATTGAGTGTGCATTTATTACTATTTTCCGCTTGGAAGCTAATTTTTAAATTGCTATACAAACTCTTAACTCACAAAATAAAAATAATTCTGACAAATACTAAATTAAATAATAGATTATAAAAATAATCCGTATTGTTTTTTTTTCGGATTGTCAGTGTCACTTGCCTTTTGCTCAACTGTCAGACTAGCTGTCAAGTCAGTAGTCAACTACCCTACAACACAATTTTGTGTTTCCTTTTATACTTACTCTAATGTAATCATTACCATTATCATGGCTACACTTCCTGATTGCAACATATGAAAACAATTGGGTAGGTACCTACTTATAATACCTACGTATTAATCATTTAGCTATATATAAGTATATGAAGTCGCTGTTTATTTGCTTGTGTTGTATCGAGGAAGCAACTAGTACCTATACCTACGCAAATTATTTTAAACTATTCGTTTCTGAAAATAGATTTGGCTCTGAAAAATAGAAGATTTGCGACTTCATAAATTTTCATGCGAAAATTCTATGGAAAATACCTTGGGTTTGCAATTTAAAATAACTGCCTTAACTTTTTTTTTAAATCTGTACTCGTTTTCTTAGGCATTTACTTTAAATGTGTGTGTTTAAAAAAATAAACCTTAAAAAACTATTTTGTGTAATTTCCATTTATATTCAATTTTCATCACTGCTTTAGCTATAATATTGACATATTATTTACTTAATAAAATTAAGTAATAGTGTTATATTTTTATTAAATTCGGGCACATTACTGATCTATATTTAAACTTAAAGTACTACAGATTTTAGATTAATGTACCTATGTAGGTATTAGTTATTGTTTTCTAAATTTCAATTTATATTTTATAAATACCAACATTTGAAACTACACGTTGAAGGTTTTTGTCTAAGTAGCTCTGTTGCTAACTGGGTGCCGACTAATTTACTAGATAATATTTAGTCTATTTTATTTAATACTCTTAATACGACGAAACCTCAAATAATTTTTACGTCAAATAAATTTTACCATCATAAATTATAAATGTTTATTCTAGTAAATAGAGTGATCATTAATCTAATGTAAAGAACAACCGCTTCATAATGCAATTATTAAGCAGTTATTCAACTTACACGCAAATAAATGATAAATGATATTTATTTTGCAAATAAGTTTTTAAAAACACTTTTACTCGTAAATTTACACTAGATGAGGCCGTTGTTTCCTAGCCGACTACCCTGAGAAGAAACACCGAAACAAACTGACACAAACAAAATATAATTGGAAGACATAAATAACAACAAATATAAAGTTCAGCACGGCTTTTTCCACTAAACCAAGCCACCTTTAACAAAAAGGAACTTTATCTTCAGTTCATTTAAGTTCAATTTTCTTAGTCATCATCAATCACAGTTGCATCACCCTTTCCATAGACAACTAAGGACAGGAACTAACAGTTCTGCAATACTTACGAGACTGTAATAGTGATGTATGACCGTCCATCTCGTATTTGTCCACACTAACAGTTCTTGGAAAATATCTATGCTTGACAAATGATCGGTTCTTGGGATTAGGTACAAAGAAATAATTTCATAAGCTCACAACACGGTGAAGAAAAACATTGTGAAGAAATGTTGTGTAATAAATTAATGTTCTTGAACCAAATAATTGGACATATTTGTGACATCTGCCATTACTGACCTTGCGTGGTAGGTTAAAGGGCAGATGAATATGAGTTTTGATGATTTTAAACCCAATATCACGTTTAAACGGCTAATCCGAATGTTTTAAACAAAAAAATATGTCTAACTAGACTATTTACCTAATAATTTCATATTTGTGATCTAATTTCAAAGTTAGGTCTAACACAGACAAAAAAGCGAAGATCAGGCAAAAACCATCGGGTGTATTTCTATGAAACTTTCACAAACTAAAAGATAATTTATTACGAATCTCTTAATATACGGTTTGTTATTTCTATTATGTTTAAAAAAGGTAAGGCAAAAAAGAATAAAAAAATTTAGTCGAATAATTTTGATTCGCGGGGAGTGACACTTGCTCCTCTTTTGATCGCTCAAGTTCGCTGGCTTTTAGTGACGCCTTAATACTTTAATACGACTCTTTATTCCTCCTTGACAAACATGGTGGAAACATTCTTTGGTTAATTTATCAACTCCCATTTTTCTAATATTTCTATGTGAACTCCCTACCCTATTCCCAACTTGGGGTCGGTTTCCAATCTAACTGGATGCGGCTGAATATCCATCTTTTACACGGAGAGATTGTCTATCAGACCTTCACGTTCACAGCCCAATTACTAAGCAATACGATACTCCTTGGATAGACTAACGGTCAAACAGATATCATAATGCACACTTGTGCATTATGATATGACAGAGAGTGCACCTCTGCACTCTCTGTTCCTTTACTCTGATAGTCCGATGGAACAGCAATCCGACACGACCAGAGAGAGATCAGGAGATCAGTCGCTTGACCAACTGTGCTTATATGGATAGGAAAAGAAATCATGAAAAAAATAACACCTCTGGCACTGGGTGGAGCAACAGGGATTTTCATACTTTTACAGACTTAAATCCACCCGTGTTCCTTCTGTACTTTGCGTTTCAGGGCCGCGGTGGCGATGACGCTTTCGGACAATCTCGAATTTCGAATTCTACACGGTATAATGTAGAATTCGAAATTCGAGTTTGATACACAGATTTTGATATAAGGATGTAATAGTAGTAGTAGTAGATAGTATTATTATTTGTAGTAGATATTATTATTAGTTTTTGTTCTCCAGTCCAAATTTAATTTTTTTTTTGGAGTCTACATATTTGTCCATTAAATAACGCGATAAATCAGGTTTTTCAATAGGTCGCATGATGAACTGCTCATGGCAACGACGGTTGCTAACGTAATGAAGTCAAACTGGTAGTGAGGAGACATTATGGAACTGGTTTCCGATGGTTCCTTATAAGATGAACCTGTTGACTGGAAATATTTAGAATAAATAAAGGAGGGAAGAAATACAAGTTCGACAAGACAGTTTTTGATATAAATATTTGCAAGGCCATTCATTACATAAAAATGTTTAGGTAATCTTTAGAATATCGTAATTAGAGACACAAATACACAATAGAAAGACGAGAGAAAGTAGAGAGCGTTCGCTTGGGGTTTAATGTATTAAACAGAAATCAGAAATTTTTATTTCAAACTAGCTCTTGCCCGCGGCTTCGCTCATATACCTACATAAAATATAGCCCATGTTCGCAATCGGACCAGTACTTTCAGAGATTCCATAACAAACATAAAAACAAACTTTACCTTTTTATAAGTACTAGTGTAGTTAAACAGTAGGAACTTTTGAATTGTCAAAATATCGTTCAGTCTAAAAGTGAAGATAAATTGCACGTTCCGAAACGTAGATTAATCATAGATTGCATCACTGCTTACCATCTGGTGGGATCGCAGTCAAGCACTAATTTATATTATCAATAAAAAAAAAGATCTCTATGGAGAAGAACGTGCAAGAAACTCCATGGACGCTATTTTAAATCATAATTATTGCGAGTTACATAAAAATCAGCCTCGCCATACAAAATGATAAACTTGATTGAACAATTTGTATAGCGAGGCCGATTTTTTTCGAAACCGGCCTCATCATGAGGCCGATTTTTTTTTTTCGTTTACTGAAAAAAAAAATTGTGGAAAACCTTCCCGTTCAGTTTCGTCTAATGAGCAAGCCCTCAAAGTTTGTGGAGGGCTTACACCTTGTATATACACCCTTAAATTCTGATCGTTTTAATGATTGATGATGATGAAAGATTTAATGATGATTAATTGATAAACACGGGATTAAAATTTAATCCCGTGGGTAGTGGATCGATTAATAATGATAAAACTAAAAAATAAAGGACCTTTTTTCAAAACTCGTATTATTTCACGCATGTACGAAAAGAATTTCTTTAAGAAAACGTCAGCTGAGCGAGTCCAATGACCTATAGGTAGTTTGTACGCAACCCGTACCTACCTACAGGTCATTAGACTCGCTCGCACAAACGAAGACTCTTTAAGAAATAGGTTTTTTTATATTTGAAAGACTGGGTTGCAACAGTCGCTATCTCGTTTTCAAATTTATGAAAAAAGGCCTCATTGATGCCTTCGCCCACGTCTAAATTACAAATCAGTAAAAATAAACCTTTGTACCATCAATTAAGGACCTGCACACACTTAAGACAAGGCAGTCTTATACAGACTGGTTTCGCAAGTGCAAGACAGACTTGTCTAGTCTCAAGTGTGCGTAGACCCTAAGGTGATAGCAGTCCCAGTCACTTGTAACACAAAGGAACTCCTATCTCCCAACAATTCTATCTTTCCATTACGAAGAACCACACCCAATTCAAATCGATCATATCATCTGTCATTAGGACGAGCCTCCGCGCGCCCCTCCAACGATCTAAACTCCTTATCACAATAACAGCATGATGTAACTGCGTCGAGAAGCCACATAGTACTGATAACAGTGGCCGCCGTGACGTCACTACGAAGTTGTTGACAACGCTGCAGATTCATTTTAAGGGCGTTTTGATTGTTTTTAACGTTATTGTACAAATGTCATTATGTTGCGTAAGTTTTTAAGCTATTGCATAGCTTCTCTCGCGGGCCTTGAGCGTGGAGACCGAATCCAGAAATTCCGTAACGAAAATAACCTAACACCCCCCACTCATTTGTTTTTTGAGCGTGGTGACCGATAAGAAAACAAATGAGTGAACAATCAATCAAAATTCAATTCAATGTATGAAAGTGTAATTTCTATTAATATCAAAAAACAAAGGAAAAAAAATACTGCATAAATAAAATAAATAAATAATTTTAATTGCTTATGTTGATAAAAATGCTATGCAATAGCTTTACCGCGGCAGTCCCCGAGTGTCACACGTCTTTTTTTTGTTTTTTTTTTAGGATTTGTCTACGGTGGCGTGGGTAATGCAACAACATGGAATAGGGTTGTCATATCAATACAACTCAAAGATGGCACCTCTCAGGCACCACTCCAATGTACCGAATATAGCAAACCTCATACCTGCTAACTTAAACCTTATTACGTATATAAGGTATAAGTTAGCTGCTACCGAGGTGTACCGGTGTTCGGTACACTGTTGGGTGCCTGAGAGGTCTAAAATACTTATGCAAGAAAGATAGACGTTTTTAATAAAACTTAGAAAACATGGTGGGGTGATTAATTCAACAACGAGAAACAGTCACAGAACAAGTCAAAAATGACATTGAATTTTCTTATTTTAACGTGAAAATTGTCAAGAAACATTTTTTTTCCTTTTCTTATTTACTTACACTATGGAAGTCCACCTGAAATTGTAGACACTGTATTTTCTTTCATTCATACCTACACCTTGACTGCTTTATTTAAATAATAATAGTTATCATAACAATAGGGCAAATGTATGGTTTTACAAAACAATACATAGCGTACAATATAGTACCTAGTTAAATAGACTAATGATAAATCACTGACTAAGTAAAACATTTAGTAAGTAAATATTATTATTAATTTACTTAAAATAAAAACAAACCACAAACGTCAACGTCTCGACGTCATATTTTTCAATTTATTATCCTACCATAGACAACCCACTCTTTATTATCTTGTCTATGACACCTTTTAAGTTTTAAAAACATTCTAAGTACATTATCTACCGATGCAAAACCCGTGTGCAAAACTCTCTAGGGTACCATATTATCACTAGGTGAAGTACCTACCAGCCTAGAGATGGCTGAGTGCTACTTCAGTGAATAGTTCTCACAGGACTTCAAGACCTCATATATTTTCCTCATAAGTTGAAGTGAAAAATCTAGAAACTTTGAAAATGGTTTACTCATTTTTCTGGTCAAAATTCTATATATTTTATTTAACCCCACGCTGTCTTATTGTCTTTCTATTGTGTATCTAATTACGGTATTCGAACGGTTAAATAAATCAGTGCAGATAAATAAAAGAATCATGGAAAGTTTTATTTACTTAGTAAACTTTTTTTTATTGAGATTTTGTAAAAGAAAAAATTATAAATCACGAGTCAACTGATTAGTTACATATACGCAGTATAATTTTAAAACATTAGAATGTCAATCTGTCAATCAAAAAAACTAGGAAGCCATGTAGGAAGCTGTACATTAGCTAACCATTTGAACAAAATAGCCTTGAAAATAAGCAGTTATTGTGTATAATATAACTATTTTATTATCTACAAATCGTTATTTATATACGCACGATCGAGTAAAAATAACTTGCAAATATTCCATGAGCGCTCTGATAAGAAAATGCGAGAAAAACTAATTACCTACTACTTGACTTTATTATGTTTATTATCTGTGGGTTTAAATCCGGGTGAAAGGTTTACTATTTACTAATTTGATGGCAATTATTTTAGTTGTCTTTAATTAATATTTATTTAGATCAGTTGCGTTGTTTGTCAATAATTATACTTTGAATCATCAATGCAACATCAGATGAAAATTACGTCCAATTGTTTTTTAATTGCGCTGAAAATACAGCTTATCCAAACTTAATTAATAGTGGGAAAGTTATTGTCTCTGACTGAATGGTTTTTTGGCGGGATTTTTTCAAGTGAAGTTCAGTTATTGTTTTAATGATTCGCTAATTGTTTTTTTTTTCTTTTTAATTGGTATAAACTAGTGCTTGACTGCGATCCCACCTGATGTAAGCAGTGATGCAATCGTTGATGGTGAGGCGCACTAGTTTATTTTTTATTTTTATTCGGAGATCATGCATGTTTCAATGATTCCACATATTGTCCCGCTGTGTAGACACTTGAGATACAAAAGTACACTTTTCAGTGTAATTCATTACTGATTGTATGTTATTGTCATTAATGAACTACGCTAAAAATATATTAAGCAACTTTCACAACAAAACATTTTTTTTTTCTCTTGACTCCTGGGACAGAATTTGGAGCGCTTCAGTTTACTGATTGGTGTTGGCCTGAGGAACAAAATGCAGTATGTGTGCATTCTGGGCAGCACTTGATCCAACTCCCATACAAAGATTGGCAATGCCCTTTTACATCACAATAACCACTACGAGTGTCACTGGAGTGGCGACTGCGTACCGGAAAACGCAGCGCCTACTAGGTGGACTGATGACTTGGTGAAGGTTGCGGAGTCCGATGGATGCGGGACGCACAGGACACTTGGGGGAGGCCTATGTCGAACAGTGAACGTCTATCGACTGAAATGATTATGATGAAGATTCCCTAGGAATCAATTTGCGAATAATTAAAACAGCCCCAGAACTTCACGCAAAGAAATCCCGCCAAAGACTCTCCTCACTCTCCATATCTTGGAAGATGTTGCATGCTAGGCTAAAACAAACATGGTCTTTACCACAGAACAAATGAAAGAGGTTAGAATAGCCTTGTGGGCGGGGCAGTCGTGCCACAAAGTAGGGCAATGCTCATAGTTCAAGTACCAATAGCAAACTTGCGATCTAAGTGTGCGTGGTCTGTTAGTTACGTAACGCGTTCGTATTGGTTTATGGCCTGTAGTGTGAGACAAGTGGTGACACTCGTTGTAGTACAAATCGGAAAGTATTTCCTTCTAACCTCGTTCATCTTTTCTGTTCTTTATCGTCCGAACTTGTCATCAAACACTCAAAGCAAGGTTTTACCAATCCATATTTGTTTTTGATAACATTTCTTAAATGCGTAACGTTTAACTAGAAACGTAAACAGCTGACTGACCTGACGTCATACAAAGATATTTTCCTTGTAACAAAAACAATAAAGACGCGGAAGGAATATTTATAAAATGTAAGTCATATTTTGATAAGATAACGTATTTTTTAAATATGGAATGGCTAACATATACTGTTACCAACTGTTTTTTCGGAAAACAATATAAATTCAGTTTCATGTTAGGTATAGGTACATTTCAAGGTTAACCGATAATCTAGTGAAGGTTTTGAACCTTGGTGGTTATGTTATGTTATGTCCGAGTATGGTATCCGCACTTAGTCCTATGCGGACCATTGTACATGAGCCATGGCGCCCATAACCTTTGGAGGGCTTATTCCAACCAGCCCACCTCTCCTCTCTAAACAAAACAGATTAGGCCTCTCAGATTTTTCAGGGTGTCAATGAGGGAGATCGGTGGTCTATGGTTCGTGCGCGTATTTCAGTGACACCTGTGCAGTCTAGGAGCACATGTTCTATTGTCTCTGATGGCTATTGTGTGGAGGTGCTTATTCGGTGTGCAGTGTCGAGTGATGCTTTAAGGCGGTATATATCATCAAATAACTGCTTCCACTCCCGAGAGGAGCGAGGGCGCGTCGGAGTTTTACTGACTAAAACCTAATCGTGTTCCTTCAGTTGCAAGCACGGGGGTGACACACGATCAGTTTCCAAACTCCGGGCTAATACAGAGTATTTCCTTATAGAAAAACCCAAAAAAACTTTTTACCCGACCCGGAAATCGAACCCCGGATCCCATACTCAGCGGGCGCGTTTGTGACCTAGAGGCAGATGTTGTACAACGGGAGTAGCCTCCTAAGGTAGTGTTGTGTCTGGTTTATTCCTCCCCTACCACTTAGGATGGCTGGAAAATGCACGTGTATACAATACTCTACGTCCATACTCGCAAGCGGCTCTGGTGGCTCTCTCGTAGGCTCTTGTACATGAGCTCACGAGACAGTGTATGTATCGTGTTATTCCACATACACTACAGTTAGCATAATCAGCCTGTAATGTTCCCACTGGTGGGATACTGGGCTTCGAGCTGTGGGAAGGCATGGGCCGTAATCTACTACACAGCCCCAGTACTGGTCAGACCCTTGCTATCTCTGATCTCCTTTAAAATAACTGTCACCAAAGGCAGGTTTATGTTTTAACTCAATGTCTACACTAATATTAAAAAGAAGTCAAGTTTGTTTTTTTGTTTGTAGGAGGTAATCTTTTAAAGTACTGGTCTGGTTGCTAAAATTTTTTCACTGACAGAAAGCTGCTATATTTCTGAATAACATAGGCTATATTTTATGTAGGCACGCGGGCGGAGCCGCAGGCAAAAGTTAGCTTTTTTATATTTCACAACAAATTCAAGAGGTCCGGTAGCATACTTCAATGTTTGATATTAATTTCAGCTTCATACCTCTATGTATTTTTGAGAAAAAAGATCTTGACGGACAGACAGATACACAAAATGATCCGTTTCAGCGTCTGAGTAACCTCAGTTCCGAACCAGAATTCTAAATCCTAAAAAAGCAAAAAATTACTTTACCTAGTAAAGTAGTTTTTAATAAATAACAGGTGTATTGTGACCGCAGACAGAGTATTTTTAATATAGAAATGCTGTGTCTAAGACTGTGACAATGACAAAGTCAGTTCGTTGCCCTTGCCAATCAAATGTTTCACTGATCAATATTTAATCAAAACCTGAGCGTTACATCTGTCCATCTAGTTATAACTTTCCCTTTGTGTGAGACTATATCACAGAATTTCACTGCAATACAAAGGGCGCCACCCTCTCAATAAAGGGATCAGCTTCGAACCCCATGTCTGTCCACTGCACTGCAAATTAACGTAATAAAGTAATACAATACCTAATTATATGTATAAATAATATTTAAAATAATAATATTCCACAACTGTCACTCAACGCCGTTTAGTCCCAAGCTAAGCAGAGCTTGATTTAATTTTGTCGATCATTACCAGTTTTGCCTACTTTATGTCTCAGTTTATTCAAATTGACGATTGCCATAAGAACTAAAACGAAGCCAAGGGTCAAGGGAACTAGCTAAACAATTGTAAGACTCCTGTCCATCCCGAATTAACAATAATAATATTCCACAACTATCACACAACGCCGTCTAGTCCCAAGCTAAGCAGAGCTTGTGTTATGAGTACTAGACAACTGATAAACATTCTTATATATTTCTAAATACATACAGAATATCGTATGATTCAATGATCGTGCTCATCACACAAACATTTGTCCTGGGTGGGAATCGAACCCACGACCTTCGGCATAGCAGTCAGGGTCACTAACCACTAGACCAACAGGCCTGTGTATGTATGTGCGTACCGGAAGACTCAGCTTTCGAAGGCCTAAGAAGACTTGGAGAGACCTATGACCAACAGTGGACATCTGTCGGCTGAAATTATAATGATGAAGATGATGTATATGTACTTATAATTGTTTTGAAAGATAAATTGCGGGAAATAATCGAATGACTTCTTCAACGTTAAAGTCAAATCTTTATTGTTGAACAGTACTTACAATACATCAATACATTTTTGGATGTGATGTGAGTAAGCCGTTCATTGTAATCTACCAATTTCCTTCAACTGCCATTTGTCATTCAGGGCCACGTAACCCTCGTACAATCTGGTAACCCCAGAGATGGACTCCAAGAGCATAAAAGTCCACCAATCCTAACAAAGTGTTTCGTCTTTCAATTTGTAGTCCTGTGTTAAAAATAAACCTAACCTTTGAATGTTGGTGACCACTCATGACATTTTTAACTCGCATAATTATTTCCGTGTTCGACTCATTATAAATTCTTTTAGTATTTATATAAAATCAAGTTTTTATTATATTTGGCGTCGTAAACCCCGCCCAGACTAGATTTTTTTATATTCGGCGGCAGGGGCGTAGTGTGCACTAATTTAAACGTAGGCGAAGGCACATCAGCGAGGCCTCTTCTATATATATACATATAAATAGACTAGCTGTACCTTGCGGTTTCACTCGCATCATTGGTTACTGCTCCGCTCCTATTAGTCGTAGCGTGATGTTATATAGTCTATAACCTTCCTCATTAAATGGGCTATCTAACAGTGAAAGAAATTTTCAAATCAGACCAGTAGTTCCTGAGATTAGCGCGTTCAAACAAACAAACTCTTCCGCTTTATAATATTAATATATAATATATAATATATAGTATAGATAAATCTGTATAAGTTTTTATTTCTGCTTCATCATTATCATCATCTTCCTGCCCTAGTCCCGTTTTATTTGGGATCGGCGCAAAACGTTTTTTTCTTCCATTCTGTCCTGTCACTCGTCACGCTATCACTTACTCCCTTTTCTTTCATATCGCTTCTCTCTCCCTTTTTAGTTCTGTTTACATTACGTAAAATGTACAAAATCGATATATACCTTTTAGATAACTTTTATGCTTTAAAATTGTGTGTAAGTAACTTGATGTATTACTTAGGCTTTGTTTCATCGCAATTGGTTGACTATATCGGAAGATGCACTATATTAGTTAACAGGCGGTATGAAGTTTACTACGTTAGCTAGTTTTTCATAAATTCAAAAACGAGACAGCGACTGTCGCCACCCAGCGTTTGACCACATCGTTGCTTACCATCAGGTTAAATAGTGGTCAAACGCGAGCCTATCAATTATAAAACCAAACCCTCGTTTTTAAAGAGCCGTCGCACACGCGAGGCCTCTTTGGGTCCGTCCGGTAACTGTCCGAACCAAGCCCAAGTCGTCGATGGCTCGCGCTGTACCCGCGCGCCTCTAGGAGTTGTCACCAACAGCAGGGCCCAGCCGGGTCGAAACCTACTGGGGCCAGGGTTATCCGAAAGGGAACTCGAGCCCCGGTATGAAGGCTTGAAGGAACGGGGTGGGTTTTTTAGTCAGTAAGAATCTGACACTATCTCCCGCTCCGCCCAAGAGAACCCCCGCTCTTTGTCGTCATCGTCATTGGATGATTTTCCCCACCATAAAAAAGGCCTCTTTGGGTGCAAGGCCGTGGGTTAGGGTAAGGCCCACTTCGCGCCAAATAAACTCAAAAACTACTGTGCCGATTTCAAAAATTCTTTCACCATTGGAAAGCTACATTCACCCTAAGTGACATAGGCCTATATATATTTATTTCCCGTGCAAAGCCGGGACCGGCCACTAGTTAATAAACAATTAAATATTGAATTTAATTGTTTATTATCATGATAAAATTTAATTATTTAGTATTAAAAAAAACGTTAAAGATATATAAAAGAAAATGGTATTGAGTTAAAAAAAAATCTTCTGTTAAAAAACAAGATCAAACCCCAAAATACCCTGAACCCTTTTTGCCTTTTGACAACTTTTCAGGCTAGAGAGAAATACTCGATTTAAATCGGGGAATGAGAAAACGATGGAGTAGGTATGTGGCGGCATCTATACCGACACATACGAACTACAAGTAAACTCGACGTCACACGAATCCTTTATCGCACAATCTTATCATGATTTGAATATATAGGTGCGGTGCGGCGCGCTGAGGCTTGTAGGATATTCCACCCCATTTCGCAAGCCTTTATTGACATGTACTTTTGCATATGTCCTCAAAAAGAATTTCCCTACTGGTCAACCGTACCCTTTTTCGATTTGACAACCTAGCCAATTAACCACGTAGATCCTTAAAGTCCTGCCCTGTCCTTGTTTCGGAGTGAAAGACCAACGACAGTCCTGACATCTATATAGCCTTTCACCAACAAATGTACAGTTAGTTTTTAGCTGGATAGATGTCGCCAGTGTTGATTCACAAACCCCGCAGAATACTCGCTGTAAGCTCGATCTGAAACTGAACAAAACCATTTAGTATCAGTTTGACACCCACAAAATCCTCCTTTTTAAATGGATAATCCTTCCTTCCTTATGTTGTTGACACCTCTACGGTCCGGACTAAGCGTTTCACCTTGTCGTTTGTACCGTGTATAGGTACATCGAAGGACTAAAAAAATTCCCAGCGTCTTCCCTTCCGATTATAACTTAGATGTCTTCAAGGCTAGAGTAAATAGGTTCTTAATTCATTAAACCCCAAGCGAACGCCGGCGTTCGCGCACCTATTGTCTTTCAATTGTGTCTGTCATTATCACGATTGACAGGTTAATAAACTAGTGCGCTTCACCATTAACGATTGCATCACTGCTTTATGTGGGGTCGCAGTCAAGCATAAATTTAAATCAAGCACATGTTTATGTCAAATTGGGTGAATAGGATCGCGGCATGTGAACAAAACTTTGACTATGATTTTCACTTTGATATAGTAGGTATATTACATAATATACTCCACTAATTTTTAATTAATACAAATACTTAAAGGGCTTATTAGAAAAGCCCTTGTTATTATGTAAGCAAAGTCTCAATAAATAATATCCATAAACAGCAAAGTTATTAGCGTTTGTGTTTATCTCAAAATGCCTCTCAATTTATGGAAATATTCTGCAAACTATTGATTATGAATGACGATTAAAATGGAAAAACACTGCCCGCAGTATTTTCTACTAGCAATTGTTATGTATGATTGAATCTACGAAGAATTTACCTTTTCGTGGTCAATTTTAGGATTTCGGTTTTTTCTACTTTTGAATACAAAAATATGATCAGTAACAGGTACAAATACAGCCCCATTTTTTTTGTACTAATTAAAAAGTAGGGGTGTATACATAGGTACATGTAGCTATCAGTTAGCCCGGGCGTAGGGCGGCCATCTGTAATTATATTAAAACGGAGGGTGGTTTTCCCTTTTACGAAGTCTAGATATTTTTACATTTTTTGTACACCCCCGTCACTTCCTTGGCTACTGTAATAAAAAACATAAACGTTTAAAAAATAAACGGCCGAATCTTTTTTATTCGTTAACTTAGAAGTTTGATTTTTTATCACAACTTGAAGGGACCGCAGACTTGAGTATATGGTTTTAATTTCAACTCGCTACCTCCACGCGTTCTCAAGATAAAGGGTCTTGACAGACAGACAGACAGACGGACAACAAAGTGTTCCTATAAGGGTCCCTAGACTGACGACGAATAGTCAAGGATTATTTAAATGGAACGCATCATCTTTCGGCTAACATGATGACCAGAATATTGTAGCTACGCCACTAATTTTCATTAGTACAATTACTGAAGGCGCTTATTTGGTCTTGCTATTATAATAAGTAGTATGTAAAGTCTCAATAAATAATATTCATGAACAGCAAAGTTATTAGCGTTTGTTTATATCCCAAAATGTCACTCAATTTATGGAAATATTTTACATGCTATGTTGATGAATGGAAAAAAACCTGCACGTGTTATTTTCTAGTAGTAATTGTTATGAATGATTGATCAATTATGAAAATATCAATCATGTCTAATTTTTGTGGACTACTTTGGGATTTCGTTTTTTTTTACTTTAGATTACACAAATATGATCCATAGGATAGAGCCCCATTTTTTTTTTTGTACTAATTAAAAAATAGTGGTGCATATTCTGTAATAAATCTATATATATAAAAACGAATCCCTTTTTTCTTGGGCACGCCATCACGCGTGAACGGCTGGACTGATTTCGCTAATTCTTTTTTTGTTGTGTTTGTTATTGAGAGGAGAAGGTTCTTATGGAGAAAAACATGAAAATTAGGGTAGTGTAGAGTAGGGTAGTGTAGGGTAGAGTAAGGTAGAGTAGGGTATAGTAGGGTGGAGTAGGAAAGAGCGGGAGCGAAGCCACGCGGGCAAAAGCTAGTAAATAAATAAAAAATCTATAGAAAAAGAGAAAGTATTGAAAATAAACTGAGTACAACAGATCATAATGGCTTTGTTTATGCCAGTAATCATAATTGTATTAAATATTAATAGACAGTTTAACAACAAACCGCCGACTGGCGACAATGTCGTGACATTGTAATCTCACAGGACGCACAAATAAAGAGCTGATTAAGTGCCAAATCTATTACTGAAACAGCTTTCTTTACAAGTCAAACGAAAAACATTTCATAAAGAAATGTCGAAACGAGTGAATTTCGCCTCGGTTGTACCTAATGCCAAAGTTTCACCATTGATATTAAAATTATTCACTAGCTGACCAGGCGAACTTCGTAGCGCCTAACAGTCAATGAAGCCTAAGTAATATGTCAAGATAAACACAATTTTAATGAATAAAAGAATCCAGAGCAATTTTGTACATTTTACGTGATGTGCGCACAACATAAAACTTCTACAGAATTATTATAACGTCACGGTTGCCATCACGGATCTTGAGCGCTCGGCGTCAGAGTGGGGATCGCTTTGCACATTGGCGAGCCGATCGTCTTCGTTGTTAGATACATGCAGCAGGAACGAACTAGGAGTGACGTCTAAGACGCGATGGCGCGGCGAGCCAATCACTGACAGTCCCCGCCGCCGCGTTAACTTCGCACCACTAAAGAGACCGAATATTTGACTCGTGCTCAACCGCTCAAGATCCGTGATGGCAACTGTACTTGTTTCTGTGTATTTGAGGAGGCGTGTTTCCGTGCAACCTTTGTGTTATGTTTGTGTCACAGTGTAATTAATATCTAACAACATCTTTTGTTGCAGGAAATAAAACTATTGGAACGGTGAAGAACGAGAAAAATCAAAATGGTGTTCTTCTTTACTCGAATAACTAAAAAGTAAGTGATTTTAATATTTAGATTAGCGTTCTCAGCATGAAATTACACTTCTAAGGATTTAGTTTTAGAATTACTTAGTAAGATTTAGTTTAAATTTAAGATTATTTTACTGAATACTGAATTAACTATAATTTAGACTTTCAGTTTAGTAAATACCTAATAGTAAATCATTATAATTTAACAAGAATTTATAATTGATATGACGATTAACATTTTCTTTCTTTCATAATGAAAGAAAGATGTCTTTTCTGAAGATATTCAGGTTGCCCGGAGGACACGGTGGAGCACACAATCGCGGTGTGCCCTGCTTGGACGGAGCATCGCCGTGCCCTCGTGGAGGTGATCGGCGGCGGAGACCTCTCGCGCCGGGCCTTGGTCGAGGCCATGGTCCGGAGCGAGGAGGAGTGGCAGGCGGTCGCCGACTTCTGCGAAGCAGTAATGCTCGCTAAGGAGGAGGCCGACCGCATCAGGCAACGGCGCTCTCGCCGCCGCCGCCGGGATTCCGATCCCGATTTCCAGCCACCGTAGACGCGGGCTTGCGGACAGTGGGCAATGGGTAGCCCGCTGTTCGGCCGTCCGGTAACAGTCCGGACCAAGCTCAAGTCGTCGACGGCGCGCGCTGTTCCCGCGCGCCTCAAGGAGTTGTCAGCAACAGCAGGGGCCCAGCCGGGTCGAAGCCTACTGGGGCCAGGGTTATCCGAAAGGGCGCTCGAGCCCCGGTATGAAGGCTTGAAGGAACGGGATGGGTTTTTTAGTCAGTAAGAGTCTGACACTATCTCCCGCTCCGCCCAAGAGCGGGGGTTGTCATAAGATGATTTTTCCCATCGAAAAAAAAAAAAAAAAAAAAAAAAAGATATTCAGGTTTAATAAACCTAATTTTAACACATAAAACATTTAATTGTAAGTTCAATCTATTCAAAAGTATAACACAATAAAAAGGCGCGTAATTCTCTGTTCGACTGTCAACGATGCTAGTGCGGGGCGACAACGCGCGATGACAGCCATGCTGCCGTCCTCTAACTAAAACGCAACTAAGTGCTTTGTTTTCTAAGTAACTTAGCTGCTTTTTAGTTAGAGGACGGCAGCATGCTCCATCTCCATAGATATATGAAAGATATATTTCCATGGAATACTCTCATTCATCGACCACAATACAAACTTTAAACCAACGTTTCATCCTCTTAGATCATGAATTTTGGAAAAATCCTCTTTTAAGAGGCTACTTTTCCTCTCGCCTATCGTTTAAAAGCTTGTTTCTTCATCTAACGCAAGCCAACGCGATGTTTGACGTAAAGGCAACGCAAAATAAGAGAGATAACGCCTGAAAATTCTGTTAGCTTTCCGGTAATTCCGTGACTTACTTACTCGGAAAGTTTTTACAGGATTTTGAATTTATTTTTTCTAAAATAAAAGTAGCCTATGTTACTCCTTATTAGGCATCAGATACCCGCCAAAAAAGTCCCGTCAAAATCAGTCCAGCTATTTCAGAGATTAGCCCGGACAAACAGGCAGACAGACAAATATTGTAAAAAAAAATATATTTTGGTGTACGTACCGTATATATATTCAAGTAGTAAGAAGCAGTTATTTCAATATTACAAACTGACACTCCAATTTTATTTATAGACTAGGTAGGTAGGTTTGTCGACTAGGTTTTACCAGCGGTTTCGTCCACGTAAAGTTAGGTCTCTCCATACAAACTTTGGACCACCGTTTCATCCCCTTAAAGCGTGAATTTTGCAAAAATCCTCTCTTAATGCTCGCCTACGTAATAAAAAGAAACCTTATGCATTTCACGTTCGGTTTGTTTTCTCTTTTATATAGAAGATTAAACTAAATACTACCTTAATACCTCAGAATAAGAATCAGTCGAACTTGACAAAAGGGCACTTTGTTCAACAATACAGTATGTCCGTCGCCAAGCAACTCCCTAAACGGTTGTACAAAAGATCTCGTACTCTTACACGGTACCAAGCGACAAAGAAATTAAAAAAATATATATTTTTCTCTTATCGACCCTCCCAGTTTCGCACGAGTGTTAGAAATCGTTGAAATTCTCGGCTTTTCTCTATTTATTTCATTAAACCCCAAGTGAACGCCGGCGCACCTATTGTCTTTCTATTGTGTCTGGGATTTCCACGATTGAAAGCTTATTTATTTATTAATTTAAATCATTTATAGACTCATCACATACTGTATATCACATAACTAGATGATCTTAAAACAAAATGACTTTATGCACGTGACAATTAAGGCGTACATGGCGCACACTGCAGTCATTTTGCTGCCTTAAAAACTATAATCGAACATATAACAGAAACTCTCTGTTTAATTAACACAAAAAAAAATTTCAATAAAACCGAACAAGTCAAATTACGTTAAGAGGCCGGCGACAGATGAATTTTCATACAAACGTAATACCACGCTCATTTGCAGTTGGAGCATATTTCAAGCATATTATGATGATATTCAGTTATAGACAATATTTATCTAGGTTCCTACATCTTTCTTTAAAAAAAAAACATAAGGAAAATTAAGCGAATTGTATTTCGCACTTTTTTACAGCGTAAATGGCAAAACATGCCATTTGGCTTTTTCTGTATTAAAAATAATAATATTTCTAATATTCTCGACGTAGGAACCTATTATGTTTGTATGGAAATTCATTTGTCGCCGGCCCCTTAACATTACAAGACATTAAAAACAAGTCAAATTACAAGATATTACGTACGGCGTTTTTTTTTTTTTTTTTTTTTTCGATGGGAAAAATCATCTTATGACAACCCCCGCTCTTGGGCGGAGCGGGAGATAGTGTCAGACTCTTACTGACTAAAAAACCCATCCCGTTCCTTCAAGCCTCGAGCGCCCTTTCGGATAACCCTGGCCCCAGTAGGCTTCGACCCGGCTGGGTCCCTGCTGTTGCTGACAACTCCTTGAGGCGCGCGGGAACAGCGCGCGCCGTCGACGACTTGGGCTTGGTCCGGACAGTTACCGGACGGCCGGACAGCGAGCTACCCATTGCACACTGTCCGCAAGCCCGCGCCTACGGTGGCTGGAAATCGGGATCGGAATCCCGGCGGCGGCGAGAACGCCGTTGCCTGATGCGGTCGGCCTCCTCCTTAGCGAGCATTACTGCTTCGCAGAAGTCGGCGACCGCCTGCCACTCCTCCTCGCTCCGGACCATGGCCTCGACCAAGGCCCGGCGCGAGAGGTCTCCGCCGCCGATCACCCCCACGAGGGCACGGCGATGCTCCACCCAAGCAGGGCACACCGCGATTGTGTGCTCCACCGTGTCCTCCGGGTGTTCCGCACAGTGGCGACACCCGGGCGTCACTTCCGCTTTAATTCGGAACAGGAACCTCCCGAACTTGCCATTTCCGGTGAGGACCTGTGTCATGCGGAAGGTAAGGACGCCGTGAGGTCTTTCCAGCCACGCCTCAAAGAGGGGACTTATCGCCATAATTGTGGCGTGCCCAGCACTGGGTTGCGATAGTCGCTGACGCCATTCCACCATGAGATCCCGCCGGAGCTCTGTCCGCCATGCCGCGACCTGTCGCGGCAGAGGACTTTCACCCCGGCGTTGCATCTCCACGCGCATGTCGTGCATGTGTGCAAGGACTGTTGCCTCCAGATCCCACGGTGGTAGGCCAGCCAGAAGGCTCGTTACGTACGGCGTTGCGCCATCGGTACATGGTGGACATCCCACCCACACGTACAAAGCGTTTTGGGAGTAGATTCATTATGCGTACAGCTAAGGAAAGGAATTCCCTGCCGGAGTCTGTGTTTCCTGATAGCTATAACTTAGGGGTCTTTAAGTCAAGAGTGAATAGATTGCTTCTAGGCAAGCGTGTTCCATCGTCGGCCACATCATCGCTGTAGTCAAACGCAAGCCTATCAATTATATTTAAAAAAGATATTGGAATACAAACAAATTAAAGTCAGAAAAAAAATTGAAGGTAGTTTTCTCTGCTATAACATGCATGTATTATACAGGTAAACCCTTATGAATCACTCTCTCTATTGATGAAAATTGCATGAAAATCAGTTCAGAAGTTTTTGAGCTTATCGCGTTCATACAGACAGACAGAGGTGATGGGAGACTTTGTTTTTTTAATAATATAAGTACGAGTATTATGAGTTATTCCTTTTTGACGCCAAGCCTTTTTGTTTGACACCAGAATTTTTATAATAACTCCTCCCGCTCCAGGGAGTGTCAGACTTTTACTGACTAAAAGGATAAAAGCCACCTATGTTTCTTCATTAGCCCTTTGCGTTCAAATGCCTTTGCGAGCGAGCCGAAGACGAGAGTGTTATAATTATGAAGGCATACATGAAAAGGGGATGACACGCGAATAGTAGTGATCGCATAGAGCAACAAACCTAGATACGATAAAGGTAATAAAATTTAGACGGGGCGAGCACGCGCACTTTTCCGAACAAGTGCGAAAAACAGTAAATTGCGGTAGGAATAACATAGTGTATTAAAAAAAGACAGTTCAAAAAGAAAATCATGCTTAAAGTAAGGTGCAATCAATACGTAATGGACGTTGGCCCTCACCCACGTGTGCATCGCAACTCTTGCCAACAGTTGCATACATCTACATCACAAACTGGATAACCAGCACGACCGCCGTCGCAACTCTTCTAGGTATTTAGTATGAATCTATTTTCACATTGCGATCGATGAGTCGTGACGCTGCCGAGTGGGAGGTTGCGATGCCCGATGGTAGGAAAATGGCAGAAGTTTAAGTGGAAATGTGATGGAAATTTTTAGTCTGAAAAATTTTCCGGGCCTAGGTAAAAATTTTTTACGCCCGCTCAACCTCGACTTAATGAATAAGAGCCAGATAAAACCTCGGATACACTTAGGGACAAAATGTCCCTAAACATGTCACGCTACGTTTTCAAAATGTCCAACAACTTGTCCCGCGTCTCGTGAATGAGTTGATTTTGGAGGACAAATGGTGCCACGATAAAGGCGCAGATATATTGTCCCTTAGTTGACGTAATTTATACCAATATATTCTACTCTTAAGGGGGGGGGGGCAGTCGTATACTAAAGCTAGTAAGTACAGTAGGCACAACGGATCTTGAGCGCTCGGCGTCAGAGTGGGGATCGCTTTGCGCATTACATACATTGGTGAGCCAATCGCCTTCGTTGTTAGATACATGCAGCAACGCAGGGAACGAATCACTAGTGACGTCTATGACGCGATGGCGCGGCGAGCCAATCACTGACAATCCCCGCCCCCGCGTCTCACTTCGCACTACTAAAGAGACGGAATATTTGATTTCGGCGCAATCGCTCAAGATCCGTTATAACGACTGTTATATCTGGAGCCTCTGTAATCTTGGACTACAATAGGCAAAACACTTATGTTGCTAAGTTAAGCTGTGCACACGCTTTTCAGCACGACACGCAAATTTATTGATAATGATGTAATAATGTGTACGAAAGCGAAGTAACAACTGTTTAAAGTCATATCGGTGACATAACAATACGTTTATCGGACATATTTTGTTTAAATAACCCGCAATTAACATTGTTTATAATAAAGATAGGTAAATTGATTATGGGTTTTTTCACTTCAAAATCACTTCGACTTCTGCTATACCAAGCAAGTTAAGAACAGCTCAACTTTGTTGCTTAATGTTCTTGCCAGTGTGAAACCTTAGATTCATTAGAGAACAATTTGTTCGCCCACTATGACGCGCAATGCTTAAATCTAAATTTTTTTTAGGCGGGAAAATTATCTAATGACATCACCCGCCCTTGGACGGACCGAGAGGGCGTTTCAGACTTTTACTGACTGAAAACCCACTCCTGTTCTTTCTTTGCCCCAGGGATCTCTTTCCATGGCCCCAGTAGGTAAATACGGGCCCAATAGGGTCGAAACCCTACTGGGCCCGTTGGGACATCTCCTTGAGGCGCGCGTGGTTCAATACGCGCCGTCGACGACTTAAGCTCGGTCCATACGGTTACCGGACGGTCGGACGGCGAACTACCAATTGCTCGCCGTCTGCAAGCCCAACGCTCAATTTATATAACGTTGTAACGTTGCCCAGTGGCTCGCAACTTACTTCACAATATTTTGCGACGCATTCACGGACGCGCAGCGCTATCAAATTGTCCAACAACATCAGCGTTGCGCGTCATATAGATTTGACGCTCAAAGAATATTTTTCGGAGATCAATCAAAACAGTTTTATTTACAAACTAATGACTTTTAAAGTACGTAGGGGCTTGGAAGGGTCGAAGTCTACTGAGACTATGGATTGTGAGAATACCCTGGAATGAAGGTAAACCAGGAACTTAGGAGTGGGTTTTAGTCAGCTAAAGTCTGTCACGCCCTCCCACTCCGCCCTGCAGCGAGAGAAGGGAGAAGTCTTTAGACGATTTCCCACCCAAAAAAAAGAACATGTGAATATGTTGATTTAGTTAAAAAAAAATTGAAATGTTGAAATTTAAATCCGGCATTGCATGTAGAAAACATTGAAATAACTTGGCTTGTGCTGTTTATACGATAAACATTTATTAATGATGATTTGATGGTAAAGTAACTTAGTGGTTTTTACCCAGAACAGGGATCTATCATTAAAGAAACATCTGAAGCAATCTATGTTTGTGGCTAATGTGGTTTTTGAAATAACCCAATTAAGCTATCTTCTCTTTGATGGTAACGCATTTATCTTATCAGTGTTTTCTCGCTTATAAATCAACCTTTGACAATGTGCACCTCACCATCAACGATTGCATCACTGCTTACCATCAGATGGGATCGCAATCAAACACTGGTTTATATAAAAAAAAGGCGGTGTGAGGTATCACACCAGGGTGCGCGGGATAGGAACGCGTGCGCAAGCAACGGGTTTTTTTTCCAACTATTTGCGGGAGGTTGCACAGTGCACATAAAAGGGATGTGATGATGTGACTTATACCAAAGGAATTAATCGCGTAACTGGGCTGGCACACAACGTGATCTAGAGGTGTGTAGGTATGGTTGGCATCAGTGCCGTAACTGGGCAGTCCCAACGGTGCTAAGGCAGTTTTCCACACTAGTGCGGAAAACAATAAATTGCATGTCTAAAAGCGGTAAGGATAAGAGTTGGTTTTCGAGTGAATTGAAAGAGATTTTGTAAATCAACATTTCTTTTTCAGTCAGGACAGTTTTTTTATGGTGCAAAAAATCACTTGGCAAAAACACTAAATAATTTATTTGAGAAATGGGAGAATGTAGCATGAAAACATTCTAGTAGGAAATATAAAAATATGTTTTTTTTTTAATATTAACCTTGCCGCCAGTCTTTTGGGCACACTTCCAGTCGACAGCGCCGTGGAGGAATTTTTTGACGCCATATTTCAAGATATTTTTGATTTAAGATAAACCTATACATAGTATAGTAGATATAGCTAGTTAAGTTTTTGAATCTATATAAGTATATAAAGGGGGAAACTGACTGACTGACATTTCAACACACAGTCGAAACGGTATCGGTCAAGCCGTGTTGGTGGAATTCGACAAATCAAAATCAAAATCATTTATTTCAAATAGACCATTTGCAGGCACTTTTGAATAGTCAAATGTCGGTCAGTCCAAGAAAAGTGAAGCTAAATTGCACGTTCCAATACGTAGGTCTCTATGGAGAAGAACGTATAAGAAACTCCATGGACACTCTTTTAAATCATATTATGTGTTACATATAATGCTTGGTTAGAAATTTTCATGTTGCTTCTATTGTGTAAGCACAATGTAGATAATAAAATAATAATAATAAATAATAATAATTAAAAGATACAAACTGAATTAAGCCATTGGCAGCTAAGAGATGACCAGTGTCAACTGACACAAACACTCGATAACAAACACTGTGACAGAATATTTTTATATATTAGATTATGAGAGCAGTGGTAGCCGAGTAGTAACGGCCCCGACTTACGAGTTGTAGGTCGCGAATTCAAACCCAGCCAGACGCATGACTTTGTGTTATTTATTTCATCACCAATGCTCTCAAAACGGTAGAGGAAAACATCGTGAGGAAACCGGCATGTCCTAGAACCAAAAATTTAGAAGACATGTGACGTCCACGTCATTACGGCCCATTCCCTCTCTTAAAGAGGAGGCCTGAGTCCCAGCAGTGGGAACATTATAAGGCCGACTATGCTAGGCTATGTATTAGATTTCACAAATATAATATTCGACAACTATCACACAACGCCGTCTAGTCTCAAGCTAAGCAGAGCTTGTGTTATGAGTACTAGACAACTGATAAACATACTTATATATTTCTAAATACATACATATTATAGATAAATTACACCCAGACACAGAACAAATAATGACCATGCTCATCACATAAACATTTGTCCTTGATTCGTCTAATCGAACCCACGACCTCCGGAATAGCAGTCAGGGCCACTAACCACTAGACCAACAGGCCAGTCAAATGATTTCCTTACCCACTACTCTCTGTTATTACGTTCTCGAATAACTCAATACAAAACGCACACGAGTGCCAAACCCACACAAATATTATTGTACAACATACGGAGAACTCCGCACTGATAACAGGGTGATAAGAGGTCACGAGATGACCCTCAGCTCGGAGGCCTGGCCCCACACCCTCCAACGTAATCTGACTACTAACAAACATATATAGACAATAATAATGGCGAAATTATCTGTATAGTAACAACGTTTGGGAATATTTCGTTGTCAAGCCCATTGTACAACAATTGATAAGTATTGACATGCCTATCGTTAAGTGTTACCACGGCTCTGGAATGTAAAGGGCAATTGAAGGAACACAGGTGGGTTTTAGGCATTAAAAGTCTGACACTCCCCCTCGCGGCACTCAGGCCGAGAGAAAACATTTGATGTTTTGCCGGATCAAAAAAAGGGTTGTTTAAATCGCTTAGAAGAGCAGTGGTGGACTCAGTGGTACAGGCTCCGACTTACGAGTTATAGGTTGTGGATTCAAACCTACTTTATGCATTACATACTTTATCACTACTGCTCTCAAAACGGTGGAGCAAACAGCGTTAGCAAACCGGCATGTCCTATAACTAAAAGTTCGAAGACATGCGACATCCATCAACCCGCACTGGGTCCACGTGGTGGATTACGGCCCGTTCCCTCTTCTAGAAAAGAGGCCTGAGTCCCAGCAGTGGGAACATTAAAAGTTTATTACGCTGAAGTCGCCTTTGTACATTTTTTCTTCGAGGTGGGATATCTTCAAATGACTTCTGCTCTAGGTTGGAGCGAAAGGGCTTATCAGAATTCTGACTGCCCTTTGCGTTACAAGACCACGGTAACTCTTTAAAAAAAACCCGTAACCCCTGTGCTCCTAAACTGCACTGTGTCACTGAAATACGCACACGAACCTTAGGATCCCAAAATTCCCTGAAAAACTTGAGAGGCCTAATCTGCTTTTGGAGAGAGGTGGGCTGGTTGGAATAAGCCCACCCAAGGTTATGGCCGCTATGGCCCACGTACAATGGTCCGCATAGGACTAAGTACGGAAACCATACTCAGACATAGACATCCCGTAACCTCAGCGGGTATCGGACATACTAGACCCCTGATTTTTTACTGCCATCTCAATGATGCGCCGTCGACTCGGGCTTAGGCCTTACCGAACGGCGAGATACGCATTGCTCGTCGTCCACAAACCCCCGCCTACGGTGACCGTTTCCTTGCGCGTCCTAACTCGCCTTCGTACATAAACTCTACTTTCAATACACATTGTAATATGTTTTGGTGTACAAAAATAGATGGAAATAATTTCATAGAATTCTAACGCCATATTCTAAGCTCTTTTGAAGGAAAATTCTTCCGATCCGTCGCTCTGTCGGTCGCCATGACTACGGGAACAATACCCCTCGTTCAACCTCCCCCTCATACAGGGCTATGTGTGTTACGTCATCGATTCATCGATCACAAAGTAAGTCTACATAGCCGAACGTTCATCTTGTTGAATGATAATTAAATGAAAACTCATTAACCTTTCGAATCCCCTACACTATGGGTGATGCATAGCCCCTTATCTTCTAAACCTTTCGAATACCTTAATTGAAGAGAGAATAGCAGAACAATGAGAGAGCGAACGCCGGCGTGAACGTGAGCTGAAGCCTACTCCACAGTAACTCAGTAACGGCTAGGTTAATAGATTTGAAAAAAAAAAGACGTGTGGCACTCGGGGACTGCCGCGGTAAAGCTATTGCATAGCATTTTTATCAACATAAGCAATTATAATTATTTATTTATTTATGCAGTACTTAATTTTTTTTCCTTTGTTTTTTTTTTCTTTGATATAAATTGAAGTTACACTTTCACACCTTGAATTAAATTTTGATTGATTGTTCACTCATTTGTTTTCTCATCGGTCAACACGCTCAAAAAACAAATGAGTGGAGGGTGTTAGGTTATTTTCGTTACGGAATTTCTAGATTCGGTCTCCACGCTCAAGGCCCGCGATAGAAGCTATGCAATAGCTTAAAAATGTTTAATATAGGTAGATTCATGTATACATTATCAGCATAAGATTTTTTCGCGCGATTAATACTTTTGTCTAAAAAATATCTAATAACGCGGTATTTTTGCGCTTGTTTTCTCTTTTCCTTTCAAACGATTTTGATCTTTACAAATGTGTTTAGACAAAAAAATTGCGCGTTAAGAGTTCTTCAGAATGTACATAGTAGTAAAAAATAATTCGAAAAAAAAAATGGTTTTAAAGGTCTGCGGGCGCACGCGGTGTTACGAGTATGTGTGCATTTAACTCCGGACAGGCGTTCAAAGGACTATACGCCTTAGCAGCATTTGATAGCACGGTTGGCAAAGTCGTTGAGTGATTGGCTGTTGCGCTGTGTGTCGCCGCGTGTTCGATTCTCGCACGGAATAAATATGCATGGCCTATAAACAGTTTTTCCTGGTCTGAGTGTCTTGTGTATATGAGTTTACATGTTTGTGAACGCAGCCACAATGCAGGAGTAGTTCCTAGTGTAGGGCAACGCTTTAAAAATCGTATATTCAACACATCGAATTGTTGTTTAATTGAACGTTCAACGCATCGCACATTCTTTATTACAAATCATGAGCATGCATTGGTCCAAACACGTGCTTACATAATTATGTAATCAATTCTGTGTTTTTTGGGACATTGGTTTGTTTAAAATAACAAAGTAAGCATCGTAGAAGCCTTGTCGTAGCAGCATCGTTGCATTCTCGTGGCATTACCGTAGAATAGTCGTAGCATTACTACATCGTAGCATTGACGCAGCAGCGTCGCTGCGTTGTCGTAGCAACGTCGTAGCAATGCCGTAGCAGCGTCGCAGCGTTGTCGTAGCAACGTCGTAGCAAAGCCGTAGCAGCGTCGAAGCGTTGTCGTAGCAACGTCGTAGCAATACCGTAGCAGCGTCGCTGAGTTGTTGTAGCAACGTTGTAGCAATGTCGTAGCAGCGGCGCAGCGTTGTCGTAGCAACGTCGTAGCAATAGCGTAGCAGCGTCGCAGCGTTGTCGTAGCAGCGTCACAGAAGAGAAAAGAGATTGCTCATTTCAAAGTTCGACTCGACTGATCTATTAAATTGTGGTATATTCCACTGATAAAAAATATTAACTAAAATAAAATTGATGTGACCTTCCCCGGCCGGGTTCATACCAATACAATCTCGTTTCCAACGTGACCGCAATATCGCTGTAAATTTTATGAGTAACATTATCTTTAGTTAATTAGATGACCCGAATTATTGGCAGTAGGCGTATTGTTACGTCATTCGTGTCACACTTGAACTCAAAAGTCATTGATTCTTCGCGATCATTTTTATCAGAAAAAATCGTAAGGAACGTAGATTTTCTTCTTCGGCGAGCAAAAATCATCCAAATGACATCCCTCGCCCTTGGGTGGACAGGGAGATATTATCAGACTCTTACTGACTAAAAAACCCACCCTGTTCCTTCTTGCCTTTCATACCGGGGTCGAGCCTCCCTTTCGGAAACAGACCCTAAGCCCCAAAGGAACATACAATTACCGGAACGGATCTTGAGCCCTGGCTTCAAGTTGCGCAGAAGTCAAATATTCGGTCTCTTTAGTGGTGCGAAGTGAAAAGTGGGGGCGGGGCGTATCAGTGATTGGCTCGCCGCGCCATTGTGGCATAGACGTCACTAGTGATTCGCTCCCTGCGTTGCTGCATGCTGACAACTGAATGCGCAAAGCGATCCCCACTCTGACGCTGAGCGCTCAAGATCCGTGCCGGTAATTGTAGATGTGGTTTTAGTTAGCTAGTCTGACATACTCTCACGCTCCACCCTTGTGCAGGCGAAGTTATTTTAACATACAAATCCTCCTATTTCGACTGCACTAATTGCTCTGGGACCTTACCATGACATGTCAAAATGTCAATCGAGCGAGCGAGAAAGAGATTTGGAGCTATGGAGCTATACACCCTATAAAGGGTTATTTGTAAAACACTAACAACCTTGCAGGACTGTATTACTACTTACTTACTTACTACTTACTTTTGTTCTATGACTTTTTACAAAACCTTAACAAACAACCAAAAACAAATCTTCAAGATTTCGTTGTTCTATCTAACACATTTTAACTCTGTATTTTGCTATACCTACTTAGGTCTGTATAACGCGACGCAAGCGCATCAAGCACTTCCAATTCCACTTCTCGCTCCTCTCCGCTATTGTACTATCGTTTGCTTCGCATAGACCTCGTAATATTTAGAACGTTCAATTTAAATATTTTTACAAATAATCCTGTATAACTCCATTTCTTTAACAGTTCAGTTTAGGTCGTGAAATGGATCGCGTTGAGAGATCGCATCGATTACGCATCTGCCTACTAGACTAACCTTTTTTCTTTTGAGAATATTCTAGACATATACACCCTACTTTTTAATTAGTACAAAAAAAAATGGGGCTCTATCTGTACCCGTCACTGATCATATTTTTGTAGTCAAAAGTATAAAAAACCGAAATCCTAAAATTGACCACGAAAAGGTAAATTCATCATAGAATCAATAAAACATAACAATTTGGTTGTAGACAATACTGCGGGCAGTGTTTTTCCTTAATAATTGTCACTTATTCATTCATTAATCAATAGCTTGCACAATATTTCCATAAATTGAGTGACATTTTGGGACATAAACCAACGCTAATAACTTTGCTGTTTATGAATATTATTTATTGAGATTTTACTTATAAAATAACAAGGGCTTTTCTAATAAGCCCTTTAAGTATTTGTACTAATTAAAAAATAGTGGTGTATATAATCTGGTTTTGATATAAATAAACAGTGTTTATGTGTTTACCATAACAAATCATGCTTGACTCTTGACTCTTACTAGAAATGGCTCAGTATTACAATATTGTGCTAATTATATTTTAATTACTTACTATTTGTTGTGCATATTTGTTTTGATGTGACGTATGGTACTGTTATTAATTATTTCATGTGTATATAGTGAATTGACCTTTCTGATATCTATGGAAAATACAGCTGTTAAACTACATACCTACCTACTTTCGTATTTCTTACTATGCGTATATCTTTTTTAAGGTTTGAATTGTTGTCCAACAATTACAGTTTAATTTGGGCAGAGACTACGGCCACAAAATAAGTAAAGAAGACAATCTCATGTATGTACTTCACTTTTTATACCTACGCTCGGTGGACGCACACTAATGAGCGTTTGAGCCGGAATTGTTCGACGAGTGATCTGGGACGCGACCGAGATATCGTGTCTGTGAACGGTGTCTATGTGTGCGTTGCTCGAGCGCGCTTTATATGTAGATTGACTTCTGTACCTATATATTTTGTGCTACGGCTCTACGTGGACCATAGACTTATTTAGACGAGAGCGAAGGCGCAACAGCAAGACGTCATAGCCTACTGGGACTAAGGGTGATACGAAAGAGAACCCCGGGGCCCTGAAACAATGGCACAAGGAAGAAAGAAGGGGGTTGGTTTTTTTGGTGGTGGGTTCAGGACTGGGTTTTTAATCAGTAAAAGTCTTACACTATCTCCCGCTCCGCCCAAGAGCGGGGGATGTCATTGAATGATTTTCCCACTTAAAAAAAAAACAGCAAGGACTTCTTTTATTTTGAAAACGAGACAGTGACTGTCGTAAGCTCGTAACCCAATGTTCGGGTCACATCGTAGCTCTGGGGCCAGGGTTATCCGAAAGGGCGCTCGAGCCCCGGTATGAAGGCTAGAAGGAACGGAGTGGGACACTATCTCCCGCTCCGCCCAAGGGCGAAGGATGTCAATGCATGATTTTTCCCACCATAAAAAAAGGGTCACATCGTAGCTTCCATCAAGTAAAATAGTGGTCAAACGCGAACGTATCAATTATAAAAAAAAAACTCTCATTTTAAGAGATCTCAAATGTAGGAGGCCCCTTTGGGTGCTCGGCCGTGGGCACGGGTCCGCTTCGCCCACGGCTAACTACGCTACTGGATTTGGAGTAAATATAAGCATAGTGAGCCTTTTAATGTTCCCACCGCTAGAAGTCAGGCCTCCTCTCTAGGAGAGGGAATGGGCCGTAATCCACCACGCGGGCCCAGTGCGCGTTGGTGAATGTCACATGTCTTGAAATATAAAATGATATCTAAAAACTTAAGTTTAGCAGTAATAAAGTTTAAGCAGGAAATACTTTTGCCGTGAATTAGATTAGACAAATCTTAACACAGACAATAAATGAGAGTTCAAGAGGCCACAGACAAAAACACAATGATAATGACTATGCAGATGAATTTCACATGAGTAACGGACACTTTGCACTTCAAAATGTTATTAAGATTTAAACACTTTTGTGCTTAATCATTATGCCAAATTATGCTTTGTTTTTAGAACATTAGTTAGCGAGTAGGAGTGGCCTCGACATACGAGTTGTAGGTCGCGGGTTCGAACCCAGCCATACTGATTACTTTGTGTAATTTATTTCATCACCACTGCCTTCAAAACGGTGAAGGAAAACATCGTGAGGAAACCGGCATGTCCTAGAACCAAAAATTCGAAGACATGTGACATTCACCAACCCGCACTGGGCCCGAGTGGTGGATTAGAGCCGATTCCCTCTCCTAGAGAGAAGGCCTGAGTCCCAGCAGTGGGAACATTAAAAAGAGTGATGATTGTTGGAATCTAAAGGTTTTTGGATAAGGTTTTGAATCGCCCTGTCACTTGTTGCACTATGAACCAGATGTTATTTTGGGGTAGTTGGTTGTTTCTGCCGAGGTGGCGCTGTATCCAGTCCCCATCATATTTCTGGCTTGTGCTGCGCACGGCTCGAGCGGGGAGTTGTCAGCGGCGTAGCGAGCAAGACGGAGAAGTCAGTCAGTTTTTGTGTAAGCAGGGTCAGAAATATTGAAGTAGACTTCAACACTTAACACCAGTCATAGGAACTTTGATACACAGAAAATAACCGTTAGGTATTCATGTTGTCATCTTAGCATTATATGAAGGTAGATATAAATGCATTATAATTATACCCCCATCACCCTTTACTATTTTAATATAATGATGATGATGATGATCCCTGTAAGATAGCCTCCACACTATCCTGCAAAATGTAAAATCCCGTTTTACAATACAATTCGCAACACAGCTGTTTTGACCCTCAGATTTCAACGATATCAATCAATAAGGCTACTCTTATCTATTACTCATAAAATCCAGCAAAATTTTCCTTATGCCTACTGTAGGTATATTTTGTCACAATAATGTTATTTATTATTTTGTTATTTGCTTATTATCGCGGAAAATCCCCCTTGAGAGATAGCCAGTAAATAATTCTACTCTCTTATTTAATTAACAGAATATTCTGATGTCATAAACTTGATACTTTTTACTTGTTAACTAATTGATACAATTGCGCAAAAAAAAATTACTTGCACACAATATTTGACTAAAGCAAGATCCACAAATAAAAAAAAAGCCTCATTCGGGGGCTAAATGAGACGGTTTCAAGGAATATCTTTTGTAATTAAATTGTCAGTCCTATTTGAAAAAAAAAACTGGAAAATAGCAGCAAAATATTTTTTTACAGGTCTTACAAATTGATCAGTTCATGATATTGCCAAGTACAACTGGCCAGATAGTTTTAAACGTTAGACCTTTTATTATCATTTTTTTTATTTTTTTTATTGTTAGGCTTACGTTTGACCACCATCTTACCTGATAGTAAGCGATGATGTGGTCGACGATGGAGCACGCGTATCATTGAAATCCTACATCAGTGACATGACCAAACGAGGATCGACATATCCATCAAATGTAAGCGTTTCAATGATCTGGCCAGTTTTGTTGGCCATGTCATGAAGTGATCAGTTCTAAAATCAGCGCGCTTAGCCAAGTTGTTATTCTGCAATCGTTAACGCTGTCGAAAAGTGATGAAACATATGAGAATGACGTCATCTCAACGTAAAGTCGCGTGGTCAGAACAAAGGAATAGAAAATTCGTAGCCAAGTTCAACGAGCTACCAACTTATCGTTTTCTACAATTGCTGTCACCGAAGCGTCTCCGATTAGAGAACGGAATTCGACACTAACTGGTTATAACTTGGCTAGGGGAGCTGGACACTAAGCTGAACAATATTTGGAATCATTGAAAAAGGCGTGGTTTCTGTAAATTGAAGCTGGAAATTTTATTGTCGTATTAACTACCTCAGAGAAGCTTGACGAGAAGGCTGACTTGTTACAACCGCATTCTAATTGAACAATGTTACTTAAAGTGACTGTAAAAACTTAATACTTTAAAAACTGCATACTATAAAAACCGGCCAAGTGCGAGTCGGACTCGCCCATGAAGGGTTCCGTAGCAGCAAGTAACATAATATAAAAAATCTTGTAATGTGTTGTATCTTTGATGGATGTTTTAATAATAGTGTATTTTTTTCGATTTATGACGCATTAAAAAAAAAACTACTTACTAGATTTCGTTCAAACCAATTTTCGTTGGTAGCTTTTATAGTAATGTACATCATATATTTTTTTTAGTTTTATCATTCTCTTATCTTAGAAGTTAGAGGGGGGGGGGACACACATTTTACCACTTTGGAAGTGTCTCTCGCGCAAACTATTCAGTTTAGAAAAAAATGATATTAGAAACCTCAGTATCATTTTTGAAGACCTATTCATAGATACCCCACACGCATGGGTTTGATGAAAAAAATTTTTTTGGGTTTCAGTTCTATGTATGGGGACCCCAAAATTTATTGCTATTTTTCTATTTTTGTGTGAAAATCTTAATGCGGTTCACAGAATACATCTACTTACAAAGTTTCAACAGTATAGCTCTTATAGTTTCGGAAAAAAGTGGCTGTGACATACGGACGGACGGACAGACAGACAGACAGACAGACAGACAGACAGACATGACGAATCTATAAGGGTTCCGTTTTTTGCCATTTGGCTACGGAACCCTAAAAAGGCGCCAGTTAACTGTAAAATAAAGTACATTGACCTTTTCCTAATATCTCTGCGTAGGTACCCGAAAAACAAACAATGAACTGCTTTTCATTACTAGATCATGTAAAGGATCACGATACATGTCGATTCAAGACAGCTTTATGTCTCTATATCCGTTGACCATTATTCCACGTTCATCTAGCACCAACCTTAGTTAAATGCATTTATAACGATACGAAGCCAAATAAAAAAAAACTCAGAACCTTTCATTGAAACGAAAATGGGTAGGTCTGAACGGTCTAGAAAACCTACTATGTAAAAATAAGTCGGGTTTTCCTTCCTGACGCTATAACTCCAGAACGCACGAACCGATTTCCACGGTTTTTCGTTGGAAAGGTCTCGGGCTCCGTGAAGTTTATTAGAGTAGAGTAGGGTAGAGTAGAGTAGGGTAGGGTAGAGTAGCGTAGAGTAGGGTAGGTTAGGGTAGAGTAGGGTAGAGTAGGGTAGCGTAGGGTAGAGTAGAGTAGAGTAGGGTAGGGTAGAGTAGGGTAGAGTAGAGTAGAGTAGGGTAGGGTAGGGTAGGGTAGAGTAGAGTAGGGTATAGTAGGGTATAGTAGGGAAGAGAGGGAGCGAAGCCGTGCGGGCAAAAGCTAGTTGGGTATAAAAATAATCTTAAATAATAACAACGTTATTATTAACTGAGAAATTATCTTAACGGATATTCTATCCTATTTATAGTATTCATTATTGTTAAGATAATTACGCTCGTTAGACGGTATTTTAAACACATTGTAGGCCGGTATCTTGAACTGTCTGCCTCCGTCTACTGTAAAAGGTCGAATTGTTGCATCAGGTGATACTTGATAGTTCGCTGTACCTTTTTTAAACTAGGAAATCGTCCAATGACTTCTCTAGGCTGAAGAGGAAGGGCGTGCTAGACTTTTAACCTTTCAATCGTAGAAATTACAGACACAATAGAAAGACAATAGGTGCGCGAACGCTTGTCGGCGTTCGCTTGGGGTTTAATGAATTAATGACTAAAACCCACAGTGTTCTTTCATTGCCCTTTGCGGTGCAGGGCCGCAGGGATTCTTTTGAACAATCCCGCAGGTTTCAGCCGATTTTAATGAAATTAGATACAGAGTAAGCTTGCACTCCAAAGGAAGGACCTAGGATAATTTTTATCTGGCTTTGACTTCGACTTTGCGTCTGCAATATACGATATTCACGTGGACGAAGTAGCAGACAAAAGCTAGTAACCAAACAAAAACGAAAAAGAAAAACAAAAAAAGTAAATAAACAAAAACAAAAAATACACTAATCGTATTTTGAATAAATACCTAGATTTTCTTACGGATCCTGATTGAAGAGATCTAAAATTCGACTAGTACCGATTTTTTTTTTTTGTCTTTAAGCGCCTAGTCACATATAACTCGCAAACACGATTCACGAAAAATTTAGGCGCTCCCAAATAGTTTTTGGCCAGCATCAATAAAAATCAACAGTAGTGCTTTTTCTATTTACAATGACATTATACAATAGAATTAATTGAAGTAGGTATGTGACATAATAGACAAAGTACTGTACTATTTATAACCTGGCTAAATAAAACTCCTGCTGAAAAGAAAACAAACAATAAAAAAACAGTGAAACGTCAATCAATACTGAAAAAAAAGTTTTTGCCGCGCATTTTTTTTTTATCTGGCAAGTGTGTATTTAGATAGTTGTACCATAGACTTCCTAGTTTAGTTAATAGACAAAGGCGCCCCATTCTCTTCAGGCGCCAATCGCGACCTTCACGACTTGTCAAACAGGTGGTCAGCAGACAAAGAGCGAAGGAATACATTATCTCAGAATTGATATTAAAGTTATTCTGGTATACTCAGGGGTGTAGCTAGTGCCGTATCTGCTGTATCAATGGTACAGGGCCTCCGCGCCACAGGGGCCCCGACGCGAAATGTGCAAAAATTCGTAACTTGTTGTATTGATAAGATTCTACAAGTGAAAAAATAATGAAATTTTTTTTTTAACTATCACATAACGCCGTCTAGCCCCAAGCTAAGCAGAGCTTGTGTTATGAGTACTAGACAACTGATAAACATACTTATATATTTCTAAATACATTCAATTATATATAAATTACACCCAGACACAGAACAAATGATCATGCTCATCACACAAACATTTGTCCTGGGTGAGAATCGAACCCACGATCTCCCGCATAGCTGTCAGAGCCACTAAACCATGAGACCAACAGGCCAGTTAGAATGTTTTAAGAGTGTATCAGCTAGCTTCGCTCGTTCTAGCATTTTCTACATAAGATAAAAACTTAATCTATCCTAGTCCAGAATTATCCAATAAACAAGCTCAAAAAAAAACGTTTGATAGGGGGCCCCTGAGGGCTTAGCTACGCCACTCGTTACACTCCTAGGAACGTTATTTATAAAGAGGTTGACATAAAAAAAAAAAACTGTGGTTAAGTAGGAAATGATTGGTTGCGACTGGTTTTGTATTTGCATCCTCATTCCAACAGAACTTATTAGATCATTCGTGACATAACAACTACACGTGCCGTGTATCATTCTGTGTATAACAAAGCCTACACGTGCACGTGTCTCTCATAAATTCATGATATCTGTTTATCTAATTTTTAGAAGACTCACTTCTGCCTGCGGCTTCGCCTGCGTACTTAAAATATAGCTTATGTTACTCAGGAATGAAGCACGTATCTTTCGGTGTAAATTGAAAATTTTTGTGATTGGACCAGTCGTTCCAGAGATTACCTACTACAAACAAAAAAACATAAAAACAAACTTTACCTCTATAAAATATTGTTGTAGACTTAAATAGTGTAGATTACTGCATATCTTCTTTGTTAAAAAAAAAACTCTTTTGAGTAGTTTTCTTTGTCGTGATCCTTTTTGTCAATGAAAAAGATGTCAGTCTGAAAAGATAGCCGAGAGCTATTTTTTGGACCTTTTAAATTTTGATCTGACAACTGGACATCGGGATCAAACCCTAATTTTTTTCTTTTGATTGTAACCCCTGTTCAAAGCTGGGGTGGGTCTTTAGTAATAATCTTTGCTGTTTACCTTATCTAATTTCTGTAAAGGTTTTTTACTGTCTATCTATTTTTAGTATTAACGTGGCTTCTGGTAGATTATATTTAGAACAAAGTTCAATATATGTATGCTATTTAAAGGTCTACCTTGATAACGTATACCTACTTACTGAATTTTTGTCGATACTACAATCGATCAACAACACCGCTGAAGTCATCTTGGACAATCAAGAAAAAAAAGTAGATTGAAATTAACGTTATTGCTCACCAAAAAGTAACAAGGCTTTTAGAGAAACTATGGGTGTGTGTGATATCTATACTAATCTCCCTCCTTTCCCAACTATATTGGGTTTACAATTGTAGGCAAAAATCATCCAAATGACATCTCCCGCTCCGCCCAAGGGCGGATAGTCTCAGACTCTTACTGGCTAAAAAACCCACCCCTTTCCTTCTTTCATACCGGGGCCGAGCCTCCCTTTCGAAAATAGACCCTGACCCCAGTAGGCTTCGATCCAGCTGGGCCCCTACTGAAATATGTGGGGGTCAGCTTCCTGTCTAATTGGATGCAGCTATTAGTACGTAATTCATAAGGAGTGACTACCTATCTGTCCTCCACAACCTAGCAATTGAATTACACGATAGTCCTTGTCTTGGCAAGACTGGCGTCCTGATTTCTGACTATCCGTAAGAACTGTCAAAGATCTATAAATGACAGTCGGTATCAACGGAACAAAGAAATAAAAATATTTAAAAAATATATAAGTAGATACTTAATAATTAGTTTTGGTAGTCAGATCCCGAAATTCTGACAAGAGAACAAAACTAATATGATGAAGATATGACAAGAGTTCTGTTTAATGACTTTCAAAAGTAAAACACGCCTATTTTTGACACAAACTACCTTTTACCCCCAACAATGTAGGGTTAATAAAGGTAAAGCGACAAGTTTGTCCGCGAGACTCAAATGTTCCTAAGATTTTTTTGCATTTGCTGATCAGAGTCTATACACCACTATTTTTTAATTAGTACAAATACTTAAAGGGCTTATTAGAAAAGCCCTTGTTATTTTATAAGTAAAATCTCAACAAATAATATTCTTAAACAGCAAAGTTAGTTTATGTTAGCGTTGGTTTATGTTCCAAAATGTCACTCAATTTATGGAAATATTTTGCAGGCTATTGATTAATGAATGAATAAGTGACAATTATTAAGGAAAAACACTGCCCGCAGTATTTTCTACTAGCAATTGTTATGTTTGATTCATTCTATTTCTATGATGAATTTACCTTTTCGTGGTCAATTTTAGGATTTCGGTTTTTTCTACTTTTGACTACAAAAATATGATTAGTGACGGGTACAGATAGAGCCCCATTTTTTTTGTAGGAGGTATAATGCGTGAGACACACCTGCCGACGCGACGACGGCAACTACACATTTACATACTTTAGATAAGGCATATATACCAATGTATATACATACAGGTACGAGCAGATAACATACAAAAACGTGCAGCGTGACGTAGCTGACACACCCAAAACTGATGCTCGCTAAATATCATCACGTACAACTATTCAAGTGGGTGTGTCTCAACCGGTTCCGATAAATTTTCCATATCATTCTCTTTAAATGTTACTATTCGGGCCAAGATCGGTTTTTGTACTTGTTTTGACGATTGTTTCTAGGCGGATCGAGGATAAATGGTTGGTTGTGTTATTATCAAGTCGTAAATAAGTATCGGTCATCCGATTAAAGTTCATTTTACGGTCAAAGGCAGCGTTTAGTCTCGTCTGTCCTTTACAGGCCTTTGAAATTTGGTTCGGTGTTGTGTTTAAAGTTTGACATTACAAAATTTTAGTACGACCGATTCCGAAATTCTCACAACTAAATCTTACTAAGATAGATTCCAAAATTTTGACATAACAACTAAAGCTGACTACGACAGATCCCGAAATTCTGACATGACAACTAAAGTTGACTACGACAGATCCCGAAATTTTGGCAACTAAGTAAATCTTACTAAGACAGATCCCGAAATTCTGTGACAACTAACTCATACTAAGATAGATCCCGAAATTCTGACAACAAAATCTTACTTAGACAGATCTCGAAATTTTGACAAATAAAGCTTACTAACAGCGTTCCCGAAATTCTGACATGGCACCTAGATGATCTAGATCTCACTATCAGATATCATGTAATATAGTAGCTGAGTTATAGAGGGCAGATAGACAGTCTGTGACCCATAATGCACGTGTTGGGAAAGGTTTTATCTAAACACTAGCTGTGCCCGCGACTTCGTTCGCGTGAACTACAGGTTTTTGAATTTATTTTTTCTAAAATAAAAGTAGCCTATGTTACTCATTATTACACCAGCTACCTGCCAAAAAAGTCCCGTCAAAATCGGTTCAGCCACTTCAGAGATTAGCCCGTAGGTACAAACAGAGAAACAGACAAAAATTGTAAAAAAAATTATTTTGGTGTGTGTACCGTATATATTATATTCATATGCATGTAGTAAAAAGCAGTTATTTCAATATTACAAACAGACACTCCAATTTTATTTATATTTATGTATAGATGTAGCTATAATGTATAGATATAATAAATCTGTAGAACTTTTTAATTGTACACGCATCCCGTAAAATGTATGATAATGACGTAAACGTAGATAACTTTTAATTGAGTGTAACTTTGATACTTAGACTTTGTTTCATCGCAAATTAATCAAATATATCGAAAAATAATAATAATAATAATAATAATTCTTTATTTGCGTAAAAACATGGTATAAAATGGTGTTACATAGAATTGCAATGGTACAAACATGTTTAGCTATTTTATGATATAGCATGCAAAAATTGAAATAAACTACACTCATCGAATGTTAGGCGGTGCGAAATTCGCCGGATCAGCTAGTTCTGAATAATATTACCTGACTTGGCACAGCTTGGTGACGAGAATGACATCGTGAACACTAACAGAGATCGGAATTCACTTCGTCATTTCACCCACAATAACCATCAATGAGAATAATGATAGTTTTTATAATAACGCAAAAAAACAACGTCGAGATTAAAAACTGTTTTGACTAAATAGCTACCTGCTTCTGCACTCGGCCTAAGAACAATAGCAAATCGTGGCATAACACTAACTACAGAAATATGCGTAATTTATAAAAAAAAGACGTGTGACACTCGGGGACTGCCGCGGTAAAGCTATTGCATAGCATTTTTATCAACTTATGCAATTATATGATAGCCGATCGAGTGAATTAGTAACACACATATACACACATACATGTCATGAGCCAAAATCTTTCGCGGTGTGATTTTAGTCACTTTTCACGTTGTATATTTTTTCTTTACGTGTTAAATTTTGATTCAATTTTCTTGTAGTAATTTGCCATTCAGAAATCGGGTCTAAATGAAATATCTACTTAGCTCATAGTGACTAATTGTCACTGATACGTATTACAAAAACGCGTTTTTTATCAAACATGGCCTCCGTATCGGCAGATAAGGGCGAATAAGGAAAACGGGAGGTTCCGGGAGTCATAGTACGCGAATTATTAGCTATTAATACATAAATAACATCTTTGGTATCGAGATCCGCTTCCTGGTTTAAAAAAAAAAATTCATCATCATCAATATCATCATTTCTGTCGAAAGACATCTTCTGTTGGACATAAGCTTCCCAGCAGCCTATAGCCAAGTTACGACCGTCGGCCACGCCTCCTATCCTTTGTTCTGACCACGTGGCTGAGCGTTGAGTTGACGTCAGAACAAAGGAATCGGAGGCGTGGCCGACTCCTGGCGATCGACGAAAGAGAATCGAAACGAAACGGTCGTAAGTTGGCTTGGCAAGTGTCGTCGTTTGGACTGGTCCTGCCCCCCCTAGCCAAGTTACAACCGTTTCGCTTGCGCCGAACGCTTCGAGTTGAGCTTGTCGCCAATTTTTTTTGTTCTGACCACGTGACTGAGCGTTAAGACGTCATTCCCGTACATTTGAAGCTTTCTACAAGCGTTAACTATTGCAGATTAGCAACCTGGCTAGGGGTGCTGTGCGTCTCGCAGCCATCTGATTCCCGCGACCCTCACCAGATCATCGGTTCACCTTGTAGGATGCCTTCCAACGATTTGTCACTCCAAAAACTTTCAGTATTTCTACCTCACCATCTGTTCTGCGAGCAGTGTGCCCTGCCCACTGCCACTCAAGTTTGGCGATTCTTGCTTACTGCTCCACACCTGTTGTTAGTAGCGTAATGGTATATACCTTGTATCCTTCCTCGATGAATAGGCTATCCAACACTAAACAAATTTTTAATTTGAATCTGTAGTTCCTGAGATTATCGCATTCAAACAAAGCGACTCTTGAAATTTAAAATCTAAACGTCATATAATAAATCTGTAAAAGTTTTTAGTTGTGCGCGCATCACGTTAAATGTACGAAGTCGATGTAAATAACTTCTATACATATAAATTGTGTGTAACGTGGTATATTACTTAGGCTTTGTTTCATCGCAATCGGTTGACTAACGAAAGATATAGTCAACCAATTGCGATGACTGCATTCATTGTCTGTTAGGCGGTACAAGGTTCGCCGGGTCAGCTAGTTGTAAATAAAGTAATATATCTACATAGCATATTGTTGGTATTGTAGAAATCATAAGTCTAAAGTTCATCATTAGTGTATAAGACTTACACTTTAGACTTTAGTACTGGAGAACTTGTATTTGTAATCCAATTAGCACTAATTGGCGTCTAAATAATACCGTACCTATCTTACGTAGATTATTTTACCATACTAAGAAGTTATAAATTGTTAGTAAACAATAATACGAAAACATTGATATGACTTGCTAAAAATTTTAACATTGCTTTATAAAGAATTATCCAAACACGTGACTCATCGCGTGACCCAAGGGCTGGCTTCTACCTCGGTCAGAGAATAAGCATTGCCATACAACGTGGCAATGCCGCCAGCCTTTTGGGCACACTTCCAGTCGACAGCGATGCGGAGGAGTTTCATGACGTCATATTTAGCTAGGCCTTTAGTGTATATATATTATTTTTAATTATTTATGTGTATTTTATTATTTAATTCGTTTAATTTAACATTTAATGTGATTTGTTCTGGGTAATCCGCGAAATTCAAATGTTCGTAAATATTTTTTTACCTACACTAATATTATAAAGAGGGAAAATTTATATTTTTGAGTGTGCGTGTGTATGTTTGTAATAAATAAACTCAAAAACTACCGAGCCGATTCCAAAAATTCTTTCACCATTGGAAAGCTACATTCACCCTGAGTAACATAGGCTATATTTATTGCCCGTGCGAAGGCGGGTCGGGCCGCTAGTCTGCTAAAAAAACTAGTGATTGACTGTGATCCCACCACATTTTTAGGGTTTTGTAACATAAGGGTAAAAACGCTAAAAATTGCTAAAAAAATTTCACCGATAGAAAACTGCTTTATTCATGAGTGACAGGCTATATTTTATGTATGCGGGCGAAGCTACAGGCAAAAGCTAGTTAATTCTAAAATTAATACTAAAAACAAAAAAAATATATCCTATGAGACGCACAGGGCTGGTCGTTATGGCAACACTTGAGGGAGACCCTATGTCCAGCTGTGGACATCTTTCGGCTGAAATGATGATGAGTAACTAAGGACTGTGACTGTGGGACTGGCCTGTTGGTCTAGTGGTTAGTGACACTGACTGCTATGCTGGAGGTCGTGTGATGGCCACCCAGGACAAGTTTGTGCAATAAGCACGATCATTTGTTCGGTTTCTGGGTGTAATTTACCTATAATACTAGCTTTTGCCCGCGGCTCCACTCGCGTGGCTAGGTACTTAAGGAATCGGGATAAAAGGTAGCCTATGTTCTTTTCCATGTCAAAGGCTATATGCATGCCAAATTTCATCCAAATCCGTTCAGCCGTTTTTGCGTGATTAAGCAACAAACATCCAAACATCTAAACTTCCAAACATCCACACTTTCACATTTATAATATTAATTAGGATGTATGTATTTAGAAATCTAAAAGTTTATTATGTTTATCAGTTGTCTAGTGCTCACAAGTTCAAAATACAAGCTCTGCTTAGCTTGGGCAGCTTGGGACTAGACGGCGTTGTGTGGTAGCTGTGGAATGTTATTATTTTAATGACGCGGGTGAAACTGCGTGGGACCACTAGTGAGATAGTTGTTAGTTTGATCTAGTAACTAGACTAATAAACTGGACTCTGATCTATGAGCAATACCTATCTTGTATTTAATAGGAAACAGATTTATTATCTTTGTTTACTTAGAATTACTAGCACTTTGATAACACTGTTTTCATCGTATCTTTAATTGGTAGGAGTGGTCGTTTAATAAATAAGTAATACAATAAATTATCATCTCCCTTGCCTTTTGCCAATTAACTTGAGGTTAGCTTCGAGTTTAACTGAATGAAGCTGAATATTTTTTTTTTAGGTGAGAAAATTTCGACTAAAAACCCACACCTACTCCTTCTTTGCCATTGTTTCCGGGCCCCGGGATCTCTTTCGCATCACCCACGGCCCCATTAGGCTTCGACCCTGCTGGCCCCTATGGATACTGACAACTCTTTGAGGCACGCGTGGAACACGACGGTTACCAGACGGTCGGACAGCGAACTACCCAATGCTCGCCGTACGTAAGCCCGCGCCTACGGTGGCCGAAAATCGGGATCGGAATCCCGGCAGCTGGAGCGCGAAGGCCATTATCTCGAGCGTGCGGCCGCCTCCTTTGCTAGCATTACTACTTGGATAGTTATCGGCACGGATCTTGAGCGCTCGCGCAAGTTGCACAGAAGTCAAATATTCGGTTTCTTTAGTGGTGCGACGTGAGAAGCGGGGGCGGGAAATGACAGTGATTGGCTTGCCGCGCCATCGCGTCATAGACGTCACTCGTAATTCATTCCTGAGCTTGTGACGACGATTGGCTCGCCAATGTATGGAATGCGCAAAGCGATCACCACTCTGACGCCAAACGCTCAAGATCCGTGCCGATAACTATAGAAAGAGGCGACCGCCTGCCACTCCTCCTCGCTCCGGACCATGGGTTGTACCAAGGCCCGACGCGACAGATCGCTGCCGCCGAGCGCCCCCACGAGGACACGGCGGTGCAGGTGCTCGGCCCAAGCTGGGCATACCTCTACCGCATGCTCCACCGTGTCCTCCAGGCGGTCTAAACAGTGGTGGCACCCGGGGATTTCTTCCGCACGAATCCGGTGTAGGAATCTCCTGAACTGACCATGTTCGGTGAAGACCTGCGTCATGCAGAAGGTAATGACGCCGTGTTGTCTTTGCAGCCACTCCTCAAAGAGGAGGCTTACTGCCATATTTATGGTGTGTCCAGAGGCTAAATACCTGAGCTTTACATGGAGCTACTGCCTATCAGACATCCACAACCCTGCTGTTACGGGGCAACACGAAAATTCTTGGATAGACTGAATAGACTGATGGGCAGACCTTGTGGCGGTCTGGCTATCGGTAACGACTGTAACAGATCTATGAAAAGCAACCAGGGCCAACGGCTTTACGTGGTCTCCGAAGCACGGGGTGTCAGTAATATCCTAAATAAACTTAAAAAATTACATAACCAAAAACCATGATAAATTGATCTTCTACCTACCTTCGAACAAACCTTTCATGGATATAGTCTTAAACTAAAGAAGCAAATAACATTTAAGACTGTCAAATAAATCCAAATAAATGTCGCCTGACTTGAAAATTAATGTTTTGTTTTTGGTGCGACATTTTGAAAAAAAAAACTGCTAGTAATCGTGCGTCTCTATGAATTAATTATGAACTGGATCAGTATAAAAAATATCAAGTCTAGTTAGTGTTATTAGGCATTCTGGCCGATTCCATGAACTTGGACGAGAATAACTGACATTTACCTAAAGCTAATGTGCTGTTTTAATAATTTATTTATTTTGTTCTTGTTGACCCGGCGAACTTCATACCGTCTTAGAACAGTCAATGAATGTCTATCTTTCGAACAAAGCCTATGTAATATGCAAGTTGCACACAATTTTATTATTTAAAAGTTAACATTTTACGTGATGCGTGCCCAACTAAAAACTTTTACAGATATATAATAAGCATAGGTATCTACTTGATCAAATTTATAAAACATAATCCCCCACCGCATCGGTCTGTATAAACTCGAAATACTCAAAAACTTCTGAACGGATTTTCATGCAATTTTCACCATTAGTTAGACTGATTCATAAGGAAGGTTTAAGTGAAGGTATAATACATACATATCGTAGTTACATACAAAGAATTCTAACACCTGTAGTACGAGGCGATGCTCCACCATGCCGTCCGGGCGTTTCGCACAATGATGACACCCGGGCGTTTCTTACATCTGAATCCGGATTCATGCCTAACGAAAATGGCAAGTTCGGGAGGTTCCAGTTTCGACCTGAGTTAACGGAGGACACCGTGGCTTACTCCAGTCACTCCTCAAAGGCGGGAACTCACCGCCGCGATAGTGACGTGCTCATATCTAGACACCTTAGTGTCAACATGGAAACAAAAGTCTCAGAATATAATAGATAAAAGACTTCTATGTATTAAAAGATTTATGTAGCTTCTACGTAATCTTTTTGTTTACATCTAGGTATGGACTTTGAACTGACACACCCACGGTTTGAACAAAGACGATCAATCAAGAGAATCATTTGATAATATTAAAAGTGATAGAGACACAATATGTATTTTTCGTTGTTGCGAACTCAACAGTAGTTAGGGTTTTTTTTAAGGTGGAATGGGAGTTCGTGTCAGACTTCTACTGACTAAAACCAACTCCTATGTTCCTTCCTGTTTATAATCCTGCGGGCTGCGGCTCTAACTGCTTTTGGGCCATGAGTTGGCTTCCGAGAGGGAAACTCGGAATCTTGGAACGCAAGGTGAAGAAATGTTGTAGTGTTTTTAGTCAGTAAAAGTCTGTCACGCCCTCTCTCTCCACCCCAGTGCGGAAGAAGTCAAACCACTATAATAAATACTTAATAAACAGTATAATATTACTATCGAAATAGAAATAAGTTATATTCCATTCAATTTGATCCCATGTCCTTGGTCGTTATTGATTTTACATCCACGCATTCTCTCCACGAATTTGCCGACAAAAATAAGTACTTCATCTGTAGAGTACTGAAAATATTATGTATCAAGTTGCCGATATTCAAGTGTTTTCTCCAAAAGGAACACACTATGTACAAGGATACAAGTTTGGTTCAGGCTTGAGGGATTGTTCTTAAGAGTTATCGTATCTCTGGAACACAACATTATTCACAACAAAACATTCATACTTTGTTTAGCTGGAAAAAAAATGAATATGGCGAAAAGAAATAATTTGGCGCGCTTAGAGTCTTTTCCCAAGTGGAGGTGTGGATAATGCGGGCGCGATATCCCCATAGATCCCTGTGAAATCATCTGTGAAAAAAAATTGAGCTACAGTTTCTAGATTCGTACTGAAAGCGTACACTATAACTCAAAAATAAACTGCGAGACTACAAAGAAAACGTACCTAGCTTCTCTATGGTCATGACCTGAGAAATAATTCTTCTCGTTTTTTTAAAGAACATTCATATCGCACAGTCGCTAACTGTCAAAAACACGTCTTATTTCCCTACATTTTAGTATTACTAACATTTTGAGTCTTTATTTGTAAAATAAATAAAATAAAAAAACTCGAATTTTAACGATTTTTAAATACGATATGGTCTACTGATGTATATAGCGCGCGCCCCTTTGCACCCGCCTTTACACTCGGCCAGTTTTTTTTTTCTTTTTATCTCAGAATTCACACGGCCTGTCATACATGATATGTATTTTTGTTCATCATAACACACAAAAAAAACTGATGTAAACTATAAACTAAAAGACGGCACTACTTTCAGCTTATCTGCGTGAACTTAGACCTTCTGGAGTCACGTATGAAGTAGAATGTACTAACTATGGCCGTGGAGACTTGCATCAGACTTTTATCATTAGATTCAACAACGTATTTGTAAACTGTTTTATTGCTTATTACTAACTAGCTTCTGCCAACGGCTTCGTCTGCGTGAATATCGGTATCTACATACAAACTGTAACCAACCAAACCGTCCCTAAATAGAATGACTTGACTTGAACAGATGGGTACCGAGCTCAAGACGTCGACAGCGCGCACTGTTCCCTCGCGCCTCAAGGAGTTGTCAACAACAGCAGGGGCTTAGCTGGGTCGAAGTCTACTGAGGCCAAGGTCTAGTTCCGAAAGGGATGCTCGGCCTGTATGAAAGGCAAGAAAGAACGGGGTAGTTTTTATAGTCAGTAAGAGTCTTACAGTATCTATAAGTTTCTTCTAAGTAAACGCGTTCCATCGTCGACCGCATCGTCGATGGTGGTCAAGCGCGAACCTATCAACAATAAAAAGAAATCTTCCGCTCCGCCCAAGGGCAAGGGATGTCATTTGGATGATGTTAACCCATCACAAAAAACCAGTAGGTACTGTATATAAGCAGCGATTTCTAATAAACCATACAGATCGTCATACGCGTTTTAATTAATCAACAAGCTCCCCTAAAAAACTTTGGAACCCTCGTTTCATCCCTTAGGCGGTGCATTTTGGTAAATCCTCTCTTTGTGCTCGCCTACGTCATAAAAGGAAACCTTGTGCAATATTACACGATCAATTGATGTTGATAAATCAATGAGTCAGAATCTCTTTCAAATATGTATTTTTTTTTTTTTGATAGACTCGCATTTAACCACCATCTCACCTGATGATAGGCGATGATGTGGTCGACGATGGAGTATGCTTGCCTAGAAGTAATATATTCACTCTTGACTTAAAGACCCCTAAGTTGTAGCTTATCAGGAAACGCAGACTCAGACTTCGGCGGCGATGCCCAAGGCTTTGGAGCTTCGGTGCAACAAGTACATCAAATATTTGAAAATAACTTTATTCTAGTTGAAAATCATTATCATCGGACAAGAGACTCCTTTACTTTTATTGACTTAAACATGCTTAAACACACCGGTGTTCTATCCGTTGCTCTTTATATTCTAGGACATATAGAAGGAAGGGAGGGCGCTATAACCACCTCATATAGTCTAGCACCAACCCCAGGCTTGACCTTTAGTGTTACGCTACCGATCGATTCGAAATTCTGTAATGGACGCCAACGTCTATACATAATATAGCTATCTATACATACACCGTTAAATTTTAATCCTTTTAATCCCGTGGAGGGTCGATCCAGTACATGAAACACTATCGATTTGTAAAGATAAAATTAAAAAATAAAGTACCTCTTTTTCAAAACTCGTATTAATTTAGGCATGTACGAAATTAATCTCTTTAAGAAGTCAGCTGAGCGATTTCAATGACCTGTAGATACTTTGTAAGCAACGCCGACTATTAACTACAGGTCATTGAACTCGCTCAACTGACGTTTTCTTAAAGATACTAATTCGCGAAGTCGCGGAGACAGCTAGTGGTAGTTTTTTTTTGTTTGTAGGAAGTAATCTCTGAAAGTACAGGGTCCGATTACGAAAATTTTTTCACCGATAGAAAGCTGCTTTATTCCTGAGTGACATAGGCTATATTTATGTATGCGAGCGAAGCCGCATTCAAAAGCTAGTTAGTTTACATTTCGACGCAACATCACAACACGGATTATTTAATTGGTTTTTCATTCGCAGTAGCGTAGTGCTTTTTTCCCTTTGTGCGGTGGTGAGTTTCAGGAAAATGTTATATAAAAGATTGAGGCTACAGACAGATTCCAGGTAAATGGAATACAAGCTGGAAGCTCTACAGCTGTTGAAACTGAAGGTTCGTGGAAATACGAACGCTGTATTGTATTTGTGTGATGGAAAATTCATTTGAATTAAAGTTTGGTCAAATGTTTTCCGTAAAATGATTACAGGAAATATATATGAGGTGTATCGTTCAAAAGCCTTGGCTCCATTTCAAGTAAAAAATATTGAAAATTATTATTAGTATTGTTTTTTTATTTATTTAGATGATCAACCATCATACGGAAGGAAGATCCATTAATCATGTAAGGAAGGGTTTAGGAAAATCATGAAATAATCTAAAGTAATAGTATATAGAGGTAAAGTTTATGTTTTTGTTTGTTCCTTCAAACCGGACTACTTACGTATTACTAACCAAGACGTAAAAAAAGAGGTACAGTTTTTTTTTTGGTTTGTAGTAGGTAATCTCTGAAAGTACTGGCCCGATTACTAAAAGTTTTTCACCGTTAGAAAACTGTTTATTTCTGAGTGACAAAACCTAGGTTATATTTTATGAACACGGGCGAAGCCGCGGAAAAAGCTAAAAATAATGTCTACTTATCTACATTATTTTTAGCTAAATTAAAAATTATAATTAAAATGATAATTTTTTCATCACAAATGTTATGGTGATCAACAAGTATTTAATCTAATATAAATATTTATGAGAGACTGGTGCCCAAAATAAACAACGAATACCTGAGTTACAAGTCAACAGGAAATATCACAGGGGTGAGAGAGGAGTATTGACCTTGACGAGCCGTTGCCAGGCAATCATTTTCCCCCTAAAGATAATATTATTTTTGTTTCTGATTTTACTTCTCAGTTTTTACTCTCTCTTATGCTTTTTTTATGGTGGGAAAATCATCAATGACAACCCCCGCTTTTGGGTGGAGCAGGAGATAGTGTCAGACTTACTGACAAAAAACCCACCCCGTTCCTTCAAGCCTTCATACCGGGGCTCGAGTTGTCTTTCGTAACTAACCCTGGCCCCGGTAGGCTTCGACCCAATTGGGCCCCTACTGTTGCTGACAACTGATTGAGGCGCGCGGTAGCAATGCGCGCCGTCGACGACTTGGGCTCGGTCCGGACGGTCGGACAACGAGCTACCCATTGCGCACTGTCCGCAAGCACTGCCACGCTCCAGACCATGGCTTGAACTAAGGCCCGGTCAGCTCTTAGGCTGGTGTCTAACTACATTTACGGGCCAAGCCAAGTAAATGTAGCGAGTGGTGTGTTATGTGGATTATTATTATTATTATGAGTCTATTGTGTCCTACTGCAGGGCAAAGGGGTTTCCCTTCAGTTCTTCCACTCTTTTCTGTCCAATCCTAAAGCTGGAAACAAATTATAGGACGCGGCTGACAGCTGCGACTTATAGATATCTAGAAAATAATTGCATTCTGAGCTGTGCAAACTGTCAGACGTAAGTCGTGGACGTATCCTTGGGCTCACCTTGAGCGTTTGGACGTCCGAAAGAAATCTGGCCCGCTGGATATTTTAGTCTGCGCACACTTATAGTCCCTCGTCCCTCAGCAGGGTCCTATAATTTGTTTCCAGCTTTAAGGTAGGAGTCCAAATCGTCATGCTTAAAATCAATATTGTTTTTTTTTTTAATTTGTATCAAAAAAATGCACGTGATTTTAGGAAGGCGGAGGCAGCTCACCTCTAATGAGAGAGGGGACGAGGGGTTTAAAATGAACGACTCCTTACACAAAAGAGTTACCGATTATTGTTGAAATAAATATTTTTACGTATGGACATAGTAATAATTGTGTACGAAATTGACACAATTTGGTATAATTACCTCCATTATAAATTCATTGATTTTATTAACATAAAAAAAAACTTAGTTAAATTACTTTACTTCATCAACATGTTATTATTAGAACGACAGTACAGATGACCATAATATTATGATGACGATAAACACAATACATTGCAATCGGACTGGCAAACAAATCAGTTAAATTTAGCAGAAAAACTAAGTAAAACAAAATAATGAAACGGTGACGTCAAATGACGTCGAACGTTAACGGAATGAGCACAAAACCGTAATCTACCAATTACATACCTATCGGTAAATTACGGTTTTGTCTATGGTAGGGAAAATGATTGGTTAACTTCCAACGCAAAAATATAAACTAATTAATGAAATTTGGTGTAGGTACTTTCAATACCTATCCGGGAAAAAGAAATAGGATACCTACTTTTATATCTGGAATATGTTCCCACGTTTTTTTAGTCAGTAAAAGTCTAACACGCCTTCTCGCTCTACCATAGAGCGAGAGGAGATATTGACTGATTTCGCAGCTTTACAAAAAGGGGAAGCCGCCATCAATATAGCATGCGATATCGATGGGAGCCGCTGACAAAAGTTAGTATAATTATAAAACCAAATATCAAGCTCTTTCTCCGAACGTAAATTACTACCGCCAATGATGTTATGGATAGGGTATTTACCTACCTACTTATTATCCCAGGTAAATGGACAGTTCTTGAGACCGGCCATGGGAATGCAACTGCTATAAACGGATATATACAGTCGTTTTTAATTGGAAACGAAATGAAAAAAATGGCCTAGAAGAATCATTCATTTAATAAAATAATAATATTAGACTAATATCCTTTAAAAGGGAGCTGTAATGTCTATATCCCAAAGTAGAGAATTGCACAGTTTAAATCCGCAAAGCAAAAAAAATTGTGACGCAACAAATTTACACTTTTCAGATTTATTCCTATACTTGTGCTATAAGACCTAGCTTTATGCCAAATTTTAGAATTCTGGATCAACTGGAAGTACCTTATGAATTTTAATTTCCTCGAGAGTATCGAATGTACGTTTTTTGCGACTTAAATGGCAATATCTCTTTTTTTCGTTAACTTAGAAGTTTTCTTTAAGTTTTTTACTTAGCTAAGCTCCAAGGGACCGCAGACCTAAGTATATGGTTTTAATTTCCACTTGATAACTTCACGCGTTCCCTAAAACTAGAAAAAGGAACTTGACAGACAGACAGAAGGACGGACAACAAAGTGCTCCTACAAAGGTTCCGTTTTTTGCTTTCGAGGTAAGGTACCCTAAAAACGAACCTGTTCGGTATCTCGTGACAAGCAATAGACACGATTATTTTTCTTTTTGGTGCTCTGAAAGCCAAGGTCGCCGTCTCATGGACAGAACAGTAAATGTCTGGTTTTATACACGTGCGTCAGTGTGACTGATCAATTTTTTTAGTTACTTGCGTCTTTCATTCATTGTCAACTATTTGTTTTACTAACTACGTCATATATAATTACAATCGATTGAGCGAATTGAGATGGAAAGCTAGATATCAACCGTTACTGCTAACTAGTGCAAAATATTTATGCCTACCGACAAAAAGCATAAGCAAGAATTAAATTACAAATTGAAGTTTTTTTTAAATCGAGATTGGTGCTTAACCTTCCGAATACCTCACCTAATTTGAAACAGCGAACGCCGGCGTTCGCTCTCTTATTGACTTTCTATTGTGTTTCTAATTACGATATTCGAAAATTTAATTAAATAAAGTTGTAAACAGAAAAAAAAATAGAGGCTAAAATTTATAATTTTTTCCTACACATCAATTCACTGAGAGTTTTGGCAGGAAACCTGTAAACTAAAATAAAACTGTTTGTTAAAATCATAAACAACCAAATGTAGAGGTATTTTGAACTGCACAATCAGTATGTGCATGCCGTACACACCTCCGATGACGAAACTCGCCTTGAGCTTACAACTTTATGATGACGAAATAAACGCCTTCAGTTACAAATATAACTACTTGCCTCTAATAAGTCAAAACCTTCTATTTATAAGATCAAGAAAATTAAAAAAAATCCTGGCCAAAACTATTTGTAGGTAACTGTCAAAGCTATTAAAAAAAAAAAACAATACAAAATACTTTGACATTAGAATTGGCGGGAAAGTATTTTTAGATTTCTGTAGGGCCTTCGGCCTTCTTTTTTACGAGTATTATCAGACTGCTAGCAACGATGGCTTTGATTAAAAACCCGATATAGCGTCACACATCATTAAATGATGCAATAAGGCTTCCATCTTGCCTACATAGCACATGAGATTGTTTTTGTTTTGGCCTACAAAGAGTGCAATGCGTAGACGGGAAACTATTTTCTTCTATGGAAGGAATTAATTTTAGAATACAATATCTTTGAAAAATATGGCATGCTGTGGAATATTCAAGGTTCGTAATATTATTTTTTTTATTTGCATTATGATAAATACCTAAGTACCAATTAACATTGCAACTAAAAATCTTAAAGAAGTCAAATCTTTACCGATAACTAAGCAGAACCCTAATCACGATATTATTTTTAAAAGCACACAAAACATAATTAGTAATACAAAAACAAATCGATAAACGTAGAAAAACAAGTTGATGCAAACGTTACGCGCGCAAACGTCACACGACACACCCGCGATCTCGACCAATCAGAGCGCGCCGTGCACACACTCCTCCAGTATTAAAGCGTGCGCGCAACACAATATAACCACTTCTTCTGAAGCTTCATCAAGCATAGTACCTATTAAATGGGTGACAGATTAAAGACTATAGCATATTATAGATGGCTGATATTTCTGTTCAGTTTCAGTAATTTTGATCAAATTTAGATCGCGTTTTTGTAGCTTTTGAATTTAAAGTATTAATTCGTTATATTGTTAGTTTTTTTTACTTAATTCGAATTAAAAATGTTGCACTTCAACTCCATTCCTGAAGACTACGTGAGGAAGACCAACCAGTGAGTATTTTATTATTTTGTTCATTATTTTATTTTATCATTGTCCTCATCTTCTATCCTTCTCTTTCTTTACAGACAAATTAATAAATTGAATTTTTTCATCAACCTTTTTGAAAATTTCCATTTCTTCTGTGTTCTATAGTTTCAGATTTTTTACTCAGACAGCTTCGTTCTCGATAAAAACATACATTCAGCGAATATAGAACCTCCTCCGTTACTTTAATCAGAATTCCTTTTTTAAAAGGCTGTTTAAACTTTATTTACTTATCGATAATTTTCTAAAACCAAATTTTAAAATAAATTACTTACACTATGCTATCCAGAGACCCAAATAAATATGCATTGAAAAAATAACCTCAAAATCAATCAAAACAATTTCAACAAACAAATCAACTAAACTATGTAATCCAGAGGCCCAGACAAACAAATTACGCTTTAAAAAACATCCCTTCAAAATCAATCAAATTCAGTAAACCTACATAATTTACACACGGTCTACTTACATTGAAAAGATACCAATAATTTCATTCCTCATAACATCCCATCGGAAAAATCCTACGATAATTTCTGCTACGTATAACGGAAATATTCAACCTATAAATATCTAAGAAAGGAAAAATCCTCTTAGTTGCCACAGCAACAGTATTCCTCTCCTGCCTTCACCAAAGTTATAGGTACTCGCTTATTTAGAGAAAAAAAACATTACTTTCATGAGGAGGGATCGAATTCAAAGTTCATATATTTAAACCGTTGTAATTTTGGTAACTTTCCATAATATCGCGTGTTTTATTGATCAGATGTTAGCTTCAAACAATATATATGATACTAGCTTCTAACAGCGGCTTCACTTGTATAGAAGTTGGTTTCTTCAAATTTCTGGATCCCAGTTTTATACCCTATGGGTGAATTTTGGAAAAACTTCTCATAGTGCTTTCTTACAATTTTGTTTTTTAATTGACATAAACTAGTGCTTGACTGCGATCCAACCTGATGGTAAGTAGCGATGCAATCGTTGATGGTGAGGCGCACTAGTTTATTAAGAGCCTATTCACTCTAGCCTTGAAGACACCCAAATTATAATCGGACGGGAAAACCGCATCAGGCAAACTGAAACACACATAAAAGGAAACCTTGAGCATAATTTCACGCTCCCAGTCCGTTTCTTTGACGTTGATATGTCAGTCAGTCAGTTTCTCCTATAATAGGTATATATTTGGATAAATCGCTTGATCCTTAATCTACTGTGTAAAGCATTAACATTGCTCAGTAGTGCTAGTACTCTTAACGAGATCCATTACGATCTAAACTGTTCGCGTCTGTATTAACAAAAGTCACCAAAAAGTAAAATGATTGCCTAAGTCTTAATTCTAATTCGGCGAAAAAGTCGTCGGAAACGACTGTAGGCAAACTGCTTCGGAAATGGATTGACTTTTATTTCAAAAATCAACTGTGTCTCAGTACACGTTTCTCTAAGTATCGCTTCGCATTTCCTCACAACAGCATTGTTCCAAAACTCCAATTACCGAGACATCACAATAAGAGTTCACTGTTCAGTTTTTATATCACCAATGAGTTCCTAATAAAATTTTATCAATTGTACACACCTCATAGACGTTCGAAGTCTGACAGTCAAACTTACTAACTAGTGACTGTAATAATAGCTAATTTAGTTGCCCTATAGATAAATGGCTATTATTCGCGTTGTTTTCCGTCATCAATAGGAGGCCAAAATGGTTATAATTTTGGCTAGGTGGTAATTGGCAGGAGAGCATCATAATCTTCCTGCCCTTGTCCCGAGTTATATTGGAGGTCTGCGTTATACGTTTTCTTCTTCTGTTCTGTTATCCGTCATGCTATCAATAACTTCCTTTTCTTTCATCTCTCACTCACTAATTGATTGATCCACCTTTTCTTTGGCCTCCATCCATCTATTGGCAGGATATCATAGTAGTTAAAGAAACATGGTGCTATTTTCTGAAAGAATCTGTACCCCTTTTTGCCAAGATTGTCATCACTCTTTTGTTTTTTTTTCCAATTCAGGGTCACTACTGCATGCCATCTTTCTTTCATTTCATTCTATTTGCCAATATCCGCGTTGATAGAAAAAAATGTATTACAAAATTGTAACAACAGCGCCCGTTTCTTTATAGTTTTCTTCTGCTGCAATCGTAATTGTCGTGCCGTAAAATTCGGTTGCACAATACATAAAACAAATGTGACTGATAAGCAATTTTTCCACGTGGATCTTTTACAAACCATTAAGTTCTTATATCGTGTGACTGTTGACCATTATTTGAGCATAACTCTTCCCACTTATGGTGGAGCAAGAGGGAGTATTAGACATTTTCTGACTAAAACCCACCAGAGTTCCTTCAGTTGGCAGTAAATCTTTCGAACAATTCTGCAGCCTTGGGTAGTTGACGAGGCAACTCTAGTCAATGCAAGCCTTCTTGTAACTATTTAAAGTCTTTTTACGTAGCATGGATGACATTAGGACGAAAGTATGCATCTTTTTAATGTGAGAGAAAAGGATAAGTAGCAATATTGTATGAATGTATAATAATATGACATCTGTCACCCGCACCAATTATAGTGTAATATGTTCACTAAAGGCCAGTGCCTCATAAATAAAGTTGAAAGTTCCAACAATATTTTGAAGTTATGAAATATCAGATTATTAACTTTTTTCCTGAATCTTACAGGAAAACCCCGATTGTATGAACGTATGATGTTAATGATACGTCAAAAGGGAAATCCAAATTAAATTGAAAAAAAAAAAACCGATGCAATATATCGTTTAAATTACATAAGCCAAGCACGACTTTGAATCAAATAATAAACCTGGTATTACACCTACTGCAGTGATCTAGGAAATCTGAAAAACAGATTAGGTAAAAAAATATAGTCTAGATATGAAGTTTTCCAAAGATTGATTTTTCAATCTATCCTTGGAGTAGCAATCTAGAGTCTGTCTAAAATGTGAAACGACTTGGGTAATTATTAGGGCAAAATGAAATCTGATGTAGTCAACGCTGGTTCAGTAATCGTTGATTTAGAGATCTTGATCATTGTTTACTAATAGAAGAACCTTATAAAAAGTATCAAATCTATTTTTTTTAAATGATTAAGATTATCCAAATAGTATACAAAATTCTCAAGTCGTTTGACTTTTTAGACAGATATCAAATTTATAGATTTATTATTAAATAATAGCAGCCCAAGCAAGATTACTCACAATTAATTAATCCATTTATCAAAACACCTAATTATATTACGAAGCAAGAACAAAGTGCAATAAGATAAATTATATCTAACCTTAGATTTAATTGACCGACATTTTGTGCCCGGGTCGAAGTTCCAAACTTTACCCTGGACATATGGACGGTGCGCAAACGCAATAGATAACAATTTTATACTTAATTATTTGATATCATTGGAACATTACAACATGGCAATTAATTTTGTAGGAGTCAAGGCATCAGATAAAATTTTAGTTACGAAACTTTTTTTGTCTGTTTTGTAAAGACTAATATTAAAATGTTTATGTTTAACGATTCCTGTAGCCTCATCGACACAACAATTTAGTTATCCTTTGTTTTTTTTTCTAATCAATTATGCTTTGAAGTAAAATGACGGAACTGCAAGTTTCAATAAAATAGCGGCACATGCACCGTATTAATTTTAAGTTCCTACTGTAATTTTATTTATGGCATACAATAAAGAGTATATTTAATAAATAATTTTCTACATTAAATAAGTGTATTTGACTATTGTCGTCAATATATCCTTCTATATTAAACATTTTCCAATGAAAGAAATCCAATATGGCTACAATTTTTGGTGTCAACATCTATATGTCCTACGTGAAGTACAAAGTAATTTTTCTAACGTATATTTTCCCTTGTCCCCAGGTATGCCCAAGTGGCGCTGGCTTGTGGACGCGCGGTCCATCAATCCGCTCTCCGAGGGGCGGCTACCAGCCCCAAACCGCAACTAGCTGCATTGACTCCCAAGGTAAATACGGTTTTCTATACAAAGGAAAACATGGGCAATACTCTCTTCCGAAGCTGCAAAACTACAATATTTCACGAACAAAGACCAGGAAATAATTTAAACCGCAAGAAAAAAAGTAATGGTTTCTGTTCATTGTATGTCTAAATCGTGCAACTATTTAGATGAAAATTGACTTATTATTAGTCCTATAGAGTTCCTTATAACCACCTCAGACCAAAGACTTGGTTATACTTAGCCAATCCGTCTTTATTGTAGAAGTGACCGCGATGCATGTCTTAAATATTTAATGGCTTTGCAGGCACGTCACTTTGTAAACCATTGGATCGATAACTTTAAATATTTGATTCAGAGACGAAGGCCTTTCTAATAAATCGATGTGGATGAAACACCACTATTAAAGAAAAAGGTAAAGTTAAACTTTTAAGGAAACAGTGTTCTTTTTGTATTTCAAATAGACTTATCATATCAGTATTAGACTGCAGTTAATGACGATACCTAGAGAAATAAATAAATATTATACCCATTTACATCCAGCGCTACCAATATCACTTCTTAGCCTATTTCTTTACGACAACCTTAGCTCTCTCTCTCTCACAGGACCTAGAAGTAGGTAAGAGCCTAGAGATACCTATGCCTTCGTGGCATATCCCAAGGGTATAGCCTCAAGACTTGTGCCAAGAAGTACTTTCCTCAGAATTACAAACTAAAAACTGGCCACAAGTGAGACCCTTGAGGGACACCTCGAAGCGTGTACCAAGAAGAACCATATCCTTAAGTTCGTGTTTTCTTCTCAGGTCCGTGCCTTCATAGAGCGCAGTGCCGCTCTCTGCCAGCCAGAGCATGTGCACGTCTGTGACGGTTCTGAGGCCGAGGCGGCTGCCTTGCTGCACATCATGCAACAGCAGGGAACCCTGAAGCGTCTGCACAAGTATGATAACTGGTAAGTGTAGCTGAAATGATACCTAGTGAACTTCTCTGGTAATAGAAGCTATGTTTGGTTGACCAGCAGTTGTAACCTAAATAGGAAAGTCTCCAGCAGTCTTTCAAAGGTAAAAAAAATTAAGATGTCGTTAATTGTAAAGCCAATGAACTCCGTCCAAAACATCACAGTGTTAGAAAATGAATCTTTATGGCATAAAACTATCGCACAAACCCTATCAGAGCTTGATGGCTCTGATTGGATTGTGAAACTGCTCAATGTTAACCATTTAACAGTTTTAACCGCTTACGACAAACACTTGCGTTTATTCCGCCTGGATCGCACATCCACGACCAAACACTCCATCTCGTCAGCTCTTCTGTCACCTATGGGGATTGAAGAGCTAAACGAGATGGAGTACCCAGTCGCAAACGCACAACCATAGCGAATAGGACAGGAAGACACTCATCGGACCAATCCGGCGCAAACGGTTGAAGACATCAAAGTAAAATAACTCTCTCTTATTTTTCAAGTTTAACCTTTCGGATACCGTAATTAGAGAAAGACCATGAGAGAGCAAACACTGTTCGCTTGAGGTCTAATGAGAAGGCAACGTAGAAACAATCTAGTTTTCAGGACACACTTCAAACACAATAGCTAACCGATCTTTCTCTCATCAGCTGGCTAGCCCGCACAGACCCAGCGGACGTGGCTCGCGTCGAGTCCCGCACCTTCATCTGCTCCGAGAAAGAGAGGGACGTGGTGCCCATAGCCCGCGCCGGACAGAAGTCTGCACTTGGCAACTACATCGCTCCCAACGACTATGAGAAGGCCATCACTGACAGGTTCCCCGGATGTATGAGAGGTAAATCTTTGGAATGATTGAGATTGGGGATCATATTCCAAGTTTGAAAGACTCCTCAGACTCGAATCAGTTGCCCAGAAAATGAAAAAATCGTCCAATTTAAATAAATTAGAAGCTGTAATTGTTAATTTGATGACTTGGAATATGAGATATAGAGTAAAAACGAAGTAATTGATCGTCGTGTTGAATTCAGATTGTGTTATGAGAATGGTTCAAGTGACAGACTACTTAACAGTGTAGGTACTATCGCGGTCATTTCTGCCTAATCACTAGAAAGAAAATTATGGCTATGCGGCACGGCGCCAAACCAAACCCTTTGAAGTTTTCGTTTCGAGTGCAAGCAAAAATGAAATTAGCGGTGGTCAGGCGGAAGTGTCTTTGATGGTACCTATTGAAGGGACATATTTATGTACATTAGATGATTATAC